>CM055878.1:20000-1452500 GCA_029582165.1 Portulaca oleracea | reverse complement strand
ATTCGAAATTTGAAATACTCAACTCAAGGTGACTGTAGGGGTTATTGGCCAATCATATTAAAGAAAAAAAAAATCGATTTAAAAATATAGTAAAAAATTCCCGCCCATGAAATAATAATAAAAAAACTTAATTTAAAAAAATAATAAACAAGAAGTCTAATCAAATTAAGAGTCTACCTTATCTAATTAGAAATCTACTTCCCAACCCAATTAGGTGTCTAACTCCCACCCAAATCTAATTAGGACTCTACCTCTCACCCGAATCTAATTAGCACTCTACCTCTCACCCATATCTAATTAGGAGTCTACCTCCAGACCTAATATAAACATCGAAACATCTTTCATTCTCTTCCAATCTGTCAACTATTAACATTTGAAGCAACCATTGAATTCTCAGCAAACCTGCAAATACAAGCAGGTTAGTTTTCGAAACTATCAATAAATACCACATCAATATATTTTAGCATGTATTTGCATGTTACAATTTTTTTCATAAAATTTTGCATGATACATTGGATTTACATGGTGAATTATATTAGAAGATTACAATTTAGCATTCTCGATAATTTAAAAAGATTGAAAGTGTATCATCTCCGCAATATCTTTCTTTTGAAGATTTATATAGTTACCTTGCGAGATTGTAGTAATACAAAATATTTTCCTGTTTTCCACGAAGGCGCACAAATACTTTTACATAGTAACATACAAGAGTTAAACGCCTATGCAGCACAGGTTAGCACGTGAATTTGTATATTTGAATTTCACGCCATTTGTTGTCAATTATTTATTTGCTAATTTATCGATCTGTTATTCTTTCGTATAGCCAGAAGCTGCTTTAACCATGGTGGGTTATATAGATCTCCTACAACGGATGACAAGCCATGGTGGTTCATAGTGGAGCCACCAGGTGCTGATGGATGGGTTCGAACTGATATCATAAACAGCCCATTTCGTCTTATCGTCCCATGTTCAGAAGAGTGGGAGGAAGACTTAATTCACATGCGTAACACATACCGGTACAAAGGGTAAACCTCCTCCACACTTCAAATTCAATATGTACAATTTGTTTCGTACAACTATATCACTCTATAAATGATGACTCTAAATTGCAGATTTGATAATTAAACATGATAGACGTTAAGGCCGCCATGATCTGTATAACTTGGCTTTTAAAAATTTCCCATTGAATGCCTGATGATGATGTTAAACATTTTTATTGGACTATATTATGTACGCACTTTCTCTTTATTATTTGTGTTGCCATTTATGTTTCATTCTAGCTGTATTAAACTCTTTATTTTAATATTAGGAGCCGAAATATTTATTATATAGTTATCTAAACAACATGTCATCCAAAATATATATATATATATATATATATATATATATATATATATCATTTCCCTGATAATTAAAGAGATCTTCAATAACAATAATGACAAACCGTCAAAGCTTTAATTTTGAATATTATCTTTGTCTGTAAAGCGATTATTGATAACAATAAAATGTAGACCTCAGCCAACTAACCTTGATAACCAGCAACAGTAATGCCAAAGTAATCCCCATACTCGCCCTGAATATTATTAACCTGAACTCAAACAACCCAAAGCAACTCCAATCCAGAAATCAAAATACGCCATTCAATTCAGCACATCCATATCCCAAAAAATTTTATAAAAAAAACAAGAGTTACAACATAGAGTTAATGTAACGTGGTTTGCATGATCCTGTATTTGTCGTTCTCTCTCATGGAGCAAAGGGCCTAGAACAAAGGCAACTTCATCTAGGTAGGTTTAAGGTCACTAGATAACAAAAGTCTTAGGGTGATAAACAGCGGAAACAGATCACAGAAACAGACTAAGGTTCAGTCAAGATAAGAAAATGGGTTTCGGGGAGATTTCCAGGTGTAAACGGCAGTAAGAACATGGGTTTTGCGATTAGGGAGTAACAAAGAGGGGGAATCAAGTGGCAATCCCGTTAGAGAAAACTAACCGGATTTCCTCTTTCGAGGATAATCCAGATTAACTTCCTCAAAGTCCACCACGGACCCAGAGGATTAATGAAACGGGATTCCCTAGTTAACCTCCTTCCACTTTCGTGGGTGAGCATTAACTATCCCATCTCCTATCTTCCAACACTAGTGTTAGATGTATTCGGGAGCTTTCGGACACAAATACATCCCACTTGAGGGAAGAATAGGAGTGGGAAATTGATTCTCCCACTAATTACCTCCTAACTTTGCTAACCCAAGCCTAATTAGCCATTCACACCCTTAATTCCCCCTAACCCATTGGGTTTCTAGCCACTAAACATCCTAATTAACATGCTAACAACATATACAACTCCAAAAATCATGATCAAAACAGTAAAGAAAACTAGCAAATGCAATAATCCAAGTATCTCAAACACAAAGCAATCCAATCTAAAATCAGAGATTAAACTAATATTAAAGCTAATTAAAAGAGAGTAAGGGTAAGAGAATGCTTAGCCAAGTAGTAGGGATGAAGGATGAACAAGAACAATGTTGAAAATATCTTCAATCTTCAATAAAAGTTCAATCCAATCAAGAAATCCAACACAAATGCACTAATCACTCACTCATTACTCACTAATTACTTGTAGAAAAACCCTAATTCTCTCTCTAAAACTACCGTCCAAAAGTCCTAAAAGAAGTCCCCTCAATAATTGTTCGTTGGGGTTTCTATACATAGCAAAAGAGGTTAGACAAAACGCAGCACTTCAAGCAACAAAACCGCGTGAAATCCAGGAGACCGCATGTGCGGTCCTACGAAGGACTTGGGCGAATTCTTCTCTTCTACGCAAGACAACGGCTGGTGTCTCCAAGACCGCAGGTGCGGTCTTCCTCTGGCCGTGACTCCTATGAAGGCGCTTCAACAACCGCAGGTGCTGTCTTCTAGACCGCAGGTGCGGTCTTCCTCGGGGCAGAAAATCCTTTGGGCGTAGCGCCCACTACATAAAGCGTAGCGGGTGCTACGGTTCTGATGCGCACAAGTGAGTCTGGTAGCGCCCGCTACACTGACCGTAGCGGGTGTTACCCTGCAAAACTTAATCTTCGGGCTGTTTGACATGTCTGGCTTTGCTTCTCACTTAGCCCTTGACTCGGCTTGGCCCGGGGAATCTCGGGATTCCCAAGAAAATGTTCCAAAATAGCCCATTTTGCTATGTTTTCAAGTAAAAACACCAAAACCTACAAAATAACCAAAAATGTAGTAAAAGACATGAAAATAAACAAGAAATGAGTCAAAAGGCTAAGAATTAGGGCGTTATTTAGGCCTCAAAATAGGCCTAAACACCCCCCACACTTAAACTTTTGCTCGTCCTGAAAAAAACAAAACGAAAACTACCTAAACCAACACAAACTCCTCTGTCGTGGGAGGAAACGAGTGCATTTAGCTTATGCACCAAGCCATTTGAACCCCCCTGCAGCCCGGGTGGACGAGGTGGGTCTCGTGAGGGTTTGTAGCGGCTCTACCTACAAAAGCCAAAGAAAAAGGATAGAGGGAAAGTGAAAAATAAAACAAAACAACAGATTGAAAAAGAAAAGAGAAACAGCTTGCTTCAAGGAATCATATCATCGCAATCAAGAAAACGATATTAATCATCCCAAAGGAACCGTTGTGAGCACCATGAAAACACCTAACTCAAGCAATTGCCAATCTTTGAGGTTTTTGACTCCCAACACCACATGCAAAGCTAAATCCCATGTGCACAAGTGCTTAGTGGGTTCTAGATGATTTCGATCGATCCCAAACAAAAACTCATACCCGAGCTCGAATCAAAGCTAGAGGAACAAAAAGAAATAACGATGTCTTTTCCTTGTTAAGGTCGCCCTTGGCTTGGTGAGGGCCGCAGGAAACTCAAGGTGAGACTTTTGTTAGCAACTCATTGGTTAGCATTGGTTAGCGTTGGCTTGAGAAAGCTCAACAAGATTAGCGATAGCTTTTTCTGGAGTTGAACGGCCCATAACGGGGTTTACCCTCCCAACACGGTCTTTTCCATACGCTCAACGTTATTAGAACGAAGTGCTTAAGGGGTAATAGCGCCGCACCGCTAATACCGGTCCCGTGTAGGTAGACTAACTCTCTGCAGGTCAAATTTAATTAAATTAGTTAGCTTTCACTTTTTCAACAAACTCGGATATGGCCCACCAGAGTCTCACGGTTTCAACCAGAACGTGAAATAAAATTGGGATCTCGCTAAACACTCGATGAAGGGAATCTAGATATATGAGTCATGACAATGCCCAAGCTAGGGTCGAAAAATGCTCAAACCGGTTGCTTTCAAGAAGATTAAGAAAGTCTTCCTAAAATTGACAACAATATCCAAGAAACGAAGCAAAAACATAAGCAAAAGGAAAACTTTTACGGCTTTTCACTCCCTTTTTCCTCCTTTTTAACATAAATTTTTTTTCAAATTTAAGGCAAAACTAAGGAAAACAAAATAAAAGATCTAGGTTGTCTACCCTTGAGTATGAAATGTCTCCCCTCCCTCCCCCCCCCCCCCCCACACTTAAAGCTTCACAATGTCCTCATTGTGAGAAGGGTGTCACAAAAAAAGGGGTAGAGAACCTACAAAAAGAAAACAAACAAAAACAACTAGCACGTAAGTGGGGGCGACCTGAGCCCACACGGCTCCATCAACAAAATATGCCCAACAAATTCACACTAGGGGCACGCCACCAAAAAGAAAATCAAGCATGCAACATGGATCAAAGATATAAACACATCAAAGAGGGCGGAAAGAGATTACCTCGAGGTCTTCATTCAAAACAAGCTCAATCTGCGTTCCAAAGGAAGATCACACCATCGGTTAGAAGTAAACAATAAAATCATACTATGTGTGATTATTCGCATGCAAGATCGAAAAAGAAAAACAAACTGAATAAGACACGAATGACGAAAGAACTAAAGAAAAACGAACATATGTACATCATATACATTGACCATGACTAACCTCAACCCCGAATCTCACTCTTTGAGGCGGGAATTGAGGGTGGAACAATTCTCCTATCCGGCCTTACTAATGATGAAGCAATAGGAATAGTTGAACACGAATTTAGCCAGGAGGATTAGATCTTGCTCATCACACAGCACACGCAGAATACAATAACAGTACACTTACAATGCAAGTGTGTGTGAAAATCGACAAAACTCTTAGTGCAACAAGAGTGTGTGTGTATTGACAGATGAAAAACAACAGCTAATCACACAACACACTAATGCAAGAATAAAGCACTCGAACTCAGCACACAGTGAGGCAAAATTATGTGTAAAAATTGACAAAATCAATCCCCAACTCAACATGAATGACCAACGAACCAAATGCAAGTGAGAAGGGAGAGAAATTCACATAATGACACAAGAAATACCTCTTTTAGCTGTGTAGAATGGATGCTTGAGCAATATCACACACTTGGACTGAATCTGGGCAAAATCTGGATCCCTAACAACAAATTCGCACGACAGAGGAGAAGAATTAGGGCTTGCAATTCAAAAATGGAGGGAGAATGAAGGTCGAATTGAGAGATTGAAAGGGATGGAAGGGTGTGGGTGAGAGTTTTGTCGCAGGTTTTAGGGTTTGGAGAAAGGGAGAGGGAGTCGGGTTTGAAAGAGAGAATGTGAGAAAAATGAAAGATAATCGGGTTTTTAGGGCTGAAATTGCCGATGAACAGCAATAGGTCGCGGGCGCGACCTCTTTGGTGCTGGGCGCGACCTACTGGAAAATAGGGTCTTGCTTTGCAGGCTTCCGCAGGCGCTGTCTCCTTCTCCGCAGTTGCGATCGGCTTCTGGAGCTGCTGATTGCTACTGGTAGCAGGTGCCACCTAGTGTATAGCACCTGCTACCTTACTCTGGGCATTCCCTTGGCACTTCCAACATCTAAATTAGTCTAACTCCAAAAACCACACTTCAATTTTTTTCTTCCATCCTCACTCTTAATTTCAGAATTCTCAATTCTTAAACTCTCCTTCACACTCATTTTCCTTCACTCTCAGCTCCAATTTTCTTATATTTTTTTTCAACTCCATCTTTTTCTATTTTTCACAACATTTTTCCTCCTTTTCTTTTTTTTCAACTTTTTTCCTTTGAACCTAAAACTAATACTTCAAATTACAAAAGAAAGAAATAAAGAAAAACAAAAAGATAAGAAAAATAGAAAATTAAAGAAAACTAACAAGAAAGATTAAAAAGAAACCAAAGAAACAAAATTAGAAAAATGCAAAAATTAAAAATAAATGAAAGAAGAACCTCAAAAATTATGGGGTGCCTCCCATAAAGCGCTTGTTTTAGGTCCCTAGCTCGACTCAATATTCACTCACTTGATCCTTGAAAGGAGGAGTGTACATGAGAGAAGGGTTGTAAGCTTCTTCCACCACTTCTTCCTTCTTCTTTCCAAACTTCTCAATCATCATCATAGAAGGATTCAAATAACCTTCTGGTGGTCTAAGTAGTAGTAAAGTACATAAAGATAATCCTTTTCTCGGTCTCTTCCACTCACGCTTCCTTTTTCCTTTCCACTGCCTCCCAACTTTATGCAAATAAGAATTATGCCTCTTCGGAAGTTTGGGGGACCGGAAAGAAATAGAAGTCAACTTTGGCTTGATGTTAGGTGGTTTTTCGGGTCTCGAACCTTCAAAAATCACCCTTTTCACTTCCAAGCTCTCAATGTAAGTTTCACCCAATGAAATCTTTTTCCACGTAGGAGCAATGTCAAGGAAGTTGTCACAAAGAATATCTCCAACCTCATAAAATACAGATTGCCAAGCCTTAGAGTGGTTATTGTCTCCCCAATCACTAGGTTCTATCTCAGTAAATAGCCTTTTTGAAGGTGCTCATAATCATGATCTTCTAAAGCCTTTCCCTCTATCTCCTCTCCTCTTTTGAATTTCTCTTCCTTCACATTACTTGACATGGGAGGTATGGGTTTAGGGTAATTACCTCCACCCCAATCATCCGATTCTACTTCAAAGAAATAGCTCTCATAATCAACATCCTTTAAGGTTTTTCTCTCCTCCTCAATTTCATAAACAGATTCAAGCTCCACTTGAGGAAAAGAGAATGCTGAAAATGTCATACCTTCACTCATCATTTCTTGAACTTCCATGCGTTCAAGAAGAGGCTCCACTAAAGGGATTTCATCACAAGTTGACTTCGAACCAAGAAGATTGGAGAAGAATGTAATATCACTATCTTCGGGATCAAATTGGAATACCTCCATTTGGCTCTCCTCCAAAGGACTATCATAGGCTGACTTCGACATGTGCAACTCCTTAGAATAATCATCTACCTCCTCGAAGAAATGCTCCAAGAGTGGCTCCTCTAATGGAATCTCGTCCCATGTTGGTGTAGTATCAAGGAAGTTTGTGAATAATTCTACTCGCCACCATCCGGTTCAAATTGAAAAGTTTCAAAAGAACTCTCCTCTAAAGAATAATCAAATGTATGCTCAAGTAAATAAGATTCGTCCGAGTATTCATCAATCACCTCTTCTATTGCATCTACGGTATAGCATGGGTCCCTAACCGAGGGGTTCTTCATGGATCCCTCAATATTAAACACTATGCTTGCATTGCCTACATGAAGAGACATACGACCATTTTTCACATCTATCATAGCACCACCCGTAGCAAGGAATGGACGTTCCAAAATTATGGGGATATTGGCATCTTCATCCATCTCTAAAATGACGAAGTTACATGGTATTAGAAAACATCCAACTTGAACCGGTATATCTTCCAAGATACCCAATGGTCGCCGTATAGAACGATCGGCAAGCTGAAGATTGATTAAAGTGGGGATCAAATCATCAAGATCTAGCATCCGGCATATAAAGTATGGCATAACACTCTAGCCCCCAAATCATATAAAGCTCGCCCAATCTTCATATCTCCAATGGCGCACGGGATGGAAAAACTCTCGGAATCATCAAGCTTCTCCGGAGTTTTATTCTCGATAATAGCACTACAATCGGCTGTCAAGTGTATAGTGGATCCCTCCTTGTTCTTTCTTTTGTTTGTAAGAAGTTCCTTCAAATGCTTCTTAAAGGAGGGAACCTCAGAAATAGCATCTAAAAATGGAATATTCACTTGAAGTTTCTTAAGCATCTCTATGAACTTTAAAAACTTTGCTTCTACTTTTGGTTTGGCCAACCGGTCGGGAAAAGGGACCGGTGGAAGTTGGGTCTTGGGTTTCTCAATAGTATGAATTGAATCATCATCTCTCATAATGCCTTTTCCTTTTCTTAGTCTCTCCCTTTCGACTTTTTCCTTTTTATCTAACTCATCCTCAAAACTGAATTTTTCTCCATGTCCTTCCTCACACATACCTCCACTTCCCTCTACTACCTCCAACTCCTCCTCCTCGGTAACATCAACCACATCTCCTTCTTTCTCTCCCAAAGCACTCTCCTCCACTCTCATAGGACTCTCAATCTCTCTCCCACTCCTCAATGTGATTGCATTTAGTTGACCCTTAGGGTTTGGTTGGGGTTTGCTAGAAAGAGATTGGATGGGGCTAATTTGTTGCACAACTTGAGCTAATTATATCTCAAGGTTTTTGAGACGGGCTTGATCCCTATCTTAGGTTAATGAAATCTTTTGCACCAATTGCTCAATGGAAAGATCTTGAGGTAGTTAGGAAGTTTGGGATGATTGGCCATGGTGGGTATTTTATGGAAATTGTTGGTTTTGATGGTATGGGCGGCGATTTTGACCTTGGAATCCGGGAGGTGGGTTCTGATTTTCTGGGGGTTGTTGGTTATATGCATAGTTCCCACGGAGATGAGAGGGATGTTGGGTAGTGTAAGCAAGGTTATTGTTAGGATATACGGCTTGTACTTGCTCGAGTTGACATTGTCCCGAAATGTGTTGTCCTCCACAATAGGCACAAACATTCATCTTAGCATCAAGAATGGGCATAAGCTTTTGAATCTCCTAGGCAACTATCACTTGCCTCGTAGTCTCCTCAAGGTCTTGCTTTTGTTGCATCTCCAACATGGCATTTATGAGGAACTTAATAGTTGGGTTACTCTCCAAAGGTGTACTTCCATCTCTGAAACCACGACCTCCTCCCCAGTGGAGAGAGTTTTGAGATAACTCATGTAGGAACACATTTTCCTCTTCCGTTGTCTTCTTAAGATACATGCCTCCCGAGGCATGATCAATAGATTCTCGTAAATAGCCGCACAATCCGGAATAAAAATGATGTAGAAGGAGCCAATCATCTAGATTATGGTGTAGACACCTTCGTTGGAGGCCCTTGAACCTCCCCCAAGCTTCAAATAAGGTCTCACCAGGTTCTTGTTTAGAACTCATGATAGCTTGCTGCAATCTACACGTCTCATCATTAGGAAAGAATCTTCGAAGAAAATCTCGGCTTAGAGCGTCCCATGATGAATAAGTGCCCGGTGGACAAGTATTTAGCCATAATAATGCCTTCACCTTCAAGGTGAGAGGGAAGAACTTCAACTTCATGTATTCAGATGAAACACCATGCATATGAACGAACCCAATACGTTGTTCAAATCTGTTGATATGATCGATGGGGTTCTCATGTTCGCCTCCATGGTATGCGGTGTTCTCAAATATGTCAAGCAAATATGGTTTAAACTCAAATGATGCATTTGCTAGTAGGTTGGGTAATACGATGGGGTCGCCTCCCGTACCCGAGGATGGCAATGAATACAAAGCAAGGGTACGGGGTGGATCGGGTAGTCCTTCGGCCATTGGGAATTCAACTCTCTTTAGCTCCCTTTGTTGGTATGAGTCTCCACACACAAGAAAACATAGGAGAATCAAATCTTTATGACTAAAGACACCAAGTCTCTAGCAGGGAAAGTGATCTTAAACAACCTAAAACCAAGAAACTAAGCTAGGTGCGCTTGCTCCCCGGCAACGGCGCCATTTTGTGTAACGTGGTTTGTGTGATATGGTATTTGTCGTTCTCTCTCAGGGAGAAAGGGCCTAGAAAAAAGGCAATTGCATCTAGGTATGTTTAAGGTCACTAGATAACAAAAGTCTTAGGGTGATAAACAGCGAAAACAGATCACAGAAACAGACTAAGGTTCAGTCAAGATAAGAAAATGGGTTTCGGGAAATTTCAGGGTGTAAACGGCAATAAGAACATAGGTTTTGTGATTAGGGAGTAACAAAGAGGGGGAATAAAGTGGCAATCCCGTTAGAGAAAACCCACCGAATTTCCTCTTTTGAGGATAATCTGGATTAACTTCCTCAAAGTCGACCACGGACCCGGAGGGTTAATGAAACGGGATTCCCTAGTTAACCTCCTTCCACTTTCGTGGGTGAACATTAACTATCCCATCTCCTATGTTCCAACACTAGTGTTGGAATGTATTCGGGAGCTTTCGGACCCAAATACATCCCACTTGAGGGAAGAATAGGAGTGGGAAATTGATTCTCCCACTAATTACCTCCTAAATTTGCTAACCCAAGCCTAATTAGCCATTCACACCCTTAATTCCCCCTAACCCATTGGATTTCTAGCCACTAAAGATCCTAATTAACATGCTAACAACATCAACAATTCCAACAATCATGATCAAAATAGTAAATAAAACTAGCAAATGCAATAATCCAAGTATCTCAAACACAAAGCAATCCAATCTAAAAACAGATATTAAACTAATATTAAAGCTAATTAAAAGAGAGTAAGGGTAAGAGAATGCTTAGCTAAGTAGTAGGGATGAAGGATGAACAAGAACAATGTTGAAAGTAGCTTCAATCTTCAATAAAACTTCAATCCAAACAAGAAATCCAACACAAATGCACTAATCACTCACTAATTACTCACTAATTACTTGTGAAAATACCCTAATTCTCTCTCTAAGACTACTGTCCAAAGGTCCTAAAAGAAGTCCCCTCAATAATCGTTCGTTGGGGTTTTTATACATAGCAAAAGAGGTTAGAAAAACATAGCACTTCAAGCAACAAAACCGCGTGAAATCCAGGAGACCGCTGGTGCGGTCCTGCGAAGGACTTGGGCGAATTCTTCTCTTCTACGCAAGACAGCGGCTGCTGTCTCCAAGACCGCAGGTGCGGTCTTCCTCTGGCCGTTACTACTATGTAGGTGCTTCAACAACCGCGGGTGCTGTCTTCTAGACCGCAGATGCGGTCTTCCTCAGGGCAGAAAATCCTTTGGGTGTAGCGCCCGCTACATTAAGCGTAGCGGGTGCTACGATTCTGATGCGCACAAGTGAGTCTGGTAGCGCCCGCTACACTGACCGTAGCGGGTGTTACCCTACAAAACTTAATCTTCGGGCTGTTTGACATATCTGGCTTAGCATCTCACTTAGCCCTTGACTCGGCTTGGCCCGGGGAATCTCGGGATTCCCAAAAAAAGTTCCAAAATAGCCCATTTTGCTATGTTTTCAAGTAAAAACACCAAAACCTACAAAATAACCAAAAACGTAGTAAAAAACATGAAAATAAACAAGAAACGAGTCAAAAGGCTAAGAATTAGGGCATTATTTAGGCCTAAAAATGGGCCTAAACAGTTAACAGATATCAAGACCCTAATGTTTGGAAATGGACTGGGTTGGGGGTTTTAATGGTAGAATTTAGGGAGGGCAATGAGAATGGGCGGCAATTTAGTCCTAGTTAACAGGAGTTGCAGTTATAAAATGAATATAATTGACTGGATTTCATCTTATGTTTATTTTTTAATGTTTTGGTTAGAAATTACGGTCGTAGGTGGAATCTGAGGAGGAAAGTGCATAACTGATTGTATTTATTTTTTCTGAAGTTATTGGGTTGGAATAGGATCATAATTACTTCCTCCTAATAAATAGCATGGGAAATAATTTTGTAAATAATAATTGGGTAGTTATTTTTTTGAATGAATGGTGTAAAATTTATATTAAATAAAATCAATGACTGATATTGCCTGATTAATGTAATTTAAGAGATGGAGGAAGGGAAGAAATTTTAGTATACCCCATTACTATTTATAATATATAGATTTAAACATAAATATATTGTTATCTTGTCAAATTTTGAAAGCCAAATAATCAAGTATTATCTTTCTCTTTATTTATAAACGTCATTGGTAATAGTATTTATTAATAAAATATTATATATAAAAGAGGCAAATTAAAAGTCTTCTTTTTATTTTTTAAAATAAAATAACTTCAAACTAACAAAATATTATATTCAAATGAGGAAAAGAGAGCGTATCCTTTTAAGTTATTTGTTAAAATATAAAATAGCTTCATTAATAAAAATTATACTTCATTGAGACAAATCAAAAACTTTTTTTATTTTTTAAAATGATTTTTAGATGTTAATATACTGAATTTTAAGGGCATTAGACAATAATATACTGAACTTTGACCGTGGACAATAATGCACTGACCTTTGAGGGGTGTTGGACAATAATGCACCCAGAACGATTTCAACGGTGACTGACTTGGTGGTGATCTTACGTGTTAGGCCAAGAAGATAAATTGGCTGAATAAGATCTAACTTTTTGACATGTCGGCTAATCTGCACAAGCAAAGGTGATTTTGTACAACTACAGCAACATTTTCTCACCGAAAACACGATTAAGCGAATGTAATTTTATATTTTTTTTACTCTTTTCAAAGTTGATTCCTTTTGCTTATGTGTAGATTTTCTGACATGTCATAAATTAAAATATTTTTGGGCCAATTCATCTCCTCCACTTGCTAAGTAGGATTGTCACTGAGTCTGCCACTGTCGGAATTGTTCTAGGTGCACTAATGTTCAACAACCCCCAAAGTACAATGCATCATTATTCGAGGTTAAATTTCAGTTATTATAGTTGGATTATCTCGGGATGGGAACTGCCGCATCCATATCACAAGTGACTCACCATCCCAAGACCCTGAAGGCATGGACGGGTCCTTTTCTTTCCATATGGGGCGCGGGATGAACTTTAAAGAGGATCCTGGGCCTAGGGGAGCTACTTTGATCCTCTACGAGACCGCTCCCGAGACGCATGGGGCTTCTGGGAATCCTATGGCACAAATAAGGCAACGAAGACAAACTTGACTTCCTTTTTGGCTCCTAATGGTTAATGTCAACCTCAAATGTATTTTGGGAGTTTCATCGCCATGAATGGTCAACCAGGGGTCCGACCCGAAAGTATTTAGAGATCCTCATGCTCATTAAGAAACGGGATGGGAATCGGCCGAGGAATGAGCATGGAAGTACTAGAGAACAGGGGCGTCACGGTCCTGACACTGCTCATCACGCTCGTGACATGATTCTGTAACCAGGGTCACGGCCACGACATCTCACGTCACGCCCATGACATCCCCCCTAAGGGGCTAAAGTTAAAGGCATCGTAGTGCCCGCGTAGTGCCGTATCACGGCCGCGATGTGGCGACAAGGAGAACTTGCAGCTCAAGAATCACCATGAGTCGCACCCGCGACCTCATGTGTCGTGGCCGCTACAAATCTACGTCATGCCCGCGACTTCCACTCCAGGCAATCCTGACTAGTTCTCCGGAGGAGCATCGCGCTCGTGACGATGACGTTGCGCTCACGACTATCAAAGACTTTTGAAGGGTCGCGCTCGCGATGAACCTTGGAAAATCGGATTTTAGCCAATTTTCCTCCTTTTTTTTTCCCTCCTTTTTTGCCCATATCCCCTATCCCTTATGAAATGTAATACCCTCATTTAAGGGACTCTTTTGTAATTTCACACCTCAAGTCTTCGTCCACCTCAATGCCTCCATAAATACTTACCATTTAGAAGGAAGAAGGCATTGAATGAATGAAAATTATAGAAGCTTTGGCTTTCTCTCCCTCTCTTAAAATCTTGTTGGCTTTATCCATTCCATCAATGGTGGTGTTGCAAGTCTTCCCTTTATAGAATTTGTGGCGGTTTTCCTTTATCAAATTCTTGATGGGTTGCAACTCTTGGGTGGTGGATTTCCCATATCCCAACTTCATATTAGGTGCAAGGTCATTTTTTGGGTTTGACAACCTTCATCTTCTCCGACTCAAACAACATTAAATCCCATCATGCCACACTCCATCTAGTATCAGAGCTAAGGTTTTGCTTGCTGGAGTTTTCTTCTTCTTCAATTTAAGTTAGGGTTTCAACTTCTTTCGTGATGTTGTAGTTAGAAATTTGGAACCCCCATCCCTTGTGAATCTCCAAGTGTGTTGGAGTTATAGTTTTTGTTATTGTTGAATTGTTATTGTTATTAAAATTGGTAAGGGTAATTGTGATTCTTGGTGTTGTTGGGAGTACATTTATGGTTATTGATGATGGACTTGATGTAGTTGTTGATTGGTGTTAGTGTTGTTATTGTTGTTGACTTAAACACACAAAGAACCTGAACCCAAACACAAACTAACTATTAGAAAACCCCCTAACTCCACAAAATTTCCCAAATACATACCGTCTCATACCCTTATCCATGGAATGGATGATCCCAATGATCTAAATCAAGGAGGAACAAGCTAACAAACCAGGTTTCGAATGGGTGAATCGTTTGAGATGGCCAAACTCCGAGGATTGGAATTTCAATTCAGTTCTATGGAGGCATGACTTGAGGTCATTATGGCCCAATTAGCCCAAATCAATGCCCATATACAAAGTAGGCCGCATTCAAGAAGGGGAGGCAAACCCCCGAGCCCTCATCAATCCCGATCCCTTCCTTTGAGTCGGGTTGTGATGAAAGAGAGTCCACTCGAACCGGGTCTAATGGGGGAAGTGACAAACCCCTGAGGGACAATTTTTATGATGTCAAAGTTGCGCTCTCGGAGTTCAATGGTTCCCTCAACCCGATGACTATTTGGAGTGGGTCCAAATCGTTGAACGAATTTTCAAGGCTAAGGGTTATAGTGATGAAAAGGCCTTCAAGGTGGTCGGCCTCAAACTCACCAAAGTCGCATCACTTTGGTTTAAGAGTATGAAGGTTCAACGAGCTCGAGACGGGAAGAGGAAAATCTCTTCGTGGACCAAGCTCAAGAAGTTGATGAGCAAGAGATTCCTTCCGGTGACCTACTAGCAAGACCTCTTGAGGAATCTCTTCGCCCTCGAATAGGGTAAGTGGAGTGTGAGCGAGTACATCTAGGAGTTCGAGCAGCTGTTATTCAAGAGTGGCTTATTAGAGCCCCAAGAACAAACCGTCATGAGGTTCTTTAACGGCCTTGCTCCTTCCATCGCAAAGGAGGTTGAAATCCAACCTTTCCACTCTTTGGATGACTTATGCAATCTCAACCTCAAGGTTGAGAGAAGGAAAAATGAACGGGCCTCCACCAAGGTCCATGGTCGTAGTCCTCTCCCTCCTCCCAAGTCAATACGACCAGTCACCCCTAGTCCGGTTGCACCGCCACAAGCTACCTCCGTACCAAGAGATGATAAAGGCAAGGACGCAGCTCTACCTCCTCCCCAAAAACTCCCGAAGTGGCTTGAAGGTAAGAAATGTTACCGGTGTTTTGATTATGGCCACTTCCAAAAGGATTGCCTAACAAAGAGGACCTTGACCTTGAAAGAGGTTGAGAAGATTGAAGAAGACCTTAAGTTGGCACTTGAGGAGTCCACCCCCAAGGGTGAGGATTCGAGCGATGAGGAGATTGTGCTTGGCCCGAATGTGGGTGAGATTCTTGTCTAAACCAAACTTCCCTACCCCCATGAAGCTCCTCTTGACAAGAGCCAAAGAGAGATGTTCTTCAATTCCCGGTGCACCATTCACGACCAAGATAGGAGCCTCATCATCGATAGCGGTAGTTGTGTAAATGTCGCCTCCACTTCCATGGTCAAGAAGCTCGGCCTCCCAACCACTCTACATCCCCGACCATACACTCTCAATTGGGTGGGTGAATTCTTCGGCCTCAAGGTAACCCGACAAACCCTTGTTTTATTGTCCATTAGGTTTGAGTATGTTAACACCGTGCTATGTGATGTTATACCTATGAGCAATTTTTCACATACTATTTGGGCCACCATAGCAATTTGATCGGCGTGTCATTCACGATGGCCTAGTTAACACCTACTCCTTTACCCTCAGCCCCAAAAGGATCATCTTAAACCCCTTAACACCACAAGATATACAGCCCGAGGTGGGTAGTAGGAAGAAAAACCTTCTTTCGAGAGAAACATGGGATAAGAGTTGTAGGACACGGAAAGTCGCCCCCCGTTTAGGGGTGTCGGTTTTCGGATGCGCTACTTAGGTGATCAGAAGTCGACTAAGGTTGCTTAATCCTTAAATAAGGATATTTTTATTTTTAAAATTCATTTTCGGGGTCATGAAACTTTATTTATTTTACAAATTCTTTTTATATTATTAAAATACCCGAAATATGCACCAAAATATTTTATTAGTAATTTCATACCAGCCCACTACCGAATCCAGGCCCAAAAGAAAGCAAAAGGGCCGCCATAGGATACCAAAACCCACATGGGTTTTAGTGTACTTTGGACTGGGCCTTGCGCTTCCTTGGCCCAGAGAAGATGGGTTAAAATTAATAAAACCCGCGGAGGTTTTATTAATTTTATGGCCCATTTTCTCTCGGATGGCCTTGGATTGGTAAAGAAAAGTGGTATTAAATCATTTATAATTATATTTTGTGCAATATCGTACATTTTAAATAATCAAAAGAGTTTGTAAAAATGGTAAAAAAAGTCGCCAACCGATTTAAGGAAATCGAAAAAGCGTGAAAATAATAAAAATGACTCCGGTCTACGAAACCCGATTCTAACTTCGGGGGTAAGGTTACGAATTCGAGAATTATAAGAACTCTCGAATTCGCCCGTTAGAAAACAGACTCTACTAAAATCGACATTGAAATGAAAAAGAGTGGGGAGAAGTTTAATTAATGTCACGAAATTATATTCCGAATCATGCAAATGTGAAAGAAATGTTTTACATAATAATGTAAATGTAAAGCGATAAACAAATATAATTACATGATTGAAATGAAAGATGCTCAAACCTCACTTAAAGTATTGGTATGGCGATGGATAGACCGAACTTCTCTTGACTGACCCTTAGAGAGGCGCATGGATGAAATGGAGACATGAGTATTGTAGGATAGGACACTTGGATCATGGATGAAATGGATGGATAATAATGGTGTATGAGTAATTAGAGAAGTGGGTTTAAGAGAGTATGGACATAGGTGGGGGAGGATTTTGAGAGAGTTTTGGTAGTATGATGATGATGGTGGAAATTTAGTAGAGTAAGGGTGATAGAGGATGATTGTTGATGAAATGAGTGGAATGGAGGGGGGTATTTATATGTGAGGAGGTGAGGGATTTGGACGGAAATGGAGGGAGGACATCCCTATGATCATGCCATGCAATTCATGAAATCCCAAACCCCACGCGGGTTTTGAAAGTCAAGACAGAAGATCAAATCATGGGGCTAAAATCAAGGATTATGATCAACATTGGTTTGGCGCCAGCATTTGAAGAGAAAACCCACGTGAGTTTTATATCCTTCACACGGATCGCTGACGTGGACCGATCAAAACGACACGCCCTGGGCAGTAGAAAACCCCCGCCGGTTTTGTAGTCGCTTGGGCCGGATCTCCTTCTGGGCCGCCTTTGTTCTGGGCCGCATCTGACATCTAAAACCCACGCGGGTTTTGGCAGTCTTTTGGGCCAAATTTTCTTACTGGGCTAGATTTCTGGGCCTGGGAATTTGTTAAAACCCGCATGGATTTTGAAATTGGATATGTGTAACTTCGAACGGCCATAACTCTTTCATTCGGACTCCGATTGAGGCAATTCAAAAGGCGTTGGAAAGATTATGATGTGTACTTTACTCTCATCAAAAGAAATAGGGCCAACGAGACTTGTGGGAAAAAAGGGATTCGAAATGGTGGGTATATGTATGTGGAAAGGGTGGAAAATGAAGGCTTTTTGTGGTGGGTTAGCTCGGTAACTCTCGATTGAGGAAGGCCCATTGGATGCTAGCCTCTTTTCTTGTTATGCTTGATTTGTACACTTGTCCCGGTACAAAATCCGGTGTATACAGAGAGCCCCCCACTTTGATCGAGTCTGAATAGGACGAAGGTCAAAGTAGCCTGAGATGCGGTCTACTTGATGCCTGAGTTTATATGGCGACCGGATGATGTAGGTGATGTCGTCGGAGGCCTTTAGGTGGCAACCGTTTGGACGAGTGATGCTGATGAAGTCGTTGGAGGCCTTTAGGTCGCAACCGTTGGACGACTGAAGCTGATGAAGTCGTTGGAGGCCTTTAGGTGGCAACCGTTGGACGACTAATGTTGATGAAGTAGTTGGAGGCCTTTAGGTGGCAACCATTGGACGACTGATGCTGACGATGTCGTTGGAGGCCTTTAGGTGGCATCCGTTGGACGACTGAAGCTGATGAAGTCGTTGGAGGCCTTTAGGTGGCAACCATTGGACGACTGATGCCGATGAAGTCGTTGGAGGCTTTTAGGTGGCAACCGTTGGACGACTGAGGCTGATGAAGTCGTTGCAGGCCTTTAGGTGGCAACCGTTGAACGACTGGTGCTGATGAAATCGTTGGAGGCCTTTAGGTGGCAACTGTTGGACGACTGATGCTGATGAAGTCGTTGGAGGCCTTTAGGTGGCAACCGTTGGACGACTGATGCTGACGATGTCGTTGGAGGCCTTTAGGTGGCATCCGTTGGACGAATGAAGCAGATGAACTGGTTGGAGGCCTTTAGGTGGCAACCGTTGGACGACTGCAGCTGATGAAGTCGTTGGAGGCCTTTAGGTGGCAACCGTTGGACGACTGCAGCTGATGAAGTCGTTGGAGGCCTTTAGGTGGCAACCGTTGGACGACTGCAGGTGGTGCTCTTTTATGCGGCAACCGAATGGTGCAAGGTCCCTTTTAAAGACGATCTGAAATCACAAGAAAACCAAGTATTAGTTTTTTCGGAAATGTGAGGAGGGTTCAGATTTTTACCTGAGCTTTGGAAACCCTTGGGCTACAGTCTTTGTGCCGTTAGTTTTGGGTTGTGTGGATGGATACTCTCAGTGTTCTTTTATGTGGTGGCCGAATAATGGATGATGTCGGTGCTCTTTTATGTGGCAACCGAAAGATGGATGATGATGGCGCATTTTAGCGGCGACCTGGTGTTAGTGATGACTCCCTGTCTGGCAGATTGATTGTAGCTGATCTCCCTTTCTCCTTTGTTTCAGTCGATGTCCCAGTCTTTCCCGGTGTCGATGATGCCCATCGGATTTTCCCGAGGCGGATCGGATTTTCCCGATGTTGATGCTGGTGCCCAACGGATTTTCTCGAGGCAGATTGGATTTTCCCGATGCGGATGATTGTGTGAGTGGCGTCCCTGGCAGACTGGAAGATCGTCATGAGGATGAGATTCGTACGATGGATAGAAGTCATCTAGAGTGTGATTAGAGATTTCTCTAATCTTGCTCTTGATGATTAGTAATCAAGTTTGAGCCTTTTATTGTCCTTCTTTTCTCGATGAGTATGCATGCACTTGACTGGATGCTAGCTTGTCCAGTAAGAGTTGGATTAGAGATTGCTCTAATGTTGCTCTCAGTGACTGGAAGCCATATCGATCGGTCTGATTGGGCTTGAACAGCCCCCAGTGTTGCGTTCTGAGCAGTTATGTAGCACTTCCTTGCTTCTTTTTTTTTCATTTTCAGATATGCGGGTATGCATGCAACTAGCCTACTAAACTCTTGCAATGCAATGCAATTTTGTTTTGTTTTTGACACAAGCATTCATGCACTCATGCATTTATGCGCGACTATCGACTTTATGCATGACAAACTGACTCGATACACGATAAACTGACTCGATACACAACAGACTGACTTGATGCATGTATGACAAACTAGCTCGATACATGACAGACCGACTCAATGCACAACAGACTGACTCAATGCATGACAGACCAACTTGATGACAGACTAACTTGATGTATGACAGACTGACTCTATGCACCACAGACTGACTCAATGAGGCCCTGACACGGCTTATAGATGCAATACAAACCTATTATGCCTAGACAGGATGCACGCATGATGCTTTTATACGTCTATACATGCAGACAACCCCCCCTCCCCGAATCCATATTTAGACAAAGATTTTCTTGGACAATGATTTTCTAAGACAATGCTTTCCTAAGACAATGCTTTCCTAAAACCCTGACTCCCTAAGACAATACTTTCTAAGGATCAAAGCCACTCGTAGGGAATTTCAGGAAAATTTAGGATGAGTAATGTTTCGATCCACGGGACAGGGAACAATGATGGAGGCAATAGGCCTGAAGGATGCGTTTCTTGAATGATCATGTAGATGACCTTGATTGCTTGCAAATGTATGTTGATGTATGACAAGCCCCCGGTTTGGCGTAGACTCTTGATGACACTGTCCTGCTTTGGAGAGCACCTTGGAGATTTACAAGCCTCCAGTTTCGATGTGGATTCACGAGATGATGTATGGGGATCATAAAATAGGAGAAGGGATAGTCCTCAATAGTGAGTCTCAAACTCTCCTTTTGCCTAACTTGCCCAAAGGGTTTTCAAGTTAGCCCCTCTTTTCTTTTTTTCTCTTTTTTTTCTTTTCTTTTTTTTTTCTTCTTTTTTTTTCTTTTTCTTTCTCTCTTTTTTTTTTGAGACCACTATTAGGACGTCTATGAGATTGAAGATGCAGGACCTTGTAGGATAGGGACTAGGGAGTAAGCGTCCCTCTTTGAAGCTATATCTTGAACGATGTCACAAAGGTAACGCGAGCCCCCAGTTTAGAGTAGTTTGTTTCTGAGTCTGTTCATGATCATGTGGTTGCCAGTTAGCCATTGATCTGATGTGCACGGCTTTTGCTCTTGCTAAGAAGTAATCCACACAGAGCCTCATACTTGCATTAATGATTGAGCTTAAAAGTCCTCGGAGGGTGAGATGGGATGAAAGGGTTGGTTAGGAAGTGTTTGGGGAAAGAGATGGGATGTGGAGACACTTAAGAATGATCGTGTCTTGAAAGGGAGAAGAGATGGTCAAATGGGATAGACATCATCTCTTGACAAAAGGTAGATGAGAGTTTATTGATGAGTGAGATAGGGAGACACTTAAGAATGATCGTGTCTTGAAAGGGTGAAGAGATGGTCAAATAGGGTAAGACATCATCTCTTGAGAAAAGGTTGAAAGGGATGGTAGATGACAGTTTATTGATGAATGAGATAGGGAGACACTTAAGAATGATCGTGTCTTGAAAGGGTGAAGAGATGGTCAAATGGGGTAAGACATCATCTCTTGAGAAAAGCTTGAAAGGGATGGTAGAGAAAGTTTATTGATGAATGAGATAGGGAGACACTCAAGAATGATCATGTCTTGAAAGGATGAAGAGATGGTCAAATGGGGTAAGACATCATCTCTTGGGAAAAGTTTGGAACATGGTTATTGAATGATGTCCAAGTCTGATGGAAGGAAGATGGAGGGTTGATGATAATGAAATTCAGGGTTTACTCTCCTTTTGCCTAACCTACCCTGATGGGTTTTCAGGCTTGCCTCTCTTATTCTCTCACTCTCCGTTTGCGTAACCTGCCTTGACGGGTTTTCAGCCTAGCCTCTCTTTTTGTTTCTCTCAAAGACCAACATTTTGAGGACAAAGGATGCTCCTTGCAGCGGCCGGGCCTCAAAGAGGTTTTCCTACGTATCCAAGGTGGAATCAGGCCAGTCGTAGTTCTTTAAGCGCAACTTTGATAGATAGTGCCTCGAGGAAGGCTTAACGGTTCGAAAAGATTGTTATGAAGGTTTGAGGGTTCATATGCAGGTTATGGATGGATGAAAGGTTTGTGAAGGTTATAGAAGGCTGAGGTGTATGGACGATGAGGTGAAGGTTTGAGACGAGATTTTCTGACGTGTGCATGACTCTTATTTTCGCGTTCTCACTTCTTATTCTCCTCTATCCCCTTTTTTCTTCTTTCTTTCTTTCTTTTTCTTGTTTTCCTTCTCAACTTCTCTTTTTTTTTTTAACTCCATTTTTCTTTTTTTCTTTTTTTTGCTTTCACTTTTTTCTTTTCACCTTTTTTTTCACTTTTCTCTCTTCACTTTTTTTTTCTTTTTTCGACTTTCTTCTCCATGGGATTGACTCATGTTCGCCTTTCTGATGACATTAGTCACAACACACCTTTTGGCTTTGGGGTAGATATGGATTGGTCATGAGGAGAATGACCAGGTTGGTCAAGGCTAAGGTCTCTTTTTTTTTCTTCAAATTCCTTCTTCATGGGTTCACTCCTATTCTCCTTTGGTCATAGCACACCTTTTGGATTGGGTTAAGGGTATGAAAAGGGTTAAGGTTTGATGGAGAGGTCAAAGATATAAGTGGTAGGTGGTAAGTCGCGATTGGATGAAAAGATGAGGGTAATATGGGTGGTGAAATGAAGGTTGGGTTCAAGCCCCCTGTCCTTGGCACATTTGGTTAAGCTGCGACATTTCCAATGAGGAGCGTTCACTTTTCGAGAGACCATTAGACTGGGTCTTTCCTGATGACATTCTCTCCTTTTGCTCAGCCTGTTGGATGGAAAATGCAGGCTGATTTCTCTCAATTAATTTTTATTCTCTCCTTTTTCCCGGTTTGCCTCAATGAGGTTTTCAAACCGGCCACTCTATAGTTTATCACTCTTTTTTCTCTCTTTTTTTATTTTTATTTTTTTAACCCTGGATTCAAGAAAGTTGAAGGATGGGAACGAGGTATACGGCAAAGATGGAAGGATAAGAGAAAATGAAATTTATCAGACTTAGTTTGTACGGATGATGGATAGATGAGAGAACTTCTTAACTCAAGTCAAAAACACAAGCACAAAATTCTATTTAATCACATAGCAACAAGAGCAACTGAATTCAAGAAATGAGTGAAGAACTTACTCTAACATACTCTGAGCATGAAATGATTGACAACCAGGACTGTAGCTACTTCTAAAGCTCCTCTGATGATGTGCCCTCCTTGTCCTTGTATGGGGAATTCATGTTATGTCTGGTCCTCTGTGCTGCTTTCGGTTGGGCGGTTTCCCTAGCTAGATCATGTGCTCTAAAGTCCAACAATTCTCCATGTTGTTCCCTCGGGATCTATGGTAGTTGCAGAATTTCCCGTCATCCCAAATATTCCTTTTATGGTGAGCTCAGGCCTTGACCCTGACACTAGACAAATGAAGAAAAACCCATCCCAATGTATGCATGACCTAAATGATGTACATGAACTTCCTAAAATGAAAAATGCCTATATATCTGACTCGGGAGACACTCGCCCAGGACATGGGTTTGAAAGCGCTAACTGACCTACATGAGACTTCCTAGGATGCAAGACCTCTATATGCTAACTTAAGGAAAAGACTTACCCACGAGATGGGTCTACACGTCCTAAATTCTATAAGAGACCTCCTAAAGTGCAAATGCCTATATGCTGACCCGAAAATCCTAACTTATGACATGGGTTTACATTAGGCTTCTAAAAAAGACATATATTTACATGATGACTCTAGATACAAATTTGCCCATGACTTAGACCTTATATGAGAATTCCTAAGAATGAAAGACACTTGCACGCTAACTCGAGAAATGACTCGTCGACTGACCCATGGCATGGGTTTGCACGTCTCAGACCCTATAGGAGACTTCTATAATGCAGGGCATTCATATGTTGACTCTGAAAAGGACTTACCCATGACATGGGAACCTGTATGAGACCCCCTAAAGAATGCAAACACTTATATGCAGAAACTAATGCGAAGACTCATCTTAGACCTCATATGATATTTTCTAAAGAATGCAAGACACCTACATGCAAACACTAACACAAAGATTTATCCTAGACCTTATATGATACTATCTAAAGAAAAAGACATTGATCATATCCTGAATCTAAAACAAAGACTCACCCATGACCTGGGTTTACACTTGACTTTCTAAAAGAGACAAACACACATTAACCCAGGAAAAGACTCACTTATGACCTAGACCAAAGACTCACCCATGACCTGGGTTTAGACTTTCAAAAACAAAATACACATATTGACTCACATATGACACGACCTTGTATGAGACTTTCTACATACTGAAAGATATTTACATGTAGACTCTGAAACTAAGACTCATCCATGATCCGGGTTTACTAGACCAAAAAAAACACCTCCTAATGCGTAAGACAACTATATGCTGACTCAAGAAACAACAAGTTTGCGTGACATAACAAACAACAACACTTTTTACAACAAGAGCATTATAAAGGGTCGGATAAAGTCAAACATAGCGAGCGGATCACAAGTTGATAGACTTAAGTCAGTGTTTATCAATTCGGATGGGCCCAATCCACAGGCCGACCGATTTAAGCAGAATCCGTAACTCAGTCCAACAACTCAGACGACTCAAGCTTTGTTGGCTATTATGCGGACTAGAATAATGTTCAACAAGACCGACAACCTCTCTTTTTTTATTTTTTTTAATTATTACTCAAGGAAAATAGATATTGTAAAGGACTGAATAAAGCTAATAATAAGCGAATCATAATTAATTTATGGGGCTTAATTGACAAATCCAATAAGGTTGGGCCTAACAACGGGCCGGCCATAAATCGATAAATTAATTTACTCAAGCCTAGTGACTATTATGCAGTCTAAGACGCTATCCATTAACTTTATTGGACTTTAATTTATTTTTTTTGGACCTTTGTTAAGAGAATATAATAAAGTGCCATATAATATCATCAAAGGCGAGTCAATTTTATTTAATAATTAAAATAATCATCCTTCAGACATAAATGGGCCCTTCCACTTGGGCTAACCATAATGCCTTTTGGGTTAATTATTCTAATTAATAAATAATCATTTTCTCAACCCAATGAATTTTATATGGACTAGAACAAAGCCTATAAACTAGGGTCAACTCTAAAAAAAAAAAAAAGAAGAAAAGGGAAAGGGATACACATAGCATACAACATGAAGGGATACCCTAAACCAAGGCTCTATGTTCATGGATTATTATGGTTGGGTTACATGACCTACCGCACGTTCTCACCTCGGTGTTCTATACCCTTAGGTAAGGAGTGTGAGGTATTGCTCAAAGAACTTCAAGGAAGCCCTTTGAGTGTAACATGGGGAGAGAAGAGACCAAATGCTTGGCGATGTAGGATGCACCACACAGGTAATGGTCTGCCCGCTCTCGAGGGAATCACCTAGGTATACCTAAACCGTCGCCTTTGTGCTAACGTGTCAAAAGACGCGATTAGTGGCCCGGTATGCAAAGGATGCCTAAAGAATAATAAAATCATGTCATAAATCAACTTCTCCCTTTTACGATTTCAAATTAATTCGATTTCTTCAAGTTTTACCCTCTTTTTAAGTTTAAGTCCCCAGTGGAGTTGCCAATCTGTAAGACCCGGAAAATCGCCCCCCGTTTAGGGATGTCGGTTTTCGGATGCGCTACTTAGGTGATCGGGAACTGACTAAGGTTGCTTAATCCTTAATAAGGATTTTTTTATTTTCAAAATTCATTTTCGGGGTGATGAAACTTTATTATTTTTACAAATTCTTTTTATATTATTAAAATACCCGAAATTGCACCAAAATATTTTATTAGTAATTTAATACCAGCCCACTACCGAATTCATGCCCAAAAGGAAGCAAAAGGGCCTCCAGAGGATACCAAAACCCGCAGGGGTTTTAGTGTACTTTGGACTTGGCCTTGCGCTTCCTTGGCCCAGAGAAGATGGGTTAAAATTAATAAAAACCGCGGGGATTTTATTAATTTTATCGCCCATTTTCTCTCGGATGGCCTTGGATTGGTAAAGAAAAGTGATATTAAATCATTTATAATTATTTTTTGTGCAATATCGTATATTTTAAATAATCAAAAGAGTTTGTAAAAATGGTAAAGAGCCGCCAGCCGATTTAAGGAAATCGACAAAGCGTGAAAATAATAAAAATGACTCCGGTCTACGAAACCCGATTCTAAGTTCGGGGGTAAGGTTACGAATTCGAGAATTATAAGAACTCTCGAATTCGCCTGTTAGAAAACAGACTCTACTAAAATCGACATTGAAATGAAAAAGAGCGGGGAGAAGTTTAATTAATATCACGAAATTATATTCTGAATCAAGCAAATGTGAAAGAAATGTTTTACATAATAATGTACATATAAAGCGATAAACAAATGTAATTACATGATTGAAATGAAAGATGTTCAAACCTCACTTAAAGTATTGGTATGACGATGGATAGACCGAACTTCTCTTGACGGACCCTTGGAGAGGCGCTTGGATGAAATGTAAACATGATTATTGTAGGATAGGACTTGGATTATGGATGAAATGGATGGATAATAATGGTGTATGAGTGATTAGAGAAGTGGGTTTAAGAGAGTATGGACATAAGTGGGGGAGGATTTTGAGAGAGTTTTCGTAGTATGATGATGATAGTTGGTGGAAATTTAGTAGAGTAAGGGTGATAAAGGATGATTGTTGATGAAATGAGTGGAATGGAGAGGGGTATTTATAGGTGAGGAGGTGAGGGATTTGGAGGGAAATGGAGGGAGGCACATCCCTAAGATCATGCCATGCAATTCATGCAATCCCGAACCCCACGCGGGTTTTGAAAGTCAAGACAGAAGGTCAAAGCATGTGGGCTAAAATCAAGGATTATGATCAACTTTGTTTTGGCGCCAGCATTTGAAGAGAAAACCCACGCGGGTTTTATATCCTTCACACGGATCGCTAACGTGGATCGATCAAAACGACGCGCCCTGGGCAGTACAAAACCCCCGCGGGTTTTGTAGCCGCTTGGGCCGGATCTGCTTCTGGGCCGCCTTTGTTCTAGGCTGCATCTGACATTTAAAACTCGCGCGGGTTTGGCAGTCTTCTTGGCCGGATTTGCGACTGGGCCAGATTTTTGGGCCTGGGAATTTGTTAAAACCCGCATGGGTTTTGAAATTGGATATGTGTAACTTCGAACAGCCATAACTCTTTCATCCGGACTCCGATTGACGCAATTCAAAAGGCGTTGGAAAGGTTATGATGTGTACTTTACTCTCATCAAAAGAAATAGGGCCAACAAGACTTGTGGAAGAAAAGGGATTCGAAATGGTGGGCATATGTATGTGGAAATGGTGGAAAATGAAGGCTTTTTGTGGTGGGTTGGCCCGGTAACTCTTGATTGAGGAAGGCTCATTGGATGCTAGCCTCTTTTCTTGTTATGCTTGATTTGTACACTTGTCCCGGTATAAAATCCGGTGTCCACAAGAGTACCCGTAGCCAGGACGAGCGATCCCTTGCTTTATCCTTGTCGCACGGTAAGGGTGAGTGTACCCAAAGATAACAAAATACCTATGTCCCCTCCTCCTTCTCCTACCCTTACCCACCAAGCCTCCTCTCGACTTGCACTACATTGATGGCGGCTACATCTTGGGTTTTGGCGCATTACGGGTGCTCCTTCATGTTGAACAAGGTGTTAGCGGGATGGAACCGCCTAAGGAAAATCCTCCCGGTGATGACCTATCTTTTGATGACTACGTGAGGAGTTCAATCGGCTGATGCGAGACAAGGTACCCCTACGGACTATCCGAGACACACCTCTACGCCCTCATTCTTCAATGGCAATCACCCTACCAAGTGAGGTCGGTTTTGGGATGCAACTTCGCCTCGACCTTCGAAGAAAACCCGTCCCGAGGTGCCCAATTTCGGTGGCCGCCTTACTTCTTACTCTAAAAAGTTGAGGGCAACTCTTCTTCAAGAAGGGGAGTATGGAGTATATCAGGATGGGACCCGCCAAATCCAAATCACTAGTGACTCACCCTCCCAAAACCTCGAAGGCGTGAACGAGTCCTTTTCTTTCAAGATGGGGTGCGAGAGGCACTTTAAAGAGGATCTCGGACCTAGGGGAATTGCTTGTGATCCTCTATGGGACCGCTCCCAAGCCTCATGAGGCTCCCAAGATTCCTACAATATAAATAAGGCGATGAAGTCAAACTTGACTTCCTTTTGGGCTCCTAACGGTCGTAGTCAACCTCAAGGGTATTTTTGGAATTTCATCACCATGAAAGATCAACCTAGGGTCCGACCCGGAAGTATTTTGATACCCTCATGTTCATGAAGAAACAGGATCGACAACCGAATAATGAGCATGGAAGTACCGGGCAACAGGGGCGTCATGCTTGTGACACTGCTCGTCATACCCGTGACATGATTCAGTAACTAGGATCACGGTTGTGACATCTCATGTCACGCCCGTGACATCCCTCCTAAGGGGTTGAAGCTAAAGGTAGCGTCACGCCCGTGACGTGCCGTGTCACGGCTCCAACGTGCCGACAAGGAGAACTCGCAGCTCAAGAATCGCTATGAGTCGCGCCCACGACAAATCTACGACAAATCTTGATTCAGTCTCCCGAGGAGCGTCACGTCGTGACGATGACGTCGCGCCTGCAACTATCAGAATTTTTGAATTATCGCACCCAAGACGAACTTGGGAAAATCATATTTCAAGTGATTTTCCGCCTTTTTGTTTCCTTAATTTTTTGAGTTTCCTCTTTTGCCCCTCTCCCTTATGAAATGTAATGCCCTCATTTAAGAGACCCTTCTGTAATTTCACACTTCAAGTCTTCTTGCACCTCAATGCCTCCGTAAATACTTGGCATTTAGAGGGAGTAAGTCATTGAATGCTTATGAATGAAAATTGAAGAAGCTTTGGCTTTCTCTCACTCTCTCAAAATCGTGTTTACTTTATCCATTCCATCGATGGTGGTGTTGCAAGTCATCCCTTTATAGAATTTGTGGTGGTTTTCCTTTATCAAATTCTTGGTGGGTTGCAGTTCTTGGGTGATGGATTTCCTTTATCCCAAGTCCATATGGGGGTTCAAGGTCTTTTTCCGGGTTTGAATTCATCAACCTTCATCTTCTCCAACTCAAGCAATATCGAATCCCACCGCACCACGCTCTAATTGTTCAATGCCCCAAAACTTCAGTATATTAGCATCCAAAAACTGTTTTTAAAACAAATTATATTGTAACTTTAAGAAGTTTAAACAATCAAAGGATAACATTAACTAATAACATATCATAGCTAAACGAGAAAGAGAAAATGTCTCCTTCAATTTTGTTTAAATATAAAATAGTTTCATAAACAATTATCGTATTAACTTAGAAAAAATATTATATTCAAGTGAGCATATACAAAATTTTCCTTTATATTTTTAAAAAATTATTTTGTACCCTCACGAAATTTGAAAAGTCAAATAGCACAACAAGAAAAGTTACTTTAAGCAACAAAAAATCTTGTTGTCTTAATCCAATTTTTGTTGCCCTTTAATATTGTGATACAAAAACAAATTATAACGATTTGATAGTTTTATCCTTGAAGCACAAAGTCCGGGTTACAAATTAGTAAGGATTATTGGATGATAATACACTAAACTTTAGGGGTATTAAACAATAATGCACTAAATTTTTTTTTAATTCTAATACACTGAACATTGAGGGTATTAGACAATAATGCACTCAGACTAATTCAGCTGGTGGTTGACGCGGTGGCTGTCCTACTTTGAGGTGTCATTTTTCTATTTTTTTCAGAAAATTTTTTGCCTTGTAAGCAAGTACACATAAGCAGAATGACTAATATATATTTTTTCGAAAAAAATAAAAATGACGCGTTAAAGTAGGACAGCCACCGCGTCAGCCGAGTGCATTATTATCCAATACCCTCAAAGTTCAGTGTATTAGAGTCCAAAAAAAAAGTTCAATGCATTATTGTCCAATACCCCTAAAGTTCAGTGTATTATCATCCAAAAATCCAATTAGTAAAAATGGTAGCATAAATTTGGTGTGATGGGCAACCAAATTTTTTTGTTGCCTTAACTTTTGGCAACCAATTTTCTTTAAATTGTTGCCGAATCTATATCAATTGCAACAAAGAAAAGTTTTGTTACCACATATAAATTATTTAACCACAAAATTATTTGGTTGTCCTATTTTAAATTAATGTGATAATAATTTTTTTGTTACCCCAACTACTCTAAATTTGTTGCCGATGCATGTTTTTTTGTTGTGTAATCATGCTAACTACTCCCTCCGTTCCTTATTAACTGTCCCCAGTATTCTTTTTGACGAAGAATTTGTCATAGAAGATTTTATCATAAAATTACAACATTACAATATTACTTTTCATTATGAATGTAACAGTAGTACTTTCATACACAAGAAAATTATATATGTTGAGCCATTAATGACATTAAAAGACAACTAATATGGAACGGAGGTAGTAGTAAAATATTACTCCCTTCATTCCTTAATATTTGTTTATTTTTACTTTTCACGGTCTACAATGCAAAAGTTTTATCATCATTTTCTTATAATATAAACAACCTCCTAAGGAAAACATATTTGAGTGCGGTTTGGAGGATCCATATATAGGCAGTTATATTCCCATCAACGGAAGTTCATGAAGAAACTTATTACGAATCCAAAAAATAAACATTTTCAAAAAAAGCCCTTTGAAAAACCAAAAAGAACAGAAAAAGAAGCCTAGGTGAAACCTTTTTTAATAAAATTATTAAAAAAAAAGATTAAGAAATAAAGAAGTCGAAAAGCTTGGGATGTTAAGAAACTACATACCTTCCTGTTCCATGTAGCTGGGTTAAAGTTGAAATGTACCTGCAAAATAGGAATGGAATAGAGCCCAAAAGATAATAAATGTGCACAGTACCCATGGGGTGGCAAAAATTCAGGTCCGGGTCTTATTGGGTTCAGTCAATTCGGGTATTGGGACAACAACCCCAAACCCATACCTCAACTGAATTTTAATTCGGACAAAATGATCAAACCTGAACCGGAACCCAAGTGGTCGAATTTAATTTTTTGTCAAAACTAAAAAATTAACTGAATATTAGATTTCTTGACCAAATATAATGAGTTGGCCGAATTTGACCGAATGACCGAACTTGATTGAATATGAAATTAGAGCCTCTTTACTTGAGTTATTAACAATATCATTATAATCTAATTCGGTCAACCTGAACCCGGATTGATCGAATTTAAATTTTAATCAAAATTCGGTCAACTCAAATTTGAACGCCAAAACCCAAACCTGACCCGAATTTAAATTCGATCAAAAACCATGTCCGAAACCTGATTTTTTCGGGTCAATCAAACTTTTGCCACCCCTACCCCTCCTCACCCTACAACATTAATACTAGCACGCCAAACTCCGATCTAGTGTCATATCCTCCTCTAAACAAAGGTGTCTTAGCTAGGTTTGCTTGAGTTATTAACACTATCTTTATAATCGAATTCGGTCAACCTGAACCCGAATTGATCGAATCTAAATTTTAATCAAAATTCGATCAACTTGAATTTGAACGCCAAAACCCAAACCCGACCCGAATTTGAATTCGATCAAAAACCATATCCGAAACCCGATTTTTTCGGTCAGTCAAACTTTTGTCACCCCTACCCCTCCTTAACCTACAACATTAATACTAGCACGCCAAACCCCGATCTAGTGTCATATCCTCCTCTAAACCAAGGTGTCTTAGCTAGGTTTGCTATTATCACCTCTCTCATGTACTGTTTAGGTCTCCCACACCCCCGATGATCAAGGGGTATCCCAATTCCTTCACATTACCTAATTGGGGCATTCTCCATGTTCCTAAAGACATGTATGAACCATCTCAGTCTAGTCTCTCCCAACTCCCCAATCGGTGCTACCCCTAATTTTGCTTGACGAATGATATTTTTAATCTTATTCAACCTAGTATAGTTTAAACGAAATTCTCTTATCGAATGACACACCTGAAGTTGCTTTTCACAATGTTATTGAAAAAATTATAAAATTCTATTTTTATAAAAATACTTTTTATTATCAATCTAATGATATCAGTTTCACGTGATAAATCATTATGCTTATTAAAAATTTACCATCATAACTTTTAAAAGTTAACCGCACAATTTCTCTGGCAACAAATTCGAGAAAAGAAGAGGTATGGTGATGGCTAAACCATTCCACTACATAACAAACTAAAGTCTTATATGTTCAACCTAACATACATACATCACGTAAGGATATCATAATGGGCAAAATTATTGTGAGCCGGGGCTTTGCATGCCACCGCTCCCGGGCCAGGTGTCGTTGCTTCTTTCTTCTTTTTCATTTTTTTATTTTGGATTTTTGGACATCAATAATATTAATTTTAGGGTATTAGACATTATTAATATAAACTATTTTATTGGACAATGGCAGTATAAACTATCGACTTATTTTTCCCCAACAGTACACCATCAATTTGGTAATGTTTCGATTCATCGGAAAGATGGTGTGACTCCATAATATGTGAGATGGAAGGTGGATTAGTGTCTACGTCAACATTTTCTATACAAGCTCCGCCTTCCACATCACGCATTATGGAATCACATTATCTTTTTCATGAGTCAAATCCTTACCAAATTGGTGGTGTACTTTTGGTATGAAAAATAGGTCAATAGCTGGTAATGTCATTGTTCAAGAAAATAGTTTATATAATTAGTGTCAAATATCCCCGAAGTTGGTATTATTGACCTCCAAAAATCCTTTTACTTTTTAAATAAGTACAATGATGTTTCTCTTTGAGTCTAATATATTTCGAGTTTTGGTCCAATTCAATTATATTTTTTATTTTTTATTTTTATTTTTAGGGAAATTGGACGGTAATATACCGACCTTTAAAGGTGTTGAATAGCAATATACCGACCTTCACTTTTGGACAGTAATATCACTTACCTTTATAGTTTGGTGACATTAATGTACCTTCAAGGATTTGCACCCTAAAAATTAACAACAAAACTAACCCCTTAATCCTAAAAATATCGAATACAAACACTCAACACCCCTAAAAATACCTAAAAATGGCACCGGTCATTTTGCACCGCCTGCCACGTTAGACCGTCAACCGATTCGCCGCCCAGAAAATCCTTGAAGGTATATTAATGTCACCAAACTATAAAGGTCAATGATATTACTGTCCAGAAGTGAAGGTCGGTATATTGCCATTCAACACCGCTAAAGGTCGGTATATTACCATCCAATTTCCCTTATTTTTATGTTTATTTTCTTTATAATTTTCATTAGATCCTTTCTATTATTCTATAACTTTTCTCCGCACTTTTAGATACATTTTCAGTAAAAAAAATAATTTTTGAGTACAACAGTATAGATTTATAGGCATTCACATCACAAATTATGAACATTTAATGGGATATCTTATGTGTGTTGTGGATATAACTTATGAACATTGTAGTATAGATTTATGAGCATCCACATTATAAATTATGAACATTGCATGGGATATGATATGAGCGTTATGGTTATAGTTTATGAGCATTTTAGTATATATTTATAAGTATTCACCTTACAAATTATGAACATTGGATAGGATATGTTATAAGTGTTGTGGTTAAAGTTAATAAACATTGTATTATAGATTTATGAGGATCAACATTACAAATTACCAATATTGTTTGAGATATGTTATGAGCATTTAAGTCAAACTCAGTTTAAATCCGGTTTTGTTCGAACCCAATTGTGACATTGACTGAATCAACCAAATATTCATACAAAATTCTCTTTCTTCTATTCCCCGGACCCAATTTTGGCTCGAATTTAGCTCCGTCGAAATTGTCAAATCCTGTCCGACTTGAAAAAGTTGGGTTCGAACATTAATTTCTGACCCGAATTTTATTATTGACCGAGTTTGATCAAATTTACTCAAATCCGAATTTTTACTAAAGCTAGTTGGAGATTAAATTTTAAAAGATGGGGGAGGGTCATGGGCCCCTTGATCGCATCATGCTATGTGATCCACATAACAAACTAAAATCTTATATGTAAGTCGTGCATGACAGGGAAAGGACTGATGAACCAGACCCGCAAGTAACTTCTAAAGAAAATCTACCAACCAATTGCTGTCTCAATCTCAACGGTTAGCCAGTAGAGAAGTTTTGTTCAGTACTCATGCGACAAGAATACGTAAAATTTCAAAAGAAAAAAAGAATTAATCTGCACAACTACCAGGAAGAGAAAAAGTACAATTGACCCTGTTATTACAGCTACAAATATCACATTGCTTGACTTGTTGATCAGTGAATTGGAATCAGACGGTCCATGCCAGAGCAGCCAGAAAACAACAGATTACAAGATTCCATTTCCATAGAAGAATCAGTTACAAACTGGGAAAAGACAAAGGGATGGTGATCAACTACCTCAGTTTAGAGTTTTGACTAGCAGGTGGAAGTCTTTTAGTACCAGCTTGTCTTCTCATCAGAATTGGCCTTAATTCCTTCTTCTAACATTCAAAGGGGCTTCTCTCATTGTAACATATTCAACAACATTTTCAGACACACTTTTTGTTTTGTATAAGTTTTTGTGATCAATCAACGACGAACTGATAGCACTCCAGAAATAAAATAAATAATAACTTGGCCCACTAGGCATTCATAATATTCACTATCAAAAATATTGTTGTCGAGAGCGACTCATACATTTCAGCCACAACTTAGCCCCATTTTTTTATGTTGTAGGTTGCGGTGCGGTAATGATGCAGTGCGGTGGAATATGAAAAAGTGTGGTGAGTTGTGGTGAGTTGCGGTGAAAGTTGTGATAGGTGGACTACGTTAAGAGAGAAAATGTGAAAAGTAGAGGAGAAAAGTGAGGAAAGAGAAAAATGAAAAGATATATTGGTAATGATTGTGAATGTGGTGTGGTGTGGTGAAAAATTAAAGAGTGCGGTGCAGCGTGATACCATACCGCAACCTACCGCGTAAAAGAACAGGGTTTTAATGTAATTGAGGCAACTGAACGACTGGTAGAAAAATCTCAACCACTTCAAGTGAAAATTTTGGAACTCCAACAAAAGGGAATTAAGGAAATATATCTCAGAATAGCTCAAAGAGTCAAGAGTACGAGAAAAAAAATGTATTATGCAAATCTCACCTATTTAAATGGACGTTACACATGAAAATTCATGCCTATTCTGATTCATGGATCTCTACCAGGATTCAGGGTTCCATCACATATTGGCTTTCATATATGGATTATGCATCATACTCTACTATCCAATCTTACATTTTTCAGAGTATATGAGAGAACATATAGAATGCATTGACCATCACAATGCCAAACATAAAGGACAAGCATGAGAAAAGTAGATGAGGGAAGAAGGCGAGTGATAGAGAACGAGCTCTGATACCAATTTGATAGAGAACTGGAAATAAATAAAGGCTAAAGATGAGAATTCAACATCCTCATGTTGAATTTAAGCGAAGAATTCAGCATCCCCGTGCTGGATTCAAGAAAAGATTAGCATCCCAATGCATAATCAATAAAAATTCCTAATATTCAATATCAATGTAGTGTAATGTGTTTCATAAAAGCTAGCAAAACTCTTAATAGGTAAACAACATGCCTAACACTAAACCTAAAAGAACTAGGAAACTAGAATAATAATCCTAAACAACTTAGAAAACTATAATATTCCTATTAAGAATAGCTATCAGTTTGAATAATAGTGAAAGGGGTTACCCTTGCTTTGATTCCAATAGTCACTAAAATCATCTTAGCAGGGTACATCTGTTATTCACAAAAGAAACCAGAATAGCTATCAGTTTGAAAATTCACTATGCTGCCAATAATCATCGTTTTCAATTACACGCAACAATTTGCTGCTATCTTTAAGAAATGGTAGCAATTCTAATGGAGTAAACTACTTGATGGCCTCAATCACTAATCAGATCCATGAGGGAAAAAAGTTTGAATTCCGGCTTCAGCGACAGTCATCACTGAAAGCATCAAACCATTGGAGCTGACCCTTTAAAACACTGGATTCATCCTGCTAGAGCTAGAGCAGGGTTGAGTGTATGTAGTCTTACCAAATCCTTATGACCGACCGCAACCCCAAACCGCAAGCTGATAGGCCAATTCCAAGACATCCTATCAATGTGTTTAAAACTTAGTCAAGCACAAGAAACAAAGTCAGACATTTATCCTTACCTTGGATGACAAGAGATGGCTTCAATCAGGCTACAGTATTAAAACCTCTTACTACCAACTTCTACACAAGGCTTGACTATAATTAGTGTTATATAGGTGCACATTAATCAGCTCTTGATTATAAAATCTTCCTTTGCTTCCCACTCCCATCCAGGGAAACAACATACACACAGGTCACACTGCAGCGTCTATGCAATCACCCAAGTAAATGCAAACATTCTAGTGAGGACCAGTTCAAGCAAGCAAGATACTAAAACTTAATCTTAGAGAACAGAATCCACCATTGACATCAAGTTAAGTGCCACTTAACAAACAAAATCATATAATTCAAGTGCATCTCAGGGAAAGGAGAGTGAGTCGTGACAGAGGGGGCTAGAAGGAGGGAAATCTAAAGAAATGTTGGAACAAGCAACAAATACTAAAACTTAATCTTAGACTTTAGTGAGTGTATATATGAAAGATACTCATTATAAACAACAAATCACTATCTTACCTGAGACAGTCCATTACGTGGAGACTTAGGTTTTCACTCAAAAATCAGGATGCAACTACCACCTTGGAAATTGATTAAGTCCACCATGGTCCACCGAGAAAAACTTTACGAAATTTGAACCATGCAATAAACAAAGGCAAACTTCAGCACCGTCTGCAGAATGGGAAACAATTCAGCTGAAAAAGTTCTCATGTGTGGTTGGAATCTTAGTAAACAAATTCCTTAAATTGCTAACATAACGATCTCAATCCTCGCTACTTATACTGGTTTCATGTAAGTGATTAAACTCCACACTCTAATGCATATCAACAGGTCATCAAATGAAAGTTCATAGTCTGGATTAAACATTTGCGATGCCCACTCAAAATTAAGTGGACTTCCCATACTTGAATTACTTTTCCTTGCTGTTTTCGAGTTGAATAAGGTACCACAACTAGCATTTCAAAAAAAAATATTTCATAAGGCCCAACAAGGGTTATGTCTCCAGAAGATACCTTCAAGGAAAAGGCATGGCGGGGGGAAGAGGGAGAGGCTGATACCTCAATTAAAATGAGTTGCTGCTTACCTTTTTTTTTTCAAAAGTGGGGCAATCCAACCAAAAAGCACATTTTGGAGGCTCATCCACTCTCACCGAAGAAGCATGTTATCAATAGTTTGAGTTGTTTGTATCACTATTCCCTCATCATTTTCTTCTTTTCCTACCGAAGTTGTAAATCGCTAACATATGATCCCTTTGCCTTCTATGCCAACAACATTGGCGTACTATAAACTTATAATCTAACTAAAGCCAGTCTCAAGGAACAACATAAGTTTCTTTGAAACATAACAAACTAAATAGATAATAACTGATACACACATTGCACTTCTACTAGCCATCGGCCATCATTCAGCAACACAAAGGCACAGCAGTGCGCAATAGTTTTTGTTTTTTTTGTTTGGGGGGGGGGGGGTAGTGAAGACTTAAGATCAGGATGAGGTTCTATGGCAGCTGCAGAAGTGTTACTTTTTAGTACTAATAGGTGTTATGTTATCAGTTATATAAAGATGCAGTCCGTGACTAAGGACTAAGTGAAATTCTGTAAAATAAACAGGGAGCAAAATGGATGAATAACACTTTCAAATAACAGCCAATAGAGTACATCCATTATCCATATGCCAACAAGCTAAGATCTAAAGTGTAGCTAGCAGCAATTAAAAGAGCACCAGAAAAAGAGAAGAAAGTTACAATTCACATATACTCTGGAGGTGAATTGGAGTCAGGTTTGTTATCATGGCCCAAATCTTGTGGTCCTGGGTGCTGCATATTGTGCAACACTTGAGGAGGCAATCCTCCCAAGCCTGCAGCCAAACCATCAGTTGCTGCTCCGAAATATTGGGACATAAGACGAGCCATTATCCCAAGAATCTGGATGTGGTTTTGGCAAGCATCAGCATGCATTTGCATGATTTGTTTCTCATGATGAATCTGCAAGCCCAACATCCTCTCCCTCCATTCCATTTCATCCTCCTGGCGCTTCTCCTCCAACTTGATCTTCAACCTCCTGTCATCATCCAACTCTCTTTGCAATCTCAACTTCCTGTGAAACTCCAATCTTGCCCATCTCATTTGCATCTCCTCCAACTCCAATTCTCTGTTATCCAACCTGTCCTCTGCATCCCTTAAACTTGTTTCCTTGACATTCTCCAGATCGATCATAGCTTCATCCTCCTTTAGTAGCAAACCCTGTTCCCGGGCAAACTCCCTGTCCCTACCCCTGTCTTCCCTCTTCACCAGCATGTCCCTCAACTCCAAAACCTTAGCACCAAGCAATGAAATTCTCCTCTTCTTCAATCTCTTCCCCTTAGAGCCCAATGTGTCATTCTCATTTTTCTCTTTATCCCCACCACCCAGGTCACCACAACCCTCCTCCAACTCATCCTCATCCTCCTCCTCCTCCTCACCCACATCACCATCCTCCTCAAAATCCTCACATTCAAGATCAAACCCTAACCCCAACCCATACCCATCATCCCCACTTCCCCCAAAAAACTCAACACCCAAATCCCCGGTAGCCCTCTTCTCCTTAACCTCCAGCTCCACATCTCCAAAAACTTCCTTATACTTTAAAAAATTCTCCCAGTGATTCTCCCCATCATCCCAATTGAACTCCCCATCACAAACCTTAATTTTCTGCTTGACACCCAGATATTGATGCCTCATGTTTTGGACCTTAATTGAAACATCTCGCCAGGACCATCTAAAAGGGTAGTTGATTGGATCCTGAAGATGGTGAATTGCGTTGACATGATCCGCGATTGGCTTGAATTTCTTTTCTCTAGTCTTCAGCTTTGCTAGGGTTCCTGAATTCAGTAGCTCCGCGTACTTGCTCAGAAGGGTCTGCTCCTCCAGTTCTGACCATTTCTTTCGCTTCATTGGTTCCTTGACTTCCTTCCCTCAAATTCAATCCACAATAGAATGTATCCAAAGTGGATGCTTGCGCTTGCGGGTTTAATGTGTTTTCTCACTGTTATTTGATTTTGAACAACTCTTTAGGCAAACCTTGTGATTTCAGATCAGAAAGATCATGTCAATTTCAGACTTGAGTAAACCCATAGCTCGCTAGAGTGGCGAGCCCAAACTTGGCTCAGTGCTGACAAGGTACTGGGCATGGCAATGGTTCGGGCTCAGGGCGGGTAGAGTTGTACCTTACCCAACCCATATTTAACTGCTACAAAATACGAGTACTCGTACCTTTGCCCACCGGGTAATGCCGATATAATTGATATAATTCGAGTATAATTGAAAATTAAATTATACAACCCCGTTGTATACTCATATATACAAATTAACGGGTTATTTTCAAATATAATCATATTATCGATCAAAAAAAATATTATATGAAGATTGTTCTTAGAAAGAGGAAAATTAGACTCATAGGAAAATATATTTAAAATGTTAATATACTCGTCTTTACCCGATTCGAAAAAAATGGATATAGATGATAAAATTTCAGAGAAAATATCGTGGTTACAAAACTCAATAAATTAGTTATAAACGCAAATATTAATATATATACAGGGTCCAATAATGAATAATCAATGGTAGTTTTTTTTTTTGTTTTGTAGATATTCGAGGCAGATTAGGTAGGGTACCCGTCAAGTGGAGACGAGTACCCATTACCCTACTCTTATCCGTTTTTGCTAAAATTTATCACCCACAACAGATCGGGTAAAGGCGGGTACCCGCGGGTTCGGGTTTTCTCGGATAAAAATGTCACTAAACTATGTAAAAGTGGCAAAAATGTCACTCGAAAAAACATGTTACAAAATTGTCATTAAATTATACTCCCTCTGTTTTTTTTATCTAACTTTTTATCTAACTTTTTTCATTTCATATTATCTGTCACTTTAAAATTCTAATTATACATTCATTACTATCTTTTTATTTTACCCATAACATTCATTGAATAAACAGCAAAAATTAATTTTATGAAATATATTTTATATGATTTTTTTTAATAACTACCTCATATATTTTAGCAACCTAGGTATTCCCTCAATCACTCAAAACGTCAATTGAAAAAAAATGGAGGGAGTATTTATTGTGTCAAAATTGTCACTTAGCCGGCTGAAAACCTGTTGTAGCCGGTTTTAACATGTATTAAAGGGGTTTTATGAATTTATGGTTGAATTAATTAATTACCCAACCTTATCTAATTAATTACCCAACCCATCTTTTTATGTTTAAATTCACACACTCCCACCCATCATCTTCTTCCTCAAGCCTTCTCGCTAATTCATCTACCATTACCATACCTTTTCTCTCTTTCTCTCTTTCCCATAGATTCAGATTCATTCATTTATTCATTTGTCAATCTCTCTCTCTTCTCTCTCAACACAATCACTCTCTCTCTCTCTCTCTCTCTCTCTCTCTCTCTCTCTCTCTCTCTCTCTCTCTCTCTCTCTCTCTCTCTCTCTCTCTCTCTCTCTCTCTCTCTCTCTGTTAATTATGTGAAGAACAAAGTCGAGTAAAGGAAAGGGTGCCCCAATTAAAGCCTCATTTTGTGTTCCTTCATAAAATAAATACTAATAAGAGGCATTGAAGAATCTGTGTTCTCTTCTCTTCTCTATTTTTCTCTCATCATGTGTCCCCTGTTTTTGGTTCTTTCCTCTTTCTTAAGGAAGCCTGGCAAGAATCACCATTAAAACAGTAGGTCTAACTCCCTTTGCAGATGGCAAATTCGGCAAGAGATTCAAATCTCCACCCTCAATTTCTGGCCCCACAAGAATTCTCCTTTTCTTTGCAACTCTGTAAGCTAGCAACCTCAATGCATTTACAAACTCAATTTTTTGTCCTTCATTTTGTCTAATCATCTCTATTTATTTTCACATATCAAGCTTGGGGACTATGTAACTATGTTGCTCATCTATTTCACACTTTCCCTAAGTAAGCCTAATGCAAATGAGCTCCTTTTCAATTCACACTAACAAGTTCTGTTCTTTTTAAAAATAAAAGAATGAATGAAAACAGAAAGATTGTTGTACATATATGATATTGGAAGAAAGAAACTTGCAGAAAAAGGTGGCAAAACTTCCACTTAGTGAAGAGTAGAGAAGGTATGACAATGGTGGATGAAGCAAGGGAAAGGGGGAAGGCTTGAGAAAAAAAGATGATGGGGCGGGGTCTGTAAATTTAAATAGTAAAAAGAGGGGTTGGGTTATTAATTAGATATGGTTGAGTAATTAATTAGATAGTTTAGGTGTTAATTCAACCATAAATTCATAAAACCTCTTTAAAAGATGTTAAAACTAGCTACAACAAGTTTTCAACTAGTTGAATGGCAATTTTGTCACAATAAACATGATTTAATGGCAGCTTTACAACATATTTTTTTGAGTGACATTTTTACCATTTTTACATATATTAGTGACATTTTTATCTTAGAACTCACATAGATGAGATTGGAGTGAGATTCTACATAATATTTCTGTGGTAATTATATACAACCATATAGGGAGATTCGACCATTTTAATTTTTTTTATTATAGTAATTGAAAAGTATATTTTACTTTTAAAAAGTAAAAATTAACATGCATTGATCAAAGTAACTTGTTGCAACAAATAATGATGTTCATCGAGATATATTTTTACAAAATTTAATATTTTTGAGGATATTGTACCGTAATTGGAACTTTTTCAACTATTATGATTAAAACGTGTAACATCGTTGATTCTATCCTAAATGATTGAAATTAATAGATTTTTTATCAAAATAATTTGTTGCAATAGTTAATCATATATACTGACAGATAAATCATTTTAACAGACATGATTATCTTCATTATATATATAATTGAAAAAAAAAAATCAATCATGGTAGAATTTTTATTATATATATATATATATATATATATATATATATATATATATATATATTATGTTTGGATGGCTAGAAATAAAAAAGTCTTCAAAAACAAGGATGAAAGCTTGGAGCAAGTTTACAAGACTATGAAGTACTATCTAAGAAATAGGATTTTGTATCTTAACAACAAACTAGAAATTACAACAATTGTATAGATATCGTATGTGATTAGGTTGCTTTGGTTTTTGAGGCATTCCCCAAGTTTGGATTAATAGATAATTTTTTCAAAAAACATATATATATGCACTCGTTGCCTCCCACGACAGAGAAGTTGGTGTTTTAGTTTTTCTTTTTTGTTTTTGTTCTGCTTTCCTCGGGATGAGCAAAAGTTTAAGTGTGGGGGGGGGGTGTTTAGACCCAATTTTGTGTCTAAATAGCGCCTTAATTCTTAGGCTTTTGACTCGTTTCGTGTTTTAATTTCGTAACTTTTAATGCGTTTTTGGTTATTTTTTAGATTTTGGAGTTTTTACTCAAAACGTGGTAAAAAGGGCCAATTTAAAGCCATTTGGAGAAACGCGAGGCTTCCCGGGTCTCGACCGAGGTAAAGGCGAAGTGAAGAAGAGTATCCAAGCCAACCGAGGAGGATCGCAGCTACGGTCCTATGGACAGTAGCTGCGGTGGTCACCCAAGGGTGAGGCAAGGAGGAGTCTACCCGAGAGGGACCGCACCCGCAGTCTTGCAAAGGGAGAAGTCAGAAATCGCCATGGTTTCGGAAGACCGCACCTGCGGTCCCCTTCGGGATTCTGAAATTTCTGTTATACAAAGTGCTGTGTTTTGGGTAACTAACTTTAGTTATATATACTCCTTAAGCTCGATTAGGTTAAGGGAGCATCTTTTACATTGTAATTTCAACACTTAGCTTCAAAATTAGAGAGAGATTAGTGAGGTCTCTTGGTGATTAGTGAGTAATTACACTTGGTTATTGCATTTTGCTGTGGATTTGGTTGGAATTCTATTAAAGTTCTGGAGATTTTTCTTATTATTGGAGCTTGGATTTCTTATTATTCTGGATCGTCTTCTCTTTGGCATCAAATCAATGAGCATTTCTTACCCTTACTCTCTTTAATTCATTTACTTGCATTACAATCTCTGTTTTTGTTGTTTGGAAGTTGTTGTTGCTAGATTGTTATTAGATTGTTGCTTGTTTATCCTTATTCCTTGTTTTAAAGCATGAATAGCGTAGTTATTATCGTTATTGGCATGATAGTTAAGATGATTAGAGGCTAAAACCCTTATGGGTTAGGGAGAAATTAGGGATGTGAATGGTTGATTTGGATTGGGTTAGTAATTTAGGGGGTAATTCGCTGTGGAGTCAATTTCCTAATCCTATCCTTATTTCAAGTGGGATGAATTCGAGATCGAAAGCTCTAGAAAACATCCAACGCCTGTTGGAAGGTTGGAATTAGGATAGTTAACGCTCACCCACGAGAGTGGAAAGAGGCTAACTAGAGAGTCCCGTTCATTCTACCCTCTGGGTCCATGGAGGACTTGTAGGAAGTTAATCCGAATTGCCTTGAAAGAGGGGATTTGGTGGGTTGTTCTAAACGGGACTATCACTTGATTCCACCGATTTATTGCTTCCTAATTTCAAAACCCTTGGTCTAATTACCGTTTGCATCCTGAAATCTTCCGACGCCCATAATTCCTTTCTTGACCGAACCATAGTTGTGTTTGTGTTCCGTTTCGTGTGATCCTTACCTAAAACCTCTTATTATCTAGTGATCCTTAAACCTTACCTAAAGTCAGACTGCCATAGCCAAGGCCCCTAGCTCCTCGAGAAAGAACGATAAACAAAACCGGAGTACAAAAACCACGTTACATTAGTCCCTCAACGGCCCTATGAGCTCAAGTGTTAGCAAAAGTAATCGCCGATAAAATCTCAAAAATTAATGGAGTCAAATTAAATAACTAACAATGTCACGGTCAACGCTTTCAAATTTTTCGGGGTTTTACATCAGTAACCCCTTAAAAGAAGTTTTGTCCTCGAAACTTAAACTCATATCTAACGGTTTTTCAGACAGAACTAACAGTAGCTCTAACTAAAACTCGGGGTTTTACACACTTGCACTTGTGCAAGGAACCCGTTCAATGAGGTCGAAGTGGAGAATCTAAAAGATTGGTCTCACTCGAGTCTAGTGTCTTGGCATGTACATATTTTAACTACTTTTGGTTTATCAACAACGTTGTTTGAGTGACTTACATAACTGTGATCATGAGTTCTACCTTTCTTTTGTAAAAAGCTTTTATTTTCACTTCCTTTTATCCTTTATCTCTTCTTTCTTTTGGCTCTTGTAGGTATAGCTTCTATAAAACCCTCACGAGACCACACTCGTCCAACCGGGCTGTTGGTGGGTTTAAAGGGCTTAATGCATATGTTAAATGCATCTACGATTCCTGTGAAAATGAGTTAGGTGTTTTCTTGTTTTTTTTGTCTAGGTCTTTACTTTATTTTGCTCGGGACGAGCAAAAGTCTAAATGTGGGTTGGGGGAGGGGGGCAAGGTGTTAAGGCTCGGTTTTGAGCCTAAATGCATCCTTTTCCCTTGGCCTTTTCCTCGGTTCCACAAATAATTATAGTATTTTTATGTTATTTTTCTTTCCTTTTAGGTTTCTTTGGCAATAATATGTATGTGGAGGAAAAGTGCGCAAAAAGAGGCAAAAGTCGGGACTATTTGAAGAAGGGTCGGGATCCTAATGTAAATCCCAAGAAAATCTGAACCGAGAAAGGGAAAGTCAAGCCTTAGCCTCTAGAAGATTCAAGTGGACCCAACAGAGACCTCACGGCCGTGAACCACCTTATCACTGTCGTGAGCCAGTCCTCTCAAGGCCAAGAAGATTGAAGTCCCTTGACCCTTGGGTAGAAAGGGTGTCACGGCTGTGACCAAGTGTCGCACGGTCGTGACACATCAAAGGAGGAGTCTGGGTTTAAGGCAAAAGATGCCTCATGGCTGTCACAGACACCCTCACAACTGTGACAAGCAGAGAGTAGTTCAAGGCAGAGAGCACCTCACAGTCGTGACCCCCATAGGTCACGTTTGTGAGGAGCTGAATTAAGGTTTCCCCTTTCTCAAGAAAGGTGCCTCATGCGTGTGACACCTTGTTTTTGCCAACTTAATTTCGGGGCCAAAACAATTGAGTTTTGAGCCCTTTCCTCCATTGTATAAATAGTGAGACTCGACTATTTTCCCAACAGCTGTTCATTATTAGGTTTTAGCTCTAGTCTTAGGGTTTTAGCTTTTAGTTTTAGAGTTTTAGGTAGAATTTATTTAGGGTTTTACTCCTAATTGAAGATTCATTAAGTACTAATTTAAAGTTTTATCTTTGCAAGGGAAATTATCATTATTGTTTTCTTTACCTTTGGACCATCATTAAGTACCAAATTCTAGTAAGTTTATTCTTCTTCTTTCTTAATTTCATTTTTCAACTAGTTTAATTACTTGTTCAATTATTTTGTGTAAGATTTTAATTTGTTTGATTAGTGTTGTTATGTTAGCTTTTGCTAGAATCTTACTGAATGTTGAGTTTATTGTTGAAGTAGTGATAGTTATGAATATGTGTTACTAGTTTCCTCTAGGGTTAGGGGGTAATTAGGGGGATTTAGGCTTGGATTAGTAGGATTAGAGTGATTAATGAGGTGATTAAGTGTCTCCTCCCTCGATTTCCACTCAATGTGAAGGATTTTGGTGCCGAGATGTTATAAATCCTTCCCCAAACATTGAGTTGGAGATAGAGGTAGGAGTTATTAGTTCCTAATACGCACTAGCTTGGGATTTTGGAACCGATTAGATTGGATTGCGTTCGAATACTATCAAAGATTGGATACGCGAGAGTGATAACGGACTTTGGGAAGTATGCATCAATTTACCACTCGAGAGAGGGAAATTGATGCTAGTTTATCCATTAAATCCTCACACTTGATAACCAAATATTGATCATTCCTAAAACTACGAAATTCGTGCTTAGGTGAGGTTTAGTGGATTCGGATGATTCGGTGAATTGTTTAGCACTTCCCAGCATACCTCTCCATTAGATGTCAATATTCTTGATGTCGGGAAGTGATAGATTATCTCTTAACATCAAATTGGAGGGTTATGGACAGATCAATTGATTACTAATATTGTAACACCACAGATATGTGGTTAAAGTGTGGCTTAAAAGGATTGAAATAACTACTTATATCACCAAGGTGCACCTTCTTTTATGGTAGCTCATCCGTTGGGAACTCCTCAGTTAAGTATGCTTGGCTGGGAGTAGTCTTAGGATGGGTGACCTCCTGGAAAGTTTTCCCAGGCAGCGTGTGAGCGAGGACGAAACATGCTGGAAAGACTCGTGGTGATTTGTGGAGCTAGTCAGCGATCCTTGAACAGTTATCGGTAATGTCCGCGGCTCGGGAGGGGACGGGGCGTTACAGATGGTATCAGAGCCGACCGCGACCTTGAGCTGCGCCAGTGGACGGGAGATCCATGGGCAGTCACCTAGCGGGGCAAAGATTCTGGAATGGATTGTTGCACAATGAGGACGTTGTGCGCTTAAGTGGAGGTGATTGTAACACCCCGGATATGTGGTTAAAGTGTGGCTTAAAAGGATTGAAATGACTACTTATATCACGAAGGTATACCTTCTTTTATGGTAGCTCATCCGTTGGGAACTCCTCAGTTAAGCGTGCTTGGCTGGGAGTAGTCTTAGGATGGGTGACCTCAAGGGAAGTTTTCCCAGACAGCCTGTGAGCGAGGACGAAGCACACTGGAAAGACTCGTGGTGGTTGTGGGGCCAGTCAGCGATACTTGAAGCAATTATCAATAATGTCTGCGGCCCGAGAGGGGACGCGGCGTTACAAATATACATTGACATGTGATTAGTGTTTAATTAGGAGAATTAGGCCATTATGTTATCTAGAAGCCATCTCTATAGGAATAATGATGGAATCTACAGAGTAAGCATTGAATCCTAACTCTAGCAAGAGGGATTTAATGATATTTCATTCACCTAATTCCCATATTGAATAACTTGCCTACGAATCACTCCTAAACCTATCTATTGACCCTTTTTCTCTCATTAGGAAGCCTGGTAATACCCTGAGCTCTTTTCCCTTTTTAATTGTGGTTTTGCTTTTAACATTTAGTCCAATAGTTTACCAAACCCAAATCCTTAAACATCAAGCCTAGTGGTGAGATCTCGATAGACTCTTAGGCTCAGAAGCCCCAACTCCCTGTAGATACGATAGTTACACCTACACTATGATGCGATTGAACACCAAGTAATACCCCCGAGCCCTTTACCCTTTTTAATTGTGGCTTTTCTTTTGACTTTTAGTCCTGTAGTTTACCAAACATCAAGAACCTCGAACATTAAGCCTACTTGGTGAGAGCTCGATAGACTCTTATGTTCGAAAGCCCCAACTCCCTGTGGATACAACAATTACACCCCCGCTAGATGCAGATGTAACGTGGTTTTGTAACCCCAGTTCTCGAGGAGCTAGGGGCCTTGGCTAAAGGTATTGGTAAAAAACGGGTCTAGATCACTAAGGTAGTAAAAGGTGAGGGTAGGGTAACTAATCTAAGCAAACAGGAAGAAACAGAAAAACTAAGGTCGGGTCAAAGTAAGACAATGGGCTTCAGAGGCTTTTCGAGATACAAACGGGAACAAGGAGACGGGTTTTGCAACAAGAGAGCAACAAGGAGTGAAATCAAGTGGCAATTCCATCAGAAAATACCCACTGAGCTTCCACTTCCGTGGATAGTCCGGATTAACTTCCACAAAGTCCACCACGGACCCAGAGGGTTAATGAAACGGAATTCCCTAGTTAGTCTCCACTCACTCTCGTGAGCGAGTGCTAACTATCCCAATCCCAACCTTCCAACACAAGAGTTGGATGTATTCGGGAGCTTTCGGACCCAAATACACCCCACTTGAGGGAAGGTTTGGAGTGGGAAAAGTGATTTCCCAACTAATTACTCACTAAAATTGCTAACTCATTTCTAATTACCCAGTCACACCCTTAATTACCCCCAAACCCATTAGGGTTCTATCCACTACTCATCACAACAACTAAGCTACCATCAACAAAACCAACCCTAGACATGGATTCTAGCAAGGAATAAGCAAAACTCAATCAAAACAATTAAAATGGTAACAAGAACATCAAAACAACAAGGAAGCTATTACATGAAAGCAATTAAAGTAGCAAGCAATAATAAGAGGGTTTAAGGAAGGAATTCACCTATCAAAGATACCAAAGAGCAAGGATGAACAATAGAAAAGAGAAGCTTCAATCACCAATACTTCAATCTTCAATACAAAACCCAAATCAAAGTAACAATTTCAATGGAAATCTCACTAATCACTCACTAATTAAACTCTAATCACTACCTAAAAGCTAACCTATACTAACTCTCCCTAAGAGAGAACCACTACTAGCCTCCTCTTGAAGAAATCGCAGCAAAGGGCTTTATATACAATGCAGAACAGTTGCCCCAAACGCAGTGCATAACCAGCCGAAGAAACGCGTAGAAGCAGGGGGACCACAGGAGCGGTCTAGGACACCGCGGGTGCGGTCCTGCGAAAAGTGTCGAGGCGATTTTGGGCGTTCGAGAGACAGCTGGTGCTATCCTAGACACCTGTTTAGACCCAATTTTGTGTCTAAATACTGCCTAAATCCTTAGGCTTTTGACTTGTTCCGTGGTTTAATTTAATAACTTTTAATACATTTTGGGTTATTTTGTAGATTCCAGAGTTTTTACTCAAAGCATGGTAAAAAGGGCCATTTTGTAGCTACTTTGGGAATCCCGAGATTTCCCGAGTCATGGTCAAGGCAAAGGCAAAGGAAGCGGGAAGGCCGGACACATCGAGAGGATAAAAAGTTAGACTTTGCTGAATCAATTTGGCCGAGCCTGGCCGTACCCACGATCCTGATGACCGCGACTACGGTGGGTGCAAGGCATGAGCAGCAGGTGAAGTGCCTGAGTGAGATCGTACCCACGGTCTCAAGAGACCGCACCCACGACGGTGCAAAGGAGAGAAATCTCACCTGACCTTAATAGCCAGACCGCACCCACGGTCATATCACACAACGCCTACGGTGCTGCGAAGAAGAGAGAAATCTGCGGGAGTTACGCAGGACCGTAGCCACGGTCTCATAGACCGTACCTACGGTCCCCTGCAGATTCGCATTTTGCTGCCTAATGAAGTGACGAGTTTTGAGTAACTAATTTGGCTTGTATATATTGTTTTTAGGTCTTTTAGCTCAAAGAGAGTAATTTTAGGGAGATTAGACAGATTAAAGAGTTTAGAGAGAAACTTTTATCATATTTTAGCTTTCAATTAGAGTGATTCCTTAGTGATTAGTGAGAATTTATACTTGGATTATTGTTCTTGCACTGGATTTTACTGGATTTCTATTGAAGATTTGAAGACTTATTTTATTTTTTGGAGCATTGGATTCTTATTATTCTGGAGCATCTTCTTTTGGTATCAAATTAATGAGCCTCTCTTAACCCTCACTCTCTTTAGTTCATCTAATTACTCTTTAATCTATGTTTTTGTTATTAGATTACTTGGTGTTTGTTGATTGTTGCTATTGTTGCTTGGAATTTCTAGATACTTCCTATTTGAAGCATGAATGAAATTATTATTATGTTTAGTATGTTAGATAAGATGATTAGAGGCTAGAACCCTTATGGGTTAGGGAGAAACTAAGGATGTGAATGGGGTATTTAGATTAGGTTAGCAACTTAGGAGGTAATTCGTAGTGGAATCAACTTCCCACTCCTATTCTTCCCTCAAGTGGGATGTATTTTGGGTACGAAAGATCCCGAATACATCCTACTCTTGGGTTGGAAGGTCGGAATTGGGATAGTTAGTATTTTATTCACGAAAGTGAATAGGAGCTAACTAGAGAGTCCCGTTTCTTTAACCCTCCGGGTCCGTGGTGGGCTTGTAGGAAGTTAATCCGGATTATCCTTGGAAAAGGAAATCCGGTGGGTTTATTTTAATGGGATTGTCACTTTATTCCACTACTTTGTTGCTTTCTAGTTGTGAAACCCTCTTCCTAATCACCGTTTACGTCCCTAAATCTCCCGACACCCATAGTTCCCATTTGACTGAACCATAGTTGTGTTTGTTCTGTTCGTCATTGCAACCTCCTTGTTATCCTGTAATCTTAAACCTTACCTAGAGTCGATTAGTTTTAGCCAAGGCCCCTAGCTCCTTGAGAGAGAGCGACAATACCGAGGTCTTACAAAACTGCTTTACACAAAATGGCGCTGTTGCCAGGGAGCAAGCGCACCTAACTTAGCTTTTTGCCTATAGGTTGTTTAAGATCATTTCATTTGCTAGAGATTTTGTTATCATTGGTTATTGGGAATTTGACTCTTCTGTTTGTTCCTTTTGTGCATGCGAACTCGATCTCGACGAGGTCAAACTCCTATAACTCCACCGAATCCGAATCCGGAAAGTATTATTCGCCAAGCTAACACCGGGTCGAGACGAAGAAGACAACAAAGGGAGTGAGAGACGATCAAAATTCGAATGGCTGACGAAGAGCAAGATCCACCCCGTACCTTAGCATCATATTCCTTACCATCGTCGGGTACGGGAGGCGATCCCATCATATTACCCGCATTACCACCAAACGCATCATTCGAGTTCAAACCATATTTGTTGGAGATATTTAGAACACTCCGTATCATGGAGGAGAGCATGAAAATCCCATCGACCAAATCAACAAGTTCGAGCAACGCATCGGTTTCATACAAATGAATGGAGTCACCGCCGTATACATGAAGCTGAAGTTCTTCCCTCTCACTTTGAAGGGAAAAGCATTATTGTGGCTCAACACGTGTTAGCCGGGAACCTATTCTACATGGGATGCCCTTAGCCGCGACTTTCTTCAAAGGTTTTTCCTCAATGATGAGACGTGTAGGATGAGGCAAGCCATCATGAGTTTCAAATAAGAACCCGATGAGTCGTTATTTGAAGCATGGGGGAGATTCAAGGGTCTCCAACGGAGGTGTCCACACCACAATCTTGAGGATTGGCTATTATTGCATCACTTTTATTCTGGACTGAGTAGCTCTTTGCACGAATCCATTGATCATGCCTCGGAAGGCATGTTCCTCAAGAAGACGGCGGAAGAAGCAAATGTGTTCCTCCATGAGTTATCTCAAAACTCTCCACATTGGGGAGGCGGCCGTAGTCCTAGAGATGGAGGTCCTTCTTTAGAGAGCAATTCTACTATCAAATTTCTCATGAACGTCGTTCTAGAGATACAGCAGAAGAGGGCCTTGGAAGAGACTACGAGGCAAGTAAAGGCAGCTCAAGAGGTACCTATGATTATTCTGGATGCCCGAGCTCTTGTGTGTGATTTTTGCGGAGGGCCACATTCTTTTCAAAGGTGTGAGGAATATCAAGCCGAGCAAGTCCAAGCTATCTATCCTAACAATAACCTTTCCTATCCCAACCCAAATCATATTCGTCCTCGTGGGAATTATGCCTACAACCAACAAGCTCCACAAAACCATAACCCCACCCCCCGGTTTCTCAAACCAAAACCGCCGCCAGTACCAACAAAACCCTCACCATGGTCAAACCTCCCAAGTGTCTAAACCACCACAACAAGAATTTTCCTTTGAGCAAATCCTACAAAAGATCTCCTTAACTCAAGATAAGATGTCCTTAGCTCAAGATAGGGACCAAGCACGCATAAAGAATCTTGAGTTACAAATGGTTCAAATAGCACAACAATCAAAACCTACTCAATCCCTCCCTAGTCAACCTCAACCGAACCCCAAGGGGCAACTTAATGCTATTACATTGAGGAGTGGTAGGGATATTGAAGGACCTAGGATGGTGGAAGAGGATGTTTTGGGTGACAAAGAGGGTGATGTGGTAGATATCACGGAAGAAGAGGATTTGATAGAGGAACGGGAGAGTGAGTTTGCTTTGGGTGAGGGAGATGAGGAAGTTCATGTGGAGGAGTAGGGAGAAGCTAGTAAAGAAAGAGAGGAGATGGAGAAAGTAAGGAAAGGGAAAGGAAGAATGATGGAAGAAGAGCCAATCCAAATCATTGAGAAGCCGAAGCTACCGCCGGTTCCTTTTCTCGAGCGGTTAGCAAAGCCCAAGTGCGATGCGAAGTTTTCAAAGTTCATCGGGATGCTCAAAAAGCTTCAAGTAAACATTCCATTTCTTGATGCTATTTCCGAAGTCCCAGCTTTCAAGAAGCATTTGAAGGAGCTTCTCATAAGCAAAAGGAGAATTCAAGAGAAATCTACTATCCACTTGACGGCGGATTGTAGTGCTATTATTGACAACAAATCACCGGAGAAGTTAGCCGACCCCGGAAGTTTTTCTATTCCTTGTACCATCGGTGACATGCGGATTGGTCGTGCTCTTTGTGATTTAGGAGCTAGTGTGAGCGTCATGCCTCATTCTATATGCAAGAAGTTGAATCTCGATGATCTAACTCCTACGACAATTAATCTCCAATTGGCCGACCGTTCCGTGCGAAGACCTTTGGGAATATTGGAGGACATTCCAGTCCAAGTGGGCCGATTCTTGATTCCATGTGATTTTGTGATTTTGGAGATAGAGGAAGACAACAACATTCGTATGATTTTGGGAAGGCCGTTTCTTGCTACGGCGAGAGCAATAATCGATGTGAAGCATGGTAGTATGTCGTTGAATGTCGGCGATGAAAGCATCATTTTTAACCTCGAGGGGTCATTGAAAGGTCCTTCGTATGGGGACTCGTGTGATGCTATCGATATGATGGAGGTCATTGTTGATGAATATATTGAGGACTCTCATTTATTTAAGTCTACTTGCGATGATCCTTTGGAAGCTTATCTATTGGAATCTTTCCAATTTGAGACCGACGGCACCGATATTACCTTCTTCACCAACCTTCTTGATTCATCACCCATGCATGAGGAGATTATTATTGACGAGCCTCATATTGAGTGCATGGAGATTCAAGATGCGATCTACAAGGGTATGTCTTCTTCTCTAACTAAATCCTCTACTCCTTTAGAGCTTAAACGTTTACCCCTTTCCCTACAATATGCTTTCTTGGATGATGAGAAGTCTTGTCCTGCTATTGTAAGCTAAACTGCATGATTCTGAACTGTCCAAGTTGCTTGATTTGCTTAGAAAGAAGAGGGGTGCATTAGGTTATAAAATAGAGGATTTGAAAGGTTTGTCCCCTTCTATATGCATGCATTCAGTTGATTTGTTAGAGGATACAAAACCAACTAGGCAACCCCAGCATCGATTAAACCATAATATGCAAAAGGTGGTAAAAAAGGAAGTAGTAAAGTTGTTAGCTGCTGGGATCATCTTCCCCATCACAAATAGCGAATGGGTAAGCCCGGTTCAGTGTGTACCTAAGAAGGGTGGGTTGACTGTGATTGAGAATGTAAAGAATGAACTAGTCAGTACCCAAACTGTCACCGGTTGGAGGATGTGCATTGACTACCGCCAATTAAATAAAGTAACAAAGAAAGACCATTTCCCTCTTCCCTTTATTGACCAGATGCTAGAGAGGTTGGCGGGTCACTCGTATTTCTATTTTCTAGATGGGTACTCGGGTTTTTTCCAAATTCCAATCCACCCCGCACATCAAGAAAAAAACTACTTTCACTTGCCCGTATGGTACATTTGCTTATCGACGTATGCCTTTTGGGTTGTGTAATGCACCGAGAACATTTCAACGTTGCATGATAGCTATTTTTATTGAATTCATTGAACAATTCATGGAAGTCTTTATGGATGATTTTTTTGTTTATGGTAATACCTTTAATGACTGTTTGCTAAATTTGGAGAAAGTTTTAATTCGTTGTGAAGAAGTTGACTTAGTGTTGAGTTGGGAGAAATGCCACTTCATGGTGGAAGAGGGTATTGTGTTGGGTCATTTGATTTCTTCGAGCGGCATCGAAGTAGACAAGGCTAAAGTTGAGGTTATAGAGCGCCTACCACCCCCAGTTTCCGTTAAGGGGGTGCGTAGCTTCCTTGGCCATGTCGGCTTTTATCGCCGGTTCGTCAAGGATTTTTCCAAAATCGCTCGACCTCTAACTGATCTCTTATGTAAGGATGCCCCATTCCTTTTTACTGATGAATGCCTTGAGTCCTTTTATAGGTTAAAGCAAGCCTTGATTTCCGCTCCGGTGGTTCAACCCCTGGATTGGCTCAAACCATAGAGAAGAAGCCAAGAGTCATCTACTATGCAAGCCATGCGCTCGATAGCACACAGAGAAATTACACGACCACGGAGAAGGAGCTTTTCGCAATCATCTTTGCTCTCAACAAATTCTGGCAGTACCTTATGTTCTCCAAGGTGGTGGTGTACACGGACCATGCTGCGATTAAATATTTGATGGGGAAGAAAGAAACGAAGCCGAGTCTTATCCGGTGGGTTTTGCTTATGCAAGAGTTCGATTCGGAAATTCGCAACAAGGCCGGTACGAAGAATGTAGTAGTCGATCACCTATTGAGAATCCTTGCTGACTTGGAGGATACTCAACCGATCGTGGATTCTTTCCCGGATGAGCGACTCATGGCCATCAAGCATTCTAGCCCGTGGTATGCTGACATCATAAACTACTTGTCCAGCGAGGTGATTCCTCCCAATCTGAACCCTCATCAAAAGAAGAAGTTCTTTCATGATGTATAACATTTCTTTTGGGACGATCCATTCCTATTCCGGTTGTGCAACGACGGGATGTATAGATGATGTCTACCCGAGAGCGAGGTGAAATCCGTTTTGACACATTGCCATGAGTTCCCGGTTGGAGGTCATGGTGGGTCGCAAAAGACTGCAGCGAGGGTCTTACAAGCCGGCTATTGGTGGCCGACACTCTTTCGTGATGCCCATCTTCACGTCAAACAATGCAATAAATGCCAAAGGTCTGGAAATATTTCCCGGAAGAATGAAGCACCATTGAATTTCATCCTAGAGGTAGAGGTTTTCGATGTATGGGGGTTGGACTTCATGGGTCCCTTTCCGTCATCAAGAGGTTTCCAATATATCTTAGTGGCGGTGGACTGCATTTCGAAATGGGTTGAGGCCATTCCTTGTGCAAAATGCGATGGCAAATCTGTATCAAGATTTTTGAAGAAGATCGTATTCCCAAGATTTGGCATCCCAAGGGTTATTATAAGCGACAACGGATCCCATTTTATCGAGAAAAAGTTTGAGTCTCTCCTAGCGAAGTATGGTATCAATCATAAGCGGGGACTCCCCTATCACCCCCAAACGGAAGGGCAAGTAGAGATTTCAAACCGAGCCATTAAGGAGATTTTGGAGAAAACGGATGGCTCTTCACGAAAGGATTGGGCAGAGAAATTAGACGATGTCTTGTGGGCATACCACACCGCCTTCAAAATGCCGATTGGGACTACCCCGTACCGTCTAGTTTACGGGAAAGCATGTCACTTTCCCGTAGAACTCGAGCATAAGACGATGTGGGCGATCAAGAAATTGAATTACGATCTCAAGGCGGCTGGGGCGAGTCGTCTATTTCAATTGAGGAGCTTGGAGAGTTGCGACGTCATGCTTATGAAAATAATAGGATCTACAAGGAGCGAACGAAAGCATGGCACGATAAGAGATTGAACTATCGCGAGTTCAAAGTGGGTGATAGAGTCCTTATCTTCAATTCGAGTCTCAAGCTATTTTCCGGTAAGTTGAGATCAAGGTGGTCCGGACCCTTTGAAATAGTAAGGATCCTTTCCGCTGGTGTTGTCGAACTTAAGAATGAAAAGGGGGAATGTTTCAAGGTCAACTCATCAAAGATCAAGCCATACACCATGGGAGAGGAATATGCGGGGACGGTTGTGGTGTTCCTCGCCAACCTTGAAAGGTGAAAGAGTGGATTAGGTCAAGCTAGGACCTAAAACAAGCACCCGGGAGAGGTACAAGTTACTTCCCCTACCTTTAGTGTTTTTCTTTTATTTTCTGCATTTTTATTTCTTTTGATTTTCGTTTTTGATTTGTTAAGGTTGAGAAAAAAGAAAGAAAAAAAAACTGGAAAAAAGTTGGAAATGTTTTTTTTTTAGGGTTAAAAGAAGATTTGTGTAGGAGATGATTTATGGTAGTTTTGAGTGTTGAAAGGTGTCCTTGGAAGTTGTTGAGTGAGCAAGAAAAGAGGGTTGATAATGAGAGCGTAGAATTTTAGGACTTAACATTTTTTCCAAGTTTGTGAGTCTTGTAGGTGCTAGGGAGAGGCCGAAGGGAACCGTACTCATGGTAGGTTTCTCCGTAGCCACGGTCCCAAAACAACACTTTTGCCCAGATTTTCGACCGAAGGAGACCGTACCTACGGTGGGCTTTACCGTAGCCACGGTCAAGTTATGGCAAGTATTTTCTGATTTTGGCCCAGCAACTACACCGTACCTACGGTAAATTTCACCGTAGCCACGGTTACAGAACAACATTTTCGCCCTAAAATCTGGCCGAGTGAGAATGCACCTACGGTCCAGGGGACCTTACCTACGGTCTATCGAACTGCAGCGAAATGTCGGGGGTTTAAACGCTTCTCTCCCTCATTTTCACTCATTTCTTTTCCTTCGCCCTCACTCGAAAACACTCCCTTTCACACCAAACCTCCATTCCCTTGCCCTAATTGTTCAATTCCCTCACAAATCCATCTTCCCCACTCACCATCTTTGTGATTTCTGTGCCCTAGCCGCGCTCTTCACCATTTTCGCACCTTCTAAGGAGCTTCTCAAGTGCAAATTCTGGGTTTTATTCGTTGTGGGGTTCAAAATTTGTAAGGGAACACTTCCAAGTCTTCATCTCAGGTATCCCTTGTTTCTTTGTGCATCAAAGTTCATTTTTCTTGCTAATTTTGGGTGTTGTGTGCACAATTCTCTATCTAGACCTAGGGTTCTTGAGTGTTGTACTCTAGAATGGTGAAACCAGAAAGGGCTCGACCTAATAAGCCTTCTCCATCAACACCCCATTTGTCATCTTCTCTCGAATTGAGACGGGCCCAACCAGCCACATTCATCAGGAGTTGCCCTAGTGCTAAGGTTATTTTTCGTGGTGAACCACATAAGACTCGCTATGATGAACTCCAAGAGCGAAAAATCTACGCTCCGGAGATTTACAATGATGAGACAATCAATGCTCTCTATTGTCGGTCTAGTTTCGACGTTCTCACTCATGTACTTGGTTGGAAAACACTTCTCAACATCAAGGAACCAATTGTAGACCAGCCCATGCTTGAGTTCATGAGTTCAATTCAAGTCTTCACTGATTGGTATCCTGAGGCAATTTTCAACTATAGAGTGGATGATAGGGAGATAGATTGTTCTGTTCAAGAGTTTTGCAAAGCTTTGGAATTGCCAGAGGATGGGGTATACTTCTGGGAGTGTGAATACTTCAACGAATAAGAAGCGTGGAAGAGTTTGACTTGTTGGAGAACAGCACCTGTTGACTCAGAAGAAGGCCAGACGAAATTCTATTGCCCTGAAGAATCTCGGGCACGAGATTTCTGTAATCCTGCTGTCCGGTTATTCCATTGGTAATTGCTAATTCAGTGTTTGGGCGAGATGAGGAACGCTCGAGTGTCCGTAAGGAAGATCTTTTCATAATTTACAATACTTTGAATGGGCGCCGAGTGAACTTAGGTTCGTGCATTCTGCATTGGTTATGGGAGATGAGTAGGACGGATAACTTCACCAATTTGGGAATGGGTCATGTTATATGTCATTTCCTCCGGAAACAAGGGTTTAGTGCCTACCTTCGGAAGTGGAAGCCACGCTATGTCCCTATCCCCATTGATAGGGGATTGTTGATCCAAATGGAGGTAATTTCTGAGCGCCAATCACGCACCGTTTACCACCATGGTTATGACGATAAGAGAACCCGCATTCCTCTCGACCCAACTCATGCTGAGGAGTGGCTCGATATTGCAAATACTGAAAATTGGTCGTACGGACAATTTTATGGTTGGCCGAGGAAAATTGGCGGTGCACCTATTCCTATTTCTAGTTTGTTGGAAGAGTTTGAGGAGAGTGATTATGAAGAGATGCTAGGGAGCTCAGCACAACATGGTAATCTGAACCGAGTTATTTCTTCAATCAAAAGCTTGAGTGTTGAGGTTCGTGAGCAGAACAAACTCCTCCGTTCCCAAGTAAAGTTGCTCGAGGATCAACAAAAGGAGATCATGAACATCCAACAACATCTGCAGCGTCATGAAGAGTACCTCCGCCAACAAAACCACTTCATGCGAGATTGGGGTTTTCACCACTACACTGTTGAGGGCCATATCCCAACACCTCCGTACTATGTAAATCCCTACTACCCATCCTTCTTTCCGCTCCAACCCCATCCTCCTCCGGGAGGATCCGCTTGATGGACTATTTGTAAGAGTCCCCGCCCTCACTCGATCTTTTTCATTGTCTTTACGTATTTTACTGCGTAAAATGTAAGTGTGGGGGGATGCTTCATCGGGGTTTGGATGCGAAGGCTTTGTAGTTTTGGTAAGTGGTGTCTCGGGTCCTTCTGGCTTGTTTTGGTGTTGCTCTCAAAGTCGGCTGGATTTGGCTTGTGGTGGTCTTTTGATTGTATTTTGGTTGTCTTTTGGTTGTAGTTGGGATGTCTTGGTTGGTTGTTGGTTGTTCTTTTGGCCGGTGGTGGCTTATTTTGCCTGATGTCGATCATATTTTGGGCAAGGATGGTTATGATGGCAATGTAACGAATGGTTGTTCTAATGAAATGTAATGAATCAAGTTTGTTTGGTCAGTTTGAGTTGAGTTTCACCCTTATTTCCCGCCTCAATGAGTGAGATTCGGGGATAAGGTATGTTATTGGCAATGTATATTTTGTTTATAGTTTTCCTTTTCTTTTTTTTAGTTCCTTTTTGTTAGAAGTTTAGTTAGTTAGTTTTCTTTGATTTTGTTTTCAATCTCGCATGCGGATTTTGTCATGTGTAAAGTCGTCTTTTGCTCTAATATCGTTATGATTCACTTGAACGACGACTTCGGATCATCGCTTGAACATTTTTGAAGAGCTCAAGGTAATATCTTTCCACCTTACGCTTTCTATGTGAATTATTTTCATGATCCGTCGCATGCTTGTTTTTCTTTTGGGTGGCGAACCCCCTTGAGTGTTTGTGTTGGGATTTTATTGCTGTTGGAGCCGTGTCGGCTCGGGTCACCACAACTTTTATGTGCTAGTTGTTCTTGTTTGTTTGTTTTTGTAGGTTCTCTACCCTTTTCTTGTGAACCTTCCCACAATGAGGACATTGTGGTGTTTTAAGTGTGTGTGGGGGGGGGGGGGGAGATAATTTCTTCAAAGGGTAGATCACCTAGATTTTTGGTTTTTGTTTTCCCAATTTTTGCTTAAAATTTGAAAAACTTTGGTGTGAAAAAGGAGAAAAAAGGGAGTGAAAGCTTTAAAAGTTTTCTTTCAGTTTTCATTTTTGCTTTGTTTTCGCTTTATTTCTTGGATCTTGTTGTCGAAATTGAGAAGCCGTTCTTAAACTTCTTTAAAAGGAACCGGTCTGAGCGTTTTCGACCCTATCTTGGGTACGAGTCATGACTTATCTCTTTAGATGTCCTTCATCAAGTGTCTAGTGAAACCCCCAATTCCTTTCACGTTCTGGTTGAAGTTGGGAGATTCTAGGGGTTCGTGTCCGAGCTTGTTCTTTTTCCCGTTTAATAAAAGCAAAAGCAAAGTCAAAACAAAAAGAAAAAGAAAGTAAAAGCTACAATAACCGGATTAAGTGGGGCGTGTCGCTGAATGACATTAACCACCATACACTTAGCCAACCTACACGGGCCCAGTATTTGGGGTACGGCGCTATTATCCCTTAAGCTCCTCCCATATCGAATTCTCGACGGAGGTGTGTATGAAAAAGACTGTGTTGGGAGGGTAAACCCCATATTTGGGCTGTCCAATTCCTGAAAGTAAGGCTAATACCGACTTTAAAAAAAGAAAAACAAAAGAGAAAAGAAAAAAAACAATTTCATTGGTAAAACCAACCAAAAAGAAAAAGAAAGTTTGTGCTTCTTAAAGTGTGGGGCCTATCCTTGCATCACCTACGACCCTCACCAAGCCAAGGGCGACCAAATGCGAGGAAGGGCAACTCATGCCTTGTTTGTTCGTCGTTTTTAGTTCGGACATGAGTCCTTGGAGTCTTTTGGATTCGGTTAGAACCCACTAGCACTTATGCACATGGGGTGTTGCTTGGCATTAGGTGTAGGAAATCAAAAATCTCAAAGACTGACTTTTGCTTGGGATAGGGGATTGTGAGATGCTCATAACAGTTCCTTTTGGAGGCTTAATAACGTTTTCTTAGTTAAGGTTGCAAGATCCTTTGAATCGAAGTTTCTTGTTTCTCTTTCCTTTTGTTTTCTTCAGTTTTGTTTTCACTTTCCCTCTCTCCTTTTTCTTTGGCTTTTGTGGGTATAGCCGCTACAAACCCTCACGAGTCCATCTCGTCCACCCGGGCTGCCGGGGGGTTCAAAGGGCTTGGTGCATACGCTAAATGCACTCGTTTCTCTCCCACGACAGAGGAGTTTGTGTTAGTTTAGGTAGTTTTTGTCTTGTTTTGCTCAGGACGAGAAAAAGTCTGAGTGGGGAGGGGGGGGAAGGTGTTTAGACCCAATTTTGTGTCTAAATACCGCCTAAATCTTTAGGCTTTTGACTTGTTCCGTGGTTTAATTTAATAACTTTTAATACATTTTTGGTTATTTTGTAGATTCCAGAGTTTTTACTCAAAGCATGGTAAAAAGGGCCATTTTGTAGCTACTTTGGGAATCCTGAGATTTCTCGAGTCATGGTCAAGGCAAAGGCAAAGGAAGCGGGAAGGCCGGACACATCGAGAGGATAAAAAGTTAGACTTTGTTGAATCAAGTTGGCTGAGCCTGACCGTACCCACAGTCCTGATGACCGCGGCTACGGTGGGTGCAAGGCATGAGCAGCAGGTGAAGTGCCCGAGTGAGACCGTACCCACGGTCTCAGGAGACTGCACCCACGACGGTGCGTAGGAGAGAAATCTCACCTGAACTAAATCGCCAGACCGCACCCACGGTCATATCACACCACGCCTACGATGCTGCGAAGAAGAGAGAAATCTGTAGGAGTTACGCAGGACCGTAGCTACGGTCTCATAGACCGTACCTACGGTCCCCTGAAGATTCGCATTTTGCTGCCTAATGAAGTGACGAGTTTTGAGTAACTAACTTAGCTTGTATATATTGTTTTTAGGTCTTTTAGCTCAAAGAGAGTAATTTTAGGGAGATTAGACAGATTAGAGAGTTTAGAGAGAAATTTTTATCACATTTTAGCTTTCAATTAGAGTGATTCCTTAGTGATTAGTGAGAATTTATACTTGGATTATTGTTCTTGCACTGGATTTTACTGGATTTCTATTGAAGATTTAAAGACTTATATTATTTTTGGAGCATTGGATTCTTATTATTCTGAAGCATCTTCTTTTGCCATCAAATTAATGAGCCTCTCTTAATCCTCACTCTCTTTAGTTCATCTAATTACTCTTTAATCTCTGTTTTTGTTATTAGATTACTTGGTGTTTGTTGATTGTTGCTATTGTTGCTTGGAATTTCTAGATACTTTCTATTTGAAGCATGAATGAAGTTATTATTATGTTTAGTATGCTAGATAGGATGATTAGAGGCTAGAACCTTTATGGGTTAGGGAGAAACTAAGGATGTGAATGGTGTATTTAGATTAGGTTAGCAACTTAAGAGGTAATTCGTAGTGGAATCAACTTCCCACTCCTATTCTTCCCTCAAGTGGGATGTATTTGGGGTACGAAAGATCCCGAATACATCCAACTATTGGGTTGGAAGGTAGGAATTGGGATAGTTAGTATTCTATTCATGAAAGTGAATAGGAGCTAACTAGAGAGTCCCACTTCTTTAACCCTCCAGGTCCGTGGTGGGCTTGTAGGAAGTTAATCTGGATTATCCTTGGAAAAGGAAATCCAGTGGGTTTATTTTAACGGGATTGTCACTTAATTCCACTACTTTGTTGCTTTCTAGTTGCGAAACCCTCTTTCTAATCACCGTTTGCGTCCCTAAATCTCCCCACACCCATAGTTCCCATTTGACTGAACCATAGTTGTGTTTGTTCTGTTCGTCATTGCAACCTCCTTGTTATCCCGTGATCTTAAACCTTACCTAGAGTAGATTAGTTTTAGCTAAGGCCCCTAGCTCCCTGAGAGAGAACGACAATACCGAGGTCTTACAAAACTGCTTTACAACACTGCAGGTGCGGTCTTCTTCTAGACCAGCATGTTGCGGGCGCTAGCTTCTCCCAGCTGCACTCCTTGGCTGTCTTGCGCAGCAGGTAGCGGGCGCTACCTACAAGATAGCGGGCGCTACGCCTGCCATCCCTTCCCCTGACCTGTTTCCTTGACTGTAACGCCCGCTACAGAGGTTGTAGCGGGTGTTACACCTCTGAGCTACTTGAAACTTGGGAAAGGTGATTCCGGGTCGGTTTCGCCTCGACTCTCGATTCGGCTCAGCTCGGGAAATCTCCAAAAAGCCTAAAAAATAGCCCATTTGGCTCGTTTTATTGTAAAACGCCAAAACCTACAAAATAACCAAAAACGTACTAAAATGCACGAAAATAAACCGAAAACGAGTCAAAAGACCAAGAAAAAAGACGATATTTAGGCCCGAAATTGGGACTAAACACCCCCACACTTAAACTTTTTCTCGTCCCGAGCAAAACAAAACAAAACAAAACAAAAACTAAACACCAACTCCTCTGTCGTGGGAGGAAACGAGTGCATTGAGCGTATGCACCAAGCCCTTTAAACCCCCCGGCTGCCCAGGTGGACGAGGTGGTTTCGTGAGGGTTTGTTGCGGCTATACCCACAAAAGCCAAAGAAAAGGAAAAAGGAGAGAGAAGAGGTGAAAAAACCAAAACAAAACTCGAAAAAGAAAGAAGAAAGAACTTGCTTGTCAAAAGAATCATGTAATCAACTACAAGAAATCAATGCTAATCAACAAAAAGGAGCGGGTACGAGCGTATCAAGGACACCTAATCCAAAGCATTGCCAACCTTTGAGATTTTCGACTCCCAAACGCTTCCTACAAGACAAGGTTCTTTGTGCCCAAGTGCTAGTGTATCCTAGTTGATTCCGATTGATCCAAAGCAAAAATCACCACCCGAGCTAATTTCAAAGCGAACAAGATTAGCAAAGAGTCGCCCTCCCCCCCATTGTGTCGCCTTTGCTTGGTGAGGGCCACAGGAGGTGCAAGGAAAGGCTCCTCACTTTATTAGCAATTAACTCTCTTTTGGTGCTGGGTTTTAGAGTTTAAGGCCCAACATTTTCGATTTAGCTTAGCAAAAGTCGGCGTTAGCTTTTTGGGAGTTGAACGACCCATAACGGGGTTTACCCTGCCAACACAGGCTTTTCCATACGCTTCATCATCACGAACGATGGAGGTTTAAGGGGTAATAGCGTCGTGCCGCTAATACCAGTCCCATGTAGGTCGACTAACTTTATGCTGGTTTATGCCGGATTCGACCGACACAAAACCAATTAATTCATTTTAATTAAGCTTCACTTTTTCAACAAGCTCGAGGGTGAAAAACTAAGGTCTCACGGTTTCAAAAATGAAGTGAAAAAACAAGAACCTCATTTAGCAATTGACGAAGGGAATCTAATTAGATGAGTCATGGCAACACCCGGACTAGTGCCTACAACGCTCCTACCAGCTTCTTTTAAGAAGATTAACAACGACTTCGAGCCATTGACTATGCGATTCTAAAAACAAGGCAAAAACTAAAGAAAAACAGAAAACTTTAGGGGTTTTTTCACAACTTTTCTCCCTTTTTCTTTTCTCTTTTCACAAAAAAAAAATTTCAAATAAAAAAAAACTAGGTGATCTACCCTTGAACAAATATAACTCTCCCCCCATACTTAAAACGCCACAATGTCCTCATTGTGGGAAGGGTGTCACAAGAAAGGGTAAAGAACCTACAAAAAGCAAACAAATAAAAACAACTAGCAAGCAAGTGGTGGCGACCCGAGCCCACACGGCTCCAACAACAAGATAAACCCATCAAGCACATACTAGGGGTTCGCCATCAAAAGAAAAATCAAGCATGCAAACGAATAAAAAATATAACACATCCAAAGAGAGTGGAAAGAGGTTACCTCGAGATCTTCGAATAGAGCACTCTCAATCCACGATCCAAAAGAACCAAGTATAGGGTTAGGATAAGTAATTTAAACTACCTAGATGCATAGGTCCTAGCATGCTAGATTAGAAACAAGAAATAGAAACTAATAAAGAAAGGAAAAGAAATTAATCAAAAAGAAAGTATGGGTTACCTCCCATATAGTGCTTGTTTTAGGTCCCTAGCTTGACCTAATACCCATTTGATCCTTAAAAGACGTGGTGCAAAAGAGAGGAGCATCTTCCATCTCTTCCACCATTTCCTCTTCCTCCCTTTCCAGCATTTCCCCGTTTTGCATGCATAAAGGTCAAGATGATCTAACCAGTTTGTAGTGGACCTCGAGGTGAAGAGAGGCAGTGGCTTCTTATGCTTCCTCTACCTTCGTTTCCTTCTCTTCTTCCAACATCTCCTAACCACCATAGTGAACCAAGCAAGTTGTTTTTATGGAGGTCGAATCGGGTGAAATAGATGAGGAGACAATCTAAACTCCACTTTAGTTGGTTCCCGGAGTTTTGGAGCCTCAGGAACAAGCATGGGTTGATGACGGTCATCTTCCTTCAAAAGTTCTTCTTTCTTCTCAACCCCCTTCTTGAATTCTTCTTCAATAAAATAGTTCAATGTGATCAGGAAGTACTCAAACTCCACTTGGGGAAGAGAAAACTTTAGAGATGTCGCATCATCGATGATAAAATCTTGAACCTCCATACGCTCTAATAAAGGTTCCTCCAAGGGAACAGCCTCCATCTCTCTAGTGTATTCCCCATCAAAAAGATTAGTGAGGAAGGCAACCTCACTACCATCGGGCTCCACTTGTATTGACTCAAGAAGGATTTCCTCCAAATGACTCTCACATGAAAGCTCAAAAGTATATGGTTCTATTAAGCACCCACCTACTTCCTCATTGCATTCTTCCTCACTCAACTTCTCCTCATTCTCACGTTTAGCTTCTTCAAACACCACCTCCCTTTCTTCACTCATCTCCAAGTCACTCTCTTTCTCGCCTTCTCTCAAACATCCCTCCTCCCCAAAATAACCTCCACTTCCTGAACTCCGGTGGCTTCCCCAAGAAGGAGAATATTGAAATAACTCATGATAGAAGACATTTGCTTGATGCTCGTTCTTCGAAAGGAACATTCCTCCCGATGCAATGTCAATCGACTCTTTAAGATCATCTTGAAACCTATGGTAAAACTGATGTAACAATAACCAATCCGGAAGATTGTGATGTGGACATCGCCTTTGAAGACGTTTGAACCTTGCCCATAAATCGAAAAGAGTTTCTCCCGGCTCTTGCTTGGAGTTTAAGATGGCTTGTCGAAGCCTATGCGTCTCATCAACCGGAAAGAAATGATGAAGAAAATCTCGGCTCAATGCGTCCCAAGTAGTATATGTGCCGGGTGGACAAATGTCAAGCCACATCTTAGCTTTTCCCCCCAAGGTGAGAGGAAAGAGCTTCAATTTCAAGAACTCTGAAGATACCTCTGGCATATGCACAAAACCAATCCGATCTTCAAATCTTCTAATATGATCAACAGGATCCTCGAAGCCATCTCCATAGAATTGGTTTCTCTCAAAAGCATCCAGTAGACATGGTTTGAACTCAAATGTTGCGGTAGGTGGTAATGGCAATAGGATGATAGGGTTGCCTCTCGTACCCGATGATGGAACGGAATATGAAAGGAGGGTACGAGGTGAACCAGCTTGACCCTCAGCCATTAGAACTTGAACTCCTACAAGAAACGAAGAAGCATCAAATTCATTTGAATTGGAACAAACTGATATCAAGCATGAAAGCAATCTAAACTACTCTTAACCAAAAGAACCTAAAGCTAGGGGCGCTTGGTCCCAGGCAACGGCACCATTTTGTGTAACATGGTTTTGTAATCCCGGTTTTATATCGTTCTTCTTTAGGAGCTAGGGGCCTTGGCTAAAGGTATTGGTCAAGAACGGGTCTAGGTCACTAAGGTAGTAAAAGGTGAGGGTAGGGTAACTAATCTAAGCAAACAGGAAGAAATAGAGAAACTAAGGGCGGGTTAAGGTAAGACAATGGGCTTCAGAGGCTTTTCGGGATGCAAACGGGAACAAGGAGATGGGTTTTGCAACAAGAGAGCAACAAGGAGTGAAATCAAGTGGCAATTTCGTTAGAAAATACCCACCGGGCTTCCACTTCCGTGGATAGTCCGGATTAACTTCCCCAAAGTCCACCACGGACCCGGAGGGTTAATGAAACAGAATTCCCTAGTTAATCTCCACTCACTCTCGTGAGCGAGTGCTAACTATCCCAATCCCAACCTTCTAACACAAGTGTTGGATGTATTCAGGAGCTTTCGGACCCAAATACACCCCACTTGAGGAAGGATTGGAGTGGGAAAAGTGATTTCCCAACTTATTACTCACTAAAATTGCTAACCCATTCCTAATTTCCCATTCACACCCTTAATTGAAGAAATCGCAGCAAAGGGCTTTATATACAATGCAGAACAGTTGCCCAAAACGCAGTGCATAATCGGCCGAAGAAACGCGTAGCAGCAGGGGGACCGCAGGTGCGGTCTAGGACACCGCGGGTGCGGTCCTGCGAAAAGTGTCGAGGCGATTTTGGGCGTTCGAGAGACAGCGGATGCTGTCCTGGACACCGTAGATGTGGTCTTCTTCTGGATCAGCATGTCGCGGGCGCTACCTTCTCCTAGCTGCACTCCTTGGCTATCTTGCGCGACAGGTGATTCCGCTACAACTGCACTCCTACAGGGTAGCGGGTGCTATGCCTGCCATCCCTTCCCCTGACCTTTTTCCTTGATTGTAACACCCGTTACAGAGGGTGTAGTTGGTGTTACACCTCTGAGCTACTTGAAACTTGGGAAAGGTGATTCCAGGTCGGTTCCGCCTTGACTCTCGGTTCGGCTCGGCTCGGTAAATCTCCAAAAAGCCTCAAAAACAGCCAATTTTGCCTCGTTTTATTGTAAAACGCCAAAACCTACAAAATAACCAAAAAGATACTAAAATTCACGAAAATAAACCGGAAACGAGTCAAAAGACCAAGATAAAAGGCGATATTTAGGCCCAAAATTGGGACTAAACAGCAGACGGTAAACAAAATGGCGTAGCTGCCAGGGAGTTGCGCCTTCTAACCTTTTTAGTCTTTCTTGAGCGTTCCCTCTAGGTCTTAAAAATTCAAAAAGAAAATTGAAAAACTAAAAATGTAAAAAAAAAAAAAGAGTAATGGCATGTTTTGACTTCCCTCAAAATGAGTAAGAGATGTTTTGTGATTACAGGGATAATTTTTCTGATTGGGAAGTGTTATGTGTTATTAATGAGGGTGTGAAACTCATAATATGTTAAATTATTATGGTTTTAATGTTGCAAGTGATTGTGAGGCTTCGAATTTGCTTAATTGGCCGGTTGACTGGGGGACTTGTAGATTGATGGAGAGTGGTCATTCTTTAGGTTATTATTTTGATAATCCATGTGCTCACCATGCTAGATCTCACTATGAAAGTCCATGTGTGAATATTTATCCCCCATCCCCTTGTGTTGATTTGCATATACACAATCTCTATTTATGGATCAACTAAGCGAAGCATCCGATGAAGACCCATATGTGAGTACTCTATCATGTCCTCCTTCAATTACCATGAACGTCCTCTCCCCTTGTGCTCAATTTGAATTATCTATTGATGCTACCATGCCTTCCACTTTTGTTGCTCACCCGACCTTTATTGAAAATGATGTATGTGCGACAAAAAGATGAAGGATGTAATGAGAAAATAGAAAAAAAAAATGGAAAAAGGGCTTCATAAAATAATTTCTATATTTTGTCAAATGCGACCTGATTTGTTTGAAAGTGACCAGGAGTTAGGACCTTCCTCTCCCGAGGAGTGTGCTTTGAATAGAATTGAGTCTTCCTTCCCCTTTCCCACTAATATTCATGCTAATCCTCTTTTGTGTTATTGGGAAAATGATGATGATGACTCTTTTGCTCCTTTGAATTGTGTGCCACCATCTCATCATATAGAAATTGTTCCTCATGGTGCATATGTGTGTGATCATGAATCGATTTTAATGGATTATGAACCTGAATGCTACATCTTCCCCTTTAATGTTCAAGATGGTGCATCTTTATCGTTAGCAGTCCCAATCCCTACTTCATGTGTAGATCCATCACCCACTGAGTTTGAGATTGTCGATGATGATGCAACTTCATGTGATGTTGAGAGTGTTGTCATAGGGTATAATCCTGCTTTTTCTTTGCATACATATGATGATATTGATGAGTTAGATGATGATTTGGGTTGGGACTTATTTTTTATGAGATCATGGATGAGGTTGAGAACCCTCCTCTGTGCATTAAATGTGTTGATGATGTATCCCACTCTCCCGATCATGTAATCCCCATGCATTCATTGATTAGCACTCCATCACCCGACCACATATGCCTTGAGTCCGTAGGTCTCCTTAGAGGGTACGATCCCCTCCTTTACCTTTATCATGCTTATCTAGAGGACTCGCCTAGAAAAATCCTGATCATTCATTTCCATCATCATTTTAGTGATTTTTCTAAAGCATTTGATCAGATGTTGAGAACACTTATTTATACTGACTCATTGTTTTGTGTGTTCACTTACATTAATCTTTCTGAAATGCATTCGAGGGTGCATGACCTTCTACTGTGGGCTTTGATTTGCTTCGAGATTGATGGCTCGAGTCTTACAGAATAAGGAGTGACTAATGCTCCCGTTGTAGTCGAGGTTGACCTAATCGCATTTTTTGTTTTCAATGAAGACCTTGTGGTAACCTCGCTCCACCTTTCTTTATTTTTGTAAATATTTCATTTTAATTGCTTGTATAGCTTATTCTCGTATGCTTGTTTTTCCTTTTTTGGTGGTGCGCCCTATTCAATATCTGTGTTGGATATTTGGATGTTGGAGTCGTGTGGGCTCGGGTAACCATGTTTTGTGTTTTTAATTGTTCTTATGTGTTTGTTTCTCACCTTTTGAGACTCATACCCTCACAATGGGGACATTGTGAGATTTAAGTGTGTGTGTGTGTGGACCCCGGGAGGGGGGAGTATTCTTACTTGGGTAGCTTTAGGATTTTTTTTTGTTTTGTTTTGCGATGCTTTTTTTGGTTTTTGATTTTTTTTTGAGAAAAAGAAAAAAAAATCAAGTGAAAATCCAAAAAGATTTTACATTTCTTCTTTAGGAGTAGCTTATGTTTGTATTTATGCATTTATCCACTTAGATAGTTGAGTTGTTTGGTAAAAAATGTTCAATATGTGTGTGCCAAACCTTTTCTTCGAGTGTTACCATGAATTATATTCGATAAGCTTATCCGCCTTTGCAAAGTGGCCTTCCTTACCTTTGTCACATCTAGTTTATGCTCACGATTTTCTTGGCTTAGGAGGTTGTTGTTTCGGTTTTTCATGTTTTTCATGCTCTTAATAAGCCGACGAAACCAACAAGGGTCGGTGTGAGTGGGTAGCACTCACACCCCTTACGTACTTCGTATATGTATGGAGCAACCTTAGTTCGGGGGGTAACCCCTTTTCGGAGGGCCGCCCAAATTTTGGGTTGAATGTGGAGACCAATTTTGGGTTGGTCTCTATGTCTTGGGGAGCTAGGTTGAAGAGCTTGAGTGGGAATCAAGTTGTTGATTTGTTAGCCGCCTCTTTTTGTAATTCCTTGGCTACGAGGACTCTATTAACCCTAAATAATTGTCTTAGCCTTTTACTATAAATAGAGTCTAGGTGTTAGGCTTATTTGTATCGCAATTGAGAGTGTTTCATCTAACCACAAGAGATTGACTTGTAACCACTATGTCCCTGAGGGAGTTGTGTGAGGGTCATCTGTGAGTGTTGAGTTCTCAGTTTGTAACTCTAAGGAGGTTGTCAGAGATTGTGGAGGTCTAGGAATCTTTGAAACACTGTTATAATCCTCTAATAGTGCATCGTTCATGGTTTTTCCCGGTTTGAGTTTTTCCACGTTAATTGCTTGTGTCGTATCTTTATTTATTTTTCACTCTGTTTATTGTTTGTCTTCTAACAACGCCCTGAGTATCCTAACACCAAATTTCCGAAAACCCTGGTACAAAATAAAAGAAAAAGAAAAGAAAAAGAAAATGAAAATGAAAATGAAAAAAAATATATGCTTGAAAGTTGGTTTACCAACATGGTTGACGTGGGTGGTTCGAGACCCCTCGTCCCTTAAGTACATTGTTTATGTATGGAGAGTACCATGCTGGGAGATTGAACCCCTAACAGGCCATACCATATCTCGAAACATACCAACGAGAAAAAAAAATGAATCAAGTGTGAAACCTCCCCCTATGTAACCTGCGGCCCTCACCATGCCAAGGGTGACACTAAATAGGGTGGGGGTGACGTGTATCAGTTGTTAACTAATAAAAATGAGCATGGAAGTATAAATAGTCGAGACTTGGCCACCTTGCCTTGACTTGACCGAAAGTAGCTAGAGATTGCACTTGCACACAAGGAATCCGTTGAGCGAGGTTGAAGTGAAAATTTGAAAGATTGGTCTCACCCTGGCCTAGCGTCTTGGCATGTACATATTAACTGCTTTTGGTTTGTCAACAACATTGTTTGAGTGGATTTTGCATAATTGGGATCATAAGGTCTTCCTTTCTTTTGTAAAATGTTTTGATTTCCACTTCCTTTTCTCCTTTTTCTTTTTTCTTTTTTCTCTTTTGACTTTTGTGGGTATATCTTCTATAAATTACCCTTATGAGACCACACTCGTCCACCCGAGCTGCTGGGGGTTTAAAGGGCTTGATACATACGCTAAATGTATCCCTCAATTCCTGCGAAAGTAAGTTAGGTGTTTTATTATTAGTTTAGTACAGTTCTTTGCTTTATTCTGATTAGGATGAGCAAAAGGCTAAGTGTGTGATGGGGGTGTTTAGGCTTAGTTTTGAGCCATAAAGCATCCTTTTCCTTGGTATTTTCCTCGGTTCGACAAATAAATATATTGTTTTTATGTTACTTTTCTTTCCTTTTAGGTACTTTCGGAAATAATATACAAAAAGAGGAAAAGTGCACAAGAAAAGGCAAAAACCGGAACGGTCTGAAGAAGGGTCGGGATCCTAATGCAAATCTTGAGAAAACCCGGCCCGAGAAGGTGGAAAGTCGAACCCTTAGCTTTAAAGGCCTCAGGAGGACTCAAGCTAGTAGAAGAGACCTTACAGCCGTGAGCTTACCTGTCACGGCCGTGACCAAGTCCTCCCAAGACCAGCTAAGCAGAGCCTCTTGACCCCCCTGGATAGAAAGGGAGTCACGACCGTGACCCAGTGCCTCACGACCATGACACATAAAAGGAGAAATTTGGGTTCAAGACAGAAGATGCCTCATGGCCGTGACAAGCAGAGAGCAACTCAAGACAGAAGGTTCCTCATGGTCGTGAAACTAATAGGTCCTGTCCCTGAGGATCTGAAATAAGCTTTCCCGTTCCCCAAGGAAGAGGCCTCATGGCCATGACATGCTAGGTCACGAGCATGACACCGTGTTTCCGCCGACTTAATTTCGGGGCCAAAACGACTCAGATTTGACCCCGCTCCTCAATTGTATATATAGTGAGACTCGTTATTTTTCCAATGCTGTGTAGAGTTTGAGGGTTTAGCTTTTAGTGTGTAGCCTTAGGTAGGATTTAAGGGTTACTCCCAATTTGGAGAACTTTTGCATTACTCTTCTCTAATCTCTAGTGAAATTTGCATTTATTTCTTTGAAGAATTAAGATTTACTAGTACTTAAACCCGTGCGTTGCACGAGACCAAGTAAACTATACGTATTGTTGAAAATATTACCGAGGTTATATTTAAAACAATAAAGAAAAGGATAATAATGAAAAATAAAAATAATAGTTTTCTTATTTAAAATAATAAAGTAAAAAGAATAATGCATAAGAAAAAAAGGAAAAGAAAAAAAGAGTCATCAATACATACACATTAAAGTGCACATTAATATTACATGATTTTTTTAAAGTAAATAAAATCAATTATAAGTTTCCCGAAATGCCCACATTAAAATCCACATATTTCGATTCTCACTCTTTGTACCCAGAAATATATATATATATATATATATATATATATATATATATATATATATATATATATGATCTTTGCAGTTAAAGTTATCATTATTGTTTTCTTTACCTTTGGAGCATCATTAAGTACCAAATTCTAGTAAGTTTATTCTTCTTCTCTCTTAATTTCAGTTTTTAATTAGTTTAACTACTTGTTTGATTATCTTGTTTATGATTTCAATTAGTTTAATTAGTCTAGATTTTGTTGATAGAGTCATATGACTGTTGGATTGATTGTTGAAATAGTGGTAGTTATGAATATGTGTTGCGAATTTTCTCTAGGGTTAGGGGGTAATTAGGGCCCCTAATGGAGGATTAGGCTTGGATTAGTGGGATTAGGGTGATTAATTGGGTGATTAAGTGTTTCCTTGCTCTATTTCCACTCAATGTGGAGGATTTTAGTGCCGAGAAGTTATGAATGCTTCCCTAAACATTGAATTGGGAATCTATGTTGGAGTAATTTGTTCCTAATCTACACTAGCTGAGATTTTGGAACCAATTAAATTGGATTGCCTTCGAATACTATCAAAGGTCGTCATATGCAAGAGTGATGACGGGCTTTGGGAAGTAAGGGTCGATTTACCACTCGGGAGAGGGAAATTGATGCTTGTTTATCTTTGCAATCCTCACACTTGATAACCGAATACCGATCATTCCTAAAACCACGAAATTCGTGCTTAAGTTAGGTTTAGTGGATTAGGATGATTCGGTGAATTGTTTAGCACTTCCCATCATACCACTCTATTAGATGTCGATATTCTTGATGCCGGAAGGTGATAGATTATCTCTCAAGTCTCAACATCGAATTGGAGGGTTATGGATGGATTAATTGAACGCTAATATACATTGGCGTGTGATTAGCGTTCGATTAGAAGAATTAGGCCATTATACTATCTAGGAACCATCCTTAAGGGAATAGTGATGGAATCTAGAGAGTAAGCATCGAATCCTAACTCTGGAAAAAGGGATTTGATGTTAATTCATACGCCTAACTCCCGTGTTGAATAACTTGTCTATGAATTATTCTTAAACCTCTTCACCAACCCTTTTTCTCTCGTTAGGAGGCCCGGTAATACCCTCGAGCTCTTTTCCCTTTTTAATTGTGGCTCTTCTTTTAACTTTTAGTCCCGTAGTTTACCAAACATCAAGAACCTCGAACATCAAGCCTAGTTGGTGAGAGATCGATAGACTCTTTGGTTCAAAAGCCTTAACTCCATGTGGATACGACAATTACACCCCAGCTATATGCAGACGGTAAATACCTGCTCCCACTGGGAATGGGATTTTGCTATATGGACTTGACCGCGAGCGGGACGGGATCGAGATTCCCAGAATTTTCGCTCACCCCTAAAATTTACTTACTAAATGTATGACTCTCCCTAAGTAATTTATGTCGAAGTTAGGACCCATAAAGGTAATTAGCTAATGCCTTGGGGGCCACTTTTACTCTTTTCTATTTAAGCCAAGTCTTTATGATTGTAATGACAACTTTTTCCTATTATCAAATGATGAATAGGGAATCTGGATATTTACAAACCCTTTTCAAATACTTAGCTTTATCCATTGTGATATATGGTGGTGCCTTGGTATCCACCCTTTAGAGAATGATTGGTAGTTCTCCTTTATTCTATTCTTGGGGATTGAAGATGAATTCTAGGTTAGGTGTTGTTCGGTTGCGTATTTTTGGGTTTTTGTGAGGTAAGGGTTGTCGAATCCACAGGGATGGGTGTTAGGCTTGATAAGGGAAATCAGTTTATGTTGGGGATTTCAAGTGCGGAAAGCGATAAATTATGTAAAGAAAACGATTAAACTAATCTAGACATGCATAATAACAATCAACACTAAAGAAAGCAATTAAGAGCACGAAATAAGAAAGCAATAAAACTACAACTAATAATGAAATTGGGAACAAGAAATTATACCTCCAAAGCACTAAATCTCACTTGAATCTTCAACTTTCAATTGGATTTTCCCCCGAACAAACAAGAAAATTGTGAATTGGATTACTAAGAATCCCCAAATCCTCACTTGAGAGTAGAATTTATGACCCTTAGCCCTCCTTCTCACTAAAAGTTGGATTTATGGCAGCTAGCACTAGAAAGCATCAATGGAAACCAAAGAGAGAGAGAGAGAGAGAGAGAGAGAGAGAGAGAGAAAAGCTTTGTGAATTGCTTGAATGAAATTGCTTGGAAAGAAAGTTGAATACAAATTGTAAGAGAAATCTAGAGAAAGCTTGAAGAACAATTAAAGGATTAAAGCAAGATTAAAGAAAGCAATTAAACCTAATTTTACTCTAATCCTACTCCTAACTAAGATACTAGCTAGATTATAATGTTGAATGTATGTGGGTATTTATAGAAGGAAAGAAAATATTTAATTACAGCAGACACGCGCAATTTTCCGCAGCTTCCGACCTGTAGGGGCGCGACACCCAGGGTCGCGGGTGCGACCTAACTCTTCCATCTTCATCCGTCGCTAGTTCATCAACGGTCGCGGGCGTGACAATATCGTCGTGGGCGTGAGCCCACTCTATCGTGGGTGCGACACAAATGATCACGGGTGCAACGAGGTTCTGTACGCGGGCACTTCTACTCTCCGTGGCATGTCGCGGGCGCAACCTCTGGCTGCTTCGCTGCTTGGTTGATGCATTGGCGTGGCAAAAGAATGTCACGTGCGCGACCTATTGTGACTCGGGTGCGACGCCCGTTTGCCTCTTTCCCCTGTTTTGCGCCAAAACTTGAGATGATGTTCTTGGTTTGGTTTCGCCTCGACTCTCGGCTCGGGTTAGCTCGGGTCGGCTCGATAAATCCCTCGGGATTCCCTAAAAAGCCTCAATTAAGCCCAATTTCCTTCTAACTCTTGATTTTCCTACAAAACACAAAATTATCATATCTAATATATAATTACGGGGTTAGAACAAGCAAAATACCCTATAAATGATATAAAATTCGGCTCGGAACGAGACCAAACAACACTCCCACACAAGGGTTTGCTCGCCCCGAGCAAACTAAAAATAAAGATAAAGAAAGGGAAAAAGAAACTAACAACCCTAACTCACTTTCGCAGGAATCGCGGATGCATTTAGCACATGCATCAAGCCCTTTAAACTCCTTTACAGCCCAAGTGGACGAGGAAGGTCTCGTACGGGTTTATAGAAGCTATACCCACAAAAGCCAAGGAAAAGGAGAGAGGGAAAGTGAAAAACAAAACAAGGTTGAAACGAAAGTAAAGAAAAACTACTTGCTCAAGGAATCATGCAATCGCCACCAAGAAAACAATATTAATCAACCAAAAGGAACCATTATGAGCACATCAACTGACCCAACTCAAGATATTGCCAATCTTTAAGGTTTTCGATTCCCAAACATCTCCTACAAAACAAGATCCTATATGCTCAAGTGCAAGTGTTATTCTAATCGATTCCGATTGATCTAAAGCAAATCACAAGCCAAGCTTGTTTCAAAGCAAAAGTTATTTAAGTGTCGTCCTCCCTCACTTGTGTCGCCCTTGGCTTGGTGAGGGCCGCAGGAGACGCAAGGAAAGACTTCACATTTATTCGATTCCTTTTGGTGTAGGGTTTTTCCGAGATTTAAACGGCCCAACTTTTTTAACTTAACTCAACGATATTTGGTGTTAGCCTTTTCGGGGAATTGCACGGCCCAAAAATGGGGTCTACCCTCCCAACACGAGCTACTCCATACGTAAATGAAGTGCTTAAGGGGTAAGAGCGTCGCACCGCTCATACCAACCCGTGTAGGTATACTAACTTAACATTACACTTTCAAGGTTAATGTCGGGTTTTTCGGGATTTGGAACGACCCTCCGAAAAGGGGTCACCCTCCCAACTCAGGCTACTCCATTCACAAACGAAGTGCTTAAGGGACGTGAGTGACGCCCACTCACATCGCCCTTGTTGGTTTAGCCGACAATTAACCAATTAATTCAATTCAATTAAATTTCACTTTTTCAACAAGCTCGGAAGTAATCAACTAAAGTCTCACAGTTTCAAGAAGAACGTGAAAGAATCAAGGATCTTATTAAGCATTTAACGAAGGGAATCTAAACAAATGAGTCATGACAACGCTCGAATTTAGCGATGATAATGCTTATACGGGTTGCTTTCAAGGAGATTAAGAAAGTTTTTGAAGCATTGACAACATAACCCTGAAAACAATGCAAAAACAAAAGAAAAACGAAAACTTAAAAAGGTTCTTCACTCCCTTTTTTCTCCTTTTTGACACAAATTTTTCAAATTTTAACAAAAACTAAGAAAACAAAACAAAAAACTAGGTGATCTACCCATAAACATGAAAATATCTCCCCACTCCCACACAAAACTTTACAATGTCCCCATTGTGGGAAGGGTGTCACAAGTAAGGTGGAAAACCTAAGAAAAGCATATATACAAAACACTTAACACATAAAAAGATGTGGCGACCCGAGCCCACAAAGCTCCATTAACAAGATAATCCCAACCTTCACACACAAGGGGTCCGCCGCCCAAAAGAAAAAATCAAGCATGCAACATGGATCAAGAATATATACACTCAAAGAGAGGGTGGAAAGAAGCTACCTCAAGATCTTCAATTAAAGATAACTCGATCCGCGATCCAAAAGCACCAAGCATAAGGTTAGGATATACAATCTAAACTCATCTAAATGCTTAGAACTTGGCATACAAGATTAAAAGAAAAATAAAAATATATACAAGACACTACTAACTAAAGAACTAAAGAAAAACCAAAATATGAATCTCACTCTTTTTTTCTTTTTTTTTTCTTAGACTCAAAAGCCGAAATGCATACTACCCCCCCCCCCCCAATCCCACACAAAGAGGTTGCAATGTCCACAAATGAAATAGAAGGAAAGCAAGCACTCCAAAAGGAAAGAAAAAGAAACACACAAAAAGAAAACAAAAGAAGAAAAGAAAACCGACTCACTAATTATACAAGAAAGGTGAGGAAGGATATTACCTGGAAGGCTTCTTATCAAGAGACTCACTCATTCTCACCTCAAGATACCGGGCACCATGTCAGAACCATTCAATGCCCGTAGTAACAAGTCATGCATTCTCGCATGCATCTTATAATGGTGTAGGTAAGAGCACAATCTCAAAAGTGCATCAACAAACATTAGTGCTCTCAACAATTTATCGAATGCCTTAGAAAAGTCAGTGAAAGGGCGGACTACATGAATGTACAAAACTTTCCTAGGCATGGTGAATGGAAACATGACAAATGATTCCTCCCATTGACTCACAAATGGAAATTGGGTATGCAAATCAACGGAAGGGGGCGATACAACACATTCCTGAACATGCTCATGAAAAGATTTGGATGCAAACAATGATTCAAACTCAATATCAATGCAATTTTCATCAAACATCGATTCCAAATCACAACTTTCATCTAAATAATCATCATAATCATCAATGGGTGATAAGTAAAAAGTAGGGTTAGACCACATCATAACACTCCCAACATCACAAGAAGGTACCTCTTCATTTTCATCAATTTCAAACTCATAAGAAGAACTATCAACATCAGAAGACAAAGGTGCATCATTCAAAACAACATCAAAGTTAAAAGTGGAAGGCTCAGGGTCATAACCCATCGTGAATGACTCATAAAGCATATCATCATCAAAAACATCATTGTCAAAATCCAAGTTCAAACAATTAGGATCATTCCCCAAAGACTCAAGCTTATCATCACAAGATTTCACATCATTGACTTCACAAGGACGGGTAGCTAATGCCTCACTAATACAATGATTCTCAATGAAAGTGAACAATTCAGTATCAAGCACACATTCAATCACAACGAATTCAAATTCACTCTCAACAAGATCATGTTCAGTTACATCACAAGTATCATGGCATTCAATAAACTCAACCTTTTCTTCACACAAAAGCATGGATATCGGTGTGGACAATGGTTCATTATCAAGCATGTTTTCATCAAGTTCTACATCATCACACACAAAATTATCATGTTTCTCATGCTCACTAGGTGCAGCTAGAGCTAAGGAATTGTTAAGTCGGCATGCAAAACTAGGACTATTATAATAATCATCATCCTCATCATAATCATACACATGAGAATCAACACGCATTTCAGGACTCAAAGATGACGAATGATCTACTTCAACTATCGAATTAACCATTTGTGAAGAAAAAGCTTCTACCCCAGTTTTAAGCATGTGTTCAAATTCTTGCATGTACTCATTCATTTTCACACGCATCTCAACTTGAAAATCATCCACTTCAGCACAAATATTATCTAATTCAACTTGCACACAAGAGTCAAAAGCATGATATGGAGATTCACAATGCACGCACAAAGGATGAGACTCAACAACATCACATTGGGGAGGATCATAAGAGTTCTCTACATAATCCCTACAATAAGATTGATCATCAAAATACACGGGATAATCACATGATTGTTCAGCTTCGGTCCCCGAGGGTGGTGCATAATAAGAAGTTTGGAACCTAGGACCAACACCTTGTTGCTTAAATTCATAAGAATCCCTAGACAACCATTCAAGTAATTCCCATGCTTTATCTTCTCCTAAATCAGAAAACCCGTAATAATCTAAGAGATTTCGGGTCTCATAATTCACACCCTCATTCACAATTCCCAAAAGATCTAATGTATCATAAAAGATACCATACAATTCACATTGAGCATGGTAATCATGTAATCTAGCAAAATATCTCCAAAATATTTCATGGTCAAATTGGGGAAATCGGGGACTATCCATAACTCTCTTTTTAAATTTTTTATTTTTTTTATTTTTTTCGATATTCAATTTTTTTCACTACATTTTTCTTAGAAGAATCTAGAAAGCAATAAACTATTTACACAAAAACCAATAACCTAATCTACCAAATAACGCCATCCCCGGCAACGGCGCCATTGTTCGGTTGCGTATTTTTGGGGTTTTGTGAGGTAAGGGTTGTCAAATCCACAGGGATTGGTGTTAGGCTTGATAAGGAAAATTGGTTTGCGTTGGGGTTTACAAGTGCGGAAAGCGATAAATTATGTAAAGAAAACGATTAAACTAATCTAGACATGGATAATAACAATCAACACTAAAGAAATCAATTAAGAGCACGAAATAAGAAAGCAATAAAACTACAACTAATAAGGAAATTGGGAACAAGAAATTATACCTCCAAAGCACTAAATCTTCACTTGAATCTTCAACTTCTAATTGGATTTTCCCCCAAACAAACAAGAAAATTTTGAATTGGATTACTAAGAATCCCCAAATCCTCACTTGAGAGTAGAATTTGTGATCCTTAGCCCTCCTCCTCACTAAAAGTTGGATTTGTGGCAGCTAGCACTAGAAAGCATCAATGGAAACCAAAGAAAGAGAGAGAGAGAGAGAGAGAGAGAGAGAGAGAGAGCTTTGTATATTGCTTGAATGAAATTGCTTGGAAAGAAAGTTGAATACAAATTGTAAGAGAAATCTAGAGAAAGCTTGAAGAACAATTAAAGGATTAAAGCAAGATTAAAGAAAGTAATTAAACCTAATTCTACTCTAATCCTACTCCTAACTAAGATACTAGCTAGATTATAATGTTGAATGTATGTGGGTATTTATAGAAGTAAAGAAAATATCCCAAAACCCTAAAATTAATTACCGCAAACACGCGCAATTTTCTGCAGCTTCCGACCTGTCGCGGGCGCAACCCAACTATGCCGTCTTCATCCGTTGCTAGTTCATCAACGGTCATGGGCGTGAAAATATCGTCGCGGGTGCGATACAAATGATCACGGGCCCACTTCTACTCTCCGTGGCATGTCGCGGGCGCAACCTCTGGCTGGTTCGCTGCTTGGTTGATGTATTGGCGTGGCAAAAGAGTGTCACAGGCGCGACCCATTGTGACTCGGGTGCGACGCCCATCTGCCTCTTTCCCTTGTTTTGTGCCAAAAGTTGAGATGAGGTTCCTGGTTTGGTTTCGCCTCGACTCTCGGCTCGAGTTAGCTCGGGTTAGCTTGGGCTGACTCGGGTCAGCTCGGGAAATCACTCAGGATTCCCTAGAAAGCCTCAATTAAGCCAACTTCTACAAAACACAAAATCATCATATCTTATATATAATTAGGGGTTAGAACAAGCAAAAATACCCTATAAATGATATAAAATTCGGCTCGGAACGAGACCGAACAGGTGTCGGTGATTATTTTTTTATACATTCATCCTTGAAGGCCTAAGTCTACCTTCGTGTAGATTCTCCTTTCTAGGTATTCATATCTTGTTTATTTTTCTCTTCCCTTATTTAAATACCAAATTCGTAGCTTTGTTGGGCAGGGTGGTATGGTTTTGGATTAATTAAGGATATTATTTGGGCTAGTTTGATCATGCTTGGGACCCTTACATGTTGGGTAATAATTAAAGCTTTGTTTGTTAGGTGTTGATTCTAGTTTTAAGCCCTTTTGGTGTTGACTTGGGGGTGTTTTGAACAATATTGTTGGGTTTGGGAAGATTGATGCTATGTTGATCCATAGGCCTTAATTATTGTTCATAAAGATCCATCTTTAGCGTGTTTAGCATGCATCACATTTTAGATCAATTAGCTTATGTAATGTTATTCACAAGATCACATCCAATACTTTAACAAATCGATTAAAAACTCATTTACCCCACATAATTTCCCCCGATCAGAGTGGTTTCATCCAGGGTCAGCTAATTACATAGAATGTTTTGGTTGCGACAGAGATCTTCCTCACAATGAAAAGAAGAAACATGGGGTTGAGTATTAAGAAACTTAAGCTAGATATAACTAAAGCTTATGATCGGGTCGAGTGAGGTTTTTGCAGAAACTATTAAAAAATGGGTTTTAATGCAGTGTGGATAAGTGTGGTCTTAAAATGCGTCAGCTCAGCGTTTGTAGGACCCCGGGAAAAGGGGATGACCCTTTTCTCCGTGATGCGCTACTTGAGTGATCGGGAGCCGACTAAGGTTGCTTAATCCTTAAATAAGGATATTTTTATTTTCGAAATTCATTTTCCGGGTGGTGAAATTTTATTTGTTTATAAACACGTTTTTCATTTATTTAAACATTTGAAATTACAGTAGAATATATTAATAATGATTTAATACCGACCCAAAATACCAAATTCAGGCCCAAAGGAAACAGCCGGGCCGCCAAGAGGTGACAAAACCCGCAAGGGTTTTGGCCGGTCTTGGACTAGGCCGCCTACTTCCCTGGGCCAGAGAAAGGGGACTGGAAACGTTAAAACCCGCGTGGGTTTTATTGTTTCTGGCTCACTTTCTCTCGCTTTTAGCCTTGAATTGAATGAGAGGAAGATGTCAAACCATTTTTTAAATTATTTTAGTATAAATTCCAATTTTAAATAAATAAACGGATTATAAAAAAGAATAAAAGAGTCGCCAGTAGATTTAAGGAAACCGACAAACCATAAAAATATGAAAATAACTCCGGTCTACGAAACCCGATTCTAAGTCCGAGGGTAAGGTTACGAATTCGAGAATTATAAGAATTCTCGAATTCGCCTGTTAGAAAACAGACTCTACTAAAATCGACATTAAAATGAAATAGAGCGGGGAGAAGTTTAATTATTTCACGAAATTATATTCCGAATCATGCAAATTTGAAAGAAATGTTTTACATAATAATGTACATGTAGAGCGCTAAACAAATGTAATTAGATGATTGAAATGAAAGATGCTCAAACCTCACTTAAAGTATTGGTGTAGCGATGGATGGACCGAACTTCTCTTGACAAATCCTTGGAGCGGCGCTTGGATGAAATGGAGACTTGAGTACGGTAGGATAGGACTCGGATTATGGATGAAATGGATGGATAATAATGGTGTATGAGTGATTAGAGAAGTGGGTTTAAGAGAGTATGGACATATGTGGGGAAAGATTTTGAGAGAGTTTTGGAAGAATGATGATGATAGTTGGTGAGAATTTGAGTATAATGGTTGTGGTTTATGGGAGTTGTTGATGGGAATTTAGTGGAGTAAAGGTGGTAAAGGATGAGTGTTGATGAGAGTTTAGGTAGAATAATGGTGTTAGTTGATGAAAATGAATGGAATAGAGGGGGGTATTTATAGGTGAAGGAGGTGAGGTTTAGGAGGGAAATGGAGGGGACACATCCCTTAGATCATACCCTCCATCCGTGCAAGCACAAAACCCATGCGGGTTATCCAAGTCAAAGGCAGAATGGTCAAGGCACATGGGCTAAAATAAGGGGGATGATCAAGATATTGGCGCCACCTTCTGGAAGATAAAACTCGCGCGGGTTTTAAAATACCCACACACGGATCGCTGACGTGGACGAGGCAAAACGACGAGCTTCAGATGGTAGAAAACCCGTGCGGGTTTTGAAGCAACTGGGCCGGGGCGCGCCTTGGGCTGGTTCTTATTTCTGGGCCGCTTCTGACATCTAAGACCCGCGCGGGTTTTTGCAGTCTTCTAGACCAGATTTGCTTGCTGGGCCTAATTTCTGGGCCTGAGAATTGTTAAAACCCGTGTGGGCTTTGAAACTGCTAAGTGCAACTTCGAACGGCCTTAACTCTTTCATCCGGACTCCGATTGAGGAAATTCAAAAGGCGTTGGAAAGCTTATGATGTATACTTTACTCTCATCAAAAGAAATAGGGCCAACAAGACTTGTGGAAAAAATGGGCTTCGAAATGGTGAGTATATGTATGTGGAAAGGGTCGAAAATGAAGGCTTTTTGTGATGGGTTGACCCGGTAGCTTTTGATTGATGGAGGCCTAGTGGCTTGGCTTTCCTTCTAGCCTCTTTTCTTGGTTCTCCTGATTTGTACACTTGTCCCGGTATAAAATCTAGTGTCTACAGAGAGCCCCCACTTTGATAGAGTCTGAATAGGACGAAGGACAAAGTAGCCTGAGATGTTGATTGCTTGACGTCTGACTTGAAGATGGATGCTGTCGGTGGTCTTTTGCGAAGATGATGCCATTCAACGGCGTCCTGAATGAAGATGGTCGCTTTCATGTCATCGGAGGCCTTTAGGTGGCAACCGTTAGACGATTGGAGATGTCGATGATGTCGTCGGAAACCTTTAGGTGGCAACCGTCAGACGACTGATGCTGATGATGATGTCGTCGGTAACCTTTAGGTGGCAACCGTTGGACGATTGCTACTGATGAAGTCATTGGAGGCCTTTAGGTGGCAACCGTTGGTCGACTGCTGCTGATGATGAGGTCGTCGGTAACCTTTAGGTGGCAACCGTTGGACGACTGATGCTGAGAATGTTGTTGAAGACCTTTATGTGGCATCTGTTTGAACGATTGTTGTTGCTAACATCGTCAGAGACCTTTATGTGGAACCCGTTGGACGACTGTTGCTCACGACATCGTTGGAGGCCTTTAAGTGGCAACCGTGGGACGACTGTCGCTGATGGTGCTCTTTTATGTGGCTACCGGATGATGGTGCTCTTTTATGTGGCTACCGGATGATGATTCTCTTTTATGCGGCAACGGGATGATGGTGCTCTTTTATGTGGCAACCTGAAAATCACAGAAAACCAAGTATTAGTTTTTTCGCAAATGTGAGGAGGGTTCAGATTTTTACCTGAGCGTTGGTAACCCTTGGGCCGCAGTCTTTGGACCGTCAACTTTGGATTGGGTGGGTTGATGTTGTCGGTGCTCTTTTATGTGGCGACCGGAAGGTGGATGATGATGACGCCTTTTAGCGGCGACCTGGTGTCTTTGATGACTCCCTGCACAGAAACTGAAGCAGAATGTCAGATCATTTTGAACAATGGTTAGAGATATAGAGAATTACCTGTCTGGTAGATTGATGACGATGCCCAACGGATTTTCCCGATGTTGATGACACTTATTGCTGCGATTGCACTGAGCTCTGCCAGTGGCTCTGGATAATGGCAATTTGATGATGAGGAACTTCACTGAAACTCTACCGATGGCCCTTATTTTCCTTAAATTTTGCTTTAAGCGCATAGGTGCCAAAATTTCACTGTGAGGAATGGATTCTTGAATTTGCCCGATCGTTGATCCGTACTAGTCAAGTGAAGATTCTGTCCTTCGTGTCGGACATACGCCATTCGTGTTTGGCTGATGATGCATGACTTGACTGGATCCTAACTTGTCCATCAAGAGTTGGATTAGAGATTGCTCTAATCTTGCTCTCAGTGACTGGAAACCATGTCGATCGGTTTGATTGGGCTTGAACAGCCCCAGTGTTGCGTTCTGGAGCAACAATGTAGCACTTCCTTGCTTCTTCTTCTTTTTATTTTCAGATATACGGGCATGCATGCAACTAGTCTACTAAACTCTTGCACAAACAATGCAAATTTTTTTTTTTTTGTTTTTGACACTAGCATTCATGCACTCATGCATTCATCCACAACTATCGACTTTATGTACGACAAACTGACTCGATACACAACAGACTGACTCAACGCATGATAGACTGACTTGATGCATGACAAACTGACTTGATGCATGACAAATTGACTTGATGCATGACAAATTGACTCGATGCATGACAAATTGACTCAATGCATAACAAATTGACTCAATGTATGATAGACTAACCTTATGCATGACAAACTGACTTGATGCATGACAAATTGACTCGATGCATGACAAACTAACTTGGTGCATGACAAATTGACTCGATGCATGACAAATTGACTTGGTGCATGACAAATTGACTCGATGCATGACAAATTGACTTAATGTGACTCTGACATGACATATGGATGCAATGCAACCCTTTATGCTTAGACAGGACACACCTATAATGCTCTATGTTATTCTACACATGCAATTCTACACGCAGACAACCCCCGACTATAATTTTAGACAAAGATTTTCTCGGACAATGATTTTCTAAGACAATGCTTTCCTAAGACAATGTTTTCCTAAAACTATGACTCCCTAAGACAATACTTTCTAAGGATCAAGGCCACTCGTGGGGAATTTCAGGAACATTCAGGATGAGTAATGTTTCGATCCATGGAATAGGGAACAATGATAGAGGCAACAGGCCTGAAGGATATGTTTCTTGAATGATCATGTAGATGACCTTGATTGCTTGCAAATGTATGTTGATGTATGACAAGCCCCAGTTTGGCATAGAGTCTTGATGACATTGTCCTGCTTTGGATAGCACTTTGGAGATTTATAAGCCCCTAGTTTCGATGTGGATTGATGATGCATAGGGACCATAGAATAGGAGAAGGCATAGTCCTTAGTAGTGAGTCTCAAACTCTCCTTTTGCCTAACTTGCCCAAAGGGTTTTCAAGTTAGCCCCTCTTTTCTTTTTATTTTTCTTTTTCTTTTTTTTCCTTCTTTTTTTTCTCTCTCTTTTTTTTCTTTTTTTTTTTCTTGATGAGACCACTATTAGGACGTTTATGAGATTGAAGATGCAGGACCTTGTAGGATAGGGAGTAGGTATCCCTCTTAGAATCTTTCTCTGATAAATGTCTTGAGTGATGCCACAAAGGTAGTGCGAGCCCCCAGTTTAGAGTAGCTTGTTTCTGAGTCTGTTCATGATCATGTGGTTGCCAGTTGGCCGCTGATTTGATGTGGATGTTTTTCGCTCTTGCTGAGAAGTAAGCCACACAAAACCTCATACTTGCATTGATGATTGAGCTGAAAAGTCCTAAAAGGGTGAGGTGGGATGAAGAGGCTAGAAAAGGTTGGTTGGAAGATGTTTGGGGAAAGAGACGGTGGACGATGGTGAATGGGATGTGGAGACACTTAAGAATGATCGTGTCTTGAAGGGGGGAAGAGATGGTCAAAATGGGATAGACATCATCTCTAAAGAAAGGGATGGTAGATGAGACTTTTATTGATGAATGAGACAGGGAGACACTCAAGAATGATCGTGTCTTGAAGAGATGGTCAAATGGGATAGACATCATCTCTTAAGAAAGGGTTGAAAGGGATGGTAGATGAGAGTTTATTGATGAATGAGATAGGGAGACACTCAAGAATGATCGTGTCCTAAAAGGGTGAAGAGATGGTCAAATGGGGTAAGACATCATCTCTTGGGAAAAGGTTGGAACATGGTTATGGAATGATGTCCAAGTCTGAAAGAAGGAAGATGGAGGGTTAATGACGATGATAGATAGAATCCAGGGTTTCCTCTCCTTTTGCCTAACCTGCCCTGACGAGTTTTCAGGCTAGCCTCTCTTATTCTCTCACTCTCCTTTTTCCTAGCCTAGGATTCCAAGCTAGCCGCTCTTTTTTTTTTCTTTTTTTTTCTTCTCTCAAAGACCAACATTTTGAGGACAAAGGATGCTCCTTTTAGCGGTCGGGCATCAAAGAGATTCTCCTACGTATCCAAGGTGGAATCAGGCCAGTCGTAGTTCTTTAAACGCAACGTTGATGGATAATGCCTCGAGGAAGGCTTAACGGTTATGAAGGTTTGCAGGTATGGATGAAAGGTATATAGAAGGCTGAGGTGTATGGATGATGAGATGAAGGTTTGAGACAAGATTTTCTGAGGTGTGCATGACTCTTATTTTCGCGTTCTCACTTCTTATTCTCCTCTAATCCCTTTTTTTTCGTTCTTCCTTTTTCTTGTTTCATCTCCTTCTCAAATTTTTTCTTCTTTTTTTTTCTTTGAACTCCATTTTTCTGGCTTTTTTGCTTTCACTTTTTTCACCTTTTTTTTATCTTTTATTTTTTCTTCTCTTTTTTCGACTTTCTTCTCCATTGGATTGACTCTTGTTCGCCTTTCTGATGACATTAGTCACAACGCACCTTTTGGCTTTGGGTAGATATGGATTGGTCATGAGGAGAATGACCATGTTGGTCAAGGCTAAGGTTTTTTTTTCTTTTTTTTCTTCAAACTCCTTCTTCATGGGTTGACTTCTATTCTCCTTTGGTCATAACACACCTTTTGGATTGGGTTAAGGGTTTGAAAAGGGTTGAGGTTTGATGGAGAGGTCAAAGATGTGAGTGGTAGGTGGTAAGTCGAGATTGGATGAAAAGATGAGGGTAATGTGGGTGATGAAATGAAGGTTGGGTTCAAGCCCCCGGTCCTCGGCACATTTGGTTGAGTTGCTGGTCTAGGAGCATAGAGATGTCCATTTTCAAGAGACTGATGATTTTGGTCTTCTCTCCTTTTGCCCAGCCTGCTTGATGAGTGCAGACTGGCTTCTCTCTTTTTTTCCTTTTTTTTGTTTTTCTCTTTTTTTTTCTTTAATTAAACCCTGGATTCAATAAAATGAAAGATGGGAACGAGGTACACAACAAAGATGGAAGGATAAGGGAAGATGAAAATTGTTAGATTTGGTTTGTACGGGTGATGGATAGATGAGAGAACTTCTCAACTCAAGTAAAAAAACACAAGCATGAAATTCTGTTTGATCACATAGCAACAAGAGCAAAGAAATGAATGAAGAACTGACTATAACAAACTCTGAGCATGAAATACTTGACAACCAGGACTGTAGCTACTTCTAAAGCTCCTTTGATGATGTGCCCTCCTTGTCCTCGTATGGGGAATCCACAATCTAACAATTCTCCATGTTGTTCTCTCGGGATCTATGGTAGTTGCAGAATTTCTCGTCATCCAGATACTCCTTTTATGGTTAGCTCAGGCCTTAACCCTGACACTAGACAAATAAAGAAAAACTCGTCCCAATGCATGCATGACCTAAATGACCTACATGAACTGCCTATATGCTGACTTGGGAGAGACTCACCCAGGACATGGGTTTGAAAGAGCTAAATGACCTACATGAGACTTCCTAGGATGCAAGTCCTTTACATGCTGACTTAAGGAAAAGACTTACCTACGGGATGGGTCTACATGCCCTAAATTCTATGTGAGACTTCCTAAAGTGCAAATGCTTATATGTTGACATGGAAATCCTAACTTATGACATGGATTTACATTAGACTTCTAAAAAAAGACAGATATTTACATGATATGCCAACACGACAAAAGACTCACCCATGACATGGGCTTACACTAGCTTCTTAATAACAAGATATTTACATAATGACTCTAGACACAAACTTACTCACGACATGGGTTTTCATGACCTATGAACCTATATGAGACTTTTAGAATGACAACACACTTACATGCTAACTCAAGAAAAAGACTTAACGACTCACCCATGACATGAGTTTGCACTAGACTTCTAAAAAAAGGACAGATATTTACATGATGACTCTAGACACATACTTGCCCATGACTTTGACCTTATACAAGAATTCCTAAGAATGAAAGACACTTACACGCTAACTCAAGAAACAACTCAACGACTGATCCATGGCATGGGTTTGGACGACTTAGACCCTATATGAGATTTCTATAATGCAAGACATTCATATGTTAACTCTGGAAAAGGACTCATCCATGCCCTACGAACCTGTATGAAACTTCCTAAAGAATGCAAGACACTTATATGCAGACACTAACACAAAGACTCATCCTAGATCTTATATGATACTTTCTAAAGAAAAAGACACTCATATCCTGACTCTAAAACAAAGACTCGCCCATGACCTGGGTTTACACTAGACTTTCTAAAAGAGACAAGCAAACATTAACCAAGGAAAAGACTCACTTATGACCTAGACCAGAGACTCACCTATGACCAAGGTTTAGACTTCAAGACAAAACGCACATATGACACGACCTTGTACGAGACTTTCTAAAGACTACAAAATATTTACATGTAGACTCTGAAACTAAGACTCATCCAGGACGATTGTAAGACACTTATATACTGACTCAGGAAACAACAGGTTTGTGGGTCATAACCTCTATATAATCATAAAACAAACAACAACACTTTTTACAACAGGAGCATTATAAAGGGCCGGATAAAGTCAAATATAGCGAGCCGACATAAGTCGAAAGATACAAGTCAGTGTTTCTCAATTCGGATGGGCCTAATCCACAGGCCGACCGTTTTAAGGAGAATCCGTAACTTGGCCCAACAACTTAGACAGCTCAAGCTATGTTGGCTATTATGCGGACTAAAATAATGCTCAACACTGACACTCTTTTTTTTTTATTGTGACCCAATACCTTTATTTATTTAACTCAAGGAAAGTGGATGTTGTAAAGGACCGAATAAAGCCGTCAAAAGGCGAGTTAAAACAAACTTATAAACTCAATTATTAATTCCACTATGGATGGCTTAACAACGGGCCGACCATGGATTTGTCAGACTTAATAATCAAATTTGTAAATTTATTTTCTCTAACCTTGAGACTATTACACGGGCTAGAACAACACACACTGACTTTGTTTGATTATTAATCAATTTTCTTTGGACCATGAATAAGAGAATATTGAGAAGGGCCGAATAAAATCATCAAAGGTGAGTCAAAATGAATTGATAAACAAGGATAATTAACCTTTAAAACGGATGGGCCTCACCACCGGGTCGACCGTAGCGTTTAAGGTTGATTAATCGAGTTTATAAATTTATTTCTGCTCAACCCAACGATTATTATGGGACTAAAACAATATCTCAAAATTAGGTCTGACTCTAGTAAAGACCCAAGATACAGACTCGCATTTACACAGAGCATACAACAAGCTTTATTTATTTACTCAAGGAAAAGGGATATTGTAAAGGACTGGATAAAGCCAACAATAAGCGAGTTATAATTAATTTATGGGTTTAATTGACAAATCCAATATGGTTGGGCCTAACAACGAGCCGGCCATAAATGCGATGGATTTATTAATTAAAACGATCAATTAATTTTCTCGAGCCTAGTGACTATTATGCAGTCTAAGACGCTATCCATTAACTTTGTTAGACTTTAATTAATTTTTTTTTGGACCTTCCTTAGGAGAATTTTGGAAAGGGCCATATAATATCATCAAAGGCAAGTCAGTTTTTATTTATTAATTAAAATAATCATCCTTCAAGCATAAATGGGCCCTTCCACTTGGGCTAACCATGATGCCTTTTGGGTTAATTATCCTAATTAATAAATAATCATTTTCTCAACCCAATGAATTTTATATGGACTAGAGCAAAATCTCTAAACTAGAGTCGACTATAAAACAAAAGAAAAAAGGGAAGGGGTAGCACATAGCACATAGCACATAGCATACAACATGAAGGGATACCCTAAATCTATGTTCACGGATTTTCTATGGTTGGATTACATGGCCTACCGCACGTTTTCATCCCGTTGCTCCATACCCTTAGGTAAGGAGTGTGAGGTATTGCTCAAAGAACTTCAAGGAAACCCTTTGAGTGTAACGCGAGGAGAAAGGGGACCAAATGCTTGGCGATGTAGGGTGTATCCCACAAGTAGTGGCCCGCCCACTCTCAAGGGAATCACCTAGGTATATCCTAACCGTCACCTTTGTGCTAACGTGTCAAAAGACCCGATTGGTGGCCCGGTATGCAAAGGATGCCTTAAAAGAATTATAAAAACGCGAAATAAATCAACTTCTCCCTTTTACAATTTCAATTTAATTCGATTTTTTCAAGTTTTACCCTCTTTAAGTTTAAGTCCCCAGTAGAGTCACCATCTGTAGGACCCCGGGAAAAGGGGATGACCCTTTTCTCTGTGATGCGCTACTTGAGTGATCGGGAGCCGACTAAGGTTGCTTAATCCTTAAATAAGGATATTTTTATTTTCAAAATTCATTTTCAGGGTGGTGAAATTTTATTTATTTATAAATCGGTTTTTTATTTTTTTAAACATTTGAAATTACACTGAAATATATTAATAGTGGTTTAATACCGACCCAAAATACCAAATTCAGGCCCAAAGGAAACAGCCGGGCCGCCAAGAGGTGACAAAACCCACACGGGTTTTGGCCGGTGTTGGACTGGGTCGCGTGCTTCCCTGGGCCAGAGAAAGGGGACAGGAAACATTAAAACCCGCGTGGGTTTTATTGTTTCTGGCCCATTTTCTCTCGGTTTTAGCCTTGAATTGAATCAGAGGAAGATGTCAAACCATTTTTTAATTATTTTAGTATAAATTCCAATTTTAAATAAATAAACGGATTATAAAAAAGAATAAAAGAGTCGCCAGTCGATTTAAGGAAACCGACAAACCATAAAAATATGAAAATAGCTCCGGTCTACGAAACCCGATTCTAAGTCCGGGGGTAAGGTTACGAATTCGAGAATTATAAGAATTCTCGAATTCGCCTGTTAGAAAAAGACTCTACTAAAATCGACATTAAAATGAAATAGAGCGGGGAGAAGTTTAATTATTTCACGAAACTATATTCCGAATCATGCAAATTTGAAAGAAATGTTTTACATAATAATGTACATGTAGAGCGCTAAACAAATGTAATTACATGATAGAAATGAAAGATGCTCAAACCTCACTTAAAGTATTGGTATAGCGATGGATGGACCGAACTTCTCTTGACAAATCCTTGGAGCGGCGCTTGGATGAAATGAAGACTTGAGTACGGTAGGATAGGACTCGGATTATGGATGAAATGGATGGATAATAATGGTGTATGAGTGATTAGAGAAGTGGGTTTAAGAGAGTATGGACATATGTGGGGAAAGATTTTGAGACAGTTTTGGAAGTATGATGATGATAGTTGGTGAGAATTTGAGTATAATGGTTGTGGTTTATGGGAGTTGTTGATGGGAATTTAGTGGAGTAAAGGTGGTAAAGGATGAGTGTTGATGAGAGTTTAGGTAGAATAATGGTGTTAGTTGATGAAAATGAATGGAATGGAGGGAGGTATTTATAGGTGAAGGAGGTGAGGTTTAGGAGGGAAATGGAGGGGACACATCCCTTAGATCATGCCCTCCATCCATGCAAGCACAAAACCCATGCGGGTTATCCAAGTCAAAGGCAGAATGGTCAAGGCACATGGGCTAAAATCAGGGGGATGATCAAGATATTGGCGCCACCTTCTGGAAGATAAAACCCGCGCGGGTTTTAGAATACCCACACACGGATCGCTGACATGGACGAGGCAAAACGACGAGCTTCAGATGGTAGAAAACCCGTGCGGGTTTTGAAGCAACTGGGCCGGGGCGCGCCTTGGGCTGGTTCTTATTTCTGGGCCGCTTCTGACATCTAAGACCCGCGCTGGTTTTGGCAGTCTGCTGGGCCAGATTTGCTTGCTGGGCCTAATTTCTGGGCCTGAGAATTGTTAAAACCCGTGTGGGTTTTAAAACTGCTAAGTGCAACTTCGAACGGCCTTAACTCTTTCATCCGGACTCCGATTGAGGAAATTCAAAAGGCGTTGGAAAGCTTATGATGTATACTTTACTCTCATCAAAAGAAATAGGGCAAACAAGACTTGTGGAAAAAATGGGCTTCGAAATGGTTGGTATATGTATGTGGAAAGGGTCGAAAATGAAGGCTTTTTGTGATGGGTTGGCCCGGTTGCTTTTGATTGATGGAGGCCTAGTGGCTTGGCTTTCCTTCTAGCCTCTTTTCTTGTTGCTCCTGATTTGTACACTTGTCCCAATACAAAATCCAGTGTCTACAGCGTCCTACCACATTATGGTCAATGGACAACCCCCTCGCACCATTTTCTTGTCGAGGGGTTTATGTCAAGGAGACCTGTGTTTAGGCCCGATTTTATGCCTAAATAACACCTTTCAGCTTGCTATTTTGGCTCGATTTTCAGTCTTTTTTCATCGTTTTTTCTAGCTTTTTAGATGTTTTGCAGGTTTTCGCACTTTTGGAGCAAAAACAAGGCAAATGAGCTAAATCGATGCTTTATAGGGAATCCCGAGCGATTTCCCGAGCCAAGCTGAGCCGAGAACCAAAGCATAGTCAATCCGGGAAGCTTTTCGTCAAGTTTTAAGAAAAATAGGGTCGTAGCACCCGTTACAACTTTGGTAGCGGGCGCTACAACCTAGAAGTGGAGGAAGGTAGCTCTGGCAGAGTAGTGTCGCACCTGCGAAAGCCATAGTCGCACCCGCGAAAGCCATAGTCGCACCCGCGACTAACAGGGCAACAAAGACTGTCGCGGCTAGCTTGTTGTGTCGCCCGCGAAGAACAGCTCATGACACCAGATTTCTTGGTCGTCGCAACCGCGATCACGTTGCTCGCACCTGCGAAAGGCTTGGACCAGCACGCTTTCGCACCCACGACAGAACATGTTCCACCCACGATGAAAAGTATGGGGATCGGTTCACTTTTTTGGTTCGTTTATGGTCCCCTACCCTTATATATACTTGTAAGCCTCTTTTTCCAAGGTAGAATACATATATTAGAGATATAAGTTTGAGAGCTTTAGACTTAAAAATATTCTTAATTGGAGAGTTTGTAATTGTGGGTTTTCAAACCCTCTTGCAATGAAAGTGTAAAACCCCGAAAAATTCAGACGCGTTGACCATGATGTCGTTAATAATCCAGTTTGACTCCGTTAATTTTTTGAGAATTTATTGGCGATTAATCCTGCTAACACTTGAGCTCGTAGGACCGTTGAGAGAGTAATAAGGGTATTTTAGTAATTTTCTATGTGCAAGGGAGTTGCATGGGAGTAAGGGTAAATTGGTAATTTCATGTCTTGTTATTATTATTATCATTATTACTATGTGATGTGATTATTATTAAACTATTATGTGATTATTATTATTATTATTATTATTATTATTATTATGTGATTAGTATTTTTATCATGTGATTATTATTGTTATCGTGTAATCAGTAGTATTATGTGACTAGTTTTATTATTACTGTTATTATTATCTTTTATTATTAGTAGTAGTATTTGTAATTATTATTAATTGCTATTGGTATTTATTGGTATTATGGATGATATTGATTATTATTAGAAACTATTAATATTAGTAGTAGTAAGTTGTTGATCTAATATCTTTCGGTTAGGAGAGATTAGAGTAGATTAGAATTGGTATTAGTTATACTCTTATTATTTTGATTTTTGCTAGATAATATAAACACATGGTTATCAAAACCCTAACCCTAGCCTCCATACTCTCTCCCTCTCTCTCTAATGTTGCCGCCAACCACTAGTCGGCTGCCCTAGCCACCTCCGGCAACCACTGCGAGCCACCAACCACCATCGTTGCCCTCTATTTCTCGATCTCCCTCTCTATCACTTTCCTCCATCTCTCTTTCTCTCCTCGTCTCTCTCGCCAACGCACCACCGCAACCACCACCATCGTCGGTCGTGGCCTCGCCATCACCACCAGACAACCACCGTCGCTTCGCTGCTGCGATCGCCGTCGCGTGACGACGGGGCGGGCGAACATCCGTCAGCTGCGGTGCCGTGTCTTTGAGCCAGACGCGACCACTGCCGACCTTGGGCCTTGATCGACGCCGATCGACATGCCTTCCCGATCGCCACCTTTACGCCACCTGGTCGTACCACCAGCCAACCACCCTTGTGGTTATAAACCCTAACCCTAGTTGAGCATTATCTTTATTACTGTATTTTTTCATGCAAGCTTTGGTATTATCATCCTGATTAGTATTAATTGTATTATTGGCAATGTCAATTTATTTGAGATGCTTTATAAATTCATACGTGATTAGGGTGGTTATTGTTGTGATTTTTATGATTAATTTTGTTAATAAGTGATTAACTTAGTATATTATTATTTTTATTAAATCATGTTTAGGGTGTTTATTAAAGTTATTTCATGCAAAATTCTGACTATTATTAGTATTAGTTCTTGAAAACTTGTTGTAATTAGTTTAACTACCAAAGTGATTCTTGAGTTCTAGTTAGGTGGTTATACGATTCTTGGTGTCCATTCATATGTTCTTTTAATTCAATTCTTGTAACTAATATGAGTTTTAGTTGGGGTGCATTATGTAAATCATGTTTAGGGTTCTAGATAGTACTATTCTCGTATGCATGAATTAGGATGTGTAATTATCCAGATTAATTCTTGTTCGTTAGTTAAGTATTCATATGTCTTCTTTAATTCTCTTAGGTGTTTAATAATATGTTTAATCTTGCTAAATAAGTTTAGAGCGATTAAATTAGTAAAGTATGATTCTTACTTATTAGTTTAATTAATTTCATGATTCTTGATTAAATCTTGCAAAAAGAATTAGTTGTTGTGATTCTTGATTAAGAAATTCATGTTTTATAATCATTCATGTTGTTCTTATTGATCTTGAAAGAGTATGTTGTGAACTCATGTTTAGGGTAATGTTAATATTATTTCATGCATGTTTTAGGGTTAGAGAAAGTATTAAAGTTGTTTTCATGTTTTGCTTTTTAGTTTTGATGGTAGGAAGTTGATGTTTGGACCTTGGTTGGATTAGATTAAATACCCTTACCCTTAGTCACTGTTTTAAGCCCAAATTAGAACCCCGAGATCGAATGGTGAAAGTTAGAACCGAAATTAACAACTATATGGGAACCGAGAACGAGATAGTTTCGATAGGGTGTAAAGAAAGGGTCGCCACGATAAGTATAGTTGTCCTTTGATCAAACCCTTTGATCTGGAGGTTCTCTTAGATGTTAGCTTTCATAGGAATTTTACGGATCGGACTTTGGAGTTGTATAAGTCAAGTTATACCCCAATTACCAAACATAGGTTAGATTTGGACAGTTTAGATTGATGACCATTTTTGAGGACCTTAGACCATGTTTTGGTCTCGAGTTCAACATAAGCATTTTAGTAGACACCCCGAGGTTTCCGAAAAGTCTAAAACCATACCCATAGGATGTCAGGAAGTCAAGTTATGACCCTTTTTATGTGGATGCTGTAATATGTCTTATTGATGTTAATTATTAATGAAAGTGTTGTTGAGTGAAAAGGTTGTTTTGATCTTATTATGTGATTACTTGGAATGTGTTAGGTAATTTCAAAGTGTAAGATTCATGAATGATGGGAACCTATGGTGTTCCTAGGGGAGGGTTAGTTAGAAGGTAGTTAATACTAACTTCGAAGGGCGCGTTTTGATTAGAGTAATTATTTCTATTTTAGGCCCGAGCTAATTTGCGTCGTTAGTGAGCTCAAGTGTGTTCGTTTTTGCTGTGAAGTGAAGCTAACCAGTTAATGTCTATGCTCTAATCCCCACTGGGATGCTCTTTAAATGTGTTTTAATGTTTTTCTAATCTGTTTTGAGAATTGCATCCCAAAATGGGACTTTATGTGGAAAATGTGACCATCTATTTTGGATAACTGTTTGTAATTGTTGTACTTTGATTTATTGAGTTGAGAAATTGAGATGGTCTTTTATAAGTAGTTTTTTATTGGTTTTGATAACCTGGGTTGGGTTTGACTTGAGAGCTGTGAGCTGCGCTTTGCATAAGGCACTAATAATTTAAAGTGAAACATTAAGCGGGTTTATTGTTTTGATGCCTTTGGTAGGCTAATGTTTTTGCGGGCAATAACCCGAAGAGTAGGATTTGGTATCCTGTAGGGGTTATGTGTCAGGAGATCAGGGTTTCATCCCTGATATAGGATAGATGATTTTTTTTATGCCTTTGGTAGACGATTGTTTTGATGCCTTTGGTATGCGATTGTTTGATGCCTTTGGTAGGCTAATGTTTTTGCGGGCGATAACCCGGAGACTAGGATTTGGTATCCTATAGGGTTGTATGTCAGGAGATCAGGGTTTCATCCCCGATATAGGATAGATGATATGTATTAATGCCTTTGGTAGGCGAATGTTACTATAAGGGATTTGGTATCTCGCCCGCATAATAAAATACGGATTGGTTGGGTTGAGAAAAACAGTTATAAGGGTTAAATGTTTGTGAAATGTTTTGACTTGTTCCCTCTCCCTTAAATGATTTGAAATGAATTTAAATTGTTTTAAACGGTAGGGGTAGACATTATTGAGATTTCCCCCTCATTTTTTTAATGTTTTGTTTTCAGGTGAAGATCTATATGCTGGGGACGGGAATTAGAAGTGAGAACGACGTGTTTAGAAGTTGTTAATTATGTTGCGTTTCTTTTCTGAAGACTTGAAGTTAGGGATGTTAAGTTTTATTTTTCTAAAGTATGATTTTGTTAGTTGGTTTATCGTTGTCAGTTAGTTGTAGTGTTCATTCTCGCCTTGTATTACTTCGGGGATACAGCAGTAACGCCCAATAAAAGTTTGAGTCTTCCACTAAATTTTTCCGTTAACATTAGTTTTACTTTGACTTTTCTATAATTAAATTTCCGGGGCGTTACAGAAAGTTAATCCTTTTGGGTGGAAATTGCATGTGGATTCTCTTCCTTGTGAGTCGGTGTTCTTTCTCCACTCTTTGTGAGATTTCTTGGGTGTTTAATGGTGCTTTGCTTGTGGATGGTCCTTGCGCAAGTGATTGAACATCTTAGTTCAATTGGGTGAGTGTTTACTCTTTACAATTGTCTATATCCCCTTTAATTCTTGTTGTATTTGTTGTTCATCTCCAAAATCCCAAAACCCTAAAAATTAGTTTGTAGTGTTTATGAGTTCTATGGGTGAATTTCCATCATCCACATGATTTGAATAGGCCCTAGGTCCCCGATCCCTCTCTATTTGGTATCAAAACTAGGCATAGAAATCATAGTTTTATTGAAGGTTTCTTGTTTGTGCCCGGGATTGTTGGGTACCCCCATTCGCCATGTTCATCCATTATTGTTGGGTGTTATTGTTGTTCTTGATTGTTGATTGAAAGTTGGAGATAGTGCATGGAAGGTGTTTGATGAAATGATTATGGGATTTTGTTGAGTTGGTGGTTTTGTTGGTGGATGTTGTTGGGGATGGTTGTGTGCCTATCCGGGTTTGTTCTTCTTGGTGCATTCCCCTCCGGGTTCACCCCATTTTCCTCAATGAAATTAGCCTCGCAAAAACCCCCTCAAAATTTCCTAGCTACAAAGAACCCAAACCTCCATCCGCTCAAATTATACACCCCACAAGAAAACCAAACTCCACAAATGGCCTCCAAGTCCTATGCTTCGGAAAAATATGATGTCCCTCTTTTCCCTAAACCCAAACCCAAACCAACCTTCGAGGAGACTCTTCAACGTATTGAAGAGAAGGTTCGAGAAGTGCAACGTCGAATGGGTGACATACTTTGCGCTACGACCCCTACGCAACTAGAGTCCTCGAAAAGAGATCGTGGTATGTCAACTTGGTCTCCTAGAACTCACCATAGTGGTTATTCGACGTATTTTGATGATTATCTACATGGTGGTTCTCAAGGTAGGAGAATGTAGGAGAAGGTTACTTCATTGCCTTCTAGGAAGGGAAGTGCTCACTCTTAGAGAACGGCTTCATCCAAGGGAAGTCGAACTTCCAAGCTACCCAAACCATCTTCCCGGGCTCATAAGGAAAGTGAGGAATATCTTCGGAAGCTCAAGGGTAGAAAATGCTTCACATGTCGGGTTTATGGTCATTACCAAGCCCAATGCCCTACGAAGATGGTTGAAAGTTCCAAAACAAGTGAGGTAGCCACAGCGGAGGCTCCAAAGACTAGAGTTGAGGTTCGCGCGCAAGAAGGGGAGAGTTCGATTCCTAGGCGATCCTTTATCATAACGAAGGATTCCCGGGATAACTCTCAACGGGAGAACATCTTTCAAACTCGGTTCACCATCGACGAGAAGATAGCTAAGGTCATCATCGACGGAGGGAGCTGCACCAACTTGGCCTCCACCTACATGGTTGAGAAACTCCAATTGCCGATCTCGGCTCATCCTCAACCGTATAGCTTGCAAGGGTAAAAGATGGCAGCGACTTCGAGATAACCCAACAAGTCTTCGCTTCTTTCTCCGCTGGTTTTTTATAAGGATAGTGTCCTTTGCGATGTTGACTCCATGGATGCTTGCCATTTACTACTTGGTAGACCTGGGCAATTTGATCGACATGCTATCCACGATAGCCGGAAGAACACCTACACTTTCTCAATGGGAGAAAGGAAAATCATACTCATTCCTTTACCCCCTTTCGAAACCGATATACCACAAACCGGGATGGGAAGTGAGAAGAGAGACCTCTGATAAGTGTATTTTTTATATATGTGATCTTGGATTATTTAGAGTTAATTTGAGTGATTTTGGATATGAAAGTGTTATTTTTATATCGAATTCTCTATATTATGCTTGGTTGGAGTTTGGTATAATTTTGTAGGAAATTGGACTAGTATTGATCAATTCAAGCTCAAAATCAAGTGTATGGAATCCAAGAGGATCACAATTGAAGAATAAATCCACCCCAAGGCCCAAACTCAGGCCCAATAAGATATTGGATACCGCCTGGCTTCAACACGGGTGACATTTCACCCAGAACGACCCGTTTTAGGGGCCAGAAAGTCCAGAAATTGATTCCTGCAGGCAACACGGCCCGTGTCATGGTAACACGACCTGTGTTGAATTCAACACGGTCCGTGTTGGCCTGGTACGGTCCATGTTGGATCTGTTAAATGCAAAAATGTCGTTTCATATGCTCTTAATGGTTATATAATTGCGTGTTCAACTGTTTTTGCTGATCATTCAGCATCATATTCATCTCCATCCATCCTTCCATCAACAATTCCATCCAAGTTCATCCATAGTTGAAGATTGAGAGATTGATTGAGTTTTGCAAGATTGGTTCTCAAGAATTGGAGAGAAGTGGAGGAGCAAAAGTCCCCGCGGATCATCATTCAAGCAAGGATTGAATTCCAACTCGGTTTACCTCTCTTTCTTATAGTTTTCATGCTTTCTAGAGTAGATTTTCATATGTTTTGTGTATCAAACATGAGTAGTGAGTAGTTTTCATAAGTTTAGGGGATAAACCCTTATTAGTTTCTCTTATCGATTGAATATTGTTGGATTGAACAAGTTTGTTTATCTAGTTTGAATGCATTTTATTTATCCTTTGAATATGTATGTCATTGCTTTTGCTTGATCGCCATTAGCATGGAATTAGATTGTTGAGTGAAGTACCAAACGGAGAAATTCGATAATCGAAACCCTTAGGAATAAACTAATTATGAAGTGAACTAGACATAGAAGACTTTGTAATTAGGGGTCATTTAGATAATTTGATCTTTAACTTAGATAAAATTGAAATAACCACGAAAGTAGGTGATTGATTTTACTACGCAATCCGTTTCATTGCCAAAAGCTCGCTAAGGAAGAATTTATGCTATTATCGACCCTAAAATGTACCAAATTAGTGGCTTATATATTCAATCCACTTGTTTGATTCGTAGAGTTACTTAGGTTTTATCCCCTGAACGTCTTTCTCATATTGATTTCATCTTGTGATTTGTGTAAATATTTGTTAGATTTGCTATTGGTTAGTAAATAGTAATAGTTATAGATTGACTCATCTTAAAACCTGATCAGTTTAGCAATCACCTAGGAGGCTAGTTTGGTGCATAGTTAGCAAAGTCCATGTGGGATCAATCTTGATACTTGCTACACGAGCACCCGTGTAGTTGCGGCGTATCAAGTTTTTGGCGCCGTTGTCGGGGACTTTGTCCCTAGCTGCCACCAAACAAATATCCTTAGATTGACTAGATCATTTTCATTTTCTTTTTCTTGTTTGATCTTTCTTGGTTGTTCTTGTTTTTGTCTCTTGCAAGGTTTTCAATCGGTGTATGCAAAAGGCACCGCTATTTGAGTTCGATCCGGAGATAGAAAGAACCTTCCGTTTAAGGCGGGAGCGACAGCGAATAGAAGAAGCAAGAAGGAGGCAAGAAGAAGCCTAGGAGAAATCGAAGATGGCCCAATCAAGATGTACTTTTGGGCAATGCGTGACTCCCCCAGTCGCCCACCGCCATCAATGCACTGGGAGTGAACGCCAATGACATCGAGCTGAAGAACTCCCTCATCAACTTGGTGAAGGCCTCACCTTTCTATGGCCTTCCCAATGAAGACCCCAAGCGGTATCTCCGCATCTTTCGGCAAGCATGTGAGACGTTCAAGGCAAATGGAGCAACGGAGGACGCCATCAAGCTCCGACTCTTTCCTTTCTCACTGGAGGGGAAGGCATGAGAATGGTTGGATTCCCTGCCAGCGACCACCAACATCACCACCTTTGATCAACTTGCTAGTGCATTTGTCGCGAAATACTTTCCGCCTAGCAAGTTGACAAGCCTAAGGAACCAAATTTCCACATTCGCGCTGGAGAGAGTTTCTACGATGCATGGGAGAGGTTCAAGGACCTCTTGAGGCAATGACCCCAACATGGATTCGAACCTTGGGTGCCGATTCAAGCGTTCTACAACGGAGTGGATGACAATTTGAGGGCCAACATATTGGCAGCAGCGGGAGGCGACATCATAAGCAATACGGTGGAAGAGCTTCATGAACTCATCGAGCAAATGTCCGAGAATCGCTACCAATGGTCTAAGCCCCGTTCCGCACGAACAGGAGGTAAGTATGAGGCAGATGCTATCACTCTTTTATCTGCAAAATTAGATGCTATTACTGAAAAGATGGATAGAATGAATGTGAATGATGCCCCTCCCCCTCAACCTCAATGTACATCATGTCATTCTGTTGAGCATGCAACGTTGCATTATCCTAGTGGTATGGAAAATGGAGACCCGACCCAACAAGCCAATTATGTTGGTAATCCTAACCAAAGGTCTTCCTTTGATTTGTCCTCTAATGTATATATACCACCCCGATTTGAGATTTCACCCTAACTTCTCTTATCGGAATAATAACCACCAAGGACAAGCCCAAGGACAAAAGGCCCAAGCCCCCGGTTTCCAAAGACCTACCCAAGGCCAATCCCAATCCCAAGACCAAAAGAACATAGGGGCCATGTTAGGTGTTGTCCTTCAATCCCAACAAAGACAGTTTGAGCACCAACAAAAGCAAGATGATGTGGTCAAGGCTTTGGCCACGAGAGTTGACCTTTTGACCTCCCAAAACCAAATGCTTGAGACCCAATTAGCTAACCAAGCTAGCACTTCTACCCCTCCTTCGGAATCACTTCCCCAACAGCCCGTTCCTAAGCCCAAAGCCCAATGTAATGCCATCATTTTGAGGAGTGGGACACAATATGAGGGACCTAGCATGCCAAATGCTAAGCATTGGGGGGGGGTTGAGATTGAGATTGAGAAGCCTAGTGAGAAGGTTGATGGGATTGTGAGAGAGAAAGACCTTGAGATTGAGTCTTCAAAGGAGAACACTAAAGCCCGACCTTCATCTCCCCCTAGAGTTTACAAGCCACCACTTCCCTTTCCTCAAAAGTATGCAAAATTCGGCAAGTTCTTTAATATGTTAAAGCAATTGAATGTGAATGTGTCGTTTTTGGATGCTTTATCTCAAATGCCTTTACATACGAAGTTTTTGAAAGAAATCCTCTCTAAAAAGAGGAAAATTAATGAAATTGAGGAAGTTGCATTGACTGAAGAGTGTAGTTCTGTGGTTCTTAACAAGCTTACTCCTAAGCTTAAGGACCCGGGGAGCTTTAATATCCCATGTGGCCTAGGTCGCTTAAGTGTTGATCGAGCTTTGTGTGATGCAGGTTCTAGTGTAAGCTTAATGCCATATTCTTTATATGAACGGTTGAACCTAGGTGAATTGAGACCTACTCCCATGTTATTGCAAATGGCGGATCATTCCATCAAGTACCCTAAGGGTATTTTGGAGGACTTTCCCCTTAAGGTGGGTGATTGCTATGTGCCGATTGACTTTGTTATTCTTGATATGTCCGAGGACTCCCGTACTCAAATCATCTTGGGGAGACCTTTCCTAGCTACCGTAGGGTGTGTCATAGCTGTACAATGTGGAAAGATGAAGTTTAGGATAGGGGAGCATGAACTTGAATTTGATTTATTCTGTGATCTTTTGCCACGTGAAGTTTCCCCTTGTTTTGGTGTTGATGTGCTTTGTGAGAAAGAAAAGCATGTTGGTGGTCCTGATTATGAAAAATATGATGATTATGTTCATGTTTTGAAAGTGAAAAGTTTGAGAAATCTCATGACAATTTTGTTGAAAATCCTTGTGGTTTACTTATTGATAAAGGCCATAAACTTGGCGATGCAAGGGTGGGAATAAAAGAAATTTTGCCCCCACCTAACATCATCAAGAACGTACCTTATGCTATTAACAAGGGTACTCTTAATTAGATTTTCAGGTTTGATGATGGAGATCCCTCCATTGCTGAAGGAGGTGACGAGCTTGACCCAAGCTGGAGGGTCAATTTGAAGATGTTTGGAGGTACAATGTAAGATGGAGCTCCTAAAGCCTTTGGCTATGGAGTCATGGATTATTCACCGGGTTGAGAGGTACCTTGTCTAGCTTAGGACAATAAAAAAGCGCTTCTTGGGAGGCAACCCAAGCCTTTTCGATTTTATTTTCTTTTTTTAGGATTTTCTAGAAATTTTCCTTATTTTTCTTCTATTTATTTTGATTTTTCTGAATTTTTCCTTTTTTTTTAGGATTTTTAGGATTTTTCTTTAATTTATTTTGAATTTTCTAGGATTTTAGAAAACTTTCTCCTTTTTTATTTCTTTTTCTAGGGTTTTCATTGTATTTTTCTTTAATTTTTAGGTATTAGTTTTAGGGGAAAAATCTAAAAAATTTGAAAAGAAAAAAAAGAGAGAGTTTGAAAATAAAAAGAGATTGAGAGTGAGTGAGAGAGAGAAAAAAAAGGGGGGGAGAAGAGAGGGAAATAATGAAACAAAATTGGAGTTAAGAAATTAATAAAAAAACACAAGAGAGAGTGAGTGAAAGAAGAGGAAAGAATAGAAAACTAAGGAGGAGCTGCAAGGATTCGAACCCAGGTGCAAAGGGCGCAAAATAAGGCTGACACGGATCGTGTCACCCCTGACACGACCCCTGCTGCCTTCCAGAGAGTAAGATTTCGTGAACACGGGTCAACACGGACCGTGTTGAGATAACACGATCCGTGTTGGACCCTGACGCCAGGTAACACGGGTGTTTCACCCGTTTTTAATGCCCTTTCATTTAAATTTTTTTATCAGCGTCCGTTTTACTACTCTTTTCAACCGTGTCAGCCCTAATTTTAACTCCCCTCCTAATTCATTCATCTCCCTCCACTCTTCCTCATTAACTCCTCCTCCTTCATTCTCCTTCATACTCCATTCAAACTCCATAGCCATTCCCCCTATTCCTCCATCACTATTTTACTCCATACTCTCTCAATTCTCACCCAAATCACTCCATCTTTCTTCCATTCTTCCTAATTTTCCCTCCTTTTTCAAATCAAACCAATTTCAAACCCATTTCTTTCACTTCTTTTTCACCCCATTCCATCTCCTTAACCAAAAACCTCCATTATCACCCACATTCAAGAATTTTCCTTCCTCTTCAAGTGTATAAAGGTTTGATTTTTCTATTTTGGTTATTTTCGTTTTTAGTTTTAGATTTCATATTTTTGTTATATAGTATGTGAATCTCCATTGTTGTCCACAATTGTTGTGAATTTCAAGTTTTTTGAAGTGTGGATTTTCTTGTATATTTGTTGCTTTTTTATTTTAGTTTTATTTCTTTTGTTTTAATCTGTTAAGTTTGCTTCTTTTACTAGTTGTTTAGTTTGAATGTTTGCTTTGTTTAGTTTCGTGCTTTGTTAGTTTAGCTTATGTTTTCTGATTTTAGTTTAGTTTATTAGGGTTTTAGATTAATTTAACGATTTTACTTAGGTATTTGTATTCTTGATATTGGAGTTAGTTTAACTTGATTTATTGTATATGTATATGTTTATTGGGTATGTTGTATATTGTTATTGAGTCTTTTTAGCCAAGTTAGAGTCTTTTCCTATTGTATTAGTTTAGTTAGAGTCTTTAATTTGTTAGAATTTCAGTTAGACATAGTTTAACATTAGTTTAGTTAGAATTTTCTTAGTTTTTAGGAATCTTAGGTAATTTAAAGTTTAGTTTGTTTGGAGTCCTTATATGTATATTTGAGTTATAAGTTTTGGGCTAGTTAGTTTAGTTCACTTGTTTAGTTTTAACTAGTTTTCTTTGTAACCCTCTGTAAATTATTAACTTCTTAGCTTGTATATCTTGTGTAAAAAGATGGTTAGGACCACCCATGGTGAGGAGCAAGCATCAAATAAGCGCAAAGATGACAATGGAGACAAAGGCAAGGGCAAAGCGGGATCGTCCTCAAGGCAAACGCGAGGTAACAATCCTTTTAATTTAGAAGGTGTTCAATTTGAACGTTACCTAGCTTTATCCAAACGTAATATCATCCCTACTCGTTATATGCATGAGCCATTTTTGCGAACTACTGGAATATTGGATGATGTTGAATGGCTTTTGAATAGAAAAGGGATGTTAGACTTTGCGAGGATGAGAGAGCCGACCTATAGGAACCTTACCCTAGAGGTGCTTAGCACCTTTGATGTGAACCTTAGAACACAGGAGGGTAGGATTACCTTTAGAATAGAAGAAGAGGAGCATAATTTGACGCTAGCCTAGTTTGCCCAAATTTTTCGTTTGCCTGTAGTCCCCGATGTCACAACACGAGATGTGCCCCCTCTAGTTGAATGGATCCCCAATGAATTTTGGCAGTTCACCACGACTAGGAATGACTACCACCCGAGTAGGTCTAAGTGCACGCACATACGGAACCCTGTGCTCTGTTACACGCAATGCGCCCTAGCTTGTGGGCTTTTTGGTAGGGGGATGGCATGAATGTAGCGGCCCAAGCAGAATTCTACACGGTATGGGGTATGTATTATGCTCGACCCAAGGTGAACCCTGCCGCTCTTTTTGCCATACATTTAGCCCGAATCACATCTCACACCAAGGGTAATATAGTTATTGGTGGGTTAATTATGGTTTTGGATAGGCATTTTGGTTGGAATCCGGGTCGTCACGAGTGGGATAGGGTAGAGGGCCTCATGACCTTAGATGGTAGGGCTATTAGCGCCATGAAAATGTGTAAGTTAAGAGGGGAAGAAGTTTGGTGGGTCTACCCTAACAATGAGTTGATGAGGCTTCCTCATCCGAACCTTACCATATAGGAGCTCCCAAATATTCTATTCCTTCCTAACGCACCCTTTCCTCAACCTATTCCTCATCCCGACCCTGTTCCTCCATCTCCTCATCAAGAGGGTGGCGAGGACGATGAAGAAGGTCCCGCCGCCACTTTTGATTTCCAGGATGGTTTTAATTCTTTGTGTGTGGACCATGCCTCCCTTAGAACTTATTGCGAAAATGAGTTTGGATATTTTAGAACCACTTCGGACCAAATTTTGCAAAACCAAACTTGACTTTTTGAGAGGTCGGACCTTCTAGACCAAGCCAATGCCGCCCAAGCTATCGAACAAGCACGCATGTTCGAGATGATGCGAGCGATGCGCGATTGGCAGTTAAACTATCCTCACCAATATCTTTACCCACCTCCTCCAGCACCTCAATGATTGTCCCGTTTTCCCCATCGTGTTAGTATCTTATTGTCTTATGCATTGAGGGTAATGCTTTGTCCAAGCATGGGGGGGGAGGGATAATTTCAACATTTTGAGTCCTCATCTTTGTGTATATGATTTTATTTTGTTGTTTTTTCTTTGATTTTTCATTATTTTGTTTAGTTTTAGTTTTGTTTTTATTTCTTTAGTTTTTGTTTTTGATTTTGTTTTGTTATTTTACTTTGATTTTTCTTTTAGTTAGTTTAGTTTTTCTTTTTGATTTTTCTAGTTTTTATTTGTCATTTGTAAATCTTTTGCATCTACTTAGTTTTGCATTAGTTAGATACATATTAGATTTTAATTTCTTTCTTTTTCTTAGTTTTTAGTTTCTTCTTTTCTAGTTTTTCATTTGACTTTTGATTTTAGTTTTTGAAAAAAAAAATCCAAAAAAGAAGAAAAAGAAAAAAAATTAGGATAGGTTTAGTGAATAAAATTCTCCGATGATGAATTAAAGCTAGATAAGTTTTCTTTTGATTTGATTTAGTCTTGTATAGCCCTTTTGTGAACTAAAATTTTGAAAAGAGTTGTGAAAACTTAGACAGTTTAGAATTATACTTTGATAGTGATGATTGATTGCCTTTTCTATGATCTTTTGGAATGAGTTTTGCACATATACATCTATTTGAGCTAGGTTTGTTTGAGAGCTTTAACCCGTGAGACCACAAAGCCTTAAATGACTAATCATTTCTATTAGTCTCATATTTCCATGTGTGACTCATCCTTAGTTTCATTCTCTAGAACTTGCGATGTATCTCTTTGAAATTGCATTTTTGCTTGTGCATTGGTAATATGATAGAGGCATTCATTTGTAGATATTTATAAGCTACATAGCCTAATAGCCATCCTTTTACATGTTAATATCCGCTTTTAACCCTCTTTTAGCCTAGTATCACTCTTTCTTTTGATAACCTACATTACAAAGCCATGGCCAAATATTGAATTTCCTACCCTTAAGCCATTGCTTGGAGTGTTAGAGTGTGAAAGTTGGGTTGATTGGGGTGTTTTTGTGGTTTGGTTTAGTTGGGGATGTGGTGAAGTTGAACATCATGAGTTTATACCCCATTGTAGCTTGATATGGGTTGAGTTGGAAATTTGTCTTATTAGTGTATATATATCTTTAAGTTTGAGTTGTAAAAAAAAAAAGAAAAAAAAAAGAAAAAAAATCTGAAAAAAAGAAAAAAAATGAAGAAAAAAGAAGAAGTATGGTTTGTTAGTTTATTCTATTTGATTTGAGGCAATTTCCACTTGATTTTGGGATATTTTGTTGTGAATATAAGGTGTAAGAGTTTTTTGAGAATTTGGTGAGCTTTATACTCTAAGTCTTAGCTTTTAGCTCCACTTTCCCAAATATATTTCCACTTCTTACCCTTAACCTTAGCCCCATTACAACCCATTTGAAAGTCCTCTTGATTATCATTGTGCATTACATTTTAGCGATAGAGAATTGAGATTATTTGTAAGCTTATGGTAGAATGTTACTTTGTGATTGAGTGTTGAGCGTACCTTCATTGATTTATTCATTCTTCAAACACGTGAGAGGAGTGTTTCCACATTCCCTTAAGTGAGGTTGCTCTCAAATTTCCTAGTTTCATCCATTATTGTGTGCTTGCTTGTTTCTTTTGAAATTAGGAGGGTGATTAGTTTGATCTTGATAGGTATAGTTTTTGTAATTCTTTCTATGGTTTCATTTTCTCTTGTATATAGACTTTCTTTCATACTTGGGCTATGTTTGATTAAGTTGAATTAATTGAATGTCTTATCGATGCTTTCCTGAGGAGATTTGTAAATAAATTTTTCATTCAGTTTGAAACTTTTTCTTTTGACTTGAGTCATTTTGTCCCATTTATTTTATATTTTCGTTCTTTTCTTTATTTTCCATTTTATATGTGAGTTTAGCCTTGCTTAGGGACAAGCAAGGTGTAAGCAACCTCCAAAAGAGTAAAACACGGGATGAGAGTGCTTTGAGCAAAGGAAAGCCACATCGGGCTTTACTCTTGCGAAGAAGCGACCCTAGTGAGGTTGAGCGATCCTTAGCTCCACAAAAATTTCCAACCTTCCTCCCTTGTCCCTCACCCTTGCCCACAACTCCTATCGAGCTCCGCATAGAGTGTCCACGTGATGAGCCATGCTCAATCACTCCCGAGACTTGCCATGGAGTTGAGTTACATAAGGCCGCGTCCTTGACCAATCCCTCGAGCTCCATTACTTCCACATCGAGGTTGCACGAGAAAAAGGTTGTCTCCATTAGCCTTGACCCCGAGCTCTCATGTGATGAATTCCTTGTTGCTTTCAACAAGTTGATGGGTGCTAGACGTGTTCGGATCCTTCGTGATATCGAATTGGCCCCTCCTTTCCGTCAGAACTGCTACATCTTTGAGAAGGACGGGTCGATGAGCGTCACTTTACTTCATCTGTTCGACTACGTACTTATGGGTTTGCCCGGGTATGTGGATAATTTAGAACCCCCAAGAGTTGATGACAACTCTTTTCAAAGAAGGGGAGTATGAACCACATGGGGATTGGTTCACTTTTTTGGTTCGTCTATGGTCACCGGCTCGCTTCAACCCAGTTTCAACGTCCATTTCATGGTGGATACGGATCATTATGGTCATCAAGGAGAGCAGTGTTTCATTCTACAAAGACCCCGGGCCATAGGATGTCATCTTGGGTCTCTATCGGACCACTCCCGAGCCTTCTAAGGGGCTCCGGAACCATCGGCAAGAATAACAAGGCAAGAAGGATTTTTGAGGCTAGAAAAGAGCGTGCCTTCACTCTTTTAATCATAACTCCTTCAATACAACTCCGATAGGCTTCAAATTTTGGAAGCTAAAAGTAAACACCGAGAGCTTTCCATCGATATATTATGGACCTAAAATGAAGTCTGGATGAAGAAGTTATGCACATTTGAAGTTAGCAGGAAGAAACTGCCAACAGCACGATCGTGCCATCAGGCCGCACGATCGTGCCATTCTTCCAGAAGGCACTGCACGATCGTGCCATTCTTGGGCTATTTTGAGTAGCACGATCGTGTACCCCATATGGCACGATTGGGCCATTTCACGACAGGTCGTTTTTTTGGCCTTTCTCTCTCTCTCTTTTGGTTATGTTTTCCCCCTTCCCTTATATATACTTGTAAGTTTCTTTTTCTAGGGTAGAATACACATATTAGAGATAGAAGTTTGAGAGCTTTAGACTAAAAAATCCTCTCAATTGGAGAGTTAGTAATTGTGGGTTTTCAAACCCTATTGCAATGAAAGCTAATCCTTTTCGGTGGAAATTGCTTGTAGATTCTCTTCCTTGTGAGTGGGTGTTCTTTCTCCACTCTTTGTGAGATTCTTTGGGTGTTTAATGGTGCTTTGCTTGTGTAGGGTCCTTGTGCAAGTGATTGAACATCTTAGTTCAATTGGGTGAGTGTTTACTCTTTACAATTGTCCATATCCCCTTTAATTCTTGTTATATTTGTTGTTCATCTCCAAAATCTCATCACCCTAAAAATTAGTTTGTAGTGTTTATGAGTTCTATGGGAGGATTTCCATCATCCACATAATTTGTATAGGCCCTAGGTCCCCGATCCCTCTCCACGCAACCTCACGCAAACCCAGATCGCCTGCCTCACTTCTCTCGGTCGCGCCCGTTACCGTGGTCGTCGCGCTCGCGATGGTGCTGCAGTCTGCACTCATTTTTGGCTCTAAACGATGAGTTTTATATAACAACTATGCTTTGTATAAAAACTCCAATTGACGATTTTTGATAAGGGAGTCATTATTAAGATTTCATTCATGCTTTGGTTAGGATTTGGGGTTCTATTAGAGAGGTTTTAGCTTGGATTAATCTAGGGTTTAGTGGATTTTGGTGTTGTATTCAAGATTTGAAGGTTCAATCAATTGAGAGATTGTTTTGGATCATCATTTCCATTGCTTTCATTTGCTCATTTTCAACACTTGATAAGCTTTCTCTTCCCTTAAACTCTATTTTCCTTTGTTAATTACCTCACTTACTTGTTAATTGCTTTGCTTATCTCTTTGATTGTTTTTCATTGCTTTGATTGAGTTTTGGTTGTTTGTTGCTAGAAATCATGTTTAGGGCTGGATTTGGTGTTGTTAGCTTAGTTGTGATAATGTTTAGTGGCTAGAACCTCATGGGTTAGGGGGTAATTAAGGGTGTGAATGGGTAATTAGGAATGGGTTAGTATTTTAGTGAGTAATTAGGTGGGAAATCAATTTCCCACTCCATTCCTTCCCTCGAGTGGGGTGTATTCGGGTCTGAAAGCTCCCAAATACATCCAACACTTGTCATGGAATGTTGGAGTTGGGATGGTTAATTCTCGCCCGCGAAAGTGGGAGGGAGGTTAGCTAGGGAATTCCGTTTCATTAACCCTCCGGGTCCGTGGTGAATTTTGAGGTAGTTAATCCGGATTATCCTCGAAAGAGGAAGCCTGTAGATTTTTTCTAATGGAATTACCACTTGATTTTCTTCTCTTGTTGCTCTCTTATTGCAAAACCCATCTCCTTGTTCCCGTTTATACCCCAAAAAGCCTCCAAAGCCTACTGTCACCTCTTGACCCGACCTTAGTCTATTTGTTGCTTTGTGATTCCTCTCGACCTGTTTTCAAACCCAAGTGATCTTAGACCTTACCTAAACCTAGTTGCTTTGACTTAAGCCCCTTGCTCCTCGTGGAAGAATGACAAAAATATACCGAACATACTAACCATGTTACCCTACTTATCATCTCGGTTGCAGAAACTTTTTTAGGTCTCCTCGATCAAGATGCGGATTCGAGAAAGATCCATGGGGCGAAGGCAAGTAGTAAAGGACCAGGTATCTTGCAACTCTTCTTCATAGATGATACCCTGCTTTTTTGAGAGCAACTAGACATGAGTGCTCGTAGATAGTTGAAGTAATTAACTAGTACGAGCGAGCATTAGACCATAGAGTTACTTTTGAGAAGTTTGAGGTCTCTTTCAGCAGAGGTGTCAACGAAGACAGAAGGAAGAACCTGCCAATCTTCTAAGGATGAATATAGTAGAGCGACAGGAGAAGTATCTGTGATCCAAATATTGTAGGAAGAAGCAAGAAGGCAATTTTTATTGAATGGTTGGAAGAAACGCTATTATTGAGGGCAAGAAAGGAGATTCTTATCAAATCAGTTATCCAGGTGATACCTACTTATATTATGAGTATCTATAAGCTCCCAAGCTCCCTAGTTGAGGAAATCCACAACATGTATGCGAGATTTTGGTGAGTTGCAAGAGGAGGGAGCATAAAATGCATTGGAAATCATAAAACGCTCTTTGCAAGCCTAAACATCTTGGGGGATGGGTTTTAGGCGCCTAGACATATTTAATTAGGCACTTCTAGACAAGCAAGGATGGAGACTCATACAACAGAAAATTTCCCTTTTTTTTACAAGGTATTTGAAACAAAATATTTCTCAGGCAAGAGTTTTCTTGACACACCATTGAGTTCAACACCTAGTTATGTATGGAGGAGCATATAGGCTAGCAAGGCCCTACTCAAAGAAGGGTCGTATTGGAGGGTCGGGAATGAGAGGAACATCAAAATTTGGGAGGATGAATGGGTTTACGATGAGCAGGGAAAAAAGATCATAACTGAACCTCCGAACGACACTGATCTCCTTTGGGTTAGTGACCTTATTAACATGGATGCAAGGTGCTAGAAAGTGGATATTATAGAGGATAATTTCTTGGTACTGGCAAGGAACTCATTTTAGCCATCCCAATCAGTACAAGGCTCCTTGAGGACTCCTTAGCTTGGGTATTCGATGACAAGGCATATTTACTGGAAAGTCGGCCTATTAATTTGGTGCCAATGTCAATTTCACTGAATATCAAGCGTTTTGGCCCAAATTATGGGATGAAGCCATTTTCTAGTGGTAGTGGTGTTCCCAAATTTTGCTATCCAAAGGCTTTTTTGCACCATAGGCACGTTGCCCCTGATAACCTTTGTTCCAAGTGCACCGTAGGTATCGAGGATGGATGACATGCAATCATGCAGTTCAAAGAGAGGAAATGCGGAATTTGATCAGGGTGGATGTAAACAAGCTAGTTAGGTCCTAGTACATCAACAACCCTGGGGATCTTCTTATCCAATGGGCCGAGGAGTAGGACGCAAGGGAACCACAACTTAGAATGATGGTGACGTGGATGTTGTAGACTGCAAGAAATGAGTGGTGTTCAATCAGAAGCCCCCTGCTATGAATGTCATTATGACTAAGGGCAGACAAGTTGTGGAGGATTTTCAGAAGATAACACAAGTGGAGAAGCAGCGAATGAGAGCAACTACACAGCATAGTAGCACGAGATAGTGTACCCCAATTGCAGACGTCATTAAAATCAATTTTGATGCAATTATTTCCTGGAACAGGATGAATATATCTGGGGGTGGTGGCTCGAAACAATGAAGGTGAGATGATTCTAGCTGCAGTGATGAGATGTAAAGCCAGCTGGACACTGAGCATAGCCGAAGCATGTGCAGGTAGCTTTGCCGTCCATCTTGCAGGACAGTTTAATTACAAAGTGGTAGAGGTCAAATGAAATATGATTGTTTAGTTTTATTAAAGAGGATCAGTTATTCTTCTTTACTCCTTAGTGAACTTAATGTAGTTGTGGATTTGCTTGCACTTGTAATGGATTTTGATAGATGTAGTTGGTCACATGTGAAAAGGGAAGATAACTTGGTTGCACATAACATGGTCAAGGTTATCCTGGTGGCCAAACATGTGTGGCTAGGAGTTTGTCCTACTCCGATATTCTCGTATGTACCGATGGATAAATTATCAATTTGAGACATATTTTCCAAAAAAAAAAAACTATATAATTAAATTATAGTGAACAATTATAATAAGAAGAGTGAATAATGATAACAATAAAAGTGAACATTTATAGTAATTGGAGCACATGCTCCTAGTGCACCTAATAAATTAGGTCGGAAAAAGATTCATTATTTTATTATTTATTTATTATTTTTCCAAATTTAAGCAGGAGACAGTGTTGATTCCTTGGATCGTCATCAATGCTGTCATTGTGATTGGCGTAATCCAACAACCACTCATGAACTGAAATCACAAGCGAGTCCTTCCCCCAAACTCACATTCCAAACTACCGGGTAACACAAATCATTGTCTATTTCAGTCAATTAAAGTCTCGTACTCTCTCTCTCTCTCTCTCTCTCTCTCTCTCTCTCTCTCTGCTTTTTTATAATCGTATTTGGAGCGAGTGAAGTCAAAATGGGTTTGCTTTGAATGTCTCAATTTCACTCCATCTTCCTAACTGGCTCATATTCTTTCGCTTCCCGACTTCGGAAAGCTTGCAATTTCAGGTGATGGTGACATTGATAGTTTTGGTTCTGGGTCTTTGTTTGTTTATATTGGGTTGGCATAGAATTGGGTTCTTATATTATGTGATTGATTTTGCATCAGTGGTGGATATACTTGGGAAAAATCGTCAATGGCGCAGCCCCCAATTCTTTCGATTGCCTTGCCCTCTGAAACTGGGCGTGTTCTCAGCATTCAGTCACACACTGTGCAGGTACCTCAAACCCACTTTCATACATACCACGATGATTATTTCATTGGATTAGTTGGAATTGGTATTTGTATCTTATGTATGATGCATGGGCAGGAACAAGACCAAGTTATCATCACCCTGAGGAGTGTATTTTGTCGTAACTGTCAGTCGAATGTGACCCTCAAATCTCAATACTTTGGGGATTTGGGACAAAATGATATAAGATTCTTGCAATGTCATGTTTTAAGTGATTGTGCTACAAATTGTATCGCAATTGTCCTATGGACTACGAGTTTGGATGTCTCCACAACCTGATAATAGTACAATATGGAGGTTGCTGTAGTTTAAACTTGGGATCATCCGCTTTTAGAAAAGCGTTGATAACTTGTTCAAGAAATCATTGATCAAAACTTTCTGCTTATGATTAAACTTCAATAGATAACTAGCTAACTTTATGAAGGTTGCTGGGATTTTAACTTGAGAGCATATGCTTAGAGAGAGTGATGCAATGTTCAAGTAACAATTGGTCGAAACAACAGATATGTGATTTATGGTCCAGATGATACTCCTATTCTGCTGAAGCTCCGTTATTATCTTTTGGCTTTGCTTGCATTAATGTTGCTTTTTTTTTTTTTTTTCTTGGGTGGATCTCGGCTGTAACTTTCGTTCCTTGCTCATGTTTAGGGCTATGTTGGCAATAAATCAGCTGTTTTTCCCCTCCAGTTACTTGGCTATGATGTCGACCCTATAAATTCCGTTCAATTCTCAAATCACACAGGCGAGCTACTGTTATATTTTTAGTGAAACTTGGACAGTGATTTGGTGGAGTTTTTTTATTTATTTACTTGGTGAAAATGCAGGATATCCAACATTTAAAGGTCAGGTATTGAACGGGAAAGAGTTGTGGGACTTAATAGAAGGTCTTGAGGCCAATAATTTGCTGTTCTACACCCATCTATTGACAGGTAAAGAATGAGTTATTGCTTCATGGAAAGGGAATTGTTGTGAAGCTGAAAATATTAGATTGCAACTGCATTTCTTGACTTTTGTTGGTAGAGGTTCAATAATACATTACAAGTGCCAGAACTAGTTGTCAGGAAAATGATATGAGTACAGTGGCGTAAGAGCCTATTTGGTTGAAACTTGTGTAGAGCCTTCTACTTCCTCTTGTCAAAGAGTCAATACTAGCTTATAAAGTTGGTTATTAATTAGTTCTAATCATATGGGTTGTCTACTGGAGGGCTTAGCTGTTGCAATATTATTTCAATGGGGGGTCAGATCATCCTTCAAAGGTAACACATATGAGATTCTGCTGTGGTGAATTCTCTCAATATACATTACTCTGTTTCGGTTTTATCATAGATGTGTTGTACTGTTGTGTAATATGTAGGTAATGTATTGAGTATGAAACATAGGGATCAAAAGCATTTTAGACTGTTACTTGGTTTGTTTCTTCAGTCCAATGTTGAAGATCTCTGTCTATCCATAGTTCCCTATGAAAATGTAATTTTGTGCAGGCTGCCTCCTCCTTGTTGATTTCTTTCATTGTCTTTGTTATTCATGGCTATATATTTAGCATAGGTAGCCAAAGTTTGACCCAAAGTGCTCTTGAGCTGAAATTCTACATACTAACATCACTATTTCTTCTCATTGAATTTTGGGAACATTGGATGCATGCATGTGGAAGGTTAGGAGAGGAGAGGAGGATATTTCTAAAGAATTTAGTATGCTCTATGTTTTTACCATTGGTGCATTCGGTGCCCAAAAAGTTATAGTTTAAACAATAGCGATGTTGTCATGTATAATAGTTGGCTCCAAGCCTGCAACCTGGCACAATATCTTCACATTCACTCCTATTATACAACAAAGTTCTTGATACATATTCTAAGATTTTCGGTTTCTTTTGAGAAAATTTTGAAATAATCTGAGTGGCTTTATTTCCGCTTTTGTAGGTTACATTGGTTCAGTCTCATTCTTGGACACAGTATTGCGAGTTGTTGAGAAGCTACGATCTGTGAATCCTCACCTTGTTTATGGTATGTCATGGTACTCCTATCTTTGGATTTGATTGGCTTGTTTGGCCATGATATAATGTTTGTATTTCCCTAGAAATATTTGAAATAATTCGATATGCCCATGAGTATGGGTACAAAGACTAACTAATGCAAAATATAAGGTAACTAAACTTATCATCCAAGGCCCTTAATGTCATCTGATTTATTATATAGGCTTATGGATTCTGGTGAAACACCAGCAGAACATACAAGTGTCGCTACTATTGCACTGTGCTGTACGAAGGAAATAATAAAAATGTATAGTCAACTATAAGGCTATGCTTTTCAAGGGATGAATAATGCTAAGAGCAGTGCTGTTTTTATGACATTTACTTACTGAGCTCCCTTATTTCTAGCCAATTCTGTATATTATGCTTTTATTATACGTCTCTGACTGGGATAAACAATTCGTGCATGTTTACATAATTGTGCCAAACACTCAGAAGTTGTGCTGAAAGTAGCTAGCCATTGGTATTTTTGATATAGCATTCATGGCTGAACATCTTCCGGGGGAAGTTATACTGTAACATAAATGGTTTGTATCTTGTTGTCAACAAAGTGGGCTACTTTAACGATGATAGGAACGTAACTCGTTACTATTTATCATGTCATAAAGATACTGGAATGCTGGCAAATTTGCTAGTTCATGTAGAGCTTACTCTATTCTGTTTTGTACGATTAGATGCTCAACATCACTCATACAATGACAACACTTGAAGATTTCCAAGTCCGTCAAAGGGCTGCCAATTTGCTATATGCACGCTAACTGTTACCGTGCTGTCTAATGCAATTGGATACTGTGCTCTGCATATATGTGTCACTAAATTGTCTTGTTGCCTACTAATGTTGTTGAGCCATCCATGTATAGCTTGTGATCCGGTAATGGGTGATGACGGAAAGCTTTATGTTCCACAAGAGCTGATTTCAGTATATAGGGAAAAGGTGAGTTATGTGTCTGCAACTTGTTCAGTTTGTCCAGATTTGACATCATGCGTAAAGTATGCTCAAGGCATCCGGTTGTTCTAAATTGTTAGTTCATTCTTCTATTGAATATTTGAAAGCTGAGCACTGAAACGTGAACAACTGGGATCTGTTTAGCTCTCTTCACTCTTTCTTTCTGTAGGAAACATGCATAATGGGGATCTGTTTATAGCAGCTAGTTGTTGGTCAGTTATCATACTTATCAATTGAGGGCTCTATCCTGGGAGGAGGCAATATAGCTTGCAATGAGCTAATTGTTGCTCAAACCCGACGTGTGCCTGCCGAATGGTAGGGGAGTTGGACATGTTCCTTTATCTTTCAAGTTTGGCTGATCTGACCAAGCTTAAGTTGATGGCATGAAGTCAAATTTTGAGTGGTTGATCATAACAAATCCTTTGCAATTATTGGACAAGTAGTAGAAGGCATGGTTTTGTATCTATGACATCCATGGTTCTTCTAGGTACATTCGTAAATGTTCAGCTCCCTCGGGCAAACAGGCTGTAACACAGTGCTGTATCCTTAACTATCCAAATTCCTTTCCCTCAAACATGGTATTAGTGAAGATGGAAAAATGACAGGAGATCATATATTCATGAGGTTGTAAAGAACTTCCTAGGATATTAATTGAGCCCTCTTCCCCCAACCAGGTTCTTATGTTTGCAAATAGAGCACACCCCTACAACCCCCCCCCCCCCCCCCCCAAAACAAAAAAAAAAAGAGCTTTTCCCATTTTATTCTTCAGTTGCAAGTAAGTTGCAATATTAAGCTAACGAGTTGATGTCTAGGTTGTCCCTGTTGCATCTATGCTGACTCCTAACCAGTTTGAGGCAGAACTGTTGACTGGTTTAAGGTATCTCCTCATTTATGACAATTATGTTATGTAATCATGCATCATACTCTTAAATATCCTCCTTATAGCATTTAATGTAGGGGTGGAGCGAGGTCCTTCATTTGTTTTGTTGGGGGTGGGGAGATATAATAACCATACAATTTCTCATATAAAAATCTGTAAGTTCAAATCATAAAGCATTACTGATGCAGGATAATGAGGGAGGAGACATTACAAGATTTTGGAAAATAGGATATCTTTCAATATTTAGAGATCTTTATATTTTGTATTATTTTTATTATTTTCATATATATTTTTGGCATATTTTAAGATTGCCAAAATAAAGATATTTTAAGGTATATAATTACATAAGCCCAAGAGATGGTAGCTCATGTGGCATGGGGGTAGGAGGTCTAACCTCGCCATCAAGGTCCAGATTAGCGGATTCTAGTGACCTCAATTCATGGTGGAAATTGTAGGTGCTTCTGGAGACTGTTAAGACTAGGTTTCCATTGAGCCTAATCTGGTGTTTGTGTCACCTCCTTTTCCATCCACCTTCTAACCGGCTGGGTTCTCAATTTTACATCCTGTAGAAGAGGCCCAGTGGGCGGGCCAACTTACTGATGTAAAAATAAGAATTATTACCTAGATAACACAAGCAAGCTAATCCAAATTAGATCTTTATTATTATGAAAAGCCAAATTTAATCATTATCGACATAGTGATCATATTATTTTTCAATATTCTACTATTTGAAAATAGTTAAGTCTTGACGAAGCCAAACATAATTGGAAAAAAAAAAATCTTATGTACAAGAAATAGCTAAATCTGTAATTAAATAGGCTTGCTCTTCTAGAACTTTATGTGATTCTATAGATTGTATTTTTGGAGCTAACTGATTTCAATCTCCAATTTCAAGTCATATGACAAGGAAATCCATCGCGATTAGCAACAAATTGAATTAAATTCCAAAAAAATTGATTGAAGTCTTGGGTTGTAAACTAAGAAACTTATTTGCAAGGAGAAATTGAATTTTGAACTATATTTGCTACCTTGTGATGAACTACAAGTAGCCCAAACATATGCAATGATTTAATTTCTTGAGTTTAGTTTAATTTCTTAAATTACTCTTCAATTGGGCTTGTGTGTGTGTTATTTTTAAGAGGGCTTGTGCGCGAAGTTATAATTGGTTATATTTTTTGTTATTATTATTATTTTTTTTTGAGAATATTTGTTATTATTTTTTTAAAAGCTTATACATATTAATTGTTACGGTGTGTAATATTGACAATTGTAAATAAAATGACCATTTACAGTTTCAGTATATATTAAATAATTTATTAATAAGAGAAATAAATAAAGTTGATTTAACATATTGGTAGGAGCAATTTTTAAAGTGATCTTTCTTTAGCATCAAAAAAGTATCTAAACAATAGAACATGCAATTATGTGTTTTATATCTTTTTTAACTCTAAACTGTTATAATCACTTTTATAAAACACAAAGCATGTGTTAGGATTATTCTTATGCCTTTTGGCCAACACATTTAAAAAAAAAAACCTCAATGTTTAAAACTATGGGGGACATTGGAAAAATTGACTTAAAGTGTTAATTGATGACATTGTTGAGAACTGTAATCATAAAATGAAAGCTCTAATTTAAATGTTGTAACCACCAAAATATGAAGAGTTAAAGCCATAATAGTTTTATCTTTTATTGAGTTACTTACGTAAATGTTAAATTTAATTTCTTAAATTACTCTTCAATTGGAAAATTTTTGCTATAAATATTATGTCAGAAATCCTAATTTGGGCCATGTGGAATACATATGTGATTGTAAACTAATTAAGTATAAGTGTATGACTAAAATATTTTTGAAATGTTAAACTATACGCAGAGTTATCGTAAATAGATTACAACTATCAAAAAGTTTAATTTACTGATATATAAAATATCAAAACTATAAATATTAATTTGTGCAATGTGCGGTCAACATACTACTCGCTTTGGTCCTCCCATTCTTTTGCCACTGCCTCCATGAGTCCATCCTCTGTTGGAGAAAACAAAGATTTCCTTGTCTTCCTTCTCCATCACTGACCTCCATCTAGTTAAGCGGAAGCTGGCTTTATCAAAAGATGATTGAGGATTATCTTTTATCCTTTTGGTATCTTGATTCTAGATATTTTGTAAAACAAGGATCCAGCGTTGCAAGTATTCTCAGTTTTCTAAAATCTCCTGCAAGACTGCTTGCGTGTGCCTTGTGCCCATTTGTGCCACATCTTAGTCATTCAATTTGGTTTGCAGCGAGACCTTTGAAATCTGACTGTGAGATTTTGTAAATGAATTGGTTACCAGTTTTTCTAGACTTCATTATGATGATCTTTTGGTTAAAAATCATAATAAGATCAATTATCATAATTTGTAACATTTGAAATAAATTTATGGCACAGGATTGCATCAGAGGAAGATGGTAGGGAAGCATGTAACAAACTTCATGCTGCTGGACCATCCAAGGTTTCATTTTCCTTCCTTTATCCACCCATCCCTCTGTTTGCAACCTGTTGGTTGATTATTGTGCTTCTGTTATCTGTAATATAGTGCGGTCTGTGGATGCATGCATACACCCCTGTGTGTGTTGATGGAAGCGTCATGAGCATGAAGAAATTTAGGTTAATGAGGTTGTAGACTCCATAAACTTCAAATGTGAATTGTGAGGTGTCATCCAGTAATTGTCTCTATTTTGAATATCTGGTGTCCGGAATCGCAGCATACCGATTCAACTAAAAGGATCTGCTTGATCGGGGACTATTGACTGAATGTCACAGGAACTTGAAATGTTCTCCTATGATGTTGGACGGACTTTTGTGATTGCATTACAAACATATTTCTTTCTTTGCCAGCAATGTAGTAGGTTGGGCTCGAGCAAAAGGACTGCATTGGTTGTGGTTGTAGAGAGTAACCCAGTAAACCGGTATACCACAGCTGAAATCTTGGCCAAGTCTGGTGGGATACATACACGTTACTCTAATATAATGTATAGTACTTACATGTGTTTGTGTAAGGCTGGAAGTTAAAGGGAAGGGTGGGAAAATAAGGCTGATGGCATATGAGTTGAATTGTGAGTGGAATTGTAGTTTGAAAAAGAGGGGCATCTAATAAACTAGAATGTTATGCCTTAAGATACTGCATTTGAGTACCCTAGTGATTAATGACAAATAAAGTGGGTACTCGAAGCAGAAGTGCTTTTGGATTGAGTATCCCACCTATGAACACCCTAAAGAAAAAACCTGCTTGTTTGTGTCTGTTTGATCATACTTAAAATAAAAATTAGAATATGTTGTTAGGGTAGGATATCTTAATTGAATATTTGGGTGTGATGCTGATGCACAACTTTGATAATTATGTTGTGGTAAATGTGAGTTGATGACTTTTTCAGGTTGTCATCACAAGCATAAATATCGACGGCATTCTCCTTCTCATTGGCAGCAACAAGAAGGAACAGGTGTGTTGGCTAACATGACCCCATGTTTTTGATCTTCCATCGGTTTACTTTTTATTATGTCAACTACTGTGGTGGAATATCCAGCGTATGTTAGCCAGATTGGGCTGAAAGTGACCATCTCTGTGTGTATACTTGTTGAAATTGTTTTTCTGAACTTTTGAGCTTTTAGTTTGAATTGAAATCAAATTTCCATATGACCATATCCTGCTATACATTATAGGATAAGCCTGCAGAGCAGTTCAAGATCATAATACCAAAAATCCCAGCCTATTTTACGGTATGTAGCTCTCAATTTTCTTAGTTGGTTGTTGCCCGATTGTGATTCTTAATAGCCGCACACCAACACTTTGGCTTCTGCTTGCTTGAAAAATATAACTTGGAAACATATTATGTTAGTGGCATTGCCTGAGATAAGGATTCACTTGCTTTTTGCAGGGAACAGGAGACTTAATGACTGCGTTATTACTTGGATGGAGCAATGTAATAGTGATTTCCTTGAAGTCTCTCCTGATATTCCTTTATTTAGGCCTTGCTTTTTTTGGAAGATTGTTCAGCTCATGTTGCTGTTTGTTGTGTTATGCAGAAGTATCCTGATGACCTTGCCAAAGCAGCTGAACTTGCAGTGTCGAGCTTGCAGGTACTTTAACTTAATCATCTCATATGCTGTCAATGCCTTAAATTTTCAGCATCAATAATTTGTGATACTTACACTCATAGCCTCATCATACATCTGCGTTGCAGTATGCAGTATTTCCTAGAGATCATAATCATAAACTTTGGCCATATCTCTATTTATTTATTTGTCTAAGCCTGAAGGTCCAATTCATGTTAAATACCTCATTAGAAGGCCTACATGAGTTGAAAATTGGATTATACTCCTGGAATATCTTGCTCATGTACTCCAAGTGTATAGTTTTATGCTATGTTGCTCGGACTCGGGTACCTGTGTCCACATCGGACACAAATACAGGTGTCGGACTCGGCTATTTTAAAGAAATTTCACATTTTCATTGTAATTTGAAGTATGGAGTATCTTACCCTTTTCCGGGTATCAAGGGTCCGACACGGGTTTGCAGAGAAAATGAAGAGTCAGAGTAACATAGGTGTTATGTGCATAATTTTATGAGCACACAATTTTCTTTCTTTGATCATATATATATATATATATATATATATATATATATATATATATATATATATATATATATATATAATTTGAGTTGATAACTTATACCCGGTCATACATTTATTTAAATTTCTACCATAGTTGATTATTTTTTTCAACTATAGTAGTTGAAAATTTCATACCATTGATTTATCAAACTTGGATCTATTAAAATAAATTGTGGTATTAAATATGGTTAATTGTTATAACAAGGTACTTTGATGAACAAACATTGATTTTCAACTTTCATAGTAAAATTAATGATATTTGCACTTTTCAACTATGATAGTTGAAAAAAGTCAATTATTTCCTTAAAAATATTAAATTTTGTAAAAAGTTTATATCTCAACAAATACGATTAGTTATTGTAACAAACCCTTTGATTAATATATATATTTATTGGTTTTCTTAATGGTAGAATTAAGGTAATTTTACATTTCAACTATGGTAAAGTCTATCTACATTTATAATTTGATGAGTCTACAATTTTCATTTCATGAGCACGTGTATACTTGTTGGAAAGATTTTTTTATATTTGTCGAAATCAGCTTCTTCATGCGGGCCCGTGCATGGGGAAAGATTGCATACAACTAGATCCACTCAGAGTATAGTAGTATGGTACTCATAGGAGTATTATTGTATTTATGTTACATGAGTGACTACAAAATAGAGTGGAGTGAAAAACCAAAAATAAGGTGATTAGTAATGATTTAGACGATTTAGTTTAAAGGGGGTTTAGAGTTTAATTTCAGAATGTGTGTCGTTGGGTTGTGACATAGTTAGATGGTTTTGCAGGCAGTTTTGCAGAGGACAATTAATGACTACAGAAGAGCTGGATTTGATCCCAAGAGTAGCAGTCTAGAAATCCGACTGATTCAGAGCCAGGACGACATCCGCAGCCCTCGCATCAACTTCAATGCCCAAAGGTTTCATTAGCAGCTCCTTTGTTTTCCTTTTTTTTTTTTCTTTGTTCAGTAGTGTTACCATCCTCATTTTTCACAGACCACATCCATAAACATCACATGGCTCAGAATATTTGTTTCCTTTTTGTTTGGTAATTATGTTATCATTGTCAATATTTATTTTATTGCAACCACAGAATTGTATTCCCAGCAGAGCTCATTGATTAACAGATTAATAGCTACTCTTGAGATCTTCAAGCAATTACAATCAGACTTTGTTTAGTAGGGATAGCACTGGAACTGAGGAGCATTAAACTATGTTTGAATTATTGAGTAATGATTGCTGTAAAGTTTTTGTTGGCTTTGCTGGTAATACAGCTTTGTTGTGACTTGTCAACTTATTCACATGACATGATTTACAAGTACCACATTCCAAATTTTCATGGCAAATGTCCGAATCGTAGGTCCTTTTCTTCTTTTACTCTTCTTGGGTTTCGCAACATGGGCCCTTATAGTGCCTGATTAGGTAAAAGCTTTTGCCACTCTATGGCCCAAATTTCTTCTTGGCGGCTATGACAAAACATGTTATGTACGCAAAATACTACTAACCATTGATTGTATCTCTATCTTACCGACTTACCATCCTTTTAGTATTAATATGTTCAATTTCACATATATTGGGCATTTAAACTAATGAGTACATATGTATGTGAGATTGCGGATCCGGACATCGGAGTCAGGGATGTCTTTAATACTCTATTATTATGTATACTAGTCTTAAACATGTACAATGCACGATGTAGGAAAAAATAGTTATTTTAATAGAAAATAAAAAATTAAACTATATACAAATGGGGATTTAAATTAGAAAGAGCGAAACATTAATGATATTATCAAATGAAAACGTACTACAACATAATTGTTCAAATAAAATATACACAAAATCAAGATTATTATTATTAATCTCCTTTCTCCATTCGCTAATCTCCATTTGGCTGGACCCATAAACTTTATTATTATTATTGTTATTGTTATTATTATTATTTTATAGATTATTATTGTTATTATTATTATTGTTATTATTATTATTATTATTATTATTTTGTCGAAATAATTACTGATATTAAGACCAAAACAATTTAATTCAGTATTTATTTATCTTCTGATTAGTCGAAATGCCTACAATTAATCTCCTTTCTCTATTTAGTGGGACCCACAAACTTTACTGTTAATATTATATAGATTATTATTATTATTGATTATTATTATTATATATATTATAGTTATTATTATTATTATTATTATTATTATTTTGCCGAAATAATTACTGATATTAGGACCAAAATAATTTAATTCAGTATTTATGACCAAATTCCTATAATTAATCTCCTTTCTCTATTTAGCGGGACCCAAAAACTTTACTATTAGAGAGATTTGAAAGAGATGAATCTTCACAATTTATAATACTTCTCTCAATTTGTAATAAATTATTTAATTGTTTTCTAAATAGTTGGAGTATTGGACACTTTTACTAATATTTTGTATTTTTTTAAGGTGTCCACTCAACAATTAATTTACATTTGCAAGGCCAATTAAACTCTAGATTTGACATGCAAGAACAAGTTATGCAATGAATAACATATATACATACTTTCAGAAAATAGGGCAAAGAAAATAGAAACTGTTGAAGAAAAAAATAGAATGAGATTAAACTTGCCAAAAAAACTTGTCTTACCAATTCTGATCATGCAACATCAAACCTGGATTTCAAATTCTGAGTTGTTTAAATTGATGAATGAACGTCCATAAATCCTGTGAACAGGGTGCGATCCCACCGAAGATTGAAAACCCAAATTCATCGAATCGAACCGTAGGATGACTTAAATTCAAAATTTTTGTAACTTAATTCATTTAATCAATTAATATCATACCTAAATATTAAATCTGATCTGTTTAAGTTGAAAAGAAGCTGACAATTAAGGGCATGAGAGAAGAGAAAATCATCTTGGTAAGCTTGATCTACAATAATAGCATTGAACTTCGATGGTAATTGACACTTGCACAGAGAAGAGAAGGTGAAAGAGAGCGAGAGACAGTGAGAATGAAAGAGCGTGAGAGTTCATACTAAAAAGCCTACAATGGCAATTTGGTAAATAAAAACAAACTATAAGGCTACTTTTGTAAATCAAAAGTGGGACAAGCAGTTCCTTGTTCACTTTTTATATGAAGTGTAGATAGATATAGAAGATATATGATATGAGTATAGATATAAATATATGGTAGCTCCAAGGGTAATGATAATCCCATTATTCTTTGTCTTCTTTAGCATTAAACCACTTTCATAGTTTCATCGATGTTCGACAAGAACAATATTCTCTGCAAAAAGCACTTCCAGAATCTCTCCTGTGAGCTCACTGATTACTAGGCAAAGAGAAATACTCCTTCGTACATATCCATTTGTACATATATACTACTTCCGTCCCTAGATGAGTGTCAAATTTTTTTAACTACCTTGTCCCTTTTTATTTGTCAAATTACCTAATTTTTACATTTCCAACAACCATAATACACATTGTACCCCTAAGAAATACATTCTTTACCTCATTTCTAGAATATTATAAGGGTATTTTTGATAATTAGAAACTTTTCACCCCATTTCTCATATTTATTGGTTTCAATAAATTAGTTTCTGTGACATACCATTAGAGACGGAGGTAGTAGTACCTAAGAACCCAACATCTATCATAAACTCCTTTGTGTTCTACCTTAAAGTTGTAGCTCTAATTTTCTCCTTTGTACATATCCCTTATAATTAGGATACATGCATTAAAAATTTGTTTCTTCTCCTCCGCTCACATCTATAGCACACTCCTCAAACCATAATTATCACATGCATTCTGTATGTCAATGAAAAATGTATCTTAACTAATCCATGAATGTTTATTTACAAATCAATACTCCCTGCCTTTCCATTTTATTTGTGGATTTAATTTATATGTTATTTAATTAAAATTTAAAAGTCTTAACATATACGACAATCTATTGTATGAAATTATAATTAAATTCATAATTTCAAATATTATCATAAGAATATATTTTTATAATTTTAATTAAATATTATTTAAATATTATTAGTTAAATAAAGTATTCAATATTAAAAATTAATAAGCAATAAATAAAAGGAAAATTGGATCGTAATGCATTGTAATTCTGTACGTTCTTGGTATTGTGGTAAACTGAACTTTAAAATTATATCTTAGTAAGTTAAATTATGAAACCATCGGACTACAGTGTACCACCATGATAGGCCGCAAGTGCACGGGTGCTCATGTAGTAAGTATCAAGGTCAATCCCACAGGGACTTTGCTAACTACGCATCAAACTAGCCTCCTAGGTGATTGCTAAACCGGTCGAGTTTTAGATTGAGAATAACTAATTCTAGTTCTAGTCACTAAAATGGTCAAATAAATCAAATATTCACACAAACTTTTTTAGATTAATCAATATAAAAAGATGTTCAGGGGATAAAACTTAAGTAACTCTATGAATCTAACAAGTGGATTGAACATGTAAGTCACTAATTTGGTACATTTGAGGGCCGATAATCGCATAAATTCTTCCGTAGCGAGCTTTTGGCAATGAAACAGATTGCTTAGTAAAATTGATCTCTTGAACTCTTTATTGTGTCAATTTTATTTAAGTTAAAGATCAAATTATCCAATGACCCCTAATCACAAAGTCTTCTATCTCTAGTTCACTTCATAACCAGTTTAATCCTAAGGGTTCTGATTATCGAATTTCTCCGTTCGGTACTTCATTCAACAATCTAAATCCATGCTAATGGTGATCAAGCAAAAGCAATGGCATACAAAATCAAAGGATAAATAAAATGCATTCAAACTAAATTAACATACTTGTTCAATCCAACAACACTCAATCCATAAGAGAAACTTGAAAGGGATTATCCCCCAAACTAAAAAAACTACTCACTACTCATGTTCAACTCATAAAACATAACAAAATCTACTCTAGAAAGCATGAAATCTAAAAGAAAGAGAAGTAAAATGAGATGGAAATCGTTCCTCACTTGAATGGTAGTCGGTGGGGACTTTTGCTCCTCCACTTCAATGGATTTCTTGAGAATCGATCTTTGAACTCCAATAAACTCTCAATCTTCAATTAAGGATGAATGTGGATGGATTTGTGGAGGAAGGGATGGATGATGGTAGAGATGGAGATGGATGGTGAATGGGAGTGAATGAATGAAGGTGGATGGTGATGGATGAATCAGCTGAATCTACAATTATATAGCCATTAAGAGAAGCTAAAATGGCAAAATCGTCATAAACAGGGTCAACACGGGTCATGTTGGAACCAACACGGGTCGTGTTGGTTGTTTCTGGAGAAATTGAACTCTCTGGAGACCAACACGGACCGTGTTGCTGTCAACACGGGTCGTGTTGGATTTGGAGTTTTCTAAGTCGTCTTGTTTCGGCCATATCTCCTTCGTCCGACGTCCAATTGACTTGGTTCTTGACTTTTCGGAAAGCTCTAGGAGTCTACTTTTCATTGGTATAAGTCCCAAAGTCATAGCATACTTGTGGAAATGATGGTGACCAAAAGAGTGGACATATATCAGTTTTCGCACACTTTCTACTATTTTACTCATAACTCCATCATATCAACTCGGAATTGACCTTATAATATATCGTCGGAAAACTCTTTTAGTGATGAATCAAGTAATGGATGTGAGATTCAGAGTTCATATCACTAATCTGCACAATTTGAACAAAGCACCCAAAACTCAGTTAAGATAGCGAAATAAGATCATAAAAGATCAATTAAGCACATTAATCCCCAAATTTCACTATCAAAATGCTCCCAATATATAGTCACTATATGCCCTCATCACACCACCAAGTTGGTCGAAACCAGAGTATGACAGATTGAACTCCAGTAATCCTAACATTTCATGACTTGGAGTTTAGTACATCATAGTATGACAGAGTTGATTGCATTCGTCCAAACATTCAACCATTAGATTGCGGTACACCAAACTATGACAATTTACCGAGCTAGTTTCACCCAATTCGGGGGCGGTGTTCTCTAATGGTGGGTTCATGAATTAGAGAGGAATGGAATGGAATGAAACTTGATACAGAGAGAAATGGAATGAAACTTGATTCTTTGATATCATGTGTTGGGCTGATTAAAGGAATAAAATCAATATCATTGTTATTGTTTGATCTAAATATAGAATGAAGTTAAATAATAAATGATAATATTATTATTGTCAAATTAATTTTTAATTTTAACTTTATAATTTTAAAATTTTATCTTTAAACTTTATTAGTACTTTACTTTTATTGAGTTTAATAATTTTAATTTCATTTTAAATTTCATTTTCATTTTTATTGGAAATGGGTTCAAAGGTGAATTAAAGGAAATACAAAAATAAAATTATGGTATAAATTATTTTTATTTTTGTAGATAAATAATTGTATTTTAAGGAATGAGATCTGAAACCTCTCAAAAAGGAGAGGTATTAAGTCCCACTCAAATGGGGGGAACTTGATTGCTATGGATATCAAGTTCCATTCTTTAATTATCAACTGAACACAAAATAAACAAACTTGATATCTGAGGTATGAAGTTTATTCCACAACCTCCAACCAAACACACCCTTAATGCAATCTCGCAATCTAAATTACAATACCCTATAATCCAATTTTTCTGAATAAAATGAGGAGTATGGACGTATGCTGCACTCCCCTAGCTCCGTTCTATGTTTGGAACACTTGGCTACATACGTTTATTAACATGTCGTCTAGTTGGCTCAGTTGATTGTTGTACGCAGCTTTAAATCATAGATTTCATGATTTAAAAATGAATGATCGAACTATCGACATCTAAGAAGCTGATTTTTTTGATTTTCCAATGTTGGGTTCATCCTCTATGTTATTGATTTATACTACGTATGTACCATGATTAGATATAATCACTTCACAAGGATTTTAACTTGTCATGAGATGTATCCTTTTTTAACGATTGAATTGTTTTATGAAAATTGAGGTACCTTCAACTTTATACATATTAGAGGTAAGAGTTTGAGATGACATACAAATACTGAAATTACTTGGACAAGATTAAGAGTTGTGGACAAACTTACTTTTCTTAATAATTATTTACTGTATTGAAAATGTTAATAGGATAAAGCTTAGTCTCACTTGAAATACTAAGAAGGATTTGTTTCTCACATATCTTTTTCAAAAGGACTTGTTTCTCACCCAAGGAACCTTAACACATTCATTCAAAAGTAGTTGCAATCCAAACATTAGAGAGAAAAGATGTGATTGGATGAGAGTGTGAATCAAAGGACATGAGAATATCTCTATTAATAAGGGAAGCCTCGTAGGGTTAGTAAAAAACCTTTAAGGAGGTCCTTAAAGAGGGGGCAAGATCATAATTGTCCATTTGATCAAATGTTATGTTGGAAATGTAGCTATTAGAGGCTAACGATCACATGACATTATAATATTATATATTAAAGACCGATATCATTTTTTCATTAGAAATTCACTACTTACTATCTTTTAGGCTGATATGACCCATGTCAAATTGGCATGGGCCGTGTTAGAGCTAATATAGTCGTGCCAGGTACGAACACAACCATGTTGTTTTCTAGCAACCTTCCTTGAGTTTTGTCAAGCATCATGGCTCGTTTAGATCCCAACATTGTTGGTGTTGATCAACACGACCATATTACAACCTGTTTCAGTACATACTCAGACTTGTCTTGTACTTGTCCAATGTACTTATAACCCTCATTACTCTTGAAAGACTCTCAACATTCCCATGTCATTTCAAGAGTATATAAAATACCTTTTCAAATAAAATAACATTGAGAACATACTTTAACGCCCCCACCATTTGAAAACTACTTAACTAGTAAGCACCCGATAAACATTGCAAGTGTATGGAGAGGATCGGAACCTAGGGTCTATGCAAAATCATGTGGATGATGGAAATCCACCCATAGAACTCGTAAACACTACAAATCAATTTTTTTTTTGGGTTTTTAGATTAATGGAGATAAACATGAAATTAAAAGATATGGACAATTCTAAAGAGAGAAATCTCACCAAATTAAACTAAGATGTTCAATATCTAGTACAAGGACCTTCCGCAAGCAAGGAGTCTTGAAACACCCAAGAAATCTCATAAAGAGTGGAGAAAGGATACCCACTCACAAGAAGAGAAATCACAAAGCAATTTCCACCAAAGGATTAGCTTCATTGATTAGGGTTTGAAAACCCACAATTACAACTCTCCAATTGAGAGGAATTTTCTTGCATCTAATTCCTAAACATTCATCAAAAGTCCCTACAAAAATATAACATTGGGGCATATATAGGAAGGAGGAAAAAACAACGAAATTTAGTTCCGGACAGGCCCGTCATGGGCGTTACGCCGGTCGTCACGGACGTGACGAAGCTGTGCACATGATTTCCTTGTTTTGACGAGAAGCGTCACGGGCGTTACAACAGAGGGTAGCGGGCATGACGATCTGGGCAGTTTTTCTGCCGACTTCAAACTAGCATAACTTCTTTATCCGAACTCCGTTTTGAGCCCATAAGGTATCGATGGAAAGCTCTCAACGTGTAATTAAGCTCCCAAAATTTGAAGCCCATTAGAGTTGTATTGAACGAGTTATGATTAAAAGAGTGAAGGCATGCCATTTTCTAGCCTCAAAAATCCTTCTTGCCTTGTTATTCTTACCGATGGTTCCGGAGCCCCTTAGAAGGCTCGAGAATGGTCCGATTGAGACCCAAGATGACATCCTATGGCCCAGGGTCTTTGTATAATGAAACACCGCTATTTTTGGTGGCCATAACAACCCTCAAAGGACCCGTATCCACCATGAAATGGATATTGAAATCGGGTTAGATTCGAGGATAGGAGAGGGTGACTTGTAGGAATCCGAGGACCGTAGGCGAAACAAAAAGTGAACCAATCATCCCACACGATTCATACTCCCCTTCTTCGAAAAGAGTTATCCTCAAATCTTGGGGGTTCAAAATTAACCGCATACCCGTACAGACCTAAAAGTATGTACTCTAACAGTCGAAGTAGAGTAACGCTCATCGACCCATCCTTCTCAAAAATGTAGCAATTCCGGCGGAGAGGGGCCAAGTCGACATCACGAAGGACCCGAATACGTCTAACACCCATCAACTTGTTGAAAACAACAAGGAATTCGTCACATGAGAGCTCGGGGTCAAGGTTAATGGAGACAACCATTTCCTCGTTCAACCTCGATGTGGAAGTAATGGAGCTCGGGGGATTGGGCAAGGACGTGTCCTCATGCAACTCAACTCCATGGCGAGGCTTAGGAGTGATTAAGCACGGCTCAACACTTGGGAACTCTATACGGAGCCCGGTAGGAGTTGTGGGCAAGGGGGAGGGACAAGGGAGGGAGGTTAGAATTTTTTGTGGAGCTAAGGTTCGCTCAACCTCACTAAGGTCACTTTTTCACAAAAGTAAAGCCCAATGTGACTTTCCTTTCCTTGAAGCAATCTCATCCTGTGTTTCACTCTTCTAGAGGTCTTTCTTCTCACTTTCTACCCCGGTTTGTGGTACATCGGTTTCAACAGGGGGTAAAGGAATGAGTTTGATTTTCCTTTCTTCCACTGAGAAAGTGTAGGTGTTCTTCCGGCCGTCGTGGATAGCATGCCGATCAAATTGCCAAGGTCTACCAAGTAGTAAATGGCAAGCATCCATAGGGACAGCATCACAAAGAACACTATCCTCATAAGACCAAGCGGAGAAAGAGACCAAGACTTGTTGGGTTACCTCGAAGTCGCTGCCATCTTTTAGTCCTTGCAAGCTATATGGTTGAGGATGAGCCGAGACCGGCAATTGTAGTTTCTCAACCATGTAGGTAGAGGCCAAGTTGGTGTAACTCCCACCGTCGATAATGACCTTAGCTGCCTTCTCGCCGATGGTGAACCGAGTTCGGAAGATATTCTCCCATTGAGAGTTCTCCTGGGAATCCTTGGTCATGATAAAGGATCGCCTAGGAGTTGAACTCTCCCCTTCTTGCGCACAAACCTCAACACTAGTCTTTGGAGCCTCCGGTGTGGCTACCTCACCTACTTTGGAACTTTCAACCATCTTCGTAGGGCATTGGGCTTGGTAATGACCTGTAACACCCCCAAGTTATTAACCACTAGATTAAGCTAATGACTCACTTAACCTATTAATTAGCACAGTGGAATTAGCACCCGAGGGTATTACCGCTGTCCTCGGAAGTGAACAAGGCTAAACTCTATCCCAAAGCATACAAACCATAATATGAGTTCATCTTAAAAACATCGTGTACCCCCATTATACAACTTAAACTTAAACAATTCCTCAAAAATAAACTCATAGCCCAATATCATACATAACCATTATTATAACAAGCCTCCTTCGTTTGAATCAATTGGCTCCTAAATGACCTTTATCGGCAACACGGCCTAGGAGTTCGTCCTTCTAATCCCTTGCCTTCTCCCTTAACCGAATTCCATAAAACAAAAACATAAAACTTCGCAGGGTTAGATAAACTCAGTACGCATACCCCTATGATGTAAGAATCATTTTAAAAATTATTTTAATTAACTAGCGCGGTTCCAACACAATTAAAACAATGTAAAAGACGAATAATGAACATTAAGTGGTACAAAACTTACAAAATAAAGTCGTAGCTTAACTTATTCTTGTACTTACGAAAAACCGTAACTTAACAAAACCATGCATGAGAACTCTTTCCTTCCAACATAACATAAACAAAGGTTTAGGAGATTCACAAATCATACCTAAACTTGACATAAATCACACATTACTTAAAACATATATTCGATCTTGAATTATCATAAATCTAGACTTGTAAAACTTGATAAGTAAATCATAAAATCTTACTTTAACTCAAAGGACTTGGGAAGCTTAAACTGATTGACACTTAGATGTCCTTTTATTACCCTAAAGGTCCCCTATTTGCGATCATCGGCTGAGCCTCCGTATGCACATACCCGGACCGATCAGGAGATCCGGATGGTGAATATTATCTTGTACTAACCAGATTCCATGGGGTGCACTTATGGCATAAATTATCCTGGGGTGCATTAAGGCACAATTTTCCTGGTATGCACTAAAGCACGGTTATCCTGGTGTGCACTAAAACACGGTTAACATGAGCGAGACCTTTATTTATGTGGGAAAAGCTTAAAATTTTACTTGTTTAACCCTTGGTCTAACTAGATTCTTAAATGATATCCATAGTATTTATCCATAACCTATTCTTAGACAACACTTGTACATATAAAGAAATTCATTCATGAAAACTTTAGTAACATAAAACTTGTTTATCCTAAAGTACCTGACAATAGTACTTAACTGGCATAAATTATATGTAGTGAAGGACGCGTAACATAAACACTTACAGTAAAATAATACTTGATAAATCATACTCTGGTATTTAAAATCACATAAAACTTACTTATACTTGTGCATGACATATAAAATTTTTATAAACAACATGAATCTTAAAATAAACATATTATTTAGATGGCATGAAATAAAATAAATCATATATTTATCTTAAAAAGGTTACAGGCAATATACGTACCTGAACAACGCAACTTACTCGCGTTTGATTCGCAGGGACTTGAACATTTAAGCGCAATGACCTCTTGAGAGCACTTAAAATAAAGTAAAAACCAAAAATTAGAACCGAACTTGGATGGAAGAAATAAAGAACATCCTAGTTGAATTCTAGGATTATTTGATAAGTAAACTTGTTTCCCAAGGTTCACTCGGAAGGTCATAACTTCTTCCACAAGTATCATATCATGGTGCAAAGGACTTTCCGGAAAGCTAAGGTAATGTACTCCAATTCTTTAGTTGATCATGAAGGTAAAAAACGTGGTTAAGGAAGGTAAAAATCCCCAATTCCAAAGTCTATCCAGAATTCATGGTTTTGAAAGCGAGTTATTCAGAGAATTATAACTCGGGCTATAGACATCAGTTTGGAACATGCAAGCTATCTATGGAAGCTTGAAGAACATACTACAACTTTCATTTTATTCACAAATTGATTTACTCATGGGAAATGGTCGGATTTTGGCCAAGAACCCAGGGGAGTCACAATAAATTTCTGGGTAAACTCTAATGTCTGACCCTGATTTGGGGACTCATAACTCTCACCCCCGGTATCGTATAGCTACGAATTTGACCTTTCTATAAACTCAAAGAATTCTCTAAAACGTTTATGTTGAAAACTTAATCCAAATAAATTTTTATCCCCATGAAAAATATACATTTCCAGACTGCCTCCAAAAATCTGTATGTAAAAGCACCCCTTTACGGTTTTGTGTATAACTTTTAGTATACATAACGAAACTTCGTGATTCAAAAACCGGGGTTTAGCTAACATTTTAGGCTATCTATTCATACCATAAAATAGGTGAAATTCACATTCACCACCCTCGGGAATTTCCAGATTGGACACAGATATGAAAAACACTCTTGTTTGGCTTGCATATACCTTGATAGTAATTATTCTTCACTAATCTTTCACCCCATACTTTTTGAGCATAAAATCTAAATTTTCAGCACTAAACACCAACAGAAACTTCCATCCTTGAACATATTTCAAACATGCCAAGCAAAATTCTTACATATCTTAGTATCCCAAATAACTTCATTCATGGATTTTTCATAAAATCCTACAATACACCCAATTTTGCTAATCCAAACCTAATTCTCATACATGCATCCATGCCTACCCCTAATTCTTTCTGCCCTAGACAATCAACAATCCAAAAACTTCATGAATGTACATAATAGACTACAACCATTACTTATTCAAGCATAAACACAACATTCTACCATAACATACCCAATTTCCACTTGATTCTTTTAAATATTCTACAATCTCCTCTTGGATTTCTCAAACCCTTGATTAGCCTCCGGACAAACATGAAAAAGAGAACCAATAATTCAGATTACAACTAAGATTCACATTTGAAAGGGAGTAGGAGAGTGATGGAGTAGATTACAACTTAATTTGGAGAGGAAGAGTAAGAAAAGAAGAGGAACGATGGTGGTGGTGGTCGACTGCGGCAGGTAGCCGCCAGTGGCCGTCGAGAAGACAGCGGCAGCAGCAGTGGGTCGGCCGGGCAGTGGGGGCTCGGGAAAGGTGAGAACCGAGAGTGAGAGAGGAAGCCAAAAGAGTGAGAGAGTTTGAGTTTAAAAATTATCTAAAGAAAATGAAGATGGCCCCCTAACAAAGTATTTATAATCCATAAGGGCCCAAAGCCCTTCCTTATTCCTTCATCCAGCCGACCCAAAGATGGCCCACAATTAAATTATTTCATCAATTTTACCTCCCTCCTCATACTTATGTCTCCCTAAACCCAAATCTCTTAATTCGTTATATTGTAAAATATAGTCGGTAACCTACGGAGACCCAAGTAAATATACATACACACCTCCTTGTGAACTCCTATAATTATTTTTACCTTGACTTGGGTAAAATATTGAAATAAATATCGGGTCCCGGAAAAAGAATACATGTCTAACCATGATAACCATAAATTTATAATGGAAAACGGAACTTGATAAGAATTACTAATCTAAGAATCTTGATGGTCGTTGCACTGTTCAAGTCCTGCAAAACACACACTGGTTAGAAGAAATGGAACACGCGCTTTTATTAATTATTTATTTTTAACCTCGATTACTTATGTTAATCAATACGTATTTAAGGGGGGGTTTTCTCTGGGTTATTACGTCTTACTCCTCTTAAAAGAAGTTTCGTCCCCGAAACTTTGAAATTACTACTGCCATATCCCTGGGGTCTTACCTTAAAGCAGATGGGGGAATTTGTTTCGTATGTCTCCTTCGGGCTACTACGTGGCTTCTGATGAAGAGTGATTAGTCCAAAGGACTTTCACGAAGGGAATCTCTTTAGAGTGCAAAAGCTTGACTCTTCGGTCCAGAATTTGGACCAGTACTTCTTCATAAGACAAATTTTCTCTGATGGTTAGCGGTTCAGGCTCAACAACGTGGTCCGAATCGGGAACATATTTTCGTAGCTGCAATATATGAAATACATCGTGGGCATGTTCTAGATCGGTAAGTAATTCAAGCTTATATGCTACGGGGTTAATCTTTTCTATGATTTCGTATGGTCCGATATATCGAGGACTTACTTTCCCTTTGATATTAAATCTCCGCACTCCCTTCGTGGGTGAAACTTTAAGAAACACTTTATCCCGTGGCTGAAACTCTAAAGGTTTCCTTCCCCTATCTGCATAGCTCTTCTGTCGGCTCTGGGCCGTCTTGATGTGTTGCTGAATGACTCAGACTTTATCTACCATATCTTGTATCAACTATGGACCTACTAACAGGGTTTCATCCATCTCACACCAACAGAAGAGAGTTCTGTATTTTCTACCATAAAGAGTCTCGGACGGTGCCATCTGAATTGTAGCTTGGTAGCTATTATGGTAGAAGACTCTACTAACGATAAAAAGTCCTCCCAACTTCCTTGAAAATCTAGAACACAAGCTCTAAGCATGTCTTCCACTATTTGACTCACTCTCTCAGTTTGGCCATCAGTTTCCGGGTGGTACGAGCTACTAAAGCTCAGCTTGGTGCCAAATGCCTTTGTAAAGCTGCCTAATGACCCCGATTGAAACTTTGAGTCTCTGTCAGAGACTATTTCCTTTGGAATGTCGTGTAGCCTCACCACTTCTTTCGCATAATTACTGGCCAACTTATCAACTTTCCAGCTCTCATTTACCGGAATAAAATAAGCCGATTTGGTTAAGCGATCCACAATTACCCATATGACATTCTTCTTGGTAACCATAATGGGTAATCCCATGATAAAATCCATGGTTATAGAATCCCATTTCCATGTGGGAATTTCCAATGGTTTTAGCTCTCCTGCAGGTCACCGGTGCTCTACTTTCACCTTTTGGCATGTAGGACACTTATCCATAAAATCTGCTATATCCTTTTTCATGCTATGCCACCAGAACCTTTCTCTTATGTCCGGTACATCTTAGTACCACCTGGGTGCAATGAATATGGGGTATTATGCCCTTAATGTAAAATTCTTTCCCTTAAATCTCTGCTCTTGGGTACACACACATACACGATTTTGGAACCTTAAGGATCCTTCCTTGTGAATTAAAAATCCTGGCATTTCTCCTTTTTCTATTCCCGCACGTATGTACCTTAGATGCTCATCATTTATTTGCTCCTCTTTGATTTCATTCGAGATGGAAGGTTGCAACTGTAACTCTACCAATTGTGCTTTCACATATTTTGATGGGACTACCTCGATCCCTGCCTTCTGGACCTCTTGACTTAACTTTGGTTGGACCATTGTTGGTGTATTTGTGTCATGCTTATTTATCCTACTCAGGGCATCAGCCACGGAGTTTGCCTTCCCTGGATGGCATTGGATGTCCAAATCGTAATCCGTGAGGAGTTCTAACCATCTCCGTTATCTCAAGCTCAACTCCTTCTGGGTAAATATGTACTTAAGACTCTGATGATCCGTAAAAACCTTGGTGGAAGCACCATATAAGTAATGTCTCCAAATCTTCCAAGCGAATACTACTGTCGCTAACTCCAGATCATGCGTAGGGTAGTTCAGCTCATAATGCTTTAACTGTCTAGAGGCATATGCTATGACTTTATCGTCCTGCATCAGAACACATCCTAGTCTCCGCTTGGACGCATCGCTATAGATGACGTACTCCTTTCCTTCTACAGGCAATGTTAAAATTGGGGCGGAGGTGTGCCTTTTCTTGGGCTCTTGGAAAGCTTTCTGACACTTATCCGATCACTTAAATCTTGTAGTCTTTCTCAATAGACTTGTCAATAGCAAGGCAATCTTAGAAAAGTCTTGAATAAAGCATCGATAATAGCCTGCCGTATCTAAAAAGCTTCTTACTTCAGTAACATTCGTGGATCTAGCCCACTTCATAACTATTACAACTTTTTGTGGGTCAACTTTGATCCCATCTTTGGTGATGATATGCCTAAAAAAGTCTACTTTTTCTAACCAAGATTTACCCTTCTTCAGTTTAGCATACAACTGATGTTCTCTCAGGGTTTGCTACACTATTATCAGGTGTTGTTCATGCTTTTCTTGGGTCTTTGAATAAATCAAGATACCATCAATAAAGACTACTACAACCTTGTCCAAAAATGGCCTGAAAACTCGATTCATGAGATCCATAAAACTATAGGAGCATTGGTAAGTCCAAAAGGCATCACTATAAACTCGTAGTGCCCATAACGGGTCTTAATAGTTGTCTTGGGTATATCTTTAGGTTTTATTCTCAACTTGTGATACCCTGACCTTAAATCAATCTTGGAAAATACATCTGCCCCTTGTAATCGGTCAAACAGGTCATCGATACGGGGCAGGGGATACTTGTCCTTGATAGTGACCTTGTTTAGCTCCCTGTAATCGATGCATAACCTCCGACTGCCATCCTTCTTTTTGACATATAAAACCGGCGCTCCCCAAGGAGACACACTCGGTCTTATGAACCCTAACTGGATTGACTCGTCCGGTTGGACCTTGAGCTCCTTTAACTCTGCGGGTGTCATTCGATACGGTGCCTTAGAAATTGGTTATGTTCCTGGAACTAATTCTATTTTGAAGGCATTTTCCCTCCTCGGGGGTACCAGAAAGTTCCCCAGGAAAAGCATATGGAAACTCCCTTACTACTGGGATATCTTCTATCTTCAATTCTTCTGGCTTGCTTTCCGTTACATAACATAGATAACCTATGGCTCTATGGTGTAAAATCCTCTTGGCCTTCATTATAGACACAATCATACAGTTGGACTTCCCTGATTCACCTTTGAAATGAACCTTGCCTCCCAACTTACTTTTTAAAACTTCTCCCTCATCACACTTTATTTTCGTCCCATACCTAGCCAAGCAGTCCATGCCTAAAATAACATCGAACTCGGCTATATCAATTTCAATAAAATTAAATGGGAAGCTTTCTTCAGATATCTTAAGAGGGACATCCATGAATGCCCTTTTCACATATTATAATTTGGCCATTAGGTAGACCTATCTGCTAGGCAACTACTTTCTCATGTTCTTGTAAGCTCAATTCAGGGGTAACACGTGCAGAAATAAATGAATGCGAAGCACCAGAATAAAATAAATCATAAAGAGGCCTGAAATTTATCAAAAGAGTTTCGGTAATTACTATACCAAAGGTGGTCATTTCCTTTTTGGCCTGGCCTAAATCTCTTTCTCTTGGTACATGCTTCTCAAGTCCTTTTTTTTTCCACCCTTTCCACCTCAGCTGCTCTCTCATACATCTCTTACATAGTATGGAACAGTTGACCTGCCAGATTGCCTTGTATATACGGGCTAAACCGCCTTCAATCCTAGAGATCTCCATGTGTTCCTTAATCACATAATCGACACAAACCGAGCCAACTCATTAAACTTTGCAACATATTGCATCACCGACATATATTGTCCTGTTATTCCTAACTTCTTGAACTCCTCCTCCCTCTGGCATTGCAAGGAGAGAGGATAAAACTTCGCTCGGAAATCCACTAGAAAATCTCCCCATGGCAGTCCTGTGCCCTTGTACTTGTTCTTCATAGTGCCCCATAACAAGTCTACTTCCTTGGTGAGGTAAAAAGTTCTAATGGTCACCCATTTTTCCTTAGGTACTTCGGGAACCTCAATATCGTGTCCATGTGGCGAATCCAATTCTCAAGTTCAATGAGGTTGAATTCCCCTGCATATGTCCTAGATTTCCTTTTGGTCATCCTATCAGCATGAACATCATCCCTAACCGGGCTACTTCCTTCTACACTTGGGTTCGTAATTCTTCGCAGAAGTTCATGTATTGCCTGGCCTAAAACTCGGGGTGATAAGGATTAGGTAGGGGTATCCTCCTCGCTGAAGACCCCGACACTGGGTCAACATGGGGCCACTCTTGGGGTTTCTGAAGTTGCATATTATGACCTTGGTTGTCATATATTTCTTCTCCATGCTTATTTAAAGGTCGATCGCTATTTAATATGTGCGACATACTATGATAAACATAAGACCTTAGTCCAAACACATTCTATTCCTCACTCCCATACTTGTAAATTTAGCAGCGAAATCTCCGATTAACTTCCTTAGTCATAACCCCATATTACTGGGTTCTCCCTCTTACAGACATGCGTGGCATACTGTTTGGTCTCTTTCCGAGCCGAAGTTTATCTGTTTTATAGGGTGTTTTTGCTTATTTTAGCCCTTGTATATATATCAGATATGATAATTTTGTGTTTTGTAGGAAAATAAAGAATTAGAAGGAATTTGAGCATAATTTAGGCTTTTTAGGGAATCCCGAGTGATTTCCCGAGCCGACCCAAGTCAACCCGAGGCGAAACCGAGCTGGGAATCGAGGCAAAACCGACCCGGAAGCTCATCTCCATTTTTTGGCGTAAAACAGGGCAAGGTGGGCAGACAAAGGTCACGCCAGAGTCACAGTAGTCGCACCCGAGACAGTGCCCTGCCGCGCAAACACAGCAAGCCTAAGCAGCAGAGGTCGCGCTTGCGGCCCAAGCCGTCACGCCCGCAATGCGCTACTGAGAGGGGAGGATGCCGGAGGACAACCGCTGATTACGCTCGAGAAGGACAATGTCGCGCCCGTGACATACGGCCGTCGCGCCCGCGACGATTTGGGTAACGCCCGCGACGTCTGCTAAGCCAGTGACGGATGACGATTGCCAGAAAGGGGTCGCCCCCGCGACCAACCCAGTTCTGCGAAAACATGCGCGTGTTACGGGAATTAATCTAGGGTTTTGAGTTTTGTTTTTCCTTTTTCTATAAATACCCATATGTATTCAACACTATTATCAAGTAGTCTAGGTAGTTTAGGAGTAGGATTAGAGTAGAATTAGATTTAATTGCTTTCTTTAATTTTACCTTAATCCTTTAATTGTTCTTAAAGTTTCCTTTGATTTCTAGCAATTGTATTCAAACTTTCTCAAGCTTTCTCAATTCAAGCAAGTTTCCATTGAAGTTTTTACAAGCTTTCTCTCTCTCTCTCTCTCTCTTTCTCTCTCTCTTTCTAATCTCCATTGTTGGCTTGTTTTCCAAGCTTTCTAGTGCTAGTAATACCTAATCCACTTTTAGTGAGGAGGAGGGCTAAGGGTCACAAACTCCACTCTCAAGTGGAGATTTGGGGATTCTTAATAATCTAATCCAAAATTTCTTGTTTGTTCGGGGGAAATCCAAGTGTAGATTGAAGAATTAGTGAAGATTTTGGTCATCGAAGGTATAATTTCTTGCTCCTAATTTCATTGTTCATTCTAGTTTTCATTCATTGCTTTAATTGCTTATTTGATTTCATGCTCTTAATTGCTTTCTTTGATTTCATGCCTAGATAGCTTTATTGCTTTCCTTTACATAATTTACTGCTTTCCGCATTGAGAAATCCCCAAACACAAACCGATTTCCTCGTCAAGCCTAAACACCCATCCTTGTGGATCGACAACCCTACTAAAAACCACAAAAATTACAACCGAACAATGGCACCGTTGCCGGGGATGGCGTTATTTGGCAGATTAGGTTATTGGTTTTGTGTATATAGTTTATTGCTTTCTAGGATCTTTCGACAAAATGTGGTGAAAAAAATTGAATATCGAAAAAAAAGAAAAAAAGAAAAAGAAAAAAAATAGAGATTATGGCTAGTCCCCAATTCCCCCTATATGAGCATGAAATATTTTGGAGGTATTTTGCTAGATTACATGATTATCGTGCTCAACGTGAATTGTATGGTATCTTTTATGATACATTGGATATGTTGGGAATTGTGAATGAGGGTGTGAATTATGAGACCCGAAACCTTTTAGATTATTATAGGTTTTTCGCTTTAGGAGAAGAAAAAGCATGGGAATTACTTGAATGGTTTTCTAGGGAATCTTATGAATTTGAGCAACAAAGTGTTAGTCCTAGCTTCCAATTTCCTTATGCACCACCGTCCGGGACGGAAACTGAACAGTCATGTGAATACCCTGTGTATGTTGATGATCAATTTTATGGTGGCGGTTATGTGGAAAACTGTTATGATCTTTCCCAAAATGCTATGGTTGAGTCTCATCCTTTGTGCGTGCATTGTGAATCTCCATATCATGCTTCCGAATCTTGGGTGGAAGTTAAACTAGATAAAATTCGTGCTGGAATAGATGGCTTACAAGATGAGGTGCGTGTGCAATTGAATGAATGCACGAATGACTTTGAGCACATGTTTAAAACTTGGGCATCAACTTTTTCTTCACAAATGGTTGGTTTGAATGTTGAAGTAGATCATTCATCTTTGAGTCCTGAAATGCATGTTGATTCTTCTGTGTATGATGAGGATGATGACTACTATGATAGACCTAGTTTTACATGCATGCTTAGCGATTCCTTAGCTCTAGCTACATCTTGTGAGCATGAGGAACATGATGATTTTGTGTGTGATGATGAAGAACTTGATGAAAACATGCTTGACGATGAACCATTGTCCACACCATTGTCCATGCTTGTGTGTGAAGAGAAAGTTGAGTTTGATGAATGCCATGATGCTTGTGATGCAATTGAGCATGATCTTGTTGGGAGAGAAATTGAATCTTTTGTAATTGAATGTGTGCTTGAAACCGAATTATTCACTTTCATTGAGGATCATTGCATTAGTGAGGCATGAGCTACCCTTTCATGTGCATCCATTGATGTGGAATCTTGTGATGATGAGCCTAATTCTTTGGGGATTGATCATGATTGTTTGAATTTGGTTGTTGACAATGATGTTTTTGATGATGACATGCTTTATGAGTCATTCACGATGAGTTATGTTCCTGAGCCTTCCACTTTCAATTTTGATGTTGATTTGAATGTTGCACCTTTGCCTTCTGATATTGATAGTTCTTCTGATGAGTCTGATATTGATGAAGATGAAGATGTGCCTATTTGTGATGTTGGGAGTGTTATGATGTGGTCTAACCCTGTTTTTTCCTTATCACCCATTGATGATTATGATGATTATTTGGATGAAAATGGTGATTTGGAATCTGTGTTTGATGAAAATTGCATGGAAATTGAGTTTGAGTCATTATTTGCATCCAAGTCTTCGCATGAGCATGTTCAGGAATGTGTTGTATTGTCCCCTCTCATTGATTTACATACTCAATTTCCATTTACAATTCAATTGGAGGAATCATTTTTCATGTCTCCTTTTAAGGTGCCTAGGAAAGTTGTGTACATTCCTGCATTCCATCATTTCTATGACTTTTCTAAGGCATTCTATAAACTGTTAAGAGCACTAATATTTGTTGATGTGCTATTGTGAGTGTGCTCTTACCTACACCGTTCTGAAATGCATTCACGGGTGCATGACTTGTTACTCCGGGCGTTGAATGGTTCTGACTTAGTGCCCGACGTCTTGAGGTGAGATGGAGTGGCCGAGGCTCCATGGACAGTTTCATTATTCTGAGATTTCATTGTTTGGGTATGCTCAGTACCCAACCAGGTAATATCGTTCCTTTCTCTTGTAAATATAGTTAGTGAGTTAGTTTTCTTTTCTTCTGTTATTTTCTTTTTGTGTGTGTTTCTTTTTCTTTCCTTTTTGGCGGGCTTGCTTACCTACTTCTGTTTCCATTGAGGACATGGCAACCTCTTTGTGTGGGAGTGGGAGGGTAGTTTGCAATCCGGCTTTTGAGTCTAAGAAAAGAAAAAAAAAAGAGTGAGAGTAGTTTTGTAAATAATTTAGTTTTTTTCTTAGTTCTTTAGTCTCTAGTGTCTTGTATAGTTGTTTTTCCTTTTGATCTTGCCTGCGAACCATCACACATAGTATGCCTTTCTTATTTATTTCTAACATTTGGTGTGATGTTCGTTGGATCGCGAATTGGGTATGCGTTAATTGAAGACCTTGAGGTAACCTCCTTCCGCACTCTCTTTATGTGTATATATTTTGATCCATGTTGCATGCTCGATTTTCCTTTTGGATGGCGAACCCCTTGAGTGTGAATGTTGGATATATTTTGCTGTTAGAGTCGTGTGGGCTCGGGTCTCCATCATTTTGTTTGTTTATTGCTTGTTTGTGAGTCTTCTGTAGGTTTTCTACCTTATTTGTGACACCCTTCTTCTTACAATGGGGACATTGTGAAGTTTTGTGTGGGAGTGGGGGGTGATACTTCCATTTGTCAAGGGTAGATCACCTAGTTTTTGAGTCTTTTGCTTTTGTTTTTCGTAGTTTGGGTCTAAAATTTAAAAAAAAAAAATTGTGTGAAACAGGAGAAAAAAGGGAGTAAAAAACCTTAAAAGTTTTCGTTTTCATTTTGCTTTTGTTTTTGCTTCGTTACTTGGATAATGTTGTCAATGTTGGGAAGACTTTCTTAATCTTCTTGAAAGAAGTCGGTTTGAGCATTTTCAACCCTAGCTTGGGCGTTGTCATGATTCATTTATCTAGATTCCCTTCATTGAATACCTAGCGAGATCTTTGTTTTATTTAACGTTCTGGTTGAAACTGTGAGACTCTAGTTGGCCACAGCCAAGCTTGTTGAAAAATTAAAAGCTAATTAAATTAATTAAATCTGACCCGTAGTTAAGTTAGTCTACCTACACGGGACCGGTATTAGCGGTCGGCGCTATTACCCCTTAAGCACATCGTTTTCGTAACGATGAGGCGTATGGAGTTGTTCGTGTTGGGAGGGTAAACCCCGTTATGGGCCGTTCAACTCTCGAAAAATCTAGCACCAATCTCGTTGAGCTTTCTCAAGCCAACGCTAATCAATGAATCTTTAATAATTGTCTCACCTTGCGTTTCCTGCGGCCCTCACTAAGCCAAGGGCGACATAAACAAGGGAAAGACATCACTTGAATAAATCCCTTTTCGCTTTGATTCGAGCTCGGATGTGAGTTTTTCTTGGGAATCGATCGGAATCACTCGGAACCCACTAAGCACTTGTGCACATGGGATTTAGCTTTTCATGAAATGTCGGGAGTCGAAAATCTCTAAGATTGATAATTGCTTGAGTTAGGTGTTTTCGTGGTGCTCACAACGCTTCCTTTTGGATGATTATTATCGTTTTCTTGATTGCGATAGCATGATTCCTTGAAGCAAGTTGTTTTCTCTTTTCTTTTTTGTTTCCTTGTTTTGTTTTTCACTTTCCCTCTCTCGTTTTTCTTTGGCTTTTGTGGGTATGGCTTCTATTAACCCTCACGAGACCTACCTCGTCCACTTGGGCTGCCAAGGGGTTTAAAGGGTTTAATGCATGTGCTAAATGCATCCGCAATTCCTGCGAAAGTGATCAGTTAGGGTTTTTAGTTTCTTTTTCTCTGTTTTTATCTTTGTTTTTAGTTTGCTCGGGGCGAGCAAACCCTTGTGTGGGAGAGTGTTGTTCGATCTCTTTCCGAGCTGAATTTTATCTCTTTTATAGGGTGTTTTTTCTTATTTTAGCCCTTGTATATATATATATATATTAGATATGATAATTTTGTGTTTTGTAGGAAAATAACGAGTTACAAGGAATTTGAGCATAATTGGGGCTTTTTAGGGAATCCCGAATGATTTCCCGAGCCGACCCAAGTCAACCCGAGGCAAAACCAAGCTGGGAATCGAGGCAAAACCGACCTGGAAGCTCATCTCCATTTTTTGGCGTAAAACAGGGCAAGGTGGGCAGACAAAGGTCACGCCCGAGTCACTGTAGTCGCACCCGAGACAGTGCCCTGCCGCGCCAACACAGCAAGCCTAAGCAGCCGAGGTCGCGCCCACGGCCCCAGCCGTCGCGCTGCTGAGAGGAGAGGATGCTGGAGGATAGTCGCTGGTCACGCTCGAGAAGGACAATGTCGTGCCCGTAACATACGGTCTTCGTGCCCGCGACGTCTGCTAAGCCACTGACGGATGACGATTGCCAGAAAGTCGCGCTGCGACAGCGCGCGTCACGCGCGACCAGTCTGGAAACTTGAAACTGCGCGTGTTGCCGGAATTAATCTAGGGTTTTGAGTTATGTTTTTCCTTTTTCTATAAATACCCATATGTATTCAACACTATTATCAAGTAGTCTAGGTAGTTTAGGAGTAGGATTAGAGTAGAATTAGATTTAATTGCTTTCTTTAATTTTACCTTAATCCTTTAATTGTTCTTCAAGTTTCCTTTGATTTCTTGCAATTGTATTCAAACTTTCTCAAGCTTTCTCAATTCAAGCAAGTTTCCATTGAAGTTTTTACAAGCTTTCTCTCTCTCTCTCTCTCTCTCTCTCTCTCTCTCTCTCTTTCTCTCTCTCTTTCTAATCTCCATTGTTGGCTTGTTTTCCAAGCTTTCTAGTGCTAGTAATACCCAATCCACTTTTAGTGAGGAGGAGGGCTAAGGGTCACAAACTCCACTCTCAAGTGGAGATTTGGGGATTCTTAATAATCTAATCCAAAATTTCTTGTTTGTTCGGGGGAAATCCAAGTGTAGATTGAAGAATAAGTGAAGATTTTGGTCATCGAAGGTATAATTTCTTGCTCCTAATTTCATTGTTCATTCTAGTTTTCATTCATTGCCTTAATTGCTTATTTGATTTCATGCTCTTAATTTCTTTTTTTGATTCCATGCCTAGATAACTTTATTGCTTTTCTTTACATAATTTACTGCTTTCCACATTGAGAAATCCCCAAACACAAACCGATTTCCTCGTCAAGCCTAAACACCCATCTTTGTGGACAGACAACCCTACTAAAACCATAAAAATTACAACCGAACACACACTAATATATACGTATATATTTTCCACCATATTGACATAGACATACATGTACTATATTCTCTCATTACTAGCCTGTCACTCCCTATAGGCATGATAAAATTAAACTAGAGTTCACCACCTAAAGGAATCCACATAGAATACTTAAGCTTTAGAGATTTTCACCTTCGCCTTATAATACTTGACCCAAATCATCCACGGAGGCATAATTCCATGGTTTAAAAACAAAAATAATTGTTCCTTAATTAAATACAATAAGGTCCAACCCAAAATGTCTTAAAACGCAACAATGTAGTTAACACTGCCCCAATTCTGCGTACTTTTGCGACTTAAACTCAAGGTCGCCACTAACCCAGGCCTTAAAGTCTGGAATCGCTCCTCATGTACACCCTGATTAAAGGTGTAAATAGAGTCATGGCACTTGTCAGGGAACCACTCCTATAGGTGCATGTCGAAAAGGGTCGCCAATAGACAGTGAGCTCTCCTCACTTGATCATGGTATTGAGAGTTAAAGTTTTGCCTTATGGTATGAAAGTCACCCATCAATTTCGCAACATGGGTGGAGACATAATCTTCCTTCTTCATTAGTATTGCATATGGGTTGAGGGTTTGAGGGTTAGCTATTTATTAAAACATAAAAGAGATAAAACGATAAAACGAAAATCATCAACTTATAATCAACCCTTCTCATACACATGCATAAACTCATCGTTCGCTAACTCTTTTCATACTCATGAACTATAACGACTCTTGAACTTAAGGTATTAACCTATGATCAAATCTTCCGCTACTCGTGCATGACCCCTTATTCCCTAGCTCTTTTCATACCACTATATATATATATACTTAAAATATTCTCATACCCCAAATTAGTTGTTCAACTTTGAATAAGACTCGGGAACCCCTTCAAGTACCCATATACTTAACTTGTAATAGGTCACATACATATAAACTCTTATCCTGTCTTTACCACCACTTAGTTACCTCTAACTTCACCCTATACTATTCTTAACACCAAAAGGTATCCCCAAATTTGTCTATCCCAATTTATTTTTCTCTTATACCACAACTGTAACACTCCCAGGTTATTAACCACTAGATTAAGCTAATGACTCACTTAAGCTATTGATTAACGCAATAGAATTAGCACCCGAGGGTATTACCGCTGTCCACGGAAGTGGACAAGGCTAAAATCTATCTCAAAGCATACAAACCATAACATGAGTTCATCTTAAAAACACCGTGATCCCCCATTATACAACTTAAACTTAAACAATTCCTCAAAAATAAACTCATAGCCCAATATCATACATAACCATTATTATAACAAGCATCCTTCGTTTGAATCAATTGGCTGCTAAATCACCTTTATCGTCTTACATGGCCTAGGGCTTCGTCCTTCTGATGCCTTGCCTTCTCCCTTAACCGGATTCCCTAAAACAAAATCAGAAAACTTCGAAGGGTTAGATAAACTCAGTACGCATACCCCTTTGATGTAAGAATCATTTTAAAAATTATTTTAATTAACTAGCGCGGTTCCAATACAATTAAAACAATGTAAAAGAGGAATAATGAACATTAAGTGGTACATAACTTACAAAATAAAGCCGTAGCTTAACTTATTTATGTACTTACGAAAAACCGTAACTTAACAAAACCATGCTTGAGAACATTTTCCTTCCAACATAACATAAACCAAGGTTTAGGAGATTCACAAATTATACCTAAACTTGACATAAATCACACATTACTTAAAACATATATTCGATCTTGAATTATCATAAATCAAGACTTGTAAAAGTTGATAAGTAAATCATAAAATCTTACTTTAACTCAAAGGACTTGGGAAATTTAAACTGATTGACACTTAGTTGTCCTTTTATTACCCTAAAGGTCCCCTACTTGAGATCATCGATTGAGCCTCCGTATGCGCATACCCATACCGATCGCGAGATCCGGATGGTGGATATTATCCTGTACTAGCCAGATTTGGTAGGGTGCACTTATGGCACGAATTATACTGGTGTGCATTAAGGCACAATTGTCCTGGTGTGCACTAAAGCACGGTTATCCTGGTGTGCACTAAGGCACGGTTATCCTGGTGTGCACTAAGGCACGGTTAACATGGGCGGGACCTTTATTTATGTGGGATAAGCTGGGCGGGACCTTTATTTATGTAGGATAAGCTTGAAAATTTTACTTGTTTAACCCTTGATCGAACTAGATTCTTAAATGACTTATCCATAGTATTTATCCATAACCTATTCTTAGACAACACTTATACATATAAAGGAATTCATTCATGAAAAATTTAGTAACATAAAACTTGTTTATCCAAAAGTACCTAACAATAGTACTTAATTGGCATAAATTATTTGTAGTGAAGGATGCATAACATAAACACTTACAATAAAATAATACTTGATAAATCATACTCTGGTATTTAAAATCACATAAAACTTACTTATACTTGTGCCTGACATATAAATTTTTATAAACAACATGAATCTTAAAATAAGCATATTATTTAAATGGCATGAAATAAAATAAATCATACGTTTATCTTAAAAAAGTTACAGGTAATATACGTACCTGGACAATGCAACTTACTCGTGTCTGACTCGCAGGGACTTGAACAGTTAAGAGCAATGACCTCTTGAGAGCACTTAAAAAAAAGTAAGAACCAAAGATTAGAACCGAACTTGGATGGAAGAAATAAAGAACATCCTAGTTGAATTCTAGGATTATTTGATAAGTAAACTTGTTTCCTAAGGTTCACTCGGAAGGTCATAACTTCTTCCACAAGTATCATATCATGGTGAAAAAGGACTTTTCGGAAAGCTAAGGTCATGTACTCCAATTCTCTGGTTGAGCATGAAGGTCAAAAACGTGGCTAAGGAAGGTAAAAAAAAAACCCCAATTCCAAAGTCTGTCCATAATTCATGGTTTTGAAAGCGAGTTATTCGGAGAATTATAACTCGGGCTATAGACATCGGTTTGGAACATGCAAGCTATCTATGGAAACCTTGAAGAACTTACTACAACTTTCATTTTATTCACAAATTGGTTTAAGCAAGGAAAATGGTCGGGTTTTGGCCAAGAACCAAGGGGAATCACACTAAATTTCTGGGTAAACTCCAATTTCTGACCCTAATTCGGGGACTCATAACTCTCACTCCCGGCATCGTATGACTACGAAGTTTACCTTTCCGGAAAGCTCAAAGAATCCTCTAAAACATTTATGTTGAACACTTAATCCAAATAATTTTTATCCCCACAAAAAATATACATTTCCAGACTGCCTCCAAAAATCCGTATGTAAAAGTACCCCTTTACGGTTTTGGGTATAACTTTTAGTATACATAACGAAACTTCGTGATTCAAAAACCGGGGTTTAGTTAACATTTTAAGATATCTATTCATACCATAAAATATGTCAAATTCACATTTACTACCCTCAGGAATTTCCAGATTGCACACAGACATGAAAAACACTCTTGTTTTTCTTGCATATACCTTGATATTTCGAGTAGGACGTCATCAGATATCTAAGACCACTACGAGTAGAGCATCATTCTTGCTCAAGATCAACCCCGATAGAGGCGCTTTCCGCCCACCACCGCGACTCAGGATTCCATTTCCAGGCATCATCTGAGGCTTTGCACTCAAAAGTCATATCCTAATCGGTGTCCATCATTCTACTTTGATTTTCATCCTGTCTCGGACTCAATCAAGGTGGGAGCTATCTGTAGACACCGGATTTTGTGACAAGTTATACGATATAAATATAGAACAAAAGGATCAAATAAAGAAGAAGAGATTGAATAACAAGAGCTAAAACATGTGCACCTTACATGTACAAATGTGCCTTAATATTGCATACAAATCACTTGCAAACATGCCTATGTAAAATGCAAGCCATGCAAGCCATGTAATCCAATGCCGCGAGGTCACAAGCTCAAATCCTCACAAGAACATCTAAAAAATGCTTCACAAAACTCAAATATAATAGCACTTCCATCTAAGTATGAAGCAACATTTCCCTAGGCAGAATGCGTTCATCACCCACCGTCCAAAGATGCATGGACGAGAGGAGGTTCCTCCTCCACGTGCTGGTGGCCGGTCGGCCTTGACCACCGACCACACGAGGTCAATTGACCTCGTGCCACTGTCCACTCCAAGTTCACCCCCCTCACTGCCTAGTGTTTTGTGCCTTGACTGCCTTGGACGAGAGGGCAAGTATGTGCATGTATCTCTTACTACCTCATTCTCCTATAAATACTATTCCTGTCAAAGCTGAACACAATCATCCACTCATCAACCCACTCGATCTTCACTCATCAAATCACCCTCTCTCTCTCACTCATTCACCAATTCTCTTATTCTCTCTAGTATTATTTTAATCTCTACTCTCACTTCCATATTCGTATCATTATTATACTCATCTTTCTTCTTATCTCAACATCACTTCAATATCATCATAATTCCTATCCCTATCATCTCCTAATTCTCTAAACTCAACATATCCAAAATACCATAAAAAACCCTAGGCCTAAACACATAAGCTACAAAAAGCCCTCTTTTCTACCTTCTTTCCCACCACTTTCTTCCTACTTCTTTTGGTTTGTTTTGGTACTTTTGAGGAGTATTATTCAAGGGCACTAAGCGGAGCATTTTCAAGCACAAGAGCAAGGCAAGGCCTCTTCTTCAAATTAGCACAATGTAAGATCTAAAGCTTCTTTGTTTTCCTTGTAAATAATGTGTAAATGTTGTACTTCTATTTTATAATCCATGTTGCATGTTCAATGAAATAGTGCTATAAAGTTCCTATTTATTCTCTCTTTGAAATATTATAAAAGCACACTTAAAACTTTTAGTAAAGTCTTTCCTTTTGTGAGAGGCGAACTACTAAAGTTCCTACTTTTCGAGTTCGTAGCCTTACCCGCGAATCCACTCTTGGGTTTCGTAGGCAGAGTCTTTTTTTCTTTTCTATTTGGTTTGTCTTAGCTTTTCCCTTAAAAAGTCGGGTGGCGACTCCCATTTCGAACGAAAAGCACATTGAGTTGCATAAACTGTGGTAAAACATGGTTTTACAAAATTCCGATGCAACTTTAAGGCTTTTTCTTTATGTATTTCTAAATAATGTTTGCATAAATTGCTTTTTTCCGAGCCTAACATTTAAATGAGAAAATTGGATTAAATTTGGAAGAGTTTTGGAACAAGTGGATGTTCACTCTTAAAGGTTTAATTCCAATGACTTATAAAATACACAAGTAAAGGAAAAGTGATTTTACAAATATTATTCATGAAATATGTAATTAAAATTCCTTAAAGTGTCCTTTTCAAAGGTTCAAACCCCAGCACAAATCACCGAATCACACCCCAATCCAACTGGACGTTCAGAAGCCCGAACGGCGAGGAAAAATGTCCACATCGGGACTTTATTTTTAATCCCACTGCCGGTCCTGCTCCCACCTGGAACGGGATTTCGGGACCGGGTGGAGCGTACCGGGTTGGGGCTCGAGCCTCGGGATCCATGGTTTTCAAGTCTATCCTCACTACCACCAAAGAACACGAAGAAATCAACTTCAAGGTCGGGTGTGAAGTGCATTTCAAGGTGGACCCAGGACCCTAGAGGCGTGGTTTGATCAGCATTGGGTGTGGTATCCACTTCAAATGGGACCCTGGACCATGAGAGTGGAGCTACGGGTCCTCACTGGCACCTACTTTGGGCCTTTAAAAGGGTTCGAAGTCCTTCGGCAAGAATAAGCGCAAAGGGGTCAACGTGGGTTGTGGAAATGGACGTGCCTTCACTCTTTCGACCATAGCTCCTTCAATAAAGCTCTGATGGACTATACATTTTAGGAGATTAAAGTACACACCGAGAGCTTTCCATCAATATCTTATGGGCCTAAAACGGAGTTCGGATGAAGAAGTTATGCGCGTTTGAAGTTGGCAGAAAAAAACTGCCCAGAATGACGTCGCACCCGCGACGCATGGGTCGCACCCGCGACCTCCTTCTGCCTAAATGTTGGCTGCTGCATCCCTTGCTCGGTCCACCCGCGAGAAAACATGTCGCGCCCGCGACCTCCTACTGCCCACGCGACATCTGCTATCCGATGGTTTGTTGCGCCCGCGACCAAACCGTAGCGCCCGCGAAGGGCCATTTTCTACGCGTGATTTTTTCCCCAAAACACTGTGTTTTGATTTTTCCCCCTTTTTAATATAAATACCCCCCTAGCTTATTTCCTAGGGAGATTATTCAAATTATGTTTTGTGATGCTTTTGCATTTGTAAGGGTTTTCCCCTTGTTTCTCTCAAACCTTGTTATCTTTATCCAAGTAATTTTGGTGGTGATTCAAGTCATTCCTTTAGTGATTATTGGTGGAATTTCCTAGATAATCGTGGTGGGGTGTTAGGCCTAAAGTTGTGGACTTTCTTTACTCAAGGTCATATCCAACCTTTGGGTGTTCAAGGCTTTGTTCTTGTTGAATTTCGAATCCATTCATTCACTCAAGCTATCATCACTCCACCACGCGTACGGTAACGCTCCATTTGGTATCAGAGTTTTGGTTTTATTTAGCTTGAGTTTTTTCATTGTTCTTGCTAGTGTGTTCTCTAGTATTGGTTTTTGTAGATTGTATATAAATATTGGTGACCCCCATTCCCTTTGCAATCCAAGAGTGTTGGAATACTTTGTATCGTGTTTGTATTTGGTGTTTTTAAAGCAATTTGGAGCTTTAACGTGAAGTTGGAAATTAGTGCCCGGAAGGTGTTCAATGAAATGTCATTGTGAGAAAAACACAAAGAACCCTGAGCCAAACACTAGCCAACTACAAAAGAACCCCCAAACTCCTCAAAATATCCCAAACACATACCGTCCTTCACCGTTCTCTCGATATGGAAGAAGAAGTTAGCTCCAATGGAGAGAAATTAAGCCGACGCCGAAGTTCTCAAATTCGAGCTATCGAGAACCAATTCACCACCATAGACGAACGGTTCACCTCCATTGAGAATTGGAACTTCAATATCGTGCGAACTCTTGACAACCTTACGGTCCAAGTGAACAACCTAGCGCAAGAGTATCAAAGACAACCCCGAGATGAACGAAGGAGGTCCACTCGTAGCCCTATCCGTCCTCCTCCCTCCTACGAGTCGAGTGATAATGATAGAGGCTCATTTCGACGCCATCGACGTCGGGAAGTGGTTGATAGGCCCCCTCGCGATGAGTTCCATGATATCAAGATCAAAATTCCAAAATTCAATGGCTGCACGGGCTCCAATGATTATCTTGAATAGGTCTAAATCTTGGATAGGATTTTTGAAATTGAGGATTATAGCGATGAACAGGCCTTCAAGATTGCTAGATTGAAACTCACCAAGGTTGCATCCCTTTGGTTTGAGAATGTCAAGGCATAAAGGGCTAAGGAGGGTCGGGCAAAAGTCACCTTATGGATGAGGCTTAAGAGATTGATGAATCGACGAATCTTGCCTAACACTTACAAGCGAGAGGTTAACTATGAGTCCATTTCATCACTTGATGGGCATGGAGAAGTTAAGCAAGCAATGGTCAATCTAATGCCCAACAAGGGAGCTTCCCTTGGTTCTTGTGAGCCCATTAATGATGTTGTTGAAGCTCCATGCCAAGAGGAGGATGAGAACATCGATCTTGCCTTCCTCTCCTCCTTACGGAAGAATTTCAACAAGGAGCTCCGATGAACGTCTCGACATTGCTTTTTGAGGAGTCAAACAACAACGGAGTTGTCACCAACACCTCTCACGACCTAGTCATTTATGATCTACCCTATGAGAAAAATGAGGTAACTTCAAACTCACCTATGAAATTCATTGAGACTTGCTTGGATGTTGGATGTTGTGATATAATGTTTTTGGGTGAGTCGTGCATGACCTTTGGGAGAAATTGGTTGTTTGAGAATGTTTGTTGGCGTGATAAGTTGTATAATGAGCATGTGATGTCCTTGATCAATAATTCTCTATACTTGGAGTGGAATGCTAAGAATCTTGGTGTTCATTTTGTGTTTAGTGGCGAATTTGGGATTGATGATGCCTTGATTCTAGTTCAACCTAAGTTTTTGAGCTCTTCGTTTGTGTCGTCCATGGATGAATATTTCTTGTATGTTGGTCGTTGTGATGTGAACTATTTGAATATGCCATACATGATATTTGGGCGACATTCGTTATTTGAGGATTCATTGTTGAATGAGTGTTATTGGAAATCCGGTGTTTAATGTTTGTGGCATTGTGTGTTGAGCGAAGATCATTTACTTGGATTTGATTGCTTGAATCCCTTAAACCCACGTCAAAACAAAATCTGAGTGGGAAGTGAGTTGAGGAACCTCCTATTGAGCGAAATACGGGATGAGTGTACTCTTGGTGAGGGCAAGCGAATTAGCTTTGTCTTTACTGAGTAGCAAGCTTAGTGATGCTGAGCGTTCCCTAACTCCACAAAAATTTCCTCCTTCCGTACTTTGTCCTTCTGATAAGCTGCAAGTGCACCGGTGAAATTGTAGCATAAATCAAGGTTGTTCCCACAGGGACTTTTCCTTTCAACGCACTAAACTAGCCTCCTAGTTGATTGCTAAGTCGATCCGTTTTTGGTTTAAAATTCTAAATCTAATCACAATCAAGAACTAAACAAACTAATATTCACCCAAACTTTTCTGATTTAGTCAAGGTAAAAAGGCATTCAGGGGATGAAACCTAAGTTAAATAACGAATCAACGACGTGGATTGAACTTTCATTTCATTAATTTGCACAATCAAGGTTCGATAATCGCATAGAATACTTCGCAATGAGATTTTGCCACTAGAGCGAATTGCCAAGACTAACCAAGCACCTACTTTCGTGGTTATTTCGATTTAGTCAAGGTTAAAGATCTAATTATCTCAAGAACCCTAATTAAAACTTCTATGTCTAGATAATTTTAACTAGTTTAATCTAGGTTTTCGGGTAATCGAACTTCTCCTTTCGGTACTTTATTCAACAACCTATTAACTTGAAATTGGTGATCAAGCAAAAGCAATAACAATTCAATTCAAAGACCAAATAGATTAAAACAAACTAAATTCATGATAATTCAATCCAACAAAGTCAATTCATCAAGCAACTTCAAGGTTCATCCCCTAAACTAAAAAGAACTACTCACAATTCATGTTTAAAACTACAAAGCAATTGAAATCTATTCTAGAAAACATATGTAAATCTATGAGAGAATGAGAAATAAACCAAAAGGAAGAACAATCTTGCTAGGAATCAACTATGGAGAACTTTTTCTCCTTCAATTCAAAGTGTATTCAAGATGCTCTTCGATCTTCAATCTTCTCTCAATCTTCAATGGTGGATGGAATATGGATGAAGGATATGATTAGGGCATGGAATGGAAGATGGTGGAATGATGATTGCCTTCTTCACAACCGGAAATAAGCATAATATAGGCAAATAGCAACTCAAAACCGCCGAAAATGAAAAGACACAAGAGACACGGACCGTGCCAGGGGTGACACGGACCGTGCCAGGGGTGATACGGACCGTGCTCATGGTGACACGGACCGTGCCCCCCAGGCACTACCCGTGTCAGCTCCCTGCACAAATTTCTTCAAGTTCTGGTCATAGGCACTACCCGTGCCTCCTCTGGCACCACCCGTGCCACTGCTTTTTTCAGGCCTAGGAGTCCTTTGGGCCATTGTTTGGGCCTCGGGTGATCCAACATCTCACTTCTTGGTCCTTTAAGCTCATAACTTGGATCTACACTTGATTTTTAGCTCGGTTTACATTGATTCTTCACAAATTACCTACAAAACTCACCAAACTCCAAACCAAGCGTAATATGGGAATTTCGGGCATAAAATAATATAATCAAATCAAATATTCCCCAAATTCCAATCAAAACAACCAAGTATTCATATATACAAGAAGCACTTATCAAAATCCTCCATGCTTAGTCCTTGCTTGTCCCTAAGCAAGTCCAAAACTCAAAAGAAAAGGCAAAGAAAGAAAATAAAAGAAAATGAAAGAAACCGGGACAAAAAGACTCAAAGAACTCAAAGCAAAAATAAAAAGAAAACTCAAAAGTAAAAATAATAAAACGAAAATATTATTTAATTACAACTCCTAAGGATGGCATCGATAGGAAATTCAATCAACCCAATCTCTAAAGTACAACACAAGAGTGAAAAAGAAGTCAATTTACACAAGTAAATGAAGACAAATGATTCAAGAATGGCACTCATCAAGTTCAACCAATCACCCTTAATCACCGAATGAGATAAGAAGGCACATGCTAAGCATGAAACTAGGTAAGAATGAAGAGCAAACTCTCTTTTTGGGAATGTGAAACACTCCTCTCATTTGTTTGAATATGAAAAATCATTGAAAGTTCGTTCAAATACTCAAACCAAAGCCACAACCAACCACGTACTTGCTAAGAATCTCAACTCTCCACCGCGATTTGCAAAGCAACAATGACAATCAAGAGGACTTTCAAGGGTTCTAACGGGGCTAGGGTTAAGGGTAAGAAGTGGATAATATTTGGGAAATGTGGAGATAAAAACCAAAGCTTGAAATTATTCCACACCAATTCAACATTCATGCATCCTACCACTTATAATCAATCCCAAACAAACCCACTATCAATTGGGAACTCGCCTTAAAACAAAACAAAAGAAACCGAAAAGTCAAACACTTTATTGTCTTTTTCTTCTTTTTCCGGAATTCTCCGATTTTTTTTTCACTTTTTCTGTTTTTTTCCTTTCTGATATTTTTTTCTCTTTTTTTCTTTGATTCAAACACACACAAACAACACACTTATATACAACTCACTAGGCAAGTTTCCAATTCCACCCAACAACCTCAATGTACAAAATTTGGGGAATCAAATCAATATTTACAACTCAAACCAATCCCCATCACAAACCAAACCACCAAAGTAACCATAATCAACCCAACTTCATACTCAAAACATTTCAAGCTATGGCTTAAAGGTAAGAATTATATAATCGGCCAAGGCTTATAATGTGGGTTCAAGAAAAGAAAAAAGTCAAGGCAAGGAAGGGGCTAACTACCGATTTTCTGATGTTAACGGGCGGTCAAGGCTTGCGGGTTCAATTCCTAATGCCTCTATCATCTTGTCAATGTACAACGCATAGCAATTTCAAGGAGATGCAAAACAAATGAAGGAGGATGCCACAATGGTGAGTCACTCATAGAAATAAGACTAATAAAAATGATTAGTCTTTTCTTTAAGGCTTATGTGGACTCACGGGTAGTGCTCAACAATCATTACCCAGTTTGAAAGATATGCATATGCACAACTCACTCTTAAAATAGTGACAAAAGTAATCGATCTCATTATCCTAGCACAATTCTCACAACATTTAGCTTCACAACTCATGTCAATTCACAGTCTTTCACAAACACGCTATACAAGATCAAATCAAGTCAAAAGAAAACTATCTCGCCTAATCCTATATCAAAAAGTTTTTTTTTTTTAAATTTTCTAATTTTTTTTCTTTTTTTTCAATTTTCAAAAACTTTTTACAAGACTCAAAATGAAAATAAGAAAATAAGAAAACGAAAACAACCTAAGAAAAGGAGAAATTAAAAACTACGAGCAAATCTAGAAAACAAAGGAAATAAAATCAAAACAAAAGAAAAAAAAACTCAAAACAAGTTAAAAATCAAAAATAAAAACGACTCAAAACACACATATCCACAAAAAGTTTACACATATCCCCCCCCATGCTTGAACCGAGCATTGGCCGCAATGCGAAACATCACTCGAGAAGCAAAGGAAGAAAACACAAATCTAGAAAAATCATAAATAAAAAGAAGAAAAATAAGGAAAAATTTTAGAAAATCCTAAAAAAAATAAAAAATAAAAAATAAAATCGAAAAAGCCTGGGTTGCCTCCCAAGAAGCGCTTGTTTAATGTCCTAAGCTGGACAAGGTACCTCTCAACCCGGCGAATAGTCCATAACTCCATAGCCAAGGGCTTTTGGAACTTCACATTGCATAGTACCTCTAAACATCTTCAAATTGACCCCACAGCTTGGGTCAAACTCATCACCTCCTTCAAAAATGGAAGGATCTCCATCATCAAACATGAAAATCTCATCCAATGTACCCTTGTTAATAGCATAAGGCACGTTCTTAATGATGTTAGTTGGGAGAAAAATTTCTTTTATTCCCACCCTTGCATCGCCAAGTTCATGGCCTTTATCAATAAATAAACCACAAGAATTTGCAACAAAATGGTCACGAGATTTCTCAAGCTTTTCACTCTCCACTACATGCACACAATCATCTTTCTTTTCACAAATCAAACCATCAACATTCTTATCCTTCTCACCAAACACAACAACACCAAAGCAAGGGGAAACGCCACGTGGCAAAACATCACGGAATAAATCAAACTCAAGTTCATGTTCCCCTATCCTAAACTTCATCTTTCCACATTGTACATCTATAACACATCCTACGGTAGCAAGAAAAGGTCTCCCCAAAATGATTTGGGTACGGGAATCTTCGGGCATATCAAGGATGACAAAATCAATCGGCACATAACAATCACCCACCTTAAGGGGAAAGTCCTTCAAAATACCCTTAGGGTACTTGATAGAATGATCCGCCATTTGCAATGACATGGCAGTTGGTCTTAACTCTCCTAGGTTCAACCGTTCATACAAAGAATAGGCATTAAGCTTACACTAGAACCCACATCACACAAAGCTTGGTCAACGGTTAAGCTACCTAGGCCACATGGAATACTAAAGCTTCCCGGGTCCTTAAGCTTAGGAGTAAGCTTGTTAAGAACCACGGAACTACATTCTTCAGTCAAAGCAACTTCCTCAATTTCATCAATTTTCCTCTTTTTAGAGAGGATTTCTTTCAAAAACTTTGCATACAAAGGCATTTGAGATAAAACATCCAAAAACGGCACATTCACATTCAATTACTTTAACATATTAAAGAACTTGCCGAATTTTGCATCAAATTTAGCCTTAGCATATCTTTGAGGAAAGGGTAACAGTGGTTTGTAAACTCTAGGTGGAGATGAACGTCGGGTTTCGGTGTTCTCTTTTGAATGCTCACTCTCAAGGTCTTTCTCTCTCTCAAAACCAACAACATTCTCACTAGGCCTCTCATCCTCTTTCTCAACCACAACTCCCCCATGCTTAGCATTTGGCACGCTAGGTCCCTCATATTGTGTCCCACTCCTCAAAACAATGGCATTACATTGTTCCTTAGGGTTAGGTTCGGGCTTTCCGGGAAGCATTCCCGGAGGGGTAGTGGAGGTACTAGCTTGAATGGCAATTTGATTCTCAAGCATTTGAGTGTGGGTGCTCATAAGGTCAACTTTAGTAGTTAAGGCCTTAATCATCTCATCTTGTCTTTGTTGATGCTCACGTTGCCGTTGTTGGTGTTGTTGTTGAGACAACATCAAAGCTTGTATCATGGTCTCTAAGTTAGGCTTTTGGGGAGCTTGTGGGGGAGGGGTTGCATTCACATTCAACAAATCCATCTTCTTAGTCATGGCATCCAACTTAGCATTCAACATAGAAATAGCATCAACTTCATACTTACCTCCCGTCCTCTTGGAACGGGGCTTTGACCACTGGTAGCTATTGATCGCCATCTCCTCAATCAAAGTTTGAAGTTCTGCCACTGTTTTGGACATGATGTTGCCTCCCGCCGCCGCCAAGATGTTGGCCCTCAAGTTGTCATCCACCCCGTTGTAGAAGGCTTGTATCGGGGCCCATGGTTCTAAACCATGGTGGGGGCATTGACGTAAGAGGTCCTTGAACCTCTTCCATGCTTCATAGAGGGACTCATCCGGCTCTTGGACAAATGTTGAGATTTGATTCCGGAGGCTCGTCAACTTGCTAGGAGGAAAGTACTTGCCAAGAATAAGCTAGCAAGTTGGTCAAAAGTGGTGATGGCAAAGCTTGATGGAAGAGCATCCAACCACTCCCAAACCTTCCTTTCAAGTGAGAAGGGAAACAATCGCAGCTTGATTGCGTGCACCATTGCATTTGCCTTAAAGGTCTCACATGCTTGGTTGAATAGGCGAAGGTGCCGGTTGGGATCTTCATTGGGGAGGCCATGGAATGGGTTGGCCTTCACCAAATTGATGAGTGAACTCCTCAGCTCGAAATCGTCAGCGGCCACTCTTGGAGGATTAATGACGGAGGGTTGATTTGTGACATTTGGCATCACATAGGAGCCAAGCGTGATTCTAGGCTCTTCACCACCGCCGCCGCCACCGCCACCGGACATGGCGTTCTTTCGCTTGGAGTTCTCTTCTTGTCTTCTCCGGGCGTGCTCTAACTTTTGCTTCTTTCGCCGGGAGCGAAAGGTTCTTTCGATTTCAGGATCAAACTCAAAAAGTGGAGCTTTTTGCATGCACGTAGAGTGAACCTGGCAAGACAAAAACCAAAGCACCAAGGAAAATCAAAACAGAAAATAAACGACTTAGGCAACCTTAGGGTATTCGTTCAGTGGCTGGCTAGGGACAAAATCCCCAGCAATGGCGCCAAAAACTTGATAAGCCGCAAGTGCACGGGTGAAATTGTAGCATAAATAAAGGTCGTTCCCACAGGGACTTTTCCTTTCAACGCACTAAACTAGCCTCCTAGTTGATTGCTAAGTCGATCCGTTTTTGGTTTGAAATTCTAAATCTAATCACAATCAAGAACTAAACAAACTAATATTCACACAAACTTTTCTAATTTAATCAAGGTAAAAAGGCATTCAGGGGATGAAACCTAAGTTAAATAACGAATCAACGACGTGGATTGAACTTTCATTTCATTAATTTGCACAATCAAGGTTCGATAATCGCATAGAATACTTCGCAATGAAATTTTGCCACTAGAGCGAATTGCCAAGACTAACCAAGCACCTACTTACGTGGTTATTTCGATTTAGTCAAGGTTAAAGATCTAATTATCTCAAGAACCCTAATTAAAACTTCTATGTCTAGATAATTTTAACTAGTTTAATCTAGGTTTTCGGGAAATCAAACTTCTCCTTTCGGTACTTCATTCAACAACCTATTAACTTGCAATTGGTGATCCAGCAAAAGCAATAACAATTCAATTCAAAGACCAAATAGATTGAAACAAACTAAATTCATGATAATTCAATCCAACAAAGTCAATTCATCAAGCAACTTCAAGGTTCATCCCCTAAACTAAAAAGAACTACTCACAATTCATGTTTAAAACTACAAAGCAATTGAAATCTATTCTAGAAAGCATATGTAAATCTATGAGAGAATGAGAAATAAACCAAAGGGAAGAACAATCTTGCTACGCATCAACTATGGAGAACTTTTTCTCCTCCACTTCAAAGTGTATTCAAGATGCTCTTCGATCTTCAATCTTCAATGGTGCATGTAATATGAATGAAGGATATGATTAGGGATGGAATGGAAGATGGTGGAATGATTATTGCCTTCTTCACAACCGGAAATAAGCATAATATAGGCAAATAGCAACTCAAAACCGCCGAAAATGAAAAGACACAAGAGACACGGACCGTGCCAGGTGTGACACGAACCGTGCTCATGGTGACACGGACTGTGCCCCCCAGGCACTACCCGTGTCAGCTCCCTGCACAAATTTCTTCAAGTTCTGGTCATAGGCACTACCCGTGCCTCCTCTGGCACCACCCGTGCCACTGCTTTTTCAGGTCTAGGAGTCCTTTGGGCCATTGTTTGGGCCTTGGGTGATCCAACATCTCACTTCTTGGTCCTTTAAGCTCATAACTTGGATCTACACTTGATTTTTAGCTCGGTTTACATCGATTCTTCACAAATTACCTACAAAACTCACCAAACTCCAAACCAAGCGTAATATGGGAATTTCGGGCATAAAATAATATAATCAAATCAAATATTCCCCAAATTCCAATCAAAACAACCAAGTATTCATATATACAAGAAGCACTTATCACCTTCACCCCCAAGCCTCTTCAAGAATTCTTATATCTTCAAGCAAGGTGGAGTTCATAGCGAGATCGTGATCGGTTTGATGGAGGGTTCATGTAACGGGTAGTCGAGCCCCGAAGTGAGCCTTCATTTTAACTCCCAAGAGTTGAGGAAAACTCTTTTTCAAGAAGGGGAGTATGGAGCGTACCGGGCTGGGGCCCGAGCCTCGGGATCCATGGTTTTCAAGTCTATCCTCACCACCACCAAAGAACACGAAGAAATCAACTCCAAGGTCAGGTGTAGAGTGCATTTCAGGGTGGACCCAAGACCTTGGAGGTGTCGTTTGATCGGTATTGGGTGTAGTATCCACTTCAAATGGGACCCTGGACCATGGAAGTGGAGCTAGGTCCTCATCAGGAGCTACTTCGAGCCTTTAAAAGGGTTCGAAGTCCTTCGGCAAGAATAAGCGCAAAGGGGTAAACGTGGGTTGTGGAAATGGACGTTCCTTCACTCTTTCGATACAACTCTAACGGAATGCAAATTTTTGAAGCTTAATGTATACACCGAGAGCTTTCCATCAATATCTTATGGGCCTAAAACGGAGTCCATATGAAGAAGTTATGCGCGTTTGAAGTCGGCAGAAGAAAACTGCCCATAATGACGTCGCACCCGCGACGCATGGGTCACACTCGCGACCTCCTTCTGCCCAAATGTTGGCTGCTGCATCCCTTGCTCGGTCGCGCCCGCGACTCCCATCGCGACGCCGACATTTCTTTGTCTAATGGTCTGCCGCGCCACACTGCATCAGAATAGCGCCGCAAGAGCCATTTTCTGCGCGTGATTTTTTCCCCAAAACACTGTGTTTTGATTTTTCCCCCTTTTTAGTATAAACACCCCCTAGCTTATTTCATAGGGAGATTATTCAGATTAGGTTTTGTGATGCTTTTGCATTTGTAAAGGTTTTCCTCTTGTTTCTCTCAAACCTTCTTATCTTTATCCAAGTAATTTTGGTGGTGATTCAAGTCATTCCTTTAGTGATTATTGGTGGAATTTTCTAGATAATCATGGTGGGGTGTTAGGTCTAGAGTTGTGGACTCTCCTTGCTCAAGGTCATATCCAACCTTTGGGTGTTCAAGGCTTTGTTCTTATTGAATTTCGAATCCATTCATTCACTCAAGCTATCATCACTCCACCACACGTACGGTAACACTCCACCGGGACTTGACCAGGATTCTCGGAATTTTTGTTCACCCCTATTTACAGCCCTACAACAACTCCTCTTAATCACAATCGTCGGAGAAGTTTGTAGAACTGATGAACTTCAATGATCAGGCTTTAGAGCATATCCTAGTTGACAACATGGTTGATTTGCATGCACAGGTGGTGTTGAAGACAGGGTCAAGGTCCTTCACCGCGCACCCGCGAAGGACCTTCGGTTTTAATGAAAGTGAAAATCCGGAAAAGGGAAGTTGCCTATATAATCTGATTATATATTCTGAGTATATAATATATATTCTGATTATATACTTAGATTATGTGTATATAATATATATATTTTGATTATATATTATATATTCTTATTATGGGCATGATTCTTGTAGATATAAAAAGGAAACAAAAGGAAACAAATCAAGGGAAATCAATCATGATTATTGTAGCAACAAAAGGGAAGAAATCAACACACAAGGTAAGTTACCGTTGGAAGGTCTCAAGTCCAAGCATCCAAAGGCATCTATAAAAAGGACGATAGAAGAATTGAGAAGATAGGCGATTCCACGGAAGTAATCGTGGAGTAAGAAATCCGGTGGGATTTCTCCGAGTTTGTAACCAATGGTTCGGTGGTGAAGGTAGTCAGTAAAGGACCTCTGGTGAAGGTATAGCCAAGGACCTTGGTGAGCATTCGTTGTGTCCACATGTGGTGGAGAGATGGTGTGTAGCAGAGCCTTGACGGACTAAGGCTGTGCGTGTTTGTACTTCAATGTAATCCATCGTGTTCCAAATTGCCGCTAGGGTTTTTCCTACGACGATCCTTATCTGTAGCTGAATCAAGGACATTCAGTCTTGGTCAGTGATCCTATCAGTAACTGCCTTCGGGCTGTTACTTATTGTTTTGTTTTGTAAGTGTAACTTGTTCTTTGATTGTTATAAATCTAATGAGGTATTTCAGTTACACTGTGTTTTGATCCTTGGCTTGAAACCAAGAAAGTTTTCTCTAACGTCCTTACCTAGTGTGTAGATCTTAATTGTGAACTTCACCCCCCTCTTGGGCTCCAACAGGTGGATTTCTTATAATCTCCCAAGGCACTTCGACTCCGTCCGGCCACAAGAGTTGGAGGTTTGGTATTTTGTATTTTCAATGAATTTTTATTTTGCCATGAGGTCGGGATTTGTTCTTCTTTCTCTTATCCATATTGTGGACGAAATGACCCGGGGTTGTAATCCTGCACCCATAATGATCACGGAGACCCTACTTGGTTTAGACTCTTAGAACTCCAAACAAATCTTTCGGGGAAACCTTCTTGCTATTCAAGTAAGTCTCGGTGTTTTCCTTTTTGTTACTGCATAATCTTTCTTTCTTTCTTTCTTTCTTTCTTTCTTTCTTTTTTCTTTTTCTTTTGTACATGTTTTCATGATTTTGCATGGAATTAGAAGTCGATCCATGTTGAATTATACACCGATAATTTTCCGGTTGTGATTTTTCTTTTTTCTTTTTTTTTGTCCAACCGGAATTTCATTCTTCTTTCTCCTTTCTTGTAGATTTTGCTCACGGAGCATCTTAGTATGATCTACTCTCCTATTACCGCCTCGGAGTTGGCAGCTTTTTTGCTGACGGAAGAGGAAGTATGATGCTTGTAAGAGTTTTGTCAAGTGGGTCGCTTTTTTGAAGAACCACAAGGAAATCTAGTGCTGAATCTAATGGTGGAAGGTCCCTTGCTTGACCAACCATTGTCGCCAGGCCGCCCATGTGACTATCTTGGGCCTATCCGAGCTTACCTACTTTAGGACCCGAAAGATTCCAGTTCGGGGAATCGGTTTCGGATGCGTTACTTAGGTGATCGGGAGCCGACTAAGGTTGCTTAATCCTTAAATAAGGATAATTTTTATTTTATGAAAAACGTTTTTGAGTGGAGGCTTTTATTTATTTATAATCAATTTTTATCATTCACACACTTGAAATTACATCGAATTAATTTATAAATAATTTTACATAAAATCCGATTCAAACCCGGGCCAAGTAGGAAGCACACAGGCCCACAAGGCCCAACAGAAAGTACCTAGAAAATTCAAAGGCCATGTGGTCTATGATGACTTCTATGGCGTTTTCTCTTGGGTAGGCTCTGGATCGGAATATGGGCATATGTAAATTATTTTTTATAACTTCTTTCGACATAATAAGCATGCATGTTGGATAACAAAAAAAGATTATAAAGAAAGAGTCGCCAGCCGATTTAAGAAAACCGACAAACCGAAAATAATATAAAAAATGACTCCGGTTTACGAACCCAAACTCCGAATTAAGGGGCAAGGTTATGAATTCGAGAATTAAATAATTCTCGCATCCGCCTGTTTAAAAAAACAAACTCTACTAAAATCGAACTTGAAAAGAAAAAGAGCGGGGAGAAGTTAAATAGATTTCACGACGTTATATTCCAATCATGCAAGAATAAAACAAATTCTTCTTTTAAAAAATAATGTACAGGTAGAATGATCTAAGAATAAATTACATGGTTGAAAATACAATAATGAAGATATACACGACTCTTACCTTGAGCTTTCAAAATGATCCCTTCTTCGTGGTGGATGCTTGGACTTGGTGTTAGATGGATGATGGAATGAAGGATTAAATGATTGGAGGTATGGTTATATGGTTGGTGTGGTGATGATATGGATGATAATTATGGAGGATAGAAGAGAATTTTGAGAGTATAATGATAATAAGAGTAGAGAAATGAAGAGAGTAAGGGTGTAGAATGATTATAGAGAGAGTAGAGAGTGATGAAGAGTGTTTTTATGAGAGTTGTTGGTGAAATGAGTGACAAATGGGGGGGGGGGTATTTATAGGTGAGGAGGGAGTTGATAGAATGGAAGGGAATAAACATGATCCACCAACCATGCTCCTTTAATATCATAATCCCCCTATTAGAGTTATTTGATTAATTGATAAGAGGAGATTAGGGGAGTGCACGATTTTGGGGATTGCATGGATGCATAGATTGAATGTTATCTCGCACGGATTGATGATATGGCATGCATACATAAATTAGGGGATGTGTTTGAATGTTATCTCACACGGATTGATGACATGGCATGGTTTTTTTTTTTTTTTTGTATTTTTGGGGTTTTTTTTGTATTTTTGGCTTTTGACTTTTGCATGCTAATTTATTACCAAAAAATTGTTGGGAGGTGCCACACATTTCTAACAACTGATTAGAAGGGGACCACTTAATGCACTCGAAGGGGACCACATATTCAAAGAACTGATTGCTGGGTGATTTTCCGACCATTTTAACTGAATTCTGGCTACGTATATATGAAAAGATAGAAATACCCATATGTTTTATCAAATAATTGTTGGGAGGTGCCATACATTTCTAAAAAACTGACTGGACGGGACCAATTTTTTCACACCTCTTCTCTGCACTCTCTCCTCCCCATTAAAAATCAATACAACTCAACCCATCAAAACCATAAACAAACCCATTTCTTCTCCTTCTTCTTCATTCGCCCACCACCTGAACACCAACACAACCACCAGTCCAACCGCCAACAACACCACCATCACTTAATTCGACACTCAACCACCACCGAGAACCATCACGACTATTTTAAATCAAACCATAATCTATGTTTGACACAACCAAGCACAAATCCCTTTCCTCATTCCATTAACATGTCAATTTCTCAATCAGTTTTTTGATTTTAGGTGTTAACTCAACCCATCAAGACGTAATATCAAGCAAGCAAGGAGAGAGACGGAGGAAGGGCGTCGGGTGCATCGTTTGGTTGTCGTGGGTTTGGACGTCCGTCAACATAAGTCGCTGGCAGCTGCGGGTCTGGTCGCACGAAATAGAGGAGAAACGAGATGGTTCAGGATTGAGCTCGGGTGGTTATGGGTGTTTTTGGGTGGCTGGAGTCGCTTTTTCTGCTGATATTTGGGATGCAAAAATGGAGTATGGTTGGTGGTTATGGAATGGTGTTGAATTCAGTTTGAAATAGGGAATGATCGAGAAGAGGGATTAGTGCTTGGTTGTGTCAAACTTAGATTGAGAATTGATTTAAAATGGTCATTGTTGTTCTCGGTGGTAGCTGAGCGCTGAAGTGGTGGTGGTGTTGGTGGTGGTTGGACTGGTGGTAGTGGTAGTGGTAGTGGTGATGGTCTGGTGGTGGACAAACGAAGAAGAATATGAGTTTGTTTATGGTTTTGATGGGTTGAGTTTTATTAATATTTGGAGGAAGAAAGAGAAAGTGCAGAGAGAAAATTTGAAAAAGTTGTCCCCGTCCAGTCAGTTTTTAGAAATGTATGGCACCTCCCAGCAATTGGTTGATAAAACATAGGGGTATTTCTGTCTTTTCATATATACATCGGCGAAATTCAGTCAAAAAGGTCGGAAAATCACCTAGCAACCAGTTCTTTGAAGATGTGGTCCCCTTCAAGTGCATTAAAAAAATGTTGTCCCCTTCTAGTCAATTGTTAGAGATGTGTGCCACCTCCCAACAATTTTTTGAATTTATTACATATGTACAATTTATCTAAACTATCCGGTACAAAATCTGGTGTCTATACCTACTACTTCCCGAATCGAATCATGAGGAAAATGGGCATCTCCAAGACATACCCCAGTCTGCATGTGGAATTCTCGATCTAACTCATTTGCGAGTCTTTTTTACCGAATCTTGGCTAAGGTATTGGAAGAAGAGATCCAAAGTAGAGGCACCTGTACCTCATCAGGTTATCACCTCCTCCACGGATGCATACTGGAGTTGGCTTACGACATCCACCGGGACTTGCCATTGGATCAACAGGACGAAATCCCAAAGTTCCTCGTAAGAAGAAGCGGTCCAACCTAAGTTAAATTGTGTCATACAACCTGTACTTCCGGGCATCACCATTCTGAAGCCTGAGTCTAACTCCGGTCGACAGAAAATAATTATCCCTAAAGGAAAGGGAAAGAAACCCATCATGTGAAGGAGAACCCCAAAAAGTAAGAGTATCGACGAGTTGAGAGCATTAGGGGATCCAAGGATCCTGAATCAAACAAAGACCGACCCGACATGGTGGAAGATGGAGGGAAAGAGAAAGTGATGATGGATGAATGAAACTGCTTCTGCTTCTGTATTTTTTATTTATTTCATGCTTTTCCTTTTGAATTAGTAAAGTAAAATATAATGAAAAAGAATGTACTTCTTTTATTATTAATGAAATGTTCTACATTCTATTTTACAAGAATTACACAAGTTATGGCTGTCTTCTTCCTTAAATCTTCACCATCTTCAAAAGGATCTCCAACCCTCTCCTTTTACGTCTAACTTGCCCCGAAGGGTTATCAAATTAGTCCCTCATTTTTCCTTCATTTTTTTTATTTATTGTGCTCTCATTTTGTCTGGTTTGTCTCAAAGAGATTTTCAAACTGACTCATCTATAGTTATCCACTCTTTTTTTCTTTTTATTTATTTCTTTTTTTTCTTTTTCCTTTATCTTTGTTAAGTAAGTGGCCTGTTGGAATTTCAGTTGCTTACTTTTCTAAGATAATACATGCTCAATGGTTCAGGACACATCAACCATTAGTAGCATTAACATAATATCTTTTGAGTTGGTTTAGATTGTGAGGCTGAATCAATTCTTCCCCGTCGGTTGTTGCCAAACGAGCTCCACCGCCTGGAATGATAGAAATGATGATATAAGGACCCTTCCAATTTAGAGCAAACTTTCCTCGAGGATCCTGGTGTGCAGTCCTCATTTCTTGTAGCGCCAAGTCTCTTTCTTTTAACTCCCGATCGTTGACTTTCTTACTGCATGCTCGGAAAATTCAACTCTGATATAACTGAATGTTGTATAAGGCTCGATGCTGTTGTTCATCCTATAAAGTTAGCTCTTCATATCTAATTCAGGCCAATTCAGCCTCAGGGATTTTGTCTCTCAGCGATGGTCCTTAAAGAAGGAACAACAATTTCCACTAGCAGAACTGCTTCCATCCCGTACACCAATGAGTATGGCATAAGCCCAGTAGTAGTTCGAATCGAAGTCTTGTGCCCATATAACGCATAAAAGAGTTTGACAGGTCAATCCCTATAGGTAACAACCATTTTCTTGATGATTTTGACTAGAGTTTTGTTACGACCTTAACTGCACCATTTGTGTGAGGTCAATAAGGAGAAGCATGATGAATGTCGAAATTTTATATTTTTCCAAAAGACTCGCAAATTCACCCAGGAAGTGACTCCCATTGTCGTTAATAACCTCATGAGGTACTCCATATCTAAAGATGATGTTGTTCATCAGCATGAACTTCGCCACTTGTTTTGAAGTAATCTTTGCATAGGAACTAGCTTCAAGCCACTTGGTGAAGTATTCTACAACAACCAACACACATTCATGTCCTCCAAGGCCAAGGTAGTCAGGTAAGATGACGGTTGATGCTTGAGATTGACATACTCCTGAAACTTTGAACATTTCCTCACAAACTGAAGACAATTTGTTTCCATTGTAGACAAAAAATATCCAGCCTGCTGGATCTTCTTCATTAACATTCTCCAGTTTATGTGAGGCCCACACTCACCCCCATGGGTTGTCTTCAGCAATTCACTAGCCTCATTCTTATCCACACAAAGCACATTGATCCCAATTGCGGTCTTCTTGTACAAGCAATCTTGGATGATGCAATATTACGCAACCATTAGCCAAATAGCCTTTTGAGCTCAATTTTTCGCATTAGGTGGTGTAGACATCGGGATTTGCACTGATATAATCCCGACTTGTCAAAAGTTTAACATTTGGACCGGATACCAAGAGGGATCATTGGGCCAATGTAATAAGCAAAGCAAGCAAAACAAAAGGCGGCCCAGTACCAGGCGCAAAACCCGCACGGGCTTTATAAACACAAGCGGCCCAAAAACAGAACCAGCCCAAGGCGGACCCCGGCCCAGATGCTTCAAAACCCGCACGGGTTTTCTACCATCTAAAGCGCATCGTTTTTCCTCGTCCACGTCAGTGATCCGTATGTGGGAATTATAAAAACCGCGCGGGTTTTATTTTCCAGAAGCTGACGCCAAAATCCCATGCAAGCCCCAGATTTTAGCTCACGTGCATTGACTTCACCTTGACTTCTGATAACCCACGCGGGTTATCTGATTGCATGCAGATGGAGGGCATGATCCAAGGGATGTGTCCCCTCCATTTCCCTCCTAAACCTCACCTCTCTCACCTATAAATACCTCCCTCCATTCCATTCATTCATGATCAACCACTCTCATAAACCACCATCATTATACTCAAATCACCCTCCACTACCTAAATTCTCACTAACAATCATCATATTCTCACTATTCTCATATTCCCATTCCCCTAACTCTACCAAATTCTCATCAAACTGCCATCCAGACATCACCTTTCCATCATCCTTATACTCATTTTTTCACCCACCAAGTCAAGGCAAAGTCAAGGTGTTTCGATCGCCGCATTCGGGCTCCTAAATCAAAGAGGTTCGCTTTTATGTTTCTTTTCGTTATTATTATTTAATCATGTAATTTGTACTTTATTTTACATTATATGTGCATATTTTGTAAAACAAAAACCCCTTCTTTATATTGCATGCTAAGAATATAATTTTGCGAAATCAGTTAAACTTCTCCCCGCTTTATTTCATTTTAATGTCGATTTTAGTAGAGTCTGCTTCTAGGTAATTCGAGAATTCTTATAATTCTCGAATTGAATTTACCTCTGACTTAGAAACGGGTTTCGTAGACCGGAGTTATTTTCATATTTTTATGGTTTGTCAGTTTCCTTAAATCGACTGGCGACTCTTTTATTTGTTTTTATAATCCGTTTAATTATTTAAAATTGGAATTTATACTAAAGTACTTAAAAAATGGTTTGACATCTTCCTCTCATCCAATTCAAGGCTAGAACCGAGAGAAAGTGGGCCAGGAAACAATAAAACCCACGCGAGTTTTAACATTTCCAGTCCCCTTTCTTTGGCCCAAGGAAGCAGGCGGCCCAGTCCAAGACCGGCCAAAACCCGTGCGGGTTTTGTCAGCTCTTGGCGGCCCGGTTGTTTCCTTTGGGCCTGAATTTGGTATTTTGGGTCGGTATTAAACCGTTATTAATATATTCTAGTGTAATTTCAAATGTTTAAATAAATAAAAAATGGATTTATAAATAAATAAATTTTCATCACCCCGAAAATGAATTTCGAAAATAAAAATATCCTTATTTAAGGATTAAGCAACCTTAGTCGGCTCCCGATCACTTAAGTAGCGCATCCGAAATAATCTCCCCGAACGGGAATTTTCCAGGTCCCACACATCAATGCAATGTGAGCTTGAAAGGAAGTTATTATGCCAAAAAAATCTAGCAGGATGAGGGTTGGCCCATCAAGCTTATCCTCAAGGCAAAGCAGTTCATTGAAATCCCCCATTAGACACCATGGGATAGTAACTTGCTCAGCAAGCTGGGCCAGACTATCCCAAAAAACAACTTTCTCACAAGGTTGGGCGAGCCCATAATAGGCTGTAATAAGGAATCTGCAATTTAAGACCTTATCAATAATTTCGCAATGAATATAACGAGTACTGGATTGAATTATGTTCATATATAAGGCGGATTGGTTTCAAAGGCACCAAATACCACCAGCATGGTTCGATGGCGGAATAGAAATGAAGTTAGAAAAGCCAAGTTTAGGGATGATTCGATTAGTATTAGAAGCACTAAATCCGGTCTAATGGTAGTGTTTATAAAAGCAAGTTCCTGTCTTAGTTGGGCCTTTTTGGCCCTTTGCACATTCCAACAAATGATCCGCATTAAACATAGGGAAATAGTATGACTTCCACAATCCTAAATGAAATGGCTCCGCACCTAAAAAATAGTGAATTAGGAGAGAATGAGCACACTTGATCAAAAAGTGGTACCGAAAGTTGAATCTGAGCGGTAATAGCAATCATTGAGCCCCACCTACGGGGAAAGTATAATTTTGATATGTATGAAATAAGTGGCTTCCGCAGCCAGAAACATACGGGTTTCGCACCCAATGCAGTAAACAAGTAAGCAAATGAATTCTTAAACCAGATATTACAATTGATGGGAAAATACAACAACAGTGTTACAAAAACCGGTCCTACACCCGATCCAATATACATCTTTAAAATATTTGTCTGCAGGGATGATCTTAAGAATTAAGAACAAGTAGGCTATGTGGCAAGAGATCTAGAACTTGAGCAATCCAGATCAAAAGAAACGAGCAGGTACATGCTCCAAAAATCCGAAATACAGCCACCCTGTCAAAAAACAAAACAGAGAAATAAAGGGAGGAGGGGCGATAGGTCTCAGAGATATAAAATTGAGCCAAAATTCCCAAGAAGGGAACATTGACCAAAGGACGGGACAGAGAAGCTCCAATGGAGATGACTGCCAAGTTAAAAAAACAACGGCAATTACAACTCCAGTAAGGCTCAAAATCAAAGACGGGGATGGTTGCCAAGCTAAGATCATAACGGCAGCAACATCCAAAAGGGACAACAATGAATCAACCCAGTATGGGAGAACATCATAGCCTTTAGGGACGAGGCAAAGGAGGACAAAAGGGGATTGTTGCCAAGTTGTGAAAACAACGGCAACAACAACCCCAAACAGCCTGAAGGAATGAGCAGTAAACTCAACCAGGGGAGAGAAAAGCCAAAATAAAATTATAACAATGGGAACAAGGGACAGAGAAACCAAAGACACAGAGTAAACCCTAAGAGATAAATACACATCTGCAATAAACATAAAGAAAGAGGGATGAAAAGAGTTAGGATAATAGAGTATATAATAATAAAAGAGAGAATAGAGTCAAAAAAAGGAGGCAAAAAGGGGGACAGATTAGAGAGGAAACTGGAGAAAACAAGTCAAACAAATGGGGAGAATAAACCAAAAATAAACCAACAACCAAAAAGCAGAAAAACAGACAGCAAGAAGACAAGGGGCAAAATGAAAGCTTTAAATTCCTCATAACATTGGAAAATAATGGGGAAATTAAAGCCAACAACAGATAGACAAGTTACGGAAATAAACAGAGGACATTGACTACTGGCAAATAAAGCCTTCTTAAAGAACTTAAGAACACAAAACAAACTCCAACACTGAAACCAGTACAACCAGAGGGTTTTCCGAAAAAGGATGCAGGACCACATTAAAGCACATATATTAAACATCCAAAAGACCTTGGACGAATCATTGGAAAGGATAGAAGGCTCAATGTCTTCAAGATCCAAGAAAAAATCTTCATTCCCTTCTTCATTATTCTCACCTTCAAGTTATTCATCAGGTAGTTTGCTGACTTGAGCAAGCTTGGAATCCATCATGGCATGAGAATTCAGCAGACCTTCGTTGGTGTCGAAGAAATGGGATCCGCAGGCTTGGAGGAAGAACCACGGGCCAAAACATTGACATTAGAGCTACCTTCATCATCTGAATCTACATTAGGCTTGTCAGCAAGGGCTTTACCTTTTGATGAAAGAGGGATGGAAGCATCAAAAGGTTTAGGAGCAGGCTGAAGATTTTGAAGGACAGGCTTATTGATAGCGATACCTTGGTTGGGTTTTTTAGGAGCAGAAAACAGTTTACGACTTCTCTTCTTATGCTCCTTTTTGTTCCAGCCATCATCATTAGGAGCACAAGGCTGGCATGGACAAATTCAGAAACACTAACAGCTTGGAATCTTTCAACAACCACCTCAATGTTAGAGTGAGAAGGGTGATTAGGACAGGATTCAATAGAGTGTTCAGAAGCACCACACAAAGCACAAGACTTAAAGAGGTTTTCATAGGTGATTGGCACAGGTTTAAAACCTGATCTGGTAGGGACAACAACCGAGCCAGGTAAAGGTTTAGAGATGTCAACATTAATACAAACCCGAGCATAGAGACACTTTTTTTTGTTGAGAGTTCGATGATCAATACGAACAATGGTACCCACATTCTTGAGAATGACAACAAGGGGTTTCTCACTCCAGTACTCTAAAGGGAGGCAGGGAATTATGATCGAAACATCTATATGAGAAATAGCTTCAGAACAAGGTTGAGACCTCTAACATGATAAGGACGGTTGAACCAAACATAGTCTCCGTCCTCAACATTAGAGAAACGAATGAGCACCCACCCATTCCTATTATCAGCATAGTCAATGGAACCTTTAATATGCTTCCAATCCAGTTTATTTTTTACAACAATAACAGGGATAGGGAGAGAATCACCTAGAGGTTTGGCCAGCAAACAGAGGTTTCTGAGATCATTGATTTCGCAAGATTCAACAAGAGCTTCCAGTTCTTTGAGATCAACGGAGGAGACATCAGTGAGCTCAGTTAAGTGAGCGGGGGAAATGATGGGATTCGGGTTATCAAGTGAAGTTCTGGGAGGAACACTAGGAGGTTGTAATCCAGTTGAGTTGCCACAATTCGTGTTGATATTGACCAAGTTGTGTCTAACAACGTTGGCGAAAGTAGGACAGATTCATTGGATTGGGTTGCTAGGATGGAGATTTCGACTGGAATCCATAGCAATTGGGCTTCCAGATTGGGCATTATGGTTAAGAGAGGTACAGAGTCGATATTGTGATGAGGAAGGCCATTTTGAGAAAGAGGAGGAGACGACATTGAAGGTAGAAGAGCGATATTAGAGAAGAGTGAGCAGGTGTGAGAGAATAAGGCCAGGTAGAACACCAATTTATAGGATTTCAACAGAGTAAGCACAACAGCAAGACCCAGTAACAGATAAACAATAAAATTCTAGAACCAATCAGCTATGTATACTAATAGAGACTCACAGAAAAAATCAGAAAAAATAAAACAACTCATCCACAGCTAGTAAAATTGCAAAACAGAAGTCCTTGGGTCACAAGGAACAAACACACCTGGGATTACAATCGTAGGTAGCATAGGCAATAGACCATAGACGGAAGTCCTTGCAGAGCACGCATCGGTTATCTCGGAACAGTAACCCCGGGAGGCCACGTGGCAGGTTTGGAGAGGGAAGAGGGGTGAGCCAGATCGACGCTGCACATCCCTCGAAAAGACCAGAAAAGCCCGCGTAAGAAAGCCAGATTTCCAAATAAGAAGAAAATCTGCACTTTCGCCTTGGATTCGCACAGGCAACTAAGAACACATGCAATTCTTCCTGAGTATAATCATTAGAGATAGTAGAAGGAGGAGAGAGATCCATTGGCAAAGGGGAAAACCCAGATAAAACAGGGAAAGAACAGACAAAACAGAGGAAATCGGCATGAGCATAAGCGGCGGTAGGGTTAGGGATTTCTTAGGAATTCGAGATAGAAGTTAGAACCCCTGAAGGACATCGACATGACTCTACACGATCGCTTTTGAATGAAAGCCCAAAATTCGAATAAATTAAAAGATATGATGCGCATGAAAGAAATCTCAAAGAGCAGAAGGACATTCACCTAGGCATCCTGGGACGCTCACTCACGATTATAAGGACGCTCACCCTGCGCTGGTGTCTTCGTGAAAGACAAATAAGAGTAGAAAACAGGGAAGTTTTCTGGAAATTTTTTGGAATGATTTATATATGTTTTTTCTATCCTTTTCTAACCATACTAATTAATTGTAACTATTTTTATTGTAGGAAACAATTAATCAAGAAATTGGAAAAAAGATATGGCTAGAAATTTTCCGGAAATCTCAAGGAGATCTCACGCATATTAGGAAGCAAGGCAAATCACAATGAAGGAAAGAATCAGGAAGGAATCAATCTCAAACGGTTCTCTACCTCTGATACATTGTGCCTACAAATAGAAGACCTCAAGGATGAAGAACTTCAACGATTCCACGGATGAAATCGGGTGATACAAAAATAGAGAGTGCTCTGTTTTTTAAATTCTCCTGTACGAAGAAAGTGTGTTCTTTATGACAATTTTGCTTGAGTGTAATCAATTCCTTAACAGACTTAGGTTTTGATTTGTGTGATTGTAATCGAATCCTAGACGGACTTAGGTTCAATTAGTGTGTGCACCAAAACAGAGTTTGGTGTGTGTTTTTCCATAAACTGTCTCGAAGTGTTCTGTGCAATTGTAACCCTAAGGACGTTTACCTTAGGCAATTCAATATGCATTTTGTTTCAACGAAATAAAGAATGTTATTCAATTATCATTTTTATTGTCCTTTATTTCAGTTTACTTTGCTTAAAGTCGATTCTTAATCTGCAAAGATTAAGAAAACCTAACGTCCTTTATCATTTGAGTATTTGTGCAGTAACCCTATTCACCCTCTCTATAGGGTTCTTTCAATTGGTATCAGAGCAGGTCCACTCAAGAAGAGACTAACCGCTCTATGGAAAAGATCATGGCTGGGATCGAAGATGGTGATATAGGGCAAGGACGTTGCTTGAACTATCCCCCATTATTCAGAGGATCAAACTTTTCCCAATGGAAGAAGCGTATGAAAGCATTCATCATGGATCAAGACTAGGACGGTTGAGACAGAATTGAAAATGGAGACTTTGTCCCCATGATTACAGAGGAAGGAATCAGGAAACCCAAAATTAGATCCAAATATACTGCTAGAGAAGCAGAAAAGGCGGATAAAAATTTTTAAGCTTTACATATACTTTATTGTGGACTTGATTCTAATGAGTTTGAATTTGTCTCTGGCTGTGATATAGCTAAACAAGTATGGGATACCTTAGTGACAACATACGAAGGAATGAGCCAAGTTCAAAAAATAAGGCTTGACAATTATGTCAAGCACTATGAATTCTTCGAAATCAAGAATGGAGAATCCATCAAGGACATGTACAAATGATTCAATGTCATAGTCAATAATCTCAAGTCCTTGGGGAAAACCTACTCCAATGAAGAAAAAGTTCACAAGGTCCTCAGATGTCTTCCAAGAAAGAAATGGGAATCAAAGGTCATTGTAATAGAGGAAGTTCACGTTGTTGAAACCCTCCAATTAGATGACCTCATTGGAAAGCTTCTTGCTCACGAAATGCGTCTCCAGGAAGAGCAAAATGAGAAGGAAGAAATAGCCCGTAAGGACATCCATGGTCCTAACAACAATGGTAAGGATCGGATCTTGGCCTTGATGGCCAAGGAACTCAAGAAATCATGCAAGAAAAGTCTTACCTCCAGAGGACCTTCATCCAAACGAATCAACCGAAGAGGTAATGACTCATCAAATAATAGAACTAACTCAGTCTCTTGTCCTTTTTGTGGTGACCCGGATCACTTGATCAAGGATTGTCCCTACCACAGAAAGAACAAAGAAAAGAGAAATTCATATGGCCTTGATGGCCACTTGGAGTGATGATGAGGAAACTACTAGTCATTGCAAAATGAGAAAAGACACCAACGACACAAAGGAAGTTGGTGCAGCCAATGATGACTATCCGGACAGTGACAAGGATGAATCAAGGGAGGTAACATTTGACGATCACCTCACTTATCCTAAAAAGTACTTGGGAAAATGCCTTTTAAAGTTTGTAGGACGGGAGACCAAGCATTTAAATGAGATTATGTGACTAAAAGAAACCAACAAAGGGCTGAAAGAGTCCAATGAGAAATTAGAGAAATTATGTGAAGGGCTTACCTCTAGGGTTGACATTCTCACAGCTGAAATACTAGACCTCAAGGCCAACCTTGATGATTGTCACAAGTCTCTGGCTGAGGCAACCAAGCAACAAGAAAACCTTGGAAAATGGCATGAAAGTTCATCCCCTATTAAGGGGCGAAATTGTCGTCAAGGAGATTCTGTCTCGCAAGGACAAGCTATTAGAACCAGACACCAAGGACGACACAAGGAACTTAATGAGCGAAACTTGTACAATTTCACTCATGGCACCAAGAACGACACAAATATCTTGGGACAAGATACCAAGGTCATTCATCTCTTCCCAAAAGCAAATATGGTAAATCTCACTACTTCAACCATTATCGTTCTAAAATTGTACAAGTTTGGGTTCCAAAAGGAACAAGACCTCCTAACATGATTGTTACTAGTAGTCAAGAACCTAAATTTAATGTTAATTATGGCTTGAGGAAGGGCGTCTAAAGTTTTTGAAGGTATATTCAGCATCCAGGAGAGTGGATGCTTAAGGGACTTGGAGCACTCAAGGACATTACTTACATCAGCAATAAGAACCCCTCAAGGACCTTGTCAGACCTAGGATCAAGGACCTTGACAAATGGATCTACTCAAACAGCAGTGTTATTTTTATGGCACATATTGAGGGAAAGCACCCTCTCTTAGGACTAACAAGTTCATTAAGTCTTGCAGATTATTGGAAATGGTTACAATATAAAGGGGGAGCTCTCTAGGCTTTTTGATAAAAGTCAAAAAGGGGAAGAAGTGTTGTAAATGAATTTTGCCTTTCATCAAAAAGGGGGAGATTGTTAGAACCCCTCAAGGACGTTGACAAGGACCTTGGCGCTGGATCAGTTTTGAATGAAAGCCAAAATTTGAATAGCCAGAAAAGATATGATACGCAAGGAAAGAAATCTCAAAGCAGGCAGAAGGACATTCACCTAGGGCATCATAAGGACGTTCACTCAAGGCATCATAAGGACGTTCAACCCAGGCGAGAAGCTTTGTCGTGAAAGACAAATAAGAGTGGAAAACAGGGAAGTTTTCTGGAAATTTTCTGGAAAGATTTATATCTGTTTTTTCTATCCTTTTCTAACCAGACTAATTAATTGTAACTATTTTTATTGTAGGAAACAATTAATCAAGAAATTGGAAAGAAGATATGGCTGGAAATTTTCTGGAAATCTCAAGGAGATCTCACGCATATTAGGAAGCAAGGCAAATCACAATAAAGGAAAGAATTAGGAAGGAATCAATCTCAAACGGTTCTCTATCTCGGATACATTGCGCCTACAAATAGAAGACCTCAAGGATGAAGAACTTCAACGATTCCACGGATGAAATCGGGTGATACAAAAACAGAGAGTGCTCTGTTTTTTAAATTCTCCTCTGCGAAGAAAGTGTGTTCTTTGTGAGAATTTTGCTTGAGTGTAATCAATTCCTTAATGGACTTAGGTTTTGATTTGTGTGATTGTAATCGAATCCTAGAAGGACTTAGGTTCGATTAGTGTGTGCACCAAAGCAGAGTTTGGTGTGTGTTTTTCCAGAAACTGTCTTGAAGTGTTCTGTGCAATTGTAACCCTAAGGACATTTACCTTAGGCAATTCAATCAACATTCCGTTTCAATGAAATAAAGGAGGTTATTCAGTTATCATTTCTTTTGTCCTTTATTTCAGTTTACATTGCTTAAAGTCGATTCTTAATCTGCAAAGGTTAAGAAACCTTAACGTCCTTTATCATTTGAGTATTTGTGCAGAAACCCTATTCATCCCCCCCCCCCCTCTAGGGTTCTTTCAATAGACATTGCAGGGGAAGTCGTAGGGCCGAGAGAATTCTCTAGAGAGAGAGGGAGAGCCCAAAAAAGGGGTTATATGTGATTCTACTTTTGAGCCAATTAATTATCTTAATAAATATTGGCGTTTACAAAGTTTATTATTATTTTTTTTATCTCAATAAGTAATAATTTCATACGCTTTACAAAATTAAAATATTTTGTGAATTTTTGAACTAAAAAATTTCATATATAAAAAAATTAAATTAGAGGATTAACAAAATTAATTTAATATATTCTTATGAATTGTCGATGAGAGAAAATGAGTGGATAGTTGGATATTGAGTGCGTGGTCCTCATGGGGAGGATCAGAAGGTTATTACTGTCGAAAAATTAGTTGACTAAATTTAAAATTAAGTTTAGCTTTTTTTAAAAATTTAATTTTTATTTTGGTTTACTTTTTGGTTGGTCATTCTTTTTTAAAACTATTGGAAAATTGTTATCAGAAAAAAAAAATTATTGTAAAAGTTGAGTGAGTCTATTTACTTTAAAAGTCTTCTCTAATTTTCTAGGAATGGTTAACCCGTAAACAATTATTTACATTTATTGTTTTTATTTTAACTTTTTTCCTTTGTATTGTTTGCCTATCTTCTTACATAAACCATTTGTGTGGACTTTTCAAATAAAATTCCTTTCTAAGTGCCTAAAACTGAGCTTGTTGACACATGTATAGTGAACAATTATTGTGAATATAATTTTTATGCAGGTTGTATGAAATTTATTATTGAAAAGAAACAATGTAAAATTGAATTAGTCTCTTAATTAAAAATTCCTTTCTAAGTGCCTAAAACTGAGCTTGTTGACACATGTATAGTGAACAATTATTATGAATATTATTTTTATGCAGGTCGTATGAAATGCATATTATGAATATAAGTTTTATGTATTTTAACTTTTTTCATAATTATGAAATTCATAATAATTATATTTTTCTATACATACTTATATAAAATATTAATTAATATGACAATAACAACGTCTTAAAAAGTTGCTAAATCGCAATAAATTATGGTTTGAAAAAAAGTATAGCAGTTTACACTTATATTATCACATCTGCATTGACATTATTCAGGCTACACCAACCTCTATTAATCTGCATCAACATGCATTTATCTACAAATTACTCATTGTCAATTACTCTAAAGAACATACCCTTACTATACGTTGTCTATATTTTTTAAAAAAAAATACAAACAAAGGCTTCTTCCCTCACATTATTTATATATATATATATATATATATATATATATATATATATATATATTAAAACTTAAAAGTAGTATTTATTATGTATTTCTGAAAAATCAGTTGAACTATGACAAGGGAACATAAATAATATATATATATATTAAAAGTAGTATTTATTATGTATTTCTGAAAATCAGTTGGACTATGACAATGGAACATAAATAACCAACACACGGCCACAAAACTATGACTTGAATCTAATACAAATACAGTAATATGAACATTATTGCAATGAATGGTGTTATCTAAAACAAAATCTACATGCATCATATCATGTTAGTGGCCAGCAACTGGCCGCAACGCCCAACTGAAGTGGACGTCCAAATTTAACTTCATCTCAACTTTATCTTTTCATTAAATATCCCCATTTAATATGCTGATTTTTTTTCAAAATAAAATAATAATTTTTAATGATGATAATCTTCTGTAATGATAAACGGACATATTACTATCGTTGCTCACTATTGCCATGTGAAATTATCATTTATGTTTTGAGAACATCACATCAAAATCATTATAGCCATAGGGTTTATGATCCGGTTTAGTCGTGTATTATCATAAGATAAATCGTTATCGAACCAAACCACTCTTAGAGCATCTGCAATGGTGAGTTTTAATTCGACTCACTGCTGACGTGATATGAAACGAAACGGCTGAGATCGCAGAGTGATTTCATGGTAAGAATGAACTCGCTTCGAGAATCTCGCTGATCTCATGGCGAGTTTAGCGAAAGTCGATGAAATATTAATATTTTAATCATATTTTTTTCTCTCTCCTCCTCCATCTCATTTTTATCAATATAACCAAATTAATTATATTCTCAAGTGGGACCCATTTACTTTTTTTAATTAATATGAGTCAAACTCATTCTCACCATTGGAAAGCTAACTAAATAAAAAGTTAAATTTTGACTCTCTTAATAGGGGTTCACAGATCCCACGTCATACAATTAATCAAACTCAAGCTCACCATGGCGGGTGCTCTTAGATTAATCAATTCGCATTTGAATTTGGTTAATTTTTCCATGTTGGAAGTAAAATTGGATTATATAGTTACTTGATCAAACTGTATGTTGATGTTTAAGATAAGACTTTGTGAGTACTTATACACGTACTAACATCGCACATGGAAGCGTAGCCATCAACGTATATTGCCATGTGAAACTATCGTATATTTTTTAAAGTATCACATCTTCATAAGTTTACATGATTCGAATTTGATTAAGTCATGTCAATACGTTAGCTATATGGTGTGACTATTGCATATAACTATTGGCTTTGTAGAATTCATACACAGATTTGATGTCCTCCACTATGTGACGTCTTCAATGAAACCACTACAGAGGATCTCCGGACAATGTTTTGATCGAAAGCACAAAATTGCGGAATAAAACAGGAAAGTCGATCTACTAATCTCCTATTCTATCATTTGTATTTCCCCTAATACCAGATTGCGATTCGCTTTCTTGCCATTGCAGAGATAAGAAAGAAGGAATGCAAAAGAAAGTTTCTGAAATATGAAGATCGAGGATCGAACCAACTAAGGAAAATATTCTCAAGACAAGGAAAACATTTCTTGGAGCCGTTGCAGCTGACAAGAAATTGAGAAAGGAGTTTATAAATAGACTCAACCAATCTACAAGACAGTCAACAATTTCAAGGAAGGAAAATCGAAGTGTAGGAAATTTTGCGTGGGAAATTTTCTGAGAGTAACCACTGGTGTGAAGTGGCGAGGCGTTTGTAACCAGAGTGTATTCTAGTGAAGATATTTCGGAGTTTGTATCTGAAGAACGTGATTCAATCTTCAGTGAGATAAAGCATAACCAATTCCTTGGTGAAGCTGAACCACTATAAGCAGACCTTGAGGTTCACATAGCCTCTGATCTGCCGAGCATTCTGACCTCATCTCTTTCTGTGTACTCGATTATCATTCTGAATAAAGCAGCAAAGCTTCTCCATTCTCTCTGTGCAAATTTATTAACGTCCTTGGTGTGTTAAGTGCAGAAGTTTTTCTTACCCTATTCACCCCCTCCCTTTAGGGTTCTTTTGTCTTTGTTTCGCCTTGCATGAGGACAATCTTTTACCAAGTGATCTGCGCTACCACAACCAAAACAATTGAAGGAGTTAGGCTAATCTTTGGAGGAGTTCTTACCTTTTTGGACTAACCTCTTGTTTGATGAGTCTTTCACATATCCTCAGAAGGTGGGGTTTTTCTTGTAGAGCTTTTTGAAACCTTTGGCGAGCATAGTAAGAGTTTCTTCTTCTTCTTCATCCTCAAACTCATCGATCCTCAAAGTCATTGTTAACCCTTAATGCAATGGTCTTCTATTCTGTGCTGCCAAGTAGTTGTATTTCATGAGCCAACAACTTTCCGACCAGTTCCTCCAATTGCAATGTCTTGAGGTTCTGAGCTTCTTCAATAGCTGACAATTTTGGTCCCTATTTCCTCGTTGGCAAGCATCTAAGAACCTTCTAATGTGCTCCTCATTTGAGTATGTCTTTCCTTTTGATTTGAGGTGGTTAATGATGCTACCGAATCTCTTGAACATGTTCTCAATTGACTCGTTTTCTTCCATTTTGAAGGCTAGCTTCATACTTCTGGACAAGTATATCTGCTTTCGTGTCCTTAACTTTACTAGTTCCTTCATAGGTGGTGGCTAGATAGTCCAAAAACCTATTTAGCTGATTCACAAGTGGACACTCTTTCAAAATTCGTTAGATTTAAGACTAATAGAATAGTAAATTTAAGGCTCGAGTGTTTTTCTTCAATAGTTCCTTCTCCTATTTAGTGCATTCGGATCTATCTTTTGGGACAGTAGCCCCGTGGGGATTTGTTTTGGTTGCCATACAATACTCTCCATCTATGATGACATTCCATCGATCCTCATCCTGATCTTTGAGGGAGACATCCATCAGCCTTTTCTAGTTTCTATTGTTTTCCCTTGAGAGTAGGGGTGGTCTGGTCCATGAACATCCTTGGCCTGTTTCACTAGTGTTGATTCCTGTTTTGAACTTTGCCACGGAGCGGTTAGCTTCTAGATTCTAATGGACTTACTTTGATACCACTTGAAAGAACCTTATGGGGGGTGAATACGGTTTATAAAAATATGCACACTTAATGGTGAGGACGTTAGATCTAATCTTGACTTTTATCAAGATTCAACAACACAATATAAAGTGAAAACTTTCTTTTATTGAATTAACTTAAAAAGGACATTACACTACTAATGCCAACCATAAAATCTCAACAGTTCATGGGTTTGTAGAAACATAAAGTGAGGAGATCACCAATCCCAGATAGAGGTGATCATAGATACACTAGCATTCACCAGTCAGATTGGTGAAGTTCTTAATTCATAGAAAAATAAATTTGTTCCTCTCCTAAAAAAATTGCTAATCTCACCAGAATACACCTCTGGTTAGTCGCAATCTCACCAAATTTTCTTTGTCTACAACTCATAAAATTTTCTCACAAATTTCCTACAACTTTCGATATCTTCACTTCTAATCGAATGAATTCTTAGCTTTAGTCACGAATTGATTTATAGCCTCTTTGCTTATTTCCTTCCTTGTTGGTGTTTAACGGCTAAATAGCTTGATTTGCTAACCTTTATTTCTTGATTAAAAAATCCTCTAGATTCTTTTGTTCTTGAGGCTTTGATTACTTCTGGATTTGTACGCTTTCTAGATTTCTTCTTGAGGATTATTCTGTAGACATTTTCGGGTCCAACATTAATAATTCAATCATATATCCAAGATTTCAAATTGTATAAGGCTTTGAGATACTTCCCTTTTGGAGTGTAGCAATTTTGTCATTTTCACAACAAATCAATATATCACATGTACTAAGTTACAACATAAAGGGCATAAACAAACATTCTAGCAGCGTATCAAATCTAACTCAACAATTGAATCACATATTAGAGATAGGAAAACAAAAGAATGCTATCTGTGGCTCAGATATCACTGTTGGGTTAGGGGGGCCTAGTCCTAACTAGGCCACAAAAGTGGTAGGTCTGATCTAACCAGGCCCATCCTGACAAGGGGCAGAAGAAATCCTAACTATTAGGACTTCACATAATCTACTCTATACTAATCCAAAAAGAAATACATAAATAAAAGCAGATAGCAGGTGCTAAGTTATTACTTGATTACTATATATAGAACAGCATCGGCCGACCGTAGACTCTTGAGCGCGCCGTCTTCAAAAGACTACAAGTGGAAGTTCCCAAAGAGGAAACCTCCACAAAGTTCTACGTAGCATGTTCTCGATCAGCTCAGCTATTAGACCGTTTAACCCCGATCTTATCGAAGTCAAAAGAGAATGTTTGACCGTATCAAATATACAAGTTGTCTTTTCAATCTTAGGGGGGATCTCGAGAATCACCTCGAATGTCCTAAACCAGAATCTTTCAAATAGAATGTATTCCCGGATCCCTAAAATCTCAAAATAGAGATTAGCCTCATAAAATGGCCACTTGGGATGGAAAGACAAGCTTTTCAATCCTCATGGACCGCATATTTATAAGGGAGAGGAAAGGAGGAAGACAAGAATTCTTCTGATGTGGGACGCTTGCACTATTTTTGCCCAAGGACTGTGGTGTTCGTACCATGTACCATGGTGAGCAGCATAATCCAACTCTGCTGCCCAGAAGGCCACCACGGACTGTGGTGGCCCCTGTTTAACCAATAAGGGTTTCACGCTTCCCTGGACTAATCTTGTATTGATCCAAGTCTTTTTCTACATACTCATGCCTTGAGGTACAGGCTTGTGTGATCCTATGCAACCAACTTAAAGGGTTGTGATTGAACTATTCAATCACTGATTAATAGATCTTCTAGCAAAGACTTTAATCACCATGTCACATTGGCTTGAGTACTCGGATGTAGTTGAACATTGTTGAGATATTCCCAACAGTAAATTCACTGAAAATCGTGAAAATATTGTGCTATGTTTTAGCCCAAATGCAAGTCAAAATCCATGATATTTAGCCTCTTGATTTGGTGGTATCACATCATAGTACAATTTTTCATCTTTTAGGACAACCATAATTTTTTTTTTTTTAAAAAGGTAGGGATTGCTGCCATATAAGAACTCAAAGTAGGGACCACCAAAATCAACCTTTTCAAATAAAAAAAAAGCCCAAACGTGACAATTTCACAACTAGCAAACCAAGTGACCCGACATTCATAAGTAAAACAATATCTCTTATTGTTTATGAAACTTGTCGTACCATATGAGCATGAAATGCACACATTGAAATATATGAGAATGAAACGCGCCCCACTTCAATCATACAGTAGATGCGCCCATCTCTCGGTATTTTGACTGTCCTGTTTTAGAATCTGTCATGAATTTTTTCAATTAATGTTTGAATAAGGTTCGAAAATTATATTTTTGAACAATTTGCTTGGGTTCTAACATTTTGTAATATTGAATACTAGAACAATAGATATATGTTAAGTAATATAAACAAGTTAAAGATTATAAGTAAAATTTTCTATCGAAATTAAATATGATACTTCAAATCCATGACTTAACAAACGGAAAATAGAACCGAAAATTCTTTATGGTTGCCTTTCATAAAATCTTCAAATTCAATTATATATGATTTGAAAAATTTATTTATAATGGTTGTCAAGCATCACAATGAAGACAATGTTTATTCATATATGTGTCAACTTTTATCTACGCAATTCATTTTTTTTTATTTTAATACAACATTATAAAATATATTTTTCTTAATCAAAAAAACTTTTACGAAAAATTTTTAAGATTTAAATATCTAAACTCTTAATGGTTGCCTTTCAAAAAATCTTCAAATTCAATTATATATAATTTGAAAAATTTATTTATAGTGGTTGTCAACCATCACAATGAAGACAATGTTTATTCATATATGTGTCAACTTTTATCTACGCAATTCATTTTTTTTATTTTAATACGACATTATAAAATATATTTTCTTAATCAAAAAAACTTTTACGAAAAACTTTTAAGATTTAAGTATCTTAACTCTTAGTTTTTGCCTAGTAAACAAGCATATTTTAAAATGAAAAATATTTATTTTAAATTTTTCTTAAATAAACTAAAATTTAAAATATATATTAGCCATTGTAAATACAGTTTTATACAATTTGGTGAAATTATATACGGTTTACATATCAGGCACTGTTATGAAACAATAATAGATGAACGCAATACAGATAGAATAATAGAGAAGAACAATAGAGACACAGAGAGACTAATAGAGAAGAACAATAGAGACCCAGAGAGATTGAGGGAGGAGAATGAGTCATCGTTTATTCATAACCCACAAGGGGTATCTATACAATATATAATAGAAAAGTTAGTGGGCCCCACAAAATACTAAAAGGAGAGTAATTATAGGTGATTTGACAAATAGAAATTCGGATAAATAAATTATTTTTTTCAATTTTTCTATTTTTTAAATTAATATTTTCAATTCATGTTCTCCAACTTAATTTTCTCTCTCCTAGGCTTGGTATTTACGATATACTATATGAGCTTTGTGCTTGAATTTTATTATTTCTATTTTCTAGGTATGTTTATGGTTTAATTTTTTATTTTTCAAATTATATTACATAGATTCCATAAATGGTGCATTACAAGGATTATATGCATGTGGGAATTAATGAAGTATAAAATATATATTTAATGAATTTTATGCTCTCACGGGCCACGGCACCAATGAAATTATTCTCATCTATTGGATAATTATTCGTTAGCTCGATTTGAATTTCACGGATAATACTTTTCTCACTTGAATGGTTGACCTCTATATGTTATCTAATTTTATGCGTTTAGTGTAAACAACTTATTATCATATCTTTCAGTAATATCTTTAATGTTGTGCTTTTTTAAAATAATACATATGTGTCATACATTATGCATCAATGCGAGTTTCGCACTAGGTTTATTGTAAATACGTATTATACAACTTTTTTTTTGAGAGACTGTACTATACAATTTTATTTAAGCATTTACTATAACTGGGTAATAGGTCATGTCGTGTCGGTTTCGTATTCATGTCGGAGTTAAATGGGTTGGAGAACCCTCAATCTGAAACTTACCCATTAAGGCCCTGTTCTTTTCTGTGGTTGGCAAACTGCGGTGTCATAGCCTACCGCAGTTTGCCACAATCCACCACATTTTACCGCAAATCATTACTTTTCTCTCTCACAATTCCAATAACCGACTACAATTCCATCACACCCACCACAATTCCACCACACCTCACCACACCATTCCGCAAAATACCGCATAAAAGAACAGGGCCTAAATAAATGGGTTGAAATTTCTTGACTTAAAACGTTTACTTAAATAAACGGGTTAACCGAAACCTAAACCATTTAACTCAATGAGTTAAATGGATAAAGTTCGAGCAACCCGTTTACCTTCTAACACATATTATTTAACAATCATACACTTAGAAAAAGACAAAATGCATTAGTTTCCACCATTTATTTAATATCTATCAACTCATTTCTTTTAACACATATATTATGTATCTACCCATTTAATTTTTTTTTTGGATAATATTACAAGAAAGACAATCGATCAATTACATAGGCGTACTAATTTAGATGGATGGACAGAGTGATGGAGGAGGCAGATAGCTATAGGCTTTGGTGTCTTATAATGCCAAATTTATATGAGGAGAGGGAGGGTGTCGGTTAGGGTAAGAGTTAGGGTTTGGTTGCCAAGGATTGGGCTAATATCTATTGTACATATTGGGTCGACTGTTGGTCTATTTAGTGGGACACTAAATATGACCCATTTCGGTTATTGATCAATATCCTCCTCTTAAAATTGTATTTAAATTTATCTATTTAAATTGATCTATTCTCGTCATACTAATCCATCCATATATTATATTGTATTAATTAACTTTTATCAATTTTAACATAAGTGAATAAATTTATACTAATTTAGTTCACTCCATGCATCGCACGGGTTGAGGCCTAGTTTATATTAATTACATAGTAAGATCACATGAGAAAAATCCTCCTAAACCCTAACCACGTAAGAGATATTAATGGACATTCACAAATAAATATATTATTTTATAACACTCCCCCTTGAATGTCCATTATTCAAAGAATATGCCTCGTTAAAACCTTACTAGGAAAACCCGATGGGACAAAACCTAGTTAAGGAAAAAGAGTACATACTTCTTTATACGCAAACATATGTTGCCTCATTAAAAACCTTTCTAAGGAAAACCCAGTGGGACAAAACCTCAGATAAGGGAAAAAGAGTACAACGCGTATTACTCCCCCTGATGAGAACACCAATTATGATCATTGAGTTGATGTAATTCAACTTCATGACTGGCTTTTAAACTTTATAGTCGAAAGTGGCTTGATACATGAATCAACTTAATTCTCACTGAAACGAATTTGCTTAATATTTTTTTCAATGTGCACATAACTAGTATGTGATCAAGTGTTATAAGATTTAGGTAAATATCCAAGATCAGCATACCTAATCAAACCAATTTTAACCCGATGAGGATAATGAATATCTAAATCGCTAGTACCTTCGAGGTACCTAAATAGGTTAGATCATGTATGATTAGCTAGATACGTTAGTGTTTCAATATCATTTAAATACGGTACTTCAGGACCCAAATACAGTACTTCAGGACTCAAATATGGTACTTCAGGACCGATGAATTTCTCACCATCTTTTCAAGATCGAAAAGGGGGTTGTTTTCATATCAAATGATTGTACCATTACTAGGGTACTTAAAAGGGAGTGATTTGCTCATGCAACATTATCTTGGCGCTTTGCTATATAAATTAATTTATACATGTAAGATCATTCTCAAAATGTGCAACTTGTAAACCAAGGCAATAACAGATTTTACCAAAATCTTACACTCCAAATACGCTTGTAAAGCAGTCCACAACTTTTGAGGCTCTTCGGGAGTCCAAACCATCCATAACATTTACAAACAATTAGGATCTGGATCATTTAATCATTTCCTTTGATTATGCAATATGCGTCCATATTGCTTTAATCACATAAATGTCTATCAACTAAATAACCAATATTCTCGAGAATTTTAATCTGTGCTTCCGGCACTTTGAACCCTTCAGGAGTTCTATATAAACATCATTATCAAAATTTTCATAAGCTATAGCGATATTTATAAGATGCATACTTAGCTTTTCATGTACTGCCAAATTTAAGGTATCGTGATGTAGTAACATGGACTACATAGGAGTGTATTCCTTCATAGTTGATACCAAGTCTTTGCGAACACACTTATGCAACAAGTCACTTCTTGTGCCTTATATCTCATTATCTCCCTTTCTCATCCTTTTTCACACAAAGACTTAACAGTATCCCACAATTGTTTTACACCAGTTTGGTGTATAGACAACAGGTCCTGATATTTCTGATTTTACAAGAGAATCTAATTCTTAAATGCATCTTTCCACTTGGCCAATCTCATCTTTGTATGTATTCATTAACAGACCCAAATTCATGATCCTCATGATTACTCACAGTAGTGAGTGCTATATTTTATAATCAAATACTATACCAACATTGACTTCATTTCGGTTCCACCTTATCCAATTCATGACATAATTAATTGAGATCTCATCATATTCGAGAACTTCTGGTGCCTGATCTTGTGGTGCAAATTCCACATTTGTCATGATTGAGGACTCTTCTGGAGTCAAAATTTCCTTATTTCGATTATCATTAACTATTCGCTCCTTTTCCTTTTTCGAGGACTTTTGTCTTAGGAACCAACTGGTCTATCACGCTTTATGTGTGGTCTAGACTCATTAACAATTCAATTTGTCCTACTGGGACATCAATTCTTACAGGAGCATTAGTAGTTGGGACATAGGATCTAACAACTCTTTGTGGGTAAGTAAAATATCTGGCAGTAGATTCGCTCAAGTTTGCAGACGAATTATATTTGAACTTCTAGTTCATATTACATTGTATGAGGATCATAATAATTCGTTCTAACTTACTTCCTTGTCCAACAAATTGTGTCATCATAATCGAAAAACTGTGTCATAAGTATATCTCCAATGAATGGTTCTATTATATTTAAGTATGGATATACCCAACATATATTCCCGATTCCTTCCGGGTCCCATCTTAGTGCGTTATCATGGAGCTTACATCCCACATGCTCAAATTCATATGTGGGAGATTTTTGGCTCATAGCCAGAAACCATTGTAGGGGAGAAATAAACATTCATGATAACCTCTTGGCCTTATTTGGATCAATGTCGGTGCTTGTAACATGACATGTCCCTAAACAGTTGTAGTAAGCTCCGCTCTCAAAAGTAATAGGTTTGCCATTTATTATATACTCAAGATCTCATATATTAATGATTCTACAGGATCATTTTACATATAAACATTTTACATAGGATGCTTAACATCTATGTCCATTGGCATATAAAAACTATCAAAAGTCTTCACCATCACTATCAAGATGAATCTTCTTGATTGATAATTTGAAACGTGCTCGTAAATTAATTGAGCAAACAATCTTGCAAGCACCAAGTTGCAAGTTGATAGTAAACATATAAGTGATTATCTCATTGATGTATCAAGTAAAGCCATACTATATTCAAATGGTTTACATATGGGTCTATAGGACCAACACAAACATCACTTGTACAAAACCCAGGAATCTAAGGGATTCGATCCATATCTTTGCCAATAATGGTGTTATAATTAATTTTCTTTGATAGCAAGCAGCTAATTAGAACTCATTTGATTAAGGATCTTCTAGCCCTTTAAAATATATCCATAATGAGTTCTTATTGAGAGGATTGATCCAAGATGCTCCTACATTGATAAAAGACTTCATCAATATATAGAAAACTTCGAGTTTACTAAAGTATGTGCTTCAATTGGGTTAGATGTGTAGAATCGCCCAGAAAATAAGGATGATATCATTTTCAACACACATATTGCTCAAAGCAATTTTCACGATATATGAATACTAGTTGTCTCAACATGCAGGTATTCATTCCAACGAATACCATTGAAACTTAATTAATAAGTTCCTTTGAGACTAACTTAGTGGAGAGAAGCACGTCCACAATATGAAAGTTAGTTACACCAAGTAATATTATATGCGCTCTTCTGGAGCCTTTAATCAAAGCAGACTGTCATATATATAATGCTAATATCTGTTTCCCTCATCAATGGACAAGAAGTAATTTATTATCACAAAAAATGTGTGTTGTTCTGATGTCTACAGGACACATATATATTACCTCATTTATTCATGGTCCCAATCAAGTAAGTATCCATGAAATTCAATTTAAGATAAATATAACATCAATGCATATAAAACATATAGTGGAAGTGGTATAACCAATTATTCATAAAAAGAAACTTCACTTCAGAAGCACATACATGACTCTTGAAAGTTAAATACTCCATAATGAATATGCATTAAACATGGATATCGATATCATTGATTACTTTTAAAACATGTCTATGAGCATAATGAATAATCACATGAATATCATTAAATTCTCACAAAGATATATTACATCCATATGCTCATATAGTATCACAATCAAATATCCAATACATACTATAATTTGTATTATGCTTAGGAAACAAAGTTCATGCATATTTGATCAATCAATAACAATGCACTTTGTGATTAGGCATTACGAAACAAGCATGTTCATGATATATTCAATATGATCAACCAATTTCAATAAATTATTGATATCATATAGTCTTAGAAAAATGAGAACACACTAACTCGCATTTTGTATGTATAATATTTACAATAAGGTGCATACATCAAATCATACGAATATCCATGAAATAATAACAACACATGAGGACTCATAATAATCCATAATTATGTACATATTAACATGATAGTATCTCAATAATCAATATTATATTTGATCACCATGCATATAATCGATTTTCTAGCAAGGATGTCAAATTCATAATGTCTCAACCTAGTTTCTCCCAAATAGATCTTCACGATCAAATCAAGTTCACAGTTAGCACTTAAGTTACCAAAGTTAGGAAAATTTAATAGTCCTGGACAGAGTTCAATGCCAATCAACAAAGGGGCTGAAGAATAATTAAAACACAACAATTGCTAAAGTCTTTGAACAATGCCAAGAGGGAGATCTAAGAAGTAACGACTTGAAATAATGTGCACAACATAAATAATAATATCACTTACTATCAAAAGTTTATAAAATAATATCTTGTGCTTTTTGATTAAGCTTGATAAGGTTCAACAAGATATTATGACGTACAACAGGTACGTGTCGTTTCCATTTCCTCGTTAATAATACATTTCTCACTGTTGTATCACTTATGCTTTTCAATTCCGTGTTGCTACTCCTGGTAGGGATATCAACTTTTAAAAGATTAGCATGACTGCGATCACGAATATGTCGACTATCACGGCTACTGACATAACCTTTGTTTTGCTCATGATTCTTGAGATTATATCCTGTCACATTCACTTCAGGGAATGAGAAGAAACCATTTGGGGTTCTAATGATCCCATAGGTCATTATTTATAAAATTATGTAAATTTTTCATCTAAACATTATACTCCACACTTGTAACAAAAATGCTCAATTTAATCGACGATATAAACCTTAATAACCTCAAGTATACTATCATCGTCTTTCAACAATTCTTATACCAATTAACAACTCTATACTCTAATTGGCAGGAAAGCGAACTTCTGGTTCACTAACGATATTATATAGAGCTTCAATGATTAGAGTGAACTTCTGGTTCACTACTAATACGTGTAATCAATGGAAATAAAATTTAATATTAGTGGTAGGGCAAACTTCTGGTTCACCAATGAGAGAAGAATTTTTTTTTTCAATAACAGAGTGAACTTCTAGCCACTAATAAAATTAGATAAAATTCTTAACATTAGAGTGAACTTCAGGTTCACTAATGAAAATAAGACAAAATTGATATAACTTTTCGTTAACTAATAAAATTAAATAACAGTATTAATATTAGAGCGAATTTCTGATTCACTAATAAAATCAAACAATACTGTCAAGTGTAAGGTGAACTTCTGGTCAACGATAAGATAAAATTTGCGATCTACGAGTGAACTTCTGGTTCACTTGATGAAATAATGTAAAATTCGTACTACTGGAGTGAACTTCTGGTCCACCAATGAAATTATACAATCTTTAACTATAACCTTAATATCAAATAACAAAAGACTTTAACCATATAAAGGGGATGGAGTGAACTTCTAGTTCACTAATAAAATAAAATAAACTTCGTATTATTGGGACGAACTTCTGGTTCGTTAATGAAAACACATAAAATCTTATACCTAAAGACTATAAATTAGTACACAACAATCTGACAACAAAGTTTTTCATAAATATAAATTATACAAATTTAATATTAACAGAAGGGTGAACTTCTGGGTCACCAAGAAGATTATATAAATTTCAATATCATAGTGAGCTTCTGACCACTAATGAAAAATAAATGTTTCATTATCGGGGTGAACTTTTGGTTCACTACTAATATTTACACTCCTTCAAATGATAATAACAATCTTAATATTAGTGATGTGGTGAACTTCTGGTTCACCAATAAAAAAAAAGAATATTGGAGTGAATCCAATATGAATTGAATAAATGATAGGGACCGAAGAGACAAAAAGCATACGTGTAATTAATTACCTTGCTTCCAATTGCTGCTTGGCATCGTGATCGCTGTAGAATGATTTAGATTTTGATCTCATAAATTACTTCTAATTCTACATTCTTGACCCTTGTCTCTTCATCAAAACTCAAAAATCCTAAACCCTTATAGAATATAGAGAAAAAAAGTAGTAGAGTCTGATGCTGATAACGTGTTATGAAACAATAATAGATGAACGCGATACAGAGAGAATAATAGAGAAGAACAATAGAGACACAGAGAGAATAATAGAGAAGAACAATAGAGACACAAAAAGAATAATAGAGAAGAACAATAGAGACACAGAGATTGAGGGAGGAGAATGAGCCATCGTTTATTCATAACCCACAAGGGGTATTTATATTAATTACATAGTGGGATCACATGAGAAAAATCCTCCTAAACCCTTACCATCTAAGAGATATTAATGGACATTCACAAATAAATATATTATTTTATAACAGGCACAATATTAGCCGCGTATTTGGGTATAAAATCTAATTGTTTGACTCAGCTCCGACTAATCAATACAAACTAAACTTAGTCAATTTAAGTCAAACAAGTTGAAAATGTTAATGCCAACTAGAGCTGGCTAATAGGTCAGGTCGAGTCGGGTTCGTGTTCGTGTCAAACTTAAACGGGTTCAAAATCTTCCGACCTGAACCTAACCCATTTATTAAACGGGTTGGAAATTGAAACCGTTTACTATTTAAATATTAAACGGGTTGACCTTATTTTGACTTGTTTACCCATTTAAGTAAACTTGTTAGGATAAAGTTACCAATTTACCCATTTAACCATTAACTAACTTATACAAAATAATTCAATGTGGGTTCGAAATAATGACATATCATACCCAACAATTTCCGTGGTAATATAATTCAAATTATATATAAGGAAATGTCTTTCAATTCATAGTCAAAGATGAATATAAGTTAAAATTACAAGTTTTACGTATATTTAAAAAATATTAACTATAACTTTCACCTAAGTTGTATAATTGGGTAATAATTATGGAGCAAATGACTTGATACATGTGACATACCTAATTAAACGGGTTAAGTAGGTATTTTTTTGTATCGATCGAAAATCATGACTTGAACCTAACTCATTTAATTAAACGGGTTTACCGTGTCAACCCATTTAATTAAACGGGTTAAAAATTTCTACCTAAACCCGTTTAATATCGTGTTAGGTTCAGGTCGGTAATCGTGTCGGGTCAGCTTTTCCCAACTCTATTCCCAACTCTCAACATTCTAGTCTTCTAGAGGAACTTCATCATAGCTCAACTTGATCAACAATGGCCTCTTTCAATAGCTTTCACAATTTTTCTTTTTATTTATTGCATAATATTTAGGCCTTGTTCTTTTATGCGGTATTCTGCGGTATGGCGCGGTATGATGTGGTGAAATTGTGGCGGGTTGTGGTATAATTGTAGCGGGTTATTAGTATGTTGTGGTGAGTTTTTTGTATATATATATATATATATATATATATATATATATATATATATATATATATATAGGGAAATTGGATTCTAATAATCCCTACTTTTGCAAATTGGATGACAATAATCCTTACTTTCAATTTGTATTCTGGTGGTCCAAAAACAAAATAAAATTGTATTGTAGTGGGACATAATCGAGAGTATACCCTAAATATCATAGATTTTGTGTTGCATTTGATTCAAAACTTTGTATAACACTTTACCACGATTTTTAATGAATTTACAGCACTTCTCCCAATTTTTTTGAATTTATTTTCTATTTTTTATGATTTTTTCAATTTTATTCTTTTTAAAAAATCATAATAATTGCTTGGAATCTCAAAAAAATAATTTAAAAAATGTTTTAGCAACTACACTTCATTACCTATCAGGAGGTAGGAACGAAAAAAACAAAAACAATATAGGGTAGGCATGAAAAAATTAAAAAGAATGTGGTGATGGATTTGGTACCACTACAATACAATTTTTTTTTTGGACCACCAGAATACAAATTTAAAGTAGGGATTATTGCCATCCAATTTGCAAAAGTAAGGATTATTAGAATCCAATTTTCATATATATATATATATATATATATATATATATATATATTATATTGATAATTGTGAAAAAGTAATTGGAAAAAGTGAGTTGAAATATTGTATTATTTTTTGATGATAAATATTATATAGGTAATTGTGAAAAAGTGAGTTGAAATATATATATAAATATTGTATTGGTAATTGTGAAAAGTAATTCGAAAAAGTAATTTGTGGCGGGTTATGATAAATTGTAGTAAAATGGTATTTGGTGGTGGGTTGTGGCAAACTGCGGTATGTTGTGGCACCGCAATTTGCCAACCGCAACAAAAAAACAGGGCTATATAATAAAACAACCATTGCCATAAAGCGTCAAAATAAAGCTTTTCGATCATATGTTTTCTTCATCTAAATGACTTGAAACGTAAAATCTAATTTCAAAGCATCAAATCATTTGAACTATAATCCTCAAATTCACTATTCTCTTTCAATTAAACCCAAATTGGTTACTATTAACTTCAAGTTCAAGCGTACCACTAGTAACGCATGCAACAGCATATGTGATAAAATTTTCCCCACCTTTCTTTGCTTTTTTCCCCATTCTCCACCCTTTTTGTCTCCTCTCCCACTTCATTGAATTTTCGGTTACATTAAATCAAAATTGCGGCATAATTATGTTAAAAAAGAATGAATTAAATTGAGTAAAATTGGAAAAGCTGAAACAGTCTCCCCAACTAAAAATGAAAAGGGTGGACTGAAGGAAGGGTGGTCTATCAAACCAAATCAGTGCTGTCATATTTGAAAATGGTTAGAAAAATGGTTAGTAGGAAAAATATCAATCATTTCTCCAACTGTTTTCAAACAGTAGGAAAAATGTTAGTAAAAAGAATTTCCCACCATTTTGGCAAAAGTAGTTGGAATTTCCCACCATTTTTCGCACCTAAAATTAGAAAATAGTTGGAAAATTTGAAAAAATGAAATGGGAACTAAAATGATTGGTTTTTTCAATCATTTTAAATTGGTTGGAAAGAATAGTTTGTAATACACACATTTTTTATAGTAAATCAAAAAGGTATATTTGTCCAAATATAATTTTTCTTACTCAATTTTCTAAAGACATTAAACTTATAAAATTAATTTCCATAAAGAAAAAAGGCTTATAAAATTAATTACCATGACACTTAATAATAGACGGCGGAAGTATGTGGCAAAGTTATTCGCAATTGAAAAAGTTTATCTTGATAAAATGGGATATTCTTCAAACACTTTTATTTTTTTTCGATTATTAGTAGCCATAAGGCTAAAAGTTCCAAACATACGGCAAGCCGCAAACACAACAGCAAGTATTCACCACCAAAAAAGAATACAACCAGATTGCTAAATAAAAACACTGCAAGGACTTAACAAACACCACAGCCAAATAAACTATTACATCGAAAAGATAGCAAGATCAATGAAATTAGCTGCTTGGATCATCAAGGAAACGCACACCAATATCATCGCCAATAATCACCTTCTTTCGTTGAACCTTAGCTTCAATGTCATCAAGATTGTCATTTTCGACAAGTTTGCACGCCTCTTCATCCTAACATTCTGGCCACCTTTTTGCCCATGGTCAACTTTACAAGTTGCATCTCTGACAAGCTGCCACTTAGATTTCATCAACATGTTCAATTTCCTCTTACTCCTGCCTTTACCCTTTGAAGCCTCAAGGATGGAATCTTCAAAATCTGCAATTATGTCATGCTCAGCCCCACCATCAAAGGATTCAATCGGAATGCTATCAGTACGATCATTGTCAGAGTCGGCCTCCGCATCCCTAATGGCCGACCGATTGGTTTTGGAACCACTCAAGAGAGCATCTCTATAGGACAACCTGCTTGCATGTTTTCCGCTATCCAAAACACCATTAATTGGGTCCGTAATGGTTATACTAGAAGTATCCACAGACCCAACACTTTTATTTTATTTTTGATGTAATCAAACTCGAATTTAGTCATAGGGAACAACAAAAAAATGTGAAAAAATATGCAAGTGTAGTAGTTAACGGTAAAATAATCAGTTCTCTTTTTGGTTAAGATGTAGTAAAAAAAAAATCAGGATATAAATAAAGATAAAAGTCTATTTCAAATTTGCTTAGAATATAATCTTGGTTAAAGACTGTAAAGAATAATATTTTCTTTCCGAAACATAAAAGGTCGATTAGTCTAAAGCATCAACTGTCAAATTATGATAAGTCCAGGCAATACTACTCCAATACATAAAGTTTCTGATGAGCAAGCTTGGGTTGTAGAAAGACTCCTTAATAGGTTAAGCCGACAGAAGAATACATTAAAAAATCAACCGTAAACTTATCAAAGCTACTGGACACAAAACCTGAGACATCCATGAATGATAAGGAGCACTTGCATTAATGTTCAAATAGAGGGTTAGTTGAGCCACTAGATAAACAAAGGTGTATGATAATCAAACATGAAAAAGATTTATTAATTAATATACATAATTTTCTTTACAGGTACAAAGGGGAAAAAACAACCAGTTGTTCATTTTGAAAACAAAAAAGATGCAAAAGGAACAACTAAGAGAGCGTTTGGTAGGAACCTCTTTCTCGGGGAAAAGTTTCCATGGGAAGTCTTCTATGGGAAAGATTTCCTTGTGATCCCTGGGAAAATTTTCCTAAAAATATAGAAAATGGTGCTCAGTAAAATTTTCTCAAGTCAAATTGCTTCCAAACATGTGAAACAAGTCAACCTTAAAATCGACCATTTCCTGCTGAAAGAACCAAACGCACCCTAATTAAAAAGAAGGGAAAGGAAATGAAAATATTAAATATAGGTAGGGTAGGATTACATGAGGGAACAAGCGTTGGGGTTATCATCACTAAAGAGAGTAGAAAATTTTTCTTCAGGGGCATTATAAGTAGGATAAGCTTGAACAACATCCCTAACATAACCAGAAGGTGCTCTCTTATCATAAGCACCAGCAACATAAGGATATGCCACTAAGTTGTGCTCAATGTATGGCCAGAACTCTGCTCTCTTCTTCCCAGTCCTTTTCACCCTTTTTAACACCTTGTTTGGATCCACTCTCCCAGTCACCGTCACCTTGCTTTCTTTTCTGCTTATCTCCACTGATCTCACCCCTTCATTCCAAACGTAACATGCAAAACCACACAACTAATTAATCACTTTTTTCTTCATTATTCATACTTTCACTTGTTACATTGTCCTACTTTACATAATTATTAATTAATTAAGTAGATATGGAGGATATAATTCGTGCCCCATTTTTCCCCTGTTGTGGAAGAAAGGCATATTTATTGAGAAAACAGTATGTATCTTTAACAAAAGTACGTAAAAGTGAAAGAGGAATTGAAGCTAGGCCAGGTGGAAAGAACAGATATAGAGAGAGAGAGAGAGAGACAGAACCTTTCATGGAGTTGACAGCATTTTTGACTCTTCTTTCACAGCCGTCACAGTCCATCTTGACTTTGATTTCGACGGTCTGTACATACAAATGCACAGCACACACACGAGAATGCAACTCCTTAATCATTCTAATAATTTACAATGGATGACAATAATAAGCGAGAATCAATGAAAGAAAGGAAAAGAGAGACTTTTTCTGTTCTGCTTATCTATCTATAAGCTCTGTTCTTTTGTGCAGTAAATGGTATGATATGGTAATATTGTGTAAAGTGTGATATGGTATAATAAGATATGATAAAATTTGTTGTAAGAATGATTGATGTGATAAATGAGGGAAGAGAATATGAAAAGTACAAGAGAAAGGTGAGAAGAGAGAAAAGAAATGAGAAAAAAACTTATGATTGTTGTGATAAGGTATGAAATTGTATGGTATGATATGGTATGGAAAGATTGTGGTAATTGTGAAAAAAAATATGATTAATACGGCATACAACTGCAGAAAAGAAAAGGGACTTAATTAGTAAATCAGGTGAAAATGGAGGAAGTTAGGTGCGTTTGGTTGGTCAATAACCCCAGGGAAATGGTCAATTTTTCCGGGTTGACTTATTTTCTCCATGTTTGGGTGTGGGTTGATCTCGGGAAAAATTTCACGGTGAGCCCACCACTTTCTCCATTTTCCTAGGAAAATTTTTCCTTGGGGGGGCTAAGGGAAATTTTTCTCAGGAAAATCTTTCCCATCAAAAACTTCATATGGAAAATGGAGAAAAATTTCTTTGAAATTGCTACCAAATGCTCTCTTAGTGAAAAATGATTACCTGCATAGGTTTCCTCCTGCGTCTTGTGCTGGTGAGAGTACAAAAGTAGGCAAGATAATCAAGAGCACCCATAGTCTCTCCACTTTATCTCTCTTCTTTCTCTGTCTATGGAATTAATCAAAGGACACACAACACAATATACCTTTGACAAGAAGATTGATGCGTGTATTTATAGTCAGTGTCAAACTTTATAGTTGTATACAAAGGGCCAAATAAAAGCTATAGTAATCAGTAGCCTAGTTGTCCAACAGGTCCAAACCCCCTGTCTCTAATAATAATGCTTCTGTCCTCTCTATTCATAAAAGTTTCTATTCCAGGTTAGACTCTGGTCAACTAATCCCCTTTTTTCCCTTTTTAATTAATGGACCATGATAACCATCTTGACTCAAGATAGTTCTTAACCATCTTGAATTGTTCGTATTTCACATTTTTGTAACTTTTACTAATATTTTCTTTAATAATTATATATATTTATCAATTATAATAATATAATACTTATTAGTTAGGTCAAAAATATAATAATAGTCTAATTTTATCAATCATCGTAGAAAATGCACATATTATATATAGTTTTGTATTTATGAAATAAATATAAATAAATAATTATTTTTAAATTGTTTATAAGTTATAGTAACCCAGAAAATAATGAAACATACTTTTAGAATGATTTAATTACACTTACATTTAACTTTATTAGTGATTTAGAAAAAATGCAAGATGGTTAAGAACCATCTTACGTCAAGATGTTTATCATTTTCGTTAATTTTATTTGGATAAGAGAGGTCATGTTCTATTGAAGTGTATGTAATAGGTGTAAAAAAAAAAAAAAAGAAAGAAAGCAGGTGTAATTAAAGTAAAGAAGGAAATGTAATAAAAGTAAGGAAAGTAATTAGTAAAAAGTTGTATAAACATCCATTAAACGTAGTAGTATAAATAAAGTAAGTTAGATATCAATATATGAATGTTTAAATATATATATATATCAGATAAGGAATTTTGATAGTGTATATAAGATAAATAAAAGTAAGGAAAGTGAATTCAATAACCTAGTTTTGCCACATATATATTAGTGGTGTTGATTATTAATTGATTTTCTTTTGGTGGACATATTGTTTATTAATTGATTAGTAAAAATGATTATATTTTTGGAGAATATATATATATATATATATATATATATATATATATATATATATATATATCTCGTAATTACATGAAAATTTATTGTTCAACAATAATAAAGCGATCTTTTAACTAACACGACTAAAGTCATCCATTATTAACATACAGTAATAGCAAAGATACGTAAAATGATTCCTAAATAAAAAAAAAAGATACGTAAAATGAAGAAATTATGTTATGTTCATTAAATTGTAAACACAATACACAAACGATCCATAAGATCCTTGCATAATTTATTTTTTTTTGTTTGAGGTTTTCTTATTTAAATGCATCACACGTAAATATAGAATTTAAATGTAGGGGCAAAAAAATAATTTTTAAAAACTCCACCATTATTTGTGAGTGTGCAACTCAAACAAAGTTTTTTTGAGCAACAAGCTATTTTTTTGGTGGAATGGAATAGGAATGAATTACACTTACCCAATTACCCTACTTGAGGTTTAGTATAACAATTTTTACACATGATCTTTGCAAAATAATTTTTATTCTACCTCACGGAAACTCCACGTGCAGTGTTTATTATCCTACATGAGTTTCATTGTAATAATTTTTACACACCCCACCCTTTTGCGAATTTATTTTTATCCTATCTCACCAGAGCTTTAAGTGATTTCTACCCCACTTGAGCTTTGTTAGAAGTATTATTTTAGGGATATTCTTTAGTTATCAATTTTTATTTTTTATATAGCAGGGGGTAGATTCTTTATCATTCGCCCATTTTCACGCCAAAATGTTGATAGACATCCTTTGCTCGATTCGCAATCATTTTGCATCTTACTATTTCAATCTCCTTTAAGATGAATTTCATGTTGAGCACTTCTCTAACCATATTACCATTGAATATGAGCCACTGACGAAGACTTTCCCCCAAAACTCACACGGTATTTAGATATTTTGTTCATTGTTGATACATGTATGATTCAAGAGGAGATGGGTTTTCTAAAATTGATTGAAAAAAAATTGTACGTAGTCTTTTATATTAAACAAAGCAAATAAACAAAGCAATTCTAATTCGCCCCAATCGACAAAAAGACACTATAAAACTAAATATTGTTATTGAAATAAAATAAAATTAGTTCATATTAATGGAAAATATTGGTAAATAGGTATCAGTTCAAAACTTAACGATTTAAGTTACTCGCTATGAAAAAAATAAAAAGTGATAAATAAAGAATATCCCTAGAGTAATACTTATAGGAAACTTTAGGTTAGGTAAGGATCAGTTACAATTTAGGTGAGGTAGGGTAAAAATTATTTCACAAAGTTAGGGTGTGTAAAAATTAGTACAACAAACCTCATGTAGGGTAAAAAAAAAATACTTACATCTCTGATAAGATAGGGTAAAAACGATTTTACAAAAGTGACGTGTGAAAATTATTATACCAAAACTCATATATGATAAATATAATTTACTCATGGAGATATTATATAATATGTACGAGAGTGCTGTGTGCAAAAAGGTTGGGCCTTGATCAAAGGAATCGACACCCCCGTCCCCCAGTCCAATAAAGACCCGTTGGATTAGACCCTGAGATAGATATATATATATATATATATATATATATATATATATATATATATATATATATATATATATAATATGTACGATATGTACTTAATTAGTTCAACTAGATGAAGTCACAATTAGAATATTGGGGCAGACCAAACCAAAATATTGAAGTCCAAAGAAGAAGAGTGTTGCAATACTTGAACAAACATAATATGGCTTTTTCAGATAATAAGCTGAATTATTTATTTTGTGTAATTGGTAGGAGGATTTCAAACTGCATTTTTTGTTCCTTCGCTTTCATTTTCGTTATAAGAATAGGTGGGGCTTTGCTTTTCTGTAATTATCTTTGTATATTTGGCTTTACTATTTATATAAACAAGCTAGAAAGGGGCCACAATAATTATTGATCACTGTACACTGTTGATTCTTTCTCTTAAATGGTAATAATATCTAAAGTTCATCTCTTTAGCTACACAGTGATTGGATTCTAATATACTATATCATTGTTTTTTTTTTTATAATTTGCTGCAAAAAGCCCTTTTATTAACCAAAGCCAAATAGTTAAGCAAGAGTACAGCGGAGAAACACTCAGCAAAGCAACAGTAGGCAAGAGAGAAAACAGAGACACAAAAGTCACCAACAATTTATGACAGAATTCAACACCCCTCAAGACTGCGAAAATATACCCCTCTCTGGACAGAGAAACGGAGAATCAGAGAAGCAAATCAGACAATTCCCACCACCTAGAACAAAGATGAAAATTGAGAGCAACTCAATTAGACACCTATTAGAATTCTCAGGGCGTAGTTAGCAGAAAAACAATAATAAAGGGCGAAAAATAAATAAAGATTCAACACAAGAAATTAACGTGGAAAAACCCAAACCGGGAAAAAAAAAACCACGAACGATGCACTATCAGAGGATTACAACAGTGTTTCAGAGATTCCCAAATATCCACAATCTCTCACAACCTCCCTAGAGTTACAACCTGAGAACTCAACACTCACAGATGAGCCTTACACAACTCCTCAGTATAAGATGAAACCCTCTCAATTGCTATACAAATAAACCTAACACCTAGGTCCTATTTATAGTCAAGACTACAACATAATATTGTGGTTAATAATAATATTAAATTTCCAAAAACATGTGTTTCCTAATAATTTGATACTATATTCCAAAGTAATATTATATTGGGAAATTGGATTCTAATAATACGAACTTTTGGTCATATAAGAGTTAATAATACGAACTTTTGATTAGGTTCTGAATAATATGAACTTTGACCCCATGTTGCCCCCAGTAACATGCCACCGAGTTAGCTTTATTTTGACTCATCGGGAAATCTAGGTGGCGGTGGCGGCATGTTTTCTTTGATATTTGACCATGCCATGTCACCCATTGACTTAAAAAAATTGCCACGTCACCCTCTCTTTCTCTCTCCTCTCTCTTCTCTCTCTCTCTCTCTCTCTCTCTCTCTCTCTCTTTCTCTCTCCTCTCTTCGTCATTCCCAGATCCGTTTCCCCATCTTCTTCTATCTTCTTCTGGGTTATTTCACCCTCTTCTCTTCTCTTCTTCTATCATTCCCTCATACTTTCTAAGATTTTGGTATTCGGAACGCCTGATCTTGGAAAACCATGTCAAAGTATTTGAAATCCAACTCAACATTCCACCATTTTCCATTCAACTATGTACGCCGTTGCACATTTGCACAAGCTAAAGATTTGTCATTTACCAATTTTAATGAGTTGCATTTTAGCCTTGGTTGCCTCGTTCTCTAAGAAATTTCATCGAACAGGTTGGGGGCATTGTTCTAGTTCTAAATTTTTTTTTTTTAATTTTTGGTGGGGGGAGCAAATTATGTATTTCTTCATTTTGCTAATTATTTCTCTGAGTGAACCAAAAACCATTTAGAAATCTCTTTCAAAATACATGCGAAATTTTGTTCCCCAAAGAAACTGTACTGTTGCACCAAAATCTCAGATAAAGCTGGGAATTTTGGGAAGGTTCTTGAGTCGTGCCGCATATGATCGATTTCCCTTTGCAAAATCTCTTCTCTTCTCTCTTTATCTAGCAATGCAGGCTTTCATTTTATCCCAGAAGCTGGAAAAAGAAGATCCTTTCGTGCGGTGTAAAATCTGCCATGAATTCAAAAACCCAGAAAGAAGAAAAAGGTAAGATACTTAACAGATAGGAGATATAGGAAAGCGAAAAGGAAAAGAATGAAAGATTACATCTTTACAGAGGGAAGCCAGATCTGAGTGGGCAAAGAATTGGATTGATTTAATCAGAGAAAGTATGAGGGAATGATAGAAGAAGAGAAGAGAACAGGGTGAAATAACCCAGAAGAAGATAGAAGAAGATGGGGAAACGGATCTGGGAATGTCGAAGAGAGGAGAGAGAGAGAAAGAGAGAGAGAGAGGGAAGAGATAGGAGAGAGAAAGAGAAGGTGACATGACAATTTTTTAAGTCAATGCGTGACATGGCATGGTCAAACATCAAAGAAAACGTGCCGCCACCGCCACCTAGATTTCCCGACGAGTCAAAATAAAGCTAACTCGGTGGCGTGTTACTCGGGGCAACAGAGGGGTCAAAGTTCATATTATTCTGAACATAATCAAAAGTTCGTATTATTAACTCTTATATGGCCAAAAGTTCGTATTATTAGAATCCAATTTCCCTATTATATTTCCATGTGATTGCCCCATCACAATTTGGTAACAAATATAATATTTTCCACTTTATATAATATTTTTCCTTAATGAACACAATCTTTGAAGATCTTCAATATTATATAAAACTTGTCCACCAAGCATAATTTTGGCTTTCCAAAATTCATCCCACCAAAATAATAATTTGGGCTCCACACAATTAACCCAACAATCTCCCACTTGGAAACCAAATTGTAGCCTTCGTCGTTCATCGCCACCACCACTCCTCCTCGAATCCTATGGTACATCCATCTCGATCTTATTCAGCAAAGATCAACAGAGGTCCCAGTTGAACTCCCATCAACTCCTCTTTTTGCAATAGGCTCCCACTTGAACTGATCACGCCCCTGCAACTTCGACATACGCATCATCGTCAACAACTTAGGGGAATTTTGGATTGGGATTTTACCTCGTGTTGAACATGTCGAATTCCCGCAAGGTGTTAGATGCCTCTCTACCGACCATCTGTTCCCGTAGCCTCGACCGGAGACCTCCTCGTTTCTGGTACCCTTCTCTCATCAGAGAAGCTAACACGCCTTTGACGAGCATGAACCGACATGTTAGAGTTATCAATGACAGAAAATAGCTTCCCCTTTATCCTGCCATTTGCAAATATCAGAGATCCTTTCGTCACCCTCCAATGACCATCTTCAAATCTCGTCGTGAATCCCTCCTCATCCAGTTGACCCACAGATACAAGGTTCTTGGTCAGCCCCGGGACATACCGAACATTCTTCAACCTCCAAGTTCCACCCTTAGAAGTTTTAATGTTCACATCACCTCTTCCTAGCACCTTTAGGTTGTGACCGTTTGCAAGCCTAACCCTGCCAAACCTCTCACTCACAATATTGCTAAAGGCCTCCTTGCTAGATGAAGAGTGAAGCGAAGCACCCGAATCTATCACCCAACCCCCTTCTCACTTGTCAACACTAACAGTTAGGGCATCACCAAAATCCTCAACAGAATATACAAAGTCCTGGTCATTATGGCTGCTCTTCTTAGGTGTGGGATAATCCCTACGAAAATGACCTCTATCACCACAGTTCCAACACAACACTTGCTCCATGTCTCGACCTCTAGATTTTGATCGATCCCGACCCGAACTCCCACTATTCCTCCTACCCCTGACAGTCAAAGCATCCCCCGAAGACTCAGACACATCGGAATCTTTCCTACGAATACTTTCATTCAGGACCAAGTCTCTAATTTCCCCAAACTTCAGTTTCTCATCCTTCTTAGTTGAAAAAGTTACAGAAGTGACGAAATTTTCCCAAGACTTAGGTAGGGTAGCCAATAGTATATTAGCATTCATCTCATGGTCGAACTTAAATCCCATAGAGGTTAATTTTGATAGTATCATATTCAACTCATTCATACTATCATGCATATCACCAGACCCATGCATCTTAAATTCAAACAAACGACGTAACACATATACCTTGTTCACCGCCGAAGGTTTTTTATATGTGTTTTGCAAGGCCTCGAGCAGATCTTTCGTCGTTTTCTGATCTTTGACGTTGAAAGTCACGTTCCGAGCTAGCGTCAGCCTGACCGTACTGAATGCCTGACCATCAAGCTCTTCCCAATCCTTCTATTCCATCTCTTTTGGCTTATCACCCATCGCAAGATGCAACCTTTGCTGGCGGAGCACATCCTCAACGCGCATCCTCCACCATGCGTAGTCTTTCCCATCGAACTCTGGAATCTTCACAATAGCGCCCGTCATTGGTTCTCAGTCTGCAGATCAACCACGCTCCAACCAAAGCTCTGATACCACTTGTTAGGATTCACAGGGCGTAGTTAGCAGAAAAAAAATAATAAAGGGCGAAAAATAAATAAAGATTCAACACAAGGAATTAACGTGGAAAAACCCAAATCGGGAAAAAAAACCACGAACGATGCACTATCAGAGGATTACAACAGTGTTTCAGAGATTCCCAGATCTCCACAATCTTTCACAACCTCCCTAGAGTTACAACCTGAGAACTCAACACTCACAGATGAGCCTCACACAACTCTCTTAGGGACACAGAGATTACAGGTCAATCTCTTGTGGTATAAGATGAAACACTCTCAATTGCTATACAAATAAACCTAACACCCAGGTCCTATTTATAGTCAAGACTACAACATAATATTGTGGTTAATAATAATATTAACTTTCCAAAAACATGTGTTTCCTAATAATTTGATACTATATTCCAAAGTAATATTATATTTCCATGTGATTGCCCCATCACAATTTGGTAACAAATATAGTATTTTCCACTTTATATAATATCTTTCCTTGATGAACACAATCTTGGAAGATATTCAATATTATATGAAACTTGTCCACCAAGCATAATTTTTGCTTTCAGAAATTCATCCCACCAAAATAATAATTAGGGCTCCACACAATTAACCCAACAACACCTCACTACATTAACAAACCAGCACTGCACCAAATCATGAAAGCAGCACCTGACTTCCAGTCTGTTGAGCATAAAGTCACCCTTTATTTCAGATTTTGGAGTACCGGATCCTTATTCTTTTTCAGATGATTGAACACTGCTGCATTTCTGTGAGGATCAAAGAATCCACCCTCCATCTCAAATTATATTGCTGGGAAATTGCACTTTCATCTATTGGTCGAACAAGTCTTTGAGAGTATGCATTTACAGAACCATTTTCCCCCAGGCATTGCAAAATTGCTGACTAAATAAACCATGAGAATTGTTTGGAGAGGACTCAGAGAGTGACTGTCGCAGCAGTATTGTCATAGGATGACTAGACATTTACTTCGATCAGCAGTGATCCCTTTTCTTAGAGGCATCTCTCTTCTGTTGAGCCACCCCAAGTAGAGTGAGCTAAATGATGGTTTCAATCTTTAGAGGAGCAAGATTTTGTCACACAGAATAAACAATAGCAACATAAAACAAATTGCCAAACACAAATTCCTCCACATTGTAAACCATTGCCTGAAATGTGAATTCATTGGACTCTTGCCACTGGACACTGTCATTGACATCCCTTCGGTTGAACTGTCAAAAGCTGCAATTTGAGAGTCGCACCCTCTTTCTGCACACCTATAGAGTTAAATAAAGTTGAACTCACTTTTCGACCACTCACAGAGTTCTTTATTCCACGCCAAAACCACCTCCATAAATCACAGAGAACAAGATAATGAAGGTCATTGCATCTGAAGCCATTTCATCTGGAAAGAATGTAGCTCACAAGACGTGATTGATGAATTGTCATTGCCAGACTGTGTAGATGGCACCTCATGTTTAGTGAGGTAGATAACACATTGAAATGATTGAACCCAACCAAAAAAGCTGCATCAAAATTTGATGGTTGTGTGGTCTTGACATCCGGCCACACTCGTCAGATGTTGTTCACCACCAAAGTTGGCCTAAAAAAATTGGCTCAACTACCACACCCAGAGGACTAAACTCAGCAGAAAGTCATATTTTTCAGTTAGACTATAGCAACAGCAAGGTGAAACACCTTCCAGAATTGCAAACTTGACCATGAAAACAATTTTGGGGAGTAATTTGTTGGCAAAAACCTCAATGTCGTACCAAAATCCAACATCAAAACTCCCTTTACACCATCCAAGATCACTGCTTGAAGAGCAGACGATGTGTTCCATTGTCAAACATCACAAGCCCATTCTGATTAACAACCCATGGTAAACACAACACTCCACCACTACTTAAACAACATGCCAAGATTTCCAAATGTAAAAATCAAAATTTTAAAAGAGCCATAGAGCACTTAGAACCCTATGCCCCTGAAACTGAAAAGTTAGCATCAATGCCCCTCACATTCCATGAGTAAATCTCATCTTAAAAGCTTTCACTTTCAACAGAAAGTGAGCAATGTCTGAAAGATGAATTCTTTCTCCTGCTACTTTCCTTAATCTTCTTCATCTTCTTCTTTTTTCTAACAGACAGTTTGCTCTCAAAATATTTTATCGGATTGATATGCTTTTTTGGTCTCATGAAACCACTCTCAACACCAAAGTTGAAGGCTTTTTCAGCAATGAGGCGTCGTGCATTGATGACAGATTCACAGTTTGACGAGATGGAATCATTATCATTCTCGTCTTGATTTTCTGGAGGAAAATCAACAGCCTGCTGTGTAGATTGGTGTTGGGAATCCAAAAGCTGAGAATTAATTACTTCAATTGATTTCTCAATCCCAAGAGCATTAGCCAAACCCAAAGCAACAGCAGCATTAATCATTTCCTGATCATTAATCACTGGGACAATTTCCAAGGACTCATCGTGAACTGGTGATGGATCAGAAGCCAATGCCCGCCTGTTCAACTCATCATCAATACACCCAGTGTTTGAAAACTGGTTCATTAACTCCATGGAATTTTCTGATCGGCGACCGATGCCACCATTGTTGACTTGATGATTGAGATTTTTCTCAGCTGGCTCAGTTATATGGTCACCTAAGACAATGGGCGTTGCTGGAACAAACCCATTGCTATCTTGAAAGATTAAGTTGTTATCCTCATCACTTTCATTGGAGCTTGGATCAGTCATCTCATTGTATTGGTTAGCCGACAGAGAAGGGGGAATAAGGTGTGAACTGATTTCTCTGACATAGATTCTAAGAGCACAATTTTGGATGTCTAGAAGGATTTCATCATCAATCTTCATGAACACATCAATTTGGATAAGAGCCCTCATGACTTCAAATTGGTTAGTAGAGAAGATACATCTTGCTAAGGACAAGAGTTTGCCCCAAGGTTGAGTTATTCTTTCAAAATTTTCCCACATCCATCCTTGTGGGGGAATACTAATGATGTCAACCCACACTTGTCTTGACTCTGCTGTCTCATAGGATGTCCATGGTTTGATATCCGTGAACCACTCGTTCAATTCCATTGGGTTTGCATTTGCCTCTTCCATCTCACTCATTGAAGCGAAGGTGATGAGAAATTTAATCCCACTAAGTGCAGTAATCTTAGACACTGGTCCGAAGTTGTCTTTGACTAGAGAACCCAGAGAGTCTAGTTCCCTAGGAACACTAGAGGTGCATGCAAGGCTTCTTGGCTGCCATTCCATGAATTCCCCATTTACATCTCCCTTTACTCTGAATCTTACTCGTTCAGCATTATCACCGCTCGAAGTGGTCTTTGGAACCCAGACAAGCCTGCTTCGTTTTTCCCCTGAGTTGCGTTTGGCCCAATCAACAATAATCCTTGAACCTTTGATAGAGCTTCTATGGAGATGATTGATACACATAGCAGCATCCTGATTTCTCCAAACTTCAATGAATCCAATATTCGTCTCTCTTTGCCTTCTATTGATGAGAACAACTACCTTGACTTCTACATATCTCCTAAAAATTCCTCCAAGGCCAAACCTGTCAAGTTGTTTTGGTAGATTGCCTATGAAGATTTTGATAGACGAAGCTCTTCCATGGCCTTCAACCCTCTCACTCTCTCTAGCACTGTCTCTCATCTCAACCAGTATGAAAATCTTACCGAAAAACGACGTACAAACAGTGGGAAGCCGCGCCCAGAACCACCCCAGAACAACCTCAAATCGCCCTTCAAAGGCGACCCGTCCGACAGTTTTGGTGCATTCTTCGCCGCTTGGACCACCCAAGCTAGTGTGTAAATTACTAGTGTATTATATATGTAGACTCAAATGGACAGGTTAAATACAAGCTAGTGTGTAAATAGCAATAATTATTAGGTAATATTGTACTATATAATTTTTTGTTTTGCTTTTCTATATCATACTATATCGTAAATAGCAATAATCATTTATCAAATAATCATTTGACAATATACTCTCTCCATTCGATTTTAATGGTTACTTTGTAGACGGTTGTGGTCTTTAATATCAATCTTTGATGGATAATTTTCTATATAAATATTTTATTAACAAGTTCAATATCAAACTTTTATGATAGTATTTTTCATTACGAAATTAATGGTTGTAATTTTACATAACAAGTTCAATATTAAAGTTCATCTCTTTAGGTACACAGTGATTGGATTCTGTTGGGTCTAATGGCCCAAATTCTATTTACACAAAATGGACACTGCCAGCGGGATGTCGAGCACTACCAGCGCCTCTCTGTGGAAGTCGGGGTTTTAGGCGCTACCAACAATATGTCGGACGCTGCCAGTGATTCTCTCATAAAAGCCCAGCTACACATGACGCGGCCAGCGTCTGTTAGGTGCCGCCAGTGCCTTCCATGCAGATCTTTTGTCTGTGGCGAACCTTCCATTTTGATATCTAGATTATGTAATATTTAACCTAGTTTTCTTTTCTTCTCTTCTACTACAAATATAGGTTATTATTAACCTATTCATACACACTTGTAATTGAGAGCTTCTTCACCTCTACCCGTCCCTAGGTTGTGAGAGTATTGTTGTTCGGTCTCGTTCCGAACCGAACTTCTCTTTTATAGGGTATTTTTGCTCGTCTTAACCCCATATATATATATATATATATATATATATATATATATATATATATATATATATAGGGAAATTGGATTCTAATAATCCCTACTTTTGCAAATTGGATGGCAATAATCCCTACTTTAAATTTGTATTCTGGTGGTCCAAAAAAAAAAATTGTATTGTAGTGGGACATAATCCAGAGTATACCCTAAATATCATAGATTTTGTGTTGCATTTGATTCAAAACTTTGTATAACACTTTACCATCAGAATGTGGTGATGGATTTGGTACCACTACAATACAATTTTTTTTTTTTTGGACCATCAGAATACAAATTTAAAGTAGGGATTATTGTCGTCCAATTTGCAAAAGTAGGGATTATTAGAATCCAATTTCCCTATGTATATATATATATATATTAGTTATGAGGATTTGGTGTTTTGTAGGAAAATAAGGAGTTAGAAGGAAATCGGGTTTAAATGAGGCTTTTTATGGAATTTCGAGCTATTTCCCGAGTCAAACCTAGTCAACCGAGCCGAGACCTGAGGCAAACCCGACCCGGAATCCCATCTCCATGTTGGCGCAGAAAACAGAGCAGGAAGACAGCCTATTGTCACGCCCCGTGACACATAGCAGCTCGCCTGTGACACACGTCTGCCAGGCCAGCAAGTCAAGCCAAGCAACGCATGCAGTCAGAGGGCGCGCCCGCGACCTGGGGCTGGAAGGAGAAGAGACCGGTGGACAGAGGAGTGACTCGACCGCGACAGATGCTAACTCGCCCGAGTCATGCCGAATGCTGACGGATGCAAACTGGGTAGTGAGGCGACTCGCCCACGACGTGTTCTGACTCGCCCGCAACGCTGCCAATTCTGCGGAAAATCTGCGCGTGCCCTCCTGTGATTAAATTAGGGTTTGGGTTGTATTTTTCCCCCTTCTATAAATACCCAAATGTAATTTAGACCTAATATCTAGTTTTTATCTTTTTCATAGTTTTAGGAGTAGGATTAGATTAGATTTAATTGCTTTCTTTAATTACTTTCTTTAATTGTTCTTCAAGTTTTCCTTTGTTCTTTAAGCTTTCTTTGATTTCTAGCAAACTTTCTCAAGCTTTCTCAATTCAAGCAAATTTCCATTGAAGTAGTTACAAGCTTTCTCTTTCTTTTTCTCTCTCTCTCTCTCTCTCTCTCTCTCTCTCTCTCTCTCTAATCTCCATTGTTGATTTGATTTCAAAGCTTTCTAGTGAAAATCTCACCCAATCCACTTTTAGTGAGGAGGAGGGCTAAGGGTCACAAATTCTACTCACAAGTGGGGATTTGGGGATTCTTAGTAATCCAATCCACGATTTTCTTGTTTGTTCGGGGGAAATCCAAGTTCGATTGAAGATTTAGTGCAGATTGTTCATTAAAGGTATAATTTCTTGTTTCAATTTCATTGTTCATTCTAGTTTCCATTAATTGCTTTAGTTGCTTTATTTGATTTCATGCTTTTATTGCTTTCCTTAATTCCATGTCTAGGTTAGTTTTATTGTTTTCCTTTACATAATTTATCGCTTTCCGCATTTGAGAAAAACCCTTACACGAACCGATTTCCGTATCAAGCCTAACATCCATCCTCGTGGACCGACAACCCTAACTTCATAAAAACCACAAAATACGCAACCGAACAATTTTGAGAGTTAATATTTTGCCTTCGGATTATTCCCGTTGTGCTATAACCGTTTGTGATCTTTTCTTTTGGATCTCGTTGTGTTATACAGGCGTTTGGGATCTCTCTTGTAATCTCTCCCCTTATACTAGTGGATTATTGCTCCGTTGTCGTCCGTGGTTTTTTTTCCCCCTTTGGGTTTCCACGTAAATCTTGAGTTTTTATACTCTCTATTTGAATTACTGATCTTGTCATATTTTTCTCAATTTATACATCCTGATAATGTTTCCTTTTGCTGCAAATACTAGGCTCTTTGCCTCGATCCTAACAAGTGGTATCAGAGCGAGGTTGAATTTTTTTTTTTTTTGCCTAGTTCAGGATGTCTGCAGTTAAGTTTGATATTGAGAAGTTCGACGGTGTGATCAGTTTCAGTGTTTGGAGAGTTCAGATGAAGGCCATTCTTACTTAAAATGGATTGAAGAAAGCTTTGGATGGGAAATCCAAAAAGCCTATGAATATGAGTGACAAAGTTTGGGAGGATCTCGATGACAGGGCTCTTACGACAATCCAGTTATGTCTTGCACCTCAGGTTCTTTACGAGGTGTTGAACAAAACTACTACTACAAAACTCTGGTTGACTTTGGAGTCTCTCTACATGACTAAAAGTCTCGCCAACAAAATTCGTCTCAAAGAACGTTTATATATGTTCTCCATGGCTGAAGGTGCACCCATTCAAGAACATCTTGATGAATTTAACTCCATTATTATTGATCTGGCAAACTTTGAGGCTACTATTGAAGATGAGGATAAAGCTATTTTTTGTTGTCTCTTTGCCCCATTCATACAAGCACTTTAAAGAGATCATGTTTTATCTTAACAATGAAGCCATGTCTTTTGAAGATGTCAAATCTAATTTGATGTCTAAAGAAAAATTTGATCTTGAAGTGCGTTCTGATAAAGCTGAAGGCTTGATTGTTAGAGGTGAAACTACTAATAATGGGAGCTCTAGTGATAAAGCTAGATCGAAGTTTAAAAGGTGTTCCAACAATACCTGTTGCTATTGTCGTAAGCCTGGTCATGATGTAACTGAGTGTTATAAATTAAAAAGAAAGTTGGAGAAGGAACAAATTTTAAAACAAACTTAGAATAATGTTGAAGCTGATATTGTTCTAGATGAAGATGTTGAAGGTTTTCTTATTACTCCTCCTGAAGAGGGTAATAAGTTTAATTGGGTTCTTGATAGTGTTTGTACTTATCATATGTGTCCTTACAAGGACTGATTTTCGACATATAATCCTATTGATTTGGGTGTTGTTCATATGGCCAACCGTGCCCAAAGCAATGTTCTTGGGATTGGTACTGTTAATATCAAGACTCATGACGTAGCTATCAGGATTCTTATAGGCATTCGTCATATTCCTGATTTGAAATGTAATCTCATCTCTCTAGGCACTTTTGAATCCGAGGGTTGCAGGTATTCAGCTGAAGGTGAAGTTTTGACCATATCTAAGGGCCAAACTTTATTCAAAGGTTCTAGGCAAGGCGATCTTCATATTCTACAGGGTTCTAATACAGGTTCTACAACCGGTTCTACAACCTCATCTCTTGCTGAGTTCAAGGCTGACTTGAACTCAGTTGATGCTCATCACATCTGATTGCCCTTCGGCGTTCTATGACGGTACCGGAGAATTTGGCCCAAGGTGGAGATTGTGGGGTCTAATGGCCCAAATTCTATTTAAGCAAAATGGACGCTGCCAACGGGATGTCGGGCGCTACCAGCGCCTCTCTGCAAAAGTCGGGGTTTTAGGCGCTACCAACAATATCTTTGGGCCAGCGCAGCGCTTCTCATAAAAGCCCAACTACACATGGCGACGCGACATCATGGCTGTTGCCAGCGCCTTCCATGCGAATCTTTTGTCTGCGGCGGACCTTCCCTTTTGCTATCTAGGTTATTTAATATTTAACCTAGTTTCCTTTTCTTCTCTTCTATTATAAATATAGGTTATTATTAACCTATTCATACACACTTGTAATTGAGAGCTTCTTCACCTTTACCCATCCCTAGGTTGTGAGAGTATTTAGAGAGTTAATATTTTGCCTTCAGATTATTCCCGTTGTGCTATAACCGTTTGAGATCTTTCCATCTGGATCTTGTTGTGTTATACAGCCGTTTGGGATCTATCTTGTAATCTCTCCCCTTATACTAGTGGATTATTGCTCAGTTGTCGTCTGTGGTTTTTTCCCACTTTGGGTTTCCACGAAAATCTTATGTCTTTATACTCTCTATTTTAATTACTGATCTTATCATATTTTTCTCAATTTATACATCCTGATAAAGTGTGTAAAGAGTAATGATTTTTAGGTAATATTGTGCTATATAATTTTTTGTTTTGCTTTTCTATGTTGTACTATATCGTAAATAGCAATAATCATTGATCACAATAATCATTTGACAATATACTCTCTCCATTTGATTTTAACGAGCACTTTGTTGACTGTTGTGGTTTCTAATATTATTCTTTGATTGATAATTTTCTACATAATATTTTATTAACAAGTTCAATATTAAACTTTTATGATAGTATTTTTCGTTACGACTTTAATGGTAATAATTCTACATAACAAGTCATTGTCTATATTGAGAGATTTGTTTTCAAAATTTTTAAGTTCAATTGCACAATTTTCAAAAACGACAATTAATATGAAATAGAGGGTGTAGTACCATACAATTTTTTTTTTTTTTGTATCATAGACTTATCAACTCACATGGGCGGGTACTTAATTACGGGTCGAGTGTATTTCCGTTTTGGATAAATACAGTTGGTGAAATTTTAAGTTCAAGTAAATATGGGTTGAATGTATTTGGTTTCGAGTGGTTTGGGTCGGGTTTTCGGGGCATGATCGTGTTTTTGTCATTTTCCTAAGAAAAATAAAGTGATCTCTAAACATTTTAATTTAATTAATATATCTGTCGAATATTACATTCCGTTCTCTTGACACTAAATTAAAAAATACTTACATTTAATTGTTAGAAATAATGTAGAACTACATTTATGGTGAAACGGTCAATAATTACAATCGAATATAAATTCCATACATTACTTTTAATTATTTTGTCTATTTTATTTAAAACATTGGATTAAGATTATTGTAAAATCAATTAATCATTCTTAAAAATATAACTCATCCACTTAGTAATGACATTAAGAAATTAAATTATTTGATTACAATCTTTTAAAAAAGGAAAATTGGATTTAAATAATCTGAACTTTAGGACGTTATAGTTGATTTAATAATCTGAACGTACTTTAGATTTGTTTCTGAATAATCTGAACTTAGGGTCCCTTGGATTCTACTAGGCATTACAATGATGACCCTTATGATGTGACTCGAAAAGTCAAGGTTGATGTGCCTGAATTTGATGGTCGACATGATCCTAATGTGTTCACTGACTGGATAGATCGACTAGAGAATTATTTTGAATTTTATGGCTTGCATGATATTGCTAGAATTCGCTTCACCAAGATGAAACTTGTCGGGTCTGCCATGAAATATTGGCAAAGTGTGGAGAGAGAGATTAACCATTTGAATGAACCCCCCATCACTTTATGGGAAGAAATGAAAGGTAAGATGAGAGCAAAGTATCTGCCAACTTTCCATAAACAACAAATGATAAATGACTGGTTAAACCTAAGACAAACCACTAGTGTGTCGGACTACTATTCCCAATTTGAGGAGATGCGACTTAGGTGTGCCACTAGGGAAGAACCCTGGGTTACTGTGACTAGGTTCATCAACGACCTTAATGATAACCTTAAAGACGATGTGAGTCTCCACCAACCTGACTCCTCACTCCTTAATAGAGGCTTACCAGCTTTAGAAGTTGAGAAGTACAAGAAGCCTTCCTACTCTCGTCGGTGGACAACCCAAGCCGGGGAGTCTCGGCCTTCTAAGACAACCATGTTTTCAAAGCCATCCTACCCTAAGGGTTCTAGCCAAACCACTCACTTTTCTAAGCAAAATACCTAACCCCATCCACCTGCTGCCTCCGGTAAAGCTAGTTCCTCCCATTCCACTTATGCTCCCTCCACCTCAATATCATCTATAGTATGTCATAAGTGTCATGAGAGAGGACATCCCGCTTCGCGATGCCCTAATCGCACTCTTACCTTAGGAATAGACCTTATTGAAAAGGATGAGGCTGCAGATGAAACTGTTTATCCTGTTGATGGAGATACGGCTACAGAGAGTGACAGAGAAGAGGGGATCACTTAGCTGTCATGAGATGTGTTCTTTCTACCACTCAAACTGATTCTTGGAAACGAACTGCTATATTTGAATCTATGATGCAATGTGATAGTAAGATCCTTCGCTTAGTCATTGATAATGGGAGCTCTATGAATGTCATTTCCAAATCGGCTGTGAGGCTTCTAAACCTTAAGACCATACCCTACTCCTCTCCAATCCAAGTTGCTTGGGTTGACAAGACATCTTTGACTATTACTGAAAAATGTGAAGTCCATCTCCAATTAGGTGCATACTCTGATACTGTTTGGTGTATGTCTTGCCTATGGATGTTGCCCACATACTTTTAGTTCGCCCCTAGATATGTGACAAAAAATGCTACTAACTTTGGCCAGAAAAACACCTATGTGTTTATGCATAAGGGCAAGAAGATTAAATTGGCCCCTGCTCGCCCTGTTGATCATAGTAAGCCTAAGACTCATAAATCTAAACCCCCCTCACCCCCTGACCAACCAACTCGAGTGCATTTTCTAACTGCCCAAGAATGTGAAACTGAGGGTCGAAGTTTTGAAATGTTACATGATGTAGTGGCCAAAGCTGCACCTGTGTTTCCTTTAGCCACTAGTATTGAAATGTCTGCTGATTTGAGTTAACTTCTTAGTGAGTTTAAGGATGTTTCCCGTGATGATTTGCCCGCTGACTTACCTCCTTTATGGGACATCCAACATGCTATAGATCTAGTCCCAAGATCCTCTTTGCCTAACTTACCACACTATAGGATGAATCCTAGTGAACGTGAGGAGTTAAATAGACAAGTCGAGAGTCTGTTACAAAAGGGTTTCATTAAACATAGTCTAAGCCCGTGTGCTGTTCCTACCCTTTTAACCCCTAATAAAGATGGTTCTTGGAGAATGTGCATTGATAGTAGAGCTATTAATAAGATCACAGTGAAATATAGACTTCCCATACCTCGACTTGATGATATGTTGAACCAAATGTCAGGCTCTAAGTGGTTCTCCAAAATTGACTTAAGAGTAGGATACCATCAACTGAGAATTTGCCATGGAGATGAATGGGAAACTGCCTTTAAGACTCCTGATGGGTTGTTCGAATGGTTAGTTATGCCCTTTGGTTTGACTAACACACCTAGCACATTCATGCGGGCTAAGACCCATATTCTTCGCCCTTTCCTTCGGAAGTTTTTAGTCGTGTACTTTGATGACATTCTTATATAAGTCCTTCCCGGGAAGCCCATTTACAACACTTGAGGCTAGTCTTTGAGGTTTTGCGAACTGAAAAGCTTTACATCAATTTGACAAAGTGTTCTTTCTTACAATCTGAGGTTGTGTTCCTTGGATTTGTTGTGTCGAATAAGGGTGTTTCTGCTGATTCTGAGAAGATTAAAGCTATAGTAGAGTGGCCTGAACCAAAAACTATATCTGAGGCGAGAAGTTTTCATGGCTTAGCCATTTTCTATAAGCATTTTGTCCGAAATTTTAGCTCCGTTATGGCTCCTATTACTGAGTGCTTAAAGAAAGGTGAGTTTAGATGGACCCAGTCTGCGAGAGAGGCTTTTAATCTCATCAAACAAAAAATGATCAAAGCCCCTGTTTTGCGTTATCCTGATTTTTCTAAAGTGTTTGAAGTTGCTTGTGATGCTTCTGGGGTTGGAATAGGAGTCTTGAGTCAGGAAGGACATCCCATAGCATAAAGATCTTTAGTGAAAAGCGCAATGAGTCTAGGAGGACTAAGTACACAACTTACGAGAAAGTACTTTATGCCTTAGTGCTTGCCTAGAACATTGGCGATATTATTTGTTGCCTAAAGAGTTTGTCCTGTGGAGTGACCATCAAGCCCTAAAGTTCAGTAATGATCAGAAACACCTTCGAGAGAAACACGCTCAATGGGTCGAGTATCTTCAGGATTATTCTTTTGTGCTGAAACACCATTCTGGTGTTGAGAATGTGGTTGCTGATGCCCTCAGTCGAGAGAGCCTTCTGTTACATATAATGACCACCAAAGTGACCGACTTTGATAGGCTGAAAGAACAATACCCTTTATGCCCAGACTTCTCTAAGACTTATGATGAGGTTTCCAATGGTAATCGTTGTGATTTTGTTGATTATATGATTGTTGATGGTTACTTGTTATATGGGTCCAAGTTGTGTGTCCCTAGTAACTCTGTGTGAGAGTTCCTGATATGGGAACTACATGATTGATGGAGGATTAGTTGGTCATCTCGGACGAGATAAGACCATTTCCCTTGTTGATAACCGCTTCTTTTGGCCTTCATTACGTAAGGATGTGGCCCGTTTGTGTCTCAATGTCGCACTTGTCAACTTGCAAAGGCTAGGAAGCAAAACATTGGCTTATACACACCCTTACCTGTTCCTCACACTCCATGGCACGACCTTAGCATGGACTTTGTCTTAGGGATTCCCCGCACTACTAGAGGTCATGATTGCATATTTGTTGTGGCAGATAGATTTTCTGAGATGGCACATTTCATTCCTTGTACTAAAACTGCAAATGCATCACATGTTGCTAGACTATTCTTTAGGGAAATTGTGCGTCTCCATGGTCTGCCGTCTTTTATTATGTCTGATAGGGATGTAAAATTTGTGAGTCATTTTTGGCGAACTTTGTGGAAATTGTTCGGTACTCACTTGAAATTTTCTGCTGCTTTTCATCCACAAACTGATGGCCAGACTGAGGTTGTTAACCGGAGTCTAGGTAACCTTCTTAGGAGCCTTGTAGGGGAAAAACCTAGCACTTGGGATTTGGTGTTACCCACTGCTGAATTTGCTTATAACAACTCTATGAATAAGTCTACGGGTAGGACTCCTTTTGAAGTGGTCCATGGGATTGCCCCTCGTCTTCCTCTTGAATTAGTGCCATTTCCTATTGACTCTCGGACAGCTTAATTTGCTGAATCTTTTGCTAAACAGATTCATGATGTGCATGTCGATGCTCAACAGAAAATTGCAAAGAGTAATGAAAATTACAAACTTGCCGCTAATGTGCATCGTAGGAAGATGGAGTTTAACGAAGGTGATTATGTGATGGTCCAGATTCGTCCTGAACGTTTTCCTAAACACTCTTTTAAAAAGCTCTTTGCTAGAGCTTGTGGTCCTTATCGCATTTTAAAACATCTTGGCTCCAATGCTTACTTGCTTGACTTACCTCCTAAATTGTCAATTAGTCCTATCTTCAATTTTGAGGATTTGACACATTACAGAGGTACTTTCGAGCCTCCTACATTTTCTGCGAGTGTGACAGGTGGTTCTGCTACTTCTTCTGTTTCGGTGCCTCGCTTACCTCCAGTGGTGCCCTTGCCTATTGATGAGGTTGAAGTCATTCTTCATGATGAGGCTGTTAGCATGACGGGTGGCTTTCAACGCTACCTAGTTCGTTGGAAAGGTCGCCCTTCTTCTGATAATTCTTGGGTTCCTAAGAATGATCTCCGTTGTGTTGCACCTGAGCTGTTGGAGGAGTATTTACAAGCAAACACTCCGGAGGTGAGTTTTTCTAAGCCGGGGAGAAATGATGGAGGACTGAAGACTTATTTTAGGAAGGAGTTTAGAAATAATAATTAGATATTTTATATGTTTTAGTCCTATTCGTATTAGGAATATTATAGTTTCCTAGTTTGATTAGGAATATAACTCAAATTCTCTATTTCTATTAGGTTTAGTATAGGCAGGTTATTTACCTATAAATAAGGGCTTTGCTAGCCTTTGCAAAACAGACTACATTGAATATTGAATACAATTATTACTGATTTAAGCACAGGGATGCTACTCTTTCCTGAATCCAGCACAAGGATGCTGAATTCTTTCCTGAATTCAACACAGGGATGTTGAATTCCTTTCTTTAGCTTTTATTTATTTTCCGTTCTCTATCAATACCTCTAACTATCCCGACAGTGCCTCATCTACCATATCTCCTCGAAATTTCAATTTCATGAGTAGATCTACTTACCGCCACACTAATATATACCTCTAGAGTTACTGGACATAAGTCGAGTTTTCAATCTCTTTCGTTACTCTTGATCTCCTTTTATCACTCAAATTATTTTTACCTTCTTATCCATTAGTATAAAGCATAATGACGACAAATGAGTATGTATTATCTAATATCAGACATTTTACTGGATAAAAAACTATAATTAGGTGAAAAAGTACAAAAATGAAAAAAATGTAATAGTAAAATAGTATATATGAAAAGTGTACAAAAGCATTAGTTTTATTGATTTGGAAAGAGATCAGGCGGTTTCAGGTACCAATCAAGTTTGACCTGCTAATTTTCTAGTTTTTCAAGTTTTAATAATTTTTGGTTTTGGGTCGAGAAATCGTGTTCAAAAACCCTAAATTTTTGGGTAGGTTTTCGGGTAAGGTCAATTTCTTGCTAGGTCTAATACTATAATTTGGGGACTGGATGTTGCTTATAAACCATACGAGTGTTTTTTAGACAATTATGCACTATAATTTAGCATAAGCTTCTGCTAAAATCTATCACCCCTTCCATCCAAAAACATCCAACACCTACGAAGTACAGTATATTGTCATAAAAAAATATTTTATATTGGAATATTGTCCAACACCCACAAAAGTATAGTATATGAGTGTCCAAAATCCTTAATTTTACTATATTTTTTGCTTTTATTTTAAAGGTTACATAAGATCAAGTATATTTGACAGGGCCGCAAGCAGACGGTGTACGTAGTAGCACATCAAGGTCGATCCCACAGGGACTCAATTAGCAGCACACAAAAACTAATCTCTAATGCGATTGCTAAGCTAATCAGGTTTTGATTTTGAAAAGGTTTTAAAAAAACTAATAAAACTAATAAAGTAGGAAAAAGAAAATCAATCAAAGACTCTATCAAGAGAGAAAGACTTCTAGAGAGATCTAACCTAACAACGAGTTCATTATTAAAACCTAGCCTGCACAATCATATATTAAAGAACGAATCAAGAATCGATAACCTCTGAATCTTATCCCCCTTTCGATGCTAACTAGAATTATTCTAAACAACCTAATCAATAACTTTCGTATGCCTTTTAGGTTAAACAGAATTGAAGGTCTCAAAAAGTCAGGTTATCTAATGATTTCCTAGTTCACTACTCCTTTCTCAACTTTCGCAAGCCAAGGTAGACAGGTTGGTAGTCAGATTACCCTAATTCACCTTTCAGTACTTCTCAGGTTAATCTCAAACTTACAAATATTCAAGGCCTTAACAATATTCATAAACATGGAAAACACAACCTTCTATTGATTCGAATCAAGAATTCATGCACAAACTAATAACAATCAATCAAACTACATTGTTTCGGGTTGCAAAACCCTAGAGTTCAAGAAAGCTACTCACTCATCATCAAAGAAAACATAACACAAGTTCCAACATCATGATTGATTCTCAAAAAAAAGAAAGAAATCAAAGAAGAAAGATAACTACGAAGAATACAACTGTCAAGTCTTTCGATCCCGGTGTGGAGTCCTCCTCGCGAGCATCGATGAATTCCTCTCGAATCTTGACTTCGCTTCTCCTCGAATCGATCTCAATCTTCAATCTTGATGGAGAGTTCAGGAGTAGATGGGGGTTATTAGGGTTTTTTTCTCTCTTTTCCCAGCCAAAGAATGAAGGAAAAATGATAGATATCCACTCCATCTCGAAAAACCGTAGTTGCCTTGCTTTTCCACTCGCGAAAACAACCGACCTTGCCTTGGACCGTACATGTCCGTACATGTCCGTACCACGGACCGTGGCCTTCCCCACGGGCTGACCGTGGTGGCCACTTGTTCGTTTCTTTCTCCTTTCCTTCGCAAAACAGCAACGCCAGCAAGCAGCTGCCCCGCCACGGGCCGTGGCCACCACCACGGTCAGACCGTGGTGGCTACTGTCCGGGTATTCCGAGCTCCATTTCACTCCAGATTTGTACCACCGTTTATGACATGTAGAGGCCCGGGGTGACTTCACTCTTGCCTGAAGTTGAGAGAAAATTAGTGTTTTGGCCTCAAAACCTACAAATTCGCATCACAAACAACAATGTCAAGTGTAGTAGGGAAACTGGAATAAAAATCAAGGTTCACACTCAAAACTATCCCTAATTCACTATTGAAAACCCCCAAAAACATAGTCATGAAACGCAGTTATTAGAGTCTCCCATGCTTACTCCTTGCTTGTCCCCAAGCAAGTACAAGACTCAAAACAAGATGAAAGGACTTGAAAAGGAAAAGAAATCTACTCACACCTCCTCTAATAAAAAGAGCATATTAGAAAGCCAAAACAAGCATACACAAAGAGACTCCCTAGCAAGATTAAGAATCAAATTGAAACAAAAATTGTTGTTCGAAATAGAATCACAAGCCAGGAAGCAACACAACTAGTCTATCACAACTCAAATGCAATCAAAATTCATTCACATGTTTGGCGAACTAGTTGGGATTGTAGGACCTCACTTTAAGGTATGTGAATCACTCCCCTCATGTATTTATAAAAGATATAACGGTTCGCTCAAAACCTTCAACCAATGTAAACAACCTACCATAAGCTTGACAAGACTCTCGATTCTCTGCCGCTATAGACAATATGCACAAATGTTAATCATGAGGACTTTTCAAGGGTTGCAATGGGACTTAGGTGTAGGGTAAGGAGGGAATTCATTTGGGTAATGTCGAGCTAAGAGCCAAGGACCTAAAGAGCAACATTCCCAATACATATAGCACAACGCTTCTTACATCAAACCGCAATGAAGCACAAATACCTTCCCCATCGAAGCAGAATAAAGGAAGAGTTAATATAAGCAAGAAAACCACCATACTATTCACCTTATTCCTCAAAACTTCTCTTTTTTTCTTTTTTTTTATACTTTTCATTCCTTTTTTTTGGTGAATAGCATAGATACATAAAGATGGACTCATTTCCTTTCAACCCAATTTCAACCTCAAATGAAAAGAGGGGATAAATAACGATTATGAGCAATGCTTCCCTCATCAAGCAAACTAACCAACAAAGTCACCAACAATTAGACTTTAAAACTGTCCCCCAACTGACTTGTTGCTCCACTAACTTGGCTAAAGGATAAGGGATTTAGAACAGGCCAAGGGGTGCGCAAAATAGGTGAAACAATCAAAACAGGAAAAACTGCGCAAGGGCTAGCAAAAAGAAGTCATAATGTTAGGTGGCTTTTTGGCTATGTGGCTTCAAAATGGGCCTCAATCATATTAACACTATACACAAGTCAAATGTAGTTTCAAAGAGAGACAAATCAAGTTCTAGAGATGCAAACATGGTAAGGTCACACTCAAAAGAAAATGAGACTATAAAAATGACAGTCTTTTAGGCTCAAGAAGTCTCACAAGTTAACCTACCACAATCACTTCAACTAGTTCATTTGATGAACCAAACACGAGAACTTTACTATCATGCACAAGAATTGATCAAGACTAGATGAATCATAATCAAGACAGGCAACCTAAATCAAACAAACAACCAAGTCTCTTTCATCATCCACATCAAGCCAAAAATCTCATGAGTATACACTTGTAATGACAATCCAAACATACACCATAAGGTACTCAACAAAGGAGGGTTTTCGCAATCAAAACAATATAAAACAAAATAAAGCAACTAAATGCTTGGGTTGCCTCCCAAGAAGCGCTAGTTTAACGTCTTTAGCTAGACGAAACTCACCTCAGTCCGGAGTATGCTCCACATCATAGTCAAACTCTTTTGGAACACCATCAGCATGTGTTCCCTCAGCATCTCGAAGTCGAACCCACCAGCAAGGGTCGAACTGATTTCCTTCCTCAGCATTGGAAGGCATCCTGGAGTCAAACCTACAAAACTTTCTCAACACAACCTCATTAGTAGCATAAGGTCGGTCTTTGGTGATGTTAGGCTCGGGTTCAATAACTTGTACCAATCCGTCGTGTCACCAAGTACATGGCTCTCAGGAAATACATAATCAGACTCATCATTCCCAATCACATCAACACCACAACAAGAAGAAACATTAGGAGGCATAGTTCACGAAACATATCAAATTCAACCTAATGCTCCCCAAACTTAAAGCTCATCTTCCCCTTTTTCACATCTATTATGCACCCAACTGTGGTAAGGAAAGGTCTTCCTAAAATAATTTGGGTACGGGTGTCCTCAGCCATATCAAGAATCACAAAATCCACAGGCACATAATAGTCTCCTACCTTAAGAGGAAAGTCCTCTAAAATACCCATTGGGTACTTAACAGAACGATCAGCCATTTTAAGTGACATGGCGCTAGGTCTCAGCTCACCTAAGTTCAGTCTCTTATAAGGGGAATAAGGCATCAAGCTCACACTTGAGCCCACATCACATAAGGCACAGTTGATGTTCATGGTTCCTAGGCCACAAGAAATAGTTAAACTTCCGGCGTCCTTAAGCTTTGGAGTGAGCTTATTCAAGACCACAGAACTACACTCATTCAAGACCACAAAACTACACTCCTCATTCAATGCAATTGCCTCACAGTCATCTATTTTTCTTTTCTTGGAGAGAATCTCCTTCAAGAATTTAGCATACAAAGGCATTTTGGACAAAGCATCAAGAAAAGGAACATTCACATTTAACTTTTTCAGCATGCCAAGGAATTTCCCAAAGTGAACATCGGTCGTAGACTTAGCAAGCCTAGAAGGGAATGGAATAGGGGGCACATAAACTCTAGGTGGTGGTGATGGTTGAGGGATTTCAGCACTACCCTCATTGATGGTCTCTTTCTCATGGTCTTTCCCCTCCTCACTCTCTTTCTCAACTCTCCTCTCACCCAAATCCCCCCCATGCTTGGCATTTGGCCTCTCAGGTCCCTCAATCTGTGTCCCACTCCTCAAGACTATAGCATTGCAATGCTCCTTAGGGTTAGGTATGGGTGGTCCAGGAGGGGTGGTAGAAGTACCAGACTCAATAACTATCTAGTTCTCAAGTATTTGGTTATGGGTGGATAAAAGGTCAACCTTAGTGGCTAAAGCTTTAATCACCTCATCTTGTCTTTGTTGATGCTCGAGTAGGGCTTTCACCATAGGCTCTAAGTTAGGATTTTGAGGGGATTGGTAGGGTTGAGTGGAAGGTCTTTGTCCTTGTGGGTGACCCAATTGGTTCTGGTAAGAAGGATTAGAGTGGGGACTCAAACCGGAGTTGTATGTGTTGGAGTAGGGGTCGAAGAGAAGTCTTTGGGTAGGGTTACCAACAAAGTTGGCTTGGTCAGGTTGCGCACTACTACTACCCACCCTATTAGGACAATAAAGGGTAGCATGGTCAAAAGAGTAACATGAAGCACATTGGGAGGAGGGGAAGCATTCACATGCATTCTTTCCATCTTTTCATTTGTAGCATCAAGTTTAGCAGAAAGAAATGTGATGGCGTCAACAGAATACTTACCTCCCGTTCTCGTGGAACGGGGTCTCGACCACTGGTGGCTGTTCGATGCCATTTTCTCGATCAGCTCATAAAGCACATCCACTGTCTTGCTCATGATGTTCCCTCCAGCTGCAGCAAGGATGGTCGCTCTCAGATTGTCGTCCACCCCATTGTAGAAGGCTTGGATGGGAACCCATGGCTCGAGACCATGCTGGGGACATTATCGTAGCAATCCCTTGAACCTCTCCCACGCCTCATATAGTGTCTCGTCCGGCTCCTGAGAGAAAGTGGAGATCTGGTTTAGGAGGCTCGTCAGCTTGCTTGGCGGGAAGTATTTAGCAAGAAATGCGCTCGCCAACTTATCGAAAGTAGTGATGGAGTTCGCCGGAAGGGAATCCAGCCACTCCCATGCTCAATCCTCCAAGGAAAATGGAAATAACCTCAGCTTGATCGCGTCCGGCGAGGCCCCGTTGGCTTTGAAGGTGTTGCATGCTTGTCGGAAGATGTGAAGGTGGCGGTTGGGATCCTCGTTCGGGAGACCATGGAACGGCGTAGCACGCACTAGGCTGATGAGAGAATTCTTCAGCTCAAAATCATTCCCCACTTTAGGTAATTTGATGGCGGTGGGTGGGCTTGTGATGTTCGGAGTCATGTATTGGGCCAGCATCTTTGGTCGTTCTTCTCCGGACATCTTAGATTGCTGCGAGGGTGTCTCTTTTCTAGCTTCTTCTAGCCTTTGCCTATTCCTCCGGTGGAAAGTCCTCTCTATTTCTGGATCGAACTCGAACTCCGAAATCAGCCGCATACACCAAAAGATCCTAGCAAAACAAAAACAAGAACAACAACGTAGTGAAACAAGAAAATCAAGAAAATCAAAGAAAAAGAAAGAAAAAAAGAAAAACAGCTTAGTCAACCCAAAAAGTTCGTTTACCAACTTCTAGGGACAGAGTCCCCGGCAACGGCAACAAAAAACTTGACAGGGCCACAAGCGCATGGTGTACGTAGTAGCAGTCAAGGTCGATCCCACAGGGACTCAATTAGCAGCACAGAAAAACTAATCTCTACTGTGATTGCTAAGCTAATCAGGTTTTGATTTTGAAAAGGTTTAAAAAAAACTAATAAAACTAATAAAGCAGGAAAAAGAAAATCAATCAAAGGTTCTATCAAGAGAGAAAGACTTCTAGAGAGATGCTAACCTAACAACGAGTTTGATTATTAAAACCTAGCCTGCACAATCATACATTCAAGAACGAATCAAGAATCGATAACCTCTGAATCCTATCCCCCTTTCGATGCTAACTAGAATTATTCTAAACAACCTAATCAACAACTTTCGTATGCCTTTTAGGTTAAACAGAATTGAAGGTCTCAAAAAGTCAGGTTATCTAATGATTTGCTAGTTCACTACTCCTTTCTCAACTTTCGCAAGCCAAGGTAGACAGGTTGGTAGTCAGATTACCCTAATTCACCTTTCAGTACTTCTCAGGTTAATCTCAAACTTACAAATATTCAAGGCCTTAACAATATTCATAAACATGGAAAACACAACCTTCTATTGATTCGAATCAAGAATTCATGCACAAACTAATAACAATCAATCAAACTACATTGTTTCGGGTTGCAAAACCCTAGAGTTCAAGAAAGCTACTCACTCATCATCAAAGAAAACATAACACAAGTTCCAACATCATGATTGATTCTCAAAACAAAGAAAGAAATCAAAGAAGAAAGATAACTACGAAGAATACAACTGTCGAGTCTTTCGATCCCGGTGTGGAGTCCTCCTCGCGAGCATCGATGAATTCCTCTCGAATCTTGACTTCGCTTCTCCTCGAATCGATCTCAATCTTCAATCTTGATGGAGAGTTCAGGAGTAGATGGGGGTTATTAGGGTTTTTTTCTCTCTTTTCCCAGCCAAAGAATGAAGGAAAAATGATAGATATCCACTCCATCTCGAAAAACCGTAGTTGCCTTGCTTTTCTACTCGCGAAAACAACCGACCTTGCCTTGGACCGTACATGTCCGTACCACAGACCGTGGCCTTCCCCACGGGCTGACCGTGGTGGCCATTGGTTCGTTTCTTTCTCCTTTCCTTCGCAAAACAGGTCAAACCGTGGTGGCTACTGTCTGGGTATTCCGAGCTCCGTTTCACTCCAGATTTGTACCACCGTTTATGACATCTGAGAGGCCCGGGGTGACTTCACTCTTGCCTGAAGTTGAGAGAAAATTGGTGTTTTGGCCTCAAAACCTACAAATTCGCATCACAAACAACAACGCCAAGTGTAGTTGGGAAATTGGATTAAAAATCAAGGTTCACACTCAAAACTATCCCTAATTCACTATTGAAAACCCCCAAAAACATAGTCATGAAATGCAGTTATCAATATTTCTTCATATCATGTAGAGTAGTGTTTAACCCAGATATTTTCGAAAATCCTGGATTGTGATATTTTATATCAAGCACAAAAAAAACAAATGAATTATAACTATTTAAATAATTTTATTTGAGAACACAAAAAACAGTATAACAAAATAATAATTAAAGGAAGGTGAAATAGAATTTAAATTTTCCTAAATTGAGATAATGACATCCCAACGAACTATTTTTGAATGAAGTTAGATGTTTCCATAATTTATACTGCTTCATGTAAATTTAAGGGGAGATTTATTACATGGAGTTTTCCTTAAATGATCAGCACCACAAGTTTAGATGGAGGATAAAATAGCTAAGACTGCGCCAAATGCTAAAATTCTAGATGACTTTGAAGCGGAGGTAGTACACAAGGTTGTGATAAACACCAGTGATATACATAGTGTCGACTATTAGTGGCCAAATTGAAACTCTGAAGAACGTTAATAGGAATGCACAAGAAGAAAGAAGATACAATGGGTAATCCACTTTTGAAGTCCAATGTAGATTTTTTGAGTAAAGCTAATATATAGTTTGAGAGCAACTTTTCTTGTTCTTTTATACGGCTAGCTGCGGTATGGTGTTGGTGGAAATTCACCTAACCTTGGTCTCACCTTTGGGGACCTAGATTCATCGAGAATAATGGAGATCAGCCCAACTCATCTAAGCCACCAAAGGAGGCCCAAGTCCTATACATGGAGGTGGAAAAGGCCCTAGAAGAAGGATCCATCAGGGAGGCCAACGTGCAACCCATGTTATGTGCTCTATGTGTGAGTCTCAATATTTCTCCGCGCCTTGATCATGTATAGAAGCTCCTCCTATTTATACTTAACTTTGGCCGAGCAAGGATCAAGGAGACAATCACAATATGAGGCAACTCTTGATCATATATAATACACTTTGATAGAGCATTTACCTTTCCTATGCAAATATAATCAAGAGAAATAAAATCATAACATTCAAGGAATTTTATTATATTATCAATTCATATCACATTATAAGGAATATTGTCAAATTATTATTAACAAGATAGTAAATTGTAAATATATAACATATCATCCAAATTCATGCAATTTCCTTTTCCATGTTAATTATAATCTTGAAATATCATAACAATCAAATCAATTAATATCTTATCTCCCTAAACACAACTAACTTAATTAATGATTTGATGTGTATTTTCAATTAGATAATACATATGCCATAATTAATTAATTCTTTTTGTCTTACATCAAAATAATATCAATTATATGCTAAATATAACTCAACAATCTTCCCCTTTTTATGTGAGACAAAACCCGATTACTTTACCTTCATATTATCACATTTATATTTCTCTCCCCCTCTTTGTATTACATCAAAAAGATATAATTGTCAAATAATATTGCAATTATCATAAAATGACCGAGATGTTTTCTCCCTCTTAAAAAAATGTTGAAAAAGAATTGAGTATTAAAAAAGTATTAAGGATCATAAAAGTAACTCAAGTGATTCAACAGCGAGGAGAGTTAAGACTTAATGGCTTAAAAAATAAGAGTTAAAACATGAAGCTTTGATTATCGAATTGAGATAAATTAGACATCTAACGAAGAAAAATATTTTAACATGATTAATGGAAGACTCCCCCTTAATAAGTACATTCAAATAAGTGTATCAAACATCATGAGGAATCATATTAGGATGTCTAGTTCCTTTTGGAACCCAAATTTGAATAATCCTAGGTGTTTAAATTTTATTATGACAATAATATGCATGATACCCATTTTTTAAACAATATTTGCATTTGCTCGAACTTGATTTGTACGATGAAGGTCTAAAGAAATTGTTATAATCTTTCTTCTTACTAGATGGATTGTATCCAATTCCTTCTTTATTAAATGATGCCCGTTGAGTACAAAGTAGTTTATCTAAATTCTCTTGTTCTCTTGAAAATTTTTAAATTATTTTTTTATGGTGATCACATTCATTTTGTAAATCACATTGTTCTTTTTCAAGCTCTTCTATCTTGTTGCGATGATTGTTATTCTCTTTTCCTAACGTGAATTTTTCTTCATTCAACACTTGTATTGTTCTTTTTAATTCTTTAATTTTAGACAAGTGTTTTTCTTCTACTTTTGTGCACACAATTAAAAATTCAATTAATTCACTTTTTGAATATTCATGAAGAGGAGAGAGTTGTACCTCATCCGAGCTTTCATACTCGGTTATTTCCTTTTCTTCATCACTATCGTCATTGTCATCTATACTTGTCTCACCATCATCTTCAAACTCAGACTCTTTTGTCATTAAGCACAAATGACTACTTTCTTCGTTTGAGTCACTAAGCGTATTGCCCCTTTTCGATCCATCAAGATTTTCTTCACTTGGTTGTTCATATATTAGCAAAAGCTTTCCCCAAAGGCTTTTGGCTGTCTCACAAGAACAAACACGAGTAAATATATCGCCATGTAAAGCACATTTTAAAATATATAAAACTCTAGAACTTTTCTTGAGCTTCTCAAAATCATCTTGACTATATTCACTCTTTGGCTTGTTGATAATGATTCCATCATTTCTCATCCATGTGGGAGTAAATGGACCATTAGTGATAATATTCCAAAAATTAAAATCGATGGATTCCATAAATGATTTTATCTTGCACTTCCAAAGAGAAGTTAGTACCATCAAATGTTGGTGGATGAATGAAAGATGCATTTAATAAACTAGCCATTGATCGATCCTACCGACGGTTAAGTCTAGCAAAGTAGGTTAGGCTCTGATACCAATTGAAAGATTAATTAGGCTAGTTAAATAAATTGCGGAAAATAAATAGCGGAAAGTAAATGAGACAAAACACAGTAGTTGTTCACCATGTTCCCCCGAACTCAATTTCGGAGTACGTCACTGCCTAGAGTTCTCCAACTATAGGATTTAAACTCGAATTATTATTATGATGGATTTTAACAACCGATCTTAGAACCTTCTCTACTCTCAAGATCTCACCACTTGATATCGCCTCTCAATCAAGTGTGGAGAGTTGACCCCTCAACTCCTAAATCCTCTCCCTAATAATAATAATAATAATTTCAACAACTCAACTCAATAACAAATAGCTCAATACAATTTTTGTTGTCTCACACTTAATAATATTAAAGCAAATGAAAGCTCTTTTCTATGTGTGAGTCTCAGTATTTCTCCGCGCCTTGATCATGTATAGAAGCTCCTCCTATTTATACTTAACTTTGGCCGAGCAAGGATCAAGGAGGCAATCACAATATGAGGCAACTCTTGATCATATGTGATACACTTGGATAGAGCATATACCTTTACTATGCAAATATAATCAAGAGAAATAAAATCATAACATTCAAGGAATTTTATTATCATATCAATTCATATCACATTATAAGGAATATTGTCAAATTATTATTAACAAGATAGTAAATTGTAAATATATAGCATATCATCCAAATTCATGAAATCTCCTTTTCCATGTTAATTATAATCTTGAAATATCATAACAATAAAATCAATTAATATCTTATCTCCCTAAACACAATTAACTTAATTAATGATTTGATGTGTATTTTCAATTAGATAATACATATGTCATAATTAATTAATTCTTTTTGTCTTACATCAAAATAATATCAATTATATGCAAGACATAACTCAACAATATATATATATATATATATATATATATATATATATATATATATATATATAGGGAAATTGGATTCTAATAATCCCTACTCTTACAAATTGGATGGCAATAATCCCTACTTTCAAATTTGTATTCTGGTGGTCCTAAAAAAAAAAAAATTGTATTGTAGTCGTACTAAATCCATCACCACATTCTTTTTATTTTTTCATGTCTATCCCATATTGTTTTTATTTTTATGGTTCTGTCCCCAGATAGATAATGAAGTGCAGTTACTAAAACATTTTTTAAATTATTTTTTTGAGATTTCGAGCAATTATTATGATTTTTTAAAAAGGGATAAAATTGAAAAAATCATAAAAAATTGAAAAAAAATTGAAAAAAATTGGGAGAAATGCTGTAAATTCATTAAAAATCGTGGTAAAGTGTTATACAAAGTTTTGAATCAAATGGAACAAAAAAACTATGTTATTCAGTGTATACTCTAGATTATGTCCCACTACAATACAATTTTATTTTTCTTGCACCACCAGAATACAAAATGAAAGTAGGGATTATTGTTATTTAATTTGTAAAAGTAGGGATTATTAGAATCCAATTTTCATATATATATATATATATATATATATATATATATATGGGTTTTTTGCTTTTTGGACCCCGAACTTTAGGGTATTTATTTTCTGGACCCCCATATTTCAAAGTTTATCTTTTGGACCCGATACTTTGTCTCGGCAACAATATGGACCTGATACTTTGACTCCTGCAACAATATGGACCCCCATATTTCAAAGCCATTATCGAATTTTTTTCTTTCGGAAATTTTCCAGCCGCAACTTCTTCTTCCTCTTCTTGCACGATTTCCAACCCCCAAATGAGCATAAATTTGCCAAAAAAGTTACCAAACTTTACCAAAAATTACCAAAATTTAACTTTTACCCTGCTGTTTTTTACCCATGAATTTTACACACCCTTAACTGTCAAAGTCTGGTCAATTTCAAAACAACAGTCAAAAGAAGAAAAAAAATGATAAAATGTCATATCGGGATGTTTAGGCAACAATTAGGTCATTGCCGGAGTCAAACATAACTTTGGGCCACATTTTTTGGATCCACAAAGTATATGGTCCAAAATATAAACTTTTAAATATGGGGTCCAGAAAATAAATACCCCCAAAATTCGAGGTTCAAAAAGCAAAAAACCCATATATATATATATATATATATATATATATATATATATATGTATGTATGTATGTATGTATATATATATATAAACTATCTATTTATCTATATATATATATATATATATATATATATATATATATATATATATATATATAAGGAAATTGGATTCTAATAATCTCTACTTTTGCAAATTGGATGACAATAATCCCTACTTTAAATTTGTATTCTTGTGGTCCAAAAAAAAAAATAAAATTGTATTGTAGTGGTACCAAATCCATCACTACATTCTTTTTATTTTTTTCTTGCCTACCCCATATTGTTTTAGTTTTTTCCGTTCCTGCCCCCAGATAGATAATGAAGTGTAGTTCCTAAAACATTTTTTAAATTATTTTTTTGAGATTCCAAGCAATTATTATGATTTTTTAAAAGGAATAAAATTGAAAAAATCATAAAAAATAGGGAAAAAATTGAAAAAAATTGGGAGAAATTCTTTAAATTGATTAAAAATCATGGCAAAGTGTTATACAAAGTTTTGAATCAAATGCAAAACAAAATCTATGATATTTAGGGTATACTCTCGATTATGTCCCACTACAATACAATTTTATTTTATTTTTTTGGACCACCAGAATACAAATTGAAAGTAGGGATTATTGCCATCCAATTTGCAAAAGTATGGATTATTAGAATCCAATTTCCCAATATATATATATATATATATATATATATATATATATATATATATATATATATATATATATATATATATATATATATATATATATATATATATATATCATGTATGTACGTAAAGAATATTTGTGATGGAGAAATGAGTCGAGTGGATTCTACAACTTGATTGCATGATGTAAATAGAAGTTCAAGGCAAGTTGGCAACGCCAAACATAATTAATTAATCAAATTTATGATTAAGAGTAGGGGATGCTCCTTAGTCATTAACAGTGTGTTTGGATTCAATTTAGGAGGGGGAAGGGAGGGGAAAGGAGGGTAAGGTAATGGAGGGGAGGGGAAAGGAAGAGAGGTGATTAGGGTTAACCTTGTTTGGATTTATTAATAAGGGGAAGGGAGGACAAGTGTTAAAATTCTTCTCATCCCCCTCATTCCTCTTCATTTTGAGGGTTAATAAATGGAGGGGAACGGAGGGGAATGGGGGTTAAGTGTTCCCCTCCCTTCCCCTCCCCTCACCCTCTAATTGTTTTCCTAAACATGAAAAATTAGACAATTCCCCTCTCTTCCCTTCCTCTCTCCTCCTTTAACCCCCAATACAAACAGACTGTAATTCTCCCCCATGCACTTTGATTCCAACTACTTTTGGCATCCCATAGGATATGTGTTATTGTCTTCATTTCCTAGGGTTTAAGCTTTGGTAAGGAAGGCATCTAATCCCTCATATAAGGAGCCTTTTAAAGATAAATAAGTTCCTAGAGAAGTCTAGATCCACCAACTTACCATCTTAATTGATATTATAATTACACTTCAAATACTATTATGTTATTCGAAAGATTCAGTACCCTCACATACCTGTGCTACACAAGAAATCATAATACTTCCCAATATTTCAATCCTAAATTCAACCCATTTTTTAATCATATGATAAAAATTATATGAGCATAGGTCGGTTCAAGTCATGTGTATGAAAAAGAATACGGAGTATATCATAGAAAAACTATTTCTGTTTATGCGTCAACAATAGTTTAACTTTAGCAATAAACTCGGGGCAATGAACGCTGCAATTTATTATTTGCTCTTGGAACATGTGTCAGATTCAGTTATTGTTTATTTTTAATAGCATAATTGTTCACTTATATTTATCTGTTGTTTATTTTTAATAGCATAATTGTTTACTCATACCTACATGTTGTTCATTCCCAATAACATATTAACTTTTTTGGAAAAAAAAAGTCATAATTTATAACATATCAACGCTGCAATTAATGTATGTTATTTTGTAAGATATTTATGATTAATTTATCAACTTTTTCTTTCCAAAAGAAATTTATTAATTTTGGTTAAATTTGTATTGAATAATTTGTAAATTTGCTGACTAAATTTGCTGACTTAGTAATGAAATCATAATTTATAAATAAAACAATTAGGAGGGTTGTTGATAATTTTATTTTGTTCAAATATTCTTAATTGAAATTATCTAGATTATTTCTCTGATTAATCGGTTTCAAATTAAAATATTGTTGCAAGTTGGTGATCATATTATTGTTCATAGTTGATTTCTACTAATCCAATATGATTATGCTTCAGCGAAAGTTTTGAATTTCTAAAGGTAATTTTTTTGAATTGTTTAGGGTTTAGCAAAAGTTTTGAAATTATAAAGTGAATTCATTTTTTAATTGTCACTTCAAAATGAAGTAATGTTACAGTAAGAGAGTGAAAGACATCACATAGTTCAAGTTCTAGGACACAAAATCCTTCATTACCTCAAAAAAGTATACAAAATTTACCAGTATGTATTTTTGTTTCCATAACTAGTGTTGATCGTGAAACTTGATGTTGCTTGAATTTATTCTATTTTCAGAATTCATTCCTACATAATTTATATTCTCTGTTAAGTTTCATCTTGACACCCCTTAGTTTGAATCCTAACCTCGCCACTGCTCATAATTTAAGCCTGAATCCCATTTTTCCATTAGTATAGTCTTCTCATTATGCACATGAATTGTTTCGTGTTCAGTTTACAAATCTTTTGGCCAGCTCTTCAAATAATTAGTACAACACAAGTTCATCTACCATCATTCACCAATAAACTCGATGCATCTTCAAGTATAGGCTCCATTGGTAAATAATTTATTCATTAGCTTATTGATAAAAGTTGATCAATTGAAATACTTGACAAAGTCGAGTATTTGGTGGAACAACCTATGCATTTGATTGTTTGGATCCAATAGCTAATCTTCATAAAACTTAGGTTAAATGTCATCAATAATAATTGATACTAATTATGTTATGTACGTTGAATTATATTGACAGAGAGCATGAACGGAACTTTATCAAATACTTCAAAAAAAATGAACAACATAACTTTACCAAACACCTTTTTTTCCCAAATAGTTATTTTAAACAATCAATCTAACAAAGTTAAAATTGTTGTTGTTGTTGTTATTAGAAACTACAATTGATAGTGTATGGAAAAATTGTTATTATTATTATTATTATGATTATAATAATAATATTCTTTTATTACTAATCATTATTTAATAATAAATAATTAACAATGATTAACAATTAATTATTAGTTTTTATTAATGATTGACTATTAGTTAATATTGATTATTGATTATTGATTATTTACTATTGATGATTTATTATTTATTAGTTATTATTTATTATTTATTAGTATTAATTTAATTGTTAATATTAATTTTTAAACATTATTAATAAATCATAATAATTATTAATTATGAATAAATATTAATAGTAATACATAATCATGAATTATGAATATTGTTATTATTATTAATTATTAATTATTATTATCATTATTACTAATTATTATTATTAATTATTAACTAGTACTATTAATTATTAATTACTAATTATTTTCAATTATTAATTATAATAATTACTAATTAATTATCAGTATTATTATTAATTATTAATATTGATATTTATTATTAATCATTATCATATTGCTATTATATTGTTATTAATTATTAATAAGTAGTTATTGGTATTAATGTTGTTAATTTTATTGTTATTGTTATTGCTATTATTATGGACAAAAAGAGAAAGCATATTCCCCTATATTTGAGTGTTTCCTAAGCCCCCATTTGGGAAGGATAACAAATCCTATAAAATTACAATTTCAATCCAAAAAGTACTCTTCAAGCATAAAAATAAGACTTAGAACTCATTCTTTTTTTTCGATTATTAATAGCCAAAGGGCTAAAAGTTCATAACATACAACAATCCGCAACCACAACAGTAAGCATCCACCATTAAAAAGGTTACAACCAAACTGCTAAATAAAAACACTGTAAGAACTTAACATGAACCATAGCCAAACAAACCACTACAGTCCGGAGTATGCTCACCTCAGTCCGGAGTATGCTCCACATCATAGTCAAACTCTTTTGGAACACCATCAGCATGTGTTCCCTCAACATCTCGAAGTCGAACCCACCAGCAAGGGTCGAACTGATTTCCTTCCTCAGCATTGGAAGGCATCCTGGAGTCAAACCTACAAAACTTTCTCAACACAACCTCATTAGTAGCATAAGGTCGGTCTTTGGTGATGTTAGGCTCGGGTTCAATAACTTGTACCAATCCGTCGTGTCACCAAGTACATGGCTCTCAGGAAATACATAATCAGACTCATCATTCCCAATCACATCAACACCACAACAAGAAGAAACATTAGGAGGCATAGTTCACGAAACATATCAAATTCAACCTCATGCTCCCCAAACTTAAAGCTCATCTTCCCCTTTTTCACATCTATTATGCACCCAACTGTGGTAAGGAAAGGTCTTCCTAAAATAATTTGGGTACGGGTGTCCTCAGCCATATCAAGAATCACAAAATCCACAGGCACATAATAGTCTCCTACCTTAAGAGGAAAGTCCTCTAAAATACCCATTGGGTACTTAACAGAACGATCAGCCATTTTAAGTGACATGGCGCTAGGTCTCGGCTCACTAAGTTCGATCTCTTATAAGGAATAAGGCATCAAGCTCACACTTGAGCCCACATCACATAAGGCACAGATTGATGTTCATGGTTCCTAGGCCACAAGAAATAGTTAAACTTCCAGGCGTCCTTAAGCTTTGGGTGAGCTTATTCAAGACCACGTAACTACACTCATTCAAGACCACAAAACTACACTCCTCATTCAATGCAATTGCCTCACAGTCATCTATTTTTCTTTTCTTGGAGAGAATCTCCTTCAAGAATTTAGCATACAAAGGCATTTTGGACAAAGCATCAAGAAAAGGAACATTCACATTTAACTTTTTCAGCATGCCAAGGAATTTCCCAAATTGAACATCGGTCGTAGACTTAGCAAGCCTAGAAGGGAATGGAATAGGGGGCACATAAACTCTAGGTGGTGGTGATGGTTGAGGGATTTCAGCACTACCCTCATTGATGGTCTCTTTCTCATGGTCTTTCCCCTCCTCACTCTCTTTCTCAACACTCCTCTCACCCAAATCCCCCCCATGCTTGGCATTTGGCCTCTCAGGTCCCTCAATCTGTGTCCCACTCCTCAAGACTATAGCATTGCAATGCTCCTTAGGGTTAGGTATGGGTGGTCCAGGAGGGGTGGTAGAAGTACCAGACTGAATAGCTATCTAGTTCTCAAGTATTTGGTTATGGGTGGATAAAAGGTCAACCTTAGTGGCTAAAGCTTTAATCACCTCATCTTGTCTTTGTTGATGCTCGAGTAGGGCTTTCACCATAGGCTCTAAGTTAGGATTTTGAGGGGATTGGTAGGGTTGAGTGGAAGGTCTTTGTCCTTGTGGGTGACCCAATTGGTTCTGGTAAGAAGGATTAGAGTGGGGACTCAAACCGGAGTTGTATGTGTTGGAGTTGGGGTCGAAGAGAAGTCTTTGGGTAGGGTTACCAACAAAGTTGGCTTGGTCAGGTTGCGCACTACTACTACCCACCCTATTAGGACAATAAAGGGTAGCATGGTCAAAAGAGTAACATGAAGCACATTGGGAGGAGGGGAAGCATTCACATGCATTCTTTCCATCTTTTCATTTGTAGCATCAAGTTTAGCAGAAAGAAATGTGATGGCGTCAACAGAATACTTACCTCCCGTTCTCGTGGAACGGGGTCTCGACCACTGGTGGCTGTTCGATGCCATTTTCTCGATCAGCTCATAAAGCACATCCACTGTCTTGCTCATGATGTTCCCTCCAGCTGCAGCAAGGATGGTCGCTCTCAGATTGTCGTCCACCCCATTGTAGAAGGCTTGGATGGGAACCCATGGCTAGAGACCATGCTGGGGACATTATCGAAGCAATCCCTTGAACCTCTCCCACGCCTCATATAGTGTCTCGTCCGGCTCCTGGGAGAAAGTGGAGATCTGGTTTCGGAGGCTCGTCAGCTTGCTTGGCGGGAAGTATTTAGCAAGAAATGCGCTCGCCAACTTATCGAAAGTAGTGATGGAGTTCGCCGGAAGGGAATCCAGCCACTCCCATGCTCAATCCTCCAAGGAAAATGGAAATAACCTCAGCTTGATCGCGTCCGGCGAGGCCCCGTTGGCTTTGAAGGTGTTGCATGCTTGTCGGAAGATGTGAAGGTGGCAGTTGGGGTCCTCGTTCGGGAGACCATGGAACGGCGTAGCACGCACTAGGCTGATGAGAGAATTCTTCAGCTCAAAATCATTCCCCACTTTAGGTAATTTGATGGCGGTGGGTGGGCTTGTGATGTTCGGAGTCATGTATTGGGCCAGCATCTTTGGTCGTTCTTCTCCGGACATCTTAGATTGCTGCGAGGGTGTCTCTTTTCTAGCTTCTTCTAGCCTTTGCCTCTTCCTCCGGTGGAAAGTCCTCTCTATTTCTGGATCGAACTCGAACTCCGAAATCAGCCGCATACACCAAAAGATCCTAGCAAAACAAAAACAAGAACAACAACGTAGAGAAACAAGAAAATCAAGAAAATCAAAGAAAAAGAAAGAAAAAAAAGAAAAACAGCTTAGTCAACCCAAAAAGTTCGTTTACCAACTTCTAGGGACAGAGTCCCCGGCAACGGCAACAAAAAACTTGACAGGGCCGCAAGCGCACGGTGTACGTAGTAGTAGTCAAGGTCGATCCCACAGGGACTCAATTAGCAGCACAGAAAAACTAATCTCTACTGTGATTGCTAAGCTAATCAGGTTTTGATTTTGAAAAGGTTTAAAAAAAACTAATAAAACTAATAAAGCAGGAAAAAGAAAATCAATCAAAGGTTCTATCAAGAGAGAAAGACTTCTAGAGAGATGCTAACCTAACAACGAGTTTGATTATTAAAACCTAGCCTGCACAATCATACAATCAAGAACGAATCAAGAATCGATAACCTCTGAATCCTATCCCCCTTTCGATGCTAACTAGAATTATTCTAAACAACCTAATCAACAACTTTCGTATGCCTTTTAGGTTAAACAGAATTGAAGGTCTCAAAAAGTCAGGTTATCTAATGATTTCCTAGTTCACTACTCCTTTCTCAACTTTCGCAAGCCAAGGTAGACAGGTTGGTAGTCAGATTACCCTAATTCACCTTTCAGTACTTCTCAGGTTAATCTCAAACTTACAAATATTCAAGGCCTTAACAATATTCATAAACATGGAAAACACAACCTTCTATTGATTCGAATCAAGAATTCATGCACAAACTAATAACAATCAATCAAACTACATTGTTTCGGGTTGCAAAACCCTAGAGTTCAAGAAAGCTACTCACTCATCATCAAAGAAAACATAACACAAGTTCCAACATCATGATTGATTCTCAAAACAAAGAAAGAAATCAAAGAAGAAAGATAACTACGAAGAATACAACTGTCGAGTCTTTCGATCCCGGTGTGGAGTCCTCCTCGCGAGCATCGATGAATTCCTCTCGAATCTTGACTTCGCTTCTCCTCGAATCGATCTCAATCTTCAATCTTGATAGAGAGTTCAGGAGTAGATGGGGGTTATTAGGGTTTTTTTCTCTCTTTTCCCAGCCAAAGAATGAAGGAAAAATGATAGATATCCACTCCATCTCGAAAAACCGTAGTTGCCTTGCTTTTCTACTCGCGAAAACAACCGACCTTGCCTTGGACCGTACATGTCCGTACCACAGACCGTGGCCTTCCCCACGGGCTGACCGTGGTGGCCAATGGTTCGTTTCTTTCTCCTTTCCTTCGCAAAACAGGTCAAACCGTGGTGGCTACTGTCTGGGTATTCCGAGCTCCGTTTCACTCCAGATTTGTACCACCGTTTATGACATGCAGAGGCCCGGGGTGACTTCACTCTTGCCTGAAGTTGAGAGAAAATTGGTGTTTTGGCCTCAAAACCTACAAATTCGCATCACAAACAACAACGCCAAGTGTAGTTGGGAAATTGGATTAAAAATCAAGGTTCACACTCAAAACTATCCCTAATTCACTATTGAAAACCCCCAAAAACATAGTCATGAAATGCAGTTATCAATATTTCTTCATATCATGTAGAGTAGTGTTTAACCCAGATATTTTCGAAAATCCTGGATTGTGATATTTTAGATCAAGCACAAAAAAAACAAATGAATTATAACTATTTAAATAATTTTATTTGAGAACACAAAAAACAGTATAACAAAATAATAATTAAAGGAAGGTGAAATAGAATTTAAATTTTCCTAAATTGAGATAATGACATCCCAACGAACTATTTTTGAATGAAGTTAGATGTTTCCATAATTTATACTGCTTCATGTAAATTTAAGGGGAGATTTATTACATGGAGTTTTCCTTAAATGATCAGCACCACAAGTTTAGATGGAGGATAAAATAGCTAAGACTGCGCCAAATGCTAAAATTCTAGATGACTTGGAAGCGGAGGTAGTACACAAGGTTGTGATAAACACCAGTGATATACATAGTGTCGACTATTAGTGGCCAAATTGAAACTCTGAAGCACGTTAATAGGAATGCACAAAAAGAAAGAAGATACAATGGGTAATCCACTTTTGAAGTCCAATGTAGATTTTTTGAGTAAAGCTAATATATAGTTTGAGAGCAACTTTTCCTATTCTTTTATACGGCTAGTTGCGGTATGGTGTTGGTGGAAATTCACCTAACCTTGGTCTCACCTTTGGGGACCTAGATTCATGGAGAATAATGGAGATCAGCCCAACTCATCTAAGCCACCAAAGGAGGCCCAAGTCCTATACATGGAGGTGGAAAAGGCCCTAGAAGAAGGATCCATCAGGGAGGCCAACGTCCAACCCATGTTGTGTGCTCTATGTGTGAGTCTCAATATTTCTCCGCGCCTTGATCATGTATAGAAGCTCCTCCTATTTATACTTAACTTTGGCCGAGCAAGGATCAAGGAGACAATCACAATATGAGGCAACTCTTGATCATATATAATACACTTTGATAGAGCATTTACCTTTCCTATGCAAATATAATCAAGAGAAATAAAATCATAACATTCAAGGAATTTTATTATATTATCAATTCATATCACATTATAAGGAATATTGTCAAATTATTATTAACAAGATAGTAAATTGTAAATATATAACATATCATCCAAATTCATGCAATTTCCTTTTCCATGTTAATTATAATCTTGAAATATCATAACAATCAAATCAATTAATATCTTATCTCCCTAAACACAACTAACTTAATTAATGATTTGATGTGTATTTTCAATTAGATAATACATATGCCATAATTAATTAATTCTTTTTGTCTTACATCAAAATAATATCAATTATATGCTAAATATAACTCAACAATCTTCCCCTTTTTATGTGAGACAAAACCCGATTACTTTACCTTCATATTATCACATTTATATTTCTCTCCCCCTCTTTGTATTACATCAAAAAGATAAAATTGTCAAATAATATTGCAATTATCATAAAATGACCGAGATGTTCTCTCCCTCTTAAAAAAATGTTGAAAAAGAATTGAGTATTAAAAAAGTATTAAGGATCATAAAAGTAACTCAAGTGATTCAGCAGCGAGGAGAGTTAAGACTTAATGGCTTAAAAAATAAGAGTTAAAACATGAAGCTTTGATTATCGAATTGAGATAAATTAGACATCTAACGAAGAAAAATATTTTAACATGATTAATGGAAGACTCCCCCTTAATAAGTACATTCAAATAAGTGTATCAAACATCATGAGGAATCATATTAGGATGTCTAGTTTCTTTTGGAACCCAAATTTGAATAATCCTAGGTGTTTAAATTTTATTATGACAATAATATGCATGATACCCATTTTTTAAACAATATTTGCATTTGCTCGAACTTGATTTGTACGATGAAGGTCTAAAGAAATTGTTATAATCTTTCTTCTTACTAGATGGATTGTATCCAATTCCTTCTTTATTAAATGATGCCCGTTGAGTACAAAGTAGTTTATCTAAATTCTCTTGTTCTCTTGAAAATTTTTAAATTATTTTTTTATGGTGATCACATTCATTTTGTAAATCACATTGTTCTTTTTCAAGCTCTTCTATCTTGTTGCGATGATTGTTATTCTCTTTTCCTAACGTGAATTTTTCTTCATTCAACACTTGTATTGTTCTTTTTAATTCTTTAATTTTAGACAAGTGTTTTTCTTCTACTTTTGTGCACACAATTAAAAATTCAATTAATTCACTTTTTGAATATTCATGAAGAGGATAGAGTTGTACCTCATCCGAGCTTTCATACTCGGTTATTTCCTTTTCTTCATCACTATCGTCATTGTCATCTATACTTGTCTCACCATCATCTTCAAACTCAGACTCTTTTGTCATTAAGCACAAATGACTACTTTCTTCGTTTGAGTCACTAAGCGTATTGCCCCTTTTCGATCCATCAAGATTTTCTTCACTTGGTTGTTCATATATTAGCAAAAGCTTTCCCCAAAGGCTTTTGGCTGTCTCACAAGAACAAACACGAGTAAATATATCGCCATGTAAAGCACATTTTAAAATATATAAAACTCTAGAACTTTTCTTGAGCTTCTCAAAATCATCTTGACTATATTCACTCTTTGGCTTGTTGATAATGATTCCATCATTTCTCATCCATGTGGGAGTAAATGGACCATTAGTGATAATATTCCAAAAATTAAAATCGATGGATTCCATAAATGATTTTATCTTGCACTTCCAAAGAGAAGTTAGTACCATCAAATGTTGGTGGATGAATGAAAGATGCATTTAATAAACTAGCCATTGATCGATCCTACAGACGGTTAAGTCTAGCAAAGTAGGTTAGGCTCTGATACCAATTGAAAGATTAATTAGGCTAGTTAAATAAATTGCGGAAAATAAATAGCGGAAAGTAAATGAGACAAAACACAGTAGTTGTTCACCATGTTCCCCCGAACTCAATTTCGGAGTACGTCACTGCCTAGAGTTCTCCAACTATAGGATTTAAACTCGAATTATTATTATGATGGATTTTAACAACCGATCTTAGAACCTTCTCTACTCTCAAGATCTCACCACTTGATATCGCCTCTCAATCAAGTGTGGAGAGTTGACCCCTCAACTCCTAAATCCTCTCCCTAATAATAATAATAATAATTTCAACAACTCAACTCAATAACAAATAGCTCAATACAATTTTTGTTGTCTCACACTTAATAATATTAAAGCAAATGAAAGCTCTTTTCTATGTGTGAGTCTCAGTATTTCTCCGCGCCTTGATCATGTATAGAAGCTCCTCCTATTTATACTTAACTTTGGCCGAGCAAGGATCAAGGAGGCAATCACAATATGAGGCAACTCTTGATCATATGTGATACACTTGGATAGAGCATATACCTTTACTATGCAAATATAATCAAGAGAAATAAAATCATAACATTCAAGGAATTTTATTATCATATCAATTCATATCACATTATAAGGAATATTGTCAAATTATTATTAACAAGATAGTAAATTGTAAATATATAGCATATCATCCAAATTCATGCAATCTCCTTTTCCATGTTAATTATAATCTTGAAATATCATAACAATAAAATCAATTAATATCTTATCTCCCTAAACACAATTAACTTAATTAATGATTTGATGTGTATTTTCAATTAGATAATACATATGTCATAATTAATTAATTCTTTTTGTCTTACATCAAAATAATATCAATTATATGCAAGACATAACTCAACAATATATATATATATATATATATATATATATAGGGAAATTGGATTCTAATAATCCCTACTCTTACAAATTGGATGGCAATAATCCCTACTTTCAAATTTGTATTCTGGTGGTCCTAAAAAAAAAAAATTGTATTGTAGTCGTACTAAATCCATCACCACATTCTTTTTATTTTTTCATGTCTATCCCATATTGTTTTTATTTTTATGGTTCTGTCCCCAGATAGATAATGAAGTGCAGTTACTAAAACATTTTTTAAATTATTTTTTTTAGATTTCGAGCAATTATTATGATTTTTTAAAAAGGGATAAAATTGAAAAAATCATAAAAAATTGAAAAAAATTGAAAAAAATTGGGAGAAATGCTGTAAATTCATTAAAAATCGTGGTAAAGTGTTATACAAAGTTTTGAATCAAATGGAACAAAAAATCTATGTTATTCAGTGTATACTCTAGATTATGTCCCACTACAATACAATTTTATTTTTCTTGCACCACCAGAATACAAATTGAAAGTAGGGATTATTGTTATTTAATTTGTAAAAGTAGGGATTATTAGAATCCAATTTTCATATATATATATATATATATATATATATATATATATGGGTTTTTTGCTTTTTGGACCCCGAACTTTAGGGTATTTATTTTCTGGACCCCCATATTTCAAAGTTTATCTTTTGGACCCGATACTTTGTCTCGGCAACAATATGGACCTGATACTTTGACTCCTGCAACAATATGGACCCCCATATTTCAAAGCCATTATCGAATTTTTTTCTTTCGGAAATTTTCCAGCCGCAACTTCTTCTTCCTCTTCTTGCACGATTTCCAACCCCCAAATGAGCATAAATTTGCCAAAAAAGTTACCAAACTTTACCAAAAATTACCAAAATTTAACTTTTACCCTGCTGTTTTTTACCCATGAATTTTACACACCCTTAACTGTCAAAGTCTGGTCAATTTCAAAACAACAGTCAAAAGAAGAAAAAAAATGATAAAATGCCATATCGGGATGTTTATGCAACAATTAGGTCATTGCGGGAGTCAAACATAACTTTGGGCCACATTTTTTGGATCCACAAAGTATATGGTCCAAAATATAAACTTTGAAATATGGGGTCCAGAAAATAAATACCCCCAAAATTCGAGGTTCAAAAAGCAAAAAACCCATATATATAGATATATATATATATATATATATATATATATATGTATATATATATATATATATATATATATATATATATATATACTATCTATCTATCTATCTATATATATATATATATATATATATATATATATATATATATATATATATAGGGAAATTGGATTCTAATAATCTCTACTTTTGCAAATTGGATGACAATAATCCCTACTTTAAATTTGTATTCTGGTGGTCCAAAAAAAAATAAAATTGTATTGTAGTGGTACCAAATCCATCACCACATTCTTTTTATTTTTTTCTTGCCTACCCCATATTGTTTTAGTTTTTTCCGTTCCTGCCCCCAGATAGATAATGAAGTGTAGTTCCTAAAACATTTTTTAAATTATTTTTTTGAGATTCCGAGCAATTATTGTGATTTTTTAAAAGGAATAAAATTGAAGAAATCATAAAAAATAGGGAAAAAATTGAAAAAAATTGAAAAAAATTCTTTAAATTCATTAAAAATCATGGCAAAGTGTTATACAAAGTTTTGAATCAAATGCAAAACAAAATCTATGATATTTAGGGTATACTCTCGATTATGTCCCACTACAATACAATTTTATTTTATTTTTTTGGACCACCAGAATACAAATTGAAATTAGGGATTATTGCCATCCAATTTGCAAAAGTATGGATTATTAGAATCCAATTTCCCAATATATATATATATATATATATATATATATATATATATATATATATATATCATGTATGTACGTAAAGAATATTTGTGATGGAGAAATGAGTCGAGTGGATTCTACAACTTGATTGCATGATGTAAATAGAAGTTCAAGGCAAGTTGGCAACGCCAAACATAATTAATTAATCAAATTTATGATTAAGAGTAGGGGATGCTCCTTAGTCATTAACAGTGTGTTTGGATTCAATTTAGGAGGGGGAAGGGAGGGGAAAGGAGGGTAAGGTAATGGAGGGGAGGGGAAAGGAAGAGAGGTGATTAGGGTTAACCTTGTTTGGATTTATTAATAAGGGGAAGGGAGGACAAGTGTTAAAATTCTTCTCATCCCCTTCATTCCTCTTCATTTTGTGTAAAACCCCGAAAAATCCAACGATATTGACCGTGACGTCGTTAATAAAATAAGTTGACTTCGTTATTTACTGTTATTCGTAATGTATTTATTTATGTTAACGCTTGAGCTCGTAGGACCGTTGAGGGGCTAACAAGGGTAGAATAGTAATTTCGGCTGGTTAATATTATTATGTGAATAATTACGTGAATATTATTTGTTATGTGATTATATGATTATTAAAATTAATATTATTATTACTATTATTAGAATTATTAGGTTTTTAGAAAAATCAGTTTTTAATTGTTATTTGGGCTAAGTTAGGATTAGTTGGGTTAATTGGGCCTAATTACGAGTAGCATATATATACACCTAACTCCCTCCCTCAAACCCTAAACTAATCCCTCCTTAAACCCTAGCTCTCTTCTCTCTCCCTCCCTGCTCTCCCCTCGGCCAGCCGCGCCACCACCACCATCAGACGGCGCCGCCGCCTGGAGCACCGGAGACCACCGCAACCATTCCCGGCCCTCCCTCTCTCTTTTTCTTTTTCTCTTCCTCTCTCTCTCCTTTCTTTTCCCCTGCCCTGCTTCGCATCGGACGACCACCGGCCATCACCACCACTGTCGCCCACCACCGTCGCCTTCGCCACTCTCGCCGGCGACCCTCGCACCGCCGCCCCGACGTCGCCAGCACCGCCCCCGTCGAAGAAAAGGGCCCTCGAACCTGCCGCTGCTGCTGCTCGAGAAACCAACGTCGAACACTCCCTCGCCGCTGCCCCTGACCGTCCGACAACCATCCTCCGACGCCGCCCCTCGTCGCCGCCTCGAGTGTCGCACCGCCTCCCGCTGTCGACGCCTGCCCAGACCACCGAGAAACCCTGCGTAAAGCCCTAACCCTAACCCTAACCTGGTTTTGTTTAACTGATTCTTGTTTTTCTTTTCTTTTTCCTTTTTCTTTTCTTGTTTTATTATTATTAATCTGATTTATATAATTGTAATTTTATTGTTATTAATATTCTGTTTTTATAATTATTGTATTGTTAGTGTTGTAATTAGGAAAAATTAATTGTAATTATTTTCTTGATGTAATTATGTGTAATTTTTCTAGTTGTTATGTGAAATTTTATGTTATAAATTGTAATTAGATTTAGGTTGTAATAGTTGATTATTAGGGTTGAAAGTGATTCTTTAGTATTCGTTATATTCTTTACATGAATCGTTAAACCACGATATTATTGTATGTACGAACTTGGAAATTTATTACTTAGGTTATTTTCTTGAATGTTTAGTTGGTTAATCGTTAAGTCTTTTATTGTTTCCTATGAATTAATCTTGTTAAAGTTTGTTAAATAAATTAGGTTGATTCTTGTTATTAAAACCCTAGGTTCTTGATTAGTAGTTTAATGTTACTAAGTTCTTTATGATTCTTGTACATGAAAACCTAAGTCTTCTTGATTCTTGTAAATTAGTTAGGTTTCTTGTTCATTAGGTTAAATATCATGTTCTTTTATTTCTTAGGGTTCTTTCTTGTTTAATTCATGTTTAATTTTGCCTAAATAAGTTAGGTTGAGTTTATGTTTATTAGTTCTTGGTTCTTGAGTTAATATTGTTTAAAAGAAATTAGTTTGTTTAGGATTCTTGATTAGAAGTTTAAATGTTTATATGTTCTTTATAGGTTATTCACATGTTCTTAAGGTTCTTGTTTATTGGTTAAGAAATTCATGTTTAGGATAGCGTTAATATTTCATGCATGATTAGTACAAGGTTAGTTTAGAATTTATGTACATGAGGTATGCCATGTTAGTGTATGATATTTTATGCATGATTGTAGGATTAGATTAAATTATTAAAGTTGATTCATGTGTTGTAATTTGGTTCTTATGATGGGAAGGTTGATTGTTGGACCTAAGTTGAGTTGGACTTCCTATCTTAGACCCTAGCTACTGTTTCGAGTCCAAATTAGAACCCCGAGACCGTTTGGTAAAAGTTAGAACCGAAATAACAAATTAATTGATTACCGTTAACGGGACAGTTTTGTTAGTGTCTAAAGATCGGGTTGCCACGGCTAGTGTAGTTACCTTTTGGTCAAACCCTTTGAACTGGAGGTTCCCTTAGATGTTAGGAACCATAGGAATTTTACGGATCAAACGTTTGAATTGTATAGCCCGAGTTATAACCGTTTTACCGGAACCTGTCAGATCTGGACCAATGGGAAAGACGGGTGTTTTTGAGGTCCTTCGGGACTGAGTTGGGCTTAACCATCAACATAGAAGTTTTAGTAGACATCCTGAGGTTTCCGAAAAGTCTAGAACCAGACCCATAGGATGTCGGGAAGTCGAGTTGTGACCCGTTTTATGTGAATGTTATAATCTGTCCTCTGTTTGCTTTTATTTATAAAGAATTGTTGAGTGAAATTAATGTGTGATCTTGTTATGTGTTTTCTTGGAGGTGTTAAGTGTAATTTCGTAAATGTTAGGAACCTAAGTGTTCCTAGGGGATGGGTTAGGTAGTTAATAGTTAATACTAACTTCGTTAGAACGCGTTTTGATTAGATAATTACTTTTATTCTAGGCAGAGTTAGTGCGAGGCGTTAGTGAGCTCAAGTGTGTTCTTCTTTTTTGTCTTTGTGAAGTATATCAGGTAATTGTCTATGCTCTAATCCCCACCGGGATGCTCTTTAAATGTGTTTTGATGTTTTATAATCTATTTTGAGAATTGCATCCCGAAAAGGGACTTTTGTGGAAATACGACCATCTATTTTGATAATCTTTTGTTTCGTTTGTGATCTTGGTTTATTTGAGTTGAGAAATTGGATGGTCTTTCATTCAAAGTTTTGCTAATGGTTTTGATAACTTGGGATGGTTTGACTTGAGAGTTGTGAGTCGAGTTTGAATATTGTTAAATAATTCAAGTGGAAACGTTAAGCGGGTTTCGGGGGATAACCTGTTGTGTAGGTGTAACAACCTGCAGGGTTATGGACCAGGAGATCAGGGCTTCCTTCCCTGATATAGGATAGTATTTTGATGCCTTTGGTAGGCGATGTTCTTGATGCCTTTGGTAGGCGATGTTTATGCCTTTGGTAGGCGATGTTCTTGATGCCTTTGGTAGGCGATGTTCTTGATGCCTTTGGTAGGCGATGTTCTTGATGCCTTTGGTAGGCGATGTTACTTTAAGGGATTTGGTATCCCGCCCGCACATTAAAATATGGTTTGGATGGGTTGAGGAAAACAGTTAAGGGTTAAAGGTTTGTAAAAAGTTTGATTTGATCCCTCTCCCCAAAATGAATTGAAATGAACTTAAACTGTTTTAAACGTTAGGGGTAGACATTATTGAGATTTCCCCCTCATTTTCTGAAATGTTTTGATTTCAGGTGAAGATCTAAATGCTGGGGACGGGAGTTAGAAGTGAGGACGACGAGTCTAGAAGTCCTTGAACCTTTTATATTGTTTCGTTATGAATTCTTAAAGTTTGTTTTGAGTTGTTAGTAGTTACCGTTAGCAGACACTTGTGTTTTCCTTTCTCGCCTTGTATTCCTTCGGGGATACGGCAGTGATGCCCAAACTAAATTTGAAGTCTTCCGCTAAGTTTTGTCTGTTAACGTTAGTTTGACTTGACTTTTTATAATTGAATTTTCGGGGCGTTACAGAATGGTATCAGAGCTCTGGGTTGCGACCTAGTAGCTCCTCAGAGTCCTTTAGGTTTAGATGGACCCTAGGAAGCTAAGTTCGGAGTGATGAGCGTAGGATGGGGGAAAATGGTTCCATGCTTTCCTTGAATATGTTGTTTGATTATATCATCAGTATTTTTATGTGTAATGCGTTCTAACCTTGTAGGATGGCACAACGCACACACTGTCACCACCACGCACCGTGCTTTCTTACACACCCATTCCTCTGGTGCGTATTTGGGAACACACATGCTGAATTTTTACGATGAGATCAAACGATACACCAAGGATGTCCCGAACTCGCCATGCGTGACGAGGAAGCCCGTGCTAACGCTTTCTGCTCACCTTCGAGATGATCCTGGTGGGGCCATCTTATCTTGTCATTCATTCTTGCCCCACTTGGAGGAGAGGTACCCACACCCGTGTTGTTGGTGTCGGAGTGCAGGGTGGAGTCGAGCATCGAATCCGGGGTCTTTTCTAAGATCGCCGGATTGGGATCTTGCCGAGTAGAGAGGGTCAGTGAACCCGGCCTGCACGGTGAGGATCATGAGGATGACCACAAGAAGATCCGAGGAGGACCGCGAGGCGGCGCCCAGTTCCTGAGCCCGAGGTAACCTCAAGGGTCACGCACGCACCGCCGTTGAGCCGAGCATGATATTCCACCAGGAGGAGGATGAGGTGGGTGGGAAGCAGGAGAAGACCCAGGAAGGCTCGGGGATGAGGCGAGTGGTCTGAGTGGACTCGGTCTCGTGAGGAAGAACCCTCGATGCGGGAGGATCATCGAGTGGGATGGCTACTATGTGTTGAGTGTTGATGTATAGTTGTTATGTTGATATTTTGTTAAAGCGTGAAATAATCAATATTGACTTGTTGTTCTTTTGGAAGTATTATACATGATTACATTGGTATATGGAAATATTGTTTTGTGGCCTTGCAAATGTGATGAGAATTCATGAAATAGATTGACATAAGAAATTACTTGGTGAAATAGAATTACGTTTCGTATTGTTTAGCACCCTATGAGAGAAGACCGGACCAAGTAGCTACCTTTAGTATGTTGTTGAGACTATGGTTTGGAAACCCTTTAAGTGGACTAAATCGACCCTTTGAATCGGGATGTCGGACGTGAGCAGTACTCAACCTAACCATGGTACTCGGGAACGTGCACGGTGTGGCCGACAGCGCCCTCAGCTGCAATCGAAGCTGCCAACGCTGGCTCATTTAGTACTGTGGTCGAATCTGACAACTCGGGAACGACCTTGCTAGCATGCTAATGATTGAGATGCTCGGCAAGCACGAGGACCTACCGAGGAAAGTGGTGGATCGACAAGGAGGAGGAGGAAGATGACCCCTCGCTCTTCTCAAAGGTTCAACGACTTGACCCGCCCACTTACACAGGGGTAGCTGACCCCAAAGTCTTTGAGGATTGGGTTAGAAAAATTGAGAAGATTTTCGACACCACACACTGTCCTGAGGAGTTAAGGGTGGACTTTGCTGCTTACCACCTGAAGGAAGAGGCTGATTTGTGGTGGGCCAGTGTGAAGGAAATAAAGACCGAACCGGGTTTCGACTGGAACCGCTTCAAGATTGTGCTAAGGGATCGATTTTACCCAATTTCCCTCCAGAAGGCAAAAGAAAAAGAATTTATGAATCTGCGCCAAGGGGAAACTAGCGTGCTTGCCTACTCTGCAAAGTTCACTGAACTATCTCGTTTTGCATCTGCCTTGGTAGCCACCGAGCAGCTAAGGATGGACCGCTTCTGGGATGGACTGAATTGTAAGATCCAGGATCGCATGTCGTCACGGGAGTTCACGTCTTACCAAAATATGCTGAACGTTGCCCTCACTGTAGAGAGGGTGATGCATGACATGGAGCAGCGATTAGGCATACAAAGGGCAAAGAGGAAAGAACCACCCGCTTTAACCCACCTCAACATTTTCGGGAGAAGAGGTTCCGCCCTAGCTAGCGGAAATCGGTCTTGGGCGTAGGCCGTCGAATACTCCAATCTGCAAGTTTGTGGTCGACTGTGCCATTATCCACGGGATTGTAGAGTAAGGAGCGTGCGAGGAGGATGTTTCAATCGGGAGTTTCCAACATCAGTGCGTCGGTGCCCTCGGCGGCCGACGGGGCGAAATGGAGAACAATGGAAGCAACGGAAATAATGGGAACAATGGGAATTGGAGAGCCCATGACGACACATCAAAATCGGGAGGCTACCATGGGAACAAAGGCCACAACAAGAAAACCAGCGGATCGATGGAAATCGTAATAACCGAGGAGGCTGAGAAACCCGCCTCGTCATAAAGAACCGCCATGCAACGGAGGAGGGCAGTATACGTAATGAGGAAAGAAGAGGCTAAGAATGAAGCGGACGTTGTGTGGTACCTTCTCTCTCCACCTCTACACTATATCTGCTTTGTTTGATTAGTGCTAGTCATTCTTTTGTTGGACGAGCTATAGTAGAAGGCTAAGATGAAACCCTCGGAGAATAGTAAGCCTATATCGGTAGCCCTACCTACCGGGGATACCATTAGCTGTGGAGAGTTATATGGTGGATGCCCTATAGTGATAGCAGGACAGGAGTTTGAGGCTGACCTCTATATGTTTGACCTAATGGAGTTCAACGTTATTTTGGGGATGGGTAGTTAGCAAAATATAGAGCCCAGATAGATTGTTATAAGCAAAAGGTGACCTTAATGGGACCAAACGGAAAGAAGGTAGTACATTGGAGTGATAGGCACCTTCATAGTGTACGGATCATCTCTGCTCTCAAGGCCCAAAAGTTGTTAGGCCAAGGTTGTGAAGGGTTTCTATGCAGCATGTCGACACCAAGGCGGAGGAGCTTGCGATTGAGAATATCCGGTAGTGCGGGAGTATCTGATGTATTTCGAGGAGATTCCGGTTTGCCTCCAATCAGAGGTAGATTTTGCATCGATTTGGGCCCGGTCGCACTGTTTCAAAGCCCATATCGCATGGCGCCAGAGCTTAAGGAGTTGAAGACTCACGGATGAGCTATTGGAAAGGGTATATCCGACCCAGCACGTCACCATGGGGAGCACCTGTGCTGTTCGTGAAGAAGAAGGATGGTAGCATGAGGTTGTGCATCGATTCCCGGGAGTTGAACAAGATTACCGTCAAAAATCGTTATCCTCTACCTCGTATTGATGATCTTTTGACCCGATTTGCGGAGCGACAACGTTTTCTAAGATAGACTGAGGTCGTTATCACCGATTCTGGTCGCGAGGAAGATATCTCTAAACCGCATTCGAACTCGGTATGGTCATTATGAGTTCGTGGTAATGCCTTTTGGGCTTACAAATGCCCGGTAGCTTTCATGGATTTGATGAGCAGAGTGTCGAGCCGTTCTGGATAAGTTTGTAGTGGTGTTCATCGACGACATATTGGTATACTCGGGAACATGAGAGGAGCATGCGAATCATCCGAGAGAAGTATTGACGACTCTGAGCAACAAGCTTTATGCGAAGTTTAAGAAGTGTGAGTTTTGGTTGGAACAAGTAGCGTTCTTAGGACATGTGGTGTCTAAGGAAGGAGTGGCGATAGACCCTCAAAGGTGGAGGCCATCACCAAGTGGCGACAGAAGAATGCCACGGAGGTTATGAGTTTTACAGGTTTGGCGGTATTATAGGAAGTTCGTGCAAGATTTCTCAAAAATCGCCACCCGTTGACTAATTTGACTCGGAAGTCAATAAGGTTCGCATGGTCGGAAAAATGTGAGCAAGCATTCGGGAGTTGAAGAAGAGGCTTACCTCGGCCCCTATTCTTGCCTTACCTCGAGGAATGAGGTTTTGTTATCTGATGACGCATCGCATGGTGGATTGGGTTGTGTGCTCATGCAGGAAGGAAGGTGATTGCATATGCATCCAGCATTGAAGACACATGAGAGGAATTATCCCACTCATGATCCAGGTTAGCGATGGTTTTGCGCTTAAGATTTGGAGGCATTATCTTTACGGGTACACCGTGAGATATTCACGGATCATCGAGTTTGAAGTACCTTTTCACCTGAAGGAGAGCCGAATCTCGTGCGGATAAGATGGTTAGAGTTCCTGAAGGATTACGATGTGAATTTCCAATATCATCCCGGAAAGGCGAATGTAGTGGCTGATGCCCTGAGTAGAAGACCGTATCCTGCTGTAAACCACTTGATGACGATGCCGCACGAGTTGTGCGAGGAGTTTAGGAGGTTGGAGATTAATGTGGTAACACCTGGGAAGAAAGCTGTACTGAATGCCATGGAGTTACAACCTACTCTAATGGAGGAGATCAAGAGAACTCAAGAACTGGACTTCTGACTTGCGAATACGGGAGGAAGTGTTGCAAGGGAAAGCCCCTGGCTTTGTGATCCACGAAGATGGTACGTTACGGTTCCATAACCGCGTCTGTGTACCCAACATGGAGGAGTTGAAGAGGAAGATCTTAGAAGAGGGGCACAATACGCCATATTCCGTACACCCGGGAGGAAATAAGCTTTACAAGGACCTGAAACAGATGTTCTGGTGGAGTAATATGAAACAAGAAGTGGCAGACTTTGTGGCGAGGTGCCTTACATGCCCGAGTCAAGGCAAAGCATCAACGACCACCGACTTGCAGCCGTTAGATGTCCCGAATGGAAATGGGATTCGATATCAATGGATTTTGTGATAGGTCTACCGAGGACGGTGAAACACAATGCAATATGGGTGATTGTAGATCGTTTGACCAAGTCACCATTTCCTAGCCATCGCCAACAATTGGTCCCTAGATCGGCTAGCTCGAGCCTATGTAAGGAGATTGTAAGGTTACGGAGTACCGTTCTATAGTCTCGCAGAGATATGCAGATTCGATCGGTTTTGGAAAAAGTTACTGAAGCGTTTGGCACAAAGCTCAAGTTCAAGACCGCTTTTCACCACTGACTACGGATGGGCGGGCAGAGGACCATCCAAACCCTCGAAGACATGCCGCGAGCATGCGCATTAGATTTCAAAGACTCGTGGGACGAGTTGACTCTCATTGAATTCTCATACAACAACAGTTACCATGCTAGCATAGGGATGTCACCCTTCGAAGCTTTGTATGGAAGGAGATGTAGAACTCCCCTATGTTGGCAAGACATCGATGAAGCTCTAACGATCGGACCGGATCTAATACAGGCCACTACTCAGAAGGTTCGAATCATTCAAGACAAGATGAAGGCAGCACAAAGTCGACAAAAGAGTTATGCTGACAGAAGGAGAAGACCTTTGGAATTCGAAGTAGGAGAATATGTATTTTTACGGATTTCACCCACGAAGGGGGTTATGAGATTCGGCCAGTCGGGGAAGTTGACACCAAGGTTTATCGGGCCATACCCAATTTTGGAACGTATCGGAGAAGTCGCCTACAAGTTACAGCTGCCAGGAGAACTCCCCAGAGTGCACAATGTCTTCCATGTGTCACAACTCAGGAAATATGTTCCGGACCCGACCCATGTGATTGACCCCGAGCCGCTTCAGCTGCAAGAAGATCTAAGCTATGAAGAGCAGCCACTAGAAATATTGGACCGTGGAGAAAAGCAGCTTAGGAGGAAAGTAGTTCCCTTGGTAAAAGTACGATGGGCGAATCATACCACAACGGAAGCAACCTGGGAAACAGAAGACGAAATGAGGAAGAAGTACCCTCACTTGTTCCAAGACTAAGGCGCGTCAAGTTTCGGGGACGAAACTTCTTTTAGGAAGGTAATGTTGTAAAACCTCGAGTTTTAGGAGAAAAGAAACCGTTAGTTTCCTTACCGGACCGTTAGGGTTAAGTTTAAGTTTAAGTTTCGAGGACGAAACTTCTTTTAAGAAGGTAATGATGTAAAACCCCGAAAAATCCAACGATGTTGACCGTGACGTCGTTAATAAAATAAGTTGACTTCGTTATTTCATATTATTAATGTGTTTATTTATGTTAACGCTTGAGCTCGTAGGACCGCTGAGGGGCTAACAAGGGTAGAATAGTAATTTCATTGGTTAATATTATTATGTGAATAATTACGTGAATATTATTTGTTATGTGATTATATGATTATTAAAATTAATATTATTATTACTATTATTAGAATTATTAGGTTTTTAGAAAAACCGGTTTTAATTGTTATTTGAAAGTTAGGATTAGTTGGGTTAATTGGGCCTAATTATGGGTAGCATATATATACACCTAACTCCTCCTCAAACCCTAAACTAATCCCTCCTTAAACCCTAGCTCTCTTCTCTCTCCCTCTGCTCTCCTCGGCCACCACCGCCACCACCACCATCGACCGGCCGCCGAGCACCGGAGACCACCGCAACCATTCCCTCCTCTCTCTCTTTCTTTTTCTCTTCCTCTCTCTCTCTTTTTCTCGCTCGCCTCAGACGGACGACCACCGCCATCACCACCACCGTCGCCCGCCACCACCGCCGCCGCCACTCGCCGCGACTGCGTCGCCCGACGCCGTCGAAGAAAGGGCCTCGAACTGCCATTGCTGTTTGCTCGAACTCGAAACAACCCTCTCCGCGCGCTCGCCGCTGTTGTCGCCGCCTCCATTGCTGTCGCCGAAACCCTGCGTAAAGCCCTAACCCTAACCCTAACCCTAACCTGGTTTTGTTTAACTGATTCTTGTTTTTCTTTTCTTTTTCCTTTTTCTTTTCTTGTTTTATTATTATTAATCTGATTTATATAATTGTAATTTTATTGTTATTAATATTCTGTTTTTATAATTATTGCATTGTTAGTGTTGTAATTAGGAAAAATTAATTGTAATTATTTTCTTGATGTAATTATGTGTAATTTTTCTAGTTGTTATGTGAAATTTTATGTTATAAATTGTAATTAGATTTAGGTTGTAATAGTTGATTATTAGGGTTGAAAGTGATTTTTTAGTATTCGTTATATTCTTTACATGAATCGTTAAACCACGATATTATTGTATGTACGAACTTGGAAATTTATTACTTAGGTTATTTTCTTGAATGTTTAGTTGGTTAATCGTTAAGTCTTTTATTGTTTCCTATGAATTAATCTTGTTAAAGTTTGTTAAATAAATTAGGTTGATTCTTGTTATTAAAACCCTAGGTTCTTGATTAGTAGTTTAATGTTACTAAGTTCTTTATGATTCTTGTACATGAAAACCTAAGTCTTCTTGATTCTTGTAAATTAGTTAGGTTTCTTGTTCATTAGGTTAAATATCATGTTCTTTTATTTCTTAGGGTTCTTTCTTGTTTAATTCATGTTTAATTTTGCCTAAATAAGTTAGGTTGAGTTTATGTTTATTAGTTCTTGGTTCTTGAGTTAATATTGTTTAAAAGAAATTAGTTTGTTTAGGATTCTTGATTAGAAGTTTAAATGTTTATATGTTCTTTATAGGTTATTCACATGTTCTTAAGGTTCTTGTTTATTGGTTAAGAAATTCATGTTTAGGATAGCGTTAATATTTCATGCATGATTAGTACAAGGTTAGTTTAGAATTTATGTACATGAGGTATGCCATGTTAGTGTATGATATTTTATGCATGATTGTAGGATTAGATTAAATTATTAAAGTTGATTCATGTGTTGTAATTTGGTTCTTATGATGGGAAGGTTGATTGTTGGACCTAAGTTGAGTTGGACTTCCTATCTTAGACCCTAGCTACTGTTTCGAGTCCAAATTAGAACCCCGAGACCGTTTGGTAAAAGTTAGAACCGAAATAACAAATTAATTGATTACCGTTACGGGACAGTTTTGTTAGTGTCTAAAGATCGGGTTGCCACGGCTAGTGTAGTTACCTTTTGGTCAAACCCTTTGAACTGGAGGTTCCCTTAGATGTTAGGAACCATAGGAATTTTACGGATCAAACGTTTGAATTGTATAGCCCGAGTTATAACCGTTTTACCGAACCTGTCAGATCTGGACCAATGGGAAAGACGGGTGTTTTGAGGTCCTTCGGGACTGAGTTGGGCTTAACCATCAACATAGAAGTTTTAGTAGACATCCTGAGGTTTCCGAAAAGTCTAGAACCAGACCCATAGGATGTCGGGAAGTCGAGTTGTGACCCGTTTTATGTGAATGTTATAATCTGTCCTCTGTTTGCTTTTATTTATAAAGAATTGTTGAGTGAAATTAATGTGTGATCTTGTTATGTGTTTTCGAGGTGTTAAGTGTAATTTCGTAAATGTTAGGAACCTAAGTGTTCCTAGGGATGGGTTAGGTAGTTAATAGTTAATACTAACTTCGTTAGAACGCGCTTTGATTAGATAATTACTTTTATTCTAGGCGAGTTAGTGCGAGACGTTAGTGAGCTCAAGTGTGTTCTTTTCTTTGTCTTTGTGAAGTATATCAGGTAATTGTCTATGCTCTAATCCCCACCGGGATGCTCTTTAAATGTGTTTTGATGTTTTATAATCTATTTTGAGAATTGCATCCCGAAAAGGGACTTTTGTGGAAATACGACCATCTATTTTGATAATCTTTTGTTTCGTTTGTGATCTTGGTTTATTTGAGTTGAGAAATTGGATGGTCTTTCATTCAAAGTTTTGCTAATGGTTTTGATAACTTGGGATGGTTTGACTTGAGAGTTGTGAGTCGAGTTTGAATATTGTTAAATAATTCAAGTGGAAACGTTAAGCGGGTTTCGGGGGATAACCTGTTGTGTAGGTGTAACAACCTGCAGGGTTATGGACCAGGAGATCAGGGCTTCCTTCCCTGATATAGGATAGTATTTTGATGCCTTTGGTAGGCGATGTTCTTGATGCCTTTGGTAGGCGATGTTTATGCCTTTGGTAGGCGATGTTCTTGATGCCTTTGGTAGGCGATGTTCTTGATGCCTTTGGTAGGCGATGTTACTTTAAGGGATTTGGTATCCACGCACGATAAAATATGGTTTGGATGGGTTGAGGAAAAGCTAAGGGTTAAAGGTTTGTAAAAGTTTGATTTGATCCCTCTCCCAAAATGAATTGAAATGAACTTAAACCGCTTTAAACGTTAGGTAGACATTATTGAGATTTCCCCTCATTTTTCAAATGTTTTGATTTGGTGAAGATCTAAATCTTGGGACGGAGTTAGAAGTGAGGACGACGAGTCTAGAAGTCCTTGAACCTTTATATTGTTTCGTTATGAATTCTTAAAGTTTGTTTTGAGTTGTTAGTAGTTACCGTTAGCGCACACTTGTGTTTTCCTTTCTCGCCTTGTATTCCTTGGGATACGCAGTTGATGCCCAAACTAAATTTGAAGTCTTCCGCTAAGTTTTGTCATAACGTTAGTTTGACTTGACTTTTATAATTGAATTTTTGCGTTCTGAGAATGGTATCGAGCTCGTTGCGACCTAGTAGCTCCTCGAGTCCTTTAGGTTTAGATGGACCCTAGGAAGCTAAGTTCGGAGTGATGAGCGTAGGATGGGGAAAATGGTTCCATGCTTTCCTTGAATATGTTGTTTGATTATATCATCGCATTTTTATGTGTAATGCGTTCTAACCTTGTAGGATGGCACAACGCACACCGTCACCAAAGACCACCGTGCTTTCACCGTTACACACCCATTCCTCTGGTGCGTGTTGGGAACCCACATGCTGAATTTTACGATGAGATCGAACGATACAAGGATGTCCCGAACTCCGCCTTGCGTGACAACGAGGAAGCCCAGCTAACGCTTTCTGCCACCTTACGAGATGATCCTGGTGGGGCCATCTTGTCTTGTCATTCTTTGCCACCGTCGAGGAGAGGTACCCACACCCGTGTTGTTGGTGTCGAGGTACCGTGGAGTCGAGCATCGAATCCGGGTCTTTTCTAAGATCGCCGGATTGGGATCGCCGAGTAGAGAGGTCAGTGAACCCAGCCCCTGCACCAGCTGAGGATCATGAGGATGACCCTGAAGAAGATCCGGAGGAGGACCCCGCCGAGGACGGCGCCCAGGTTTCTGAGCCCGAGGTAACCTCAAGGGTCACGGCTGCACCCGCCGTTGAGCCCGAGCATGATATTCCACCCTAGGAGGAGGATGAGGTGGACTGGGAAACAGGAGAAGACCCCGAGGAAGGCTCAGGGGATGAGACGAGTGGTCCTGAGTGGACTCCAGTCTCAGCGAGGAAGAACCCTCGATGCAGGAGGATCATCTGAGTGGGATGGCTACTATGTGTTGAGTGTTGATGTATAGTTGTTATGTTGATATTTTGTTAAACTGTGAAATAATCTGAATATTGACTTGTTGTTCTTTTGGAAGTATTATACATGATTACATTGGTATATGGAAATATTGTTTTGTGGCCTTGCCAAATGTGATGAGAATTCATGAAATAGACTGTTGACATAAGAAATTACTTGGTGAAATAGAATTACGTTTTCGTATTGTTTAGCACCCTATGAGAAGACCGGACCAAGTAGCTACCTTTAGTATGTTGTTGAGACTATGGTTTGGAAACCCTTTAAGTGGACTAAATCGACCCTTTGAATCAGGATGTCGGACGTGAACGGTACTCAACCTAACCATGGTACTCGAACGCGTACACCACCGCGACCGACAGCGCCCTCAAGCTGAATCGAATCGCGCCAACGCTGGCTCATTTAGTACGGTCGAATACAACTCGGAACGACCTTGCTAGCATGCTAATGATTGAGATGCTCGGCAAGCACGAGGACCTCGAGGAAAGTGGTGGATCGACAAGGAGGAGGAGGAAGATGACCCTCCGCTCTTCTCCAAAGGTTCAGCGGCTTCAACCCGCCCACTTACACAGGGTAGCCGACCCCAAAGTCTTTGAGATTGGGTTAGAAAAATTGAGAAGATTTTCGACACCACACACCGTCCCGAGGAGTTAAGGGTGGACTTTCGCTACCACCTGAAGGAAGAGGCTGATTTGTGGTGGGCCAGTGTGAAGGAAATAAAGACCGAACCGGGTTTCGACTGGAACCGCTTCAAGATTGTGCTAAGGGATCGATTTTACCCAATTTCCCTCCAGAAGGCAAAAGAAAAAGAATTTATGAATCTGCGCCAAGGGGAAACTAGCGTGCTTGCCTACTCTGCAAAGTTCACTGAACTATCTCGTTTTGCATCGCTTGGTAGCCACCGAGCAAGGATGGACCGCTTCGATGGATCAATTGTAAGATCCAGGATCGCATGTCGTCACGGGAGTTCACGTCTTACCAAAATATGCTGAACGTTGCCCTCACTGTAGAGAGGGTGATGCATGACATGGAACGACAGTTAGGCATACAAGGGCAAAAGAGGAAAGAACCACCCCGCTTTAACCCACCTCAACATTTTCAGGAGAAGAGGTTCCGCCCTAGCAACTAGCAGGGAAATCAGTCTTCGGGGCGTAGACCGTCGAATACTCCAATCTGCAAGGTTTGTGGTCGACCAAGCCATTATCCACGGGATTGTAGAGTAAGGAACGTGCGAGGAGGATGTTTCAACTGCGGGAGTTTCCAACATCAGTGCGTCGGTGCCCTCGGTAAACGGGGCCGAAATGGAGGGAACAATGGAAGCAACGGAAATAATGGGAACAATGGAATTGGAGAGCCCGCATTTACACATCAAAATCGGGAGGCTACCATGGGAACCAAAGGCCACAACAAAGAAACTAAAGCGGATCCGATGGAAATCGAATAACCGAGGAGGCCAAGAAACCCGCCTCGTCATGCAAAGAACCGCCAGTATACGTAATGAGGAAAGAAGAGGCTAAGAATGAAGCAGACGTTGTGACGGGTACCTTCTCTCTCCACCTCTACACTATATCTGTTTTGTTTGATTCTGGTGCTAGTCATTCTTTTGTTGGACGAGCTATAGTAGAGAAGGCTAAGATGAAACCCTCGGAGAATAGTAAGCCTATATCGGTAGCCCTACCTACCGGGGATACCATTAGTTGTGGAGAGTTATATGGTGGATGCCCTATAGTGATAGCAGGACAGGAGTTTGAGGCTGACCTCTATATGTTTGACCTAATGGAGTTCGACGTTATTTTGGGGATGGACTGGTTAGCAAAATATAGAGCCCCGATAGATTGTTATAAGCACAAGGTGACCTTAATGGGACCAAACGGAAAGAAGGTAGTACATTGGAGTGATAGGCACCTTCATAGTGTACGGATCATCTCTGCTCTCAAGGCCCAAAAGTTGTTAGGCCAAGGTTGTGAAGGGTTTCTATGCAACGTAATCGACACCAAGGCGGAGGAGCTTGCGATTGAGAATATCCCGGTAGTGCGGGAGTATCCTGATGTATTTCCAGAGGAGATTCCGGGTTTGCCTCCAATCAGAGAGGTAGATTTCTGCATCGATTTGGAGCCGGCCGCACTGCTTCAAAAGCCCCATATCGCATGGCTTAAGGAGTTGAAGACTCACCGGATGAGCTATTGGAAAGGGGTATATCCGACCCAAAGACGTCACCATGGGAGCACTGTCTTTGCTCGTGAAGAAGAAGGATGGTAGCATGAGGTTGTGCATCGATTACCGGGAGTTGAACAAGATTACCGTCAAAAATCGTTATCCTCTACCTCGTATTGATGATCTTTTCGACCAGTTGCGGGGAGCGACAACGTTTTCTAAGATAGACCTGAGGTCAGGTTATCACCAGTTACGAATTCGCGAGGAAGATATCTCTAAAACCGCATTCCGAACTCGGTATGGTCATTATGAGTTCGTGGTAATGCCTTTTGGGCTTACAAATGCCCCAGCCGCTTTCATGGATTTGATGAACAGAGTGTCCGAGCCGTTCCTGGATAAGTTTGTAGTGGTGTTCATCGACGACATATTGGTATACTCAGGAACATGAGAGGAGCATGCGAATCATCTGAGAGAAGTATTGACGACTCTACGGAGCAACAAGCTTTATGCGAAGTTTAAGAAGTGTGAGTTTTGGTTGGAACAAGTAGCGTTCTTAGGACATGTGGTGTCTAAGGAAGGAGTGGCAGTAGACCCTCAAAAGGTGGAGGCCATCACCAAGTGGCCGACACCGAAGAATGCCACGGAGGTTATGAGTTTTCTGGGTTTGGCAGGGTATTATAGGAAGTTCGTGCAAGATTTCTCAAAAATCGCCACCCCGTTGACTAATTTGACTCGGAAGTCAATAAGGTTCGCATGGTCGGAAAAATGTGAGCAAGCATTCCAGGAGTTGAAGAAGAGGCTTACCTCGGCCCCTATTCTTGCCTTACCTCAAGGGAATGAGGGTTTTGTTATCTGACGATCGCATGGTGGATTGGGTTGTGTGCTCACGCAGAAGGGAAGGTGATTGCGTATGCATCCAGCAATTCAAGACACATGAGAGGAATTATCCCACTCATGATCGGTTAGCGTGATGGTTTTGCGCTTAAGATTTGGAGGCATTATCTTTACGGTTTACTCTGTGAGATATTCACAGATCATAAGATTTTGAAGTACCTTTTCACCCGTATGAGCCGAATCTCGTGCATAAGATGGTTAGAGTTCCTGAAGGATTACGATGTGAATTTCCAATATCATCCCGGAAAGGCGAATGTAGTGGCTGATGCCCTGAGTAGAAGACCGTATCCTGCTGTAAACCACTTGATGACGATGCCGCACGAGTTGTGCGAGGAGTTTAGGAGGTTGGAGATTAATGTGGTAACACACAGGAAGAAAGTCATCAATGCCATGGAGTTACAACCTACTCTAATGGAGGAGATCAAGAGAACTCAAGAACTGGACTTACAGCTTGCCAAGATACGGGAGGAAGTGTTGCAAGGGAAAGCCCCTGGCTTTGTGATCCACGAAGATGGTACGTTACGGTTCCATAACCGCGTCTGTGTACCCAACATGGAGGAGTTGAAGAGGAAGATCTTAGAAGAGGGGCTGTCGCCATATTCCGTACACCGAGGAAATAAGCTTTACAAGGACTCAAACAGATGTTCGGTGGAGTAATATGAAACAAGAAGTGGCAGACTTTGTGGCGCAAGGTGCCTTACATGCCGCCGAGTCAAGGCAAAGCATCAACGACACCGGACTTCGCAACTGCTAGATGTCCCCGAATGGAAATGGGATTCGATATCAATGGATTTTGTGATAGGTCTACCGAGGACCAGCGGAAACACAATGCAATATGGGTGATTGTAGATCGTTTGACCAAGTCACCATTTCCTAGCCATCGCCAACAATTGGTCCCTAGATCACCTAGCTCGAGCCTATGTAAGGGAGATTGTAAGGTTACACGGAGTACCCAGTTCTATAGTCTCGAGCAGATACCGATTCCACCGTTTTGGAAAAAGTTACAAGAAGCGTTTGGCACAAAGCTCAAGTTCAAGACCGCTTTTCACCCAAATGACGGGCGTATGCAGAGGACCATCCAACCCTCAAGACATGCTGCGAGCATGCGCATTAGATTTCAAAGACTCGTGGGATGACGAGTTGACTCTCATTGAGTTCTCATACAACAACAAATACCATGCTAGCATAGGATGTCACCCTTCAAGCTTTGTATGGAAGGAGATGTAGAACTCCCTATGTTGGCAAGACATCGATGAAGCTCTAACGATCGGACCGGATCTAATACAGCCACTACTCGGAAGGTTCGAATCATTCAAGACAAGATGAAGGCAAGACAAAGTCGATAAAAGAGTTATCTTGTGAAGGAGAAGACCTTTGGAATTCAAGTAGGAGAATATGTATTTTACTGATTTCACCCACGAAAGGTTATGAGATTCGGCCACGGAAGTTGACACCAAGGTTTATCGGGCCATACCCAATTTTGGAACGACGGAGAAGTCGCCTACAAGTTACAAATGCCAGAGAACTCCCAGAGTGCACAATGTCTTCCATGTGTCACAACTCAGAAATATGTTCCGGACCACCCGTATGATTGACCCGAGCCGCTTACCGCAAGAAGATCTAAGCTATGAAGCGTACCACTAGAAATATTGGACCGTGGAGAAAAGCGACTTAGGAGGAAAGTAGTTCCCTTGGTAAAAGTAATGCGATGGGCGAATCATACCACAACGGAAGCAACTGGGAAATGAAGACGAAATGAGGAAGAAGTACCCTCACTTGTTCCAAGACTAAATGCGTCAAGTTTCGGACGAAACTTCTTTTAGGAAGGTAATGTTGTAAAACCTCGAGTTTTAGGAGAAAAGAAACCGTTAGTTTCCTTCTGACCGTTAGGGTTAAGTTTAAGTTTAAGTTTAGACGAAACTTCTTTTAAGAAGGTAATGATGTAAAACCCCGAAAAATCCAACGATGTTGACCGTGACGTCGTTAATAAAATAAGTTGACTTCGTTATTTACTGTTATTCGTAATGTGTTTATTTATGTTAACGCTTGAGCTCGTAGGACCGTTGAGGGGCTAACAAGGGTAGAATAGTAATTTTCGCTGGTTAATATTATTATGTGAATAATTACGTGAATATTATTTGTTATGTGATTATATGATTATTAAAATTAATATTATTATTACTATTATTAGAATTATTAGGTTTTTAGAAAAACCAGTTTTTAATTGTTATTTGGGCTGAGTTAGGATTAGTTGGGTTAATTGGGCCTAATTATGGGTAGCATATATATACACCTAACTCCCTCCCTCAAACCCTAAACTAATCCCTCCTTAAACCCTAGCTCTCTTCTCTCTCCTCGCTTCCTCCTCGGCACCGCGCCACCACCACCATCGACGGCCACCGCGCACCGAGCGAGACCACCGCAACCCTTCCCGGCCCTCCCTCTCTCTTTTTCTATTTCTCTTCCTCTCTCTCCTTTCTTTTCCCTCGCTCGCCAGACGGACGACCACCGCCATCACCACCATCATCGCCGCCACCACCGCCGCCGCACTCTCGCCACCCTCGCCGGCGACGCCGCCAAGACCGCTTCCGAAGAAAAGGGCCTCGAACTCGCCATTGCTGCCGAGAAACCAACGCCGAACACTCCTCGCCACGCTCGACCGTCCGACAACAATCCTCCGACGCCTCGCCGCCGCCGAGTGTCGCACCGCCTCCCGCCGACGCCGCCTGCACTACCACCGAAACCTCACAGAAAGCCCTAACCCTAACCCTAACCTGGTTTTGTTTAACTGATTCTTGTTTTTCTTTTCTTTTTCCTTTTTCTTTTCTTGTTTTATTATTATTAATCTGATTTATATAATTGTAATTTTATTGTTATTAATATTCTGTTTTTATAATTATTGTATTGTTAGTGTTGTAATTAGGAAAAATTAATTGTAATTATTTTCTTGATGTAATTATGTGTAATTTTTCTAGTTGTTATGTGAAATTTTATGTTATAAATTGTAATTAGATTTAGGTTGTAATAGTTGATTATTAGGGTTGAAAGTGATTCTTTAGTATTCGTTATATTCTTTACATGAATCGTTAAACCACGATATTATTGTATGTACGAACTTGGAAATTTATTACTTAGGTTATTTTCTTGAATGTTTAGTTGGTTAATCGTTAAGTCTTTTATTGTTTCCTATGAATTAATCTAGACTTGTTTCCTGTTGCCACCTGTTGGGTGTATTGCTTGCTTAAAAAAAGTATTTTAATCCCACAAGAAAAAACACTACTGAAGTGATGTATCAGATGAAGAAAGCAGGATCTTCAAGATGACAGCAGTTATCATCAGCAGATAATCTCTACACCACTTTAGAATTGTTTGTGTAGTCTGCTTTCCATCAGATTTTCACACATATTCCAAACCTAGCAAAAGATAAGCTTTCCTCACAAAACTCACCTTCCATTTCATAACAGACTATTTTGTAAAACTTTATGGGAACATGGAGGATGTTACAAATGGCATGTTGATGATCAAAACTAGAACAGATAAATGAAAGAATGAATTAATTTGTGCCTTGAAGATTAGGGTAAAATTTAAAGTGAGAATAGGGCTTCCTCAGCTGCAAATTTCTTGAGGTTTCGTCCTCGCAAACCATTCCAAAAAGCAGCTGCACTTGTAACCTTTTTGCCTGGTAGCTGAACCTCTAGAACCTGCAGGAATCAGAAAAGCAGCTTGAGCTCAAGAAAATAACTTTGAGTAATAGGAAATGAATAGTTGTTTCACATGTACAGCCCAACAGAAAGAGCCCCTTGTACAATTCAAACACACAGGAGCAAGGTCATATAGATATAGAGTCAGACCTCCAATGCAGTCCCTCCAGCACATGGGAATAGCAAGGCACCGTTGCTGAAAGTCACATCACCTGAATCTGAATTATTTGCTGTGGTCGAAACTCTAGTCGTGATAATTTTCATCGCCATAATATTCGCTTCACGACTCCCCACATCCACCACTTGAACCTTAGCTCGAGTTCCAGGCCACCCTGCAAATGCCCGAACCTAGACAATCCATGTTAAGATTGATTTCAATCACACATCAAACAATGGGCACAGTAATATATAGAGCCATTACCTTATTGTGTAGGACAAGAGCTTCTTTATCAAATGATAACCATGACTCTTCTGGAGTAATCTACACCATCAGATCAAAACAAGAACCAAAAACATCATGCAAAATTCATCAGGGATCCAACTGTCCATGATCATCATATGCATCAAAAGCAATTAAAGCCACGCACACAGCCCATCTTCTACAGACAGGAACGCATCATTTACTAAAAACACCAATCACCTTTGGAGCCAGCGTGGCTTTTGCATCGTCTTGAGGTTCTGCCTTTATTTTCGCTGTTCCATCAAGTATTGAAGGAAGTTCACGCACTAACAGCTTTGATCCTGTACCCATCACAATCATGCAGAATGTAACCATTACATGAATCGAGTTACTGCTCGGTCATGGTATCCATAGCCTTGCTTCTTTTTTTTCCAAATCCTGATTTCGTTTTTCTTTTTCTGGTCGTCGAGCATGATCGACTCAACTCTTTTCCCGGCACAAAAGCCTCTCAACTTCTCACTTCTCTTCCTTGGTCTTTCTTATTTTATTTTATTTTTTTTTCTTTAATATTACTTGCATAGGTAAGGAAATAATATATCAAACAATATAAGCAACAGAAGAAAAGGAGTACAGGATATGCAGAAAAGACTCGATCAGATAAGTGAGGTTGGAAGCTAACACACCGAGACCAAACAGCATATCCAGTAATTCTGGTGCCTGCAAGCATATTAATCAAAGGATGTTGTCAGATAACTGCATTTATGGTCACTTAAATGTCATAGAAAATCATATGCACTATACACTCGATAACTATTTTCCTTCTTCTTTTTTTTTGTATCCATTTAACTTTTCAGAAAATTAGCCTTGGTTCAGTCACGTGGGAGTGACAGTATGTGTTCTAGCGATAGACTTGTCAAATTTCTTGAAATCTTCCAAGTTTTTGGTATAATGAAAATTACCAATGTCTACATCCGTGTTGGAGAGCTAAAGAACCAACAAGGGCATTTGAGATGTAACAAAGAGTCCAAGTAATACTGCCTTAATCAATGCTGCTTTGCATATCTACTACGTTAAAAACATTAACTGCATGCCATGAGTGTCATGTCTAGGCAGACTTGGAGAGGAAAATGTACCGAGTCTGACACTAAATTGAAAAGAGGTCGGTTCTCTTGGATGTAAAATTCCAACCCCTCGACCATCTACTACCTCTACTGCACAACTGAATAGCAGATTTTATTCAACAGAAGCAGTTGTTGTAGCTCCATTATAAACAAGAATGCCCAAAGAGACTTTTCCAGTTGTCAGAATCAGAGCTGTCATATACCTATTGGATGAGTAACACAGTCGATAATTTAATACATTCATGGAAGAAATAGCAATCTATCCGCAAGCAGTTCTTATACCTAAACAAATCAGCTAGAAAGATTTGACTAAGCAAAGTGACAAGCTATTATCAGCATATCTTAAGCTCCTATCTCCAACAAACACCTGCTACTTCCTAAGCATTTTCCCTTCTCCACAACTAATTATCAAAACTTGCTAAATCTTCATTAACCTTGTTAGAATAAAGAACAATCAAGGATCTAATTTTCCACAATTACCTTAATATCATCGTCCACAGCAACCTTTTCAGATGCAATGACAGGTCCAGCATCTAACTTTCGAACAGTGAATGCTACTGAAACTCCAGTTTCCTTTACACCATCCTGGATATAATGAGAGCATTAGAATGTAAAAGCTGCAATAATATGCATTGACCATAAATAGATGTTCTAAAATCAGTGCAACCTGCAATGCTCTTTGAACAGGAGCAGCACCACGGTAAAGAGGTAGCAGGCTTGGGTGTACATTGACAGTGCCTAGACAATTTTAGAAGCAAGAAAGGTTTCAGGATTGAGGATTAAGGGGAAAACAATCATAGATAAATAAACAAATGATGTGATGGGAGAAAGAGATGATCACTTCCATTTATTTCCAGAAAATCCTAGATAAGAGGGAACATATACCAATTTAGGGGACTAAAAGTAACAACACACCCCCCCCCCCCCCCTCAACACAACAACAACAACAACAAAAAAAAAAAAAAAGCAAAAAGTCATGTTTGGGGAATTGGGGGGAGGATCTAGCAATCTATTTGACCATCTGGTTAAAATGTCTTAAGTCCCCAACATGTTTCTACCTTATACTCTCAAGCACAACTTTCACACAACACATTTGCTCAATAAGAAGTGAGCACCAAAAGTACTTCACCGCTCAATTCCCAAAATGACAAACAATGAGATCCCTAAATCAATCCACAATCAAGCAAAACTGAGACTATGAAAATCCTAACCTATACAGCACAAAAATCAGTGATTGATAAGTGCATATTTTGCCTAGAATTGTAGGGACTTTTGATAGTGGATTAGGGATTATTCTGATTTAAAATGTTGACTTATATCCCCATTTCTTTACAGATTTGGTTTTGTTTTTTATGCAAATTTGTAGGTTTTGAGGCCAAAACACCATCATTCCCTCAATTTTTGGTGAAAACAAATGCATCACGGACCTACCATATGGACAACTGGACCGTGGTAGAAAACTCAAGATTTTTGGAGCTAAAAAAGGCTGGACAGAGGCCACTCCGGGCTGAGCGGAGTGACCACTCTGATCCGTGGTGGGTTCTTTTTCAGCCCCCTTTGTGCGGTTTTGTGGTTTTTTACGGTTTCAAATGGGATAATTGTGAGATTATGCGCATTTAAGCCCGAAAACAGCAAGGCCCATGGAAAAACTCTTCCATCCTCCATCCATCTCTCATCCACATCAAATCAAAAGACACAAAATCAAAAGATCGAAGAAAAAGATTGACGCGATTTAGATGGAATTTCCATTGCCGATTAAAAGACTCAAGTGGAATTCTTGAAGATTACTCGACCCTAATTCATCTTCTTGTGTTTTGAAGCTTAATTATCATGTTTAGAATTTTTAATATGCTTTCAATAATCATGAGTGAGTATATTTTAATTATCTAGAGACTTGTAAACCGAAACAATGGTGTTTGGTTAGAATTTTCATTGTTTGTGCTTGAATTCTCAATTTGAATCAATAGAAAGTTGTGTTCTTCATGTCTATGAGTATTTTTAAGGCCTTGAATACTTGTAATTTGAGATTAATTTAAGAAGTACCAAAAGGTGAATTAGAATAATCTGACTACTAACTTTTGTCCCTAATTTCGGAAATTTGAGAAACGACTAGTGTAAACACAAATTTCTAGTCGAAATTAAATAAGACGGGAAATTCGGTAACAAAATAAAATTTGGATTAATTTTTGAATTTGTGGGTACAATTCTCTGTTTGACAGTTACAAGAAAAAGTAACTAATCCTCCGATTCGATCTCCTTGAGCGAACTTGAATAGACTTTGATCTTGAAAGAGGGTCTTGATGACTTGATCTCGATCAAGACTAATATTTGATCTCTTGGCAACCAACGACACAAACCTTGATGTGTTTAATGTCTTCTCTCGAATGAGTGCCTTGTAAGAGAGTCTTCAAAGATTCTTGAGAGAGCCATTAGAGTCCATCCAGTCTCAATGCTAGAATGTCCGGGGGGGTTGAAAATGAGGGGGAGGACCCCTATTTATAGCCTTTGGAGGTCTAGGGTTTTAACTGGACTTTGGGCTTGGATCTAGATCAATTAATTATTCCTTAAAGAAGTAATTATCATTTTCTGCATCATCATTGACACTTGTCAGCTTTTGATTGACCGAACTATATTCCCATCGAAACTTTAATTAAATGGACCGTCGTAATTAATTTGACACGTGGCGGGTCATTATTGGCCGAAAAATTGACTTTAACATTTCCACATGGCAGTATTAGATTGGTTGACAATTTTTTGCCTCCTACAACTAGTAAATTAGGGAATCACTTTGATAATTTGAGGCATTTATCTTTGTCTACTTTGATAGGCATATAAAAGTTGTTTGTTAGGTTAATTAGAGCAATTCTATTAAGCATCAAAAGAACGGCAGAATTCATATGGTTATTGGTTTTTGATACAAATGAAATTATGATTGCACAAACTAGGTTTTAATAATCAAACCCGTGATGAAAGCAAATCCCTAGATGTTCATTACCCATCGATTAAACCTTAGATTAATTGCATCATTCTTACCTAGAATTAGTTTACTCAAAGCTACCCAACTCAAAAACTGATCAACATAGCAATCAAGTAGAGGACTAGATCACTGCATTGCTAGATTGAGTCATTGTGGAATTGACCTTAATGTGCTACAATCATACCTATGCGCTTGCGGCTTGTCAAGTATTTTTGGCAGCCATTAAACGAACACTCTCAGATTGACTAAAGTTTTTTTATTTTATTTTTCTGTTTTTATTATGTTGGTGTTTAGGTTTTTGTCCATGCTAGGTATTCTCTTGGTGCATGCAAAAGTTGAAAGACCTTTTCTTCTAGGCAGAAGAAGCAAAGGCAAGAGAGCGCTAGAAAGAACTAAGAAGAAAGCTTCACGCAAGAGCACAAAATGGTCAGCGAAGAAAGTGATGTATAATGGGATCAAAGATTGAACCTTGATCAATTACACATCAAGAAGACGTGCAACCAATCTGAATAATGGGAGGCTTCACGTGACATTAGGGCAAAGGGTGGGTGGTTCACGTGAGTGAGGAGGGGAATTTGAGAGATTTGGCTGTTTTGTGACTGGATGAGAACTAGGGTTTAGGAAAGATGGAATCTTGATGGAGGTTGTGGGGATGGGATGGACGAAAATAGGAGGCCTTTGTGGGGGTAGGGTGAATATTGATTGATGGTAGGGAGTTTGTTGGATGAGAGAGAAAAGGTTGTTGGGAGTTTGTTATGGAAAGAGAGGGAGTTTGTTGAGGCTATTTTGTGAGGGAGATAGGGGGATGGCGTGGACTAGGGTTAGAGGGAGAGAGAGGGTGACATTTGGTTGGGGGGTTGAGAGTAGGTATTTATCTTCTATATTGATAGAAAGATAAAGAAAGTAATTATCTTAACTATATTGATAGAAAGATAATAACAAGATAGTTCAAGGGATCTATCTTGATACAGAAACACCACAAGAAAGAAACCCTAGGGCTAACTTAACCTTCAACCTAGTTACAGAAACACCTTCTAGGTTTAGGATTAAGCTCCTCCTAACCACTTGGTTGCCAAACCAAGATACAATAGAAGAGATTGGACGAGGTTCTTCACGAAACACTCAAGGGGTAAGCTAAAAGCTTGGATATTTTCATAATTCAAAGTTGGATGCCTTTGAGAGGCTACAAGCCTAGCTATTTATAACATACTCAATCCTAGAACTCCTAGGAATCCTAGCTTGGCGTGCAAGCCAAGAAAATCTAATCCTAGGCGCCATCTGTTCCCTTCTCCTCCTTGGATTAGGACTCCTTATCCAAAGGGGAGTTGGTTACAACAACCTTATCCTGATTGGATTTGGCTTTCCTAATCCAAGATGGATTAGTTACAAAATAAGCCATCCTAATCTAGGATTTAATAACTTGGCGCCTAATCTACTCTACCACATGCCTAAGCACAAGCACACGCACACACACACTTCTAGAACATTCTAGAACACCTTAGAACATTCTAGACTTATTTAGACTCCTACTTCACTCCTATGACTTGATGCTCAAGTTTATAACATACTTGGCATCTTACATAGCTCAAAATACTACTAAAATAATATAAATCACACTAAAGCTATAAAAGATAAAGTTACATCCAAAAGTCCAAAAAATAGAAATGATCACAAATGTGAAATGTACTTGAATCTTGAATTGGGCCTTTTGGACGTGAACTATGAGCCTTTCTTGGGCTTGTTTGGCGTGGCTTGTAGTACTTAGGATGTTTGGACATCCTCTTGTCATAAAGAGCACACAATATGGATGGGCCTATGGGCCTCTATGCTCATTCTTTTCTCCATAGCTCGCTTCTCTTCCTTGAAAATGTATTGGGCCTCTTGGGATGTATTTGGCGTGGGCCAAAATACATCAGAAAGGAGAACCTTTGGTCAATATGTGACTCCGAACGTCACTAATCCTCTGACGGCCATCAATGTTCCGAATGTGGCGGTGAATGACTTTAAGCTAAAGAACGCTCTCGTTAACTTAGTGAGAGCCACTCCCTTCCATGGTCTCCCCAACCGACATCTTCGCATATTCCTCCAGGCATGCGACACCTTCAAGGCAAACAGAGCTTCATCGGATGCAATCAAGTTATAGTTGTTTCCATTTTCACTTGAGGGGAGAGCATGAGAGTGGCTAGACTCCCTTCCGAGAAAATCCATAAGCATATTCGATCTTAACTTGCCAACGCATTTTTGGCAAAGTACTTCCCGCCAAGAAAGTTAATGAGCTTAAGGAACCAAATTTCCACCTTTGTGCAAGAGTCGGATGAGACCTTGTATGGTGCTTGGGAGAGATTCAAAAACTTGCTTCACTAGTGTCCCCAACATGGTTTCGAACTGTGGGTCCCCATTCAGTCTTTCTAAAAAGGGGGGTTGATCAATTGAGGACCACCATTCTTACGGCAATCGAAGGGAATATCATGAGCAAGTCCATTGACGAGCTCCATACCTTGATAGAGCAAATGGTGTTGAAAAGTTTTCCATGGTCCAAGCCCTGTTCCACGAGAATGGGAGGTAAGCTCGATGTGGATGCTATTTCTGTTTTGACAGCAAAAATATGTGACACGACTCAAAAATAGACCGTTTGAATGTGAATGCTCTCCCGCACCTTCTGTATGCTTCATGTAATTCATTTAAGCATGAGACTGTGTTTTGTCCTAATGGTTTGGCTAGTAATGAACCATCTCATCATGCCAACTAAGTTGGAAACCCGAACCTAAGGCCAAACTTTAACCCATACTCCATTGTTTACAACCCGGGATTGAGATATCATCCTAATTTTTCCTACCAGAATAACAATCACACGGGTGAACAAGTCCAAAGACCACCAACCCCTGGTTTCCAAAGACTGGCCCAACCACAACGACCCCAAAAGTCTAACTTGGAGGCTATGAGGGAAAACATGCTTTTGGCTTAACAAAAGCAAAATGAGGCTATCAAGCAATTGGTTACGAGAGTCTAAATGTTAGCCATCCATAACAAAAATGTTGGAGACTTAGATTGCTAGCCAAGCTAGTTCTTCCTTTACTCCTTCGGGTAAAGCTTCCTAGCCAACCCGTGACTAACCTTAGAGAGCATTGCAATGCTATTATCTTGAGAAGTGGTACACAAGTTGAGGGTCCCAAGGTTACTAGTGGTGAGGGAGAGGGGGAGTCAAGTTCGAAGCCAAGTAAGAATGTTAAGCCTCAAGAGAGTGATTATGAGAATGAGTGTATTGAAATCCCGGAGCCACCTTCCCCAAAAGTCTATGTGCCCTCACTTCCCTTTCCACACAGAGTTGCTAAGTCTAAAGTTGATATTCAACTTGGAAATTTCCTTACCATGTTGAAGAAATTAAGTGTGAATGTCCCTTTTCTAGATTTTTTGTCTCATATATCTTTCTATGCTAAGTTCTTGAAGGAGATTCTCCATAGGAAAAGAAAGATTGATGATTGTGATGCAATGGCATTGTGTGAGGAGTATAGCTTTGTGGTTCTAAATAAGCTCACTCCAAAGCCTAAGGACCCCAGGAGCTTTACAATTCCATGTGGACTAGGAAGTATGACCATTGACCGAGCTTTGTGTGGTGTAGGCTAAGCGTTAGCTTGATGCCTTACTCCTTGTACAAGAGACTGAACTTAGGAGAGGTAAGACCTACAGCCACGTCATTTTCAAATAGTCGATCGTTCTGTTAAGTACCATTAAGGTATTTTAGAGGACTTTCCTCTTAAGGTAGGAGACTATAATTCTTGACATGGTCGTAGACCCTCATGCCCAAATCATTTTGGGAAGACCATTCTTGGCCACAGTTGGGTGCATAATTGATGTGCAAAAAGGGAAAATGAGTTTCATGATAGGGCGCCATTTGGTAAAATTTAATATATTTTGTGAACATGAGCCTCATAATGTTTCCTTGTGTTGTGGTGTTGATGTAGTTGGGAATGATGAGTTTGTGGAAACTTCCATGATGAGTGTCAAGGATCCTTGGAAAAAATTTTCCTAAAGGCTATCGACTTGGTGATGTGAAGGATTGGGGGCATGTTATTGAGCCCCAACCTAACGAAATTGAGAACATGCCTTCTCCTGCTAATAAGGATTCGTTGAGCTAGTTTTGCTGGTTTAACTCTGAAATACTTTCCGATGCTGAGGAAGGTGATAAGTTCGACCCAAGCTAGTGGGTTACGTTTCGAGATTTTCAGGGAACATTGGCTAAAGGAGACCCAAAGAACTTTTGCCATGAAATCGTCAAGTATTCCTTGGATGAATTGCGTTGGTCTGGCTAAAGATGGTAAACTAGCGCTTCTTGGAAGGCAACCCGAGCTTTTACTTGCTTTATTTTATTTCATTTTATTTCTTTAGGACCTTTCCGAATTTTTAGGTAAATTTCCTTATTTTTAGTTTCACTTATAGGATTTTACAGACTTTCTTTTCTTAATTTTCTTGTATTTTATATTTTAGTTTGAAAAAGAAAAGGAGAGTTTATGTACATAAATAAAAGTTTGCGTGAAAAGAATGAGTGAAAAAAAGAAATTGAGAGTGTACGAGAATTTCATTTTGAGAAAAAAATTAGTTAGTAATAAAGTTTAAAAAAATAAAAGAGAGAAGAGAGGTCCAGCACCAGGTACTAGGCACCCAGCTCCCAGACCCCGTTCCGTGGCGCCAGAAGAAATCCAAGAGCACAAGCATCCAACGCCTAATATGGGTAGCCCGAAGCCTACACTCTAATTCATGGTGAGCCCCTGTCATGTGCATATCTGGATTTTTTCCCAATTTTTCCCAAAATTTCCTCAAACTCTTTTCCTCTCCCATCGAGCTACAGCCCCCCTCTCCATATCATCTCTTCTTCTCAAACCTTCATTGAAACATCAATCCACCACAAACTCTTCTCAAATTTCTTCTCAAATCAACCTTCCAGCGTAGATTTCTTCTTCTTAATCCCAAAATTCTATCTTTTTTCACTCTTCCATCCCACATTCACCATCTCCCCTTCTAAGACCGTAATTCTCCATTACTTCCTATCATCCCAAATCCTTCAATTTTCTTTCAAATTCTTCATCTTTCCATCTTCATTCTCACTTCTAAACCATTTTCCACCACAAAAATCCCTTCTCTATCCATTTTCTCTCACTACCCATTCTTCCTCATCCACCATTGCTGAGGAACTTACTACTTCACACCTTAAACTTCAAATTTGGTTACTATGTGATCCATAAGGATTAAGGGGGTACTTAGGGCCTTACTAGCCTAATGGCCCAATCCCGAGATTTACAAATACCTTGGAGAATTTGGTCTCGAATCCAAGAAGTCTCATGGTGAATCGGTTAATTTATCAACACTCAAGCCCGAAAAATCACCCATGAAGACAAGAACGGAGTTAGCAGATCCAATGCCAAGCCAAGGATTCAAGTCGGGGACGGAATCCAACAAAGGGGCATTTTGGTCATTACACAAGGTTCGGGATGAGACCATGGAACATCAAGTCGAGCCTAGAAAACCTACCCCAAGGAGGCTAGGAAGAAGTTATGAGGAAACAAGTTGAAGAATATCATGTTTTTGGCCAAAATTGAACAACAAGAAATGACATGTCTTCACCATTTTGATTATAACTCCTATATAACTCCGATGGCTATGAAATTTGGTGAGCTTATAGTACACATCGAAAGCTTTCCATCGATATATTATATGACCAAATCGGAGTTAAAATGAAGAAGTTATGGACGTTAGAAGTCAGCAGAAAAAACTGCCAACGGCACGATCGTGCCATTTTGTTGCACGATTGTGCCATTCTTCCATAAGGCACCGCACGATCGTGTCGTATGATAGCACGATCGTGCCATTTTCAAAGCTTCAGCCATTTTTGGGGCTGTTTTGCGTTGCGCGATCGTGCACCCAAATGGCACGATCATGCCATTCCACTGTTGCGGCTTTTTTCCCATTTTCATCCCTTTTATTTTGTTTTCCCTTTTAATTTAATGAGTTGTAATGGCACTTTCGTAATATTTGGCATCTTCAGTATCCCCCATCCTCTTCAAATACTCCCCCAATTGTAAGAGAACACAACTTTGAATGAAAATTGTAAACACTTAGAAGATAAATTCTTCTTGGGTATTTGAAAACCCTCCCCCTCAAATCTTCCTCTTCTTTATCCATTAATGGTGGTGATTGGGAGTGGCTCATTTAAGAATTAGTTGGTGTTTCTTTATGCTAATCTTGGTGAAGTTTATTGGTTCTCTCTTTGGCTTGTTGGTGGATCTCCTTTAAGCATCCATGGAAGGCTTGAGTTCAAGGTGGTGAGCAATCTTTATCCTTGTTCATATCTTCTTTGCTCTTGTTGTTGTTTTTGTTGATAATGCATCAAAACCCTAGAAATTGGTGTTGTTCTTGAGTTCTAAGTTGGGGTTTTCTTAAACCCTAGGTTGATTGTTGGTCCTTAGGTAATTAATCTTGCTTCCCTAGTCGTTCCCGGATCACTATGGCACCAAAAAAGAAGCAAAGATTTGATAGCATGAGGGAAACTTCAAAGAAAGCAAGCACAAAGGATCAAATAGCACAAAGAGCCGCCAATCGAGCATCCATGGAGCATGGTATAAACTCATACCTTTTAAATTTGGATTATTGGGCAACAATAATACGAACTTTGGGGTACTAACCGATAATAATACCAGCAATTTTGTTGGACACTAGCAATAGTACGGCACCGAGTAAGTAGGTGTTTGACTCAACGAAAACACGATGTGTCACCTGATTGTCTAAGCCAGAGGCTGGAGCAAGTGAAAAGCATGCTGATTATCCCTTTTTTTGCCAACTAAGCAGCATTGACAAATTTAGCTAAAAAAACAGTTAAACTTTTAGTTTTACATTATTGTTTAGCTAAGTTGGTTAATGTTGCTTACTTGGCAAAAAATGTGGTCGTTAATGGCTTTTAAATGTAATCTGGCTTCCAGCTCAGACCATTAGGCATCACATCATCTTTCTGCTAAATCAAACACCTACGAACTCGATGGTCTACTGTTGCTAATAGGTCTACAGTTGATACTATTAGTGTCCAACAAAATTTTTTGTATTATTATTGGCCAGTACCCCCAAGGTTCATATTATTGTTGTCCAATAATCCTTTAAATTTTGTAATACTATGCAAGTTCCTAGTCACCATAGATTGAAAGATCGTAGTTTTGTTGTTTCTCGTTATTATGATGAAAATTTATTAGGTACTATGGATATCTTGGATGATGTTAAGTGGCTATTTGCAAGGGGTGAGACAGGTGATTACATTGAGATCAAAGAACCCTCATACTCGGACTTGACCTCAGAGTTTTTAAGTACATTATTTATTGAGATCTAAAGCGATGAGCATTGTCAAGAGGGTTTGATCATGTTTTGATTGCATAGTCGTGACTACCGATTGAACTTGAGCTTGTTCAATAACATACTTCGCATATCCCCACCTAGGGATGTATGTGACCGTTGGTTGCCTACAAGGTAAAATCCGGATACATTTTGGGAATTATTAACCGAGATTCCACATTATGACTCAAGCAAATCTAAGGCGACTGAGATTAAAAACCCTGTTCTTCGAGTTGCTCAACACATTTTTGTGACAAGTTTCTTCAATAAGGAGGACAATCTAAATGTCTCTAAGAAGTCTGACTTGTTTTTATTGAGCAAAATGTATTACTCTAAGCTTATGGATCCCGGTTCATTCCTAATCACTCATTTGCAAGAGGTGGCCAATAGAAAAAGTGGAAAATTTGCCTGTAGTGGAATTGTTAATACAATTGCCAAATCGGATTGCCAAATTGTTGGGGATACTGCTCAATGAATTGTTTAGGACCCCGGGGTCAAAAAGGTTGGACCAAACTGCTTTAACCAATATGTACTTCATTATGATGAGAGGTGGCTCAATTCATTCGAAATACCCTAATTGGCACGTCATTAAGCTGCCTAATGTAGCCTGAACCACCTTACAAGACTCGGTCAACCTCGCTTTTCAACCTGAGGGTGGACCAGTTCCGCCTGATGGGGACCACCCTAACCATTCCTCGTCTTCCAGACCCCATTCCACAACATTTGACCTCAGTGTTGTCACGGACACTCTTCAAGATATTTGCGACGAACAAGCCTCCTTCAGGGAGTATGTCGAAACGAAGCATGCTGAGTTCGTCGCAGAATCAACATTTGAGTCGAGTGATTGTCTTTCCGCTATGCAAGATTGGTTTGCATCCTAAGGTTTCACAATTTTCTTCCCCGCATCCCCCATCTCCTCCTAAGGAGTGATTGTTCCCTTTCCCCTTCCATCACATTTGTTATGGCTTGCATTGAGGACAATGTTGTGTCCTAGAATGGAGAGGTTAGTTTGAAATCATGTGCTTGAGTAAGAATGGTGTGCATAGAGATTCTTGTATATAGTCACATTTGTGTACATATTTTGCATCCATATAATTGTATATAGTTGCATTTGCTTTGGTTTTGTGTCTTAATTTCTTCTATTTCTCTTTTGTTAGTTTCTTTTTGTGATTGTTAGGTTTTGCATTTGCATCTAAGTTGTGCATGTAGGAGTAATTTTATTTGCATTCTAAAAAAAATGGAAAAAAAGGAAATTAGGAAATCTGAAAAAATGAAAAAATGAAAAAATTGAGATTTTGAAAAGATTAGGATAGACTTAGGTTAGTGAATAAAATCTTCCAGTGATGAATATTAGGCTAGGTAGGTTTACCTTTGTACTTTGTTTGATCTTGTATGGCCCATTTGTGATAAAAGTTTTTGAAAAGAGTATGTAAAAGCTTCTTGGTTTAGCATTACAGATCCTTTGGTGTGAGTTAGGCATGTGAACATCTTTGAACTAGGATTGGTTGTTGAGCATTACCCCGTGAGACCACTAAGCCAAAGTGAGTAACCATTTTTATTAGTTTCACATTTCCATATGTGACTCTACCTTAGTGACGGAGATCTAACCATCTCTCCATCATTTTGCATTTCTCATGATTAAAATCATACTACAATGATGCAGTCATGCTATATAGCAACCCAAGAAGTCAAACAACACGATACAAGTTTGGAGTATTATTCAGCCCGTTTAATACTTAATCTATTTGTGTGTGTATCTTTCAATTGAGACGTCTTTGAGAACAAACCCTGGGAGACTTTAAGGGTTATGTCTAAGCTTTCCAAAGAGCTATCAAACATCCGATTTGGAGTTCATTTGCGCACCCAACCAGATCAAACAGTTGGAGCGTACCCAAAAAAAGCCAAATCTGCCTGGTTTGGAATTTTGAGTAACGGGGTAGTATGGTTTGTCTCCTTGGTTTTTGAATTCCATTTAATATGATATGACATAAGGAATGTTGATACTGCTGAGAGAAGCCAATGATGATGCACAAGCATGAAGAAGTAATTACACATGGTAACTTGGTTGGTCCTATAGGAAGCCTCCATTTTGCACTTTGGTGTAGTGTCTCATTCAAGTACAAGCAAGGATGATTCAGCATCAAGGATTATCTTAAGCAGCTGATTTTGTTGTAACTAGGCTTAATTAAGCTTGTATTTAGATTACTTCATGCAAAGGAACCTCAAATGCTTCATTGTGCTAGTTGCTAGCTTTATTGTGTAAATACGCATACCGCGCCCCATTTTGCTGGATATGTGAGTTTGAAAATAGAGAGCATTTGTGCTTCTTTGTGAGTATCTCACATCTCTCAACATTTCAACTTTTGTATCTTGATCTGGCTAATCAAGTGGTGTTAAGTAGAACTTGCTCATTGGTCATGTGGTGTTTCTGTATCTTGATCTTACTTCCTTGGCGGTGTTTCTGCATCCTTGGAAGATTAGCAAGCTTAGCCCTTGTGATTTGTGATTGTGGTGTTTTTGTATCAATCATAAATCACTTGTTTATCCCTTTCATTTGGTTTTCTTTCTTTAAGCTGAGTTCATAACTGGGATTATTGAAAATCCTACATCGTTCCTTTAAGTCTTGCATTGGTGTGTACCTAGCTTGATGCACTCTGATCCATTTTGAGTTACACGTACATCACTTAGTTGCAATCGTTAGAACTTGCTTTGCATCTCTTTAAAACTACATTTTGCATTGTACATTGACAACAATATTGAGGCATTCATTTGTAGATGTTGTAGTTACATAGCCAAATAGCCACCCATAAATATGTGATTTTCCGCTTTTAACCCTTCTTTTAGCCTTTGTTCACTCCCCTTTTAATGAACCTATATTATAAGCCTTGGCCAAATATAAATTTCCTACCATCAAGCCATTACGTGGAGTGTTTAGAGTGTGATGAGTTGGGGTTAATTGTGGCACCTTCTGTGGCTTGTTTTGATTGGGGATGTTGAAAATTGAAATCTTAAAGTTGATCCCCATTTGTGTAGCTTCATTTCAGGTTGGATGTTGGAAACTTGCCTAATGTTGTATATATGGGTTTGTTTTGCCATTCACACAACCAAAAAAAAAAGAAAGAAAGAAAAATAGAGAAAAAGGGAAAAAGAAAAAAAGAAAAAGAATAGTGCAAAAAAAAAATGAAGACAAGAAGAAATGAAGTGTTTGGCATTGTGTCTTCTCTAGTTTAAGCGGTTTCCAATAGCTTTTTTCGGGTTTGGGTTGATTTGATTATGAGTGGTGAGGTTGTATGTATGATGCATTTTGGTGAGGTTTAGCTACAAGCTTGGCTTTTAGCTCCACTTTACCCAAAATATTTTCCACTCCTTATCACCAACCTTAGCCCCGTTACAACCCTTTAAAAAGACCTCTTGATTGTCACTTGCACTTTGTATACTAGTGGTGGGGAATTGAGATTCTTAGCAAGCATATGGTAGATTGTTTCTTAGGTTATAATGTTGAGAAACTAATCATTATATATAATTTCAAACACATTAGAGGAGTGCTTTCATAATTCCTAAAGTGAGGTTTGCTCTCGATCTTCTAAGTTTCATGCTCATACATGTGCTAACTTGCTACTATTGGTGGTGACTGAGTGATTGATTTCATCTTGATAGTGTAATTCTTGTAAAATCTTTTCGAAAGCTTCCCTCTTCCTTGTGCTAAACTACTTTTATTATTTTCGGGCTATACTTGGTTAGACTTAGTTATAGAGAACTCCGCTAATGCTTACCTAAGGAAGTGTGTAAATAGATTTTTTTTTTTTTCTTTTTCTATTTTCACCTTGAGCCATTTTATTTCTTTTTGAGTTCTTTCATCTTGAGTCTTTTTGTTTTGTTTTGAGTCTAGACAAGCAAGGAGTTAGCATGGCGGGGTTTGATAAGTGCATATTTTGCCTGTATTTTTAGGGAATTTTGATAGTAGATTAGGGATTATTTTGATTCAACATGTTGATGTATATCCCCATTTCCATATTACACGTAGTGTTGTTTTCTGACACAAAGTTATAGGTTTTGAGGCCAAAATAACATCGTTCTCTCAAGTTTATGTGAAAATAAGTGCACCATGGACCTCCTTTATGGACAAACGAGACATGGTAGAATATTCAAGATTTTGGAGCTAAAAAGGGTCGGAAGGCCACTCCAGGCTGAGTGGAGTGACATCTTCAGTCTGTAGTGGTATTTTTCAACCCCCTTTGTGCAGTTTTGCGATTTTTGACGATTTCAAGTGGGATAATTGCGAGACTACGCAAATTTAAGCCCGAAAATGGCAGGGGGCCATGGGAAAACTCTTTCATCCTCCATCCATCTCTCATCCACATCAAATCAAAAGACACAAAATCAAATATCGAAGAAGAAGACTGACACGATTTTGAAGGAATTTCCACTGGAAATTGAAAAAATCAAGTGGAATTCTTGAAGATTACTCAACCCTAATTCATCTTCTTGCGTTTTGAGGTTTGATTATTATGTTTAGAATTTTTAATATGCTGTCAATAATCATGAGTGAGTAGATTTTAATTATCTAGGGATTTTTAAACCGAAACAATGGTGTTCGATTAGAACTTTCATAGTTTGTGCTTCAATTCTCAATTTGAATCAATTGAAAGCTCCATTCTTCACGTTTATAAGTATTTTAAGGCCTTGAATACTTCTAATTTAAGATTAATCTGAGAAAGTACGACGAGGTGAATTGGAATAATCCGACTACCAACTTTTCTGCCTAATTTATGAAATTTGAGAAAAGACTAGTAAATTAGGAAATCACTTTGATAATTTGAGACATTTAGTTTTGATTAATTTGATAGGCATATAAAAGTTGTTTGTTAGGTTAATTAAAACAAATTATATTAAGCATTGAATGAGCAGTAGAATTTATATGGTTATCGGTTCTTGATTCAAATGAAAGTATGATTGCACAAACTAGGTTTTAATAATCAAACTCGTTAGGAAAGTAAATCCCTAGATGTTCGTTACCCATCGATTAAACCTTAGATTAATTGTTCCATTCTTAGTTATAATTAGTTTACTCAAAGCAGCTCAACTTGAAACCGATTAATTTAGCAATCAAGTAGATGGCTAGTTTAATGTGTTGCTAGATTGAGTATCTGTGGGATCGACCTTAACGTGTTGCAATCATACATGTGTGCTTGTGGCTTGTCAGTGCCCATAGGCATCACCCTTAGTTAAATGCATCATGGATGTCACTCAATCTGACCAATCAAAACCAACCGAATTTCAGTAAACAACATCATATGCCCCCCCCCCCCCCAAAACTCCTCTCCCCCGATAGGTCTCATGCAGGGTAAGCCACTTCATTAAGCATATGAACAATATCAAAGTCGTATGTTCTTTCAAAAACTAACATACTAACCTTGTGTTGGAATCTTCAGAAATTTGGTGGACAAAATATTACCGTATGCAGCTGTAACACATAGTTCAGGCTCCAAGGAGTTTAAGTTAGCCAGAAACCATTCCTGGTAATACAATTGCATATTATTATCACTCCACATCCACAATCAAAGCCGAAATTTCCAAAGCAAAAGACCAAAAGAACTAGATGCCTATTTGCTAATCATGCACATCAGTTATCCAAATAAATCTATGAATATAAGAAAATCCATGATGTCCAAAAGTCCAAATGTTGAAACATACTATCAAAACGATTGTGTATGCCTACGTATGATTTTGCACATTTAGTCAAAGCTCAAAACAAATCTTTTAGGGGGAAACCCGAGAAGGAAATGGAAAATTAGCTCACAGAAAGGCAATGATGAAAATCCAAAGGAAATATTGCTAAAATCAAAACAATTTTTACCTAAAGAAAAAGATATCAACAAGATACACTATGTATGAACATTGAAAACCCATAATAACACAAAACACTTTTCCAGAATACAATACCCAGCACAGGTAAAATAAGTGAACAGGAACAAGCTCCCATTCCATGAAAACTATACCATTCAACATTTCATGTATATGAATGCTCTTGGCAACAGGAGGAAAGTACACAAATATTTGGTGCAAAAAAACATCAAGCAAACTATATTTTGTCTATGTCCATGTTCACAATGTTTCTAGGGGGACAGTGGTTTGACAAACAAAATCACATTGCAACATTTCATTCCAGTTCTAGTTCATGAGACCACGGAACAAATAGACACCCAAGAGATTCAAAACCTTTCTGCCATATTGCAAACGCAAAAATTCCATTGAGAAAGGAGTTATTATCACCTCACTGGCACGCTCAGGTGTAAAAATGAGATCGGGTGAAAAACCTCTATCAAGAGCATATTGTGCAACAGGAGAGAGCATCAATTTTCTTCCCCGATCCCTACGTGATGGTGGCTGTGTGACAATTGCTGCAACCTGAGTCACAACAGAACCAGGGGAAATAAAATGAATCATCCATCAGTTAAGACTCAATAATCATAAAAATCAAGAAATTGAGAAATACAATGTTCACAGTATTGCAAAATGATGAGGGACATACAAGAACCTGGAAGGCCCTCGCAAAACCAGGTGAGGTTATAGAAGTAGCAAATCTAACCTCACTCCAATTACCAATAGGCTGTGTGATTGACTATTGATTAACAACCTTTATGATGCCATATTACTCAACCCACAGGGAGTACGATCCTCTACGAGCTGAGAAACATTAGGCAAAACTTAGCTATAGCCAAATTCAGATGAACTAGTCAGCTCTCAGGAAGGTGGACTATTTTGTGCATATTAAGTCCAATGCATGGCACCATGCTCTAATTTAGAACACCCAACAAGTTGATTTTCAAAGGAAAGTAAGTTTCATCATAGCAGAGTGCCCTCAATTCCAAATTACATAACCCATCACTTTAAAGCACCTGGGCATCCCTATTTCTAACAAATGAAGAATTACCATAATTTATTTATGTATTCCCAACTTCAGATGACAATAGAGCTCCAACCCAGTAGGGTTGATGAACAAAAATGAAATGTTTAAAAATGTAAGCAAATTAGATTAAAAGGCAAAGACAATTGGCTTGTAACTTGCCTCAAAAAAAGAATGGGCAGACTGGGATGCGTTGAAGAGGGCATCAAGCACCTTAACAGACACCTGGAGACAAGCAATGAAGTTGTGGTTAGAGAGACAGATAGAGAGAAAAACATTTCCTTTTTTTTTTCTTTTGGTTGGAGGGAGATGGAGAAGGGTACCTGGGGAGAGCCCAAGAAGACAAGGGGCTTCTTTTTGAGAGAGGAGGATAAAGATGAAGATGAAGATGAAATGGTGAAACAGCGCCGCAGCAATAAGTTGGAGTTCATCATGGTTGTGCTTCACTGTCTCAGTGTGTTGTGCTTGGCCTTGTCTCAATTTTACTGCAGATTCAGGTATCTCTGTCGACCAACTCTGGTGTCTCCCAAGCTGTTATCCGGTTAGATGGTTTTAGACCCCATTCATGCCCCCTGCACTTTAATTTTTAGAACACTTCACAATGTCATATTATTTCTATTTTTATAATAAATTTTAAAAATTTTTATATAAATGACAAACATTTTTAAAATTGTTGTGGAATAATAATGTGAATGTCCATACTCTTATTTTTCTTAGTGATGAAGTATTCTTAGTAGACCTGTCAATACGGGTGGGCGGGCGGGTTACAGGTCGGTTGTATATCGAGTTCGGGTAAATACGGGTGGGGTGTATTTCGGGTTCGGGTAAATACGGGTCGGGTGTATTCCGGTTTCGGGCGGTTTGGGTCGGGTTTACGGGTCATGACCGCCCTTTTTCTCAGTCGCTTACAACTAATAAAATTAATTATAATTAGTCAAAGACACTTGTGTAGTGTACCATTCCATTTCAAGTTCGACCACCGCGATATGTCACAGTTGTATAGACATATTAATATACACCTAAGGGACAAAATTTGGCAATCTTCAAGTCTACAAGTATTATGAGGTTTACGTCAACAATCCACGAATAACAATACTTATGAAATATATAGGGTTTTGGTATGCTAATATACTGAACTTTTGGGATATTGGACAATAATATACTGAACTTTGACCTTGGACAATAATACACTATTTTACTGAAAAGAGAGACGGGACTGCAGGAGTTTGAGGGCACACTAAAAGAGTGAGTGAGTGACAGTTTTAAGGTTTTGTTTTGGTCGTTTGTTATTTGATTATTTCATTTGTATGTCTCTCTATGCATAGTTTTCCAAAACCAGCTTATAGTTTACTTTTGGGCCTTAATTTTCATGAAATGGGCCCATTTTTTTGCACAAGGTCAAAGTAGACAAAACACTTAAAATTAAAGTGTCTAACCCAACGGGTCGACCCATACCTGACCCAAACTGACCCGTTTTTTACCGGGTTCTTTGGGTTGGGTCATTTTCGGGTCCCGGGTCAGAATTTCGTGTTCAAAACCCACTTTTTGCGGTTGGGTCGGGTTTCCGGGTCGGGTCGAGAATTGCCAAGTCTAATTCTTAGTGATGAAGAATCCTTGTATTATAAATACTTCCTCGATGGCAATGAAATATTCATTCATTTCTTCCTCTCAATTCCTCTATCTTTATTCTCTCTACTTTCCCTTGTATTCATATATTTATAACACATTATCAGCACCATTTCATATCAAAATTCTTGGTTCATGTTTGGGGTTACAATTTGAAGATATATAGGTTCCATTCAAAATTGGATAAGTGAATTACAGAGATAATGAAATACTATGCTGGAGCTTCAACCACAAATGGCCTGTCAAAGGAGACCGACCGTCCTCTTGCATATTATCACCAGGATCTTTGGGGTGATCTCTTCCTCGACTAGACTCCCAAAGAAAGATATACTTATGTGATTATTGCCAACGTATATGGTAAGTTAGAGTTTTAATTGATTTCAATTCTTTATGTGGTGAACCAATTGATTCAAGGGGTAGATTTTGTTCCTTAGCCTTTAATTAATTGCAATTATTGGTAGTGAACCGTGATTAGGGCTTGTCTTTAATTTCCAGTGAAATTTTCATCTGTCCTATACAAACCCTTGCATTGTAATACGTACATGTCCATGATAGTGCTGCCACCATAAAATAAGCATTGGCATACCTTATTACTAGACTTGGCCATTGTCGACCCGACCCGGAAACCCGACCCAAACCGACCCGCAAAAAATGGATTTTGAACACGAAATTCCGACCCGGGACCCGAAAATGACCCAATCCAAAGAACCCGATAAAAAACGGGTCAGGTCGGGTTAGGTTTGGGTAGACCCGTTGGGTCAGACACTTTAATTTTAAGTGTTTTGTCTACTTTGACCTTGTGCAAAAAAAGGGCCCATTTCATGAAAATTAAGGTCCAAAAGTAAAATATTTGGTGACTTTGGAAAGCTATGCGTAGAGAGAGACAAACAAATGAAATAATCAAATAACAAATGACCAAAACAAAACCCTAACACTATCACTCACTCACTCTTTCAGTGAACCCTCAAACTCCTACAGTCCCGCCTCTCTCTTCTCTTTTAGTAAAATAGTGTATTATTGTCCAAGGTCAAAGTTCAATGCATTATTCTCCAATAACCTAAAAGTTCAGTATATTAGCATCCCAAAACCCTATATATTTCATAAGAAATGTTATTCGTGGATTGTTGACGTAAACCGCATAATACTTATAGACTTGAAGATTGTCAAATTTTATCCTTTAGGTGTATAGTAATATGTCTATACAACTATAACATATCGTGTTGGTCGAACTTGGAATGGAATGTTACATTACACAGGTGTCTTTGACTAATTATAATCAATTTTATTAGTTATAAGTGACTGAGAAAAAGGGCGGTCATGACCCGTAAACCCGACCCAAACCGCCCGAAACCGGAATACACCCGACCTGTATTTACCCGAACCCGAAATACACCCGACCCGTATTTACCCAAACCCGATATACGACCGACCCGTAATCCGCCCGTCCGCCCGTATTGACAGGTCTAGTTGTAAGTGACTAAGAAAAAGGGCGGTCATGACCCGTAAACCCGACCCAAACCGCCCGAAACCAGAATACACCCGGCCCGTATTTACCCGAACCCGAAATACACCCGACCCGTATTTACCTGAACCTGATATACGACCGACCTGTAACCCGCCCGCCCGCCCGTATTGACAAGTCTACTTATTACTCATGCTATATTTTTCCATATATATGCAATCGTATATATTTGTTGATCATGGATTCATCTTATTTGGAATTTTGAGTATGGTTTATAATTGAGAATGCCTTGAGATATTGGTTGTTTTGTTTTCCTCATACATTAATAGTAGGTTGGTAACAATATCGTGTCTTTTCATGTTATTATTAGCGAACCAGAAGTTCGTCCCAGTGATACAAAGTTTATTTTATTTTATTAGTGAACCAGAAGTTCACCTCTAGTTACGAAAATTTCATTTAATTTTATCAATGAACTAGAAGTTCACCGAAATGGTTAAGATTTTTACCTAACCTCATTAAGTGAAGCATCACTCGTATGTCGTAAGTTTTATCTTATGAGTGAACCATAAGTTTCCTCTAATATTGATAATGTTATTTAATTTTATCAGTTAACGAGAAGTTCTATCCAATAATAAGAATTATATCTTATTTTCATTAGTAAACTTGAAGTTTACTCTAATGTTAAGAATTGTATCTAGTTTTATTAGTGACCAGAAGTTCACTATGATATTGAAAAAACATATTACTTATCTCATTGGTGAGCTAGAAGTTCATCCTACCACTAATATTGAATTTTATTTCCGTTGATTACACGTATTAGTAGTGAACCAGAAGTTCACTCCAATCATTGAAGCTTTGTATAATCTCGTTAGTGAACCAGAAGTTCGCTTTCCTGCCAATTAGAGTATAAGAGTTGTTAATTGGCATAAGAATTGTTGAAAGACAATGATATTATACTTGAGGTTATTAAGGTTCATATCGTCGATTAAATTGAGCATTTTTGTTACAAGTGTGGAGTTTAATGTTTAGATGAAAAATGTACATAATTTTAGTAATAATGACCTAGGGGATCATTAGAATCCTCAAACGGTTTTGTCTCATTCCCTGAAGTGAATGTGGCTGGATATAAACTCAAGAATTATTAGCAAAACAAAGGTCACGCCAGTAGCCGTGACAATCAACATAGCCGTGGTCGTAGTCATGCTAATCTTTTAAAAGATGATATCCCTACGAGGAGTAGGAATACAGAATCGAAAAGCATGAATGATACAAAAATGAGAAATGTATTATTAACCGGGAAATGGAAATGACACGTACCTGTTGTACGTCATAATATCTTATTGAACCTTATCAAGCTTATCAAAAAGAACAAGATATTGTTTTATAAACTTTTGATAGTGATATTATTGTTTATGTTGTGCATGTTGTTTCAAGTCGCTACTTTTTAGATCTTCTTCCAACACCTGCATATCTCATCCTTTTGGAGTCTTAGTTTTGGTTTTCGAATTCTATACCCATTCCCATCCCACTTGCCAAATGCCCCATGAAAGAATCATTCACTATTCAGAAAGCGAACTCACCTTAGTTCCTCTCTTCATGACCCCAATGTCATACACAGGGGTGAAGTCATTAAATGACCCAAAGTTCCTCGTGATCGGTCCGGGCTTACGGTTCTCGATGAACAAGCAAGATGTACGTCTCAAACTTCCTCCCGGGCATCAGCGGTCCTTTGCGAGTTGGCGTGCATCACGAGCCTCGAGTTGAAGGTGTGGGCCGTCTCGGGGTGACCCACGTCCGGAAGGCCTCGGCCATGCGGCCAGCCGTCTCCCCAATCGTAATGTCAACATCGGGAACCCGAGCTTCTTCATGCCCGAGTAGACGGCATCGGTTGAGAGTCGAGCATGTCAGAGTACATCTTCTTCGTACGGTCGTACTTGCCGGTTGGTCTCAAAGAGGCGATGTTGATGTTCTTGGGTTGGCCTCGAAATGCAGTGCAGGTTGACGACAAAGGGGGACTTGGTCTCCCGCAGGAACTTGAGCATGGGGGCAAGGACGCCGACATCGCATCCGGGTTGGAACTGGCCCATGCTTGGGGGCTCGGATCTTAGCAAAATGCCCAAAGAGTGGGGACTTAAGACCTACATTTTTGTATTCAACCATTATTATCAGAATATATATTACATACCTCCATAGCATATAATTCAAAGCGAGTAATCTTAATTTTATGAGTAAACAACATACAATAAGCTAGTAAACAATTGTCACTCAAAACTGTTCAAGTCTCTGCTCGTCTAGTTTGTGGTTTAAGTCTTTAGGTACGTATATTGCCTGATATTTTATGCATATTACGATGAATTAATTTTTTTATGCTAAGTGCTGAAGGTATATTCTACTTTACTTTTTACTATATATTCATGTTATATGCAAATCCTTGTGATTTATGTTCAAAAGTATACACAAGTTCTCATGGAGCTTTAAGCACCGAGGTTGGTTTATCGAGTTATTTTACAATTTTTTTTTTTTACAACGGTAAGTAAAGCAACTAGGCAGCTCTTCTCACAATAGACATGCCCAGTCTATCTTCTCTCAAAATACATTTCAGGGTGTGAGCATCCTCAAGATTCCAAAAACAAGAGCCAATAATACTAAGGCGGCCTTAGCCAGCGAATCCGCCGACCTATTCGGTTCGCGGTAAATGTGAATGACCTTAGAGAAGGAAAATTGAGACAGGTACTTTTTGATGTCACAAAGCAGTTGGTGGATCGACCAGGGAGTATCACAAAGCCCATTAAGGGCGTCTATGACGATTTTATTGTCACCTTCTATGATAAGGCTGTTAATTCCAAGATTAGTGGCTTCCCGGATACCATTACGAAGAGCGGTAGCCTTGGCCACGAGGATGGAGGAGTGACCCAAATTGAAAGAGCTGCCAGAAATAAAGTTATCGGCCCAACCACGGATGATAAAACCACCAGCGGCTCCACTAAGGAACTTGGCACTATCAAAATTGAGTTTGTACACACCAACCGGCGGAGGAGACCAGGAGACCCAATGCAAAGAAGGCCTCTTGGGGGGAACATCAGTTTTAGAAGTTAAGTCCGAAAGGAGGTTGTCGAGCTTGTTGCGGGTTCTCCATTCAGTGATGATCTTCTTGACTCTGATGAAAACACCATTTGGATGCGTACGGAGATTTTGGAAAGTGAGAGAATTCCTAGCTTTCCAGATGCTCCAAAGGAAAGCAACAAACTGCTCGAGGTGTCTATTGCTTCTGTCTTGCTTGTAGTGCTTGAGGAGGCTAAGAATATCCATGAAAGAGTGCGGGGGAGAATGAAGCCAAGACTGCTCCGCAGCGACCTTCCAAGCATTTTTGGCTTGGCTACAATGAAGAAAAATATGATCCTGATCTTCAATTACATTGGTACAACAAAGACAGTATGGGGTGACAAAGCACCCCTGATACACCAGACAAGCGTTGGTGGGCAGAGCCTGCCTGCAAAGGAGCCATAGGAAAACTTTTAATTTCGGAAGGATATCCAAATTCCAAATCCACTTGTATTCCCAAGGTTGAGAATCCACCTTGAGATCATGAGCAAGCCAAGTGGCTGACTTAGTGGTAAAGGAGCCACTACTAGATAAACCCCAACAGCAATGATCGCTAGCGTCGTGATCAGGAATGGGAATGTCCTGGATTAAGCGAATCGAATGGTCATTAACCAGATTACAGAGAAGATGCAGGTTCCATTGTTTGTCATTCGTGAAAACATCGGAGACCCTAAGATCTAAATTCACAGTAGCAGGATCAATGTTAGGATTTACATAGAGAAGACTGGAGGAGCGGCACTAGTTGTCCGTCCAAAACTTAATCTTAGTACCATCCCCGACGGTCCATCTCAGACCTTTTTTGAAACAGTCCCTTTTTCTTAAGATGGCTTTCCAGGCCCAGGAATCGTTAGGTCTAATTTTTCGATCGAATAAATTGGTTTCTAGGGGGTATTTAGAGCGCATTAAGTCAACCCAAATACCAGAACCAAAAAGATATCGCCAAGAAAGTTTACACTGGAAGGCATTGTTAACCGCCTCCGTTTTACGCAGTCCAAGACCACCAAATTTTTTTGGACGACAGACCTTGTCTTAAGAAACGAGCGCAAGGCCCTTTTTTGAATTTAAATCTTTCCAGAAGAAGTTACGACTGATTGAGTCGATCTTATTGGCTGTAGAGACAGGAAGCTTAAAACATTGCATGGTATGAGCCGGGAGAGATTCAAGGTTAGACTAGATAAGGGCAATACGCCCAGCTTTTAAGATAAATTTGGATTTCCAACCCTAGAGCTTTTAAAGAGATTTGTTAATGAGATTGTCGAAGGTTTCTTCAGAAGGTCGTCCTTTAAAAAGAGGGCAACCCAGATATTTACCTAATCCATCCCGCCTAGGGATATTGAAGATACTTGAGATTAGTTGTTTGTCTTGGGTGTTGGTATTTTTGGAGAAAAGAAGGGAGGATTTGCTGAAATTGATCAATTTCCCGGAGAGAAAGCTAAATCTCGTAATAAAGTGTTTGAGTAGAGAGGCTGCATTTGAAGAAGCTTTACAAAAGAGGAGACTATCGTCAGCAAAAAGAAGGCAAGGAATGGCTTGCGAATGAGGAGCAAGCTTGAGCCCAATTCCGAAATTTGGAAGCGAGGTTAGTGTTCGGAGATAGGTTGTCAAAATTTCCATCCCTATAATGAAGAGATAGGGGAATAGGGGATCCCCTTGACGAATTCCATGAGAGGGTTTGAAGAATCCGCAAGTTTCATTATTGATAATGAGAGAGTAGGAAACAGTTGTAACACATTCACGAATCCAGGAAATCCATTTTTCGGCAAACCCAAGCTCCTTTAAGGCTTGGAAGAGGAAATCCCACTCCATTCTATCAAAAGCCTTCTCAAGATCAAGTTTGAGCGCAACCCAGCCTTTCCTACCGCTCATATTATTGAATTTATGCATAAATTCATGAGCCACAAGGATGTTATCATGAATAGATCTCCCCGGAATGAAAGCAGATTGAACCGAGTTGATGATTTTATCAAGAACAAGCCTTAATCTGTTGGCAAGAATTTTAGATATTATTTTGTAGAGACTGTTGCAAAGGCTGATCGATCAAAAATGTGATGGTGAGGAAGGCTCCTCACCTTTTGGGATGAGCGTAATAAGAGAATGGTTAATTTGCTTAAGAAGTTTACCATCTCTAAAAAAATATTTGACCGCATTACATACATCTTTTTTGATAATGCTCCAGTAAGCTTGGTAAAAAGCTATGCCAAATCCATCGGGATCCGGCGCTTTGTATTTATCTTGTTGGAAAACTGCTTGTTCAATTTCTTCATCAGTAACATCTTTAATAAGTTGTCGATTATCATCTACAGAAAGACGGGGGGAAATGTCAAGACTAATATTACGATTAGGATCAACTTCAGACTTGAATCTCTTGGTAAAATCATTAATAAAAATATTTTTGATTTCCAGAGGATCAAAAGTCCAAAGACCAAGATCATTCTTGACATGGGTGATCCTAGCCTTGCTCTTTCTACTCCTCGTGGTCAAATGAAAAAGTCTAGAGTTTCTGTCGCCATCAGTTAGCCATTTTTTACGATGAAACGGCCCCCATAGATTTTTATTAAACGAGTGAAGTCGCTCTCTTTGTTTAATGAGCCGGTTGAACAGGTCAATCGTCGGGGTTCATAATGAGTCTGTCCTCAGCAGAACACAGAAGCTTAGTATTTTTTTGAAGCTTAGCTTTGTAATTACCAAGAGTCGTTTTAGCCCAGGATTTCAGCTTGGTTTTAGCTATGAATAATTTTTTTGTGAGTCTGAACATATGATAACCTGAGATATTTGTGGTCCAACTATGCTTAACAATCTTGTGGGATTGATGATAAGAAGCCCAATGAGGTTGAAATCTAAAGTTAATCCCTTTGCTTGGAGGGGTAAAACGAGTTGTTTCCAACAGAATATATGAGTGGTCTGAGCAAGTGAATGGACCATTAGAAACACGGTAGTTAGAGAAGAGGGATTCCCAAGCGGGGGTAATCAGAACCCGAACAAGTTTTTCATAAATTCGATGTCCCTTACAGACTTTTTTCCAGGAAAAAGGGCGGCCAGATACATTAGCATCAATGCAATGCGAGTTTAATAAGAAGTTATTGAGCCAATAAAATTTGTCTGAATGAGGGATTGGCCCTCCCAACTTGTCAGCAGGGCAAAGAAGCTCATTAAAATCACCCAAAAGGCACCAAGGAAGGGTAATTGTACCGACTAAATGAGTTAGACTTTCCCAAAAAGCAACTTTCTCACCCGGCTGGGCTGGCCCATAACAAGCCGTGATCAAAAATCTGGAATTTAAGACTATTGATAATTTCACAATGAATAAATCTAGTAGTAGAAGCAATAATAGTTAAATCCATGACAGATTGATTCCAAAGGTACCAAATGCCTCTAGAATGATTAGAGGGAGGAATGGAGAAATAGTTGGGAAAACCTAATCGAGGAAGAATCCAATTAGTATTTTCATTGTTGACCATGGTTTCGAGAAGAAAAACCAGATCAGGTTTAATAGTTGCATTAATGAACCCAATTCTTGCTTTAGCCGGGCCTTTTTAGCCCCTTAAACATTCCAACATATGATTTTCATTTGGAAAAACTTATATAGGTAATGACTTCCACAGTCCAATATGGGTTGGTTCCGCACCTAAAAAATAGTGATTTAAGAAGCATAAACTCACACAGTGCCACTTTAGACGTGGTGTAAAGACAATTAAGGCATAATTAGAGGGTGCATTGAGGTGACCCAAAGCTTGAAGCCAATGAGCAAGGACAATCACTGAAATCCATCAATATGAGAAATTGAGAATAATCATGTATAATTTGCAGGGCTCCCGCAGCCAAAAAGAAATGGGTTCCGCACCCAACATAATAGAAAATAATATAATATAAACAGTACACCGGAGAATATAATTCTTAAAAACAAAAGCTATATGGGATACAATAGTCAAGTTGAAAATTTCAATACAAATATCAAATATTACAAACAAGTTCTGAAAGATTAAGTCCCTGAGGTTAAAATGAATTACAACAAATGAGGCTAGAAACATCAGAATAGTGCTAAGGATAAAATAAGTGACCATAAACTTAATCTTCAAAAGCACAAAATTATACAATTTACTCTAAGAGTTCATGCTATGTTTTTATTTATGTAAGATAATCTTAAGTTAAATCATATTTCTTAATGTTAAGGGCATCTATATGAGTTAATATCTTATGAGTACTTTTTCTCAAAGGGACTGAGAGGATGTCTTTAGGTTATGTATAAAATGGTTTAAGGATTTGATTGTATCGTGTTTTCAAGGTTAAGGTTTTCAAGTTTTCTAAAGTTAATAAAGGTCCGTCCATGTTTAATCGTGCTTTAGTGCATACCAGCGAACCCGTGCCTAAAGCACACCATGTTAATCGGGCCTTGGTGCACACCAGGATAGTCGTTCCTTGTGCACACCATGGAAAAAAATGTGTATAGTCCTAAATTTGCATACCATGAAAATCTGTCCAGTATAGGATACTTATCCACCATTCGGATCTCCCGATCGGTCCGGGTATGCGCATACGGAGGCTTAGCTGATGATCGCAAGTAGAGGACCTTCAAGTTAAAAATATGACAACCCAATTTAAGGTATCTTAAGTGCTCAAGTCATTTGAATCAAAAGGAAAGCTTATTGAGTTATATGCCACAATTTGTTTTATAAGTATTGATTTGTGAGGATTAAGGTCAAGTTATGTTATGGCTTCATGTGTGTTGTATGTTAAGTCATGTATAATTTAAGTTTCTTTTGAATCTATGTTATATCATTTTAATGGGAGGAACTCATAAGTATGTTTTCATTTAAATTGTAAGTTAGGTTACAGGTTAAGTTATGTTCTTCATGTACAGGTTAAGTTATGGTCATATCGTGTAAGTTACGTTATTGTTTATTGTTTATGGTTATTTCTATTGTTTTTAAAGGATTTTGGAACCGTGCTAATTACATAAAACTATTTTCGAAATGATTCTTACGTTATAGGGGTATGCGTACTGAGATTTATCTCACTTTTCGAAGTGTTCTGTTTTCGTTTTAGGACGTTCGGCTAAAGGGAAAGGCAGGAGTAAGGAAGGACGAACTCATAAGAGCGCTTAAGACATCAAAGGTGATTGGGAGCTATCCGTTTGGAATAAAGAGTTAGTAATTCTAACGGTTATGTAATTAATTTAAGTCGTGAGTTATGTTGTATGGTTATTGAGTCAAGTGTGCATCTTTGTGGGTTGTGATGTTAAGATGAATCATTTATGGTTGGATGTTGGGTTTGAGTCCACCCTTGTTCACCTCCGTGGACGGCGGTAATACTCTCAGGTGTTTATCCGCTGCTAATCATTAGGTTAAGTGAATCATTAGCTTAATCGTGTGGTTAGTAACCTGGGGGCGTTACACGCTTTGATAATTGGATAATTGGAGATCTTCAACTTTTTAACTTGAAAAGCATACGAAAGTTGTTAATTAGGTTAATTAGAGTAATTCTATTAAGCATCGAAAGAGCGATAGAATTCTAATAATTATCGATTTTTGATTCGGTTGAAAGAATAATTGCACAAACTAGGTTTTGATAATCGAATTCATTGCTAGGAAAGCATATCCCTAGAAGTTTTTCCTCATTTGATTAAACCCTAGATTATTTCCTCGCTTCATTAGTTTTAATTAATTTACTAAAACCTTCAAAAATCCAAACCTGATTAACTTAGCAATCAAGTAGAGGACTAGTTCACTGCGTTGCTAGACTGAGTCATTAAGTCCCTATGGGATCGACCTTGACGTGCTACATCGTACCCGTGCGCTTGCGGCCCTGTCACTTATTGATTCGGACACACGGGTTTAACATGGGTCATATGTATATCAGGTCAAACCAAATACATGTCAGGTGTATTTCGAGTGTACCCAAATTTGATATCAAAACTACAAGTCAAGAGTATTTCAAGTTCAAGTAAATACATATACTCTTTGTTTACACGTGAATTTAATTTTTGTACTTGAATACAACAATCAAGAATCATGATATCAAATGAAAGTTAAGCTATTAGATTTGTCAATTCGGATGGGCGGGTTAAATATTATTAGGATTATGTATTTCAGTTTGTAGGTTTTTTAGTTTGTTAGGTTAGGTAGTTAGTTTAGTTCTTTTTTTTGTTTTGTTTCTTGTTTTCTTGCTGCTCTTTCTTTCTCTCTGATTCTGTATATATAGGGGGTTCTCCCTATCATTTCAACATACAGCAATAAACTCAAACGAGAGCTTTTCATTTGTTCTCTCTCTTCTCTTGTGTCTGTCTTCTCACCACAATATTTTCATGGTATCAGAGCAGGCCTCTATCTAAAAATCCTCAGCTGATCATTCATGGAGGAATCCAAGTCATCTACAACTGTGATTCTGGATCACTCAGACCCTCTCTACATTCACCCATCTGACCATCCAGGGCAAACTCTTGTAGCTGAAGCATTTGATGGAAACGACTTTGATAGCTGGAAAAGATCTGCAACCATCTCACTTTCAGCTAAAAACAAGCTTGTATTTGTTGATGGTACATACAGCAGACCAGATTCCAAGAACAATCTCTTTCCCCTTTGGAGAAGATGCAACGATATGGTTATGTCATGGCTCCTGAACTCTTTGCACAAGAATATCAGGGAGAGTGTCCTCTACTGTGAGACTCCTAAAGATCTTTGGCATGAACTCATGGAGAGATATGGACAGACCAACAAGGCCAAATTGTTCCAAGTGCAACAAGATGTCAGCAGCCTAACACAAGGTGATCTTGAGATTGCCGAGTATTTCAACAAATCCAAGAAAACATGGGATGAACTTTCCATGGTGTCCAACTACCCTCACTGCAGTTGTGGGAAATGCACGTGCGAGGAAAATATCAACACAACTCTTCAAAGATATTCAGAGGAGCAAAAGATCATTCAATTCTTGATGGGGCTGAATGAAAGTTACACAGCAATGAGAGGTAATATTCTGATCATGACCCCTTTTCCATCCTTAGGCCAAGTTTATGCTATGCTTTTACAAGAAGAAAGGCAAAGACAGGTGAAGCGCGCCAGCAATTTCCTCACTGATGCTGCTTCCCTCTACACAACTGCACAAAATAATCAAAGAAAGGGGGAATCAAGACAGAATATGTACTGTTCTCACTGCAAAAGAACAGGTCACACGATAGACAAATGTTTCAAACTGCACGGTTACCCCAATAAAGGTGAGAGAAGAGGAAATAATGGCAAAAATAGAAACAAGAACCCAAGATATGCAAATAATGCACAAGGAGATGAAGAGACAAGTGACAATGACCAAAGGCTAACTTCCAGCACTTCAGGGATCATCTTGCCTGGTCTGACTCAAGAACAGTCACAACAAATGATCAGCTTCTTTACAAAATTACAAAATGGGGCAAAGGATACTGCACAAGAGCAGTCAGAACATAAAATGGCCTATATGGCAGGTAATCCCTTCCTCAGTTCTACTTACACTTGCATGATTTCAAAGATAGAAAGTGAAACATGGATTATAGATTCAGGGGCCACAGATCACATGGTTTATGATAAGGGTCAATTGTGTAACATTAAGTCTCTAACTAAACCCATCTCTATTATCATTCCTAATGGTGAAAGACTAAAGGTACTAGAGTATGGAGACCTGAAGTTAACCCCCCAGCTCACTCTAAAACATGTTCTGCATGTACCACACTTCAACTTTAACTTGCTGTCAGTTAAAAAATTGAGTGAACAACTTGATTGCATGGTGATCTTTACATCCAAGAATTGCATCTTGCAGGGCCCTTCTCTGAAGAGGCCATTGGTTCTTGGTAAAACCTCAAAAGGCCTTTACATTGTTGATGAGGAAACAACAAGCTATCTTGAAGGGGATTCTAGACAAGAGACCCATAACTCAGTTTTTTTGTTCAAATTTTTATGCTAAAGCACATTGTAATGAAGATTGTAAACATTGTCAACTTTGGCATCAAAGGATGGGACACATCTCTTTTGGAAAATTGAAAACATTACCTATGATATCTTGTTTGCATTCTGGTAAATTTACTTGTTCTGTGAATTCATGCACAATCTGTCCAAAGGCCAAGCAACAAAGGTTGCCCTTTCCCACTAGCACTATATCTACCAAGAAACCTTTTGAGCTTGTTCATATAGATGTGTGGGGTCCTTACTCAACTAAAACTTACACAGGGCATAGGTACTTTCTAACCATAGTTGATGATTACACTAGGGTAACTTGGACTCATCTAATGGTAACCAAGGATGAGTCACTGCCCTTAATTAAATCTTTTGCAAATATGGTAAAAGTACAATATGATAGCAGAATGAAAATAGTAAGAACTGATAATGCCCTTGAACTAGGCCTTAGTCATGCTGCCAAAGAGTTTTTCTCAGAAAATGGGATCTTACACCAAACAAGCTGTGTGCAAACCCCCCAACAAAATGGGGTGGTAGAAAGAAAATATAAGCATCTGTTAGAAGTAAGTAGATCCCTGTTATTTCAATCAAGTTTGCCTATAAAATTTTGGGGGGACTGTCTCCTTACAGCCACATTTCTAATCAACAGGATGCCAACTCACATATTAAATCATAAGACTCCCTTTGAGATATTGCATGGAAAACCTCCTGATTATACTAGCCTTAGGAATTTTGGATGTCTGTGTTATATGTCTACTCTTAAGCAAGGAAGGTCTAAATTTCAGCCATGAGCCATTCCATGCATTTTCCTTGGCTACCCAATAGGAAAGAAAGGATATAGAGTAATGTCACTTGAAAATAAACAGTTCTATATTTCCAGAGACATAGTTTTTCATGAGCATGTGTTCCCATTTGCTACCAAAAACAAGGATTATTCAAGTACCTTAAATTATTTTGAGGAGGGATACTTTAGAACAGTTGATGATGACAATCACATTCAAGTTCTTGAAGATAAACAAAACTCAGACCTTGAAAGGCATGATCAGATAGAAGAGATCCCTGAGCATTCTGAAAATTGTCCTGATAACCCAACAATGTCAGAAGGACACATATCTGACCATCCCATTAGGAGATCAACTAGAGAGCATAGGCCCCCTTCATATCTCAAGGATTACTCTTTCTTTGCCCAGACAACAGCTCCCTTTTGTTTAGCTACCACTACCAACCTTGTTCTTCAAGCTCCTAAATTAGATTCCTCAGCCTTAGCCACTAAGAGTCAATCCTTACTAGATAAATTAGACTTTACTGAACCAACAACATACAGTGAAGCTTCACAGCAGCCAGGATGGAGTGAAGCTATGCAAAAAGAGTTTCAAGCACTAATCACAAATAATACTTGGGAAATAGTATCTCTGCCACCTGGAAAGAAAGCAATAGGATGCAAGTGGGTATATAAAGTTAAACACAGGAGTGATGGGACCATTGAAAGGTTAAAGGCTAGGCTTGTTGTAAAGGGGTTCACTCAAAAGGAAGGAATTGACTTCAATGAAATCTTTTCTCCTGTTGTAAAAATGACTACAGTAAGGAGTTTAATGGCTATTGCAGTTAAAAAGGGTTGGTTCTTACACCAATTGGATGTAAACAATGCTTTTCTCCATGGAGATCTCCATGAAGATATATACATGGAGATACCTCCAGGATTATCCACTAATGTTCCTAATGCAGCTTGCAAGCTTACAAAGTCTCTCTATGGTTTAAAACAAGCTTCAAGGCAATGGTATGCTAAGCTTGCTGACACTCTTTACACTCAAGGTTATCAACATTCTAAGAATGATTATTCCTTATTCTTTAAGAAAAATGATACTTTGGTGACCTTCCTTGCAGTGTATGTAGATGATATCTTGATCACAGGAAATGACATTAAAGAAATTCACGATATCAAGGCTTATCTTGACAAAACTTTCAGAGTCAAGGACCTTGGTCATGTGAGTTATTTGCTGGGTATAGAAGTCTTGAAGTGTCCTCAAGGGCTCATCTTGACTCAACAAAGATTCACAAAACAACTCATTAAGGAATTCAACTGTGAGCAAGCAGCAACTGTGGTTACACCTTTGGACCTCAATGTCAAGCTCAGTCCTGAAGATGGAGAGTTGTATGATGATCCTACAAGATATAGGCAGATGATTGGGAAGCTGAATTTTCTTACCAACACTCGACCAGATATTTGCTTTGCTGTACAACACTTAAGTCAATACATGCAGAAACCAAGAATACCACATTATCTAGCTGCACTTCATGTGATCAAATATTTAAAGGGAAATCTCTCACTTGGCATATTGCTTATAATGATCCTAATTTTGATCTCTTAGCCTATTCTGATTCTGATTGGGCTTCATGTTGTCATTCTCGTAGATCAATAAGTGGATATGTGGTCTTCTTGGGAAGCACTCCTATATCTTGGAAGTCCAAAAAGCAGCAATCTGTTAGCCTCTCTTCTGCAGAAGCAGAATATAGAAGCATCAGAAGGGTTGTTGCAGAACTTGCTTGGCTAAGCAGACTGCTACATGAGCTCACTCTTACAAACATCATACCTATTCCTGTCAAATGTGATAACCAAGCAGCCATTTACATTGCTAAGAACCCTGTGTATCATGATAGAACCAAGCACATAGAGCTTGACTGCCATTTTGTTCGAGACAAGCTAATGGATGGGTTGATATCTCTGTCGTATGTTCCCACTGCTCTACAATTAGCAGATGTGTTTACAAAACCTCTCACAGGAATCAAACACAGATATCTTCTAGACAAATTGGGGGTTTCCCAACCTCCAATTTGAGGGGGGGGGGGTATTAGGATTATGTATTTCAGTTTGTAGGTTTGTTAGTTTGTTAGGTTAGGTAGTTAGTTTAGTTCTTTTTTTTGTTTTGTTTCTTGTGTTTCTTGCTGCTCTTTCTTTCTCTCTGATTCTGTATATATAGGGGGTTCTCCCTATCATTTCAACATACAACAATAAACTCAAACGAGAGCTTTTCATTTGTTCTCTCTCTTCTCTTGTGTCTGTCTTCTGACCACAATATTTTCAAATATAGGCGGTGCGTATATTTGATTAGGGCGAATACAAGCCATGTGTATTTCAGTTCATGAAAATTGACGTTAAAAATATGAGTTGTGTGTGTTTTGGATTTAGCTAAACTAATACAGGTCAGGTGTATTTCACAATTTCAAAATATTTTGCTTCCACAATTGAACCTTGATCGGAAGGATGGAAGATATGGTTGTCACTTGAAACATAGTTACCACCTCTTTGGTATTATCTAGTTGGATATGCTAATGGTGGCGTTGACTTTTTCTCTTGTTGGAGTATAGAAATTAAATAGTGAATATGATACCATATTGCTTTGGTCCCAACTCACATACACAATTTAATTACATAGTCCATAACTTGTTTTTTAAACATCTTTTTTTAAATTATTTGTGTTTGTCATATTTCAAGCATGTTAGAGTTAAAATTTTGAACAAATTATATTTATTGTTTAACTATGTTCATTATATGTTACATATTGCATATATAAGCCTTTTTTTTAAAAAAAGAAATGAATTATATAATTTTTTCAATGTGGTATATGTACGATTTTTAACATTGACGCACAATACAATTTTAAACATAGTATAAGTAAGAGTTTGAATATTGATATATATAAGTTTTTGAACATTCACATAGTGGGATTACATTGTTGTATGATCCTAGGATCATGCTCTAACTATGATAATTTTAACTTTGTCAAGATCATGTCGAATAATTTAATTTTTCATATACACATTAGTTATCCGATCTTTGATATTGTTGGATTTTACTAAAACTATTATGAAACTCTGACCACTTTAACTATTAGTAGAGATTGATATATCTTGGCGAGGTGCCTTGATAGAAGGACCCCCTAAATATTTGGTGTATCTCGTTAACCCGAGTTTTAAAAAAAAATAAAATTCAAATTAAAAGCAAGTAGTAGAGTTATGTGACGAGAGTTTTTATTTGATTTTGATAGTATCATAGGGATAACTTCATCACACTTCACTCTACCACCAAATCAAAGTAACCTAAATTTGATGGTACCATACTCAAATTAAACACCTCTAAAGTTTAGATTATTGTCGTGCAAAAGGTTGTTGGGAGATGGCTAGTATCTCTGAGTAATGTGAGGGTGAGGGCGTGACTCAGTATAAGGACACGAGAGTGAATAACATTTCATGGTAAGGGTATAATAGGAAAACAACATTTGGGACATATCTCAAATTAGCTGCTTTTATACGTAGATTTAAAAGACTAAGAGGATCCACTTTTTTTTTTTTTGAAAATTACTAAGAGATGGTCATTTTTGTTCCTCAATTACTAGAAGGTGATTTAGTGGCGATGGATACAAATAATTCTCGTACTGGTCATTTCGCCCGTAAGTTTAAGATTGACGAACGATATGGTGACTTTTTTTTTAAAAAAAAAAAAACATTTCAATAGCTTCTTGCCTTCTTCGGTGATCGACTCCTTTCCCCAAAACATCTACTCGCTCGTCACTCTATCTCTTCATTCTTTCTGCCCTGTAAATCGGTATTAGAAATACCTCTTAAATGCGTAAGTGGATCGGCTTGCCGAGAGATAGTTCCACTGAATCACAGTCCTTCACGTTTGGTTCCACATAGTCGCCGATGGCTACCACAACACGGAGTCACCGGAAAAATCACACCATAAACCTTTCACTTAATTAACAGTAATTTAAAGGGAGAAGAAATAAATATGAAGATGAATTTTTTCATCAACCAGAAAAATGTCTCTCACAAAACATATATATAGGTTGACCTCAGTGTTTGTGATAACTGCCTCTAGATAAGAATTTTCATTCTATCCCTTATGTGGTTGTTATCCACTAACAGCTCCCACTCAGCCACATAAGCCGAATAGGGAAAAATTCTAATCATGTACTTCTCTCCTTGTTTCATACAAGGAATGGGGTGAGCGATTGATAAGAGTAAGTAGTGTTATATCAAATCACCATCTGACCAACATAACACTGTCCAAAGAACTGACAATGCCCTAAACCATCCATAACATCACCAAATGGCATACATTGTCCCTTTATGTCAAACAATATATCATTGATTATATTTCCAGAATATAATCGTCCGGGTTGGTATGGTGAATGTGGAATAGTTTTTCTTAACTACTCATGACATTTCATTTTAGTGAGATCGCTTTCCTAGTGTATTCCGCTGAACTGTATAATTTCATAGTTCTTGGAGTACACACTAAAACAGCAACCATCTCACTTAGACTCCACGCCATAGTATTAAGTCAAAGGGAATTGCAAAGTGTAGACAAGGAAATCTACTAGGATCACACATTGACAAGGTAGGGAAACAATTGTCACTCCACTAGATCGACTTTTAGCACACACTGTATGAAATGTGTGTCATGGTATAACTCCCACTAAGTTAAAATCGTCACTTCTCTTTATACTATGCGGATTACAAGTCTAGTTTTACCTCAAAAACTAACTTGAGTTACCTAAGCAATGTACTCAACAGAACTTAGTCATACCTAATCCGGATTAAGGCTTCAATATAAGGTTGTTTTGTTGGAAATATTTCAAGAGTATAAGATAATTATATAGCCTAAAGAATTATATATATCAAGTACAAGGATCATATACAAGTTAAACATCAAGAATATGATCAACACGGGTGAATATGAGATCAACACGAGTCGTGTTGGTCTCCAGAGAGTAAAGGAAATTGTTCTGGGCTCAACACGGGTCGTGTTGAGACAACACGGACCGTGTTGGAACCCGGAATCTGTTTTAATGACTAACGACTATATAATCTTATATATTAAGTGTATGATATCAATATTAAGTCCGATATTATATGTATTCCAACAACTATATTAGTTGACCAAGTCAAGGTCATAATCCATCATTAAGGACCTTAATTATACCTTTGACTAAGGGGTGTAATTAGGGTTGGATTAGGTGTGGAAGTCTCCTATAAATAGGAGACATTCCCAAGCCATTTGAGATGAATCACAAGCATCTAATCTATTCTATAATCACATCCTCTCAAATATAGACTGCAGCTATACTTGAGAGAATCAAGTGAGAAACCTATGTCTTGAGTGCAACAAGAGCTAAGTTTTATCCCTTTGAACATTTACGGTATAGTAAATAGTTCTTAAGGAAAATGAGTACGAGGCCATGACTCTTAGCGTTATCCAAGCAAGTCAAGTTAACCATTTGGTTATTAAGTTCAATCTCCGTCTTGTCACATGTACCGCTAGAAGATCAAGATACCAAGAGAAGATGATGAAGATTCAAGCCGTTGTCAAACATCATTTTCCAACAATCTTAAGAACTATTTTACGAGACAAGATTGGAGGAGGCTAAGAGTTGGACATCCAAGATTCATGAGGAGGGATTACAAAGATAAGTTTATATTTTACAAGTTTATTAGTATCAATTTTTCATATAAGTTTATTAAGTCTTATTGAACAAGTTTAATGATTAAAAGTTTATTAATCATTTGTTTATCTATATGTGTTTTATATAGATGAGAAATTGATACATAAGAGTGGCAATACAAGTACAAGATCTTGATGTTCATGATGGGAATCGTTGCTTGGTTATGCAATGAGGTTTACATGGATTAAGGGCAAGGTAAGAACAAATCATTTACAAGGAGGTCAAAGGTAATTAAGTTGTTGTTTATTTGGGGGTTATATGCATGTGCATTGACCATGTTGAAGTTGCCTCTTAATATATTATCAAGTTAATACCAATGAATATGTTTTATTACCTTTGACATGTTTGATTGGTTTATAAGAATTGCCATTGATGATAAGTTTATTGAAATTCCATGATAAGGTAGTTGTTAAAGGATGGTGCAAAGAGAAAGTCAAAATAAGTATTTATTTATTTATTTATTTATATTATTAAGTGCACCATTGAACACCTACATAAGTTACAAGTTTATTTAGCCATATGTTTTAAGTTGGCTATGATATTAAGTTACATGGAAGTTTCATACTAGTAATAAGGATGAGATTATTATCATTAAAATAATTCCTTGGTTGGATGTTTTAAGTTACAAGTTTTTAAGGTGTTTAATGTGGAAATTCATTGTAGCAAGATTATATTTTGCTTCTTATAAGCTGAATTTTTCCATGTTTATTCACATGTTCAAGTATAATTAAGTTTATTCCGCCTATTGTTTTGATATTAATATGAAGGATGAGTACAAGTTGATTAGACCTTTTATTAATATCATGATTGGAAATTTGTTCGATGTTTATAAGTGATAGGTATGAGTGATTTCATGCTTATTGTTTTGCCTATTGTTATTCAAGTATTGTTTAATAGCATGATTAACAAATTAATTTTATATTTAAGTTTGAAGCATGAAAATAGAATATAAGTATTGGCAAAAGTATTATGTTTCTAATTTATAAGTTGCCATGAAATTCTATTTGGTTATCTCAACTTTATGATTCTATTCTTGATTATTACAATGAGTTTATGCAATTGAAAGTCAAATATGAATTTGTTATTAAGATAGGTTTTGCATATAAGTGTAATTTTTATGAGTATTATTTGAATGCATATAAGTGGCTTGTTTATTGATTCAAGAAATCCACTATAAGTTATGTGTGCATCAAGGTTCAAATTTTATTATTATCATGAGTATATTTTATTATGCTTATAAGTATTGTAATAAGGAAAGCATAATAAGTTATTATTGTTATTATTTTACAAATACATATATATGTGATTATATATGTTGTTAAGTTACTTGGCAACATTATGTGGTTATTAAGATGAAATAGCAAGTTTGTGTACAAGAAGCCATATAAGTAATTATATATGAGAAATCATATGTGATTTATTTTGTACAATTAAGTTTGTAAATGGCTAATATAATTTCCTAACTATTGGAAATTTAAGAGTACACAAGTAAATAAGAAAGATAAAGGATTAATCATGTTTATATGATTAATGGTATGTATAAATATAAGGTATATATACACAAGTTGTCTAGGCTATTTCAAAATATTATTAAGTATACATAATATGGATTCAGGTATGTGAATTCATAATATGTAAGAAAGCTTTCTATGCTTATAAGATGTTGCATAAGTAAGAACTCATGATTATTTCTAACAAGTTGAACCTATAAGATTATTTGGCTAATTTTCTTAGCTAATTATGCACAGGAAATTTCATATGGTTTGTCTTTTACTAAGTGTAAGTCGAGTATGAAATTTATTAAGTATTGACTTTCATGCATATTTACAAGTATCTTGTCATGTGATTCATGTTTATGAATGTTTATAGAGTTTTATGATTTATTCAAGCATGCCAAGAGGATTTAAGTTTTGGTTTTTGATTAAAATAAGTATATACTCTATGTTGTTTATGACATGACAAGTTTAAGAATAATCACTTGATCCTATAAATGTTTAAGGCAATTTTGCTCGATTTTTCTAAGTGCAAAATTGATTCATGTGATTATATGAGTATGTAGAATCATACATTGTTAATTTCCTTTATTCATGGAAATATAAGTTGACAAGAACATGATTTATTCTTGACAAGGAAATATGAGTGGATTTTTATTCACTAATATTGTGTCTACAAGTTTGATCATGCTAGTAAGCTTAAGTATGTTATATTTTACTACATGTTAATTTAAGTAGTTGTAAGTCATGTACTTGCTACTATGTTCTCAAGTAATGCAAGTTATTCATAAGTGATATGGACATAAGTTTATCTACATGTTTGATTGATGTTTGCTTCTCATGTTATTCAATCATATTTTAGTATGATAAGAATTTATTAAGATTTTGTGCAAGTTCACTATAAGGAAAATTTCTTTATGAAATAAGTGAATGAATCACATAAGATATATATTAGAAGATTTCATACTTTTGTATGGTTTATGTGTCAATATGTATATGTTTACATATATGTATTCATTTAGTAATGGCATATGAAAGCATCAAACATGATTAAATAAGTATAAGATTGAACATGATTACTCATGTGTTTTAATGTATTCATAAATATAAGTTGAATACATATTTGTCCTTGTTTAAATTTTCAAGTTTATAAGAGCATGTAGTAGGATATAAGGAAGGTTTCATAAGGAATTATGCATACTTGTGATAGGGCTATAATTCATGATTATGGAAATGGTTATTCTTTGAGGTTTTACAAGTTCATAAAGTTTAATTTATGATCTAGGTTTTCGGATAACCATGATTGAGAATGATCTATGTTGTTTGCATAAGTTGAGTATGCATATATTAAGTTTATTTGCTACATAAGAAGTGTATAGTTTTTATACATTTGGTTATTCTAAATCCATGATGATATCAATGGATTTGGTAATGATATAGTTTAAGAATTATGTTTAAGTCTTCATAGCTATATGCTTTGAAGGGTGGACTTAAACATAAAAGGAGAGAATACTACCATGGTAATGTGATGGTTTTATCATATACTTGGTAGTATACTCTACAAGATAACCATTCATGATTATGAACCATTGTTTATTCAATGAGTTAAAGTTATAAGTTCAAGTATGTAGCAAAGGATTGAGATGTAATGGTTTAATTACATATAAGTTGGAAATTCGATTTCCATATAAATCAAAGGTTAAGTGGTTTGTCAAATGCGATGTTATTTTGTTCACAAGTTTGTATCCATGGTTTTTTGGATGATAAACATATAAGAGGATCCATGTAAAGTTTACACACGGTATAGTGTGATTATATCCGAAAAATAATATGATGGTTTGTTCATATTATGATGAAGATATTCTTATTAAGGCCATGGTAAAGATATAATTATATATCTAGTGGACCTTGTTGTTAGAGATGGGTTAAGTAGCCTAAATATCTACTACTTCACAACAATGACTCAACTTTACGAATTGGAATACCACTAATTTCTAAAGTTCAAATGAGTACGGAGTTGTCTAAAGTAGTAGGAAGCATCGATTTTATACATCTCAGGTTAAGTGATGCTTAGAAATCTGTAATGATAAGAGGTTGAGTAGTAATACTCTTAATAGACTTTGGGGAGCCTAATTACAGGGGCGTTAAATTCCAAAGACTACCTATGTAAGTGTAATGTGTGGCCGCATAAAGGAACTATGGGCTAAAGTTCCAAAACACTTACTAAGGATAAGGACACAAGGCCGGATAATAATGTAAAAGTTTTAGCACTTAAGATTTAAAAACAAACGTATGTGTATTACGAGTATAGTTGATCAATATAAATCTAAAGTTCAAAGACATGTCTACTTTGTGATTTGGATTCAATTTTGGCTTGTATATACTAAGTGAAAAGTTCAAGGAGTAATCTACTTTTCATTATGCATATGTTTGTGGGTTTCTCGGGTGATTACAAGTTAAGGTATATCTCAAATGGCGGGGGTGTTAACTCCTTAAGTAAAGTTATTTCAAGGGGTTTTATATACTCTTGAAATAGCGGGGGATTGTTGGAAATATTTCAAGAGTATAAGAAAATTATATAGCCTAAGAATTATATATATCAAGTACAAGGATCATATACAAGTTAAACATCAAGAATATGATCAACACGGGTGAATATGAGATCAACACGAGTCGTGTTGATCTCCAGAGAGTAAAGGAAATTGTTCTGGGCTCAACACGGGTCGTGTTGAGACAACATGGGTCGTGTTGCACCCAACACGGACTGTGTTGATCCAACACGGACCGTGTTGGAACCCAGAATCTGTTTTAATGACTAACGGCTACATAATCTTATGTATTAAGTGTATGATATCAATATTAAGTTCGATATTATATGTATTCCAACAACTATATCAGTTGACCAAGTCAAGGTCATAATCCATCATTAAGGACCTTAATTATACCTTTGACTAAGGGGTGTAATTAGGGTTGGATTAGGTGTGGAAGTCTCCTATAAATAGGAGACATTCCCAAGCCATTTGAGATGAATCACAAGCATCTAATCTATTCTATAATCACATCCTCTCAAATATAGATTGCAGCTATACTTGAGAGAATCAAGTGAGAAACCTATGTCTTGAGTGCAACAAGAGCTAAGTTTTATCCCTTTGAACATTTACGATACAGTAAATAGTTCTTAAGGAAAATGAGTACGAGGCCATCACTCTTAGCGTTATCCAAGCAAGTCAAGTTAACCATTTGGTTATTAAGTTCAATCTCCGTCTTGTCACATGTACCGCTAGAAGATCAAGATACCAAGAGAAGATGATGAAGATTCAAGTCGTCGTCAAACATCATTTTCCAACATGTTTTATATTCGATTTTAGAAAATCTCATCTTAGACTCACTAAGGCGACAATTTAATTTCATTATTTATGCCACCGAAGTATAAATATCACCAATGCTACACACTCAGTGCCAAAATTGGTTAAGTCTCATCCTAACCACTACTTAAGTGTAGGGTTGATAATCTGTGTGACTAGATTATCAGAAGCTGAGTGACTAACACATGTTCCTATTAAGCAACCATAAAAAGAAAACAACACAATAAACATTTGGGTAAAAAAGAAACATCAATCTTTATTACATTGAAATGTTAATTTTGAAGAATATGTCCATACAAGATATCTCATACAACTAAACTCTCTTTAAGCCTAAACTCATCATGTGAGTTTTGAACTCATCTCTAGGAGTAGGCTTAGTTAGAGGATCAGCTATCATCTTATTAGTAGATAGGTATTTTACAACAACTTCCTTTTGTTTTATTGCGTCCCTCACAAAGTGGTAGCGCCTCTTGATATGCTTAGCTTTCCTATGAAACTTAGGATCCTTAGCATATTGAATAGCAACAGTATTGTCACACCACATCTCCACTGGATCATCAATTCTCGAGGTGAAATTGAGATGAGAGAAAATGAGAGAGAAGATGAGTAAAGGTAAAATAGTCAAAAGGGGGGGAGGGCGACATTAGTAAAATGAGGGGTGACATACAATGCCCAATGACTAGGGCACAAAATGAACTTGGGGGGGGGGCAGCAACAGTAAAAAGGGGGGCGACGAATAACAAAATCCAATATTAAAACAGGTGCAGAAGAGAGAGTGACGGAAGAGAGAAAAACGAGAAAGAGAAGATATTAAAACGGGTGGAAAATAATTTACAAGGGGTGGGGGAAAATCATTTTTTTGGAAAATGATTTCTCCATCTTTCGGTCACCAAACACCGAAAAATGGAAAAATTATTTTTCAGAAAATGATTTTAATCCCAACCAAACACACCTTATATATAAATTACATAATATTGTATTATTGTTTGTAATTTTTCATATTTATTATAATCTAAGGCAGTATTACAAAACTATAATTCTTAATATCTACTTAATATAATAAATTTAATATACATTATTACACCAAATTTATATTGCATAACTATAATTTTTAGCATGTGCAGGCACGGGCATTCCACACTAATATCCACTTAAAAACGCATTACAGCTAGTACTACATCTGTCCCGAAATGTTTGTCAATATAAATAATTTTTTTGTCCCAATTTGTTTGTCATTTTTATAATTCCAATAATTGTACTTCCATTTTTACCCCTAATTAATAACTTTTATTTATTAATTTTTACAATCTCAATGACTATTACATCAATAAAATATGGACAATTTGGGTAAGGTTCAAACTTTTTACCCCAATTGCAAGGTGCATTAGTTTTGTAAAATTACTTGGAGTGATAGAGCAATTGGGACGGATGCAGTATAACTCAGGAAAAGTTAAGGAGTTGCAAGCAATCAGGAAAGATGGGTCAAGCTCAAAGCGGAGTGGCAGCCATTGAAGAGACTTCAAAGGAGAATGAGAATGCATCCACCTCTCCTCTGCAATCCCTCATCCAAGGTACATTCTTTCTTCTGTTTCCTGCTCATTCGGTTTATTACTTGATAGCTATGAATTGCTCTTAGGTTTATTAGAAATTTGGTATGCTAATATTCCTGTTCCAGCATCTCGTTTTCCTCAGTTTTCGTGTTTTTGGTGGAAGAAATTTTAAATTCTTTTGGTCGAATAAGCTTGATTAGATTAGGGTTTGGGATAATTTAGGGGAATTGCTTTGTGCTGATGAGAAGTTCTGCAGATGATTGTCGTCTAGTCCACATGGTTTGCATTTGCTGCTGTAGTGGAATTTGTGGTTTGATAGTGCAATTAGGGATGCGGGGAATTGAGTATTTTAAACTTCTGTAATTTGAAGAGAACAGATGAGTAGTTGTTTCGTAATGGTCCTTCCGACTAGGCCTTGAATTATATCTTCAGTCAGTGCCAGATGCAAGGCTGCAGCCTACAGAGGTTCCTTACAACTCAGCCTATAGAGGACACCCGTAAAATTTTGTTTGTGCTGATTCTAACTTACCAAAATCAAGGGTATGAGTGTACGACACCATTGTACAATATATGTGAATTTGCAATCCATCACTGCTATGAATGCTTTACTATGGTTCTGATAGATATTTGTGATAGGACATAGGAGAGGTGTTCTTGGGGGAGGTGGAAAGGAAGGGGGGGAAAGAGGGGGGGGGGGCGGGGGGAGGGTGTTGGCTACATATTCTGTGCCACTCATAAATTTTAGTGGTGATTTGTTAAACGTTGAGCAATCTTGTTAGTTTTCTTCTGTGCCCTTTTCAATTGTGGTCAAAATGCCATTATAGTTGTTCAGATTTGGTAAACCACTTTCAGTTTTGCTTTAGTGCTGATATTGTTGTAGAATGACTGAATAGAGCTTTCAATTCCATACCGGCTGTTTTAGTTGGATAAGGTTTCTAATATTTGAACAGCATGATACTGCACAGTATATGTTAGCCTCCTACAGGCATTCAGCCTTCTGTCTCAAGACTCAGGCAGCACAATAAAGGCAAGCCATATTGTCCATTCATGTTTGGGTTACTAAATACATTCGAGGATGTGGTATTGAATATTAATCAATCTCAAGGCAAGGGAAGCAAAAAGAAGTGGTTACGGGTAGAAATTGAGCAGGTCAAATGCTGTAAAGCTTCAGTGGGATGATCTGTAATATTGTATGTTGGAGACTAAGATGGTTACTGATATGTGGTGGGAACATGCTTATTAGTAGGAATACTTATTGAAACAGTGGGTTCTTGATTTTGTGTCATCTGAGAGCATGTAAAATTGAGTAAGCGGCGATAAAGGGTATATACAGATACACAGGGAACAAAGCAGAGCATAATATTTATAGCTGGAGATTCTTTTTGTTGTGCATAAGACTTAAGTAGTTGTTGTCTGGCTGTGTACCATAAGTAAATTAGGATTGTGGGTCTCTTGAGGATGGCCCCTTTGCTTATAGTGTTGGTTTGCTACATTCTTGATCTCTTCACACTTTATCACATGAGGATTCATATTGAGAATTGTTGAGAAAGAACAGCATGGCTGGTATTAGGTTTAGAGTAGTCATTTTCTAAATATGCTTATTGTTGTATCCTTGGAAATGATTTGTTTGTTACATATCTACAATAGATGATATTCCACGTAAGGATGATATGAGGGATTCTAGCTTGGTGGCTGGTAACTGAAACTCTGGATCATGTAATGGGGAAATGGGACAGCCAGGGCGTGGTTACAAGGATAAGGATTAAGAAAGGTATTGTTTTAGTTTTGGTGTGTTCTACATTATTCAAGGGCCTGTTATATTTTTATTTTTTAATTTTTCTTGCCCGTAAGGTTCGGTAGGGGAAAAGTACACTTAGGTAAGTTAAAGCTAGGTAAGTTCGGGGAAATTTAGATAGGTTTATAGTAACTTTTATTTTGAGAAAGTATTTGTTAAAATAAATTATGAATATTAATATTTTAGAAAACAATAAATTACTTTAGAAATAGAATTTTGTGGCAATTTTTTATTATTTATAAACTTTTTATATTTTAAATAAAAAAGTTCGTACTAAAAATAATATGATTTGATTATTTTTTAAAATATAGCATTTGAATTTTTTTAGTAATAGGTCAAAGAAATAGAACAAATTAGCGTAGAAGTTTTTTCATGGAAGGTCAAAGTTTTCATTCATCTCTCTCTTTACCGTGAACATCAACTCTCCCATTCGCCCTATCTCCCATTCTCTCCCCCCCGCGCCCCAACAAAAAAAAAAAAAGAAAAGAAAAAAGAAACAAAAGAAACCTAGATCCACTACCCAAGGATGCCGCCCCCACCATCATCACCCAACCCCTATCTATAGGTGGATCCGGGTCTAATTTGCATTTGTGACTCATTAAGCACGGTGATCCATACCACCTCTTTGTCGCCAATGACTCCTCCCACCAGGAACACTTACCACGCACTAGCTGATGGGTGGGGACAACAAGGATATCTTGATGGGTAGATAGTAGATGGGATTATCATGATTCACCCTTTATTTGGGGAGGATGTAAGATGTGGATGTAATGTGTCAGATAAATGAGGGGACGAGGGAACGGCGGATAAGGCCAGAGAAGGGAAGATTTGGCCATGGTTGGGCATTGCCGAGTGGCAATCTTGGTGGCGAAGAAGGATTATTTGAAGGAAGCCAGCATAGGGTACATGGAGGAGCTGCAACAGTGGAAGGCATGGTGGGGTTTTGGGTGAGAACAAACATAGAGACCATGCTTCCATAATTGAATAAATTTTATGAAAAAGTTGATATGTAAAAACTACAAACTGAATTTTTTCAAAAGTAACAAACTACTATAAAATATAAGTAAACTAAAATTAATCTTTCAGAAATAACAAACTACTATAAAATATAATTTAACTAAAATTATTCTCATAATTATTTTTTAAAATATTTTTATTATAAATCACCGAAGTATATCATTTCTAAAAAACATTGCATTTCAAAATTCTTGTTAAAAATATTATTTCACATCAAAATAGTTGGTTTTGGTAAGTTTAGGTAAATTTGAGTTTTGGTAAGTGTAGGTAAGTCTGGGTAAGGTAAAATTTACCCAGCCTTATGTGAAAAATTCAGGCCCTACCTGGACTTGTCAGGAGACATGTTGCAGTATTAGTACAATACACTGATAGCTTCTGTTTAGAACAATGAACATTAGTAAGTTCTTCGCTGAGCCAGTTGAAGTCAGGCTTTGTGTTTCATAAGCTGGCAATGACAAACATTGACGAGGGTTGTCTACTTTCTAATTTTGCCATGGCAACTGATTGGTTACTTGTTTCAAATTACCCATGATTTGTTCCTTTCATCCTGCTGTAAGAGTGCGATGTGTTTTTTAACAGTATATATTATCTGCTCTGCAGAGGCAACAGCATATGGAAGTAATGAAAATGAGGTCACTTAGCTTCAGCTCAAGCTTCTTCTTTGTTATTTCCTCTATGAGTTACCCATGCATGTCCTTGAGTTTGTTCCTGAATGAGTTAAATGTATTATTTTCAGTCTATTGATGCTGAAAAGGCATTGGAATGCCCATGTATAGCTGACTTGCGCAAAGGGCCATGCGGGAGTCAGTTCTCAGAAGCCTTCCTATGTTTTCTTAAGAGCACTGCTGAAGAAAAGGTGTGTTTGATTCATCAAATTCTTTTTAAATAGCTTCTGGGGTATCTCTCTATAGAATCGGGCCTTTCAGCTGGTGGATTTAACTGCTAAGATGTCCTTTGGCAAATTAGATACATGGGTTGGTTAGATGGTGTGAGGAAATGGAGGTGGGGCTGATGTGAGTTGTAGTACATTTCCAAGTCCAGTTGATTACTTGAGTAGTAAAATCTCACTGTCAGATGGTGAATAGTTTAATAAGGCTTGGGTTGTCTGATACAATTTTGTATATTTTGTTCCCATTTCTCACTTTACAGGGCTCTGAGTGTGTACATCCGTTTGTGGCATTACAAAGCTGTATAAAAGCAAACCCTGGTGCATTTTCAAAGGACATCATGGGGGAGGAAAAGGTGAAGAACAAGGAAGAGGGTGCTCCTGGTAACCAAGTACATCCTCCTCCTTGGTCCTTGGAATCCCAAGCTCCAAATTCTAGACTTTAGGCAATAAGGATTAGAGATTTCCTCCCAAGATTTTGACAAATCCTATTTGTTGTTCCCTGGGCAATCAGTTTTAACATGTCACGTCTAATCGACGAATTGGATTTGTCATACTTTTTGACATTTGTCTGACAGATTATCAAGTATTTTGCACATTGCTTCCTGATTCATTAAATTTGGTGTTCTGGAAACTGAGTGTGAAGTGAGCTCTCCTCCCATTCTAGGTCCACATTAGACATGGTAAAACTTATCCGAAACCTGAAATCCCATGTGATCCGCCCAAATCAGCACCCGAATGCGGGGGACCTGGTCTTTTCCCGAAACCCGAATCAAGCCGATCTGAAACGCAATCCGGAAGTTAACTGAACAAGAAAGGCACACCCAAAATAATCTGACCTGACCTGGCCGCGAACCGAGGCCTACTAAACCTAATTAAACCCGGATCCGAAAATAGGCCGAACCGAATTTTACTCAAGTCGAGGCACACTCGAACCAAATTTTACCCGACCAAAGACACACATGAACCGACTTACACCCGTATTGAATTGGAACCAATCTGATTTACACCAAGCCAAACTATACCTGATTGGGAGTAGTCATATGGAAAATTTGAAATTCAATATGTATAAGTTGAACAGTTATACACTTAATGCTCATATGCATTGACTTTCACTTTCAAAAGAAAATTTTAATACTAATAAATAATAATTAAGTTATACGTGGGTGGGCTTTTATGTCAATAGTCATACCTGATAGCTCATATGTTATCGTTATTTATTTCGACCATCAACTTATGTAGTATTTAATAATTTTTTGGGATGATTTCCATATAGTACATTACAAACTAATGAATCATACACCTTAAATTATTTAATTATGCAATTAATATTTGCTCAAAATTTGAAAATTGACATTTTAGTAATAAATAAATTTAAACATAATACGATAACAACTCGATTTGAAACCAATCCGATCTTGGATTCACCCGAAAATAGGGAATCGAATCAACCCGATCTGAAACGCAGCACGGTTGATTTGAACAAACATGAACCCGAAGTTGCCTGCTGTGAACCCGATCCAAAACATCTTATTATCAGGTCTAGTCCACGTACATTTTTCGTACCTTGGATCATTTATAAATGAGAAAGAGTTATCTCGCCGAATAAGTTCAAATGTAATACAAATTTGCAAAAGGAAAAAAATTATTGGAAAACGATATATACTTTAGACTTTTGTTGTGTTTTGAGACTATAGAGATTTTGTATTTTTATTTTTTTAAAAAGTCAAAGATCAACAAAATTGGCTTTCCAAATTTCTTTTTCGATTGTTCAAAGGCTAAAATAGATTATAACGTTTGCATTCATAGAACAAAGTGCATAGTATATTAAAACAACAATAGAACAACCTTCAATCAATGCCCAGGTAGCGCCTAATTATAACAATCTTCAATCAATGCACAAACAACACCTAACCACAACACTAGCACATGTTAGTTAATCCATCATATCTGCTACATTCTTGAAAGCCACTCCTTTCTTGTGTTCCTCTTCCTTAGTGGTTTGTTCTTTAATACCTCATCGCTACCTCTTAATCACCAACAATATTCATGCTCAGCGTGTTGTTAATCTCCACGACCATGCATGCTTTTTGGTCTATACTTGCATAAAAACTCTCTTTATATTCTTCAAAGTTATCCCAAGAATTTGGTCTATCCTCCAGTCCCAAAAGGACCTTATGATAATCAATAGGGTTGTTCATCATTCTAAGACTAGATCGAATTAGACTGGACTGGACTGGACTGGACTGGAGACTGAACAAGTGGACTGGCCTGGACCGACCTAATGGACCGAATTATGGGAAAGATATGCAATTAAATTTTGCCTGAACCAGTGACGCTGTTGACTGTGCGTGGTGGTCTGCTGGACGATGGCCGGCTGCAGAGGAGAAAACAACGGATATAGGGAGTGGGGAGTGGGGAGGTTGGTGAAGCGGTTTTGTGCGGAGGGAGGCAGTGGCTCTAATGGCCTTGACGACGCAAGTTGTAGCACCCATTAACGGCGGGTGGTGGAGGTCGGAGGGAGAGCGGAGGGTGGAGAGGGGACTGGGGAGCGTCGAGGGTTTCAGATCGATAAACTCAGAAACACTAGTGAATAGTGATGAAAAGTTGAATACCATAGAAAAATAGTTGGTTTGTAGTTTGGTTCTCGGTCCGGCGACCGAAACTCAATATTCTTTGGACCGAGGACTGGACCGAACTATCTTCGGTCCTTTCGGTCCAATACTTTATTTGGTTCGGATTGGATTATGAGCATCCCTAATGATCAACACGTTTTTTCTTCTTAGCTGTTTGACACGAACTCCTCGAGAGTATTGCATTTCTTGTTGCTTGTTTAATATGATTGCACTGTGCTGTCAGTTGTACTTTCTCCATTCTCTTCTGTCTTTCTTGTACCTTAACCTCCCCCGAGGTAACATCCTCAAATCTAGAATGATAGGGTTAAAATCAAGAGAAAAGGAGTCAAATTCCAAGCTAGCGTTCAATATAGTAAAGAACTGCAATGACTGTTGTACTCCTGAACCAAGAACATCATTTTAATATTCAATTGACCAAGAAGGATGACCCAAAAACACATTTGACACTTAAGGATGTGAATGACCAAGAGGTCCTAATTTGAAGTAAAAAATGGAAGATTAATTTTTTTTTTTTAGTTTCATTGCCTAGCACTAGCACCCACCACCAATCCACCACCTCCTATTTCAGTTTCCCAACACCACCACCCCACCGCCGAACGTCTGCCCACTACCCCAGCGTCGGAAACCACCTCCGACCACTCCCAGCATCGGTGGCCGGCGCCCAGACCACCCCTTTCCCTCTTCCCGAGCCCCCCCCCCCCCCCCAAAAAAAAAACCTCTCAAACTTTGGTGTGTCTTTCTTAGATGTTTGCAAAAGAAACCATGTTTGCGTTTGTAGATGTCCGTGGATATCAACAAAGGCGAGCCATGGTTTCCCTTTCCAGACATCCAGAAAAGACATGCCGTAATGATTTTGAGGGACTCAGAGGTGAGTGATGGGGGTGGTTGTTGCTGAGAAAAATCAAACTCAAATTCACAAAACTGCAAACGAAAATCAGTCCAAGATTCACAAATTGATTGTTTAGCAACCTAAATTCTTGGATGAGTTTAACCGTGTGACCAAAATCTCACTTGTGTTGATGAAAGTTACTTCTATGAGGTGCCTTTGTTTCTTCATCTCTTTGAGTTGATGCCGCCTCCATTAATGGTGTCAGGAGAGGTACTTTCTCTCTCTTCTTTCTACCTTCTCATCCTTTCTTAGACTTATTATTCTCTTCTATTCATGCCCACATGCAATGAAAATTCGCTAGTTAGGTCGTGCTCTAGATTGTGAATCTGGGTTTGATTTTGGTTTGCTATTTTGTGAATATAGGTTTGATTTTCTCAGCAACCACCACCTCCGTCACTCACCTTCGAGTCCCTCAAAACTGCTCCTGCGTGTCTTTCCTGGATGTCTGCAAGGGAAACCATGGTTCACCTTTGTATGGATATCTACAAAGGGGAATCACGGTATCCCTTGCAGACATCCAAGAAAGATGTGTCGAAGTTTGAGAGGTTTGGGGGGAGGGGGTTGGAAAGAGGGAAAAGAGAGGTCTAGGTATCGGCCGTCGGTGATGGGAGTGGTTGGAGGTAGTTTCCGGCGCCGGGGTGGTGGGCAGACGTTCCATGGTAGTCGGGTGGTGGTGCTTGGAAATTGAAACAGGTGGTGGTGAGTGGTGGTGTTAGGCAATTGAAATAAACAAACAAAAATTAATCTTCCATTTTTTATTACGAATTGGGACCTTTTAGTCCTTCAAATCCTTAAGTTTCAAATGTGTTTTTGGATCATCCTTCTTGATCAATGAAAGCTAATCCTTTGAGTGGAAATTGCTGGGTGATTTCTCTTCTTTGTGAGTGGATGTTCTTTATCCACTCTTTGTGAGATTTCTTGGGTGTTTCAAGACTCTTTGCTTGTGGAAGGTCCTTGTGCAAGTGATTGAACATCTTAGTTCAATTTGGTGAGATTAATCTCTTTAGAATTGTCCATATCTTTTAATTTCATGTTTATCTCCATTAACCCAAAAACCCAAAAATTTGTTTGATGTGTTTATGAGTTCAATTTAGTGAAAAACTCTCCATTTGGTATCAGAGCTAGGCATAGAACTCATGGTTTTGTTGGAGATTTCTTGTTTGTGTCGGATTTGTTCTTCTTGATGTTTGGTGGTGATTTTTGGTGTTTTGGTGTTGTTGATATTGTTGAGCAATTTGGGTACCTCCATCCCTTGTGTTCATCCATTGTTGTTGGGTGTTATTGTTGTTCTTGATTGTTGTTGAATGGTTGGAAGTAGTGTTGGGTTGTGTCGAAATTTAGTTGTTGGATTTTGTTGAGTTGGTGGTTGTGTTGGTAGTGGTTGTGTGCCCATCTGGATTTGTTCTTCATTGTGCATTTCCCTTGTTGGTTTCACCCTATTTTCCTCCACAAAATTAGCCTTACAAAACCCTTCAAAACTTCCTATCTACAAAGAACCCAAACCTCTATCTTCTCAAATTATATACCCCACAAGAAAACCAAGCTCCACAAATGGCCTCCATGTCCTATGCTTCGGGCAAACATGATGTCCCTCTTTTTCCTAACCCAAACCCAAACCCAAACCCAAACCCAAACCCAAACCAACCTCTGAGGAGATTATTCAACGTCTCAAAGAGAAGGTTTGAGAATTACAACGTCGAGTGGGTGACTTGCTCCGCGATATGGCCCCTACGCAACTAGAGTCCTTGAAAAGGGATCGTGGTATTTTAACTCGTGCTCCTAGAACTAGGGATGACAATAGGGCGGGGAATCCCCGAACTCATTGGGGCCCCACCCTGCTCTGGGGAAAATCCCCACGCCCATTGGGGATGGGGATGGGGACAGGGACGATTTTTCAAAATCAGCTCGGGGACGGGACGGGGCGGGGATGGAGACAAAATTTTCCCCATCCCCGTCCCCATTTTCTCCGCCGGGGAAAATTCCCCGTCGCCATCCCCGAATCCTCGTCCTCAAAAATTTTAAAATTACCAAATAACTTTTATTCTAATTCAATATATGTATTAATAGCAAGGATAAAGTAGTAATTTTCGAATTTTAAATCAAAAACCCTAACCTAAACTCGCTTCCCTTTTCCTTCATAATTCCATAATTCAATATATATATTAATAACAAGGATGATGTATTATTGCTTGAGCAAGTTAAATTCGTTGTATTTTGAACAGGTTAAAAATCAGGTTCGATTAAAATTTGGTTAGATTTTGGATAACTTTAAATAATCCCCGTTGGGGATGGGGAATTCGTGGGGATGGGGCAAGAATCATTCCCCGAAGCGGGGATGGGGACGAGTTTTTGGAGCGGGGATGGGGATGGGGATGGGGATGGGGACGGGGATATACTCCCCCGTCCCCGATCCGCCCCGTTGCCATCCCTACCTAGAACTCACCATAGTGGTTATTCGAGGTATTTTGATGATCATCAACATGGTCGTTCTCAAGGTAGGAGAATGGAGGAGAAGGTTACATCAAGGCCTTCTAGGAAGGGAAGTGCTCACTCTTGGAGTATGGCTTCATCCAAGGGAAGCCGAACTTCCAAGCTACCCAAACCATCTTCCCAGGCTCATAAGGAAAGTGCAGAATATCTTCGGAAGCTCAAGGGTATATGTTTCACATGTCGGGTTTATGGTCACTACCAAGCCCAATGCCCTACGAAGATGGTTGAACGTTCTAAAACAAGTGAAGTAGCCACACCGGAGGCTCCAAAGGCTAATGTTGAGGTTCGCGCGCAAGAAGGGGAGAGTTTGACTCCTAAGCGATCATTTATTATGACTAAGGATTCCCGGGATGACTCTCAACGGGAGAACATCTTCCGAACTCGGTTCACCATCGACGAGAAGACATGCAAGGTCATCATCGACTGTAGGAGCTGCACCAACTTAGCCTCTACCTACATGGTTGAGAAGCTCCAATTGTCGGTCCCAACTCATCCTCGACCGTATAGCTTGCAAGGGCTAAATGATGGTGACGACCTCGAGGTAACCCAACAAGCCTTGGTCTCTTTCTCCGCTGGTCTTTATGAGGATAGTGTTCTTTGTGATGTTGTCCCCATGGATGCTTGTCATGCTATCCACGACGGCTGGAAGAACACCTACACTTTCTTAGTGGGAGAAAGGAAAGTCAAACTCATTCCTTTACCCCTTTTCGAAAACGATACAACACAAACCGGGTAGGAAGTGAGAAGAGAGACCTCCAAAAGAGTGAAACACGGGCTGAGAGTGCTTTGAGCAAGGAAAGCCACATCGGGCTTTACTCTTGCAAAGAAGCGACCATAGTGGCTAGTGAGGTTAAGCAATTCCTAACTCCACAAAAATCTCCAACCTCCATCCCTTGTCCCTCACCCTTACCTACAACTCCTACCGAGCTCCGCATAAAGTTCTCAAGTGTTGAGCCATGCTTAATCACTCCCGAGCCTCGTCATGGAGTTGAGTTGCTTGACAACACGTCCATGACTCCTCACCCGAGCTCCATTACTTCCACATCGAGGTTGAATGAGGAAAAGGTTGTTTCCATTAGCCTTGACCCTGAACTCTCATGTGATGAATTCCTTTTTGCTTTAAAAGTTGATGGGTGCTAGACGTGTTCGGGTCCTTCGTGATGTCGACTTGGCCCCTCCTTTCCGTCGGAATCGCTACATTTTTTAGAAGGACGGGTCGATGAGCGTCACTCTACTTCGGTTGTTGGAGTACATACTTTTGGGTCTGCACGAGTATGCGACTAATTTTGAACCCTCAAGAGTTGAGGACAACTCTTTTTGAAGAAGGGGAGTATGAACTTGTAATAACCCGAAGAAAATCACCCCCTAATACATATTAAGTAGTTTAATTAATCAAAGTTAAAAGTTAAATCATAATTTATTAAAGCGCGTGTTCCATTTTTCTAACCCAGTGTATGTTTTGCAGAACTTGAACAGTGCAACAATCGTCAGTGATTCAGTTTAATTTTTCTTTTCTTGATGAATCTCTTCTGATAATTTTTATAGTGATCCTGATCGTCATGAATTCTTTTACCGAGACTGATGTATCGGGTCCTTCTTTTATTCGAATTAAATTAAGGTTATAATTATGAGAAACTTTATGAAGGGGTATGGATAGATTTATTTGGGTTTCTGATAACATTTTTACGGTTTAAGAAATTTCGGTAATTTGGGAAATTAGGGAGATATAAGTATAAAAGGGAGGAATTATATTTGTTAAATTTAGGGTGGTTTGGGCCATTTGGCCGGTCCAAGGAAGAGGAGGAAGGGGAGTTGGGCCTCAATCTTATTAGTATGTATATTAGTTTAGGGGGGGTTTATTTCATTCAAAACTTCAAACACTCAAGACAACTCTTGCTCTCTTCCTCCTTGGTGTCCCTCCACCTGCCGTGCCTGGCTGCCGCGCCTGTCCAATGCCTCTCGCGACTTTTCCGGCCGCCGACGCACCCCCAAGCCATCACCATCATCTTCCTTCATTTCCTCCTCCTCTTGCAAGTGTAAAATGGGTGTTTCTAAGTTCATCAAGTAAAAAGGGAAGAATTTCAAGCATCAAGGAGAGAAATCTTGGTCCCTTCAAGAGGATCGTTGCGCCACTGTTCAAGTCCTTGCTCGTCCCGTACGTGTTCTTAAGTCTTCAGGTACGTATATTGCCTGACTTTTTATGAATAACATTATGAACTAATCATTTATGTTCAGTTCTAAATGTATTTTATATTAGCCATGTCTATATCATGATTTATGTTTTAAAATGTATGCAAGTTCTCATGGAGTCTTTTTAAGTAATTCAGGTCAATTTATTAGGGTGATTTCACAATTATTTCTAAGTATTTATATTGCGTACCCGTTATATCAGAAAACTTTTTTGATAAAATTTATGCTTTGGATGATTGAATCAATTCATGAATATTCCCCTTTATAAGTACAAGTCTTATTCGAGGAGTTCACGTAGGTATATGTTTAAGTTATAATTAGGAAATGGTAGTTTAAGGAATCAGTTTCATTAAGAATTCAAGGTCAAGGTATCAAGGTTTAAGTTTTCAAGTTTTAGAAGTAAGTAAAGGCCCCGCCCATGTTTATGGTGCTTTAGCACACACCACGTTTATGGTGCCTTAGTGCACACCAAGGGAAAACATGTTTTTGTGCCTTTGTGCACCCCAAGTTGTTTATATATGTGCCTTAGTGCACCCAAGCAAAAAGATAGCTTTAGTGCCTTAGTTGCACACCATGAAAACCTGGCCAGTAGGATTATTATCCACCATCCGGATCTCCCGATCGGTCCGGGTATGCGCATACGGAGGCTTAGCCAATGATCGCAAGTAGGGGACCTTCAGGGTAATAATACGACAACTAAATGTTACGTAGCTAAGTACTTCAAGGATCTAGCTTAAGGGTTAAGTCTTATAGGACGTGTTTATGGTTTTTAAGTATAGTTTACAACATGTTATAAGTCGCATTTTATGATTGGTCCGAAATAACAGTTTATGCTATATGTTCGGTATACGATTTGACTCATGTTTTATGACGTAATTTACTTGTCACTTTCTAAATCACGTTTATGGAAAGGTTCCAAGAGTATGTCTATGTCGGTTCATGCATGATCTTTTTCATTTCAAACAAGTTTACGGTTATTTAGTACCTTTAAAAGGAGGAACTTATAAGTATTTTCATTAAAGTTGTGATTTAAATACAGGTTAAGTTATATTTCTCATGTACAGGTTAAATATGGTCAAGTTGTGTATGTTTTGCTACCTTTTTAATGGTTATTTGCTATTTATCTTGTTTCTAATGTTTGGAACCGCGCTAAACAACTAAAACGAATTATAAAAAGATTCTTATGTTGTTAGGGGTATTCGTACTGAGTTTAACTCACTTTGCAAACTTTTATGTTTTTGTCTTAGGAATCTCGGCAAAGGAGAAGGGAAAGCCCCGGAAGGACGAAACCCTAGAGCTTCTTAAGGAGATTGAAGGTGGTTAAAGAATCTTTATGAAAGAGTTAAGGGAAATTTGTGATTTTAGCTTGTATAAGTTATATTGGGTTGTGTTAGGTTGTTTTGAAGTGGTTTAAGTTAAGTTATGTCTTGACGATGCATGATCAGAGTTAGTGTATGTTCGGTTGTTTCGTTGGGTTTAGTCTTAGCCTTGTCCGCTTCCGTGGACGGCGGTAATACTCCCAGGTGTTTATCCGCTGCTAATCATTGGGTTAGGTATATCATTAGCTTAATCTAGTGGTTAGTAACCTGGGGGCGTTACAGAACTGTGTGGAGATCGGTTCACTTTTGGTTCATCTATAGTCATCGGCTCGCTTCAAGCCACCCTTTCCTCTCCTCGAATCAAACCTGGTTTCAATATCCATTTCATGGTGGGTACGGGTCCTTGGAGGGTTATTATGGACATCAAGGGGAGCGATGTTCTCTTCTAAGAAGATCCCGGACCATGGGATGACATCTTAGGTCTTTATCAAACAATTCCCGAGCTTTCTAAGGGGCTCTAGAACCATCGGCAAGAATAACAAGGCAAGGAAGGAACTCAAAGGCTAGAAAAAGGACATATAGTCACTCTATTTATCATAACTCCTTCAATACAACTTCGATGGACTTCAAATTTTGGGAGCTTAAAGTAGACACCAAGAGCTTTACGTCGATATATTATGGGCCTAAAAAGAAGTTCGGATGAAGAAGTTATGTGATTGAAGTCGGTAGAAAACTGCCCAGAAAGGTTGCGCTTGCGACGCCACGGTCGCAACCGCGTAGTCCTAGGTCACGCCCGCGAAGTCCAAGGTCGCGCCTGCATCGCCCTTCGAGTCCGGTGACCCCTTCTGCAAGAAAGAGATGTAGCGCCCGCGATGCCATGCGTAGCGCCCACGACGGCCCTGTTCTGGGCCTAAATTTCGCTATTTCTCCGCCTTTCTATAGATACGCTAATGTTATATTTTGTAAGAGACTTTGGATGAAACTTTTATGATTTTGATAAGCGCTATTTAGGACTATGTTTTTAGGAGATTTGGATAGTGATTTAGGGATAACTTTGATTGGAAATCTTGATTTATATTTCAATTTCCCTATTACGCTTGGTATTGTTGTTTTTGATGCAAATTTGTAGGTTTTGAGGCCAAAACACCAACATTCTCTCAACTTTTGGCAAGAATGGACACACCACGGGCCTCCACAGATGACAAGCAGATCGTGGTACGAATTTCGGAGGAAACGAAGCGAAGAACTCACGGCCAGAGGCCACAACGGTTAGCTCGTGGTGAGCCCAACGGTCCGTGGTATGGACTTTTACGGACCGCATGGAATTGTATGGACAGCCCGTGGCAGGCTCGGCCGGGTCGTTTCGTTCTGTTTTTGCGAGTAGAAAAGATAGCTAGCGGTGGTTTTTTTCATTCATCTATCCTTCGTTCTAAAGTCGTGAAGAGAGAAAGAAAACCCTAATATCCCCATCTACTCCTCGATTCTCCATCAAGATTCAAGATCAAATCACCTCAAGAGAAGCGAAGATCAAGATTCGAGAAGAAATCATCAACGCTTGCGAAGAAGGCTCCACCTCGGGATCGAAAGACTCGACGGTTGTATTCTTCGTAGTTTGTCTTTCTTTTCGATTTCCTTCTTTGTTTTGAGATTCGATTATGATGTTTGAAACTTGTTTTATGTTTTTTTTGACAATGAGTGAGTAGTTTTCTTGAATTCTAAGGCTTTGCAACCCGAAACAATGTAGTTTGATTGAACGTTTCTAGTTTGTACATGAATTCTTGCTTGAATCAATAGGAGGTTTTGTTTTCCATGTTCATGTGTGTTCTTTGAGCCCTCGAATACTCATGATTTGAGATTAACCTGAGAAGTACTGAAAGGTGAATTATGATAATCTGACTATCAACCTTTATACCTAGTTTTGTGAAATTTGAGAAAAGAATAGCAGACTAGGGAACCTTTTCATAACCAGAATGTCTGAGACCTTCAACTTTGATTAACTTGAAAAGCATACGAAAGTTGTAATTTAGGTTAATTGAGGTAATTCTATTAGCATCGAAAGAGCAGTAGAGTTCTTATGGTTATCATTCTTGATTCATTCTTGAAAGTATGATTGTGCAAGTTAGGTTTTAATAATCGAACTTGTTGCTAGGTTAGCGATTCCCTAGAAATCTTTCTCCCTTGATTAAATCTTTGATTGATTTCCTTGCTTTATTAGTTTAATTAGTTTCTAAAACCTTTCCAAAACCTAAAACCCGGTTGGCTTAGCAATCACATAGAGAACTAGTTTAATGCGTTGCTAATTGAGTCCCTGTGGGATCGACCTTGACGTGCTACACCGTACACCGTGCGCTTGCGCCCTGTTAGATTTAGACACAAAATTTCTCTCACTTGGATAGTTTGTAATTGTGGGTTTTCAAACCCTAATCAATGAAAGCTAATCCTTTGGGTGAAAATTGCTTGGTGATTTCTCTTCTTTATGAGTGGGTGTTCTTTCTCAACTTTTTGTAAGATTACTTGGGTGTTTCAAGACTCTTTGTTGTAGAAGGTCCTTATGCAAGTGATTGAACATCTTAGTTCAATTTGGCGAAATTCCTCTCTTTAGAATTGTCCATATATTTTAATTTCATGTTTATGTCCATTAACCCAAAAACCCAAAAAATTAGTTTGATGTGTTTATGAATTCTATGGGTGGATTTCCATCATCCACGTGATTTTCTATAGACCCTAGGCCCCGAAACTCTCCGCATAATGTGCCTAATGAATATAAAGGTGTCACACAATGAAGAATAAGTTTAACAATGAAGGATATTAGGCTGAAATATGATGACCATCAACATACCATAATTTCTTAACCAACCAATTCTGAAATAAATAAAAACATGAACACAACCTACTTTTTCATCGAACAATATGCTAGATGGACATCTGGTTATGATAAAATGAACAACAATTGTATCATGTGGGCACATTAAGTTAAAATCATCATGAACATCAACAAGTCGTAGTAAATATGGGAACATTAAGTTCAAATATGATTCAAACAAACAAACTAATACTTTCTGGTGGCAACATACATAAACGATTTTGAAAATCAAAAGAAACATTCAACAAACCTAATTTTTTTCCACCTGGGAGGAAAAAGGAACACCAGTAGCCACAAACACCACTTACCTTGGGCTATTTCTCTATTCCAAACCCGTCTCATCTCTATCGCTATTTGCCATGATCCAAAACAAACCTTGTGAAATTCACCTTCTGTTTGTCAATTCCTACTAGAGAAGGAAAAAAAATGGCGATTAATTCACATAACTGAAATCAGTGAAGCAAAAAAAAAAAAAAAGTTGAACATCAACCTATCAATGACGCCCAATTCACGTAGAGTTTTTTATTGTCTGCTTTTTGCTCTGCAAATATTACAGACGAACTTGCTCTCCAAATCGGTCCACACTTGCTCTCCAAAGTCAGAATTTTCGAAAACTCAGCAGGTGTTTTGGGAATTGGAAGAAATTCAATGTTCAACTGCCTAAGACATCAGACGTTCTCCCTCTCTTTTTTCCTTTTTTATTTCGCTTTTGCTCTAACATCACGTGCAATACCCATGAAATTAAAAGGAAAATGGCAAATTAATCCTAACCATTGATTGAGATATAAATGGTTAAGATTATCGATCACATGCTCGCTAGACATTAATGCTCTTTAGATCAATCTCCCCCCCCCCCCCATGTATGTGTGTATTAGAAATTAAAGTTAAGGCGGTGCATTGGAGGCTAAAAAGAGGTATATATGAGTGATAAATGTCAAGGTACCCAAGAAATATTTTAAGCATAAAGTAATAAATAAAATAAAATAAAATAAAATAAAACATACAAACGTTCAAAATTGCTATATAAAATCCTAACCGCTGAAAAAAAAGACTTATATGACCTATAAACAAGAAATTTTATTTTCTAGCAAATCACGATTTGAAACTTGAGTATTTTTGTATATTAATTAAATTAATTAAAAGTACATTTTTTATTATTTTTGTTTAGAGCAGGGACAAATTTGACTTTTAAGGAAATTGAGTGACAATTTAACCCAAGAACTACCAACATGTTTCAAATTTTAATTGTAAACCTGCTATAATAGGTAAACATTTTTAACTTTTTTAAAAAAATTAAGTGACAACCAGTATACATTTTCAAATTCGACAATTTTAACTAGACATGTCAATTTCTAACCCGACCTAACCCTATTCGAAATTTATGGGTTTTCAACACAATTTCTCAACTAAACCCGAATCAAAATACACCGAACCCGAAAATTAGCGTGTCAAACCCGACCCACCTATTTGGCCCAAAAAATTAATTTTTTAAGTTCAACTTTATTATAATTTGTGACTTTTCATTGGAATTTTTTTGACTATTAAACTATAAGCGCAACTTATTTATTTGTTATTTCTCTAGTTTATGTTAAAATAATTTATCGTTACTTGAAGATAATTATATTTTATTATGTATATTGTACAAAAAGTAGTATTTAGAGACTATTTTTTTAAAAGAAGAAATGGAAAAAGGTCGCAATTATATCTCTTTGGTTGAGCCGAATCTGAATTACACTACCCTTATACCCAAAAACATTTGACCCATATTTACCCAAATCCGATATAAACTCGACCTGAAACTCGCCGAATTGACAGGTTTAAGTTTAACTAATCTTACTATTATAGTTGCAAAATAGGTTTGACTAACACCAGAGTAATTTGTGGAGGGTTGACTATTTGAAACCGTTGATCTACAGTACATAATTGTACAAGCAAAATCATGGCCATAGAAAAAATGATTCATAAAATATTTTTTTTCCCTATTAGAGAGGTGAAAGAAATATTGTAACCGCTTGACTTATCTTTGGTGGCACACTTCCTCTCTCAACATCTACGATTCAACTTCGTGAAAGTTGGTTTTGTATGTCTGATATTGGGAGTTCTTAAAATTTTATCAATCAAATAAGGTTAATATATCTTCTTACCTTCCCTAATCTATTTGTAAAATTATATCAATGAACTAAGAGTTTGGCAAATTCTATGAATGAAATCTACCTTCTACCTATAATAGTAAGAGAATCACTTTGACTCTCATCTCATTAATTGTTGGATTTTGATTTTTAAATATATACATGCATTTTTTTGGGGAGAAAAAACTATTGCTCTTCCCTTTTGGAATTCAGTTATCGATTATAGCTTCTTTTTATTCATCATGAAATTATTAATTTTATTTTTCTTCCCATTCCAAATTAGGAAGTTAGCGGTCGTACACATATATTACATATAATTATGACTTTATTCCTTTCCTAATCACTCAATAAGCCATTTCGATACAATACAATTAATTCCTCTATTTTTATTTAACTGTCACTAAGATTTTGTGTTGAAAATTTTAATTGTTTATATCTTATTTTATATAATAATTCATGATATAAAATTGATGTCATCATGATCATAATAAAAAAAATATTATTAAAAAATATAATAATGTATTAGCGGTGGTAAAAATTCGGGTCAATTAAATTTGGATCGGTCAAATTCAGTCAATGTCAAAATTCGGATGAGAAATTCATGTGCAGACCCGGTTTTTGTCAAACAATTCGGGCGAAGATTTGGGTCAGAATCGGATTCGGACAATAGAAAAAAGAGGAAAATTATGTCTAAATATTTTGTCAATTTGGTCATTATCAAAGTTCGGACGACAAATCTATGTGTGGACCCGGTTTTTTTGGGTCATGTGATTTTTCGGGTCGGGAAAAAAATTTTCCTACTCTATAATGTATATTTAAAAGAATGTTATTTGAAAAACTATTGATTATAGATGTATCTAAAAAAGTTAAATGATAAGCAAAAAAATAGAGCAAGTACATATGTTGCAAAAAATCGGGTCCTATAAAATTCGGGTCGGTTAAATTCAGTCAATGTCGAAATTCGGACGAGAAATTCATGTGCAAATCCCGTTTTTGTCGGACAATTCAGATGAAGACTCAGGTCAGAATCGGATTTGGACAATAGAAAAAAGAGAAAAATTATGTCCAAATATTTAGTCAATTCGGTCAATATCAAAATTCGGACGACAAATCTATCTTTGGACCCGATTTTTTTTCAACAATTCAGATTTTTCGGGGAAAAAAAAATTCCAACTCTATAATGTACTAGCAAATACCCGGGCGTTGCCCCGAACAATAAAACAAATACCTGAGCGTTCATATATCAATACATTAAAAAAATATTAGTGCGTTGCTTGGTACGAATATGATGATACATTAAGATGAAATTCAAAAGATTTACCTAAGGAGAAGCAATTGTTTGATCAAGTAAAACAAAACTACAATAAAAATATAAGTTCAATAATAGTTAAGATGTGGAGAAATAAAAAAACAAACAATCGTTAAGATAAAAGGGAATATTATAAATGAGATGTCAAATGAATGGAGAGTGTTATATGTGGTAAAAATGTTGGAAAATCACAATAAGATTAAGAAATATCAACATGCGAAATTAAATGGATGTCGTTAGAGAATTTATAGCACTAATAACAATTTTGATGCTTCGACATATAACTTCTTCTTTCCAATTAACTGATGTGATTAACTCAATCAACGGTTATATTGACCATTAAAATGAGATTTACGGACAAAAACCCACGGTTGTTGTAAGTACTCGAGTAATATGACACATAACGTACATAGTGCTTCTTGCAATATGGGATGGAATATTTTGAATATATTTTGAATATAGGTACCTCTGTAATGTAATTTTACTCCATCAATATGTAACTATCATTTAAAAGATGAAAATAAATTTTTACATTTATAGTATCTATATAATTTAATGACTATAATGTAACTACAATGTAATTTGACTCCCTTAATGTGTGGTTATCAATGTTCTTAAACATAGGCATAACAATGGACAACTCCTCAATTAAAGTCAAACCAAGACGCTGTAAATTAAAGATGTATGTCATAGTGATTGGAATCAAAATTTATTTTGACTACACATATGTTACATAACCACGGCCACTTTAATAGGAAAATCAAAATTTATTTTGACTACACATATGTTACATAACCACACCCAATTTAATAGGAAAATACTGCAATTTATTAGGTGCACATCAAGCATGTGCTTTAAATATTATAATTGTTCGCTCTTGTTGCTATATGATAGTTCTTTAAAAAATTAAAATTTAAAATATTCAATAAATATTATTATTTTTTACAGAATCAAGAAATATTTTAATCATATATCAAGAGATCATCATGGATAATTACAAAAAAAAAATAGTTAATGGTATAATAAAGAAACCAATTAAGTAATTTGTAGTATTTTTTTATGGGAACATATGTACTTGCTCTATTTTTCATTAGTCATTTAACTTTTTTAGATACATCTATAATCAATTGTTTCTCAAATAATATTTTTTAAAAAATACATTATAGAGTTGGGAAAAAAAATTCGACCTGAAAAGTCTATTGTATGCCCCAAAATACCGGGTCCATACATAGATTTGTCGTCTGATTTTTGATATTGATCGCATTGACTAAATATTCGGACATAATTTTTCTCTTTTTTCTATTGTTCGATCTGATTCTGACCCGAATCTTCATAGGCATTGTCCGACAAAAACGGGGTTTGCACATGAATTTCTCGTCCGAATTTTGATATTGACTGAATTTGACCGACCCGAATTTGATCCGACCCGAATTTTTGCAACATACGTACTTGCTCTATTTTTTACTTGTCATTTAACATTTTTAGATACATCTATGACCAATAGCTTCTCAAATAAAATTTTTATAAAAAATACGTTATAGAGTTGGAAAATTTTTTTCCCGACCCGAAAAATCTAAATTGTATGACCCAAAAAACCCCGGTCGATACATAGATTTGTTGTTTGAATTTTGATATATATTGATTGAATTGACTAAATACTCGGATATAATTTTCTCTTTTTATATTGTCCGAATCCGATTTTGACCCAAATCTTTGTCCGAATTGTCTGACAAAAACCGGGTTTGCACATGAATTTCTCATCCGATTTTCGATAATGACTGAATTTAACTGACCCAAATTTAATCGGACCCGAACTTTTGCCAATGCTAATACATTATATATTTTTTTTAATAATAGTTTTTATTATGATCTCGATGATTTCAATTTTATATGATGAATTATTATATAAAATAAGATATAAATATTAAAAATTTCAACACAAAAGTTTTTGTGCCAGTTAAATAAAAATAGAGGAATTAATTGTATTGTGTTGTAATTGAAAAAATAGCTAATTGAGTGATTAAGAAACGAATAAAGTCATAATTATAGGTAATGTATGTGTACTACCACTAACTTACTAATTTGGAATGGGAAGAAAAATAAAATAAAAAATTTTCATGAAGGAAAAAAACGAAGCTATAAGCAATAACTGAATTCTAAAAGGGAAGAGTTGTAGTTTTTTCCCCGAAAAAAATGCATGTATGTATTTAAAAGTTAAGACCCTACAATCAAGAAGATGAGAGTCAAAGTAATTCTCCTACTATTATAGGTAGAGGTAGATTTTACTCCCCAATTTTTAATTATCATTATAAGATGAAAATAGATTTTTATGTTGATAATATCTACGTAATTTATTGGCTATAATGTAGTATTAATCCCTCAACTTGTTACTATAAATTATTTTTATATAATTATGTATGTTGTCAATTTTAATTTAATTTAATTTTAAAAGTACCATTTTGGTTTGTTATTATTGAAACAGTATTTAAAGGAGCGGGTAGGGGGGAGGTAGTGCGTGTAATTAGGGTGGGAGGGAGGGTTATTAAAAAAAGAAAAAAGAAAGAAAGAAATTGGGAGGGAAGTTAATGTTTTTTTTTCAAGGAAAGAAAAAAAAGGTCAATATTCCTATAATTAAGTAGAGAAGAGTCAAAGGGATTTTGCAACTATTATAGTAAGATTTCTTAAAACATATTAATGAGAAACTATTGATTATAGATGGATGTATCTAAAAAAAGTTAAATGACAAATAAAAAAAATAGAGCAAGTACATATGTTCCCATAAAAAAATACAACATACATCTGACTTAATTGGTTCCTTAATTATACCATTAACTATTTTTTTTTATAATTATCAATGATGACCACTTGATCTATGAATAAGATATTTCTTGATTTTATAAAAAATAATAATATTTCTTGAATATTTTAAATTTTACTTTTTTAAAGAAAATTCATTTCTAAATAATAAGTATTTTCCCAATCTATATTACATGCATTTGGAGTATGTGCTCCAAAATATTGCAAGTAAACAATCATACTAATAAAACTGAAGAATCATAGCAACAAGAGTGAACAATTATAATATTTGAAGCACATGCTCCAAATGCACTTAATAAATTACATCATTTTCCTATTAAATTGGGTGTGGTTATCTAACATATGTATAGCCAAAATAAATTTTGATTCCAATCACTATGGCATACATCTTTAATTTATTATTGATTTGAGTTTGATTGAGGAGTTGGGCATTGTTATGCCTATGTTTAAGAACATTGATAACCACTCATTAAGGAGTCAAATTACATTGCAGTTACATTATAGACATTAAATTATATGGATACTACAAATGTAAAATTTTATTTTCATCTTTTAAATGATAGTTACATATTGGCAAAGTAAAATTACATTATAGATGTGCCAATATTTAAAATATATCCAATTTAGTATGATATCTTACTATACTATTATAGTTGGAGAATCAAGTTGATTGCCTTGAGAGGAATTTTTGGAGGTACAAGATATTGTGATCATTAGATCTAATATGTCAATCAATCTCAATCTTAAAAAATATTTATGATAAAATTAAATTAAAAAAGAAAAGGTTGACTATTAACCATGCAAATGTTAAAAAAACTAACTGCAAAGTTATACATTGCACGTCTCATTAATTGTTAACTTCCATGCGGCCTCACTAACAAATTTCATTGTTAATTTCCGACACTCATCTTAATTGTCGTCTATTGTCATTATGATAGTGTGCATAGGTAATTACTCCCTCTATTTCATACTAATTGTTGTATTTGGAGATTGTATAGTCAAATTCTTAATTTTTGACCATAAATTTTTCAATATATATAATGATATTTTATATACAATTAATACCATTAAGTTTGTAACGATAAATATTATCCAAAAAGTAAAATATTACAATTTTTAATAAAAATATTAGATAAAAATTTATCATTTACATAATGACATTAAAGCCCGTAATATTCAATTAACTGACAATCAATATGGAACAGAGGGAATATATTTCGTGCAGTACGTCTCCATTCCATATTATTTGTCCTTTTATTGACTATGAAGGTCTCCAGTAATATTAATTATCATTTTTCTAACAAAAGACTTTCCATAGTTTTATGATTATTATACTCATGGGATGCAAGGCGTGAGGTAGGGGTTAGCGAGACCGGGATCTCGATAATTTTTGGAGGTCCCGGTCCTGGTTGTGACTGTGAGCAAAATTTCGCTCTTGGTCCCAGTCTCGGTCCCGATCTTAGTCCCAATCCTAATTCACCGCAGGCGGGAAATGAACCGGGAAATTTTTAGTCCCGGTTTCATAATTTTTGGCACCTATTATTTGATTTATTTTCATAAACAACCAACACAAGTAATACAAATTTTCTCAAATTTCACAAATGTCAACGCCAGTTTGTTTACATAGTTAGTGTTTCCAAAATCAAAAATTACAAATGTCTAATACATAACGTCTTTTTCCGGAGTGATTTAGGTTGCTTCTATGGTGAATTTAGTATTATAATTTCCTTCTGTCTAATTGACCGTGTCTATTTTTGAAATAATTAGCATCCCTACCTTCCATCCCATATTGCAAGAAGCATTATGTATGTTATGTGTCATATTACCTGAGTACTTAATTACAACAATCATGAGTTTTTTTCCGTAAATCTCATTTTAATGGTCAATATAACCTTTGATTGAGTTAATCACCTCAGTTAATTGGAAAGAGTCAAAGCATCAGAATTGTCATTAGTGCTATAAATTCTATGACGGCATCCACTTAATTTCGCATGTTCATATTTCATAATTTTATTGTGATTTTCCAGCATTTTGACCACATATAACCGTGTTTCACTCATTTGAGATCTCATTTATAATATTCATTTTATCATAACGATTTTTTTTATTCGTCCACATCTTAACTATTATTGAACCTATATTTCTATCGTAGTTTTGTTTTACTTGATCAAACAATTGTTTCTTCCTGGTTAAGTCTTTTGAATTTCATCTATATATATCATCATATTCGTACCAAGCAACGCTCTAATATTTTTTAAAAGGATTTTTGGACGCTAATATACTGAACTTTTGGGGTATTGAATAATAAATACACTAAATTTTGACTTTTGACTTTGGACGATAATACATTGTACTTTGAGGGTGTTGGACAATAATGCACTCAGAATAATTCAGACGGTGGCTGACTTGGTGGCGATCCTGCGTGGCAGACACGCCATGTTGGATTACCACCAAGTCAGCCACGGTCAAAATCTTTCCATGTGGATTATTATCCAACACCCCCTAAGGTACAGTGTATTATTGTCCAAGGTGAAAATTTAGTGTATGATTGTCTAATGCCCAAAAATTCAGTATATTAACGTCAAAAATTCTTTTTTTTAATGTATTTATATATGAATGATTGGGTATTTTTTTTTTTAGTTCGGGACAACACCAAGGTATTTGCTAGTTTGTATAGACGAGTGTCATTTTATCCAAGCACCCCATACCATCTGCCACAGAGTTTTTTTTTTTTTTTTTAATAAATAAACTACATATAAATTAAAGAGGAGAGAGAGAGAGAGAGTCCTAAAATACGACAGAGAACAGAAGAAAACAAGAGGAGGAGAGATCGTATATGTGAGATAAATTGTGATTGGCACGTCCCAAGGATCTCAACTCATCGAAATCTCTGCGCCATTGCTGATCCAATCACTCAGGTATCAAGTTCTTTTTTTCCTTCTCCGATCACCTAATTTCTGCTCCTTTTCCCCAAATTTTTCCGATTTCCATTGACAAATTGATTTTAACATTTGCTGGGTTTCTGGCAATCTCCAATTTCTTAATTAGGGTTTCGCCCTGAATTTGTAGAGCATATAGCAGTGAACTAGGTCTTCTCAAATCCCTTATAATTTATTCCATGTTCATCTAAGCATCGGTTGAATTACAGCGATTCCAGCTAATTTTTCTAATCGTGCCAGGCGTTGGGTCAAAGGGAGTGTCTTAGATGCGAGATTTCTGCTCCAGTGATTAAGTTTGATTCATCGTTATGATGCTAACATTGATTTCTGAGCTTGATGAATGAACATAGACATGGGATTGTGATTATAAATTAGATCCTTCTGCTATAGTTGGAACTTCCATTTAGCTTCTGATTATATGAAAAAAAAATTGTGGAGGTTTTGTGCATAAATCTAAGTAAAGTCAGAATCCTCCCAGGGATTTTGGGTATGTGGATATGCGGCCTTACGTTTGGGATAGAATTGCATTATGGCTGTTATTCTGGACCCAGAATATCAAATCGATTGACTATGCACTGCTTCTGCTTTGAACAAACAAGAGAATAGTTTAAACAGCACATTCTACTTGGTTAAACTATAATATAATGTTGGAAGAGGTTCCCAAAAGGAGTCCTTCAAAGTGCCATGAATGTGTCCTGAAGGGAGTGTCCATCAAATTGAACTATGTGAAGTGATTGTTCTGCCTTGGAGTTCATATGGAAGATCAAGTGACATGGATGGTTGAAAGAGGCTTTTTTATTATTATTATTTAAATTATTAGCTATTATTATCTATTGTGACAACTATGGATATCTTAATAAACCACTGAGGTCCCCTTCAAAAACCAAGTCCATAGTAGAAGCAGAACTTTGCTGTTCCTACAGGTTTATGTCAAAATTGTAATGTAATACTTAATAACTATCTCAATTGTTCCTGCAGCAGTGATGATGAAGAAGTCCGTACGTGCCATATTTTCAGTTTTGCTCGTCGTCTCTCAACTATGCTTAGCGCTGACATTGGAGTCCACTGGCCCTGCATTTATGTGGTCTCCTCACATTGAGATGTATGAATTACACTTTCTCTGTGTCTCTTTTTAAGTGCTGTTGTAATTTGTGTCAAATCGTCAAAATCTTTGGGAAACACTGCCGCGTTTTTATTCAAGTAATATGTAGAGGATGCTGTGAGTAGAAGAAGCATTTTCCCGTGGCATTTGATCTATGTTTGAGCTTTACCAGTAACGATACTGTTGTATGTACCCTCTTCTATAAGTTGCACAAACATGTATACTTGAGGCATATGATGAGTGTGGGAGAGGATGCTGTACATGAGAGATTTGCAATCTTTCTTGGAATCCATTTTGTGTCCTTGAACATATTTTGATGTTTTGATGATGTGTTGGCTTCTGTGCGGACTAGTGTTATTACCTGTTAGCGGGCTTGATACATATCTAAAGTAGTTCATTTGTTGAAGAGACTTTTTCTAATGTCTAGTAACTGTATGAAAACTTGGGTTTTGCCTCATCTGCTAGGATTTTATGTTTCCCTAATGCTTTGTACTTTCACCTCTGATGTGGTAATTAACTAATTATCAATGTGGTATTCTTTTTATTTTTGTTGGTTTCATACTTGCATGCCATTCTACTGCTTCACGTTGTTGATAGTTTGATATATTTTTTTTCCTCCGTTTGAATTTGTAAAGCAGCATGTTGGACATGATTTCATTGATGTTGACAGGCAACCAGTCACATATTTCTGTTTTGGTGTTTCATTATGTTACTTCTTCTGTCAGGAAGCCATATTATCATAGTGACCCCTAATACAGTTCAGTTTGTTTTATATTCAGCTATCCAAATAATTACTGCAACATCATAACTCAGCCTTGTATTATTCTTTTTTTATTCAAATAGGGAGCTAGAAGAAACTGTAAATTATCAAACACTCTCCTCAAAAGATTTGGTGAAGTCTCTCATGGCTAAAGGGAGGTGGTCAAACATATTGGTAGGGAGTTTCTTTGCTACTGTTACTTTCAAGTCTTATTCTTTAATAAGAGTATGCTGCAACATTCTCACATTTTGCATGTGGTTTGTTGTTTTGTTGTGTTGTCTTAGTGTGATGGTGAAGCACCTCGTCAACTAGTTGATGTCGCAGTTGTTTTTGTTGGGAAAAAGGTATGTGGTTCATTAATACTTTGTATGATTCTTATTTATCATACCAAAGTAGCTCCCTAGGCTGTAGCTTCTGGTCTGTAGGGAATAGTGATGATCGCATGGTGTCTTTCTTATCATTTTTTATGGCCAAGACTGCATAAGCTCATCAACTACCTTGAGAATAAATGTGGAGAAAGGAATTAACTTGTGGTACTCAAGCCTGTTTATGCCATCTCAAGAACCATCTTTGATGCTCTGAACTGCAACATGGATAGCTCCGCAATTCAAATAGAAAAGAAACTTAACCTGTGGCATTGAGAGGCAAATAGTGTCCTTTGAACTGCCTGATTCACATTGTGGATTTATATTTGATTTTCTCTGACCTTCGGGCCCATTGGAGTGTTTTTAATGGCCGGACTGTCTTGTTGATGTCTCTAGTATGTCAATTTAACAGATTGCTGAGATGTGAAAGGGACAAAGATCCTTGTAGCTGTCTAGGCAACCCTTATGATATTGTCAATTTTATAAGCTGGAAAACTAGGGTGTCATTCTAGAATGATAGGTCACATGATCTGAATATAAACCATAGTTCTGATTTACCATTGTCCTGTTTGTAACAAGAGGAAAGGTTAAGGCTGCTATGGCCCCTCATTTTGAGCCACTATGAACACCTGCTTAGATGAGACTCTAGATTATGGATATGATCTGGACATTTGGACAGATGGACTTAATTTGATGCTATAGATTTTAGAGGTGGGGAATGACTCAGTTTCAGTGTGAATTTCGTATGGATGTTTAGATGTGGAACCCACCTTTTCTCTCTTCTAATGAAAAGTGCAGATTTCCCGCCCTCTATGGTCCAAGAGGAGTCAATGATGCTTTGTCTACTAAGACTTTCCATTTCCTTTTATCATAATTTGAACTCAAGTCCTGGAACACTGAAGCTTGCCTGTGAAGAGATACTTTGATTTTGTACTCATATAAAGAATCCAGTAGAAGTGACATCAGACATTACTGATTCGGCTGTGATCATGCATTTGTTGGACATGTTATGTCTCAGTTTTGAACTTGACCTAGGTGCAGGCTGCCTATACATGCTCGACTCCGCATTGACCCTTATCGGAGAATTTGTGGATGCTTACAAGCTTCTGCCCTTTCTCAGTCTGTGTGCCCCCCCATTCTAAATCCAATGTAAACAAAAGAGTGGGAGTGCTTCCAGTAGGCCAAACGCAATAATGTCTTCCTTCCACCTAGGTGTTTTTTTTTTTTTTTTTTGGGAAGGTGTTCTTTACTATTACGAAGAAAAAAGAAATAACGCATCAGATTGGCTTCTGGATTTTCTGATGAAAGCAAATGGAGACTATTTTCTTTGTGATTCTTCATGAATTTTTTTTAGTAAAATTGGATTATAAAAATCTCTACTTCGGGCGGTTGGACAATAATAATTCAAACTTATAAAATGCACGCGAGCGGGTCCCAAATTTCAAATAATTGTATTTCTTTTGGACCACCACCGAGTGCATACCCTATATATCGAAGATTTGTCTACTCCCAAACTTAGCACAACACTTCAACGTGATTTTTAGTGATTTTGCAAATTATTATTTTGATTTTATTTCTAATTTTATGATTCTCCCCTTCTATAACTTTAAAAAAATACAAAATTTCAAAATTTGGGACCGTTGGCGTACATTTTCAAAGTTCGAATTGTTATTGTCCAATCGTCTAATGTAGGGATTATTAGAATCTAATTTTCCCTTTCTTCATCACCATCTAGTGTGGAAAGTGACAAATATGCTTTTTGAGCCTTTTCTTCCTCTACAAAACTGTTGTGGATACTTAGCAGTTGAATTGTAAAGTGGGATATTGATAATGATTGTGAAATTAAAGAGAGGGACTACATTCATGGCTCCTTGTCCTTGGCTATCTGAAACTTTTTCATAGCCTGTTTGAGTATTGCTGATTCCCCACTTCAATTTGCAGTTGCATTCGCTGGATATATCTGGAAAAAGTGTTGCGGATGCTGGACTAGTGGATTTGCTCAAGGTTATATTGACCTTTTTCCTCCCTCTGTGGCTCTGCCGAAAAAGGCAGCTGTTATCTTTACCCACATTCCCCAGTTATTGTGCTGGGTTCTGATTCTTACTGTAAAATCTCTCATTAACAGGACTCTTTCACAAAATCCAACTTCTCAATGGCATATCCATATGTTTCAACAAAGGGAAAAGAAGGCACATTGGAAAATTCTTTGGTTCAAGAGTTTGAGGAATCGTGTGAACACAAGTTGAGAGTCAGGAATGTTGTTGTCACTGAATCTTGCTCCGTAGAGGACAAAGGATATACCAGACTTATGGACCTGCAGTCAGTGCAGGTATTTACATATTTTGCACTTGGCGACTTATAGTATTGTACGTAGCTTCTATTGAGAATACTTATTTGCAACTTGATTAATGATTAGGAATATGTGGCTTCAAAAGTGGAGAAAGATACCAAAGGTGAGCCAGATCTGCTAGTGTTCTGCTATGATAGCAGCTCCAATTCTTTGAACGAACCTGATCAGGCCCATTCTGAAGGTATATTGTGGAAACATATGCACTCAGCATTTTTTTAGTTTTTGTGGACCGTTGAAATCTCTTTCTTCAGTGCCTAAACATAGACTGATTTATCGACATTGCAGGGGATGCCTTTCATAAGCTGACAACCTCGTTGGAGAATTCTGGTGCAAAATATGCAGCCCTTTATGTTTCAGATCCATATAATCCCATCGAGTACCCCAGCCACCAAATAGAAAGGTTTCTTGTGGAGGGTGCCGTCAATGTTTCTGGAAATTATACCTTGTGTGATGCAGAGTGCCTGGTCAAAAAATCTCTCCTTGAGGCAGTTTTTGTCGTAAGTGTCTTCCTTTCACCTCTCTAGTGGAGCGATTGTTATATGGTTTGCCTTGTTTCCTTGTGTGTCTCTTTCTTTGCTTTTGCTACCAATGTTGGTTCTTTTTGTTCCAAATAGAAACATAACAATCATTTTAATTGGTCTGAAACAACAAAAAGAAAATGATTGCAGATGCTACCCCTTAGATTAAAGAAGCCCAAGGCGCAAAGGGGTTCCGGAGCCTAGGGCAGTCTCTGAGGTGAAGGAAGGTGCACGCTTTTTGGATGCAAGGCGCACTTCATACACACACACACACACACACACACACACATATATATATAGGAAAATTGGATTTTAATAATCCTTAATTTCACCAATTGGACAATGGTGGACCGTACTTTCACTTTTATTCTGGTGGTCCAAAAAAAAAATAAAATTGGATTGTAGTGGGATATTTTCGAGAGAATCATAGATTTTGTGTTGCATTTGATTCAAAACTTAGTATAACACTTTACATTGATTTTTAATGAATTTACAGTGTTTGTCCCAAATCTTTTTCATTTTTTTACTATTTTTTACGATTTTTTCACTTTTATTATTTTTAAAAAACCATAATAATTATTCGGAGTCTCAAAAAAATAATTTAAAAAATGTTTTAGAAACTACAAATCATTAACTTTCTAGGGGCAGGAACGAAAAAAACAAAAACAATATAGTGTAGGAATGAAAAAAATAAGAAGAATGTGGAGGTGGATTTGGTACCACTACAATTCAATTTTATTTTTTTTGGACCACCAGAATACAAAGTGAAAGTATGGTCCACCATTGTCCAATTGGTGAAAGTAGGGATTATAGAATCCAATTATCCTATATATATATATATATATATATATATATATATATATATATATATATATATATATATATATATATATCATTCCCGCATCGATGCACGAGCGAAAAGTAAAAGTTGATTGTTTGTGGAGGTGTTTTGGGGCTGGGGGGATCAAATTAGAAGGAAACACAACGTAAAGAATCTTTATTGCATATCATTTTCATTGGGATCCAAAAGGCGTGAAAAGACTCTCCTAAGGCGCACCTTTTGTGGGCCTTTTGGATGAGCCTTGCCTCACCTTGTCTGAGGCACCAAGGTGTGAGCCTTGTGCCTCACTGGGACTCAGACGCCCTTTTCATCTAAGGATGCTACCTGTATATGCTAGGTTTTGATTCAACTAAAAACTAATAGACTTAAGTGCTTAGCCTTGTTCACCATACTCAGTCGCATTCTAGCCAAGATTGCTACGCCTACATCGAGCACAACTTTTAAATTCATCTGAGCACTAGGATTCTATATGCCTTCTTTTTTTTAAAAAAAAAATATCATCATGAATCTGTAGCTCTGCTTTGACACTTCTGTGTACCCTTGCTTCTTGCCTTTTGAAATTTCGGTTTGAGTTCAGAATAGTTAATATATACTGATGCCCTGCGACCATATTCTTGAAAAACAGTTCCCTCAAACTGCCAACTTTTTTTTATATGCTTTATCTGGTCAATGTGAATATTTGAACAAACCTGTACTCCTTTTGAAGGGGTGGAAGTGTGGAACTTCTTAGGGATTACAGCTCGCTCATGTTTGCTTGCATGTTGTGGCTGGATTTCTTCTGTTGCTAATGATCTCTCTGCCAAAATTGCCAGGCCATAGTCCTACTTATAATATTGATCTCCGGACTCTGCTGTATGATGGGCATTGATACTCCTACAAGGTTCGAGACACCACAAGAATCTTCATAAGCTTTCTATTTCCTGAATGGTTGGTCTGTTTTGTAGCATAGCCTCCAGTCTACCATTGTAGGATGATGATGATGAGATTCTGTCGAACCAAGGTAGAAGAGCTTTGTGCCTGGTTGAAACCCTACTGTGGTTGTATTGTCGTCAATTGGCAGGGTGGTGAGAGAACCCTTGTAAAATTCTTTCTAAATGCTTTTGACAATTTTCTTAAATCTTTTGTGAGATGGTGTTGTATTTACCTCCATTTGTTTCTAAACACTGAACTTGTTCAATAAGCCAGAGTTCAGTTTGGTATGCATGATATCAGCAAAATAAATTTGGTTTGCTATTATGAATCTTAGAATCTATCATCATTTCTGCCATGCAACAAGTGAAGATTTGCAGCTGTTGATCATCTATTTTTTTACTCTTGCCTGTCATCTGTTGAGATATGTCCTGAAAATCATGCATGTGGAGCGACTACTTTATATGGTATGATACAGGTGTGTCAATAAATACACGGTTGTGTATGTTTTTGAGCAAAAGACTTGGACAGTTGGTTAACACGCCTGGGTACACTACTGTGAGTACACAGCCCAATGATTTTTATTTTTGGGAATATAGGGTTGTGCTTACCATTAATCAAGATCACCACCCTCTTGAACCATCGACATACATTCCACTATTATTATTCTAAGAGTTGTGAGATTAATTTTAAGTGTTGTATTAATTTCTTGTTGATTTCTTTTGGGCTTATTGCTTTGAAATCGATCCTTGTATTAGCTCTCACGTATAGTGGATTTGTTCATCGCCGTCTTTCCGTTTTTCTTTTGGGCTTAACATAAATTTTGGTGTCCTCAATATTGTTATTTTTTATCCATCAATTTATTACTTTCTTGATTGTTTGTGTGTCGATTCGAACCAGCTAATTTTCATTACAGCACCTACTAACCATGAACTGGAGTAATGAAGGATTTTTTTTTTTTTAATCCTACTATCGAATAATGTTATTAATGTTTACACTTACTGCTTATTCTGGACTTAAGATAATTGATAAGTAACTTATGGTGAATAAGTGCGCTAATAGTAATGGAAGTAAGAGCAATGATGAGATTATACGTGAACAGTATGATGAATTTTTCGTAAGTGCTAATAGTAATGGATGTGGATCAATGGTGAAATTATACCTATAAACAATATGATGAATTGTTGATGACGTTGATCAATTTTATAATAAAAAAAATACACTAATTCTTACAATAGGTTGCAAAGTTGAAAAAAACAATCTCAAAATGAAAGGTTTGTACAACATTTTAATTGTTTTTAGTCCATAGACCTAGACAAGAGTGGATTGAGAATTGAGATGGCTTATGGAACAAAGGTCGTCGGATCATCAATTGTGTTATTCTTCATTTCTTCTCCTTTTTTTTTTTTTTTATAAAAAAGAAGCAAGCTTGGCTCCGTTCTTTTATGCGGTACCACAAATTTCCACACCGCACTTTACCGCAACTTACCGCAATCCACCGCAACTCATCGCACATTACCATTTACCTTTTTATCATTAACATTACATTTCAACACCCATTTATTATTCCTACCGCAACTTACTGCAATCTATCGCAACTCACCGCAACTTACCGCATCGCAACTTACCGCACCGCAAATTCACCGCATAAAAGAACGGAGCCTCAACGAGGAGAGTTGCATCACTTATGAGCACATCATCCAAATATGTTCCTGAGCAGAACCTAGCGACCAATTTAGGTCCCGTTCTTTTATGCAGTAACTCGTGGTGTGGTACCGCATCACACCGCACTATTCAATAAATACCACACTTCACCACACTTTACCACAATCATTACCAAAATATTTCTTACTTTTCTCTCTCCTCACTTTTCTCATCTACTTTTGTAATAACCCACCCCAAAATCATGTTTAATTATTTATAAATCACAATAATTATCCAAATCGCGTTATAAATTTTTTCGCGTTTACCTTTATTTATTTACTTATTTATTTATTGATATCGGTGTCAAGTCTCGTGCAGGAGATGGCTAAGGTGCCGAATTATCGGCTTAAAAGATTACTTTATATATTCATTCAATGAGTTAAAGTATTTCAGGTTATACGATGTGTTTATAAATTTATTTACCGAGAAACGGTTAATAATTATCCGCCTCGATTTCTATATATATTTTACCGTCCCAATTTTAATTTATTTAGTTTCATTTCCTTTACATAATTTTAAAGAGGTAATTTTTTCCACTTTATTATTCTTAATCCAAATTCCTTTGTATTTTATTGTTATGTTACCAAATTATTATCAATATATTTAATTTCCTACAAAAACCCAATACTTCAATTTATTACAACAATTACAATATATTTATCCTATTGTTATCATCCTATTACTATTTAATTAAGGTTTATTTTAGTTATTATTAACATTAGTTTTAATTAGATGGTGGATATATATATATATATATATATATATATATATATATATATATATATATGTTTTAGTGAGGTTAAGTCATTTTACTTCCACTCAAATTAGACAATCCCTCAAGAGCTACCCCTTCCTCCTTCTCCCTCCAACCAGCCGGCCACTCCAGCCACCACCACCGACCTTTTTCCGGCCAGCCGGCGCCGGAAACCGCCAGCCACCAGTGGTCGCCGCCCTCCTCTTCCTCCCTCTTGTGTTTTTCTCCAATTTTGTCTTCAAGGGTAACCTCTCAAAACCCCCAATTTCAATTTCTCTAAACCCTAATCTGAAAAACTATGTTTTACATATGTTTCTTTTGTAATTTCTATCTCTTTTACTCTCTTTTATCTTAAATTCAAGTATATAATTGTATTGGTTAAGTTAGGGTTAAGTTTTGAGTACATGCATGTGTGTTTCTAAGTGTTTATGAGGTTTTGTGGATGAATTCACGGTGGATGATGATTATATGTTAATGCATGTGAAATTCTTGAGAGATTCTTAGTAAGTAAGGGCTGTGTTTATGTTTTGAGATTATGAATTAAGTGTTATTATGTTTAATTTGGGTGAATTAGTGAGGTTTTGGTGCAAGAGTTCAAGAACAAGTCCTTTATGTAGAGTTTATGTTTAATCCATAGTTGCATGTGGTTTTTAAGGTCCTTGATGAGTAAATTTTCAAGGTTTATATTCTGGAAATATAGTGGATTAAAGTTAGGAGAGGTTTGATTATGTTTAATATGGTTAAGAGTGAGAAAAACTCAATTAAAAACTGAGATATTGGTGTTTAAAGCCTCTGTTTCGATTCTGGAAATTTACAGTAGCATAAAAGTGGGATTTTTACCCAAATTTCTACTCCATTTGATAGCTTAAGGTGTTAGCAAACCATAGGCTTTGGAATTTCGAGTTTCCGATTAGTATAGCCCGAGTTACGACCAAAACCGTGAAGGTACAATTTTATATACGAATTCTGAGTCACTGTATTGAGGGCTGTTTTTCGTGCCTTTGGAGATCTCTTTAGTTTTTATGGTAAACATGAAAGTTTTAGGCCACGTTGCAAGCTTTCCAGAAAGGTATGATTCGTAGTCATCCGATGTCGGGAGTTTGAGTTACGAGCCCGGGAAGCAGGCTGTCCAGAACAACGTTTCTGCCCAATTTAGCTTATGTAAATTAATATCTTTTGGGCCTCAAACCAACCCAATAAGGGGTTCTAAGCATAAGTGTGTCATGGTTATAAGTTGTCATTTTGGAGTTATGGGTTAAGGCTAAGAGTACCATTTTGGAGTCTTAAGTGAGTCTTAAGGATAGCTTCCAAAAGCTAGTAAGTTTGGCAAAGTACCTTTTTCCCCATCTTTCTTTAACATAATGTTCAATGTCTTTGGTCTAGCTAAGAATTTCCTTTTAGCTTGATAGCCTCCAAGTCCTAAATCAATCCAACCTTTGGTACTTAAGTCATCGATCCAAGCTTGTTCTTGTCACATTCGGATGTGTACCTCTTACTCCGTTTCGCTATTCATTTGCTATCACATCATCAAACCGTGTGTGGATCCATCATTCTCATTCTAGCTTTCAAGTTATAATTACCCCAATCATCATCGATTCAAGCTTATTTTCTTGGATTCAAGCCCTTTTTATTCGAATCATCTTCTACGTCATTATTCTCATGTTTTTTCCGACCCGGAAATTCTAAGGTTTTATATGCACAGCTTCTGTCCGGGCCCATTTTGGAGCCCTTCCACTCGTTTTTAGCCTCTGGTGCTGTTAACAAAGTTGTAGATTATGTTTTTCCCTATTCCGGGATGTACTCTTTCACTTCGTTTCGATTTTCCTAACTCAAGTTTTGCTATAAACTCTATTTTCTAGACAACCTGAAATTTTATTCCTAAAGTTATTTCATTGATATTACTAAGTTTCTAAATTTGTAAATCTAATTTAGAACCTTATTCGGTTCTTCATTTCTATTTATTCTTATTTTAGTTGACAAGTTTCGAAAGCCATCTCCAAGCCAAGACGCGCCGCCAAGGTCTTTAGCGTCCCAAGGTACGCGAATTGTCCAACTTTTACAATCTAAGTTATAGTCATGATTCATTCAATTTATGCCATGTCAAGTTTTATGGTTTACAATGCCTTTATATTTAACAGTGGACCCGCACTCTATGTTTATATTTACTTTCATTTTTTAGCACTCCTGATCGAGTGCCTTGACTTACAAGATGTCGACTACTTGGCAGTCACCCATTCCAAGTTTTGGTCAACTTGGGCATACGCGTGTGTGAGGTGCTTGCACCGATCGTAAGGGTTCCACCTACTTTCTACTCTCATTTGCTCATGTTTATGCATATATTCATGATCATGTCATTCAAGTCCTGTTTTAATCCCCTTCCCTTGTTTTCAAAATGAATTTAAATGCCGGTACCAAAACCGTTTTCGAACGGTTTACGTCTTTGAGGTTTACGTCTTGAGTGTTTCCCCACTCACCTTTTTGCAATGTTTTAATGATTTGTTTTAGGAGGTTCGAGCTCCCAAGGCAAGGACAAGTCGGTTCCAAAGTAGTTCAAGGCTCTCAAGGTAGTTCTCTAAGGAAATCATCGGTTAGCAAGGGCGAGCAGGATTTTGGAAGTTGTATCAGTTTTTAAGCTATGTTTAAGTTTATATATTTTATCCAAGGGTTGTAATAGTTTTATATGTGAAGGTTCTTAAGTTAGTAAGTTATCTTGTGGTTTTGGAAGTTTCTTTGGTGTTGTTGCCTTGTCTCTTTTGGGAGACGGCGGTGACACTTCAACCTAAAAGTGTTCCGCTGCGCTAATCGGGGGCTTAGCTTCTCTAAGTAGAGTTTAACCCTGTGATTAAGGTTGGGGTGTTACAACTTTTTACATTCTCTTTGCTTACCTACCCCACCTACCACAACTCCCACCACAACTCACCACAACCCACCACACTTTATCACACTTTTTCAAATTCCATGGAGAGTTTACAGATAGTATCAGAGCATACCCGCGACCGTGAGCTGCGCCAGTGGACGGGAGAGCCATGGACAGTCACCTAGCGGGGCAAAGATTCTGGAGTGGATTGTGGCACAACGAGGACGTTGTGCACTTAAGTGGGCGTGACTGTAACACCCCGGTATATGGTTGAAGTGTGACTTAAAAGGATTGAAAGGACTACTTATATCACCAAGGTGCACCTTCTTTTATGGTAGCTTATTCGTTGGGAACCTCTCAGTTAAGCGTGCTTGGCTGAGAGTAGTCTCAGGATGGGTGACCTTCTGGGAAGTTTTCCCAGCCAGCGTGTGAGCGAGGAGAAGCACGTTGGAAAGACTCGTGGTGATTTGTGGGGCTAGTCAGCAATCCTTGAAGACGTTTCTAGTAATGCCCGCGACCCGGGAGGGGTCGGGGCGCTACAACTATAGATTGCTCACCGAATTGGGTCTAACTATAGGGCAGAAGGAAAGGAAACCCAAACACCACCCCACCCCACTTAGGGCTATAAAAATCCATTTGATCCACTAACTTGGATTTATCTAACTCAGAAAAACTGGGTATGGTCACCATTTTTCTGTTTGAATTCAAAATTCAAGCAACAGGTCAAATCTAAATTAACATTTGGGCCAGGTTTGGTTTTCAGTGTTTTGTCAATTTAGGTTTAGATAACTTCGATCAATTGAACAACCAGGTTCGAACATGAGAAATCTTCAATTTTGATATTTTAGGGCTTGTAAAGTTCACTGGTAAATGCTAAATCTCGTAAATTTACTTTTGGTAAGTTTTAGTAAGTTTACATTAATTTTGATAATTTTGGAAATATGTTATGTTTTTTATATAATGTTAAATATATGTGAATTATATATTGATAGTAAAAAATTAAGAAACATGTAAGAAATTCAACTTTTTTTATATTGTTCTACTTTTTTATTGTTTTATTTCTGTATATATTATTTTTTTAAAATTTTAAATTTGAGGATTTTAATTTTAAAATTTTAAAATTGAAGTTTTTAATTTGTATATTTTCTATTTTTCTATTTCAAAAATTTTAAAATTTTTATTTTAAATTTAAAAATTTAAAAATAGAACATTAAAAACTTTATGTTTTTAGATTGTATATTTTATATTTTATATTTTATATTTTATTTTTCTAATTTTTAAGTTTTTAATTTTTAAATTTCAACAATTAAAATTTTAAAATTTAAATTTAATGTTTTAATATTTTTAATTTTAATTTAATTTTTCTGAATTTTTGTAATTCATTTCTAATTTTTTCATATAATTTTTAATTTTTCTATTTTTTAATATTTTTAATTTTTTAAAATTTTGAAAATTTGAATGTTTTGAATTTTCATTTTTTAGATTTTTAATTGTTTCATTTTTTTATGTTTTGAGTTTTGAGTATTCATTTTTAATTTTTAACTTTATATTTTTGCTATTTTTTATATTTTCAATGTTACTGCAACAAAGATCGTGACTTTCAATTGATCGTCCACCCCATTGTATAAGGCTTGAATGGGAACCCATGACTCAAATCCATGCTGGGGGCATTAGCGAAGCAAATCCTTGAATCTCTCTCATGCATCATATAGATTCTCATCCGGCTCTTGAGCGAAAGTGGAGATCTGATTCCTTAAGTTCGTCAACTTGCATGGTGGGAAGTACTTTGCCAAGAAAACATTAGCAAGTTTATCAAAGGTGCTTATGGAATTAGCCGGAAGGGAGTCTAGCCACTCCCATGCTCTATCCTCGAGGGAAAACGGAAACAATCGCAGCTTGATTGCATCCGGCAAGGCCCTGTTGGCTTTTAAGGTGTCGCACACTTGACGGAAGACGCGCAAGTGCCAGTTGGGATCCTCACTTGGGAGACCACGGAAGGACATAGTTCGTACTAGGTCGATGAGAGAGTTCTTCAACTCGAAATTGTTCGCCCCCACACTTGGAAGATTAATGGCGATTGGAGGGTTGGTGACATTCGGAGTCACATACTGGCCAAAGGTTCTTGGTTGTTCTTCCTCAGCCATCTCACTCTCTTGCGCGGGTGTTTCTCTACTAGCTTCTTCTAATCTTTGTCTCTTCCTCCGAAAGTGGAAAGTTCGCTCGTTCTCAGGGTCGAACTCGAACTCCGAAGACTGTTTGTAACGCCCCAAATCCACAATCCCGGGGTTACTCACTAACCGCTCGCAAACCCGTGATTAGCGCAGCGGAAATCTCAAGGATTAGGGGTATTACCGTCGTCCCAACAACGGACAAGGCAACAACCGAACAACAATAATCACAACCACAAATCAACAACGATGACTCCAACTCCAAGTTCGCAATTACATAAACCACCATACAAGCATAAAGTTGGATAACAACTAACCACTCATACACTTATACATCAATTACCATACTTGGTTCCTAGATTCCATATCACCCATAATTTGAAATCCACTCCGAAGAGCATCACTACCTCCTTTACTTGACTAGGAGAAACACTCCACTTGATCTCGCTTGACTTGAGGAATCGAGCCGCCTAAAACAAAACATTAAAACATTCGCAAATGAGTGGGGGAAACACTCAGTACACAAACCTCTATTAAGTAAAATGCATTTCCCCAACAAACTTTCTTGATGGCCCGTTAAAACTTTTCGAAAACGGGAAAGGGGAAATGAAATAAATTGTTGAATATATATATATATATATATATATATATATATATATATATATATATATATTGTAATACCCCGCCCTAAATCATATGTATTACAGTAGTTAATCTATTTTAATTAGTTATAATTTGTTAATTAAATACTTTGTACCTTGTGGTTAGCTAATGGTGACAGGTCTCGGAGGAATGGCGAAGCGGCAAATTTTACCGATCAAAATTCTTAATCGAATTTTGTTACAATATATTTTGGACCTTATATTATAATTATTTTAGGTTCTACTATTTTATTTTAAAGTCGGGTTATTTACCATTTCGATTTTTACGGCCAAACGGTTTAAATTTAGTTTACCGATTTCTGATCTTTTTAACCCACTTAAATTAAATATGATTTGTAGCAATTATGTACTACCATTTTTATGTTTTACTAAGAGTGTTAGTTTTATAATTAGAGTATTAGTATTATAGTTATAATTGTTATTACTTTAGTTAAGTAAGGGAGTATGATATATATAGTTAAGTGGGAGGCTAAGAGTCTTTTATTTCAAACCAAAAATCACAACACACTTTCAGCTCTTCCCTCTCCCTCCACTGCCGAGCAGCCCCCCCCCGCCCCCTCTGTTTTGCGGTTTCCGAGTTTCAGTGGCTTTCGGCCAAGTTTCGTGACCACTTGCTCCCCTTCCATTCCCACACTTCCTTGCTCATTTTTGTCATCTCTTTCAAGAGGTATCTCACCCTACACTCCTCCATTGTTGTATAATTTGAAAGCTTTGATATTTATGTGTTAGAATGATGTTTTGTACCTAGTTATCTCTTTCTTTCATGAATTTTGAGGTATAAATTGTTAGGGTTGATTTTGGTGAAGAATCAAGTGTATTGTTTGAAGTTTATGTGATCTTTTGATGAGTTTATGTATATTGATGAAGTAGATGTTGTTCCTTGGAGGTGCATGTGGTTTTGGATGAGATTTTAGAAGTTTTACTCTCTGTTTTACAAAGCTAAGCAAGTATTATTATGTTTTTAGATGGTTTACATGAGTATTGTGAAGGAAATGGTGTTGAATGCAATGTAGGTTAAGTGCATGTAACTTGGTGTTGTTGCATGTGGATTGTCCAAGTATGGATGGTGGTTTTTAGAAGTCTAAATGCTGGACATTAGTGAGGTTATGTATAGATTACAACTGGTATATTATTAGTGTAAAGGTTGGATGAAAGTAATCTATGCATGAGGGCAAAATCTGACCCTAAACATTCTGCCCAAAATGTGATTTTTAAGGGAGATATTAAAATTAGTTTTGAGCCCAGAATATGGTGTAAAAATGTAGCCAAGAATGTTAGCAAACACCGGGCTTTGGAATTTCGGGTTTTCGATTTGTATAGCTCAAGTTAGAGCCAAAACCGTAAAGGTATGTTTTTATATACGAATTTGGAGTCAGTGTTTTATTGGGCATTTCTCGTCCATATGGAGTTGGAATTTGAGAAAGTGTTCAACATAAGAGTTTTAGGAGACGTTTCAAGCTTTCCGAAAACGTATGGTATGTGTCCAACCGATGTCGGGAGAGAGAGTTATAGAGCCCGGAAGAGGGTTGCAAAACTGGAATTTTCTGGGTAATTGATAAATGCATTAATTGGGTTAAAGGTTATTATATTGAGCTTATAATTGGTTTTATGGGTGTGTAACCTAAGTCATATGACCTTTATGATATATCCCATAAGTAGGAACCATGGAACTCGGTTTTAAAGGTTTTAAGGAACCCCGAGATCTTTTAAACTATTCTACGTTTTCCGTTTTAATTTACCGAAAACTCATAAATTTAAGGAAATGAGTTCATTTTACTTTAGAGTTTTAAAGTCTCTTTGAGAAATTTAAGGTCTATATGTTACAAGTATTCTTTAAGTCATAGAGCTCCTTTGAGTTTAAAGGAAATTACAAAGTTCTATTGATTTTGTCTAAGCACCAAAACCGCACATGAATATATCTTGGTATTTTACTGCATTCTGTCCGGAGCCTTTTTCGGGCTCTTCTCACCCTGTTTAGCGTCTGGCCCAGTTGACAAACTTGTGGATTATGTTTTTCCTTCAGAAAAGTACTCGCATAGCGAAATCCGAATTTTACAGCCCGAGTTACGACCAAAATACTATTGTCATAAAAACCTGAAATTTTTATACGATTTATTTCCAAAACTCTTTTGTGAGGCCCTATGTCCTCACCTTTTCATAGCTTCTATTCTAATACCGAACTCTATCATTTTAAGCTCAAAGTTCAGCCTCGACCCGAGCCATTCCCGGCGAGTTCACCCCGAGCGATCCATGTTCAAGGTACGCGAATTGTCCAACTCTTCGCTCCTTTATATTTACGATTCGCTTTATATTTACGATTTATGCTTTATGTTCACGATTTATGTTTTATGGTTACGGTTTATGCAAATATTTACGTTTTATGTTAAAGGTTTACGATTTATGTTTATATTTATGGTTTATGCTAAAGGTTTACGGTTTATGTTAAAGGTTTACGATTTATGTTTATATTTACGGTTTATGTTAAAGGTTTACGATTTATGTTTATATTTATGGTTTATGTTAAAGGTTTACGGTTTATGTTAAAGGTTTACGATTTATGTTAAAGGTTTACGGTTTATGTTAAAGGTTTATGATTTATGTTAAAGGTTTACGGTTTATGTTGAAAGTTTATGATTTATGTTAAAGGTTTACGGTTTATGTTAAAGGTTTATGGTTTATGACAAATGTTTACGGTTTATGATCAATGCTTACGGTTTATGATCAATGTTTACGGTTTATGATAGATGTTTATGGTTTATGCTAAATGTTTACAGTTTGTGCTAAGTTATGCTTTTATGATTATTGCTCCTTTATGATTACGATTTATGCTAATTTATGCTTTTATGATTATTCATGGTTTTGAGTGGTCCCATTTTATGGATTCTATGTTCTATGTTCTAGCTAGTTACGAGAAGTGCTAGCCTTTTATGTTTTAGATGCTCCTGATCAGTGTCCTAGACTGGCGATGTCTGTGCATGGCGATCACCCATCCAAACTCGGTCGGTTTGGGCGTGCTTGCGAGATGCTTTGCATCGATCTAAAGGGACCCAAAACTCTTAAGTTTATGTATTTACTTCTAAGTTCATGTAGCGAGTTCTTTCTTTATGAATTCAAGTTACTTTTACTCATGTATATGTTTATGTTCATGCCATTTCAAGTTAATGTTTTATTACCCCTTCCCGTTTTCAAAATGAATTTAAATCGGCACTAAAACCGTTTTGAGCGGTTTGGCGTGTTGAGGTTTACGTATTGAGTGTTTCCCCACTCACTTTTCGCAATGTTTTTAATGTTTTGTTTTAGAAGTCCGAATTCGAAGTAAAGGCAAAGGCAAGCGGGTAATGTCGCGTGTTATAGCGAGGTAGTCATGGTTAAAGTATCTGATCGACTTGGGAGTCGCATGTTTTGAAGTAACCATGTTTATGGAAGAAGTGTTGTATTTTGTCCTCTTTAATGGTTGTTTAAAGTTTGATGGTTATGTTTTGGAGATTCATCTTTAAGTATGAAGTTATGTTTTGGGAGTATAGTATGTAATGTTTATATGTTTTAATGATGTTCTTTTGGGTTGTTGCCTTGTCTCTTTTGGGAGACGGCGGTAATGCCTCGACCTAAGGTGTTCCGCTGCGCTAATCACAGGTTTGGGGTTCTAAGTATAGTCTTAATCTTGTGATTAAGGTTGGGGCGTTACAGTTGTGGTATCAGAGCGGAGTTATAAGAAGTATTTGGGAAGATTAGAAGTTTATAGGAAGTATGATTTGAGTATGATAATTTTGGGATTTCTATGTGTGGTTTATGCGTCCTTTTATGGGTGATATTAGAGATATGTGCATTGGTTGGTTTGGATGATGAGCTTGAAGCTCCAACTGGATGTATATATATGGTGCATATGTTTTCTTGCAGGTATGGAGATATGTAAAAATTTGGGATAGTCCAAATTATAGGGGAAGTGCTGCCCAAATTTTCTCGGAAACCGGGGAGTTTAGTGGCAATTCAAGCAAATTAAAAGTGCAAGTTAAGGGCAACATAAGAAATTGGACCTAGAAAAGTATGTCATGAGCATGAGTGTAGTGTAGATGTGAAGCATGTTGAGTTAGTCTTAAAAGAGACTTTATCAATTCAAATAAGGATTCATAAAATCCAATTCCAAGTGGGATTGGTGCGAAGCTCAAAATAGGGGCAAGGTACCTTATCAAAATGTTTGGTGAATGGGTTGAAAGGTACTATATGACACAAAAGTTTAATGTGGTTCTAGGATGGTTTATGAGAAGGGACAAGCGTTCCCTTTTATGATGAATGCGGTTCAAGATGGTTGAGACTCGGACCTTGCCTAGTTCTCTTATTTATGTTAACGAGCTTTCCTAAGGTTTTTCGTTCACGATTAGTACAACAGCAAGTTTCGGGGACGAAACTTCTTTTAAGGGGGGGGAGGATGTAATACCCCGCCCTAAATCATCGATATTCTGATGGTTAATCTATTTTAATTAGTTATAATTTGTTAATTAAATACTTTGTACCTTGTGGTTAGCTAATGGTGACAGGTCTCGGAGGAATGGCGAAGCGGCAAATTTTACCGATCAAAATTCTTAATCGAATTTTGTTACAATATATTTTGGACCTTATATTATAATTATTTTAGGTTCTACTATTTTATTTTAAAGTCGGGTTATTTACCATTTCGATTTTTACGGCCAAACGGTTTAAATTTAGTTTACGATTTTCTGATCTTTTTAACCCACTTAAATTAAATATGATTTGTAGCAATTATGTACTACCATTTTTATGTTTTACTAAGAGTGTTAGTTTTATAATTAGAGTATTAGTATTATAGTTATAATTGTTATTACTTTAGTTAAGTAAGGGAGTATGATATATATAGTTAAGTGGGAGGCTAAGAGTCTTTTATTTCAAACCAAAAATCACAACACACTTTCAGCTCTTCCCTCTCCCTCCACTGCCGAGCAGCACCCCCCAGCCCCCCCTCTGTTTTTGCCGGTTTCCGGCGAGTTTCCGGTGGCTTTCCGGCCAAGTTTCCGGCGGCCACTTGCTCCCCTTCCATTCCCACACTTCCTTGCTCATTTTTGTCATCTCTTTCAAGAGGTATCTCACCCTACACTCCCCTCCATTGTTGTATAATTTGAAAGCTTTGATATTTATGTGTTAGAATGATGTTTTGTACCTAGTTATCTCTTTCTTTCATGAATTTTGAGGTATAAATTGTTAGGGTTGATTTTGGTGAAGAATCAAGTGTATTGTTTGAAGTTTATGTGATCTTTTGATGAGTTTATGTATATTGATGAAGTAGATGTTGTTCCTTGGAGGTGCATGTGGTTTTGGATGAGATTTTGGAAGTTTTACTCTCTGTTTTACAAAGCTAAGCAAGTATTATTATGTTTTTAGATGGTTTACATGAGTATTGTGAAGGAAATGGTGTTGAATGCAATGTAGGTTAAGTGCATGTAACTTGGTGTTGTTGCATGTGGATTGTCCAAGTATGGATGGTGGTTTTTAGAAGTCTAAATGCTGGACATTAGTGAGGTTATGTATAGATTACAACTGGTATATTATTAGTGTAAAGGTTGGATGAAAGTAATCTATGCATGAGGGCAAAATCTGACCCTAAACATTCTGCCCAAAATGTGATTTTTAAGGGAGATATTAAAATTAGTTTTGAGCCCAGAATATGGTGTAAAAATGTAGCCAAGAATGTTAGGAAACACCGGGCTTTGGAATTTCGGGTTTTCGATTTGTATAGCTCAAGTTAGAGCCAAAACCGTAAAGGTATGTTTTTATATACGAATTTGGAGTCAGTGTTTTATTGGGCATTTCTCGTCCATATGGAGTTGGAATTTGAGAAAGTGTTCAACATAAGAGTTTTAGGAGACGTTTCAAGCTTTCCGAAAACGTATGGTATGTGTCCAACCGATGTCGGGAGAGAGAGTTATAGAGCCCGGAAGAGGGTTGCAAAACTGGAATTTTCTGGGTAATTGATAAATGCATTAATTGGGTTAAAGGTTATTATATTGAGCTTATAATTGGTTTTATGGGTGTGTAACCTAAGTCATATGACCTTTATGATATATCCCATAAGTAGGAACCATGGAACTCGGTTTTAAAGGTTTTAAGGAACCCTGAGATCTTTTAAACTATTCTAAGTTTTCCGTTTTAATTTACCGAAAACTCATAAATTTAAGGAAATGAGTTCATTTTACTTTAGAGTTTTAAAGTCTCTTTGAGAAATTTAAGGTCTATATGTTACAAGTATTCTTTAAGTCATAGAGCTCCTTTGAGTTTAAAGGAAATTACAAAGTTCTATTGATTTTGTCTAAGCACCAAAACCGCACATGAATATATCTTGGTATTTTACTGCATTCTGTCCGGAGCCTTTTTCGGGCTCTTCTCACCTTGTTTAGCGTCTGGCCCAGTTGACAAACTTGTGGATTATGTTTTTCCCTTTCCGAAAAGTACTCGCATAGCGAAATCCGAATTTTACAGCCCGAGTTACGACCAAAATACTATTGTCATAAAAACCTGAAATTTTTATACGATTTATTTCCAAAACTCTTTTGTGAGGCCCTATGTCCTCACCTTTTCATAGCTTCTATTCTAATACCGAACTCTATCATTTTAAGCTCAAAGTTCAGCCTCGACCCGAGCCATTCCCCGGCCGAGTTCACCCCCGAGCAGTCCACACGTTCAATCTTGAAAGAGAGAGGAAGAGAAAATGAGTGTTATACCATTTGAAATGGAAGAATAAGAGGGATTAGATGATGAGGATGATGATGGCCGAAATTTTGGCCGGAAAACTCGCCGGCGGCGGCTGGCTTGGCGGCCAGACAACAGCCGCAAGGTGGCAGTGGGGGCTGGTCTGGTCTGGCGTGGGTTTGGAGTGGGAGAGGAAGAGGTGATGAGTGAGTTGAGTGGGTGTGATTAAAATGAGAGATAACCTCCAATATCAACATATATATATATATATATCCATAGTTTACACTTAGGCCCAAAAATTCTCTTCCCTCCTCTTGGCCCTGCTGAAAACTCAACCCACATGAGGGAGAATTGATCCATTTTTAATACTTCCTCTTATACTTATATCTCCCTAATTTCTCAACTTACTGAAATTTCTTAAACTGTAAAAATGTTATCGATCACCCAAATAAATATATCCAACACCTCCATAAAATTTCGCATAATTATAACCTTAAATTTAATCGAATAAAGGAGGACCCGAAATATCGGTCTCGTTAAAAGAATTTAGATACGATCGGAAATCATCATAAAAATTTATCGGTAGAGATTTCCTGTGAAAAGAAAATTGAAGGTCTCTAACAATCCGGTCATCTGACGGCCTTACCTTTTTTTTTTGGTTTAGTTTAAGCATTGGCCCACCCCACCAACTATTGAAAAACTTGGCGGGCGAGTAAAAAAAAGTGCGTGGGAGCCACATTAATTTACAGTTTTATTATGTTTTTGGGAGAAGACTTTACAGTTTCCGAGTGAATATTTTAAGCAGCAGCACTAGTACAGTACTACCTCCGTTCTATATTAATTGTCATAATTTTGACTTTTACGGTCTTAAATAACACTTTTTGATTAATAATTTCTTACATAATATGTTATTAACAATTGCAATATTATATTTGTATGATAGAATTTTTCATTACGAATCTAATGATAGTAATTTTATATAGCAATTCATTGTATATATTGAGAAATTTATGGTCAAAATTTTTGGAGTTTGACTGCACAATTTCCAAAGACGACAGTTGATATGGAACGGAGGGAGTAGCAGGCTAGTCTGGATAGATGTGTAGTTGGGTAATAGAAATGCCCAAAGTGACGCAAGCCATGACCTAGTACTGGTTTCACAATGTCTGTATATAAACTAATAAACTTCCCAAGGCATAGAATTAAGTTGGAAAAGATGGTGGATAGTGAAGAAGAACAAGTAGTGGTTTTGGATGTGTGGTGTAGCTCTTATGCCATCAGAGTAAAATTGGCATTAGAAGAGAAAGGGATCAAGTATGTGATAAAGGAAGAGGACTTGAGCAACAAGAGTTCTCTTCTTCTTGAGATGAATCCTGTTCATAAGAAAATACCAGTTTTGATCCACAATGGAAACCCTGTTTCTGAGTCCCTTGTTATTCTTGAATACATTGATGACACTTGGCCACAACAATCCCCCTTGTTACCATCCGATCCTTATCTTAGATCTCGAGCCAGGTTTTGGGCTGATTTCATTGACAATAAGGTAACCCATTTTAATTGCTGATTCATTCTGTTGTGTTTTATAAGTAGCATTCATTGATTGACCCAAAAATTGCAGATATATGGTGGTGCAACAAAGCTATGGAGAGCCAAAGGAGAAGAGCTAGAGATATTGAAGACTGAGTTTCTGGATAGTTTGAAGGTATTAGAACAAGAATTAGGAGATGGGGAGTTTTTTGGAGGTGACAAGTTTGGGTATGTAGATGTTGCATTTGTGCCAGTAACTATTTGGTTTTATTCATTGCAAGTATGCTGGAATGTGAGCATAGACCCTCATTGTCCCAAACTAATAGAATGGGTTAAAAGATGCCTTCAGAGGGATACCGTCGCCAGAACATTGCCTCACCCTCATCACATTTATGAATGGGTCATGGGACGCAAGAACATCTTCGGCCTTCAATGATGCTCAATTTTGCTAATCCAGGCCTCTTTCAATTTATCTTTTATTACCTCATCAACTTCACTGTATTGTTTTTTTTTTAAATAAAAAAATCGAGCTTATAATTATTACAAAGAAAAAAAAAAAAGTATGTACACCAACATTTCTTTTGTCCAGTTATGTGGGTTGAGCTTATAATTTGAACTTTTTTTATCTTATCTAATATTTGGAATTTCCAGCCTTTTGGCACACATAAATCTTCCACATCCCAGATTGATAGATCTTCCAATCATTCTTTGCCGATGCCAGATTTAAGTCTTTGAAAAAGGGGGTGGCCAGCATACATAAACTGACATTATATAATGATAAATTGTTTAACTAAAACAAAAATTAGAAAACAATGGGCACAAAGGTTTACTTTTATGGTGCGTTTGGTTGTTTCCCGGAAAAGACGAAAACTTTTCCAGGAAAGACTTTCCTTAGCCACCCTGGAAAACTTTTTACTGAGTTTGTAAGAGAAATTATGGGTCCCACATCAAAACTTTCCCGGAAAAGTTTCTCAACCGAACATGGAAAAGTTTCTCAACCAAACGCCCCGTTATTTTTTGGTGGGTGGCTAACTGGCTATGGATTTATCGTAACCAACGTGTTTTCCAAGGCATTATTCAACAAGCTGAGCTTAATTTCCATGCTTTGGTTACGATGCAACTGCGCTTTGTTAATTGTGTGTGGAATGTGTATGAACCTAAAAATCTCAAAGATATGGCAGCAAGTGTTTGGAAGGCCCCAAGCAAGGCATATTTCAAACCCAATGTGGTGAAGCGTACCTATTGTGGGACATGAAGTAGAAAAGATTAATTTATAGCAGAGGCTATCATTGAAACTGGTAGGCATAGCTGCTAGTTCGGGGTCACCTTAACAGTGTAGGTAGCATGAGAAATTGGTAGGCATAACTCTTGGGGACCCAACATGGCCTCCCGTCCTCCCGCACTAGTCGTAATACAATTACTAATTTGATAGGTCAGGCCGCGAGTTCTCGGATAAAACTGCCACTAAACTATGCAAAAATTACAATTTTGCCACCCGAAAAAAAATGTTATCAAAATGCCATTAATCAATTGTAATTATGATGATTTTGCCACTTAACGGGCCGAAACATTCATTTCACCTAAAACAGCAGGTTAATGACATATTAATTTGTGATTAAGTAAATAATTACATAATTAAATAAAAAAACCCTAATTAACTAATCCCACAGTTAACTCTCACTCCTCCCTCATTATTTCCCTTCATCTGAGAAAACTCGGCAAACCCCCCTCTGCAACGTTGTTCTTCTTCATTGGTCATCTTCCTCTTCAACTTCTACCCTATGATTTCTTTTTCTTCCAGAAATTAAACCCCAAAATCAACATCAGACACCAAAATCGCACCCCAGGGAAGTGAATTTGGATGTGTTGAAGGTGCGGAAGGTCCACATTCTCTTCTGATAAGTTCACCATAAACCCTAATATTCCAACTGATGAATAAGAGGATGCCGTTGCAGATTTTGGCTTGAAATTAGAGTTTTTCGAGGTTAGAAATAGGTATAAATAAATACAAAATTTCATCGATCATCGCTACTTCTTCAACGCCCACAAAAATGAATCCCCTTGTCGATCGCTTCTGCGACAAACCCGCCGGAAACCTGGCCGGAAAACCGGCGCCGACCCATGTGGGGTTTTCCAGTAGCTTCACCACCCAGGTGTCATCCATCAGCAGCGACGACGATGTGGGGCTGCATTCCGGTAGGGTTTACAGTAGTAATGGTGGGGGTGTGGTGGAGGGGATAATTTACAAGTGGGTGTATTATGGAAAAGGGTGGAGGTTGAGGTGGTTTGTGTTGGAAGATGGGGTGTTTTCTTACTACAAATTGCATGGGCCTGATAAGATTGTGATGGGGATAGGGATGAACCTTAGGAGTTGGCAGAGGAGTTGAAGAGGAGAGTGGAGGAAGAAAGAAGAAGAAGAAGAGGAAGAAAGAAAGGAGTTGAAAGCCCCAATTTTTGAGCCCGGAAATAATAAAGATGAAGTGGGGAGGGAGCTCTATTCAGGCGGAAGTTTTCAAATGAAGGTGGATGAAGAAGAAAAAAGAAGATGAATGGGGGAAGGGGACAGTTAATTTATGCTGTAAAAATATAAGTTGGGAAGGGTAATTAATTTAGGTAGGTGAATTTAATTAGGGTAAGTTATTTTGGTGGGGGAAATTTTAATGTATAATTATGAAATTAAACACCCTTACCAGCAAACAACCGGCTGTAGCAGGTAAACAATAGGTAAAGTGGCATTTTTGTAACTGTTAACAAAAATTAATGACATTTTGATGACATGATTTTTTTGGGTGGCAAAATTGCGGTTTTTGCATAGTTTAGTGGCAATTTTATCCAACACTAGTGAGGCCGCATGCTAGGATTTCACAGGTAGGCCTTGGAATCATTAATTGATACCGGGTGTAGTTCAAGTAGGCTGCTCATCATTTACGGACCAAGTGATGAAATGACGAACCAAAGTTGTGGTCTTCCTCTGTGTTTGTGTTTCTGCTCCAAAAAACGAGCTTTTCATCATCATACCATCATCATCTCCTCTGCTTTGATACTCATTTATTTCTTGATAAATAGATCAAGTTATCGAATGCACAAATGACTTGTGCACACGGACACCAGAAACATCAACATACAAATATATACACTCGTATATTTATCATATACAACACCAAATACAAGCCCTTCTTAGTTTATTACATATACATGATGCTTGAGCTAAGCGTCACCATTGTGCTAAGATAATACATTAATACATTGACAAGAGGACACCTTAACTCCACAAATCCAAGAGAATACATACGAGGAGGTTGTACAGAGATTCAGACAGCTCCATCAGTTTCAAATTTTACACCAAACTTTCAAGCAAGTCTTTGTTCAAATCAAACTTTAGTTGATCTTAAAAGATAAAACCAATACATTGTTTTATTTTATTAAAAGAAAAGAGTTGAAATGCAATTTTTTAGGAAGACATGCAGGAAAGGCATGAAAATGATGGGATGGAACAAGGAACCAAATAGCTACGAGTCTCACATATCACCATATCAGTAAGTACTGTATTTTAGTCTAGCCTAGAGGTGAATGGGCGAGAAAGTATCCCAGAAATTCCACGTAGCAGCAGACTCAGTGCTACAGAAATTTCATTCAAAGTGGAATGGATATTGCCATAATAGAGTTTAACCACCAAGTCGGAAGGATGCATGAGCTTCCTCCACACTCAGAACATCATATTATTGGCACACATGAGACAACGTATAACTTCAAATGAATGATCATGAGGTGCCTCCAAAAGTAGAGCATCAGATTATTGACATTCCAGAGACAGCATTTAACCCCTAACCAACGACTTCTACACTTAAGACCCCAAAATCAACCATAGGACTTGATAATTCATGAAACCCAGTGAGGATGACTGTCCCACTCTACCTATCCTCATGGATACAAATATCCCACATTGCATTGAGTCTATATAAAGCAAAACTTAGCAGTGCCATAACTATGACCACCCAATATGCGCCCTATTGAGATCAGCTTCTATGCACAACCTCATCCAAACCAGAACACCCAAAAGAGGATGTTTTGGAAACACAAAAGGATTTTGGGATTAAAAGCAACGTTCATCAAAGTTTGCAAAATCAAGCATGCAAAAAGATGGAAAACCTAATGGATAACTATATTTCATTGCACAAGCTGAAAGGTGTAAGTGGAGGAAATTTTCAGTAAACATAGCCCATCAGTAAAACCTGTTCCCCCCCCCCCCCCCCCCACTTTTTTGAAAAATAGACTTGATTCTGAGATAGACTTGCTTGAAAATTAAGCCTAAAATTTTGAATGGAGCAAATCAGAAGCATCAAAGACTAACCTTAGTACCTTCAGTGCAGCAACTCTCCTCGGTCCTTAGAGACTCCTTATTCCATATGCAAAGCTCCAACTTGAGGAAACCGTTAGTGTCATAGAAATACCCAGGAATCAGAAAATAATCCACAGAAGGCCAAACCCTGACTTGTCCTGTAACAGAATGTGTGAAAGATTGGAATTTGATGGAGTTGTTCCCCTGATGTAGCACAATATCATATGCAAACCTTCCCTTGGATAGGCTGGGATCAATACATCTAACAGTTACTGTGTTGCCATGGCTCAAAACAAACAGAATACCATATCTTTCTTCCAGTAGAACAACATATTTTTCGTCCAATCCTACCGAGACATGAAAGGAGGAGTCATAACAGAAGCGAACTACTAAATCAGCATGGTCCTGGCCCACATGTTGTGAGAGCCTCCTAGGTGAACCCCGGAAGGAGCAGTCCAGAAAGGGGCATGAACAAGGTGCATAGATGCACATCTCCTCATGCTCATGCTTCCTGCAGTAAGTGACCATTTCTTTGCAACCATACCTTAAGTAACAACATGACACTTTAACCGATTCAATGACCTTCTCAATGGCTCGACAACGATTATACCCAATTTTCCCACAGCAAGATGGACACTTGTTACCAAGCTTGGCGCAGCAGGAAGAACATGCTATATGACCACTCTCGCACTGAACAGTCACAAAAATATCTCCAAGTTCAGTGGCACGCAGTAGTCAATCAAAAATGCTAAAAGCTTGGAAACAGTGGTTTCACTGGGATGCAAAGAAAAGGAAAGCAATAACATTTCCAAGAAGAAAATCTCCTCCATTATTCCACCAACCAACATTCTCAAGCAGTGGATGAAAGATTTACGGACAAAGTTCCAATGTCTATCAATAATCATTTTCGTAACAAGCATAAATATAACAGGGGAAACACAGCCAGTGCAAAGTAATACTAGAATTCCAGAAGAGATATTCTCTTCTTTTTTACTTTCAAAGCAAACTTCAAACAGGTAACAGGTTCAACCATCAATTATGCTCACGATCGCAAGCAAACAATAATCTTTTGTCATCATGCTATCTCTGGGAAGCAAGGATTCCCAACAAAAGATAAACTTTTGGTGCTTTTTTGGAATTCTTAAACAACAGGATTGAACCAATAGCAACACATGTCCTCCTTTCCTCAAAGAATTGTCACAAAGAAGCCCATTTCTGGGGGGTTTTACCCTCTCAAACTGCAATCTAGATACAAACTTAGTTGTTTCAACAACTTTCCTGAACTGGGCATTTGACAAAAGTAACAATTTCGTCTAACTGGTTCTGAACCATCATTAAAACCCTTTTTCCATTTCAGATAAAGTTACCTAACTCTACACCCAAACTTCCACCACTTTCCCAAACAATGTTTGTTAACAACAAAGAATAACAAAAAAACAAAATCACAAATTATCATTTTGATGAAAACCCAAATCAGAAATTGAGGAAAGAGAGTAAGCCCGTAAAGAATGAAGCCCAATTTCTCAAACAATTGAGCGAGGAAACTAGAAAATAATACCTGAAAAACAGGGATAGTCAAGGGATTGAAGCAAATGGAGCAATCCAAAACATCTGGGTCGGATAAAATGAGGGGCACGGGACCGGAGATTGTGGGTTCGTCATCAACAGAAACAGCATCGGCATGGTTATGATTATGTGGTTGTTGATGGTGATGGTGATGGAGGGTGGTGATCTCATGGTGGTGATTCTCGGTTGGTTGAGAAATGGAGGGAGATTCAGATTGAGATTCAGATGTCCTCCTCCTCTTAGGGCTACGCACCGAGAATTCTTCATCCTCATCATCTTCGTCACGGAAGATGGAGAATTTCGCCATTTTCTTTTGTCTCCTTCTAGGTCCAGACCCTCGTTTTATTCAAACTAACGTTTGATTGACCCACACACACTACGTGGGAAGTACTAGATGCGGTGACACCTACCGTTGGTGCCGTCTCAACTTTATCTGTCCCGTCTATTGCTCAGGCTATGGGAGTACTCACTCCATTCCATATTATATTTTACATAATATATTATTAATAATTGTAATATTATACTTGTATAATGATATTTTTCATTACGAATTTAATGGTGATAGTTTTATATAGCAATTCATTATATATATTGAGAAATTTATGGAGTTTGACTGAACAATTTTCAAAGACGACAGTTAATATGGAACGGAGGCAGTAGCTTTTTGGAAGAAAATAAAAAAAAAAAACTTTTTGGGAGTGACTGTTTGGTAAATAATTTTTTCAATTAAGTGTTTAACTTCAAAAAAAATTATTTTTCAGAAAGCTAATTGGGTTAATATTTAGATTAGTTTTTAACTTTTTTTCATTAAATTTATATTATTATTGACAGTGTATTTTCACTAAAATTGCATCATACATATGTTGTATAATAACGATTTTAGTTCTATTTTTCTCAATGCTTACTTTTGTACAAAAACAATATAAAGTGAAATTAAAAAAAAAAAGGTAGGCTGCTAGACATGTGGGGCCCACAGCAAAGGTACTTCATGAGCCCAGCCGTGCATGTCAACCGTAGGCATGCCTCATTTTGCAACGCAGACCTGTAACGCCCCATATTTACAATCATTAGACTTGGACTACATATCTCATAAGTGAAATATTAATGTAGTGGAAAACAGCAAAGAATTCGAATGTACTACCACCGTCCTTAACATGAACAAGGCTAAGAAACCAAAACGAAACACCGAATATAACACTCCCCAAAGAAAGAACTTAAACATTATACGTAAACCACAAACGAGCCATACTAGACACTTAGGTTACCAAATTACATAACTAAAATAAGGAATTACAAATAATTCTCAAAGTCATGTATACACTAATCCATAACAACACATATACCACAAGTAGATCACGTAACTTCAGCATAAAAAAGACCTCCTACCTTCTAATCTAATCAAATCTCTTACCGGTATTTGGTTTACCACCTCTAGGTCCACTACCTAAAACAAAACACAAAACATTTTTCACGAATTAATCGAAACTCAATATGCATACCCTCATACATTTAATACAATTTATGTAATGCATGTTAGTTTGCGCATTTCAATTCATTTTGCAAGTAGAGAGAAGAGAAATTAAATTAAATAAATATTATGCGATTAATATTATCTAAGTGGTTCCCTATTTGCGATAATTGGATTTAACATTCATATGTGCATACCCATATCGATCGGGAGGTCTAGACGGAGTTAATTGGTTGACACTAGCTAGGCTATGGGTTTGTTGATGCACTTTGGTGTTCACATGAGGGGTGGGGACCACACTTATGGGAGAAAAACATGTAAAACACCAATTATCTACATCAAATATCATTCGTGCTTTATTTGAACTTAAATATGTGAGTTTGGGTAAGGTATGGGCAATATGCATACCTTAGTAAGCTGAAAGTGGCAAATAACAACTTCTGGAGACTAGAGGACTCGAGCAACAAGTGAGCGGGTGGTCCATGCTTGAGAAGAGCACAACAAAGTGAATTAGTTTTGAAGTTAGTGAAGTGTTCGAGTTCTAAAACTCTAAGTTTGAAATGTAACAAAACTTTAAGAATCAAGACTTGAAAATTTTTAGATTTTTTGGGTATTTGTAAAATTTATAACTCCCTCTACATCGGTCGAAACAACTCCTAAAATAACTTTCTGGAAAGCTAAAACTAGGAACTACAACTTTCTATTTGAAAGCTAAGGCTAAAAGCTGTGGGAAGTGATTCAAAAGTCAAAACATGACTCAAACATAGTTGGTATACTATGGAATTGTTTCCTGCGCATAACTTTAAAAATTCATAACTCGCAAACTACACATCATACGAAGGCATGACACCAGTATGTGGAAAGCTTGAAGCCTATCCTACAAATATGTTGATCATAATCTTAGAAAAGGCTTGGAAGTATCCAGAAAAGTGGCTTGAAAATATCACAACTCAATTATTCTAGTTATGGTATGGCTACTGGGCTAATTTTGACGAACCATAACTTTTTCTCCAACCTCCTAGTAACGCATAAGACCACAATCCTGAAAGCTTGTGGGATGTGCTACAACTTTTGTATGATCGCTTAAGCTATGATTACCTTCGTGATGCCTTAAAACATCCATAAACCTTCTGGCCCAAAAGTATATAAATAGGATGCCCAAATTTAAAATAACTAAAACTTGAGTTATACTCATTGGAATCCCAAGATTCAAAGCTCGAATGGAAGCTAATTACCTAAGGCTATTAATTCACACTATTATTTTGGTAAGGGGACATTTTGATTGTCTTGGAAATATAAATACAAGCCTTAACCTCAATTTGACATCTTAAGACTCTCTTTGACACCAAATACAATTTCTAATATCCTAACCTACTTAACAAGCTTGTTCCCTTATTGATGACACCCAAAAATCAGCAAGACATACTTTTCATATGTTCAATTCAACTCATTAAAAAGAACAAGCATGCTACCAAATTTCAACCATACCAAATATTATTTTCCATAATTCACCACTTATACACATAGTTTACACCATCTTAATACTCCAAACTTCAATTACACCTCATGAAACAATAATCTCAACATCAACTTTCATTTTAATGAGAACATCCACTATCATCAACACCTCACAACATTCATCCATTCAAAAACGACAATAATTCATCTCAGCACTAAACCCAATTGACAAACTACCACCAAGCAACCCTTAAAAACTGAATTAAATAAGAAAAACAACCAAAGTTGTAATTTAATTTGGAAAACTTGATTTAAAGAGGATTGTAGTTAAAGTTTTACCTTGAATGGATATAGTGAGAGAGCAAAGCGAGAAACAAGGAAGATGAGAAGAGACGGCCGACAATGGGCCTGTAGGAGGCAAAAATTTGTCGACCAATTTAAAAATGACACGTGGAAAATAAATTAAATTTATTCGGCCAATTATTATCTACCACGTGTTAAATTAATTATGACAGTCCATTTAATTGAATTTTAAATGGAAATGTATCATTACCAATAACATCGTAATACGTGTCAATTATAATGAAGAAAAGATAATTATTTATTTATTAAAAATTAAAGGAATAATTAATTAACTTGGGCCCAAGCCCAACTTAAACCCTAGGGGCTAGGCCTCCAGAGCCTATAAATAGGGGTCCTCCCCTTTCATTTTGGAACCCCCTGGAGATTCAGCAGTCAGCATCCAGAGGCTCCAGGAGATCAAACTGCCAGCGGCCTTTAGCTACCAAGTGAAGGATCGAAGTCTGTAGAAGAGTAAGATCGAGTCTCCAAGAGACACTCTGCAATCTACCCCTTGGCATTCGACATTCTACACTCCAGAGGCTTCAGAAGATCTAACTACAAACGTCCTCCAGCTACCAAGCGCCAAGGACTAACGTCGGCTAGTTCAACAACTTCTATTCTTTGCATAAAAGACTGTAGTCGTCTTCCTCGTCTGGTTCATCAATCGAGACCAAGCACCAAAGCATCACATCCAAGATCCGGGAGAACTACAACCAATAGTCAACCTTTAGATAGTTAAACTTCGAGCAAACTCCAGCTACCAAGCACAAAGGGGATCAATGCTCAAGACGTTCAGTTCAAGAACTATGGTAAGAATTCTTCAGCTAAACCTGCATTCGAGATCGAGATCAAGCGCTCGCACCCTCGGCTCACCTAATACTTCATTGTATTTAATACAGAGATTGTACCCGCATACATTCGAATATTAATACAAATTAGTTTGTTTCTCAATTTCCTGTCTTTATTTATTTTTGACTCGAAATTTTGTCTACAGGGCCATCAACACTTAAAAACTAAATTAAACAAGAAAAACAACAAAGATGGTAATTTGGAAAATCCGAATTAAAGAGGATTAGAGATTGGGTTTTACCTTCTATGGATAAAGTGAGAGAACACCTATAATGCCCTTTATCAATTTTTTTTTGATCCATCAAGATTAGATAGTCAATCAGGAGGCGAAAAGGGACGAGTCATTAGTCTTGATCACACCTAACCGATTCAAAATTTAGTGAGACATGAAGGATCTGAAGAGGCTCGGGTACCCTACTCTTCGCTCGTTGCCCACGCCAAGAGGGTTGCAACCACTCGCCAGAAGATGGAGGTTCAATTTCCTCTTGACTTCGGGCCCTCCAAGATCGTCTCGGCCATCCTTTGGATAGGCCCCGGGCCCCTTTAGAGGCTCGGGACATGTCACCAACCCCCGAGGGTCTTTTGGACCCTAACACCATACCGGATCGTCTCAAGGGACTGTAGTTATTTTGGCATCAAGGGTCGGAATTGGACAAGATTGGGAAAGTAAGCCGGGGAAGGATGTAAAAGGGGGCCTAGTTTAGGTGAAGGCCACACCTCCCCTTTCTTCCTTTCCCTCACTTGTCTTCCCACCCAGAAAGAGGCGCAGGCCGTGCCAGGTCAAGCGCTGGCCGCACCTCTTGTTTTTGCGGACATCGAAAGCCTCTAGTTATGGCACGCCTTGCGCTGGAAGAGCGCCTTCCACTGTCGACAACATTATTTTGTAATTCTTTAGCGTTTTCCCTTTTTTCCCCCATATGCTTTAGGACCCCGGAAAAAACCACATTTTTTCTCGAGTGTGTTATTTAATGATCAGGAGCCGACTAAGGTTGCTTAATCCTTAAATAAGGATATTTTTATTTTATGAAAATCATTTTCGAGGGATGACTTTTATTCGTTTAAGCACTACTTTTTATTATTTACACACTTGAAATTATACCGAATTAATCTACAAATGATTCAATACGAACTCCAATTCAAACCCAAGCCAAGAAGAGGCCACATGGACCAACAGGGCCCATCACTGGCCGTGTGGCCTGTGATGTTGCCATTGTTGGGACTTGTGCTTCTTTGGCCCAACAGAAAATGGTTTTAGAAAATTCAAAGGCCACGTGGCCTATGATTATTTCTTTGACATTTTCTCTTGAATTAGCTCCAGGTTAGAATATGGGGTATATAAATCATTTTATAAATTTTCTAATATAATAAACAAGTGTGTGTAATAATAAAAAGAAATTATAAAGAAAGAGTCGCCAACCGATTTAAGGAAATCGACAAACTTAAAAATAAAAATAACTCCGGTCTACGAACCCGAATTCCAAATCCGGGGGCAAGGTTACAAATTCGAGAATTAAATAATTCTCGAATTCGCCTGTTTAAAAACAGACTCTACTAGAATCGAACTTGAAATGAAATTGAGCGGGGAGATCTTTAATGAATTTCTCGAAATTAATATTCTGAACATGCAAATAAGAAGAATGGAGGTTTTTACAAAATGATATACAAGTAATATAAACTAGGAATGAACTACATAATGGAAATACAAGAAAGTGCAAACCTCACTTTAAGCTTTCAAAATGGATCCCCTTGTGATGAATGCTTAGGCTCGGCACGTATGGATGATGGAATGGATGCTTGAGGATGATTGAAGGTATGGGTGTATGGATAGTACGGTGGTGGTATTGATGGAGGATCGAAGAGAATGATGATGATAGTAGTTGATGAAGAGAATAGAGAAGATGGATAATGGTAGAGAGTTGAGAAGTGTTGATGATGATTCTTGGTGATAGTTGTTGGTGAGAAGTGTTGATGATGATTGTTGGTGATAATGAGTGAGGATGAGGGGGGTATTTATAGGTGAGAGGTGAGGTGGTGAAGATGGAAGGAGGAGAGGCATGATCTAAAGATCATGTCCTCCATGTAAATAGCAAGGTCGTCTGGCCTTCCTCAGGACAAAGGTCAAAAGTCAAACAACAACGATCAAGGGATTACAATTGCATGGAGGGAAAAAAATTGGCACCAGAATTTGAATGCAGGAGCAAGGCCACGCGACTAGTGAAATTGCATCACACGGATTGCCAGCGTGGAAGTTGATCGGCAGGCCGTGATTGTGAGGAAGGCCGCCTGACCTTTCTATTTTTGTTGGGCTAGGCGCGCGCCTTGGGCCCGTTTCTGGGCCTGTGATAAGTGATTTTTGTATAGTGTTTTCTAGGGCTCAAACACATGCTTTTTAGGCTTTTTATACCCAGAATTCCATATTTTTATACCAATTTCTATGATTTCTTCACTTGGTTGCGAGATTGGTGCATTTTGTAGGGAATATTGGAAATACACCTAAAAGCATGAAGATCTGATGGAAAAAGGGGAGAAAATTGAGAGAAATTGGAAAAAGAGTTGAAGAAGAAAGATTAAAGAGGAAGAATGGCCCAAGCAACCATGGCCCGGCCCATTGGGACGCTGCCAGCGCCTAAGGCAGAGAGAACGGGTGCTAAAGAAAAGCTCAAGCGCTACCAGTATTTTTCAATCACTGTCAGCGTGCGGAGACGGAGCTTTTGGAAATTTGGGCTAGACGCTGCCAACGCCCAGGGAAGCGCTGCCAGCGCCTAATGCCCTAACCGACCCCTATAAATTTTTTTTCCGCCAGTCGTTCAAGACATCGAAGTTTTACCGAATATTTTAGAGAGCTTTTTAGGGTAGTTTCTTAGATAGTTTTCTTCTATTAAAGTCTAGTTCTTCAAATTATTAGTACTTTAGATTATTGTAAGTGATTGAAGGATACGAAGAAGATCGATCTGGGTGACACGAAGAGATCGATTCCGCCACTTCAAACACTCGGTTATTTCTATTTTCTCTGTGTTTTCCAATTTACATTCAGTTTGCGTGTTGTTTATTTCTAGCATTATGAGTAGCTAATTTCCTTTGTTTAGGGCATAAACTCAATGTCATTTGATTGATTATGAATAAAGTCTCGGTGTGAAGTTATTCCTTTTATTCATTTAGTCTTCATAATTTATCTGTCATAGTAAAATTTGGCTAACCGCCTTTTACTTGATATTATATTCTTGATAACATGATGAAAGTTTGAATCTTGAATTGGAAAAGCGAAGATTGAATAGGCTTGAAAACAGTTAGAAATAATGGTTTCTTGCTTAGGGTCAATTATAATGAGTTCTTACTTTGATTAGATTAAATAGCCATGAAAATAGGATGTTTAGTTTAATCTTTGTAACTCACTTCGAATCGAAAGATTGCCGTGAAAGGCCCTAGAAAGATTATAGACTCCGAATCCTTTTTATCACTTTACACCGGGATTGTTGATTAGTTAATTGATTGACTAGAGTGGACTCCCCTGAGCTCTTTTAATTATCTCTTAAAGCCCTAAAAATTACTGCTTTCGTAGTTTAGTTTTCTGAATTGTTACTCACAACCCCTTTGATCGATCTAACATCCTTTGTAGTGAACTAGTTCAGTGCGTAGTTGAACACAAATCCCTGAGAGAGAACGACAATTTTATACTACTCAGACCCGTACACTTGCGGTATACTGTAGAGCGGTGGTTTGTGAGACCTCGGTATTGTCGTTCTCTCTCAAGGAGCTGGCGGCCTTGGTCATAGAAACTAAGTCAATGGTCGGGATGAGGTTGCTAAGGTAAGGATATCGGTTCAAGGGGATCACAACGCAAGAAACAAAGCTAAGGTCGGTCAAGGAATGGAAAATGGGCTTCTGAGGTTTTCGGGATGCAAACGGGAACAAGGAGATAAGTTTCGCAACAAGAAAGCAACAAGGAAGGAAATCAAGTGGCAATTCCGTTAGAAATACCCACCGGGCTTCCTCTTTCGAAGATAGTCCAGATTAACTTTCCCAAAGCCCACTACGGACCCGGAGGGTTGAAGAAACGGAATTCCCTAGTTAGCCTCTATTCATTTTCATGAGTAAATGGCTAACTATCCCAATTCCAACCTTCCAACTCAAGTGTTGGATGTGTTTGGGAGCTTTCGGACCCAAATACATCCCGCTTGAAGGAAGGATTGGAGTGGGAAAAGTGATTTCCCAACTAATTACTCACTAAAATTGCTAACCCATGCCTAATTACCCATTCACACCCTTAATTACCCCCTAACCCATAGGGTTTTTAGCCACTAATCATGATACTAACTAAGCTAACAACATCCAAACCAAACCTAAACATGATTTCTAACATCAAACAACAATAAACAAGCAAGATAATCAAATAGCAAGCAAAGAAATCAAAGAACAAGCAAAGTAATTAGCAAAACAATTAATAAAAGAGTTAAGGGAAGAGAATACTTATCAAAATGCTGTAGATGAAAAAGGAAAAGCAATAAAAAGATGATCCAACAATCTCTCAATTGTTTGAATCCCCAAATCTTCAATAACAAACACAAATCTCCAAACCCTAGATTAATCTCTCACTAATCTCTCTTTAAAATCCACTAATTACAAGGTTGGAAAATGTCTAAGTCTCTCTCCTCAAGTCTCCTTAGATATCCCTCAAAACATAGCAAAGGGGTCTATTTATACAAAGCATAAAAACCTCCCCAAAACGCAGCACAAAAGGCCGAATTCACGTGCAGGACATAAGGAGACCGTGGGCACGGTCTGGGGGACCGTAGCTACGGTCTCGTTCTGTCCAGCGAAATCTGCATGGCGATTTTTTCCTTCGAGAGACCGTAGGTACGGTCCTGGGACATCGTAGGTGCGGTGTACCTGCTGTCTCAGCGAAGAGTTGCTTTGGCGATTTTTGATCTTCGAGAGACCGTAGCTACGGTCCCCAATACCGCAGGTGCGATCTTGCTCGGCCAGCCCTGGGTAGCGAGTGTCACCATTGGCGTGGCGGGGGCTACCTCTGACTTCCTTCCTCTTGTTCCTTCCTTCTTTCCAAGGCATGTAACGCCCGCTACGAGGATCGTAGTGGGTGTTACCTTGCTAATTGGCACCAAAGGCTGGGAAAGTAGTCCCGGGTGAACTCCGCCTCGACTCTTAGTCCGGCTCGGCTCGGGAAATCACCAAAAATGCTCTAAAATGGCTCTTTTTACCATGTTTTGAGTAAAAACTCCTAAATCTACAAAATAACCAAAAACGTATTAAAAGTTATAAAATTAAATTAAACCACGAAACAAGTCAAAAGCCTAAGAATTAAGGCGCTATTTAGACACAAAATTGGGTCTAAACACCCCCCCACACTTAAACTTTTGCTCGTCCCGAGCAAAACAAGACAAAAACAAAAAAAAAGAAAATTAAACACCAACTCCTCTGTCGTGGGAGGAAACGAGTGCATTTTGCGTATGCACCAAGCCCTTTGAACCCCCTGGCAACCCGGGTGGATGAGATGGACTCGTGAGGGTTTGTAGCGGCTATACCCATAAAAGCCAAAGAAAAAGGAGAGAGGGAAAGTGAAAAACAAAACCGAAGAAAACAAAGGAAAAGAAAAACAACAGCTTCGCTTCAAAAGATCTCGAAATCTAAATCAGGAAAACGTTATTAAACCTCTAAAAGGAACCGTTGTGAGCGTCTCACAAGCACCTGTAGACACCGAAAAATTCGACCGATGGACCTTTTTTCGGCGCTACTTAAGGAGTGATTGGGAGCCGACTAGGATTGCTTATCCTTAATTAAGGTTGAACTTTTAAGAATAAATTTATTAGCAAGTTGATTTAACCCCGAAACTCGATTTTATTAAGGAAAAGATAAAAAAAAGAGAAAAGAAAACAAAAAGAGAAATAAAAAAAGAGGAAACTCGACAGGGAACCCGTCTGAGTTCCATGAAGACAAAACGAAAAAAAAAGAAAGAAAACAGGACCCAGACGGGTTCCTGAAGATGCAAAAGAGAAGAAAAGGGGCTGGGAACCCGTCTGGGTTCCTGCCTCTGGCTCGGAGTAAATACAAGACGGGCAAACCCGTCTAGGTTCTGAGAATCAAATCGGCTTACCTTTGGCGCAAAACGTAAAATAGGTCATAAAAACCAAAAAGAAAAAGAAAGAAAACCAAAGTACAAAAATAGAGTCGCCAGTTGAATTTTAGGATAAAAACAACAAACCATAAAATATAGACTCCAGCCTGCGAATCCAGAGATGGATTCGGGGGTAAGGTTACGAATTTGACAATTAAAAATCACCAAACCCGCCTATTCAACGAATAGACTCTACTAGAATTAAATTAAAGCGAAAGGTTGAAAAAGAGGGAGGAATTGAATGAATTTCACGAGTTTATCATTAATGTCATGCAAATAATGAAAATAAAAAAAGAGCGAAAAACGATAAATAATTACATGTTTACAACAACTATGCTAACCTTTAGTGAAGTAGCATGCAAAGGGGGAGAGAAGAGAGAGAATACACTAATGTCAATACTCCTAGTATATCCTGGTGTGTTCTGGTGTATTTTTTTGTGGAAGGGAAAGAAGGGTTTAATTTATAGTGGAGTGGGGATAGGGGGCGCGTTCTAGGGTTAGGATTTTAGTCGCCGCGCCAAAGAGAGCAATCGAACTCAGACGGGTTCACGTGAGTGAAGATGGGCCTTGGACCCAAGAACCCAGATGGGTTCCTGAAGGCAGCGACGGGCCTTGTGCCCAGGAACCCAGACGGGTTCTGTGGGTTGGAGCTCGGCCACCGAACCAGCAGGTTCTATGGGTTGGAGTTGAGTTCGCCATCAACCCGCAGGTTCTATGGGTTAGAGCCGAGCTCCGCCACCCAAACCGGGTTTGCACTGGTATTGGGCTTTTGCCCTTCTCTTTCGGGTTTAGGTGGGTGAGGGGCTTGCGTGCCATTTATCGGTTAGCCTATTTTCTAACGCTAAAAAAAGAAAATAAAATCGATACAAAATTCAGCGTCTCTGAGATAGCCCCACTTTGATCGAGTTTGAGTAAAGCGATGATCAAAGTAGTCTTGATGATCTTGGATATGAATCGAAGCTGTTACGAAGCTGGTTGACGCTTGGAAACTAGGTCCTGCGTCGATGTTGAGATGTCGTTCATTGCATTGTGAAGGCCCAATGATGGCCCTTGTCGCATTGTGAAGGCCCGACAATGGCCCTTGCCGCATTGTGAAGGCCCGACAATGACCCTCGTCGCGTTGTGGTCCGGCGTTAGCGGCTGACGCTTGGAAGCCGGGTCTGGCGATGTAGATATGATGTTCATCGCATTGTGAAGGCCCGATGATGGCCCTTGTCGCATTGTGAAGGCGGACAATGGCCCTCGTCGCGTGTGAAGGCCCGACGATGGCGGCTGGCGCTTGGAAGGCCGGGTCTGCGCCGATGTAGATGTGATGTTCATCGCATTGTGAAGGCCGATGATGGCCCTTGTCGCATTGTGAAGGCCGACAATGGCCTCGTCGCGTGTGAAGACCCGGCGATGGCCTCCATCGCATTGTGAAGGCCGATGATGGCCGCCATCGCGTTGTGAAGGCGATGATGGCGCTATCGTATTGTGAAGGCGATCGGCCCTCGTCGTATTGTGAAGGCCCGACGATGGCCGTCGTCGCGTGTGAAGGCCGACGATGGCCGCCATCGCATTGTGAAGGCCGATGATGGCGTTGTTGATGGAGTGTCGCGTACTAGCGTGACGGTGATGCCATGTATTGTTAGGGCCCGATGGCGGCCGTTGATGAAGTGTCGCATATCGGCCGGCGGCGATGTCATGTATTGTTAAGGCCGATGGCCGTTTGTTGATGAAGTGTCGCGTATTAGCGGCGGCGGTGATGTCATGTATTGTTAGGGCGATGGCGGCGTTGATGAAGTATCGCGTATTAGCGGCGGCGGTGATGGTGAATGTCGCGTACTAGCGGCGGGCGATGTGATGTCGGCGTATTAGCGGCGGCGGTGATGTGGCGTGTCGCGTATTAGCGGCGGGTGATGTGATGTCGCGTATTAGCGGCGGTGATGGTGAATGTCGTATTAGCGGCGGCGGTGATGGTGAATGTCGGCGTACTAGCGGCGGCGGTGATGGTGAAGTGTCGCGTATTAGCGGCGGCGGTGATGGTGAATGTCGGCGTATTAGCGGCGGCGGCGATGTGATGTCGCGTATTAGCGGCGGCGGTGATGTGAAGTGTCGGCGTATTAGCGGCGGTGATGTGAAGTGTCGCGTATTAGCGGCGGCGGGCGATGTGATGTATTGTTAGGCGATGGCGGCCGTATTTCGTGCGTTGTTCTGCAAGAAAAAAAGAGAGAAGGCATCAGTTTATTTGAAATTCAAAATGGGTGGAGAATTTACAGCCGGTTTGTGTCTCAGCGGGCTCGAGTTGAGCATAATCGCATGAGCATAAGCTTGTATTGGGCTCAGCGGCCTCGATGGCTTATTTTCGACCCGAAACCCGTCTGGTTTGGTCAGTGTTGGGCTCTTCTCCTGTTTTTCGTGAGTCGGGTGAGGTGAACTGGCCCGGGCCAGATGGAATACAAGAAGGCCCACACCTGTCTTTTGTCCTGGCTTTTAGGTGATTCGATCCCTTTGCTTTGCTGCATAGCCGATTTAGTGGCGATTCTTGCTAAAGCGGGAGTCAATTGATAGTTATCGTAGTGACTTGCCCCTTCTTGAATTTTTCCATGGTGGACTTTGTGGACCTGGCGGTATTTCGGCCGATTTGTCCCCTTGCTGCATAGCCCCGATTTGATTTAACTCTTGCTAAGCGGGAGTCAATTGATAGTTCTTTGTAGTGACTTGCTTCCTTTTTGGATTCAAACGGCCGGCTTAATGGAAACTCGATTGAATTTTCTAAGCGCGTCACTCGAAAATGCGGCGGCGTGAAGTCTGCACCTATCGGCTCGGTAGCGATCTGAGAGATGGTAGACTCCTCTTACTACCGGTGGGACACTTACTTGGATCTGGTGGAGCGGGGTCCATAGAGTGATAACGCTAGTGGCGGTGGCGACAGAGGTCTTCTTATACCACGACTCTTTGCTATGTACTTAGGACAATGCTATGCAATGATGTACTAAATGCATTTTCTATACTTATGTACTAATGCATCGTTGATGCAATGCTCATGTAATGATGGTGTTATGTAATGCGATTATGACTTTCTATATCTTTGAAAACAATCGGGATAAAGGATTTTCGATCAACACAAAGTCGAACTAACAAGCAAGCACAAAGATTAATCTGGACAAGATCAAAACTCGATTCGAAAGAGATAGGAAGAAGTTTTGAATCTTAAGGAGAGAACAATGCTTTCAGACGCATAAGTCCACCAACAGTTCGAAGAACAATGCAAATATCTTGTGATTGGTTATGGGCGTAAGCTAGCTTGAAAGAAGCGAACCTCACACAGAAGGAATGAACACTCAAACACTCAATTTTGAATATGTATGAGTTTCTCTCATGCTCAAACCAATAGAAGCAAACTACCATAAGCTTGGTAAGAACCTCGCTCTCACTCTTGGTATGCAATGCACAAGTGACAATCAAAAGGACTTTTCGGGTTGTGGGGCTTAGGCTAGGTAAGGAGCGGTAAAATTTGGGAATGAGGAGTTAAAAGCCATGCTTGGATTGATTTTCAATGAAATCCTCTAAACTCTCCTTCTCACTTAATGTATGCAAAGCGTTTCACCTTCCATTCTAAAACATCTCAACCGAATACAACCGAGTCAAAGTTTTATGGACTTTAAGTTGAATCTCCCTAACCGCCCTTTTAAAAAAAAATTTTTGATTTTTTTTTTGATTTTTTTTTGGGTGATCAGGGAGAAGAAATTTCTATTACAACCTCGACTTTGAGCAGATAACCAAATTCGCTCAAGATATGGGACTTTCAGTTCTCCCGGACTTCATATTTTGCTCACACAAACCAATTATTCCTTCCAAAATGACAGACTCTCTTCCAACCAAGCAAGGCTCAAGGGTCTTTGGATATCATAGGCTAAGGCTTGTATTGTCGAGTTCAATCATAAAAAAAAGGGGTGAACAAAGGCTAGGCGGGGCAAAGAAGCAGTAAATACAATGCAGGAAGGCTATTTGGCTATGTAGCTTAAGAAAATTGAATGCCTTAATCACTTTATCACACGTGCTATGCAAACATGTAGTCTCAAGCAAGATGCAAAACAAGTTCTAGAGATGCAACTAATGGGTGAGTCGCAGGGATCATGGAATTGATGAAAGTAATCAATTCAAGTTTTAGGCAATGTGGACTCACGGGGGCTCAATCAACTAAGCTTAGCCCAAAGATTTGCGGCACGCACATTTATACCTTCTAAGATAGTCAAAGCGACGGAATCGTCTTCTATAACTTGTCTCAAAATCAGCGAGCTTGAAGAAAAGGTTTTGAAAACTTTTGAGATCTCATCTAGATTTTCCTAAGTGAAGCAAGTTAAGCGGGAAAAGGTCAATTTTAGAAAAAGGTCATGGACTCTTTTTTTTTTTAACCTTATGACTAAAGCGATATGATGCTCATGCAATGCAATATCGACCTACATGATGGGAGACATGGAACTTATGCAACGCAATATGTGACCTACATGATGGGAGGCGTGGAACTTATGTAATGCAATATCGACCTACATGGTGGGATCATTCCCACTTCCCCAAACAAAAAGATGATTAAGTAAATTCGAATTACGGTTTGGGGCTAGCGAAGACGCATAATTAGCTCGTGGACCGCATCGCGACCATGTCGGGCCCAATGGAAAGCGCGAGTTGAGAGCCGAAAGGAGTTTTGGCCTCTGAGATGGGCGAGGAAGGAGTACTGATGGCCCACGAACCCGTGCAGGTTCTGGCTTGGAAATTGTGAAGGGCCCAAAACCCGTGCAGGTTCTGGCAGGGATCGGTGTGGCCAGGCCCGAAACCCGTCTGGGTTCTGGTTTGTAACATGCGATGTTGAGCCCAAAAACTCGTCTGGCGGTGGTGTTAGGTCGGTGGAACCCGTATGGGTTTCGCTAGCATCCTTGCGACGCCGTCTACGCATGTGATCTTCGCATTCTAACTTCGCCACGAAACCCATCTGGGTTTCTCAACACTCTCAAACTGTCGTCGCTCTTTCTTCATCCATATTCCACATTAAACTCATCTGGGTTAAAGCCAATTGTCTAGAGAGAGGCATTCTAGTTGCTTGGCCTAACCAGTCGATTGTACTTTTAAGGGTTCATTGTTAGCAGCTTCAATTTGAACACACAAGTCCTTTAAAGTCTCAAAGTCTTTGATGGATTGGAAACCAAAATGCCGAGTGATGCGGGGATGGATTCCTTGTCTGAAAGTGCTTAGTTGCATTCTAAAGGGGATAGACTCGTCGATTTCAGATAACATGGAGTGCCATCGCTCGTAATAAGAGAGGAACGATTCATCCTCCTTTTGTTTCAGGGAAGTTAAATCATCCACAGTGACCTCCTTTTCTTTGCGAGCGGTAAATGGCTTATGAAGGCTCTGAATAACTCATCTGCGTTGGTCTTAACTTGCTGGGGTAGATTTTGGTACCATACCTTGGCCTTACCTTCTAGAGTGGAAGGGAAGACTGTGGTGTAGAGACCTTCATCTACCTTATGGAGGGGAGCCTGCCTCAGGAATTCCTCCTAGTGATGCGATGGTTTTTCTGATGGTCTGAATTTCATGTTTGGCACCTCAACCTTGTCCCTTATTCTCGATACACAATGTTTGGGGATGGCAAAATCCATACAGGGGTCGGTGAAGGTCGGATCAGTTTTCATCATCCTTCTGGTGAGCATATCAACTTTCTCCTCAAGTTTCTTGACGTAAGGGTCCTCCGAAGTTCTGGACTTATTCAGTATAGATTTGGACCTGACCTCACCAAATGACTTAGGTTTTGGGCCTCCATTTTTGGACTTGGGGTGACCTTCTCCAACCCCATCATCTGCCTCGGCCTCAGATTCGGTGTCATAATAGTTCTCTTCTTCCTCAAGTCCGATGCCGAGCTTTTTGTTGATATGTTTAATGGCTTCCAGTACGCCATTCATAGTTTGTTGATTTTCATTGAACTTCTTTTCCAGTTTCTCATTGGTTCTGTCCTCCTGATCTGCCATGCAGAAAGCAATTGCTTCTTGTATCCTCTCATATAGCCCATCAGGTAGCTTGTCACCAGAACTCTCCCCAAAAAGGTTGTTGTTGGGAGATCCTGACATGGTGGATTCAATGGATTGAGCCGACAGTCTGTAATTGGGATTGCGAATAAGCCTGCCGGTTTGTGGGTCACGGATGCGGGCCCGGAGATGGTCTGTTATCTTGCCTGCATGGAAACTGATTAGTGCTCGAAAGAACTTCCACCCGCCTGATGCATGCATGACTTAGTGGACCTATATGAACCTAGGACATGGACACGACGCCTATATGCTGACACAAGGGTGACTCACCCACTTTTATGGGAGTGCATGTCCTAACTCTACATGGACCTAGTATGTGGACTGACAATATTAATCGTCTATGGGGTCCTTACTTAGATCGAGTCACGATCGCTTTCGGTTCGATTCAGTTAATGCGGCGCAATGGGGATTAGACTCGGGAATATCATAAAGGGCGAATAGGATCATCGAAGGCATTGGGTGTCGTGAAGAGAAGAGAAGGCGGGTATGTTAGAAACCGTGCAGGTTCCTCTTCCTCTAAGCGGGCCCGTTCCATCAATTACCGGCCAGATGGGCCACTCTCACGATGGCAAGAACCCGTCTGGTTTACGGCCTGGACCCACACCGACGGACAATTGGCCGAATGGGTCGGCTCGGCGGGCGAAGCGTCGGGTTTCGATAAGCCAAAATGCACCTCGCATGTTCCTAAAGCGGACTAGAACGACTCCTGACTCATGAATGGGCTAGACACTTGGACTCAACTTTTACGGGATTAAATCACATGACATACAGATGCGGGATGAGCCTAACCATGGCTTTAGATTCAAGGTTTTTCTAGGTTTAGGGAGATGAATAGGGTACCTCATTTCGCCCGGTGCATTTTCCTTGTATGGAATTCAAGGAAGAATGTGTGGTGTTGCTCTTTGGGTTTCAAGGAAACCTTTAGAGTGTAACACGGGAGAGGAGAGATCAAATGCTTGGCGATGTAAGTGCATCCCATAGTAGTGACCTCCCGCTCTCGGGATTGATTCCTAGTTTTTAAACCTAAACCAACGCTTTTGTGCTCCCCAGCCATAAAGGCCCAAGAGTAGCCTGGTATGCAATATGCCTAAAAAATGATAAAAATGTGAAATAAATCAATTCCTCCTTTTTTTCAAAAAACACTAAAATTCAATTCTTTCAAGTTTTACCCTCTTTTTAAGTTTAAGTCCCCAGTGGAGTCGCCAATCTGTAGACACCGAAAAATTCGACCGATGGACCTTTTTTCGGCGCTACTTAAGGAGTGATTGGGAGCCGACTAGGATTGCTTATCCTTAATTAAGGTTGAACTTTTAAGAATAAATTTATTAGCAAGTTGATTTAACCCCGAAACTCGATTTTATTAAGGAAAAGATAAAAAAAAGAGAAAAGAAAACAAAAAGAGAAATAAAAAAAGAGGAAACTCGACAGGGAACCCGTCTGAGTTCCATGAAGACAAAACGAAAAAAAAAGAAAGAAAACAGGACCCAGACGGGTTCCTGAAGATGCAAAAGAGAAGAAAAGGGCGGGAACCGTGCAGGTTCCTGCCTGCGCTCGAGTAAATACAAGACGGGCAAACCCGTCTAGGTTCTGAGAATCAAATCGGCTTACCTTTGGCGCAAAACGTAAAATAGGTCATAAAAACCAAAAAGAAAAAGAAAGAAAACCAAAGTACAAAAATAGAGTCGCCAGTTGAATTTTAGGATAAAAACAACAAACCATAAAATATAGACTCCAGCCTGCGAATCCAGAGATGGATTCGGGGGTAAGGTTACGAATTTGACAATTAAAATCACGAACCCGCCTATTCAACGAATAGACTCTACTAGAATTAAATTAAAGCGAAAGGTTGAAAAAGAGGGAGGAATTGAATGAATTTCACGAGTTTATCATTAATGTCATGCAAATAATGAAAATAAAAAAAGAGCGAAAAACGATAAATAATTACATGTTTACAACAACTATGCTAACCTTTAGTGAAGTAGCATGCAAAGGGGGAGAGAAGAGAGAGAATACACTAATGTCAATACTCCTAGTATATCCTGGTGTGTTCTGGTGTATTTTTTTGTGGAAGGGAAAGAAGGGTTTAATTTATAGTGGAGTGGGGATAGGGGGCGCGTTCTAGGGTTAGGATTTTAGTCGCCGCGCCAAAGAGAGCAATCGAACTCAGACGGGTTCACGTGAGTGAAGATGGGCCTTGGACCCAAGAACCAGACGGTTCTGAAGCGGCGGCAGACGCCTTGTGCCCGGGAACCCGAGCGGGTTACGTGGGTTGAGCCGAGCTCGCCCACCAACGAGCAGGTTCTATGGGTTGGAGTTGAGTTCCGGCCCACTGAACCCAGACGGGTTCTATGGGTTGGAGCTGAGCTCCGGCCCACTGAACCCAGACGGGTTTGCACTGGTATTGGGCTTTTGCCCTTCTCTTTCGGGTTTAGGTGGGTGAGGGGCTTGCGTGCCATTTATTGGTTAGCCTATTTTCTAACGCTAAAAAAAGAAAATAAAATCGATACAAAATTCAGCGTCTACAGCACCTATCCCAAGCAAAAGTCAGTCTTTGAGATTTTCGATCTCCTACATCTAATGCCAAGCAAAACCCCATGTGCGTTAGTGCTAGTGGGTTCTAATCGAATCCAAAAGACTCCAAGGACTCATGCCCGAGCTCAGAAACAACGAAACGAACAAGGAACAAGTTGCCCTTCCTCGCATTTGGTTGCCCTTGGCTTGGTGAGGGCCGTAGGTGATGCAAGGATAGGCCCCACACTTTAGAAGCACAAACTTTCTTTTTCTTTTTGGTTGGTTTTACCAACGAAATTGCTTTTTTTTTTCTTTTCTCTTTTGTTTTTCTTTTTAAAAGTCGGTATTAGCCTTACTTTCGGGAATTGGACGGCCCAAATATGGGGTTTACCCTCCCAACACAGTCTTTCCATACACACCTCCGTCGAGAATTCGATATGGGAGGAGCTTAAGGGGTAATACCGTACCGCTAATACCGGGCCCGTGTAGGTTGGCTAAGTGTATGGTGGTTAATGTCATTCAGCGACACGCCCCATTAATCCGATTATTGTAGATTTTGCTTTCTTTTTCTTTTTGTTTTTAACTTTGCTTTTGCTTTTGCTAAACGAGAAAAAAGGAAACAAGCTCGGACACGAACCCCTAGAATCTCCCGACTTCAACCAGAACGTGAAAAGAATCGGGGGTTTCACTAGACACTTGATGAAGGACATCTAAAGTAATAAGTCATGACTAGTACCCGAGACAGGGTCGAAAACGCTCAGACCGGTTTCTTTTAAAGAAGTTTAAGAACAGCTTCTCAATTTCGACAACAAGATCCGAGAAACAAAGCAAAAACAAAAACGAAAGAAAACTTTTAAAGATTTCACTCCCTTTTTTCTCCTTTTTCCAAATTTTAGGCAAAAACTAGAAAACAAAAACAAAAATGCTAGGTGATCTACCCTTGAAACAGAATATCTCCCCCCCACACTTAAAACGCTACAATGTCCTCATTGTGGGAAGGTGTCACGTGAAAAGGTTAGAGAACCTACAAAAACAAACAAACAAGAACAACTAGCATATAAAAGTGGTGGCGACCCGAGCCCACACGGCTCCAACAACTATACAATCCCAACACAAACACTCAAAGGGGCTCGCCACCCAAAAGAAAAATCAAGCATGCAACAAGGATCAATATATGTACACATTCAATGAGTGCGGAAAGAGGTTACCTCGGGGTCTTCAAATAAATAACGAACCCAATCCGCGATCCAAGAAAACGTCACACTTTAGTTAGGAATAAGCAAGAAAACCATAATAAGTGTGAGTGTTCGCGTGCATAAAAGAAAAAGAACAAAACAAAAAAAAAATAAAAATAAGACACTAGGGACTATAAACTAAGGAAAAGGAAAAATTAAAAAGAAGAAAAAGAAATAAAATTAGAAAAATGCAAAAAACTAGCAAAATTGAGATAGGAAACTCAAAAAAATTATGGGGTGCCTCCCATAGAGCGCTTGTTTTAGGTCCCTAGCTCGACCTAAATACTTACTTGATTCTTGGAATCCTCGGGACATAAACCAAAAACATCATCAACCTTTTCCACCAATTCTTCTTCCTCTTTTTCCCATGATTCCCAAAGAGGTTCATGAATGTCATGGGACACTCTTCCGGTGGTCTAATCATCCGCCTAGGATATCCAGATAGCATTTTCTTTGGCTTCCTCCACCAACGTTTCCTTCTTCTCTTCCAACGCTTCCTAGCGGGCCTAGGACCTTTGAAAATCAGCTTATTGACTTTGTTGCACTCAACATAGGTTTCACTCAAAGAAATTTCCTTCCGCCATGGAATGATCTTAAGAGGATGATCATGGTAAATATCCTTACATTCACTTAGATTTGGATGCGAAGCTCTTAGATATTTGATTTCTCCCCAATCATCGGGCTCAACTTCAAGAAAATAAGATTCCTTTTGGGGTTCATCTAAGATGTCTACCACCGCATTGGCCTTAAAATGAGATTCTTTGGGAGATTTCACTCTTGAAGGGTCGATGTCAAAATCAATATGATCTCGACCCATATGAAGAGACAAGCGACCTCTTTTCACATCTATGGTAGCTCCTGCGGTAGCAAAAAAGGGTCGACCAAGAATAATAGGATTTCTCCAATCCTCATCCATCTCCAAAATAATGAAGTCACAAGGGAAAAGGAAACTTCCCACTTGAACTGGGATGTCTTCTAATATTCCCAAGGGCTTCCTAACACTTCGGTCCGCAAGTTGCAAGTGGATAGTTGTAGGGGTCAAGCCATCAAGGTTCAGCTTCTTACATATAGAGTGTGGCATGACACTCACACTTGCCCCCAAGTCACATAATGTATTATCAATCTTCATATCACCAGTTAAGCATGGAATAGAGAAACTACCGGGATCGGCTAGTTTCTCGGGAAACTTGCTTCCCATAATGGAGTTGCAACTAACCGTGAGATGAACGGTCGATGACTCCTTGATTCTTCTCTTGTTTGTCAAAAGGTCCTTGAGATGTTTCTTGAATGAAGGGACCTCCGACATGGCATCTAGAAATGGTATATTAACTTGAAGTTTCTTCATCATCAAAATAAACTTGGAGAATTTATCATCATTCTTCTGTTGAATCAATCTTCCGGGAAATGGAACTGGAGGTCTATATGAAACGGGTTTCTCCAATGGGTTTACATGAATATCCTCCCTTAAGACTTCCTTTCCTTTCTCTCGTCTTTTCTCAATCTCTACCCTCTCTTCCAACTTCTCTTTTTCTTCATCCTCGGGCTCATTCACCACTACATCATCCTCCTTCTCCTCAACTATGTTTTGCTCAACTTCTAAGCTCTCGTCTTCATCGCTATCCACCACAACTCCCTCATTCTCTCCCAAAGGTCTCTCCTCCTCCACATTCTCCTCCACTACCAAAGGTTCTTCAATTTTTCTTCCACTCCTTAGGGTAATGACTTCAACTTGCTCCCCTTGGATAGGTTGAGGTTGAATGGGTTGAGAAAAGTATACTTGTTGAGCAACTTGGGTCATTTGGGTTTCAAGGTCTCTAAGGCGAGCACCCTCACTTTCTTGATTAGCCACAATTTGTTGCAACAACTTTTCAATCATAGAATCTTGGGATGGTTGAGAAACTTAGGGTTGTGGGGTAGGTTGATGTGAAAACTCTTCTTGAAAATGTGCACGATGGTCATAAAATTGAGAAATAGGATCAAATATAGGATTGACAAATGTAGTGTAACCGGGATCATCATCTTCATAAGAATGGGAATAAAGTTGGTTGGAATAAACGGCATTCACATGTTCTACTTGACGATACTCCACACATTAATGCTCGAGATGTGGACCAAAACACAACTTACAAATATGCAAATTAGGAGCGGGAATGGATGCAAAGGCTTGCATACCTCGGGCTAGATTCAACTGGTTGGAAACCTCATCATCCACCATCTTCTTTTGCAAATCAAGGACGGTAGCTATTAGAAGCTTGATAGTGGGGTTGTGTTCCAAAGAATGATCCCCATTTCCTAAATTTTGGCCGCCTCCCCAACTAGGCATATTCTGAGATAGCTCATGAAGAAAAATATTGGCTTCCTCCGCAGTCTTCTTTAGGAACATCCCTCCGGAAGCATTATCAATAGATTCTCTAAGGGGACCACGGAGCCCATGATAGAAATGTTGAAGCAACATCCAATCCGGTAAATTATGATGAGGGCATTGTCGTTGAAGACTCTTAAATCTCCCCCAAGCGTCAAAAAGACTCTCTCCCGACCCTTGCTTGAAACTTAAAATTTCTGCTCGAAGTCAGTGTGTCTCCTCCGCCGGAAAGAAACGGTGAAGAAAATCTCCTTGAGTGCCTCCCATGAAGAATAAAAACCAAGTAGGCATGTTTGTAGCCATATCTTCGCTTTCCCCGCAAGAGTAAGAGGAAAGAATTTCAACTTCAATTATTCTGATGATATCCTTGGAATGTGTATAAAGCTAATCCGGTCTTCGAACTTATTAATTTGAGCAATGGGACTTTCAACAGCATCGTCCCCATGAAACAGGTTTCTTTCGAAGACTTTAAGTAAATGCGGTTTAAACTCGAACACAGCATTGGGTGGCAATGGTGGTAATGTGATAGGACTGCCTCTCGTACCCAATGATGGAACAACATATGATAGAAGGGTACGAGGTGAACCAGCTTGAGCTTCACCCATTAGAACTCAAAGATTCCTACAAGAATTGAAGAAGCATCAAATTCATCTGGATTGTCACAAACTGATTTCTAGCGTGAAAGCAAACTCAAATAACCAAAAACCATGAAACTAAAACTAGGGGCGCTGGCTCCCCGACAACGGCGCCATTTTGTGTAGAGCGATGGTTTGTGAGACCTCGGTATTGTCGTTCTCTCTCAGGGAGCAGGCGGCCTTGGTCATAGAAACTAAGTCAATGGTCGGGATGAGGTTGCTAAGGTAAGGATATCGGTTCGAGGGGATCACAGCGCAAGAAACAAAGCTAAGGTCGGTCAAGGAATGGAAAATGGGCTTCGGACGTTTTCGGGATGCAAGCGGGAACAAGGAGATAGGTTTCGCAACAAGAAAGCAACAAGGAAGGAAATCAAGTGGCAATTCCGTTAGAAATACCCACCGGGCTTCCTCTTTCGAAGATAGTCCGGATTAACTTTCCCAAAGTCCACTACGGACCCGGAGGGTTGAAGAAACGGAATTCCCTAGTTAGCCTCTATTCATTTTCATGAGTAAATGGCTAACTATCCCAATTCCAACCTTCCAACTCAAGTGTTGGATGTGTTTGGGAGCTTTCGGACCCAAATACATCCCGCTTGAAGGAAGGATTGGAGTGGGAAAAGTGATTTCCCAACTAATTACTCACTAAAATTGCTAACCCATGCCTAATTACCCATTCACACCCTTAATTACCCCCTAACCCATAGGGTTTCTAGCCACTAATCATGATACTAACTAAGCTAACAACATCCAAACCAAACCTAAACATGATTTCTAACATCAAACAACAATAAACAAGCAAGATAATCAAATAGCAAGCAAAGAAATCAAAGAACAAGCAAAGTAATTAGCAAAACAATTAATAAAAGAGTTGAGGGAAGAGAATACTTATCAAAATAATGTAGATGAACAAGGAAAAGCAATAAAAAGATGATCCAACAATCTCTCAATTGTTTGAATCCCCAAATCTTCAATAACAAACACAAATCTCCAAAACCCTAGATTAATCTCTCACTAATCTCTCTTTAAAATCAACTAATTACAAGGTTGGAAAATGTCTAAGTCTCTCTCATCAAGTCTCCTTAGATATCCCTCAAAACATAGCAAAGGGGTCTATTTATACAAAGCATAAAAACCTCCCCAAAACACAGCACAAAAGGCCGAAATCACGTGCAGGACATAGGGAGACCGTAGCTACGGTCTCGTTCTGTCCAGCGAAATTTGCATGGCGAGTTTTTCCTTTGAGAGACCGTAGGTACGGTCCTGGGACACCGTAGGTGCGGTGTACCTGCTGTCTCCGCGAAGAGTTGCTTTGGCGATTTTTGATATTCGAGAGACCGTAGCTACGGTCGCCAATACCGCAGGTGCGGTCTTGCTCGGCCAGCCCTGGGTAGCGGGTGTCACCATTGGCGTGGCGGGGGATACCTCTGACTTCCTTCCTCTTGTTCCTTCCTTCTTTCCAAGGCATGTAATGCCCTCTACGAGGATCGTAGTGGGTGTTACCTCGCTAATTGGCACCAAAGGCTGGGAAAGTAGTCCCGGGTGAACTCTGCCTCGACTCTCGGTCCGGCTCGGCTCGGGAAATCACCAAAAATGCTCTAAAATGGCTACCACGTTTTGATTAAAAACTCCAAAATCTACAAAATAACCAAAAACGTATTAAAAGTTATAAAATTAAACAACGAAACAAGTCAAAAGCCTAAGAATTAAGGCGCTATTTAGACACAAAATCGGATCTAAACATATACAGACCTAATACCTTTTAGGCCTGTCAAGTCACTTATCAAATCCCCCCATGCTTAGCTCTTGCTTGTCCCCAAGCATGTTAGAATCAAAACAGGAGAAAGGGCTCAAACAGGAAAAATGGGACTTAGGAAGAAAGAGAAGTGACAAGAGTTTTTAATAGGGTTGAAAAGAACAAAATTAATCACCCCCTCAGGCTAACCAATCAAACACATAAGTTCAACAAGCAAACACCAAGGTCAATCTGGAAGAGAACAAAATTTAGTTCAAAATTGAAAAAATGAAGTTTTCGAAACCAAAGGAAGAGAGCAAGTACTTTAGATGTACAAATCCGCTAACAGCCTCAAGAATAATGCAAATATGCGCGGTTAGTTATGGACGTAAGTCAGTTAAAAGAGCAAACCTCACTTTAGGAAAGAATATGAACACTCAAACACTTAAGTTTGAATATGTATGTGGGTTTCTCTCATACTCAAACCAAAAGAAATAATCTACCATAGGCTTGGTAAGAATTTCGCTCTCCACTACTGGTATGCTATGCACAAGTGACAATCAAGAGGACTTTTCGGGGTTGTAACGAGGCTTAGGTTAGGGGAAAGGAGCGGTAAAATTTAGGTATGAGGAGTTAGGAGTCATGCTTGGATTGATTTTCAATAAAAGAACTGCTCTCAACCTTGCCTTCTTGGTTAATTATGCAAGGAACTCACTTTTCTCCTCATTGATATCAAATACCTCATCTAACTTTACAACCAAGTCAAAAGCTTTCAGAACTTTAAATTGAATCTCGTAATCACCCTTTTCTTTTTGGAACTCTTTTTCTCCTTTTTTTAAATATTTTTTTTATATTGCTTCTCTATTTTGGTGGGTGATCAAGGGAGAAGAAAAACATGGAAATATAGCTTTGACCTCAATAATATATATGAACAACACAACCAATCATTGATTAACCAAAAGATGGGAAATTCAGCTTATTAAATTTATAACAGTGATCACAATCACTGCCCAGCTCTTTACTTTCATTCAAAATACACCAAACCAATTCTTCCCTTCAAAAATAACAAACTCTTACACATCCAAGCAAGGAAAATGATAGGAATTATTACAAGCCAAGGCTTATATCGTTAAGGTTCAATCATAAAAGAAGGATACTCAAAGGCTAGGCGGGGCAAAAAGAATGGTAATTATAATGTCAAGGAGGCTGTTTGGCTATGTAGTTTAACAAAATAAAAATAAATGCCTCAATCACTTTGTCACAGCGTGCAATGCAAATATGTAATCTCAAACAAGATACAAAGTAAGTTCTAGAGATGCAACTAATGGTGGAGTCACTCAAGAAATCAAGGAATTGATAAAAATGATCAATTCAAGCTTTTGGTTATGTGGACTCATGGAATAGGACTCAATCAACTAAACCTAGCCCAAAGATTTGCGGCACGCATATTTACACTTACTAAGATAATTAAAGCAGTTAAGCACACTATTCATAACTTGACTCAAAATCAGAAGACTTGAAGAAAACAGTTTCAAAAACTTTTAAGTTTTCATCCAGACTTTTCTAAGTGAAGCAAGATAAACTGAAAGTAAGATTGGTTTACAAATCATCACCGAAAGTGTTCCGAATTATTAATCCTAATCCTATCTTATATTTTTTTTTTGCTTTTTCTTGTGTTTTCTAATTTTTGGCTTTTTCTAATTTCTAATTTTTTTTTGGATTTTGAATAAAGTGAATGCAAAAGGAAGAAAAAGAAAAGAAAACAAACTAAGAAAAGAAAGGAAAGAAAAATCTAGTATGCTCTAACTAATGCAATCTAGGTGAATGCAATTCTAAAACTAGAAAACTAAGAAGAAAACTTAGAAAGGAAAACTAAAAACAATCAAAGAAACACACAAACTGAAAACACACTAAAATAAGAAAAATCAAACTAGAAACACACTAAAAACAAGAAAATAAAGCTAAAAATTGAAAATTAAGCATGAAACAAGAAAAAGAAAGACGAAAATAAAAGAAAATAAATGAAAATCAGAAAAATAAAGAGAGATAGGAAGAAATATTCACAAAGTGGATATATAAGCTCCCCCGCCCCCCCCCACAATGCTTAAGACACTACATTGTCCTCAATGCAGAAGACAAAGCTGGAGAGGGTAAGAGTAGAGCAAAGGATCAGTCATCCTCGCTCAATGGGGATGGGGCGGTTTGGTTTGGAGGTGGTGGAGGTAAGGATTGGTCAAACATGGCCTGAATAAGTCCAGAAAGGTGGGCAATTAACTCATCAAGGCATGTGAAACGCCCATCAGATTGGTTCCTCGATTCAACAAGGTACTCTTGTAACTCGTTCATACGGCTCTCGGTCCAGTTAATTGCTATTTGGAGGTCGCGGTAACGCGCCTCATGATCTAGAGGAGGTTGTTGGGGTTGAGGGTCAGACTGAGGTTGGGGCTCGGGCTGCTATTAGGGCTCGACATCGGGGAGAGGCGGCATCCAAAGTAAGCTTTCTTCGTTTTGAGGGGAGAGGTGAGGGTGAGGCAGAGGAAACCTAACATTGTTAGGGTAAATCCACAGACAACGCAAGTCACTGTCAAATTTGCACATGTTAAAAGAACTACACTGTTCTCCATCTAAAAATATGCTACCAGAAACACGGTCAGGGGGGACCATGGTTGGTCTAAAGCGAAATTGGCGTGCTAGGTGCGTGACATATCCACCTATGGCTATTCCTTTGGTGGATGAAGTAGCAAGTCGTGAAAGGTGCGATGCAAACATGGCAGCTAGGTCAGCAAGGTTATCGGCATCAAACATAGCATGCAACATGTAGCAATTAGCTTTGGTAGCCTTATTTGAACTACTAAGTGTCTCGAAAATGCCGCATGAGAGGATGCGGTGTGCATATCTCAAAGCGAGGTTCCTAATGAGGGAAGAAGTGGAGTTGCTAGGATCCCAGTCATCAACATCAGCTATCCTACGAAAGAAACCCTTCCCATCCCAATTCATAGGAATAAGGTGCTGGTCTCTACATGTACGTTCAGGTAGACCAAAAGCACGAGCAAATTCAGAAACAGTCATCTGCCTAGTACTCCCAAGAAGTTGAAAATGAATGAGTCCATCCCTCCCATGGAGGTTTGCCTCAATAGTGCTCAAAAATTCTAAAGTGATTCCCCTAAAGATGGGCTCACCAAACCTAGCTATATATATAGGTCATTTGGCCACGTCCCAACAACCACAAGACATCATCAAGCATACCATAATTCCTCAAGAAGTTCTCATGCATATATTTAGTAGGTATCGAAACTCTTTTCAAAAGAGAATCATACCTCGCCTTGACATCCCCTTCAAAATTGAAGGGGTTAGAACTCCTTGAATCCCGAGACGGGGCGACTTTTTGCTTCCCCTTCTCCACAGCAGTGGCTTTGCGCTTCCGGCTTCCTCTTCCATCATCATCGCCGGATAGAGGCCCGGAATAGCTCGGGTTCTTCATCCTTACCATCTAAAAAGATTCAACAATAGTAAAACCACCAATATAACATCTAAGCATCAAAGAAGCATGAATATAATGTAAATTAACAAGAGTAATACTCCCCCATGCTTATTTGATGCCAAGAATGGAAATCAAAACAATTCTAACCTACAAAACTCACCAAAAACAGAGCATAACACCACAAGATAATCATCATCCCAAATAAAACCTAAATTTCTCAAAATTTTCATCACATTACTCCCAAAACTCACCCAACACATTAATTTCTCGGTCTCGAAACTAGAAGGATCATAAACATTAAACTACCTCATGCCCTAATCAAGAATCATCTTCAAAAATCAAGACCAAGCAAGAAATTTGAATCATGAACATGGATATGGTATAAATTCAACAAATTAGTCAAGAAATTCAATCAAAATTATACAGAATCACTTAAAGATTATCAAATAACATGAAAAAGAGTTGAGAAATTTGTACCTTCTTGAAGTTGTGAAGAGAGAGGAGTAATAAAGCTTGAAGGTGGGGAGTGAGAGTGCAAGCGAGAAGAAGAAGAAACGAGGAAGAAGATGATGGTGGTGGGTGGCGTGGTGCGTCGGAGAGCAACAACAAGAGAGGGAGGAGGGATTGAGGGAGAGGGGGATGGCAGCGCTTCTCATCTAGGGTGAGGGAAAGAAGAAGTGAAAAGTTAGGTTTTAATTTCAAAAGGAGAAGGAGGAGCCGACTAAGTGAAAGGCGGGCAAAATATTTCGTGAAAACCTAGAAACGCTGCCAGCGCTTACCAGGTGCTGGCAACATGTGTCTAAAAACACTTACCTGATTCTCTCTGGGGAAGGCGCTGCCAGCGCTTATGGGGGTGTTGGTAGCGTTTTTGCACCTGACAATGAAAAATCGATTTTTCAGCCCTTTTTGCTTTGTTTCACCCCTTTTCCTTTGTTTCCTTCTTCTTCTTCAATACTTTGGCATGCCATAAATCTCTACAAACATCTACTAACTCAAAATCATTAGGTTAGAAATAATAACTTCAATAATAACAAAAAATTCTCCTAAATTTCTTCTTTCTCTCTGCACACTAAAAAGAAAAATTAGTAAATTAACAAGATAAGATTACTTAAGAAATAAAAATAGTAAGGAATAACTGAAATAGAAAAAAAATGGGGAGGGATGAATAATAGAGAGCAATGTACCCTCACCGAGTTGCTTTGTTTAATGTCGTTAGCTCGACGTTATTGACCCCTAATCATCGGGGTCTTTCAGTAGTCTTTGCACTGACTGTAGGACAAGGTCACGAACCAAGTATGGTTTTAAACGTTGTCCGTTGACCTTGAATGCTCCAGTGTTCTCATGCCAAACCTCTACTGCCCCGTGGGGTTATGCTCGGAGCACTTTAAAGGGTCTCGACCACCTTGACTTAAGTTTTCCTGGAAATAACCTTAGCCTGGAGTTTAACAAGAGTACCATGTCGTCCTCCTGAAATCTCCTCCTCATAATATGCTTGTCTACCAAGTTTTAGTTCTTTCCTTGTATATTCGGGAGTTTTCATATGCTTCTTGTCGTAATTCATCAAGTTCTTGGATTGCAAGATTCTCTTTTCTCCAGTGGCTTTGGGATCGAAATTGAGGGTCTTGATGGCCCAAAATGCTTTGTGTTCAATTTTGACAGGAAGATGACAAGCTTTCCGAATACTAGCCTATAGGGTGTAGTGCCTAGAGGTGTTTTGAAAGCGGTTCTATAGGCCCACAATGCGTCATCGAGCTTTAAAGACTAATCTTTCCTAGATCTATTAACAGTCTTTTCAAGAATGCTCTTTAATTCTCTGTTTGAGAGCTCAACTTGACCACTGGTCTGGGGGTGATAAGGTGTAGCTTCCTTATGTTTGACCCCGTACTTAGCAAGGAGGGATTCTAATGGTCGGTTACAGAAATAGGTCCCATTGTCGCTAAGGAGCGCTCTAGGGGTCCCAAATCTAGAAAATATGTTCTTTTTGAGAAACTTGATAACCGTCTTAGTATCGTTAGTTGGAGATGCTATAGCTTCTACCCACTTGGAGACATAATCGACGGCGACTAATATGTAGGTTTTTATGGGATTGGGAAAACAGGCCCATGAAGTCGATTCCCCATACATCAAACAGTTCGACTTCTAGAATTCCATATTGGGGCATCTCGTTTCTTTTGGACATATTTCCTGTTCTTTGGCATCTGTCGCAAGATAGGACGTAGCACCTTACATCTTTAGTAAGGGTAGGCTAGTAGAAACCTGCATGAAGGACTGTGGCTATCGTCTTATCAGGCCCGAAGTGTCCATCAAAAGGGGTGGCATGTAGGTGGAACAACACGTTTCGCACTTCTTCTTCAGGTAGACAGTGCGTGTAAATTCCATCACCACAAAGTTTATATAATAAAGGTTATTCCTAAACATACCTTTTGACATCAGAGAGGAATATCTTCTTCTGCTGATAGGTAAGGTCCGGCAGAAGAATGCCACAAACAAGATAGTTTACATAGTCGGTAAACCACGGAGTTGGGCGCTGAGCTATGGCAAGGAGTTGTTCGTGAGGGAATGACTCGTTAATAGGAAATCATCATCGGCCGATGGCTCCAATTGAAGCCGCGAAAGATGGTCAGCTACCACATTTTGAAGGTCGGGCTTATCCCAAATTTTGATATCAAATTCTTGAAGCAATAGGACCCATCGAATCAGGCGAGGTTTCGAATCAGCCTTTGTCATCAAGTGCTTGATGGCGGCATGGTCTGTGTAAACTATGACTTGAGAATTAACTAAATAGGGCGTGAACTTGTCCAGGGCATATACTACTGCTAAGAATTCTTTTTCATTAGTTGCATAATTTACTTGGGCTCCATCAAGGGTTTTGCTAGCATAGTAGATTGCATAAGGTTTACCTTCAGCTCTTTGCCCTAGCACTGCTCCAATGGCGTGATCACTAGCATCACACATTATCTCAAAGGGGAGGTCCCAGTTTGGTGCTTGCATAATAGGCGCGATTACCAAAGCGTGAAAGGCTGCTAAAAATTCTTCGTTGAAGTCAAAAGGGACGTCCTTAACAAGGAGATTCGTGAGAGGTTTCACAATCTTTGAGAAATCTTTAATAAACCGCCGATAGTATCCCACGTGCCCTAAAAAGCTTCCGATACCTTTAACAGATATAGGTGGGGGTAGCTTTTCTATCACTTCAACTTTAGCCCTATCAACTGAAATTCCGTTGCTAGATATAACATGTCCTAAGACCACTCCTTCTTGTACCATGAAATTACATTTTTCCCATTCAAAACCAAGTTAACTTCTTCGCATCTTTGTAATACTCGTTTCAAGTTTTTTAGGCAAAGATCGAATGAAGTTCCATACATCGAGAAATCGTCCATGAATACTTCCACAATGTCTTCAATAAATTTGGCAAAGATCGCCATTATACACCTCTAAAAAGTGGCCGGCACATTGCACAACCCGAAGGGCATTCTTCTGTAGGTGAAGGTTCTGTAGGGACAGATGAAGGTTGTCTTTTCTTGGTCCTTGGGGTGAATGGGAATTCGGAAAAATCCCGAATAGCCGTCTAGATAGCAAAAATAAGAGTTTTTAGCTAGACGCTCCAACATTTGATCTAGAAAAGGAAGCGGGAAATGATCTTTCCTGGTGGCCTTGTTCAGCTTCCTATAGTCAATACACATTCTCCATCCAGTAACAGTTCTAGTAAGAATTAGCTTGTTCTTTTCATTTTTTATCACAGTCATCCCTCCTTTCTTTGGGACTACATGAACAGGGCTAACCCATTCACTGTCAGAGATGGGGTAAATCATACCCGCCTTGAGAAGTTTCAGAATCTCCTTCTTCACTACCTCCTTCATATTTGGGTTAAGCCTCCTTTGATGCTCGACTGAAGGTTTATGGTCCTCCTCAAGGAGAATTCTATGCATGCAGAAGAAAGAATGTATCCCCTTTAGGTCGTTGATGACATATCCAATTGCTTTCCGATGAGCACGTAGTACTTCTAGTAAGAACGACGTTTCTTCCTTTGTTAAAGTAGAGCTCACGATCACTGTATAGGTGGAGTTAGGCTCAAGGAACTCGTATCGAAGTATGTCTGGTAGCGGTTTCAACTCTACTTCAGGAGCTTTTTTGTTCCGTGCTATCAGAATTATCGGACAGATCATACTCTTCTTTGTGTTCACTCGATACTTCTGGTGCAACATCCAATAGTTTAGCATAAGCTGCTATAGCGCTCTCTTCATCCCGCATTAAACAATCATTAAGTAGACATAGTTCAAGTGGATCACTTGACTGTTGGTTAGGGAATGTGTTAGTAACAATTCCTTCAATAGAATCCACCAAATTGCAATCATCAGACAAAGAAGGAAATTTCGCAGCATGACTCAGGTTGAATTCAATCTTTTCTGACCCTACATCGAAGGTCATTTTTCCATTTTTAACATCAACACAATATCCAGAGGTTGCTAAGAATGGCCTACCTAGGATGATAGGTGTACGCAAATCTTTGTCCATCTCTAATATAACAAAATCTACTGGAACGAAGATCTCACCTAGTTTAATAGGTACGTCTTCTAGCATACCTACTGGGTATTTAATGGAACGGTCAGCTAATTGCAGGGCGATGGTAGTAGACTTTAATTCACCGATCCCTAACTTCTTATACATAAAAAATGGCATCAAATTGACACTAGATCCTTGGTCACATAGTGTGCGGTCGATGTGTAGGGCGCCAATTTCGCAAGGAATAGTGAAACTACCAGGATCCTTAAGTTTGGTGGGTAGTTTGTTTTGTATGGCAGCACTACAGTAGTCATTGAGGGCCATGGTCTCATGTTCCTCTAAGTTCCTTTTGTTACTAAGGATTTCTTTGAGAAATTTTGCATATGTGGGTATTTGTGATATTACTTCATTGAAAGGGATAGTAACCTGAAGTTGTTTTATTATTTCCATAAACTTCCCAAATTATTTGTCGAGTTTTGACTTGGCTAACCTTTTAGGGTATGGTACTGCCGGTGTAACACCCTGGAAATTCTATTATAACAACAAGATAAAGAAATAAAGACAACAGCGGAAACTTCACTTATATTACCAAGGTGTCACTGCCGTACCTCCTAGGAGGCACAAGGCAAGGAGAAACAGGATAAATACTAAAACAAGATTTCTTAAACAACCAACTTTTAATAAAACATGTTCAACTATAAAGATTATAACTCAAAGTTAAACTATGGCCAACTACAAGGGTTCTTGTTTAGGTTTCTCTCTCAATCAGCCCACCCGCATTAATGGCCATCACCTGAAAACAAAACATTTTAAAAGTGAGGGGGGAAAACCTCAGTAATACTACTCCTATGCATTTATAAACACTTATATAATCATTTGAACACATTTATAGCGGAGGGGTTACAATTCGAAAACTCGCGAGAGAAAAAAAAATAGAATAATTCCTTTCCATTCATATTTTAATAGCGGGCGGGGTTTCCACACTACCCTTCGGAGGCAAAGACTCGCAGAACATACTTCGGAGTCCCAAGGACTCGCATAAACATATCTCAATACTTTTCTTTTCTTTTCTTTTCTTCGGAGTCCCATGGACTTGCATAAACAATTCCATTCGACTGATCAACGCATAACTCACAATCACATTACCAGGCACTATTACCTGGTCTCTTGACAGTCCCCCTTACAAGTTCCACCTGGTCTAATGGAAGACCGCCCGAACCCGCTTTTATCTCATATCCATTAATTAAGTCCGGTTATTAGGATCCAACTCGTTTCATGACAATACCACACTTTCAAATCAAAACTCTCAGTAAAAGAAAACAAATCACCCACGTTCCAAAACAGTACAAAAACAACCAAAGAACTCAAATTTCCAATAGCTGATTCACTTTTCAACACAACACGTTTAGCACTTTAATAAAGTCCCTTCAAGGAATGCATTTCATAAAATAAAATGCTTAAAAGCATCCACAGGGAATAGGATATAGTATTACCTGCTAAAACAACTGCGTCCAAACAAGGGAGACACGAAGCTCTAAATCGATATCCTCACTCAACCTAATAAAAGGTTCTATAATCAACACGTGCTCTAATAATTTCTTAACAGCGTAACTACCCTTCCCAAATTATAACATAATTCATTTAATCACGTACCACATAATTTCTAATATAGAAACTAAACAAAAGTTGACATTTAACCATATTACATAAAATCAAGAATAACTAAAGAACTTTATTTTATATCTTGCATGATACTATTCGCTATATTTACCAAAAAGCCACTAGACATGCATTACACTACACTAGGCCACTATTATCATATTTAATTAATTACAACACATATTTAGGGTTCCTAAACATGTTTCTAGGTCTCATGAGACGACCTTAAGGGTGTGTTTGGAGAGATTTTAGGAATGGGATAGGAATGGAATTAGAATCTGGAAGGGATGAGAATGGAATTAAAACCCCATAATGAAGTTGTTTGGCTAGATATTGGAATGGAATGGAATGAAATATATAATAATAATAATAATAATAATAATAATAATAATAATAATAATAATAATAATAATAATAATAATTATAATAATATCCCCAGTTCCCCACCCACGCCTATTCCCATTTCTCAGTGCCCCCAAATCAAATTCCATCATCAATCAAATTCCATCCCCCAGATTCTTCATCCTCTTCGTTATTCCCACCCACCCCATCTTCATCTTCAGCCCTACTGCCGCCCTCTTCCCAGCCTAGCCACCGCACAAGATTCTGCTGTAGTCTTCTTCAATCTTTTTCTATACTTTCTCTCTCCTCTTGTGTCCTTCAACGTTGTAACCGTCGCCGGAAAATTTGTAGGGATATCCCTAAAATTTTTTGGTGTAGTCTTTGGCTCTTTGCATTTGTCCATGGAAGAGATAGAGACTGAATGGTTGGATTTTGAATTGATAGTGTTTGGCTAGAAACTTTGGGGTTCTGTTTTTCATTTTTTTTGATTTGGATTAAAAGTATACATGGAATTTATTGTGTGCCTTTTTGTTTTGGGTTGGGAAGTAATTGAGAGATGAAATTGAAGTTGAGAATTAGAAACCTAAGGTTTCTAATTCCATTCCTTTTTCTCTCACCAAACATGCCCTAAAAATACTTCACATGTGACATAATAGATATAACATTCCAAGACATAGAACTTCAAGTCCACACACACTTATCACTATTTAAAAGTTTGCTACAATAAAAGAACTTTTCTAGTATATACTTTGATAATAGTAGGTAGTATAACTTAATAAACTCTTAGTCATAAAATAAGTTTCCATATAGTAACAACATTATACTTATCACATAAAAAGACAATGTAATTATTACTTAGTAAGATTTCATATTAACTTACATTAATGTAATATTACCTTGTAATACTAACTTCCAAAATAACAATAAACTTAGTAATATCATATATAATAAGATAATATTAGGATTTAATAGTAATACCTCATAATATAAAGTTCAAACTTTACCAAGGGCCTAATAACATATATTTAACTTAATATTAACGTAATAATAAAAACTTTTTTTAAAAAACATAAAATCAAGACCTAATATTATTATTATTTTTTTCAACATACTTTTTAAAATAAAATACCATCAAATATTATATTTCCAAAAGACCACATACATAGTAAATAAAAAACATATAGGTACTATTAACATGCACTAAACATTAGGAAATAATGTTACCAAAAAATATGGAAATATTAATAACTTAATATTATTGTCAAAAATAGATAATATACTTGAAAGAACACTAACATACAATATAACATGATATTTTACACAACTTAACTTAACATTAATACATTAATATTCATGAAATATTAATCATGGATACAAGCATCAAGATATCACACATAAACATTTAAACTAGGAGTATTAACTTATAAAGTTAAACTAATCATAACCTAATATTACACTTAATATACTACCATGTATTTATCCATCATTACCAGTATATATACAAGTTTATCTACTCTAATAGCACATTAATAATATAATAGCATGATTAAGCTAACCCTAACACAAATACATCCATATTAACTTGTAGAGAGAGATAGAGAGAGAGGGCATAAACAATGGGTCCAAGCTAGAAGAGGTGGGACCGGGGTGGTGCTCGGGGTCGGCGGCTGGGTGATCGGAGGTCACGGCGGCGGGGTCCCGGTGTCGTGGTTGTCGGTGGAACAGTTGGTGGTGTTCCCGAGCACAGCAGCGACAACTGCTCTTGACTTCGGTCCGGTTCGTCTCGTCGGTGATGGTCGTTGCCGGTGGCTGGGAAGGTGTCGGGAGTCGTGGTGCAGCGGCGGTCTGTGGAGGGTGAAGGTGGAAGGTGGTGCTCGGCGAGATGGTGAAGAGAGTGGTTGGTCGTGTCGGGTTTGGGGTCGGGGTGCATAGAAGCAGAAAAGGAAGAAGAAAGGAAGAAGAAAGGAAAATGGAGGAAGAAGAAAGGAAGAAGATGAAATGGAAGAGAAAAGGGAAGGAGGGACGAAGAAGGAGGAAGAAGATGAGAGGGGTGAAGATGGTGGTCACAGAGTAAAGAGCAGACGCAAGACTTAGACCGCCAAGAGAGAGAGAGAGAGAGAGAGAGAGAGAGAGAGAGAGAGAGAGAATGAGGGGAGGGGACACGTGTCATATGGGGGGTAGGGTAGTCAGGGTGTATACCCAGATAATGGGTATTGCAACAATTTGGACAGAATAAATTTGGACTACTGATGAAAATTACCTGGTGATGTCATTTATGTGACATCATCAACACCCAACAAAAAGGAAAAATAAAATCTAAAATTAATAATATACCCATGGAAAAATAATAGTAATAAAAACAAATAAAAATTTCCCACAACTGATAAAATAATTTCTACCCGTAATCCAAAAATTTCCTAACTGATATTTTTAATAATCTAAAAATACCCACGAACTCACTCGCGGTCCTAAAAGCTCCGTGTGAAAAGAAACAACCATAAAATGTAACTCGAGACGTCGTTAGGCAATATTAACGGTAATTAGACTGGCATTTTTCGGAGTTTTACAGCTGGTATATGGACTCTTTGGTTAGCTACCAGTGGGTCGTCTTGCCTTTTTCCACTGTCTTTGGTAGTAGCATCTATTGGAAGGTCTTTTATTGGTTCAAGCTCCCTATGAGTTTCTCTACTGGTTAGGTGTGGTTCAACTACGATATTTTCGGGTTGCTTTTGCCTAGGTTCGTCTAATTGCTTTCCACTTCTAAGGGTCAGAGCACTACAGTCTCCTGATGTATCAACAGTAGGAGGGGTGGAAAAATAGATTGGACAAGTCACTTGGGAAACTAATTATTCAATCTGGTGAGTCAGAGTTTCTACTTTTTCCAAAAGGTTTTTAATAGTCCCTTCTTGTTCCTGTTGGGTTGACAGAAGATTTTTCACCAAAGTTTCTAAGTCGGGTTTTTGGTCAACATAGTGAACTGGTCATTACAGATTATCTCTATAGGACAAGCCGAGGTTGCATGTTCGGTCAATTGACATGAATTACATGATAAAAATAAGGGTGCAGTCGAATCAAGATGGTCCATTTTTTTCACTAGAGAATCAAGCTTAGCAGTTAATAAAGAAATTGCATCAATATCCTGCTTACCTCCCGCTCTAGGGCGGGGTTCTGACCATTGTCGTGAGTTGTCTGCCAAATTCTCGATCAAAGTCCTGATTTGGGGTACAGTTTTGTCCATAATGTTGCCTCCAGCTGCTGAGAGGATGCTTCCTCTCGTCGACTTGTTTGCTCCATTGAAGAATGATTGGATTGGAACCCAAGGTTCGAATCCATGTTGAGGACATTGTCGCAGAATGTCTTTAAATCTTTCCCATGCATCATAAAGTGTCTTGTCAGGTTCTTAGACGAAAGTCGAAATTTGGTTCCTTAAATTCGTAAGCTTGCTAGGAGCAAAATATTTCGCCAAGAACATGCTGGCGAGTCCATCCAATGTCGTGATGGAATTAGGTGGAAGCGAATCGAGCCACTCCCATGCTTTACCTTCTAAAGAAAACGGAAAGAGCCTCAGTTTAATGGCATCTTCCGAAACATTGTTGGCCTTGTAAGTGTCACAAGCTTGGCGAAAAGGTCGCAGATGTCGGTTTGGATCTTCGCTTGCCAGCCCATGGAACGGTGCTTTTGACACCAAGTTGATCAATAACTGACGTAGCTGATTGTGGATTAGTGACGTTGGGTGTCACATATTGCCCTAGCGTTCTTTGTTGTTCAGCCATCTCTTCTCCTTCGCTTTCAGCTTGCTCCTCTTCTTGTTGCGTGGTTCTTGCTGTTCTTACTCCAGTCTTGCTCTCTTTAATCTCTCCTGAAGTGTACGTTCGATCTCGGGATCATATTCGAAAGAGAAATCTTTTTGCATAAACCTGAAAGAGACAAAAACAAGAACACCAAGTGTAATAGAGAAAAATAAAGAAAAACAAATAACCTACTCAACTAGAGTGTTTTCGTTAATGGCAGTTGAGGAAACAAATCCCTGGCAACGGCACCAAAAACTTGATAGGGTTTAAAAGGTATTAGGTCTATATACCGCAAGTGTACAGGTCTGAGTAGTATAAAATTGTGATTATCTCTCAGGGATTTGTGTTCAACTACACACTGAACTAGTTCACTACAAAGGATGCTAGGTCGATCAAAGGGGTTGTGAGTAACAATTCAGAAAACTAAACTAAGAAAACAGAAATTTTTAGGGCTTTAATAGATAATTAAAAGCATTCAGGGGAGTTCACTCTAGTCAATCAATTAACTATTCAACAATCCCGGTGTAAAGTGATAAAAGGATTCAGAGTATATAATCTTTTTAAGGCCTTTCACAGCAATCTTTCGATTCGAAGTGAGTTACAGAGATTAAACTAAACATCCTATTTTCATGGCTATTTAATCTAATCAAAGATAAGAACTGATTATAATTGACCCTAAGCAAGAAACCATTATTTCTAACTGTTTTCAAGCCTATTCAATCTTCGCTTTTCCAATTCAAGAGTCAAACTTTAGTCATGTTATCAAGAATCTAATACCAAGTAAAAGGCGGTTAGCCAGATTTTATTATAACAGATAAATTATGAAGACTAAAAGAACAAAAGGAATAACATCACACTGAGACTGTATTCATAATCAATCAAAAGACATTGAGTTATCCCCCAAACAAAGGAAATTAGCTACTCATAATGCTAGAAATAAACAACACGCAAACTAAATGTAAATTGGAAAACATAGAGAAAATAGAAATATCCGAGTGTTTGAAGTGGCGGAATCTATCTCTTCGTGTCACCCAAATCGATCTTCTTCGTATCCTTAAATCACTTACAATAATCTAAACTACTAATAATTTGAAGAACTAAACTTTAATGGAAGAAAACTATCTAAGAAACTACCCTAAAAAGCTCTCTAAAATATTCGGTAAAACTTCGATGTCTTGAACGACTAGCGGAAAAATTCTTTTATAGGGGTCGATTAGGGTATTAGGCGTTGACAGCGCTTCCCTGGGCGCTGGCAGTGTCTAGCCCAAATTTCCAAAAGCTCCGTCTCCGCACACTGACAGCGCTTGAAAAATACTGGTAGCGCTTGAGCTTTTCTTTAGCACCCGTTTTCCCTGCCTTAGGCGCAGGCAGCGTCTCTGGTCTCCACCCAAATATTGGGCCGGGCCATGGCTGCTTGGGCCATTCTTCCTCTTTAATCTTTCTTCTTCAACTCTTTTTCCAATGCTTTCAGGTGTATTTCCAATATTCCCTACAAAATGCACCAATCTCACAACCAAGTGAAGAAATCACAAAAATTAGTATAAAAATATGGAATTCTGGGTATAAAAAGCATGAAAAAATGTGTTTGAGCCGTAGAAAACACTATATAAAAATCACTTATCAGTCTGGGAGTTGAGCAAGGCCGCATGATCTTGCTATTTGGCTATGCCAACTTCAAACGACCATAATTTTTTCATCCGGACTTCGATTGAGGCAATTCAAAAGACGTTGAATTTTTTTTTGGGGGGTTTATTGGGTTGAGTTTATATTTAACAGGATGTAGATTTCTTCCTCTCCTTCATGTTGTTGCAAGCGCAGGGCTTTGGCGAATTTGAAGCGGAAAATTATTTTCTTGGAGGGTGAGACCGTAAGGGCGACAAATCAAATTATAGAGACGGTTGAGAGAGATTAATGTTGGATTGAATTATTATTAATGGATGAAACCTTTTTCTTTTAACTGGATAGGTTAGTTGGTTTTTCTAAACTTTTTTCCACTGAGCTCTAACTATTTGTAAGTCACTAAATAAATTTTCTTTGAATGTGAAAATGTGTATCCTGATCAATTAATCTACTCTTTTGATAGTAATAGTAGCTCCAAAAGTCGGAGATTTATCTTTATTACTACCTACATTCCATATTATTTTTCCTTTTTAGAAATTGTGCAGTCAAACTTAAAAAATTTTGACTACAAATTTCTCAACATATACAACAATTTGTTAAACAAAATTACTACCATTGGGTTCATAACGAAAAATACTATGCTAAAAATATAATATTGCAATTGTTGATAAAATACTATATAAGAAATTATCAATCAAAGAGTAACATTGAAGATCGTGATAGCCAACAAAATGACAAATAATATAGAACAAAGTGAGTATCTATTTTCATTCGTATACCAATTACCTTTTTTCATTTATGACATCCCATATATTCATAAACCAATTAGTGTGATGAAAATTACGGGTAGTAATCATATAACTCTGTTCTTTTGTCAAGTTAGAGGTTCAAGTTAGATTAGTTAAGTTAAAATAAGTTAGGATATGATAAGATATGAAAGGATAGGAAATGATATGAAATGATAATATATGTTTGAGTTAAGTTAATATTGGGTAGAAGTATTTTATTAATAAAATTTGAATATTTTGGGAAAAATAAATGAAAAAGTTATAGGTATTGGGAAAAGTGGATTGCTTTGAGATTAAAATAATATTATTTGAATTTCTTTTTTATTTTAAAAGTTGTTTTGGTTTGGGTGTTGTGGACATTTTTCCTCGCCGTTCGGGCTTCCGAACATCCACGTTTGGATTGGGGGTGTGATTCGGTGATTTGTGCAGGGTTTAACCTTTGAAACCTCTTTAAGGAAGTCTATCATATATTTCATGAATAATGCTTTGTAAAATCACTTTCCCTTTACTTATGCATTTTATGAGTCATGGAATTAGACCTTTAAGAGTGAACATCCACGGACTCAGCTTCTTCATCATCTTCATCACCCAAGGAGACTACACCAGCAACTTCAGCACCAGCATTGTCAGCAGCAAGCCTTGCTGTGCCCAACTCAGCAGCTGTTGGAGCAATTCCAGCAGAAACAACAGGCTTCCATCCTCAGCATCAGATCAAGGGTTCTTCAGCAGCCACCAGCCCACCAACATCATCCATCCAGGCTTGCTACACACTAGTAAGGCAAGTCCTGGCCAGCACAGCCATCCATTCCACCAGCATTGGCCATTCAGGTCAAATACAGTTCCCAACAAAATCAGTCTAAGCAGGCGTCTTTCTCAATTATGTAACTATGGATTGAGTGAGATTCAGCCAAAGGTCCCTAGGAGATTTTTGTTCCTTGGCATGTAATTTTCAAGTTCCAAGCAAGTCCCAGCATGTGCAAGCAAGAAGGCCCTAAGTTACAAGCACCAGAACAAGCAACCCTGTCATGGTTGTTTGTTATCAGTTTTTCCAGAACCTCGGTTCTGAGGCCAAGTTATTTTGTTCAGCTACAATGAGGGTTATTTAAGTCTTTACCAACCTTCCTTAAGCTATTGAGATTACATCTAGTTTAAGATAAGCCCGGGAAAGTTACTGAGGTAAGTTAGATTTACCCTCCTAGCTAGGAAAGGTCTTGATTGGCCAGAATTGCCACCCTTTGGGATTTCGGTCCAATTAGAAGCCAGCTTTGCTTTCTTTTGTATTTTCAATTACTTCTGGATTGCATTAGCTAGTATAAGTTGTAGTGTAATGTATTTGGTTTAATTCAGCAACTAGATTATTAGGTAGATTAGCAGATTACTTTAATTAAGTACCTCTAATAAAACTGCTTTAGGATTAGCTATATATAGGGATGTATTCAACAGCTTGCAAACTAATCAGTGATACTTTCAATAGCATTCTGAGTGCCTTAGTTGAGCCTCTCGTTTGTGAGTGTCAGCAAACTCTCATTTGGGTTGAATCTACTTCAGTATCTAGGAGCTGGCATTCCTAGTGGTGTGTGTAGAGCTTGATTACTTCAGTAGTGGTGTGTCTGTATCTGCTGAGGTAACTAAGTCCTTTGCCTTTATGTTTATTATGTGGTGTGTCTGTATCAGAGTGAATACAAGTCTATCCTTTTCATTTTCCATTGGTTTGTCATCTAGTCCAGCTAATTGTATCCAATTAGCTTTGTTTGAATTCAGCTGCAATGTGTGTGTGATTATGTGTGGTGTATTATAAGTTCAATACTCTGATCTTTGTGAGCTTGCATACATCATCTTGGTATCAGAGCTGTGTTCTATCTTGGAGTGTGTTGTTTGTGATTAATTGAGATGGCCGGAGCTAGTTACCTTAGGAAGTCTTAGAACAGACCTTGAAAGAAAAAGAAGAAATGGAGCAAAACATGAAATTCTTGAGTGAACAACTGTAGTATTATATGAGATTACATAGAACTAAGCTTAATAGGGAGACTGATGAAGAGTATGAGGAAGGAGAAGGTGAGAATCCTTTTAGTAGGATAGGAAGAGGAGGTCGAGGTCCTAGGCCTACACACAGAAGAAGAAGATATGTTAGGAGGTCACCTAGGATCAGTGAGCTAGAGGAAAACATTGAGAGTGAAAAGGAGGAAAGGAGGGAAGACAGGAGGATAGAGAAGTTAGATTTTATGATTGATATACCTGAATATACCTGAATATGTTGGGGAGTTAGATCCTGATGTCTTTCTAGATTGGATACAGACTGTGGAGAGGGTTTTTGACTTGAAAGAAGTTTCAGAAGAGAACAAGGTAAAGCTAGTTGCTTTAAAATTGAAAAGGTATGCTTCTACTTGGTGGACTAATCTGCAGAGGAGAAGAATGGAGATTGGTGAAGATAGGGTAAGCACTTGGATTGAGATGAGGCAGAAGTTGAAAGAGAAGTTCCTTCCAGACAACTATATGAAGGAGAACTACTCTAAGCCAACTTTTGGTTCAGGGAAACAAATCTGTGGAGGAATATACCAAAGAGTTTGAGCACTTGCTTTGGAAGTGTAATATGTAGGAGAATGAGGTGAAAACTTATGTTAGGTACCTTCCAGGTTTGAATGACAGCATCAAGAATGTTGTTGAGCTACAGGTCTATGATTCACTTGATGAGCTAAGTTCTTTGGCTCATAAGGTGGAACAGAAGAAGAAGGCTAGAGTGAAGGAATACAGCAGTAGATACCCAACTAAGCCCTATGCCCCAGCCAAGCCAAATCCCTACAGCAAGCCTTACAAGCCCCCACAAAGAACCTATCCACCCCCACCCCCACCTCAAGCCAGATATCCGGCCCCAAGACCACCTCAAAACCAGCCATAAAATGCCCCACAAAGAACCCCAGCCCCTACCAACAAAGCCTTCCCAGAAAGAAGATGCTTCAGGTGTCAAGGGCTTGGACACATAGCATCTGAATGTCCAAACAGGAGAGCAGTCACTTTGGCTGAGTTTCAAGCAGCTCTTTTGCTTGATCCTGAGCCCTTTGAGGAAGAAGACCAGTATGAGGAGTCCCATGGAGAACCTGTATATGATGGTGAAGAGGTTGAAACAGGTCTTGATGAAGGAGAAATGCTTGTGATCAGGAGGATCTTGAGCAGTTCAGCAATAGATGAAGCAGCTGAACAAAGGGAGAACATTTTCCACACCAGATGCACAGTTGGTGGGAAAATTTGTTCTTTGATCATTGATGGAGTCAGCTAGTACTTACATTGAGGAAGACCTACCCTACAAAATGATTGAATCAGAGTAAAGGTATCATGATTGACAAGGAATTTGTTCTTTGAGGAAGAAGACCAGAAATCTTGATAGCTTGACATTGAGGAAGACCTACCCCACAAAATGATCACCCTTTATTTCAGCCTATCCTAAACCAGTACTTACATGTCTTTCCTGAAGAAATGCTCCCAAGCCTACCCTTTAAGAGAGACATACAACACAAGATAGATCTTGGTCCAGGATCAGTCTTGCCCAACAAACCTGCCTACAGGATGACCCCAGCTGAGACAAATGAGATCCAAAGACAGGTTGATGAGTTACTGGAGAAGGGAATGATAAGGGAAAGTTTGAGCCCCTGTGTAGTCCCAACCTTATTGGTGCCTAAGAAGGATGAAAATCAAAGAATGTGTATTGACTGTAGAGCTATTAACAAGATTACTGTTAAGTACAGGTACCCCATTCCCAGGCTTGAAGACATGCTAGATGAACTGCACAGCTCAGTGGTGTTTTCCAAAATTGATCTGAGAAGTGGCTACTATCAGATCAGGATTTGTGAAGGGGATGAATGGAAGACAGCCTTCAAGACGAAAGGAGGGTTATTTGAGTGGTTAGCCATGCCTTTTCGCCTGACAAATGCACCATCCACATTCATGAGGTTAATGAACTGTTAGTCGAGCGGTTTATAAGACCACGGTTTTATCGTTATTCCACAGGGAGCTAGGGGCCTTAGCTGCAACTAGTAGACTCTAGGTATGGTTCATGAAAGGATGATAGAATTTAGGGTAAAAACAGCACAAACACACTATGTTCAGTCAAGAAGGTGAAACAATGGGTGCCGGGAGACTTTCGGGATGCAAACGGGAATGAGGAAATGGGTTTCGCAACAAGAGAGTAACGAGAAAGAGAAATCAAATGGTAATTCCGTTAGAAAAATACCCACCGGGCTTCCTCTTTAAAGGATAGTCCGGATTAACTTCCCCAAAATCCATCGACAGACCCAGGCAAGTTAGTAGAACGGAATTTCCTAGTTAGTTTCTATTCGCTTTCGCGAACTAGAATACTAACTATCCTAATTCCTACCTTCCAACAAGCATTGGATGTATTCGGGATGCTTTCGCACCCAAATACATCCCACTTGAGGGAAGGATAGGATTAGGAAGTTGATTTCCTAACTAGTTACTCACTAATATTGCTAACCCAAACCTAATCACCCATTCACACCCTTAATATCTCCCTAACCCATTAAGGTTCTAGCCACTAAACATCCTAACTATCATGATAATAACATCAACAACTTCATTCATGCTTAAAAGAGTGAACAAGATGACAATAAACATTCAACAATACCAACAATATCAATGATAACAAAAACAGAGATTAGTAAATAAGCAATAAATTAGAGAGGGAAAGGTTAAGAAATGCTCATTGATTGTGATGACAAGGGAGAAAACTTCATAATAATAAAGCTCCAATGCTCCAAAGTTCAGAATAATCTTCAAACTTGCAATAATAATCAAGAGAATCCAATACAAGAACCAATAATCTCAGCAAAGCTCTTCCTTAATCACTCTAATCTAAGGCTTAAAATGTGATAAAGAGTACTAAAGTATCATAAAAGATAGATAAAAGCTACTGTCTAGATTCTCCTTAGCTAAAAAGACCTAAATACCTTAAATAGTAATCAAGGTTGTTACTCAAAACTCATCATTTTACACAACAGACAAATCTGGCCCGCAGGGGACCGTGGGCACGGTCAAGGTGACAGTGGTCACGGTCCTGCATAAGGCAGGCGATTTCTTCTCTTCGCTTCGCATCACCGTGGGCACGGTCCCCATGCACCGTGGTCACGGTCTAGGCGATTAGGGCTGACAACTTTTCGCTACTTCGCACCGCCGTGGCTACCGTCAAAGGAGACCGTGGCCACGGTCTTGTTCGGCCAGCTTCTTCCTTGGGCAGTGTAGCATCCCACCGTGGCTACGGTCAAAGTGACCGTGACCACGGTCTATCTCGGGTGGCATGGTCTCTTCCCTTGGTCATGGTTCAATCACACCATGGCTACGGTCAAGGTGGCCGTGGCCACGGTCTCTCTCTGCCACAGTTTCCTTCAAAGTACTCTTCAGCCGTTGCTTCCGCTTCCGCTGCCTTTCGACATGACCGACCCTTCTAATCCGCTGCCTTTGGCACGACCAGGGCTCGGGGAATCTTAGGGAATCTCGGGATTCCCAAGATTGGTGCAAAATTGGCCCATTTAGAATCGTTTTGAGTGAAACTTCGGAAACTACAAAAGTAACTAAAACGCATTAAAAGTTATTAAAACAAACTACGAAACAAGTCAAAAGCCTAAGGATTTAGGCGGTATTTAGACACGAAATCGGGTCTAAACACGCCCCCCACACTTAAACCTTTGCTCGTCCCGAGCAAAACAAAACAAAACAAACTAACTAACACAAACTCCTCTGTCGTGGGAGGGAAACGAGTGCATTTAGCGTATGCACCAAGCCCTTTGAACCCCCCGACAGCCCGGGTGGACGAGATGGACTCGTGAGGGTTTGTAGCGGCTGTACCAACAAAAGCCAAAGAAAAAGGAGAGAGGGAAGGTGAAAACAAAACCGAAGAAAACAAAAAGAACGAAAAACAAGGGCTTAGATCTCGCAATCCAAACTAAGAAAACGCGATTAAACCTACCAAAGTAACCGTTAGGAGCATCTCAGAAACACCAAACTCAGAAAAAGGTCGATCTTGAAGATTTTTGACTCCCTACACCTTGTAACAAGTGAAACCCTGTAGCAAAACACAACAAAGGTTTAACGGGAACCAAAAGACTCTAAAAACTCGCGTTCGAATTTGAAAACAACGAAACAACCGCCTTTTTCACTTTTTCCGAAAGTCGATCTGGCCTGGAAGTTATAGTTATCGAGGGCAGGTCTTTACTTAGAGGGCCAGAGGAGTGTTGCCCTCCCTCGCATTTGGTCGCCCTTGGCTTGGTGAGGGCCATAGGTGATGCAAGGGGAGGCCCCGCTCTTTTTTAGAAGCAAAACATTTCTTTTCTTTCTTCTTTTTCTCTGTTTTTTTTCTTTTTGGATTTTAAAAGTCGGTATTAGCCTTACTTTCGGGAATTGGATTGCCCATATAAGGGATATACCCTCCCAACACGGTTTTTTTCATACGCCTCTCCGTCGCAAAGCGATATAGGAGGAGGGTTAAGGGGTATCCAGTGCCGTACCACGAATACCGGGCCCGTGTAGGTTGGCTAAGTGTATGGTGGTTAATGTCTTCAGCGACACGCTCCACTTATTCAGGTTATTAAATCTTATAAAAGCTCCTTTTTTTCTTTTTCATTTTTCTTTCTTTTCTTTACTTTTTGCGCTTTTTGCTTTTGCTAAACGAGAAACAAAACAAACTCAGACACAAGCCCTTAGAATCTCCGGATTCCCAACAAAACGAGAAAGGAACGGGAGTCTCACAAGACACTTAATGAAGGGAGTCTATTAAGGATAAGTCTCGACTAGAACCCAAGTTAGGGTCGAAAATGCTCCAACCGATTACTTTTAGAAAGAAGTTTAAGAACGGTTTCTCAACTTTGATAACGAGATCCAGGAAACAAAGCAAAACAAAAACAAAACCAAAAGAAAAACGAAAAGGTTTTCACTCCCTTTTTTCTCCATTTTCACGCAAAAAATTTTAAATTTTAAGCAAAAACTAGGAAACAAAGAACGAAACGACTAGGTGATCTACCCTTGAAATAGGATATCCCTCCCCCTCACACTTAAAACTCCACAATGTCCTCATTGTGGGAAGGTGTTGCATGAAAAGGGTAGAGAACCTACAAAACACAAACAAACAAAACAACTAGCAGGTAGAAAATGGTGGCGACCCGAGCCCACACGGCTCCAACAGCAATAGATATCCCAACACAAACACTCATAGGGGTTCGCCACCCAAAAGAAAACCAAGCATGCGACGGATCATGATAAGAATTCACATAAAAAAGAGTAAGGTGGAAAGATATTACCTCAACTTCTTCATAAGCGTTAAAGATACAATCCGAAGTCGTCATTCAAGAGAGTCAGAACGATGTTAGAGTAAAAGACGACTTTATAACTATAGAATTCGCATGCGAGACCAAAAGCAAAAGAAAGGAAAATCTAACTTAAAAGATTATGAAAAGAAATTGAAAAGATGAAAAACAAAAAAAAAAATATTAACAATATATACATTGCCAAAGACTTACCTTATCCCTGAATCTCACTTATTGAGGCGGGAAATAAGGGTAAAATTCGATACACACTAACCGAAACAACGAATCCATTGCATTCATCACAAATACCATTCGGTTACATTCCATCAATGCCTAAAATACAAGCGAGAAATGCTTAACAACAGTCCAACCAACCAAAAAAAAAAACAACAAACAAACAGCCATAAGACAACCATCAGACAACCATCCAACAACCCGACCATACATGACAAACAAACAAGACAAGGAAAAACCCGAGCAACCTAGCCTATCAATCCCCAAAATATGCTAACACATGCCAAATGAAATCGAGAGACCAACAATCCAAAACCACCAGACATCGCATCCAAAACCCCGAAGAAGCACTCCCCCACACTTATACTTTGCAAAATAAAGTAAATAGAACTATGATAAAGGTTGAATGGGGGTGGGGTGCTTACAAACGGTCCTCAAGCGGACCCTCCCGGCGGAGAACGGGGTTGGATTTACGACTGGATGCTAGCCAGCATCTCCTGTTGGATCTCGAGTAATCCTTGCAAGTTTTCGATCAAGAGCTGCTGGTTTTGGATGAGCTTCCGTTGGACTTGAAACTCATCATGAAGTTCCTGGAGTTGCTCGCTGATACGCTCAAAAGCGGCGTCCCATTGTGGAATCGGTTCGGCTTCATCCCCTTGTGCTTGTTCTTCTTCCTCATCCTCTACGTCCTCCTCTTCTTCGTCTCCTCCTTCACCTTCCTCAGCTCGATCCCCGGGACCACCCACCACAAATCGATCCCCAAAGGTTTGGCCACACGACCAATTGCGTTGGTCGGAGACATCTAGAAGCTGTTCGGCATTGTCGTCGCCCAAATGAATCACGACGCTGTGGGGTTCGTTCCCGTGACGGTATAATGTTCGCGTCTTGTGTTTCTCCAAGAATTCCATCTTTCGTAGGCGAACACCGTCGATAGGATCGGGGAAATAGCGAGGAGTCCACTTGCTCAGATAGGACTCAAACCCTTGCTTCCTTAGGAAATGGATGATGATGTGACCCATATCAATAGTCATGTTCCGGGTTTCGAGGCTTATTTCCCGGAGGCAATGGAGGATGCACGAGCCAGTGTTGACCCGTCGACCGTTGATCGCATTATAGAGGACGAAGAGGTCGTCTTTCAGGATGCTTGAACGCCTGGCCTCACGGCCAAAAACAGAGTTCGAAATGATGCGGTGGAAGATGCGGATGCTCAGATTACAGAAATCCCTAGCCTTAGAGTTGCTTGGGAAATAGTACTTTGCTCATTGTGATCGAACCCTCGGGTAACGTCTCCTCCAGCAAGTGAGTGCTTTCATAGCTTCTTGTTCATCGAATTTAACGCACTCGCCGTAGGGTATGCCGTCCTTGGGAAGGCCTAGAGCATTGCATAAGTCTTTGAGCATACATTCGATCTCCTTTTTGTTCACGATGTATGAAAAAGAGGCATTGGATGTGTCGTCTTCCTTTACCACCAAAGAGCTGAGGAATTCGAGCACCGGTTGCTCGATGATCGGTTCGTTGATTGTGGCGAAGACTTCCCATCCCATGACTTTGATGAAGAAGTGCATGCTCGGTTTGCAAAAAACATCCTTTGTCGTCTCCTCATGATAGAGATCCGGAGCACAAATTTTACGCTTCTTGAGCCGCTCATACCGTGCCTTGTGCATATCATCCCGAAAATTAACCTTAATTTTCGGGTCGCATTGAATAATCGAGGCCGGTTGACCCTTATACCGGGTTTTGTCAGGCTCGGCCGAGGTTGATGGGGCGGGGGTTGATTCCGGCTCGGTCCGGGAACGTTTTGCTCGACCCATTGGAGTCACTGCAACATAAGCAACCACCACACACCAAAACACAACACAACCAATACCCAAAAATCCCGAGCAACACGAATTCACAATCAACCACAAGATTCAATCCCAAAAACAAGCAATACACTCCCAATTTCAGCAATATCAACCAAAAATTCAAACCCCTAACTCAATCAATTCATCCAACTAAACCCACAAGCAACTCACGTAAAATTCAACCAAGAGTTCACCAATAACACTCCCAACAATCAATTTCAATCCAAAATTCCAACCCCAATTCAACCTACTCGTCCAACCAAAACCCAACAAGCAATTTGCACAATATTCAACCCAAATAAACAAGAAATCGAGTGTTTAAGCACCAATAAAGCAAGGAATACCTGGATTGAAGTGTTGGGGAAGGTGGAGACTGAATTTCGAACCCCACTAGTGCAAAAATTCAGAAATTTGCTTGAAGGAGTCCTGAAAATGGCGAGCTTCAGCGGCTAGGGCACGATTTGCAGGAAAGACTTGGGAGAAAAGGAGTAATTTGGTGAGAGATTTGTCTAATTTTGGAAGGGGTTTGGAGTTTTAGGGAGGTTTTCGAGTGTGAGGGTGAGGAAGAAAGTGAAAGAGAAATGAGGGGAAATGAGAGTTTAACCCCCGACAAATCGTAGCTTTTCGATAGACCGTGGCCACGGTCCACTTTACCGTGGGAAAGGTGTGGTTCGGGCAAGGGAAAAAGAAGGGAAGAAGCAGGGCAGAGACCGTGGCTACGGTAATTATACCGTGGTCACGGTGATGTTCGGGACCAAAACTTTTCAAGAATGAGCTGTGATGAGACCGTGGCTGCGGTGAATCTCACCGTGGTCACGGTGATCTTCGGCTTGACAAAACTGGGAGCAATTTGTGTACGCTGACCGTGGCGCGGTCCACAGCTACGTGGCGCGGTCCCTTTCGGTCCATCCTCAACACCTACAAGGCTCAAAACTTGGAGAAAAAATGTTAAGTCCTAGAATCTACCCTTTTGTCATCCACTCCCTTTTCTTTCTCGCTCAATTTTCATTCAAGGACACTCTCCCAACACTCAAAAACACTTTCGAACCCCGACCTTCATAGAACGACTCTCGATTTTTCTTCTTTTCAAACTTTTCTGATTTTTTTTTTCTCATTTTCATTTTTTCTCAATCAAAATTTTTCTAAAATAAAACAAAGGAAGATGAAAAGTACTAAAACAAGGGAAATAAAAATGAAAGAACTAAAATTGAAAGAAAACATTAAAATAGGGGGAAGTAGTTCATACCTCTCCCGGGTGCTTGTTTTGTACGTCCTAGCTTGACCTATTCCAATGCTTCTCAATCTTCGAAATCCGCGAGGTATGCCACAACTGTCCCGGCATATTCCTCGCCCATGATGTATGGTTTGAGCTTCGATGAGTTTGCTTTGAAACACTTTCCTTGTGCATCTTTCAATTCAACAACTCCGGTGGGAAGAATTCTCACAATTTCAAATGGTCCGGACCACCGTGATCTCAATTTCCCAGAGAATAACTTCAGCCTTGAGTTGAAAATGAGAACCCTATCACCTACCACAAACTCACGTCAGTTCAACCTCTTGTCATGCCATGCCTTCGTTCTCTCCTTGTAGATCTTGTTGTTCTCATATGCATGACGCCTCAACTCCTCAAGTTCTTCTAATTCAAATAACCGACTACCTCCGGCCGCCTTGATATCGAAGTTCAACTTCTTGATTGCCCACATGGTTTTGTGCTCAAGTTCTACGGGGAAGTGACACGCCTTCCCGTAGACAAGACGGTAAGGAGTAGTACCGATCGGTGTCTTGAAAGCGGTACGGTATGCCCACAAGACTTCATCCAATTTTTCCGCCCAATCTTTCCTTGAAGAGCTAACCGTCTTCTCTAAGATCTCCTTGATGGCACGGTTTGAGATTTCCACTTGACCTTGTGTTTGTGGATGGTAAGGGAGTCCCTTCTTATGCTTGATGCCGTACTTCTCCAAGAGAGACTCGAATTTCTTTTCGATGAAATGGGAACCGTTGTCACTAATGATGACCCGTGGAATGCCAAATCTTGGAAATAGGGTCTTTTTCAAGAATTTCGAAATGAACTTCCCATCGCACCTTACACATGGTATGGCTTCGATCCACTTTGTGACATAGTCCACCGCCACTAGGATGTATTGGAAACCCCTTGACGATGAGAAAGGATCCATGAAGTCAAATCCCCACACATCGAAAGCTTCCACCTCAAGAATATAGTTCAATGGCGCTTCATTCTTCCGGGAGATGTTACCGGACCTTTGACACCTATCACATTGCTTGACATGGAAGTGGGCGTCACGGAAAAGTGTCGGCCACCAATAGCCGGTTTGCAAAACCCTCGCCGCCGTCTTTTGGGGGCCACCATGACCTCCCACCGGAAATTCGTGACAATGGGTCAAGATAGATTGCACTTCACTCTCGGGAATACATCGCCGGTACATCCCGTCATTGCAAACACGGAAAAGGAAAGGGTCATCCCAAAAATAATGCTTCATGTCGTGGAGGAATTTCTTCTTTTGATGATGGTTCAAGTGTTGAGGAATCACTTCGCTCGCCAAATAATTCACAATATCCGCATACCAAGGATGTGAGTTGATAGCCAAGAGTCGCTCGTCTGGGAAAGCATCTACAATCGGTTGGGTGTCTTCCAAGTCGACAAGAATCCTCGAAAGGTGATCAGCTACGACATTCTTCGTGCCCGCCTTGTCGCGGATTTCCAAATCAAATTCTTGCATAAGCAAGACCCACCGTATAAGTCTCGGTTTTGTCTCCTTCTTTCCCATCAAGTATTTGATAGCGGCATGATCCGTGTAGATTACCACCTTAGAGAACATGAGGTATTGCCGAAATTTGTTGAGCGCAAAAACGATCGCCAAAAGCTCCTTTTCCGTGGTAGTGTAATTCCTTTTGGCGCTATCAAGCGCATAGCTTGCGTAATAGATGACCCTAGGCTTCTTGTCTACTGTTTGGGTCAAACATGCTCCCACGGCGAAGTTGCTCGCGTCGTCCATAATCTCGAAAGGTAGCATCCAATCCGGAGGTTGAACTACCGGAGCGAAAATCAAAGCCTGCTTCAACCTATAAAACGACTCAAGGTACTCATCAGTGAAAATGAAAGGGGCATCTTTGCACAAGAGGTCAGTTAGAGGTCGAGCAATTTTTGAAAAATCCTTGACGAACCGGTGATAAAAGCCGGCATGGCCAAGGAAACTACGCACCCCCTTAACAGAAACTGGGGGTGGTAGGCACTCTATAACCTCAACTTTAAGCCTGTGTACTTCGATGCCCTTAGAAGAGATTAAGTGACCCAGAACGATACCTTGTTCCACCATGAAGTGGCATTTCTCCCAATTCAGAACTAGATCCACTTCCTCACAACGAGTTAACACTTTCTCCAGATTTAGCAAACAATCATCGAAAGAATTACCGTACATAGAAAAATCATCCATAAAGACTTCCATGCATTTTTTAATGAAATCGCTAAAACTAGCAATCATACAACGTTGAAAAGTCCCAGGGGCATTACATAAACCAAATGGCATGCGACGATAAGCAAATGTCCCATATGGGCAAGTGAAGGTGGTTTTTTCTTGATGTGAGGGGTGGATTGGAATTTGAAAGAAACCCGAGTACCCATCTAGAAAGCAAAAATGCGAATGACCCGCCAACCGTTCTAACATCTGGTCAATAAAGGGAAGGGGGAAATAGTCCTTCTTTGTTACTTTGTTTAATTGGCGGTAATCGATACACATCCGCCAACCGGTGACGGTCCGGGTACTAACTAGTTCTTTCTTTTCATTTTCAATTGCTGTCAATCCACCCTTCTTGGGCACACACTGAACCGGGCTTACCCATTCGCTATTTGCGATGGGGAAGATGATCCCAGCAGCTAGCAACTTTACTACTTCCTTTTTAACCACTTCTTGCATGTTGGGATTTAAGCGACGTTGGGGTTGCCTGGTAGGCTTGGCATCTTCTAGCAAATCAATCGAATGCATGCATATGGAAGGGGATAAACTTTTCAAGTCTTCTATCCCATAACCCAATGTACCCCTATGTTTTCTAAGCAAATCAAGCAACTTGGACAATTCAAAATCATTCAAATTCGCATTCACAATGACAGGATAAGATTTCTCATCATCCAAGAAAGCATATTGGAGGGAAGGGGGTAAAGCTTTAAGCTCTAAAGGAGTAGAAGATTGAATTTGAGAGGAAGACATACCTTTGAAGATCGCATCTTGAATCTCCATACACTCCATATAAGGCTCATCGATAATAATCTCCTTATACATGGGTGAAGAGTCAAGAAGGTTGGTGAAGAAAGTAATATCGGTGTCGTCGGTCTCAAATTGGAAAGACTCCAATAAGCAAGCTCCCAAGGGATCATCGCAAATACATTCAAGAAGATGGGAGTCCTCAATATACTCATCAAGAAGGAATTCCATCATATCAATGGCATAGCATGAATCCCCATACGAAGGACCTTTCAATGACCCCTCAAGTTGAAAAATTATGCTTTCATTCCCGACATTCAACGACATGCTTCCATTCTTCACATCGATAATGGCTCCTGTCGTAGCAAGGAAAGGCCTTCCCAAAATAATAGGGATGTTGTTGTCTTCCTCTATCTCCAAGATCACAAAATCACAAGGAATCAAAAACCTGCCCCACTTGGACCGGGATGTCTTCCAATATTCCCAACGGTCTTCGCACGGAACGGTCGGCCAATTGAAGGTTAATTGTTGTAGGAGCAAGATCATCGAGATTTAACTTCTTGCAAATCGAATAAGGCATGACGCTTACACTTGCTCCTAGATCACAAAGGGCACGACCAATCCGCATATCACCAATGGTACATGGAATAGAAAAACTTCCGGGGTCGGCTAACTTCTCCGGTGATTTGTTATCGATAATTGCACTACAATCCGCCGTGAAATGGATCGTAGATTTCTCTTGAATCCTCCTCTTGCTCGTGAGAAGCTCCTTCAAATGCTTCTTGAAGGACGGGACTTCAGAAATGGCATCAAGAAATGGAATGTTCACTTGAAGCTTCTTGAGCATCTCAATGAATTTTGAAAACTTTGCATCGGATTTTGGCTTTGCTAACCGATCGGGAAAAGGGACCGGTGGTAACTTTGGCTTCTCAATAGTTTGGATTGGTTCTTCTTCCACCATTTTTCCTTTCCCTTTTCTTAACTTCTCCATCTCCTCTCTTTCTTTACTAGATTCTCCCAATTCATCCTCATGTGCTCCCTCAACTTCCTCACCCAATACTAACTCACTTTCCCGCTTCTCCAACAAATCTTCCTCCTCCGAGATATCCACCACATCACCTTGTTTGTCACCCAAGAACTCCTCTCCCACCATTCTAGGTCCATCAATCTCCTTGCCACTCCTCAATATAATCGCATTAAGTTGCCCCTCCGGGTTAGGTTGGGGTTGGCTAGGCAAAGATTGGATAGGTTGAGATTGTTGTGCCAATTGGGCCAATAGTAACTCGAGGTTTTTAATGCGAGTTTGGTCTTTTTCTCGGTCTAAGGCCATCTTTTCTTGAGATAAGGCTATCTTTTCTTGAGATAGGGCCAACTTTTGGAGGGTATGGTCAAGGGTTTCATGTTGTGGTGGTTTGAGTGCTTGGGAAGATTGACCTTGGTGAGGATTTTGGTGGTGGTTTTGGTGTTATTGGTGGCGGTTTTGATTTGGGAAACCGGGGGGTGGGTTTTGGTTTAGGGGAGCTTGTTGGTTGTAGGCGTAATTCCCACGAGGACGAATGGGGGTTTGATTGGTGTAGGAGAGGTTATTGTTGGGATAGATGGCTTGGACTTGCTCGGTTTGATACTCTTCACATCGCTTCGAAGAATGTGGCCCTCCACAAAAATCACATACCAAGACTCGGGCATCCGGAATAAGCATATGTACTTCTTGAGTCGCCTTTACTTGCCTCGTGGTTTCCTCCAAAGCTGCCTTTTGTTGCATCTCAAGAATGGCACTTCATGAGAAATTTAATAGTAGGATTGCTTTCTAGAGGAGGACCATCTCTTGGACCACGGCCGCCTCCCTAATGAGGAGAGTTTTGAGATAGCTCGTGAAGAAATACGTTTGCTTCCTCTGCCGTCTTCTTGAGGAACATGCCCCCCGAGGTATCATCGATGGATTCTCGCAAAGAGCTACTCAATCCGGAATAGAAGTGATGCAATAATAACTAATCCTCAAGATTATGGTGTGGACACCTCCGTTGGAGACCTTTGAATCTCCCCCATGCTTCGAATAACGACTCATCGGGCTCTTGCTTGAAGCTCATGATGGCTTGCCTCAACCGACACGTCTCATCATTGGGGAAAAACCTTTGACAAAGTCGCGGCTAAGGGCATCCCATGTTGAATAAGTTCCGGGCGGACACGTGTTGAGCCATAATAATGCTTTCCCCTTCAAGGTAAGAGGGAAAAACTTCAGCTTCATGTATTCGGCGGAAACTCCATTCATTTGTACAAAGCCGATGCGTTGCTCGAATCTATTGATGTGGTCAATAGGATTTTCATGCTCTCCTCCAAGGTACGGGGTGTTTTCAAATATCTCCAATAAATATGGCTTGAACTCGAACGATGCATTCGGTGGTAATTCTGGTAATGTGATGGGATCGCCTCCCATACCCGACGATGGTAAGGAATATGATGCTAAGGTACAGGATGGAACTTGCTCTCCTTCAGCCATTGGAATTTCGATCGTCTCTCACTCCTTTTGTTGTCTTCTTCGTCTCGAGCTGGCGTTAGCTTGTTGAATAATACTCTCCGGATTCGGGTTCGGTGGAGTTACAGGAGTTTGGCCTCGTCGAGAGCGAGTCCGCATGCACAAAAGGAACAAACAGAAGAATCAAATTTCCAGTAACCAAGGATAACAAAATCTCTAGCAGTGAAATGATCTTAAACAACCTAAAGACAAAGAGCTAAGCTAGGTGCGCTTGCTCCCCGACAACGGCGCCATTTTGTTAGTCGAGCGGTTTGTAAGACCATGGTTTTATCGTTCTTCCTCAGGGAGCTAGGGGCCTTAGCTGCAACTAATTGACTCTAGGTATGGTTTTCGATCATGAAAGGATGATAGAATTTAGGGTAAAAACACCACAAACACACTATGTTCAGTCAAGAAGGTGAAACAATGGGTGTCGGGAGACTTTCGGGATGCAAACGGGAATGAGGAAATGGGTTTCGCAACAAGAGAGTAACGAGAAAGAGAAATCAAATGGTAATTCCGTTAGAAAAATACCCACCGGGCTTCCTCTTTCAAGGATAGTCCGTATTAACTTCCCCAAAATCCATCGACAGACCCAGGAAAGTTAATAGAACGGAATTTCCTAGTTAGTTTCTATTCGCTTTCGCGAACTAGAATACTAACTATCCTAATTCCTACCTTCCAACAAGCATTGGATGTATTCGGGATGCTTTTGCACCCAAATACATCCCACTTGAGGGAAGGATAGGATTAGGAAGTTGATTTCCTAACTAGTTACTCACTAATATTGTTAACACAAACCTAATCACCCATTCACACCCTTAATATCTCCCTAACCCATTAAGATTCTAGCCACTAAACATCCTAACTATCATGATAATAACATCAACAACTTCATTCATGCTTAAAAGAGTGAATAAGATGACAATAAACATTCAACAATACCAACAATATCAATGATAACAAAAACAAAGATTAGTAAATAAGCAATAAATTAGAGAGGGAAAGGTTAAGAAATGCTCATTGATTGTGATGACAAGGGAGAAAACTTCAGAATAATAAAGCTCCAATGCTCCAAAGTTCAGAATAATCTTCAAACTTGCAATAATAATCAAGAGAATCCAATACAAGAACCAATAATCTCAGCAAAGCTCTTCCTTAATCACTCTAATCTAAGGCTTAAAATGTGATAAAGAGTACTAAAGTATCATAAAAGATAGATAAAAGTTGCTGTCTAGATTCTCCTTAGCTAAAAAGACCTAAATACCTTAAATAGTAATCAAGGTTGTTACTCAAAACTCATCATTTTACACAACAGACAAATCTGGCCCGCAGGGGACCGCGGGCACGGTCAAGGTGACCTTGGTCACGGTCCTGTGTAAGGCATGCGATTTCTTCTCTTCGCTTCGCATCACCGTGGTCACGGTCTAGGCGATTAGGGCTGACAACTTTTCGCTCCTTCGCAATGCCGTGGCTACAGTCAAAGGAGACCGTGGCCACGGTCTAGTTCGGCCAGCTTCTTCCTTGGGCAGTGTAGGATCCCACCGTGGCTACGGTCAAAGTGACCGTAACCACGGTTTATCTCGGGTGACAAGGTCTCTTCCCTTGGTCATGGTGCAATCACACCGTGGCTACGGTCAAGGTGGTCGTGGCCACGGTTTCTCTCGGCCACAGTTTCCTTCAGAGTACTCTTCAGCCATTGCTTCCGCTTCAGCTGCCTTTCGACATGACCGGCCCTTCTAATACGCTGCCTTTGGCACGACCAGGGCTCGGGGAATCTTAGGGAATCTCGGGATTCCCAAGATTGGTGTAAAATTGGCCCATTTAGAATCGTTTTAAGTGAAACCCTTCGGAAACTACAAAAGTAACTAAAACGCATTAAAAGTTATTAAAACAAACTACGAAGCAAGTCAAAAGCCTAAGGATTTAGGCGGTATTTAGACACGAAATTGGGTCTAAACATGAACCAGGTTCTAAAGCCATTTATTGGTAAGTGTGTTGTTGTCTATTTTGATGACATACTTATTTACAATCAATCTGAGATGGAACATATTGACCACCAAAAGAGTGTAATGGAGATATTGAGCAGGGAGCAGTTGTATGGGAATCTAAAGAAGTGCTAATTTTTTGCAAGCCAAGTCTCATTTCTTGGCTACATAGTGACAACAGCAAGGATTCAGGTGGATGAGGAAAAGGTCAAGGCAATCAGTGAATGGCCTATTCCCAGTTCAATTCAGCAAATTAGAAGTTTTCATGGTCTAGCTTCATTTTACAGGAGGTTTGTGAGGAATTTTAGCACCATCCTAGCACCTATGACAGAGCTACTGAAGGGCAAAAGTTTCTCTTGGACACTAGCAGCCCAGAAGGCATTTGAAGAAATCAAGAGACAACTTAGATCAGCACCAGTCCTGGCTTTACTAAGCTTCTCTAAGGTTTTTGAAGTAGAGTGTGATGCTTCAGGTGTTGGCATAGGAGTTCTGACCCAGGAAGGCAAACCTGTTGCCTATTTCAGTGAAAAATTGAATGATGCCAAGAGGAGATACAACACCTATGATAAAGAGTTCTATGCCATCATTAGAGCTCTTCAACACTGGAGGCACTACCTAATTGGAGTAAAGTTCATATTGCACAGTGATCATGAAGCCTTGTAGTTCATTCAAGGGCAGCACAAGCTCAACACCAGGCATGCTGCTTGGGTAGAGTTCATGCAGCAGTTCCATTTCATGATCCACCACAAATCAGGGAAGTTGAACAAGGGAGCTGATGCTTTATCTAGGAGATCTTTGTTGTTGCAGGTCTTAGATGCAAGGGTACTTGGCTCTGAGCAGCTGAAAGCCTTGTATAAAGAAGATGAGGATTTTGGTGAGATAATCTAGAAGTACCAGGGACACCCTCAGAGTCTGTATCATATAGACCAAGGGTTTCTCTTTAAGGTATCAAGGTTGTGTATACCCAAGAGTAGTTTCAGGGAGCTACTACTTTCAAAAGTCCATGGAGGATGCTTAGCAAGCCACTTTTGCATTGAGAAAACTCTTCTCATGTTGAAAGAGCATTACTGCTGGCCTAAAATGAGAAAAGATGTAGAGCATTGGGTGAAAAGGTGTGCAATCTGTCAAGTAGCAAAGAGCCACAGCCTACCTCAGGGGTTGTATACACCATTGCCAGCCCCTACCAGCCCATGGGAGGATGTAAGTTTGGATTTCATTGTTGGTTTGCCAAGAACACAAAGGGGAAAAGATTCAGTGATGGTGGTGGTAGACAGATTTAGCAAGATGGCCCATTTTATTCCATGCCACACCACAAATGATGCAGTAAAAGTGGAAGAGCTATATTTTCAAGAAGTAGTAAGGCTTCATGGAGTCTCTAAGAGCATGGTGTCTGATAGGGATGCCAAATTTTTGAGTCATTTCTAGGTGACCCTATGGAAGAAGGTAGGGACAAGACTCAAGTACAGCACAACATGCCACCCACAGACTGATGGGAAAACAGAGGTGACCAACAGGACACTTGGAACTCTATTGAGATCATTGATAAACACAAACAAAACAAGATGGGACACTCTTTTACCCCATGCTGAATTTGCATTCAATAGAGCCCCTTCAAAGGCTACTGGCCTTTCCCCATTTCAGGTGGTATATGGGAGAAATCCTACCACTCCTTTGGATTTATCTCCACTAACCAATTCTGTAAAGTTCAGTTATGAAGCAAGTACACATGCAGAGATGATCAAAAAGCTTCACCAGCAGGTTAGAGAGAAAATCATTATTTATTCTGAGCAGGCAGCTACTTCAGCCAATAAGCACAGGAAAAAGATGGTTTTCCAACCAGGAGATCTTGTGTGGATACACATAAGGAAGGACAGGTTCCCAGCAAAGAAGAGAGGCAAGTTAGTTCCAAGAGCAGATGGCCCATTTGAAGTCCTGGAGAAAATAGGAGACAATGCCTACAAGTTGGATCTTTCAGAAGACTATGGAGGGAGTGCCACTTTTAACATTGCAGATTTAAGGCCCTATTTTCCAGAGCATGAAGTCCTTCCAAGTCTGAGGACAAAATTTTCTCAACCTGGAGAGGATGATGGAGACCATCCAGCAAGTCCAGCAGCAGATCAAACATCACCAGCAAAACCAGACAGGGAAAGGGAGATGATTCAGCAATAGTAGCAGCTCGAGCAGCTTCTTCATCATCTTCATCACCCAAAGAGACTGCACCAGCAACTTCAGCACCAGCATTGTCAGGAGCAAGCCTTGCTGTGCCCAACTCAGCAGCTGTTGGAGCAATTCCTGCAGAAACATCAGGCTTCCATCCTCAACAGCAGATTAAGGGTTCTTCAGCAGCCACCAGCCCACCAACATCATCCATCCAGGCTTGCTACATATTAGTAAGGCAAGTCGACTCGACAAACCATCCATTCCACGGCATTGGCCATTCGGGCCAAATCTGATTCAATGAGAATCACAGCAGGCATCTTTCTCAATTCTGTAACTATGGATTGAGTGAGATTCAGCCAAAGGTCCCTGGAGATTTTTTTTCCTTGACATGCAATTTTTAAGTTCCAAGCAAGTCCCAGCATGTGCAAGCAAGAAGGCCCTAAGTTACAAGCACCAGAACAAGCAACCCTGTCATGGTTGTTTGTTATCGATTTTCGAACCTCGATTACGAGGCCAATTATTTTGTTCATTTCTGATGAGGGTTGTTTAAGACTTTCCCAGCCTTCCTTAAGCTATTGAGATTACATCTAGTTTAAGAAAAGCCCGGGAAAGTTACTGAGGTAACTTAGAATTACCTTCCCAGCTATGAAAGGTCCTGATTGGCCAAAATTGCCACCCTTTGGGATTTTGGTCCAATCAGAAGCCAGCGTTGCTTTCTTTTGTATTTTCAATTACTTCCAGATTGTATTAGCTAGTATAAGTTGTAATGTAATGTATTTGTTTTAATCCAGCAACTAGATTATCAGGGAGATTAGCAGGTTACTTTAATTAAGTACATCTAATCAAACTGTTTTAGGATTAGCTATATATAGGGATGTATTCAGCAGCTTGCAAACTAATCAATGATATTTTCAATAGCATTCTGAGGGCCTTAGTTGAGCCTCTCATTTGTGAGTGTTAGCAAACTCTCATTTGGGTTGAATCTACTTCAGTATCTAGGAGCTGGCATTCCTAGTGGTGTTTGTAGAGCTTGATTGCTTCAGTGGTGGTGTGTCTTTATCTGCTAAGGTAACTAAGTCCTTTGCCCTTGTGTTTATTCTGTGGTGTGTCTGTATCAGAGTGAATACAAGTCTATCCTTTTCATTTTCCATCGGTTTGTCATCTAGTCCAGCTAATTGCATCCAATTAGCTTTGTTTGAATTCAACTGTAGTGTGTGTGTGATCCTGTGTGGTGTATTGTAATTTGAATACTCTGATCTTTGTGAGCTTGCATACATCTGTTGTGTAGCCATGGGCGTCCTAACAATAGGTTATAGGTAGCAGGAATATCCAGAACCATAAACTCCACATTCTGAGTGATGTGGTTAAAGGTCATAGGCAACGTCACCGTTCCTAATGACTTTCGAGGAGTATTATTATATGCCCGAAGCAGCACAACATCCTGAACTAGTTGACTCTTTTGGACCCCTAGCTTGGCAGCAGTTCGCCAAGGAGAAACATTCACAGCGGAACCATTATCCACCAAAATTAATGGAATCACTTTATTAGAGCAAAGTGCGGTTAAGTACAAGGCTTTGTTATGATTCATTTCAGACACAGGTAGATCCTCATCACTAAAAGTATTGGTGCTCTGGCTAGCGGCGACATGTGAGACCAAGGTTTCTGAAGTTGTGGAGGTAGGAATGATGGCATTCTGGAGAGCCCCCAATACAAGCTCTCTATGCAGTTTAGAAGCACATATCAGTTGCCAAATTGACACATTCGCCACAGTCTTCTTCATTTGCGTAAGGGCAGAATCTTTAGGAGTAGCAGGTACTTTCGTTCTCGTAAGGCTTGGATTTCGCGAAGGAGCCACAGGTTCAGCCCTCGCCTAATTATGCCTTCCCGACCTAGTTAAGGATGCAGCACTAAGTGGAATTTCTTCTTCCTTATCGGACCAGAAATCAACATTAGGACCTTCTTCATACACATCTTCTTCATCACTAGCCCAAATACCGCTGATAGTAAAGGCTGTCAAGTGTTCAGGAAGGAGTGTAGGTGCTCCTTCGTTGGTGATACATTCGGATGGATCAAAAGTGCCCTCTCCCACAAAGATAGCATGATTTGGGGTAGGATCGCTTTTGTTATTGGGTTTATTTGCAGCTTTAGGCATTGGCAATGCCCCCAGAACGGATCATCTTTTCAATATGATTCTTAAGCGTCCAACAACGCTCAGTATCATGGCCTTTGGTCCGGTGGTACTTGCAGTAAGCAATGTTATTCCACCCTGGTCCCTTAGTCTCAGGTTCAGGTCTAGGCACTAGCAGCTGGATATTGTTTGATTTTAGCAATCGGTCCAAAGCTTCGGTATAAGTCATGTCTAGTGGGGTATATGAATCGTATTGGAAGTAGGTCGTCTTTGGAGGCGGACCACGGTTCACATTCTGTACCAGGCTTGTCTCAGCCACCTTAGGAGCACTGATAGTCCTCCTTCCCACGGTATTTCCCTTCCAGTTTTGGAACGCGACAATCTTTTCTTTGCGTGCCTCTAGCTTAGGACATAATTTCTTCAAATACTCAAAACTTTCAACCACATGAAAGTCTAATTGTTGCACCAGACTTGGCTTTAAACCACGGACAAATATGTCCAACTGCATTTCTGTGGGAATGATGCTAGTCACCTAAGATAGCTTGGCATGCCACCTCTCATAATAGGCCGTGAATGACTCATTTTCTCCTTGTTGAATAGCCATAATGTCTGACAGGGCCACCTTATCTTTCTGGATCTTACTGTAATGCTCGATAAATGCCCTACGTAAAGCAGCCTAATCTCCTCGCACCTCCAGAGGAAGAGTATAATACCAGTTCAATGCCTCATCATTCAACAATGATGGGAAGACTTGCTTGTAATGCTCGGTAGTGACGCCTTGAAGCGGCATCACTCGGTTGAACTCCCACACATGATGGGTTGGATTCTCAGACGGGTAAAACTTCTTCAGCGGAATGTCCATCTTCCTTGCTATATTGGCATTGATTTCAGCGGGTAGTTCGAACACGACGAAGTGATTGGTGAAGGTTGGCATCTGGCTCACAGCATCCTTGAACACATTCAATTGAGCCTTTATGTCTTGGATGACAGGGTCATCGCGTAACTCAGCCTTGATCGGAACAGTTTGAGGAACAATCACTGACGGTGGCGGCCTTGGTGTTAGGTCATTAGACAACTCAATGACTACTCCAACATTGGAACTCTTGCCTATCTTCCCTTTGCCTTTGTCACCCGTAGGGTTAGGAAGAATTTCCATGGCGCTCTCGTCATTGTCCACCATTCCCATTCGCATATTGATGCGTTGCACAGCTTCCAAAACACCATTCAGAGTCTCCTTCTGTAGCTCTATGCGAGTGTTTTGCCTTTTAATGAGTTCTCGCTGCCGAGCGATGTGCTCATCGGCTTTCTTCTCTTGCTGTAAGGCAGCAAAAGTGATCGAGCCCTCGACTTGCTTGAACTTCTCCTCAAGAAGTTTGGCTAAGGCCTCTTGGACTTGGTTGTCTCCGTGGTTCTCTTCGGCAGACATGTTGAACTGCAGACAATGGGAGGTTTTGGACCAAGATGCTGACGGAACGAAGACCGGGTTAAGGATCAAGCGACCTGTTGGGTCGGGGATCCAAGTTAGACTCGGGTCACCAATGTTGACTACAGCCAAAAAGATTGACCTTTTATTGACCCAAAAACCTAACCTGATGAATGCACGACCTAGTGGACCTACATGGGACCTCCTAATATGCACAATCTATATGCGGACCGAACAAGGTGACTCACCCGGGACACGGGTTTGCATGATCCTAACTTCTACATGACCCTAAAAGACCATTGATCATCATAAAGGGCCGGATAAAACCACACACAGTGAGCCAAGACCGAGTAAAGGAGTACAAGTTAATGTTTCTCAATTCGGATGAGCCCCATCCATTGGCTGATCGTTTTAAGGAGAATCCGTAACTTAGACACCCTACTTGGGCTAACTCAAGCCGTACTGGTTATTATGCGGACTAGAATGATGATCAACAAGACTGACCGCCTGACGCTTTTCTATTTTGTTTTTATTTTACTCTACTTGTTTGGGAAAATGGATATCGTAAAGGACTAGATAAAACCAATGACAAGTGAGTTATAATTAATTTATGGACTTAATTGATAAATCCGACATGGTTGGGCCTAATCATGGGCCGGCCATGAATGCGATGGATTCAAAAATTAACTCGATAAATTAATTTACTCAAAACCTGGTGATTATTACACAGTCTAAGACTTTACCCGTTTTCTTTTGTTGGACTTTTAAGCAGGTTTATTGGTCCTTTGTTTAAGAAGGTGTCGTAAAGGGCCATATAAAGTCATCAAAGGCGAGTTGAGTTTACTTTATGGACCAAGATGATCAACCTTTATAGATAAATGGTCCCAACCATTAGGTTAACCATAACTTTTGAGGTTAAACATCTTAGTTAGTAAACATGACTCTTCTCAGCCCAATGACTACTATACGGACTAGAACAACATTCCTAAACTTAGGTCGACTCTTTACATATAGCACATGGCATACATAGGGTATAAGGGTTTTTTGCATTTTGGACCCCGAACTTTAGGGGTATTTATTTTCTGAACCCTTGGTTTTCAACTTTAACTTTTTGGACCCTGAAGTTTGTAGTTTGAAAAAAAAAAGACCCTAAAGTTTCTGGGCTGAAAAAAAAGCCCGTTTCCCGTTTTTCTTTTTCTTTTAATGTTTGAATTTATCTCCCGATTGTCGTCAAAGTTCAATACTAAGGTTAAAACCGATATTAAAGTTATAATAAACCTCTCTTATTCATGTTGGAATTACTTAAACCCATGTATTCAGGGGTCTAAGTAGTCCCGACATGAATAAGAGAGGTGTATTATAGTTTCAATATCAGTTTTAACCTTAGTCTTGAAGTTTGACGTCAATCGGGAGATAAATTCAAACATGGGATAGAAAACAAAGAATGAGTCAGGAACCTTTTTCTTTAGCCCACAAACTTTAGGGTTCTTTTTTTTCAAACTATAAACTTTAGGGTCCAAAAAATTAAAGTTGAAAACTAAGGGTTCAGAAAATAAATAGCCCTAAAGTTCGGGGCCCAAAATGCAAAAAACCCGGCATACATATGAACAAAGGGGTATCCTAAACCAAGGCTCTATGTACAAAAGGGTTTATTGGTTGGATAAGGCTTAGTGGCTCATGTACTCGCCCCGGTGCATTCTTGTTGTAAAGGCAACTTGAATGTGTGGGGTGTTGCTCTTGGAGGCTCGAGTGGAGACCTCGTAGGGTGATGCATGAATGGATGTGGTGACCAATGCTCTCTTGGTGTAAGTGCACCAATTGAGTATGGCCGGCCCGGCATTCCATGGGTTATTTTTTGTGGTTTAAAGAGAAAAAGCCTAATACCGCCGATTTATGTGCTCCTACGTCATATTTCATGTCAAGGGAGTGCCCGGTATATGCAATGCATTATGCCTAAAAGAATGATTTAATAATATAAAGTAAAATTCATTTTCCTTCCAAAAGATTTAAAGCACACAAACTTTTTTCAATTTTTACCCACTTTAGAAAAACTCCCCAGTGGAGTCGCCAAAAATCATGTGGACATTTTTCCTCGCCGTTCGGGCTTCCGAACATCCACATTTGGATTGGGGGTGTGATTCGGTGATTTGTGCTGGGGTTTAACCTTTGAAAACTCTTTAAGGAAGTCTATCATATATTTCATGAATAATGCTTTGTAAAATCACTTTCCCTTTACTTATGCATTTTATGAGTCATGGAATTAAGCCTTTAAGAGTGAACATCCACTTGTTCTCAACTCTTCTAAATTTAACCCCATTTGCTCATTTAAATGTTAGGCTCGGAAGAGATTGATTTATGCAACCATTATTTCGAAGTATAAGAAAGAAAACCCTAAAGTTGCATCGATACATTGTAAAACCACGTTAACCATAGTTTATGTAATCCTCGATGTGTTTTAGTTCGAAATGGGAGTTGTCACCCGACTTTTTAAGGGAAAAGCCAAGACAAAACCAAAAGGAAAATAAAGAAAGACTCCGCCTGCGAAACCCAAGAATGGAATCGGGGTGATTCGGGGGTAAGGCTACGAACTCGAAAAGTAAACTTTAAGAGTTCGCCTCTCACAAAAGGAAAGACTCCACTAAAAGTTTAAGGATGTGCTTTTAATAAAGTTTGGAAGGGAAATGAATGAATACTTTATAAAATTATTTCATTGAATCATGCAACAAGAATGGAATGTATAAGATAAAAAAAAGTACAAATATACACTTATTTACAAGAAAAGAAGAACACTTAAGAGTTTACATTGCTACTTTGTTGGAAAAAGCCTTGCCTAACCTTTTGATGCTTGATGAATCCTCCTTAATGCCTTGAAACTTTCCTCTCCAAGTGCTAAAAGGATGATGGAAAAAGGATCGAAAAAGATGATAAGAAGAGGGGTAGAAAGAGGGGAATAAAAAGGCTTTTTTTGTAGTTTTGGGACAGCTAAGGGGGGATGAGCTACTGTGGACGGTGGCACGTGGTCAATTGACCACGTGTGGGCGGAGTCACCAAGGCCGACCGGCCTTCAGGTAGGGGGGAGGAATCCAGCTTTGTCCATGCATGCATGGACGGTGAAGTGTGAAGAGAGTTTGCCTAGGGAAGCTCCCATTCACACTGGACGGAGGGTGTACATTATTTAGCTATGTTTTGAGGTGTTTTTAAGTGCTTTTGCGAGGATTCGATCTCGCGACCTCTGGCATTTGCTTTTAGGGCTTGCATGCTTCATCTTTTTTTTTTATAAAAAATGTACATGTAGCTAGGATGGACCACATGTGATCATGCATGTAGCTCTAGGTGAACAAAATACATGTGAAATGCATGTATTTATCGAACTTCTTTTATGTCTTCCGCTCTTATTTTTATATTATTTTATGCGTCAAGATCCCGGAGTCTACATGTGTTTTTTAGGGACCTAGGTTATGTTAGGTTAGGTAAGAATGAGTTAAGTTAAGTTATGGTTACATTGCTTCTGCTGGGAGGTATTCCAGATAACTAGTAAGTTCATGTTGCATGAGATTGACAATGTTTTTAATGACTTGAATCTTTCTAATGCTTTCCAATGGTTCTTCAATTGGAATAGTAATTACTTTCAGGTAATGGGAACTGGTATCCTAAAAGACATGCATCCTATTGGTCAAAAACACAAGAGTTCGTTAAAGGCTTCTTGGACAAAAAGGAGTTTCACACAGCAGGCCACTTGGAGATTTATTATCTTCTTTTACAGCATCCATCTGTAAGTAGGGTGGTATATCTTCTTTGTTTTGGAATTTTGTAATAAGTTTCCTTTTCTTGCTTAACTTAATGATTGAGATTATCCTTGTGATATATCTTAAAGAACTAATGGATTTATCCATTATAAGCCCACATCTCACTCGTGAAACAAAGAATTTTTTTAAATATTTGTTTGGGATACATAAGATGAAGTGTGCAGCTCACATGGCTTTCGACCAAATAGAAGTTATCTTAGTGTTTGTCAATTCTCATGTGGAATGGATGTTTATATTAGTTAATAACTTTCTTTGTTATGAGACAACTCTTGTCAATAAATGCGCTATGAGTAGACTTTTGATATATTCCATTATAAGTCCAAATTCTATTTTATTTTTAAATTGGGAGTTTTGTAAAAATCAATTTGGACTAGTAAATCTGTTTTGCATTATTCAGATTCAACTGAAAAGGTGGTTAGAACAATTCCACTCTCATAAGAAGAGGACCGTTATTTTGGTATATTCTTCCCTCCGTAATGGAAAGCTAAGTGATACTGGTTGCAGTATCTGTCAACATCTGATTTCCAGGTTATGTTCAAAGCTGATTTCTCTTTTTCAGGAGATCCTTTTAACCTTCTAGTATGATTTGCTAAAAAGATGGTTGGTCTGGACAACAAGTTTATGCTTCTTGTATATGCATAACTTGGTTAAAAAAGTTCACTCTCTCTCTCATTTGGCTCCTTGGGATATGAATATCATCCTATGTATAAATTGTGTTTGGCTAGTGAAATATGCTTCCAAAATCTCGCTAATCGTAACGTTGTCACCAATTTTCTTGGTAGCAAGGGGTGACCCCATTAGTAAATCTCTAATTCCCTAACTTTTCTTTAATGAAAGTTCTTTAATGGAATGTGCAAGGTATTAAGAATGATGCTAAGATAGCAGAAATAAATTTTTTAGCCTCCAATATTAGACCTGACATTGTTTTTTTGAGTGAAACGATGGTCAATGAGAAGAACACTATTAACATTATTAAGCGTTTAAGATTTGATAAAGCTGAATTTAGTCCTTGTACTAATAACTCGGGAGGTCTCTGGGCTTTATGGAACACTTCTTTTGTGGAGGTCCACCTTCTCCAAGAAACTCAAAGAGAAATCCACCTGTATGTTAAGGAGAAAAGTACAGGTAAGGAATCCGTTCTAACAGGAATTTATGCACCTGCCCAGATACGAGAAAAAGATTCTTTTTGGAATAATCTTAAGTTACTAAACCAAGTTTTTCACCTACCTTGGTGCATCATAGGGGACTGTAATGAGATTCTCTCCCCTGAGGACAAATCGGGAGGACCAGTTCCTCATGAAAATAGATTTACAAGACTACGAAATTTCTGTAATGAAATAAATACGGTCGAAATTCGTCCAAATGGGCGTTTTTTCACTTGGAGGAAAACTATTCATGGTCATAAAATTTTTGAAAGATTAGATAGGTCTTTAGCTCGCCAAGATTGGAATGCTCTTTACCCTTCAGCTTCCCTTTCTCATGGGCCATTCTCCTTCTTAGATCACTGCTACTTACTTCTAGATTCTAATCCTAGTAAAGACTCTTGTAAAAATCGAGCGTTTAGATTTAGCCAACACTGGACTAAGTTTGACAAAGTTGAAGACTTAGTTAAACAAGGTTGGAAGTGTAATGTTAGAGGTTTTGCTATGTTCCAAGCTTCCCGCAAGCTAAAGCAGATTAAGAATTCTTTAAGGGTCTGTAATAGGCAAAACACAAGGAATTTTAAAGAAAGACTGGAAGTCAATTTAGCTAAAATCCAAGCGATAGAGGAAAGACTCATTCAAGACCCACTAAGTTTTCGTTTTAACGACTGGCATAACAGGCTTATAAGACAAAGGGAGAAAATGTTACTTTTTAACCAAAAGTACTGGGGAAAATTTAGTCGCAAGCGGTGGTTGACAGACGGATATCGTAGTTCTTCGTTCTTCCATAAGACAGTCACCTTTAGAAAAAAGAAATCTTTAATTTCTGGTATCAAGGACCCCTCTGGTGTTTGGATCCAGGATGAGCAACAAATTCAAGATCGCTTCATTGAGGAATTTTCCTCCAGATTCAAATCCTCTGACATAGTCACAAATATAAACCTTCCGATCTTACCAAAGATCACAACAGAACAAGCCAAACAACTTGCAGTTATGGTTACAGACAGAGAAATTAAAAATGCAATTGATCAAATGGACCCTGCTAAAGCACCTGGACCTGATGGGTTTGGTGCAGTCTTCTATCAAAAATACTGGCATATTATTGGTAATGATATTTCAACGGCTATAAAGGATTTTTTCCGTACTGGAAAACTGCTCAAAGAAGTTAATCATACTTTTATTGCTCTTATCCCTAAAGTGGAAGATCCTACTCTTCCTAACCAATTCAGACCAATTAGTCTTTGTAATACACTTTATAAGATCATAGCAAAAATTATGGTCAATCACCTTAGACCAATACTGGATAATATCATAAGTCCTTTTCAAAGTGCGTTTGTCCCAAATAGACAAATTCATGACAATGTGCTTCTGGCCCATGAAATTATGCATAAATTCAAACAATCTATGGCTGCTAAGCCGTGGGTTGCTTTGAAATTAGATATGGAAAAAGCTTATGACCGGGTTGACTGGAACTTCTTAAAATTAACCTTAGATCAAATGGGATTTCCTCCAATTTGGACAGAATGGGTAATGGAATGCATCTCTTCTGTTTCCTACTCAGTTTTAGTAAATGACCAGCCTTGTGGATTAATCAAGCCAACAAGAGGGCTTAGACAAGGGGACCCACTCTCCCCTTGTTTCTTCTATGTATGGAAGTCCTAACCCAAACCCTAGTTCAGCAAAGTCACGATAAAAAAAAGGGTTTAGGGATTAAGATATGTGCGTCAAGAATGAACATCCCGTGTTTGCTCTTTGCTGATGACAGTCTCATTTTTTGTAAAGGGACTGAATCAGCTTGTAAAAACCTGAAATCCATTCTGGACAATTTCTGTGCTCAGTCTGGGGAATTGATCAATTTTCACAAATCGACAATGATTTTGCTCTTCAAAAGCTTCGACCAGTTACACTGATCGCGCAAAGGGAATCTTTAATATCCCCACCAAAGAATCCTTGGGTAAATACCTCGGTTGCCCTTCCATTACCTATACTAAGAAAATAGAACTGTTTTTACCTATTTTAGAAAAATCCTTAAAGAAACTTTCTAACTGGAAAGCTAACTCCGTTTCGAAAGCTGGAAGAACAATTCTTATTCAATCAAACTTGGAATCACTCCTAGCACATACTATGCAATGCTTCCTCATGCCCAAATCCACTTGTGATCGGGTAGATTGAGTAAATAGGAACTTTTTCTAGATAAATTCTGCTGAAAAAGGTATGCCCATGGTCTCATGGGAGAAAATTTGTAGGCCAAAGGATAAAGGGGGACTTGGCCTTCGCAAAACTCATGCGGTCAATTTAGCTTTCTAATGCAAATTAGTTTGGAAACTACTGCATGATAGAAACAACCTTTGGGTCTCCCAAATGTCTGCTAAGTACAACCACTCTGGTGATTGGTTCGTGAAACCCCCGAAAAACACAGACTCTTGGCTTTGGAAAAATCTTTGTAAAGCGTACAAGTTTTGCAAGAAAGGCTTCCGTTGGAAAATTGGCAACGGAGCCAAAGTGAACTTCTGGAATGATAATTGGTGCGATCAACAACCGTTATCTTCTTTAACTAATCAGACTTCTTCGTTTGAAGATAGTAATGTGACTGTTCAAGAATTCATTTGTAATAACAATTGGGATCATCAGAAGCTAAGACAAGTGCTTCCTGAGTCACTTGTCCAAATGGTTCTTAAAACCCCTATTCCTAAATTTGGCGAACAGGATGAACTTTGATGGGGCCTAACTGGCAATGGTGAATTCTTAACCAAGTCTGCGACATGGCTTTGTCATGAGTTAGATTCCGGTTCTAATTGGGAAGGTTCTTGGATTTGGAAGCTCGACATCCAACAAAACTTAACATTTTCCTATGGCTGATTTTTCATAATGGTCTCCCAGTTAGAGGGAATCTAATGTGCAGGGGTATCATCTTGGACCCGTCATGCCCTATTTGCCTCCAAGAATTGGAGACTGATCACCATTTGTTATGTCGGTGCCATTTCACAAAAAAAGTGTGGGACATTGCAAAATCCCATAGATGGTTATCATCTGCCATCAATTTCCATACAGACAGTAATGGTAGCATTGTACTACAAACTATCAAAAATTCACTACCCCCCAATGAGGCTCTGAGAGCCTTCTACCTTATCAAGGCTCGGCAGTAGGTTGCGTCATTCGGGATCACCATGGTCGTCTTCAAAAAGTGGGTGCTATGCCAGTCAATTCAAACTCCATTCTGCTAGCAGAAGCCTTGGCCCTCTGTTTCGGTCTTCAACAGGCTATTATGGAAGGCTTTTTTCAAAAATTCAGATCGAGGGTGATAGTCTTATTCTCATCCAGGCTATCCAAGGGACCATCCACACACCTTGGCACATTGATATGATTGTCAGAGATATCAAACACTTACTTAGGCAGTTGGAAGACTCTACTATTTGCCATATTTATCTAGAAATAAACTCAGCGGCAGATTGGATGACAAATTTGGGTCATTCTTTAAACTCTACCCATATCTTGTTAAGTAGCCCTGCGGTAGACTTTTCTTTTATTATTCTTGCAGATAACTTGGGGAGATGCCTTGATAGAAAGATCCCCTAAGTTCTTGTTGTTCCTTGTTTACCCGAATTAAAAAAAAAAAAGATAAGTTAACATAGGTTTAAACCCACTAAAGAACAACACCATAGTACTCAAGTTACAAAGATGTAGTAATTGTCAATTTTATAATTGTTGCAATAATTAATTGTCACCTACAATTCTTTCATAAATTTATTTAGGAAAATTAGATAATAATAATCTCTACTTTCAGCTTTTGTATGTCAATAATCTCTACTTCGTTTTTATATATTGGTTGTAAAAAAAAATAAAAAATAAAATTATATTATGATGGGACATCATTGAGTATATACTCTAAATATCATTCGAATCCAATTTTTCATTTATTTATTTGCTTAAGATCTACCATTCGAATAACTGTTCTCTCATCATTTTTCAATCATCAATCTTTTAGGGTTGTTCGCTATTTATTATTACTAATTCTTATATTGTTTGAAATCATATTTAACATCAACTTGCATTAATAGATTTGGTATTCAGACTTCCATCTTAATTAGTTTAATTCAAGTATAACAGTTTCGCTCTTAACAACCCAATTAGTTTTATGTCATATTTTCATTACATTTAACAATTGAAGAGTTACCTAAGTTTAATTCTAATCTTTCATTAAAAGAAAAATCTCCCACGTTCACGTTCATCGTATTTTTTGACATTTTTATCATTTATTTACCTATAATTATTCATAGGGTTTTTGACTCAAAATAATCTGAATTCAGAGGTGAATGGCTGAAAATAATCTAAACTGACTTTTTGGCTGAGAATGTGTCATGCAAATATATTTACAGAGATGAATACAAATATAAATAAGGGTTTTTGGCTCAAAGTAATCCGAACTTAGAGGTAAATGGTTGAAAATAATTCAAACTGACTTTTTTGCTGACAATGTGTCAAACTTTTAACCTATTTACTCTTACTAAACTAGAAATAAATTCCTGTGTCATAAAACTGACTTGACACTCTTAAAAAATTTAAAGATTCTATGGATTAATAACTGATTTAGTCTGTTTATATTGTTTTCAGTCAAGTCCGAACTTTTCAAGGGCGCCAAGTCAGCTTTGTGACGTCCGAATTCAGTTCTGGTTTAATTAGAGTAAATAGGTTAAAAGTTTTGCACATTCTCGGCCAAAAAGTCAGTTTGGATTATTTTCAACCATTTACCTCTGACTTCGGATTACTTTGAGCCAAATACCCTTATTTATATTTGTATTCATCTCTGTAAATATGTTTGCATTTAGCATATTTTTTGACATTTTTTTTATTTTCCTACATTATTTATATTTGTATTTGTCTCCTTAACTTAACACACGTTCAGCAAACGAAAAAAAAACTAGTTAGCAGCTAATATCAAATTTAATTACAGTATTTTTAAGAAAGTTAACTACCAATTTACCACAGACCTCCTTTTCAAATATTCAATCCCTATTTTAGGTGATGATAAGTGTCTTGCCCCAAGACATTGTTTAAATGTCTACTCCCTTATAAAATCAATACTTATTATCGTTTTTAACCCCAATTTTTTTGACAAATACTATTAATTATCAATTATAAGAAGCTCGGAATGTGTTGGTTACGCCAACAATTAAAATTGACACCCTAACGAATGAACCCCATCCGTTGGGCATATTTTAGACGTCTTTTTGTAAATTTTAAAAAATATAGATAAATGTGTGATTTTATTCAATTTATATATATTATTATAGTTGTAGAAGTCAATCATGTAAGTTTTTTCCAATTTAATTTTTAAATATATAGATTTTCTATAGTGACAAGACACATAATATGTGTCTTGCACAAGACTTTTATCATTTTCCATTTTAAAAACACATATGAAAACGAACTCTGTAGAATGTAGACACTGTCGAAGTTTTGTCTTTTAATAGATGAATTTCTTGAGCAATTTGCCAATTTTGGACGACAAATCAAGCTACATGTGCCCCTTAGAGCTGGCTAATAGGTCAGGTCGAGTCGTGTTCGTGTTTGTGTCAAACTTAAACGGGTTCAAAATCCTCCGACCTGAACTTAACCCATTTATTAAACGGGTTAAAAATTGAAACTGTTTACCGTTTAATTTTTAAACGGGTTGACCTTATTTTGACCTGTTTACCCATTTAAGTAAACATGTTAGAATAAATTTGCCAATTTACCTGTTTAACCATTAACTCATTTATACAAAACAACTCATTGTGGGATCGAAATAATGACATATCATACTCCACAATTTGCGTGGTAATATAATTCGAGTTATATAAAAATAGATGTCTTTTAATTCATAGTCAAATATGAATATAAGTTAAAATTACAAAGTCTTGCGCGTATTTCAAAGAGTATTAACTGGAACTTTCACCTAAGTTTATTGATAAACGGTATAATTAGGTAACAATTATCGAGCAAACGATTTGACCCATTTAACATGCTTAATTAAACGGGTTAAGTAGGTATTTTTTCGTGTCGAAAATCCTGACCTGAACCTAACCCATTTAATTAAACGGGTTTACCGTGTCAACCCATTTAATTAAACGGGTTGAAAATTTCTACCTAAACTCGTTTAATATCGTGTTAGGTTCAGGTCGGTAATCGTGTCGTGTCAGCTTTTCCCAGCTCTAGTGCCCCTAAATCTAATGTCAGATACCTCAAAAAAAATAAAAAAAAAATAAAAACTCTAACGCCAGATTGGTTCAAGTTCCACCTCAAATTTTCTAGGTGTCTTTATTTTTTTGGTTTCTAAATTCAGGCAAATTGGTTTCAAAATTTAGAGCAATTTAATTAGGCTAATAAATGAAGCCCTTTTCTTTGATAAGGTCATGTTTTGTGACTGAAAGTTTCTTCTATCCTTTCAACATACAGTAAAGTTAAGTTTGAAATTTCTCTGAAGCTTCATTGAAGTAGTCCATTGTGATTAGTAGCCCCCACTAACAACAAAGCCAATTCTATAGAAGAATAAATCTTTGTCTTTATCATTTTTTCGCAAGTTAGATCGATCTTGTCCTCTTTTCTTTTCGCCCTTTTCAGGTGCAATTGTCCCTTCACTCTTGGACGTTTTAGTTGGCCATATTACCTACGAAAAGTTTGTTATCTTATCTGGTTCTAATCTCGATCATCATATACTATACATGGCATAATACTTGTTTGAAAAAGCCCTACATATTAATTTTTAAAAAAAATAAAAAAGGGCACAAGGGGATTTGAAAATTTCTAGTATGCATATATATATCGTAGTAATAAGGGAGATTCAATTCTTGGGTTCTTTCAACCTCTTGTTTTATCTTTGCTTCTCTTCCAAGGAACTTCGTGAAGATTTTCCTAGGAGACATTTAGAGATTGATGGGTGTCTCATTTTTGGCAAATCTCTATGAAGGAAAGATGGAACAGGAGGGTTTCTTCGTAGCAATAAAACCATTGTTGAAGCTCATCACTCTAACATTAATAGGTGTGATTTTGGGACATCCGAGGCGCAGATTGATCCCAAGAGGTACATTCAGGCTGCTGAGCAAGCTTGTGTTTGGTCTGTTTTTGCCCTGTTTGATCTTCACATACTTGGGCAAGTCAATCACCCTGAAGAACTTCACCCTGTGGTGGTTCATCCCAGCCAATGTAGTCCTAAGCACTGCAATCGGGTCTGCTTTGGGGTATGTTGTAGCCCTCCTATGCAAGCCCCCGCCTGAGTTTTTCCGACTCACTGTCATAATGACAGCCTTAGGGAACACAGGCAACCTACCGCTAGCCATAATCACGTCGGTGTGCCACACAAAGAAGCATCCCTTTGGTCCTGATTGTAGAACAAATGGGGTGGCCTATGCCTCCTTTGCTCAATGGGTGGCTGTAACTCTTGTTTACACCTTTGTTTACCACATGATGGAGCCCCCCGTGGAGTACTATGATGTTGTGGACGAGGAAAGCAGTGATGAGGATGAGATCCAGGAGGAACAACATGCCCATTTCGGCTCTAATTATGGGAGTGATTTGAGTATACCACTTCTATATGAAGCAGAGTGGCCAGGGGTTCATGAGAAGGAGACGGAGCATTCTAAATCCCCCTTGATTTACCGCGTCTTCAACTCTCTGTTGGGTGATTCGGCTATGGCCTCAGTCCCTGATTTTGAGGATCCCAAGTCAATAAGCTGCTTGGCAGAGCCTAAAGTGGTTAGAAAAATCAGAATTGTGGCAGAACAAACACCTATTAAGAACATTCTTCAGCCGCCAACTATTGCCTCTCTGTTGGCCATAACCATTGGTATGGTCCCTCAATTGAAGGGCTTAGTTTATGGTGATGAAGCCGCACTTTCATTCATGACAGACAGTTTCCAGATTCTGTCCGGTGCAATGGTCCCGTCAGTGATGTTGGTTCTAGGTGGAATGCTAGCAGAGGGCCCAGATAAGTCCAGGCTCGGTGTCAGGACAACTGTTGGGATCATAGTCGCTAGACTCTTGGTCCTTCCATTGATTGGGATCGGAGTTGTTCTTTTGGCAGATAAACTGGGGCTGCTCCTCCAGGGGGATCATATGTTTCGCTTTGTCATCTTACTACACTATGCCACACCAACAGCTATCTTGCTCGGAGCTATAGCCAGCTTGAGGGGCTATGCAATTGATGAAGCTTCAGCACTTCTCTTCTGGCAGTATGTTTTTGCTGTTATATCAGTTTCTTTATATGTCATCATATTTTTTCAGTTTCTCATCTATTAGTTCATATATGCACGCTTCAGAAATTGTATGTTTTTGGGTAAATTTCCTACCTTTGAGATCAAAGGTTAAATACGTGTTCCTGTGTACAGGATTGTAGATTATCCTGTGTCATTCCTTGTAAATATCCAACTTACCAATAATTTCAGAACTTGTGAGTCTCAAAGATCAAGTGTATTGTCTGTATTTTTCAAACTTCATCTCGATCTTCCTTTGAAGCATTGATGTAGAGTAGACATGCATAACTTTGTTGCAGTAATGGTGATTAAAAAAAAAACGTTGCTGCAATAATATTTTATAATAGTTGTAAATATGTGATATAGTAAATATAAAAAATTAATTTTATAATAGTTGTTAAAATAGTTGTAGTAAAAAATTAATGGGAAGAGCGGAAAATTTTAATAGCAGTACTAATCTATCATTCCCTAAACAAAAGTTAAAAAGTAGCAAATAAATGAATAATAGGCATCCAAAGACATATTATTACAGTTGACTTGATAGTTAACAACCCTTGTAATAGGCCCATTCCTACGAAAAAATTCTACGGTAGTCCTTTTTTTTGTGTATAATAATCGATTATACCCTTTTGATCTATTAAATATTAATCATTAATCAATAGGTTACTAATGTTAGCTAACTAGTTTTTAGATCCATGCAATACACGGGGCGGTAATAAAATACACATTGTAGAAAATATAACTCGTAAAATAGTAGATCATATAATAAACATATATAATTTTCAATATTTTTCCAAAACACAAAAATGTACTTAATTAATAATATATAGATAAGTGTGTCGTTATACTTTATTTAACAATCATATCATTAATAAAATCTAATCGGTCGAATAATTTGCCAATGGAATTAAAATAGTTTAATGTCTGAAAATGTTGGATATAATAATATTGTGAATATCATAAAAAAACAAACTCAAATTATGCATAAATACTGTTGGCTATGAACAATAAATTAAAGATTTAGTAACTAAAGGAAAAGGCTAAACATATTGATAAATATATATTGATCATAAGTTCTTTCTAAAATTATGTATAAGACACAATGACATGATAATGGAAATTGATATAATGAGAAGAAAGATTTTGTGAGAAGAAAAGCATAGCAAATCATAATCATTGGTTTTAAGATCAAGGGTGGTATTAATCTTGTTTTTTTCTTTTTTTTTGTTGGGAAATTGTGAATAATAAATGTTGCAACCTTTTTTTTTGGCTGGGAAAAAGAGAGCAATTTATGTAGTGTGATTTCCAATGACATGCTAATTAATTTGTAGCTCTAGAGAACTCAGAATGAACATCAACTATACCCAGAATGAACATTAACTTTACCATAAATGAACACCATATATACCCAGAATGAACATCAACTATACCATATACGTTCGTTTATGGAATAGTTGATATTCATTCTGGGTATATGTGGTGTTCATTTATGGTATAGTTGACGTTCATTTATGGTAAAGTTGATGTTCATTCTGGGTATAGTTGATGTTTATTATGGGTATAGTTGATGTTCATTCTGAGTTTTCTAGAGCTGCGAATTAATTAGCATGTTATTGGAAATCACACTGCATTAATTATTCTCTTTTTCGCAGCCAACAAAAAAAAAAAGAAAAAGGTTGCAGCATTTATTAGTCACATTTTCCCAACCAAAAAAAAAAAGAAAAAACAAGATTAATATCCACCCTTAATCTTGAAACTAATAGTTATGATTTGTTATGCTTTTCTTCTCACAAAATCATTCTTCTCATTATATCAATTCCCCATGATAATATATTCATATTTTGTGCTATATGAAATTAATTTGTAACTCCTACGTATAATAATATCATTTTTCTCCCTGTTACCAAAAATAATTATAATATTTTATCCCTTCAATTGCAATATGCACAAAAAAATTTTATCTAAAGAAATGGAACAGTAAAAATGATCAATAAATCATGTATGAAATCCTATATGAAATATTAAACAAAAGGTACTTTCATCAAATTTAATTTTCTCATTAAAAATTTGAAGAAGACAAACAATAATATGTATAAATGTGATAATGAATTGGACAATTACAAGGAATATTATGAACACTCTCAAATTGAAAGTCGTTCCAGCCCTAAAAAGAAGAAAACCATAATCAATTTAATTAACATAATATTAGAATGTAGAAAGACTTAAATAGTATATTGATAACTGCGTTTCATGACTATGTTTTTGGGGGTTTTCAACAGTGAATTAGGGATAATTTTGTGTGTGAACCTAGATTTTTATTCAAATTTCCCTACTACACTTGGTGGTGTTGTTTTTGATGTGAATTTGTGGGTTTTGAGGCCAAAACACCAACTTTCTCTCAAATTCAGGCAAGAGTGAATATACCACGGACCTCTACATGTCAAACCCAAACCGTGCTACAAATTTGGGACGGAAAGGAGCAAGGAATGGCCGGCCAGCAGCCACCTTGGGCAGCCCGTGGTGGTGGCCACGGTCCGTGGCGGTTCAGCTTCTTGTGCCCAGCTCATTTTGGCGAAGGAAACAAGAAAGAAGTGGGACAGTGGCAACCTCGGGCAGCCCGTGGTGATCACCACGGTCCGTGGTGTACGGACTTGTACGGACCTGTACGGACCGAGGCGGACTGCCTATGTAGATCGGTTGTTTTCGCGAGTAGAAAAGCAAGGAAGCGACGGTTTTTCAAGGAAAAGTCATTATCTATCGTTTTTCCTTCGTTCTTTGGCCGGGAAGGAGAGAAAAGAGAGCCCTAATACTTCCATTCTACTCCTCTTCCCCACCATCAAGATTCAAGACAGAATCGATTCAAGAGAAACCAAGATCAAGATTCACAAATTAAAGGAAAGGAGCGACGTTCGCGGAGAAGGTTTCTACCCCGGGATCGAAAGACTCAACGGGTTGTATTCTTCGCAATTCTATTCTTTCTTTCCGATTTCCTTCTTAGTTTTGAGATTCGATTAAGATGTTTGGAACTTGTTTTGTGTTTTTATTGAATATGAGTGAGTAGATTTCTTGAATTCTAGGGTTTTGCAACCCGAAACAATGTAGTTTGATAGATTATTATTAGTCTGTGCATGAATTCTTGATTAGAATCAATAGAAGGTTGTGTTTTCCATGTTCATGTGGGTTCTTTGAGCACTCGAATACTCATGAGTTTGAGATTAACCTGAGAAGTACTGAAAGGTGAATTAGAGTAATCTGACCACCAACATGTCTACCTAGGCTTATGAAAGTTGAAAAAGGAGTAGTAAACTAGGGAATCATTAGATAACCTGACTTTTAAGACCTTCAATTCTGTTTAACCTAAAAGGCAGACAAAAGTTGTTGATTAGGTTGTTTAGAATAATTCTATTTAGCATCGAAAGGGCGATAGAATTCAGAGGTTATCGATTCTTGATTCATTCTTGAATGTATGATTGTGCAGGCTAGGTTTTAGTAATCGAACTCGTTGTTAGGTTAGCATCTCCCTAGAAGTCTTTCTCTCTTGATAGATTCTGTGATTGATTTTTCCTGCTTTATTAGTTTGATTAGTTGTTAAACCTTTTCCAAAACCTAAAACCTTATTAGCTTAGCAATCGCATTAGAGATTAGTTTTCTGTGCTGCTAATTGAGTCCCTGTGGGATCGACCTTGACGTGCTACTACGTACACCGTGCGCTTGCAGCCCTATCATATATATATATATTGTAACGCCCTGGAAATTAAACTCTAAACTTAACGGTCAAAGTCAAACGTTGACTAACATTTAGAGCGGAAGACTTTTTTTTAAAAAAAATGGGCGTTACTGCCGTATTCCCGAAGGAATACAAGGCAAGAAAGGAAAAAGTAACTAATCATTAATTACTTCAATTTAATAAACAAAAGAACTGTCAAATTCTAGGATAACATAAACGAACACTAACTAACTTCAAATCTAAAACATAAACTATTCATAGAACTCCTCACTTCACAATCTATCATCCTCACTTCTAGTTCCCGTTCCCATCACAGAACTCTTCACCTAAAAACAAAGCATTTAAAAACATGAGGAGGACTCAATAATGTCTACCCCTAACCGTCAAAACATTTTGAAAATCCATTTCAATTCATTTTTAGGGGAGAAGTGAACAACTCAAATCTTTTCATAAATTGTTTTCTTTCCCAACCAACCATAACCATCTTTCAGAATTATTAAGCGGGCGGACCTTGCTTATTTGGCCCTCGAAATCCAAGACTTCGCTATAATCATATCTCAATCACAATCTCAATCTCAGTCTCATTCGAATCAATCACAATATCAAACATACGGATGGACATCCATTTCACACACGTGCATAATACTAACCCCGGGGAAGTAGCACCTATCAGGCATCCCTGATCTCTTGACAACCCCCCTCAAGGATACCACATCCTGGTCTTCTGGTGTTACTGAACGCATTTACGTCACGTTTGAATTATTAGTCCGGTTTAATATCACACCATTCCAAACTCAATCAGTCCAATCCCAATTTCCAAAACCATTTTCAAATCACACACATAAAGGACTGTCCAAATTTTACCAACTCAAAAGAACGTAACCAACATCCAAAATAGATAGCCAATTTCACCATAAAATCCCTTTGGGATGCAAACCGCAAAATAACTTAAAAATCAACAAAACAAATAAAGTGCACCCCAGCGGGATTTAGGACATAGACATTACCTGAAAATTCTTCTCCTTACTTCAGAACACACTTGAGCTCACTAGATCGAACGGTTTAGAACGCGCCTAAAAATAACGAAATTTCTAAAATTATAACGCGTCGTACGGAGTTAACGAAATCTACTTTCCACCTAGCCCACCCCTAGGAACACTATAAGTTCCCATCATTCATAAATTAACATTTTAAACGTAGCTCACATAACATAAACTATCACACATCACGACACTTCCATATTAAAATAAATACATAATTCACACGCACGGCTACACATTTATTCAAAAAGCAAACTGGACAGAATTCAATACTCAAATAAAACGAACTATAACTTGACTTCCCGACCTCCTATGGGTATGGTTTTGGACTTTCTGGAAACCTCAGGATGTCTATTAAAACTCTTATGTTGACCACGAGACCTAAAACACCTCCTAAGGTCCTCAAAAACAGCTAATTACACAACCTGCCCAGTTCTTTCCTAGGTGCGCTATTTGGGTCGTAACTTAGAATATACACCTCCAAAACCCGATCCGCAAAATTTCTATGAAAGCTAACATCCTAAGGTACTTCCAGACCAAAAGGTAAGGCTAAATATTAGGTGTGACATGACCGTGGGTGCGGTCTGGCGATTTAGATCAGGTGAGATTTCTCTCCTTTCGCACCGTCGTGAGCGCGGTCCCCTGAGACCGTGGGTGCGGTCTCACTCGGGCACTTCACCTGCTGCTCATGTCTTGCACACACCGTAGCTGCGGTCCCCTGAGACCGTGGGTACGGTCAAGCTCGGTCACTTCACCTCCTTGTCATGCCTTGCACCCATCGTGGGTGCGGTCATCAGGATCGTGGGTACGGTCAGGCTCGGCCAACTTGATTCAGCAAAGTCTAACTTTTCATCCTCTTACGTGTCCGGCCTTCCCGTGTCCTTTGCCTTTGCCTTGACCATGACCCGGGAAATCTCGGGATTCTCAAAGTAGCTACAAAATGGCCCTTTTTACCATGTTTTGAGTAAAAACTCTGGAATCTACAAAATAACCAAAAACGTATTAAAAGTTATTAAATTAAACCACGAAACGAGTCAAAAGCCTAAGGATTTAGGCAGTATATAGACACAAAATTGGGTCTAAACATTGGTCAGTATAATTTTTATCACCCTTTAATTTTCTATCCTAGCTCTCGCTCTTTTTGCATCTCTCTCATATCATTTATCTCGTGATCACCATCGCTCGGAGCATCCAAAATGGTGAGCATGGGTTATAGTCACCGGATGAGGTGGAAGAAGTATGATCCATAAGGAGGGTTGGAGTTAGACTCTCCATACTAACTTCCTTTCCAATGGTGAGCATGAGCTTGGTTTAAAATAATTACAAAAGTTGGGAAAAGCTGACCCGACACGATTACTGACCTGAACTGAACACGATATTAAGCGGGTTTAGGTAGAAAATTTCAAGCCGTTTAATTAAATGGGTTGACATGATAAACTCGTTTAATTAAATAAGTTAGGTTTAGGTCAGAATTTTCGACACGAATAAGCACCTACTTAACCCATTTAATTAAGCATGGTAAATGGTTCAAGTCATTTGCTCGATAATTGTTACCCAATTATACCGTTTATCAGTAAACTTAGGTGAAAGTTATATTTAATACTCTTTGAAATATATGTAAGGCTTGTAATTTTTACTTATACTTATCTTTGACTATGAATTAAAAGACATATGCTTATATATAACTCGAATCATATTATCATGCAAATTGTTGAGTATGATGTCATTATTTCAATCCCACAATGAGGTATTTTGTATAAATGAATTAATGGTTAGATGGGTAAATTGACAATTTTATTCTAACACGTTTATTTAAATAGATAAACATGTCAAAATAAGGTTAACCCGTTTAAAATTTAAACGGTAAATGATTTCAATTTTCAACCCGTTTAATAAATGGGTTAGGTTCACGTCGGTCAAAAGATTTTGAACCTGTTTAAGTTTGACACGAACACAAACATGAACACGAACCCGACTCGACATGACCTATGAGCCAGCTCTAGTCCCACACTTAACAATTTATATACACTATAACCTTAAAAAAAAAAAAAAAAAAAAAGCTGCCGAGAATGTGGTCTTTGTCCTTGCACGTCGAGCATGAGTTCGAGTTATTCTCACCGTCGATACTTGTCCTTGCCGCTGCATTACATTTATCATCCTCGCCTACGCCACATCAATGTTATGCCATTATTAAACTTGTCGCTGCAGTTACTCTCATCTCCCTTGACTCTTGCACCTGGAAATGCCAATGAGAAAATCATGTGGAGGAGACAAAAATATGGGTAGAGAGAATTGGGAATAAGTAGCACTAGAAGTGGAGAATGAGGTATAGTGAAGGTGATGTGAGTGACTAAGAAAAAGTCACGTAGGAATTTGGACGAGAAAAACAAGGTTCAAAATAGGTGTAAGAGAATTTGGTCGCTAATACAAAAGGCAATTGCCGAAGGTTTAAAAGATTGTTGCGGTCTAGTTTGGATGTTACAATATTGTTTTAATGGAAACAAAACATTTATTTTCAATTTATCACAAGTATAGAAAGAATATTTAAAAGATTTAAAACTGTTCAAGATAAATTAATGGTTTAGATTAATTTTTTAGTAGATCAACGATTTATATTGATCAACTATTATAATTATAATAAAAAAATGACTATCTTAAATTTTTTTTTTAAAAAGATTGTGCTCAAAGTTTAAAATATCGGAAAGATCTCGATGGTGAGTTTTAATTCATTTCATCGTTATTAGCGTGGCGTAAAGCGAACGAAGTGAGGTCGTTAGAACATTTCAGTGGTGAGAATGAAACTCATGTCGCGAGAATCTCGCTTTCAGTCTCGCGAGATGAGTTTGAAAGCGAGTTTGAAATATTAATATTTTAATCATATTTTTTTCTCTCTCCTCCTCCATCTCATTTTTATCAATATAACCAAATTAATTATATTCTTAAGTGGGACCCATTTACTTTTTTTAATTAATATGAGTTAGACTCATTCTCACCATTGAAAGCTAACTAAATAAAAAGTTAAATTTTGACTCTCTTGATAGGGGTCCACAAATCTCACGTCATACAATTAGTCAAACTCAAACTTACCATTGCGGGTGTTCTCAGAGTAAATTTGGGTTAGTTTTCAAATGGTTACAATCCTTGCTAGTCCTTGATATATATATATATATATATATATATATATATATATATATATATATATATATATATTCTTTATGGAAGTTGTTGATATATTTAAGTCAAATGTAACGGAGGCAAAAAGACCAAATTAAAAAAGTAATGAATGTGGACAGCTTACAAGTTGCATGTGAAGGGGATACTAATTACTATAAATCAGAAACAAGACAGCTAGGTATGGTAATGCCCCTATTGGGTCTTTGTTAAAAAAAATAATACTACACCCGTCCCTAAATAATTGTCCATTTGATTAAACTTTGACCGTTGATTACTCACAAATTACAATGAATTATAATATTAAATTATCACCATTAGAAAGATATAGTATTAAAAATTACAGTGATATTAATTTTATATCAGAATCTCATTTGTAATTTGAAAGAATCAACTGGCCAAAATTTAACTGATAATTATTTAGGGACAGAGGTAGTAATATATTTGAGTAACGAAGTCAACGTTGTTATATTAGGTACATAATTATATATACTGGTACAGCTAGTATTTGATTCCAGAATTGAGGTTAATCTCAGCGTAATCGACCATTGAGGGATGGGAGTTGAGGAAGAAGATGCAGGAGTAGTGAGAAGGAGAGGATGCATGATGATGAGGTGCAGCAAGGATGAGTTTCTGCCGGAGGAGTCATTCAAGAGCTGGTCCAACTACATGGCTGCTTTGAAGGATACACCAGCGAGGTTCATTGACAGACTGACTTCCCGTTCAATGGACCATACAGAGCTCCATGATGTCAAGGGTAGGAGCCACAATGAGATGAAGAAGAACCTCACTTGGTGGGACCTTATTTGGTTTGGTATTGGGGCTGTCATCGGTGCCGGAATATTCGTTCTCACCGGACAGGAAGCCAAACAACATGCCGGTCCAGCCGTCGTACTCTCTTATGTCGTCTCCGGTGTCTCCTCCATGCTCTCTGTCTTCTGCTACACTGAGTTTGCCGTTGAGATCCCGGTTGCAGGTTTTTTTCTTCTTCTACTCACACTCTTTCATTCTTAAATTTAAATTATACTCCCTCCCCCGTCCCATATTAATTCTCATAATTTTGATTTTCACGATTCTTTAATCGATAATTTCTGACGTAATATGTTATTAACAATTGCAATATTATGCTTTTATATATGATAATAATTTTCATGGTCATAATTTTATATAAAAGTTAATTGTAAATATTGAGAAATTTATGACCAAAATTTTTGTAATTTGACTATACGATTTCTAAACACAACAATTGAAACCGAGTAAGTATCATACTATGAGTAATTTCGTATTAATTTTGTTACTTGCGATTGGAATCGTTACTTTTATGAATTTTTAATTTTATCATAAATTAGATCTATGTTTATATATCGAAAACTTCTATTCAATGGCATCTTGTCGTTTCGTATAAATCTTGTGCTAATTTGGTTAGAATATTCAGAATCATTTGTATGATACTGCGGCATGGTTGGCAGTTGGTAACTTTCCAAATTTAAGGATTTTCTAAAGTTTGAAATGAAAATTATTGCGTCAGTCAAATTCAAAGGATATCCTTCTCCAATAATTAATCTGTACTCCAGCTGATTGGCTGATTGGTGTCCACACCCAAATTTGTATATTTATTTTCTCGTAGCAAAACGTTTAACATAAAAAAAAAATATCTTTATATTTATATTCTTCGTCAACGAGAAGTATTATATCATATTAAAAATATTAAACTTTTCAATATATATTCAAACCCCACTCAGCCCAATAATGTTAGTCCAATATTTATAATCATATTATTTTTTACTCTATAATAAGAATAATACTCTCTCCGTTCCATATTAATCGTCATCTTTGGAAATCGTGCAGTCAAATTTTAAAAATTTTGACCATAAATTTCGTAACGTATACAATGCATTGCTAAATAAAATTACCACCATTAGATTTATAACGAAAAATACTACCATAAAAGTATAATATTGCAATTGTTAATAACATATTATGTATAAAATTATCAATCATGAAAGTCAAAATTATGACAATTAATACAGAATGAGGGAGTATAAGCTAAGGAATTAATCCTAAATTATTGTTTTTAATTGTCTATATTTTGTTTTTTTTTTTTGTGGTTTCTATGTCCCTTATTTTATTGTTATTTGCTGTCTTCATAATTTTATTGCAAACTCTTCAAATTGTTTAGACTTTGAATAATCAGAACGAATAATGAAAACAAATCTTCAACATTGCTTTATTTATTTTCGCTTTAAACTTTTTTCGCAGTTTGTTATATTTCCTAGCTGCAGGCTACTAGATAAGTAGATATAAGGACCAAGTTAGACCTTGCTGACATTTAACAAGGAGTCATGTACTAATTGTAATAATTTAAGGGGATTATAATTCTAAAATTTAATTTATTTTAATTGATTTACAGTAATATGTGACCATTTAAAAATTGAAGGGGTCATGGTTGTCTACTTGTCTTCGACCCACTGAAAACTTTTAATCAATGAGCTAAGGAATTAATCCTAAATTATTGTTTTTAATTGTCTATATTTTGAGCTTTTTTTTGGTTTCTATATCCGTTGTGTTATTGTTATTTTACAACCAGCTGATGTCGACTCACTCTATTTTGACTTTTTATGACTGAAACATATTTATTTAATTTTAAATTTTAAGTTACTAATATTTTGAATTTGCAAAATCATATCTTTATATTTATATGCAAATAATTTTTATGAAAAGTACGTATAATAATATTAATTTTACATTTTAAATCATTGTTAGTATTTAATAATTAGTAGACAAAGTTTACAATTATACATTGAATAATTAATTGTGAAAATTTATAAAAATTAACTACACGTACTTATAATGATGAATGATATGTAAGTGATGGATGACACAGGAACCTAGAAAAGTAATTGCACCAACGCTCACAGCACTCCCCAGAATAAAATTATATGACACTCTATGCACCTACTTTTTAGAGAGTTTCCTTGTATAGTTTTGTTGGAATAGGTGGTGGAATGAGTAAGGTATAATTTTGGAGTAATTCTTTACTCAGTTTACTGGTGTGTTGATGGACAGGTGGATCATTTGCTTACCTAAGAGTAGAGATGGGTGACTTTATGGCTTTCATAGCAGCCGGAAACATACTTCTGGAGTACATAATAGGTGGTGCAGCAGTTGCTCGGGCATGGACCTCTTACTTTGCAACCTTGTGTAACAGGCAACCAGACGAGTTCCGCATCAGAGCACACCATCTGAGCCCTGACTATAGCCACCTTGATCCAATAGCTGTTGGTGTCAGTACCATCATCTGCATCCTTGCTGTGAAGAGCACCAAGGCCTCCTCTCGCTTCAACTACTTTGCCTCCATCATCCACATACTTGTCATCATCTTTATAATCATAGCTGGCCTCACTCATGCTGACACCAACAACTACTCTGATTTTGTGCCATTTGGTCCTCGAGGGGTTTTCCAGGCCTCCGCTGTCCTCTTCTTTGCTTATGTTGGTTTTGATGCTGTTTCAACCATGGCAGAGGAGACTAAAAACCCTGCTAAGGATATCCCTATTGGCTTGCTTGGGTCCATGATCATAGCAACATTGGCCTACTGCTTGATGGCTGTAACACTCTGCCTTATGCAGCCTTATGCTGAGATAGACAAAGATGCTCCCTTTTCTGTGGCATTTGAAAAGGTGGGAATGAGTTGGGCTAAGTACATTGTTGCTGCTGGGGCTCTCAAGGGCATGACCACTGTTTTGCTCGTTAATGCTGTTGGTCAGGCTCGTTACTTGACCCACATTGCTCGCACCCATATGATGCCACCGTGGTTGGCTCAGGTTGATGACAGGACAGGCACTCCTGTCAATGCTACCATTGTTATGATGGCAGCCACTGCCATAATAGCCTTGTTTACTGATCTCAATGTATTGGCTAACTTACTTTCTATATCCACATTGTTCATCTTCATGTTGGTGGCATTGGGTCTTTTGGTTCGTAGGTACTATGCTACCGGAGTAACCACATCTGGGGACCGTAATAACTTCCTTACTTGCATCGTGCTCATTCTTGGGTCATCAATTGCCACTGCAGCTTATTGGGGGATTAGCGAGACCGGATGGATAGGGTATGTGATCACAGGACCAATTTGGTTGTCGGCAACGTTAGCGCTAAGAATATTTGTACCTCAAGCAAGGAATCCAAAGGTATGGGGTGTGCCCCTCGTCCCATGGTTGCCATCTTTATCAATCGCAATTAACATCTTTCTTCTTGGGTCTATTGACAAGGACTCTTTCATAAGGTTTGGGATTTGGACTGGCCTTCTTCTGGTTTATTACTTATTCTTGGGCTTACATGCATCATATGACACTTCCAAGGATCTTAAGAAAACCATTGAAGCAGAAAACGCTGCAGAACTAGGTAAAGCTAAACAGGATACTGGTGCTTCTACCTTGACTTCTCCTAATATCTAGTGCATAGTTTGTTTAACATTTGGAAGATAATTGTTCTGGATTGCTCTTGTGTAGGTGAAACTTTTTTTGTTCTATTTATGTTGTTAATCATCGTTGATGGGATGATGAACTTGCTACTGAAAAGACTTAGCAGATTCCATTCTTAAAGTATTGAATCAGAATTGGCGTGGTAGTGGGAAAGAGAAAAATGAAAAGTACTAAGAAAAGTTAGTAGAGAGAAAAGTAAGGAGAGAAAAAATTATCAATGTTACCATAAGGTATGGTATGATATAGTGATGCCTTAAGTGAAGGTTTATAGTTACTTGTAAATTGTCGTATTTGCAATTTGTTATATTTGCTATTAGATAAAAGGACCAATTAGTAGATCATGTTGACAAAGAGTCGTGTACTAATTTCAATAATTTAAATAGGTTATAATACTAAAAGTTAATTTCATCTGACTTTTACTAGTACAATTTTATCTGACGTATAATAAAGCATGACTGGGAAATGATTTATATTCCAAAAATTGAAGGGGTCATGGTTGTTTTCAATCCATTAAGGTGTGTAAAATTTATGGATAAAAAATAGTTGGGTAAAAATTAAATTTTGATGATTTTTGGTAATTTTGGTAAATTTTGGCAAATTTATGCTAATATATCAAAATTAAAAAAAAATTTATTTTTTAATTTCGGTAATTTTCGGTAAGTTTTGGGAAATTTTAGTAAATTTAGTCAAAAACTGATAAATTTTGGTAAAAAGAATTTACCCTGCAATTTGTCAGGCAACCCGCTTCACCCATGAGGCCATGAGTAGATATAAAAAATTGGATTGTAGTGCATCGTACTTTAAGCCTTCATATTGCGGTAAGCTAAATTTTCAAATTTTATCATAGTAAACCAAACTTTGAAACTATTGGACCACAGTGTACTGCCACCGAGTTGGCTGAATCCAACTCGGTGAATTATGATAGTTTGGTACGTATAACACAATCTAATAGTTGAAAATTTTTTACTACTGTAATCAAATTTGTCATACTATGGTCTAATAAATTTCAAATCGTGATGTGTTAGGCCTATTGGAGTAGAATTCATCATACTTTTATTTCATCCAACTCGGCAATCGTGCACTATAATCCACCAGTTTCACAATTTGACTTACTGTGATACAATTTTAAAGTTTGATTTACCACAATCCCAAGACTTAAAGTATGGTGCTCTATGATCCAATATTTTGAATGAAAATTAGAATTCTACTAACTTTCTTAAAGAGAATTAAAGCAAGAGTTTAACAATTGTTGGTGCTAAAACAGATTTTTTTTCCCCCTTTTATGAGGGATAAGATAGTACAACTAATTAATTTAGCTTAGAGCATTTTTTTTAATGTTTGTGTATTATAGGTGCATATTTGTATAATAGTATCTATAATTGATTGGTAACTATTAATTTAGAATTATTTAGACCTTATTTCTTTCAGTGGATATGTAGAAGTTGGCAAGTAAGGTCGGTTAGATTTGAGTGGATTTCGTTGGTTTCTACAGAAGTAGGTAATGAATTGTTTTAGAAATAGATAAGTTATGCAAGTTCTAAGTAGGTTCAAATACAAAAAGTAGAGTTGATATGAGTATATAAAAAAATGTTGTGAGTAATTACCCTACATTAAAAAACGGGGCATCAAAATACTAAAATGTCTCATATAAAAATAAAATTATAAAAAATAAAATGCAGAAGACTTTTTTTAGCAAAGTAGAGAAGACTTTTTTCTAAGAAGAAACACCAAAAAACTACATTACTTAAGAAAATCTAATCTTCTCATATACAATAATGGACCAAAATGATCCTTGGAAACTATCCATCATCATCTGACGATTCTTCATGTTCATGCTAATCTGAGGAGCTTTGTAGGTAGGGATGACAATAGTGAGGGGTCTAGGGTAGGTCCAACCAGAGTAAGACTCAGACTTGTCAATTATTTTGATCAAGACCTGCCCCAGACCCCTCAGACCTAAAAATATCATACTCAAACTCACCGTGTCTGTAGGTCTATGGATCCTTAGTCAGTCCTTCACGGGTCCAATATTCTAATATATATTTTTTAAATCAATTTTACCATCTTCCAAGGTTAATTTCTACTTGCACGTCTGTATAATATTGAGAATTTTGTCTAAATTCAATTGTTTCAACATAATACAAATAACTAGGCATCACTATGATCTACTAACTGCTATGTTCATGATTGTTCAAATTTTGAAATTTTATTTTTCATATCATATTCTTATGTATGTGCATGGGTCAACAAGTCAGGTTTGTGGATGTATGCTTCGAGTAGGACCTAGACCCGCCAATTTATTAGTGGACACATTGCCCCAGGCCCATAGGGTCAAAAAATTAATGGACTCATACTCGCCTAAATGGAGCGGGTCTAGCAAGTCTGATGTTCATTGTCATCCTTATTTGTGGACTAATTTATTGCACTCTCTCTTAACAAAACAAAAACAAAAAAAAAACTCAAATTGGCACAAGTGAAATGCAATAATCTATCAGTCGCCAATATGTGTCCTCAATCCTCTCCATTGTTGGAGGGTTCTTATCGCGTTTGAAAAATCTAACTTGATCTTGTTGTCATACTTTGTTGTTGTACTTTGAGGAGTATGTGTCCTCAATCTTCTTTAATGTTGGAGGGCTCTTAACGCGTTCGAATAGTCTAACTCAACCATGATCTTATTCAAGCCTCAATGCACAACTTGCTTCATCCCCCATCTGATGGCACCTTGTTGTCGTACTTTGTGGAGTATCTGTCCTCATGAGGGTATATATTGACTTAGTTTTTGGAGCATTTTGATAGTGAAATTTGGGGATTTGTTTTTAATCGATTTTTTACGCTCTTATTTCACTATCTTAACTGAGTTCTACGCATTTTGTTAAATTTGTACAGATTAGTGATATCAACTCCAAAGCTTATATATATTCATTTCTTCCTCATTGGAAAAGCTTTCCGAGGATATATTATAAAGTCAATTCCGAGTTGAGATGAAGGAGTTATGAGTAAAATAGCAAAAAGTGTCCGAAAACTAATATACGTCCACTCTGTTGACCACCATATTTTCCACAAGTATGATATGACTTTAGAGCTTATGCCAATGAAAAGAACACAACTATAACTTTCCGAAAAGTCAAGAATCAAGTCAACTGGACGCCGGACGAAGGACAAATGGCAAAATAAGATGACCTAGAAATTTTCTTGGCTAACACGACTCGTGTTCAACCCAACACGGTCCGTGTTGGCTTCCAGAGAGCTCAATTTTCCCAAACCATCAACACGACCCGTTTTTGAGGTTGACATGGTCCGTGTTGACGTCAACACGGTCTGTGGCGAGTGCGACTGTTAGAATTTTTTCGTTTCTCGCCCTTTATTGTTATATAATCAATGAATTCGGCTGTTTCATTCTTCATCACCCATCATCCACCATCATCCACGACCATCCACTCCTTCCATACCATCAACCTTCATTTCTACCATCATCCATCTACCACAATCCCACAATAATTAAGAGATTGAGAGTGAATTGAAGATTACTCAAGTTCGATTCGGTGTTGGAGGAGCAAAAGTCCACATTTGCCAAATTCTTTCAAGGGTTTTATGCACATCTTTTGTTATTTGTTAATTATCTTTATATTTCCATGCTTTCTAGAGTTGAATTTACGTGTTTTCGTAGTTTAGACATGATTATTGAGTACTTTTCCTTTTGTTTGGGGGATAAATCCTAGTTGTTTTGATGGTTGGATATTATTGGATTCAACATGTTTTGAATCTAATTTAGATGCATTTTTATTAAACCTATGAGTATTTATGTCATTGCTTTTGCTTGATCACCATTGGCATGGTTGTAAATTCTTGAATGAAGCACCAAAAGGAGAAACTCGAGAGTCGAAAAGCTTAGGTTGAACTAACTATAAAATGAACTAGACATAGAGATTTTTACTTAGGGGTCATTTGATAATTTGATCATTAACCTAGTTAAAGTTGAAATAACCACGAAAATAGGTGATTGGATTTGCTAGGCAATTCGCTTCATTTTCAAAAGATAGCTGTGAAAGACTTTATCCGATTATTGACCCTAAAAGTTGTCCAAATTGGTGAAATTCGTGTTCAATCCGCTTTGTTTGTTTGTTAGCAACTGTAGTTTGTCTCCTGAACAATTTTATTTGTTTGATTTGATCCTTGGCATTTTTTCTTTTGTACTTAGAAGTAGTTTGTTAAAAAAAAATGATTTCAAAATTCGATTGACTTAGCAATAAATTAGAGGGCTATTTTGGTGTGTTGTTGAGCAAGTCCCTGTAGGAACGACATTAATACATGTTACATCTACACACCTGCACTTGCGGCGTATCATGTCCTCAATCTTCTTTGTTGTTGGACGACTCTTATCGTGTTCGAATAGTCTAACCCAATCATGATCTTATCTAGGCCTTGGTGCATAACTTGCTTCATCCCCCATCTGATGGCTCCTTGTTATCGTACTTTGGGGGTACAGTTGCTGTGTCCATAGGCAGTTAGGTGCTACACACAACCTAAGGTCAATGTCCGTTCAAACTAATGAGGATGTCACATGTTGAAAATTTTATCATCAGGATATAGTAATCACAAAGAGTAAACAAATAATGTAAGCTTAAGACAAGGGATTCACTAGGCTAACATGCATGCCAACAAATTTTACACTCCTATACTATTCACAAAGGCAACGAATTAGGGAATCAATTAAATTCAGACCATGTAAGCGTTCTCTCGAAGGTTATTAAGCTAACTCAATTGGACTAATTGACATTCACACATAATTAACACAAAGGAATTATAAGATCCGAATTTTCGCTTAATTATGACCTAGATTAATCTAATACCTAAATCAAAATCATCTAATCAAGTTTTACTAGGCCTAAGTTTCTTCTCTTGAAGATCACATAATCCCTAATTGCATAAAGATGGAACTCTCTCAAGCCTCACATCAAATTCGACATTAATAACTTGATAGAAATTCGAAGAACGAATGCAAGAATAGCAAAAGGAAACATAAATTGCAATTAATTAGGCATGCTAACCGCGAATCCCAACTAAGTTAGAGATTTAGCCACACAATTAATGGAGATGACAAAAACCCTAATTGAACTAACATGAATGAAAGTTGAAAATAGATAAGAGATAAAGAAAAAAATTACTAGTAATTTGTAGTAATCAAGTGAATTCGATATTCCAATCCAAACTAAACATTAGAGAAATTGCATATGGAGTTAAGAGAGTTGAGACAAAACTACTCTAAGAATCTTTAAGGGCCCGTTTGGACTGTAGAAAATTGGGTGGAATAAAAATCTGGTGGAAAAAAATTAGGAGGAAAAACAATATGTAGAAAGTGATTTTTTCCCCTGTTTGGTCCAATGAAAACTTTTCAGGAAAAAAAGTGATTTTCAATTCTGTTTTTTTCCCTTGTTTGGTTCAAGGAAAACTTTGAAAGAAAAAAAAGCTAGTTTCCATTCAATTTTTTTCCCTTATTTGGTTCAAGGTAAACTCTGAAGAAAAAAAATGATTTTGTGCCTGAACCATCTGCTTTGTATTTTATGGAAACATTTTTAAATTAGTGATCCAATAATTATATTGATAGATAACAATATTAGCAACTATATTATACTTTGGAAACCACTCATATGAATTAAAACTGCATTCTTGCTCACTGTCTAACTATCCAACAACTAATAACAATATTAGAAATTGTATTACTACACTCTGGAAACCACATAAATAGTTCAAACATAGTCTTGTTCACTCTCTTCTTATCAAGAAAAACTATAAAGAGTCATCTCCAAACTTGACAATCAACCATAGCTTGCGACGCTCCTTTGGACAGGCTAAAAATGCACGAGCTGAATTAGGAGTTGCAGAAAGAGCTTGATAGACCTTCATTGACACCTCGTTCAAATCTTCAATCTATCATATGAAACAAGATTTGGTACGTCATCGGAATGACATTTTAAAAGGAAAATAACAAATCTTCCCCCCTAACTCACCAACAACCTAATTAGCTTGGTAGCCCAACATAACTTCTAAAATAACCAATAACAGAAGCAATCATATCAACAGTTACCTTTGAAATTTCATCAAAAGTTGTTCTTCAGTGTAGTTTCTTGAATTGCCTCTCTCAAGCGCCCTCGCAACATCATCCATCCCTGATTTCAAGGACCTCAACTCTTCACACACGATATTGATGACTTTAGTTCTTGGTTTCTTATGTTCCCCTTTGTCTTTAGGTGAATAGGCACATGAAGATTCATCATTGGTGAGATCACCCTCACTGGCAACTTCTTTTTCCTAATGTCATTGTCTTTCTTTTGGCCTAGCAACATCCTTTCCTGTTGCTTTATCTTTGCTAATCAGCATGTCTAACTTGTAGCAGTTCTTCACAGCCCTGTACCGAAATGATTTTGCTTCTGGATTTGTCTAAAATATTACCAATTATAAAAACCCATATGTCATCAACTAATTCATATGAAGCAAGTAAATTACCGAATGGCTAGGAAGCAAGCACAAAGTATTATTCTCTGGGTATATAATCCAAGAACTGCTAGCTAGAGTCTCACTTTAATAACATGAGAATTTTTAAAACAATAGGATATAATTTTCAATATGTATGTATGTTGGTATATATATATGTTGGTATGAGGTGGAAGAATACATGCAGGCAGGCGAAAAATTTTTCCACTTTAGTTGATGGAAATGCAAGTCAACACAAGTTCATTCATTTGTCTACTTTTGCAAACAACCACTTTAGTTGGAAATCTCCAAATTTGAAAGATTACTATGAATAATTTTCCAGATCCCACAATTCAATCAATTGGTGCATCAAAACAATGACCATTTCATAAGAATGTAAAGAAGAAGACATATCGAAATATATGATTCCCAGACTTGTGGATGCGCCTCTATCATTTGCGTAGATTCACTGTAACCAAATCCACTTTGTCCCAAGACTTTTTAAGCATCACCATGTTTTTTTTTTCAGTGTCTTTAACATGTTCTTCACATTTAAAACTAAAAATCCTACTTTGTTGATCTTTGAACCCACTAAGTTAGCAACATAAGAAAAAGTTGTAGTTGTGAATGTGCTACCAATCTTTTGCCCTTTCTCTACTTGTTCAAGTAGTGCATCGATTAGAAGTATATCTAATTCGTCGAACCATGAAAGTTCTTCTTCTCACTTGGTAGACTTTCGTCCTCCTGAATCTCGCATTCGTCCTGTAGCAACTAGAAAGTATTAAACATTCATCATATAACAAGCATTAAACATTGAAAAGAGAAAAAGAAATACCAACATGACATAAAATAAGCATAGAATTTCATGCATACCTATCATTGCAGTTGTTAATGTAATCTCTCCACATTTCATTTGTTAAATTATCTCAAAACAATTCCATCTCTTTATTATCACTTGTTGGGTTTGAAGGAAAATCCTCATTTAACTCATTTGATTCAAGCAATTCACAATCAACTTCTGCTATAAGTTAAAAGTCCGAATCAACGCCGTCCATCAAATAATTGTGCAAAATGTATCCGACTAACACAATATCAGTTTGTGTTTGTACCGAATAGAACGGTTCATTTCCACTACCTAACATGGTAAACCTCTTCTTTAAAACTCCAAGTGCTCTCTCTATTGCATTTCGAAGAGATGAGTACCTATGGTTGAATAACTCTCTAGCATTTTGCGGAGCAAGTCTACCATATTCTTTCAAATGATAGCGTGTTTTTCGATAGGGAGTCAAAAATCCTTGTCTCAATTGATGCCCCACATCAACGAGATAATATTTACCATTGGCAACTTCAAGCCTATCGAGTCTATTCTCAAGAGCACTATTTAATACCCTTGAATCAAAAACCGATCCCTTCCAACCAGATAATATGTAAGTGAATTTCATATCAAAAGTAGAAGCTGCAAGTACATTAATAGTAGGGAATTGCGTTCGCCCTTGATATCTCTGAACCACATCACTAGGGGCTTTCACATGAAAATGTGACCCATCAAGTGCACCTATACAATCCTTAAAATAAGGAAAAAACTTTGAATTCATGGTAATTTCAAGAAGGCATTCACGTCCATCAGGTTGTTTCAAGAAAAAATCATCTAAGAAAATGATCGCTTTCAGGACATTATGAAAGTGCTTGCTCACTGTTTCTTTAGAACGCTAATAGTCCAACTTTACTGGGTAGTTTCTCGCGTTATGCCCAATTATATTAAAAAACTTAGGAACTTGTTCCTCAACCACACAGAAACAAGAGTCCCTCAACCTCCCAGAATCGCGTAATATGCAAACCAACCCAGCAAAGGCTTCCTTCTCCAAACGAAGTTCATTATGACAATCTTCCTCACTTTGTTGTGTAAGCCTACTCAAATGAAGTTGACGACAAATATCTAGGGGTGGCAAAAAGTCGGGTCCGGGTCTTATCGGGTTCGGTCAATTCGGTATTCGGTCAAAAACCTCAAACCCTAACCCTGTTCAAATTTTAATTTGGACACATTTGTCAAACTTGAACCCGAACCCGGTTGACCGAATGTGTCCGATTGATCGAATTTCATAAATGACCTTTTTACTCTTTTTAGTAATATATCTTGTGATTCACTGATTCTTGCCCAATTTCGGGTTCGGTCAACCCGGACCCGATTGACCGAATTCGATTTTCTTCAAAAATTCGGTCAACCCGAACCCGTTTTGCTAAGCCCGAACTCGACCCGTATTCCATTCGGTCAATTACCGAATGACCAAATTTTCAGATTCGTTCAAATCGCCATGTCCAATACCTGATTTTTCCGGGTCAGTAAAATTCGGACTATCGAGTCGGTGAGATTTTTGCCGGCCCTACGAATATCCCCTTCACTAGATTTTGGAAGTGGCCTATGAACTTGGCTACTAAGACATGTAAGAGACACAACTAGACTTACGGTAGAGGCACCACAAACAACAACACTTGCTGCAGCCCACTTACTAAGTTTCTCCCATTCATCCATCTATAAATAAGCCAAAAAAAAAAAAAACATAGTATCAAAACACCAATCAAGGGAAAATTTTCACAAAATAAAAACCCAGTATAGTACATGGTCAAAAGCTATATCTCCAAAATCTAGCAAAAAATAAACCCAAAAAAAAAAAAAACAAACATCGCATTTGAATTTGGAAATTCAAGTCATGATTACCCTACTACTCAACTCCAACCTCTACAGCAAACATTATTCCAGTTTTTCCTTCGAAACATGATTAGATGGATCAGATAAACATCATTCCAGTAATAAACAAAGTTAACAAGCTAAGATCCTAAAGAAAGAGTATCACCGCCGATTCTTGATCAACATCCTCTAATGGATTAGATGGATCAGATAATTTCTCCATGGTCGGCTAGTTGCATTATGATATTCAGTGTTGTCTCTCATGTCCCTCATTTGAGATGAATCAATTGATGGTCGCTTCAAATTTCTTCTTAGGGATAGATCATCTTGAGTTGAGCTTGAGCGCTTGAGAGAGGAGTTAGGGGGTAACTTAGGGCGACTCACAGAAGAAAGCAAATTGCTCTTGGATTTGTTGGACGCCATTTACCAGTTGCAACAACAACTCAATCAAACACATATGTGAAAACCCATTCTAAGAAACATACATATGTGAAAACCCATTCTAAGAAACATGGCTTTTATAACCCAGTATTTAAGCAACAACAGATAACCAACAAGTAACATTCTGATCAAAATCACAGAAGACCCGCACAAGCAAAGATGGGACAGCTTTGATGAGGCATTTTGCTAAGGGTTATTGGAATCAAATAATCCAACATTTGGGGCAACTTGGATACGACGAACTGACCTTTGAAATTTGGACTCGACAAACTATACTTAACATCCTATTAGATTGAGTTTACTTTTACCGATTTCAACTTGTCTGAAAAGTTACTTGACAAAGGTGATTGCTTAGATAAACTATTTAAAAGGTGAAAAGTATAGAAAAAACACCTTGATCACAACAGTAAGTCGCTTTTCTGACGAGTTGAAATCCACGAAAGTTCATTCAATCTAATAGGATGTTAAGTATAGTTTGTCAAGTATAAATTCTAAAGGTCAGTTCGTTGTATCCAAATTACCCCAAAGGTCGAATTATTTAAATCCAATAACTCTTTTGCTAAACTCCACTGTACCCCAACTATGAAATGGTCATCAACTGATCATAGAAATACTCTTGATTTCACCTTATCATTTCTCAATGAGACATCCTTTTTCTTTCATCCCAACTAGCAAACACACATTGATATAATAATTAATAAGCACATATGATTGAAGATAAGAACCCTAGCTAGCTATATGACAACTAAACATTACTTCATATGAACAAGTAACATTCTGACCAGACCTTGCTCAGAAGAACAACAAAACCCGATTATCACTTCATTACATTTCTCCACATTTCTCTATTATCACTTCATTACATCTGATTTTTTAAGTTAACAAAAGCAGCAGAAAAAGCAATGAAGAACTATTAAATCACAGAAATTACTGGATCAGAAGTGATATTACTAGAGCCATAAGGAAACTATTGAATCACAGAAATTTCTGGGCAAATCAAATTTAGTACCAATCAACAGAAAATGAAGAACAAGCAAACCTGATTCAACAATATACAGAGAGAGACATCATGACAGACCTTGCTCAGAAGTCGCTTCTATGGTGGAAAACAAGATATGTCGAACTTGCTTCAGTTCACCTTTCCGGCGAAATTGTAGGATATGGATCGCACAGATGATGGATTGGATCGAAATCGCAGAAATCATAGAAGATGGATTGGTTTCAAATCGCAGAAAGACAGAAATCACAAATTCAGATCGAATCACATAAAGACAGAAATCATAGATGATGAATGAAAATCGTAGATTCAGATGGAATCACAGATCCAAATCGCAGATGATGGCGATGGATGCAAATTGCAGAGAGAGAAAGAGAGAGAGAGAGGGAAAATTTTGGTTCAGTCTGAATTAGGGCAGCGAGGAAATGTGAGTGACTGTTTTGCCCGTGACTTTCGTCTCAGTTTTGAGAGGAAATTTTTTTATTCTATTTTGTCCATAATTTTCCACCTCTTTTTTTTCTTTCAATTTTCATCAGTCCAAACATGAAAAATAATTTTGTTTTCCATCCAATTTTCTACAGTCCAAACAATGCCTTAGTCCTTGTCTCTGTTTTGTTTATTCTCATGCAGACCATTTCAAAATTTGGGCCTTGTTGTAAGAAGAAAAGTGTTTTAAAAGAAAATAAAAACGATGATACGTGTGAATGAAGTGAGATTTGGGACTTGAGAGTGGGGACATGACATATCATATTGCTATTGCACTTTTTTTAAAGTTTAAACAGCAGGGGAGGAGAAGGGAGGTTTTTATCAAAGGAAAAGAAGTGGATAAAGAGAGGAGAGGGGGGTGTCGGTTGCTCCCAACATTTCTTCGGTAGTGACGGCACTCCACACGCCATTCAATTTCATTCCCATTCCCATTCCAGTCCAGTCCAGGTATCTTCTTCTTTCTTCCCATTTGCTCTTCTGCTTATTGCATTTCATCTTCTCATCTCATCTCTACTCACAAGTCACAACCTTTCACCTTCATTAGGGTTTCAGAATCTGCTTTTTTTACTTCATTCTCTCACTTTTTAGGTCCACACCAGATCCGTCCATTTCATGTTTGTTCTTTTATCTTCTACCCAATTGGGCTATATTCAACTTTAATTATTTGTTTGCTGAAAATTCCCAGTTTCGCAGTTTTTGTGATCTTGGAATTTTTTTGAGTGAAATGTCAGAAGACGCTTCAAAGCCGATGCCATCACCCGAGGAGGAGGTATATTTTCATTTACCGGCTGTTTTCTTTTTCTGCTATTCTTTTGTTTTAATACATATTTTCTGTATAAGCTTTAGATTTATTGAAGGTTTCTATAGGTTTGTTGTTTAATTGTCATTTTGTTTGGTTTAGGAAGCAGTTGTTAAGAAAAAATATGGCGGGATTCTGCCCAAAAAGCCACCTCTTATCTCTAAGGTATAAATCCTCAGTTCAAGTCCATCTCCTTGTTTAGATTTGATTCAATTTGTGGGTTTGATGTGAAACTTATGTCCAAAGAATATGGATCCATTAAATTACCAAATGCCTTATCCGTCAGCAGATCCACTGATCCTCTCTGATTTTGGTGGCAGGATCATGAAAGGGCTTATTTTGATTCAGCTGACTGGGCTCTAGGAAAGGTATTCTTTTTGTGTACCTTAAATCACATTTAGTGCATAAGCATTTAACTAGCCTTGCAAAATAGAAAGCGATCTTGTTTCCAACTAATAGCGGCCATAGGACACTAATGACTTCCCCCATGACTGAAAACAGCAAGGTGTAGAGAAGCCAAAGGGACCACTTGAGGCGCTTCGGCCTAAACTTCAGGTAATATGATGATCCATTACCTACCCGACCGATTTTTGGGGTTACACTTCTTGATTCAAGGTGTTTATGCAGGAATTGCCGATTTTATCTTTCGCATACATGGATCCTCTTGTGTCTTTATGCATGTCTGATCATTTTCTGTCTCAAAGCTGAACAAGAGTTGCTTTTTCATTTGATTTCTCACCTTCAAGGTTTACTAATATTCAGCATTTATGGGCCTTTTTTTTTTGTCATTTGTATCTGTACTTTTGCTTGGATGCACACTGACATATAGCTCCTTCAAAAGACTTTTTGGTGACAACACAGTGTGATTTGTTCACCTTGAGCTGATAAGAGATTGCATTGGTGGCTGTAATATTTGTCTTCTTGCTGGTTTCTTCAACTGGATGTCCCTTGGGCTTATCATCCCTTACAAAGTGCATCTTTTCAATTCGTTCCAAAGGTTTTCATATTTGCTATTTGTAAAAAATGAAGCGAACTTTGCAACACAACTGCCAAGTGTTTGAGCCCTACCTTCACTAAGTTTAGGACCTGTAGATGTAGGCAGTAGGCAGCCTAATGGCTACAAGCAAAGAAACTGATTCCGAGAGTTTCAGCCACCGTCTCCGGCCAAAAAACAAAGAAAAGAGAATAGAAGAAATAGTTGCTGATATAGATTTATGTTAGAATAGTGGTGCTTGGTGTTATGCTAATGGCATTGTTTCTTATGTTATTGACTGTTGCTGCTGAATCATCTTTTCAAATTTTTTTAACATTGTTCCTCATGTTATCGTTTCCAGCCTACCCAGCAACAAACGCGGTACCGAAAGTCTCCTTATGCTCCATCGGAAGGCGAAGGTAAATATTTGGTTAAAGACCAGTCACTGTAATAAAAAAAAATTTTCTATTTCTGACTGTTGATTGAATTTTGCTGTTTTGTGTGCTCTACTTAGATGGAAGTGCCCCATCCGAGGAAACAGCTGCTAATGAATGAAAGAGTGCTGCACTCTTTTGGCAATTTCAAGATTGCTGCTGTTCCATTTTAGATTATTAAAAGAGTAACCTTCTGTTGTTTGGCTTTAGAATAAGTGGTGCTTCACATGTGATGCTTCTGCGATTGAAATATTTCGTTCCATGGCTTTTAATGATGTGGGACATTCTAATTAATGGCAATGAGATTCAGGTGCCCTACCCAATACACTATTCCAGTTATGAAATTCTTGTTAAATGATCTTGCACCAGCTCATATTTTCTGTCATTTTAGCCCAGTATAATTGCTGTAGTTTAGACTTTAGAGCTCGTACATAAATCTGAACCCCTTGCTTCTGTGAAAGTTTTCATTTGTGTACTCTTGATCCTTAGGGAACAAGGATGTAAAAAAGAAAAGTTTTTCTTTCCTTTAATGGTTTCCCATTTATTTTTAACTCCCTAATTGCTATGAAGACGAGGCACAAAAATGTAGTGATGCAAAGCAAGAATATTGTGGTATAGGGTTGGTGGTTTATCTTCCCCGCTAAGGTTCCAATTCTAGCTGAGTTAATTTTCTTGGTGATAGTTTTCTTTCCTTAAAAATCGCAGTGGTAAATAGATTGTAGAAACATATTTTGCAATAGGCAATTTTTGATTTTATATATAATAAATCGCATAGGCAAATGGCTTCATTTGTGTAGGCTCTTTTACTCGACCTTAAACTTAAAGCCTTTATATGTATATTTGATTGAAGTAAAACCCTCCTCCCTAGAGTAGGTTAGTCAGGGATGTCTCCTTTCCTGATTGATTGCCCAACGATTGGTAATAATTCATTGTTGACCACTGACTCCAGGTAAATTATGCGCCCCATCGTCGCAGTCTAATGAGGCTGCCAAAACTTGGCCATTGTTGGTAGATTCATTTTGTCTTCTTTAGGTGTGTTTGGTTGGGATGATTTTCACATTTTTTATGAAAATGATTTTCCCTGATCTCTTTGATAATTATTTTCTTAACTCTAGCATAATGAAAACTATTTTCTCCCTTTTTGCCCTACTTTCTCTCTCTCTCTCTCTCTCTCTCTCTCTCTCTTCTTTCGTTCTCTCTCCCTTCTTTTCTCTCTCTATCATTCTCTCTCACGCACTTATTTAAATATTTCTCTCTCTCTCTCTCTCTCTCTCTCTATATATATATATATATATATATATATATATATATATATATATATATATTTCCTTTCCCTAAGGGCCCCGCCAACTTCCCCACTGGTTGACGAGGAGTTCAAACCGCACACTTCTTGCCATCGTATTCATATATTCACAAAACAAATTACACAATACCTGGGCATACCCAGTAGCCAAGCCTTGGCCCAATACCCTAAGCAGCATCGAGATACATCAAAGAGAGAACTACAAACATAAACCCTAATCTAATTACAAGGAATTAAACCTAATCTAAGAACTAATCTAAGGGCTAATCCCTCTAACTATAGCCTTAACTATGGAATGAAAAGTTGCTCTAAAAAAGGGTAGAGTTTAAATTACTTTTACCCTACCTGACATTTGTGATAATAATTTTTGTACACTCGGCATTTGTGAAATAATTTTCACCTTACCTGATATTAAGTGAAACTGATTTTTAGTGTTAAAATCTTGTCACTTCTCATCGTAAATGAGGAAATACAATAATGCCCTTGTATGACTATGTGAATGTATCACGTTGTCCATTAATATTGAGAAGGAAATGACTTAAATGATCCTTTCATCGTTTTATTTCTAATGAGAAGTGACCGGATTTTGCCACTAAAAATCACTTTCACTTAATGTCAGGTAAGGTGAAAATTATTTCACAAATGTCGGGTGTGCAAAAATTATTACCACAAATGTCAGGTATGGTAAATGTAATTACTCGTTTACAATATATAGGTGGGGCAAAAGTGGCCAAAACACACGTGTTTCAGCCGACTTAGTTGACGCAGATCAGGGGGTCACGACCGTGAGGTAGGTTTTGTCCAAACCCAGTTTTTTTTTTCACTTTCTGTGGTGTCATGACTGTGAGGTCGGTGGTCAACGCCGTGAGGGCATGATCACGACCGTGAGGTGGGTGGTCACGACCGTGAGACCCGTGTTGTCCGAAAACCTGAACATGTTTTGGCCATATCTTGCTCGTCCGAAGTCTGATTGACTTGATTCTTGACTTTTTGGAAAACTCTCGGAGTCTACTTTCCATTGACATCAGACTCAATGCCATAGTATATGTGTGGAAAATATGGTGACCAAATGAGTGGACATATGTCGACTTTCGCACACTTCTTGCCATCGTATTCATAATTCTTTCATCTCAACTCGGAATGGACCTTATGATATATCATTGGAAAGCTCTTTTAATGAGGAAGCAAGGAATGGAAGTATGCAATTCATCGCACTGATCCTCATCTATCCTTGAATTCATCCCGATTTTGCCTCTTTTTGCGCACTTTCCCTCCATTTGCATATTATTGGCGAAGAAACCTAAAAAAGAAGAGAAGTAACATAAAAATACTATATTTGTTCATTGAACTGAGGAAAATTTCAAGGGAAAGAGATGCATTTAGGCTCAAAACCCCCCACACTTAGCCTTTTGCTTGTCCCGAGCAAAATAAAGCGAAGAACTAAACTAAACAAATAAGGAAACACCTAACTCACTTTCGCAGGAATGCGGATGCATTTAGTGGATGCATCAAGTCCTTTGAACCCCCCGGTAGCACCGGTGGACGAAGTAGATCTCGTGATGGTTTGTAGAAGCTATACCCACAAAAGCCACAAAGAAAAAGAAAAAGAGAAAGGGAAAAGGAAGTGAAAATATAAAAATTTTACAAAAAGGAAGAGGAGGAGTTTATAATTGCTTTTATACCAAAGCTAATCAAATAACGTTGTTAATAAGACAAAAATGGTTATTATGTACATGCCAAGACACTAGACTCAGGTGAGGCTAAGCTTTGAACTTCCCAACCCGACCTTGCTCAATGATCTCCCCGCGCATAGTGCTGGTTTCTATAATCTACTTAAGGTCAGAACTCGGCAAAGATAGGACAACTCTGATCAAGCATTCAATCCAAACTCGAATTTCACTTTATTGATTAGCTAAGTGTCACCCCCAACCTATTTGGTGTCTCCCTTGGCTTGGTGAGGGCCGTAGGTTACATAGGAGAGGGTTTCACTAATTATTCACATGCATTTCTTTTTGGTTAGCATATTTTGAGATAAATCGTGGCCCGAGAGGGGTTTACTCTCCCAGCGAGGTTATTTCCATACGTATACGATGTAGTTAACGGACGAGGGGCCGCTAACCACCCACGCCAAACCACGTTGGTGAACCAATAAATTTTCTATTTTTCTTCTTTTTATTTTCTTTTTATTCTTTCTTTGTTAACCGGGTTTTTTTCGAGATTGATATAGCCCTCCAAAAAAGGGTTACCCTCCCGACTCGGGTTGCTCCATTCGTAAACGAAATACTTAAGGGGTGTGAGTATCGTCCACCCACACCAATCTTTGTTGGTTTTGCCGGATTGATAAGAGCGAGAAAAACGTGAAAACCGAAGCTAAACTATCTAAGCCGAGAATACTCCAAAAGCAGATTTTGAGGTAAAAAGGGGTGAGGGAACCGCTTCACAAAGGTGAATCAGGTTATTGAAAAACTACGACACACCTAAGGACTAAGTGTGACACACACATAATGACTGTTTTCACCTAACAAACTCAGCTATCGAATCAATAAAAGCATAAAAGAAAGTATAAACGACTCCTAAAAGAAGAAAAACAAAAGTTCTTACGGATTTTCATTGGATTTTTCTCTTTTTTTTTCTAAGCCACAAAAAGCAACCAAAGCAAATAAAACCTAAAAGTTAGCTAAACTACCCCGACGAGAAATACTCCCACCTCCCCTACTTAAACTTCACAATGTCCTCATTGTGAGATAAGAGTCTCAAATAAAGGTTAGAACACACAAAAGTAACACATGGAAACAGGAAAAGTGGTGGTGACCTGAGCCCACATGGCTCCAACATCCAAAATACGTAACACAAACACGCCAGGGCGCACCACCCAAAAGAAAAACACGCACGCAACAGGATAAGTATACACAGAATAAAGAAAAGAAAGAAAATGAAAGAGAAAAGTGGAACGAGCTTACTAGAAGGTCTTCAAAGTTGCAAGACACTAAGCTGTGTCAAAGAAAAGGAAAACAAAGAAATAAAAGATTAAAGAGAAAGCAATGCATCCTAGCTTCATGCATAAAAGGGGAGAGAAAGAGTGTCAAAGAGGGTGAAGGAAAGTATACCTGGCCTCACGGGCGTGACCTAAGAGGTCACGGTCGCGAGGCTCGTTTTGTGCGAAACTGAGTGAAATGCTAGAGGGGCTTCACGGGCGTAACATTGGTACGTCTCGACCGTGAAGGGGATTCTGCTTGAACTCCAAGGAAAGCTTTCTGTGGCCTCACGGGCGTGACTCAGGGGGCACGACCGTGAGGCTTGTTCTTCCTCGTTTTGTCCTGCAACCTACACAAAGTAACAACAACAACTCTCTTTTGCTCAAAACTCCCCTGAGAAACAAGTGTTTTGGTACATAATAGTTACAAGCATGCAAGAAGAAACTTTACAGTAAAAACAACGAAGAGTATACAAAAGGAAGGGAGGTGGAACGAGGTTATCGAAGGATCTTCACTAAAAGCAAAGAAAAGCTAACCTCGGCCACGACAGGAGCATCAACGACTTCTTCTTATTCAAGACTCGGGTCACCATCAATCTTAGAGCTTGCCAACGCCCGCAGTAGGAGGTCATGCATCCTGGAATGTATTTCCGAATCATGAACATATGACAACACACAAAACATGGTGTTAGTATAAGCCAATGCTCTGTTCATTTTATCGAATGCCTTGGAAAAATCATAAGAGAGAGTGAACGATCGAGATTTTCCTAGGCAAGTCCTCTAGGTAAACATGATATATCATACCTTCTAAGGGAACCTAAGGACTCAAGGCATGCATAGTCAAGTGGAGGAGGGGTGATCATCAGTGAATGAACGAGGAATGCATAATTGGGAGAGGGAAAAACACAATCAGTACAATCAAAGCAGATAGAAGAGTTCTCAATCTCCTCCACGGTCTCATCAAAAAGAGATCCTAATCCAAAATCATTAACTAACTCATCAAATTCATCAAATGTGTGCACAGAAAGAACAGGAATTAAACCCCAGGAAAACACTTTCAACACCACATAAATTAGCATCATCATCAACAATCATAAACTCAGCAGGTGAAGAATCTACACATGAAAAAGGGGAGGGCATTGCTAACAAATAAGACGCATCATCGTGAACATCAGAGGTGGAAGTGTAACATTTAGGTTCATAATGCATGGGGAATGAATCATACTCATACACATATGCATCATAAGAATCAACTTCTATATCATGAGAAGGTGGCACCCAAGTTGAAGGAGAAAAATAGTCATCATCATCATTTTCCCCATCACACACAGGGGGATTGATATGAATAGCGGGGGAAAAAGGGGAGAAACACTCTATCCTATTCAAAGTACACTCCTCAGGAGAGGATCCTAAATCATAGCCACTAAGAAGCAAATTAGGTTGCTCTTGTTGAATTTAAGAAGTTAATTCATGAAGCATCTTTTCCAATTTTCTAATTTTTTTCATCATGAGTAGATAATTCAGAATGAGCACATGAGGAGGAGACACGCAAAGGAATAAAGGGAGGAGAGGAAATAGTACTCACATATAAATCTTCATGAGATGCTTCCCTTGGTTGATCCACAAATGGATATTGAGTATGCAAATCAAGAAAAGGGGAAGGGGAACAGGTATTCATGGAAGGATTTTCATACTGTGTTCTAGCATGATGAGCGCAAGGATTATCAAAGTAATAACCAAAATCATGACAACTCTCCATAAAACTACGAGTACTCTCCATTAACCAATTAAGCAAATCCCAAGCCTCATAACCATTTTCAATAGTAAACCCTTAGCGATTTAGCAGGTTACGAGTTTCAGAATTCACTCCTTTATTAATAACATACAAGACTTCCCAATCAGAAAAGTATAGCCATAAGGAGCCCAATAAGCAAGATAATCATTTAATCTATCACGATAATCATAAAACACCTCTTGCTCATCTTGAGGGAAGCTAAAACATGTCAATCTATTTTTTTTTCATATCTTTAAATTTAATTTTTTTTCTTTTTAGAACCCAAAAGGGAACGCTTAAGAAAAACTCAAAAGTCGGATAGCACAACTCCCCGCCAAAGGCGCCATTTTGTTTAACGTGTACCTAGGGGTTAGGAACACGATCATATTGGTCAGAGGAGTTGGGGTTCTAACCTAAGACTCTCGCGAGAGCACTCACCAACTAGGTTTGATGGTCGATGGTTTTGGTGACTGAACTACTATCCTAAGGTCGAAAAGGAAAAGCATAATAGGAAGGTAAGGGCGCGGGAGTAATACTGGGCCTGACCTAATGAAAGACAAAGCACGAAAATTGCGGTTTTAGGGGAGATCATGTTCGATAATCAAGTGTAAAGATTGTGTGCATACCAAGCTAGCACCGGCTTCCCCCGCTAGGGCATCAAGCCGGTATTCGCTTCCTATGCACGATCTAGCATCGATCCCGCCCCGTCCCCCCCCCCCCCCCCGCCAGGGCGATGAGTCGATGTTGTACTTTCCAAAGTCTGTCATCACTCCCGTGCATGACAAACTTTGGTTCTATGAAAACAAATCCAAAGTAATCTATTCAGATCCCTTCTTGCCAGAGCAAAGAACTTAAATCGATTAAACCACCCTAGAGTTTCAAAAGCAATAGTTGAAAGGATCCATAGCCTCCCGACCCTCGGTATCCTTCACCCATCGCATGGAATTCTAGGACGGAACACTGAACGTCTCACTAATCACCTTAATCCCACTAATCCAGAATTAATCCTCCATTAGGGGCTATAATCGCCCTCTAACCCTATGGAAATTAGCAATTCATGATTAACACTAACACTACTTCAATTATTAAACCGCTACTTGACATGAATCTCGTAAAATAATGGAGAAAACAAATAACAACACTAATTAAACTAATTAAAAACATAAACAAGATAATCAAAGAAGTAATTAACTAATTGATTGCTGAAAGTGAAAGGGAAGAAGAAGAACTTACTGAAATTTGGAATTGATCCAAGGCTTCAATGTAGAAAGAACAAGAATGAAAGATTCAATTACAAAACAAAAACCTAATCTAATTACAAAAAATTAGACCTAATCTAAGAACTAATCTAAGGGCTAATCCTTCTAAATATAACCTAAACTATGGAATGAAAAGCTGCCCTCAAAAAGGGTAGAGTTTACAATATATAGGTGGGGAAAAAGTGGCCAAAACACACGCGTTTCAGCCGACTTAATTGACGAAGATCAGGGCGTCATGACCGTGAGGTAGGTTCTGGCCAAACCCGGTTTTTTTTTTCACTTTCTGAGGTGTCACAACCTTGAGGTGGGTGGTCACGGCTGTGAGGGCCTGGTCACGGCCATGACACCCTACTGTCCGAAAACCTGAACTTGTATTGGCCATATCTTCCTCGTCCAACATCCGATTGACTTGATTCTTCACTTTTCATAAAGCTCTCGGAGTCTACTTTCCATTTACATAAGACTCAAAGTCATAGCATTTGCGTGGAAAAGATGATGACCAAAAGAGTGGACATATGTCGACTTTTGCACACTTCTTGCCATCATATTCATAATTCTTTCATCTCAACTCGGAACGGACCTTATGATATATCATTGGAAAGATCTTTTAAAAGCAAGGAATGTATGTGAAGTATGTAGTTCATAGCAGTGATCCTCATCTATCCTTGAATTCATCCCGATTTTGCCTCTTTTTGCGCACTTTCCCTCCATTTGCATATTATTGGCGAAGAAACCTAAAAGAGAAGAAAAGTAACATAAAAATAATATAATTATTCATGGAACTGAGGAAAATGCCAAGGGAAAGAGATGCATCAAAACCAAGCCTAAATAATTTCTTCTAAAAAAACAAAACTCTTTTGGCTTTTTCACAACTTTTTCCCATTTTTTCTTTCATTTTTCACCACATTTTCGATTTTTTCACATCTTATCACATTTTTCACCTTTTTTTTTTCTAAGAGAGAAGAGAGACAAAATAAAGCTAGGTGAGCTACCCAAATCACAAAGAACTCCCCCCTCCCCACACACACACACTTAAAATTCACAATGTCCACATTGTGGCATAGGGTGTCACATGAGAGGGTAACAAGCAAAGGCATGCATATATACAATCACCTAACAAAAATAAAGGGTGGCGACCCAAGCCTACACGGCTCCATCAATAAAGGAATCCCAACACAACACAAACTAAGGGGTGCGCCACCAAAAAGGAAAAACAAGTATGTAGAAAGAAAACAAACTATAAATGTAAAAACAATGAAGTATTTATAAAAAGAATAAAGGTGGCACGAGGTTACCACATGGTCTTCAATAAATAAGAAACGCAATTGGTTAACCACGATCACATGGGAGCATCAACCACTCCTTATTCTTCAAGACTAGGGCCTTCAATATCGGAACAAGTTAACCCCTGTAGTAAAAGGCCATGCATCCTCAAATGCATTTCACAATGGTGAATGAAAGGGAACACATAAAACAATAAGCCAGTATAAGCGGATGCTCTTAACATCCTATCAAATGCTTTAGAAAAATCACTGAAATGATGATGGAAGTGAATGATTATGATTTTTCTAGGCGAGTCCTCTAGGTAAGTATGATAAGGGTCAAGGAGGGGGTCGTACCCTCTAAGGGAACCTAAGGACTCAAGGCATATATGGTCGGGTGAGAGGGTGATCACCAATGGATGCAATGGGATTACATGATTGGGAGAAGGGGTACGTCACAATCAATGCACATAGAAGAGTTCTCAACTTCCTCCTCAATCTCATCAAAAATATGTCCAACCCAAAATCATCATCTAACTCATCAATATTATCAATGGATGCAATGGGATTACATGATTGGGAGAGGGGGTATGTCACAATCAATGCACATAGAAGAGTTCTCAACTTCCTCCTCAATCTCATAAAAAATATTTCCAACCCAAAATCATCATCTAACTCATCAATATAATCAAAAAGTAGGACTATTCCCTATGACCACGCTCTCAACATCACATGAATTCATGTCATCGTCAACAATCACAAATTCAATAAGTGAGGAGTCTACACATGAGGAAGGGGACGAGATTGCTAATGATAAAGATACATCATCTTGTATATAAAATGTGAAAGTGTAGCATTCATGCTCATAATCCATCGAGAATGATTCATAATCACACACATATGCATCAAGAGAATTAATTTTTAAATCATGAGACGATGGCACACAAGTCAAATACGAAGCAAAAGAGTCATCATCATCATTTTTCTGATCACACAAAGGAGAGTAACATGAATATTAAGGGAAAAAGGGGAAGAAGACTCTATTCTACTCAAATCACATTCCTCGGGAGAGGATGGTCCTAACTTATGGCCACTTTCAAGCAAAACATGTTGCATTTGACGAACTGAAGAAGTTAATTCATGAAGCATTTTTTCCATCTTTTTAATTTGTTCATCATGAGTAGATGATTCAGAATGAGCACATGGGGAGGGGACATGCATGGAAGTAGGAGGAGAGGAATGAGTACTCACATATGAATCTTTATAAGATGCATTACTTGGTTGATCCACAAATGAAGATTGAGTATGCTAATTAGGTTGAGGGTTTAGGATTGAAGGAGGGGTTACGGGTTTATGGAGGGATTAGGGTTTAGGGTTTAGGGTTCAAGGATATGGGGTTTGAGGGTTGGTAGGGAAGTGGTTGGGTAAGGTGACTGGAATGGTAAAGGGTTAGAGGTCGGAGGTTGACGTTGGGCTGGGTGGAAGGATGGGTGAGGGGTGGTGGTCGATGGACGGTGGGGGAGGGTGAAGATGGGGGTTTTGGTCTGTGAAAAGGGGGTGCAGCGAGGGTTAGAGTGGCCGGAGATGGTTGATTCCGGCAAGAGTTGGCCGAAAACAATGGTGGATGAAGGTCGGTGGTATCTAGATCTGAGCTTGTAACCACAATACAGGGAGAAGGGGAGTGAAGGAAAGAGGAGAGGGAGAGTGGGTTACCAGAGAGTGACTTGTTGGCGGCGAGAACGACAGCAGGCGACGGGTTCCGGCGATAGTGAGAGAAGGAAGGCTGAGGGGGATGGTTTCTTACGGGCATGAGATGAATTTGGAAGAAATGAGGGTGAAACCCCCGTGAACTCGATTTAAGATGCCCTCAAAATTATCACGGGCTTGACGTTATCCTCACGGCCGTGAAAGGTCAAAATTCAAAACTGTTCTGCAGGGGTCACGGGCGTGACCTCCAGATGTCACGGGTGTGAGATCGTTCTGTCCCAGGCTGGATGTGAGGGTCTTCTGGGCTTCACAGGCATGACCGACAAGGTTATGACCACGAGCCTTCTCCTGGGTAACTGTGGGGAAAAGAGTCGTGAGGTTCGTTCTGGATGGATGCTACAAAAGGGATAAGTAGACCGCACGGGCGTGAAATTGAGCTATCAGCCGTGAGATATATTATTCCAGGAAGAGCTTTAGCTAGGTTGGAGGGGTCAGGGTCGTGGCGTAAGGCATCATGGTCGTGACTCTTGTGGATCTTGAACTCCCTATGGTTGTTGCTCATGGCTTCACGGGCGTGACCTGTGGAGTCACAGTCGTGAGGCCTGTTCTGTCTCCTCCTGTTCTGCTGTAGTCTCACCAAAATTTTCCTAACTCTTTCCCACTTCTTTTCACTCACACTTACTCATACTTCCCGCTAGGGCCTTCAAATGTATCTTCTCCTATAAAGGTCATCCCCGGGACTCTCAATGCTCGCTCTAACTCTCGCTCACTCTCTCTTTTGTTTCCTTTTTCATTTTTTTCTCATCATTTTTTTTAAAAATCCTAAAACTAATACATCTATTACAGACATGGGTTGCCTTCCATGAAGCTCTTGTTCAAGGTCCCGAGCCTGACCATTCTCACTACCATCAATCGGCGTTGAGGTCGACGTGGTGGACGTCTCCCTCGCTCTTGCTTCCTTTGTACCTTGCTTGACTCTTCAGTTTCGATGGATCGGCCTCAACATTCTGCAGTAGCTTCTTGGGCTTGTCATTGACCCTTGAATGTCTTCCACTTTCACGAACATATGGTCGAATTCTCTTGCACTCATCAATAAACGTTAGAAACTTCAAGGATAATATAATCTATTCAAACTCGTCCACACACACACTCTCAACATTCTCATCGTAAACAAGTTTATCAAAAGAATCTTTAAAAATGTGATACTCATACATACTTACCTCATTAGATTCTGAGTGCAATTGGTTATCTTCACTCTGCTCAGCTGGCACTCCCGACATTACATCGATCCGATAACATGGGAATTCTTTATTCGGTGCAGTCATGGACCTTCCAAAAATAAACTCCAGCTTCCCGTCACCAATGTTGAGGGTTAGCATTCCATCGTGCACATTGATGATGGCTCCAGCAATAGCCAAGAATGACCTTCCCAAGATGATGGGAATCCGTGCATCTTCCTCCATGTCAAGAACCACGAAGTCGCATGGTATCTAGAACTTCCCAACTTGCACCGGACATCCTCCATGATTCCAACAGGACGACGAATGTATCTATCTGCCAGTTGCAGAGTGATGAAGGTGTGGGTGAGATTGTCTAGTTTAAGTCTCTTACACACAGAATATGGCATCACGCTCACACTCACACCCAAGTCACACAGGGCGCGATTGATCCTCAAATCTCCAATGGAGCACGGGATTGAAAAGCTTCCTGAATCAGCTTGTTTCTGTAGCGATTTGTTGTTGATGATGGCGCTGTATTTCATGGTCATTGGAATCATAGCATGATCGTTGACCTTCCTCTTGTAGGTTAGGAGGCCCTTGAGAAACATATGTAGGTCGGCATATCACTAATGACATCGATGAATGAAATGCTGATATGTAGCTTCCTAAGTACCTCCAAGAACCGGGTGAACGGGCGACCTATAGGTACGAGCTTGCTGTGCAGCAGGCTCGCCAGACTCAATCTCGCTCGAACCCTTTTTCCTTTGTTCCTTATCCTTCGTCGCTTTCTCAATAGCTCCTCTTCCAAAAGCTCTCTCCTCAAGCATCTCATTAGTTGCGACCTCTTCCAAACTCACCTCATTCTGCATGACTTGCTTCATTGGGTAACCTGCCCCTGCCAGCTCGGTGCCACTCTGCAGTGTGATGGCGTTGAGCTCCCCCCTTGAATTTGGTTGGGGTTGGCTCGGCAACCCCTTAGAAGAGGTAGCCTGGAGCTGGGCAAACCGTTGAGCGAGTTGTGCAACCTAAGTCTCCAAAAGCTTTTGGTTGTTTGCAGCTTCTCATTTTGTTGCAGGAGTTGCTCGTTGTGCTGAATATATTGCTCATTGTACCTGAGCTGAGAGGCGTTGAAGGCCTCTTAGTTCTTCAGATAGGCTTGGACAAAGTTTAGGTCATAAGTTATCTGCTGAGGTGGTGATTGAGGAACCGATTGAGAAAATGGGGTTTGATGGGAGATAGGCGCTTGGTGGGGTGGGGCTTGCTAGTTTTGGGCACAGTTCTGGTTCTGTGGCCTCCTTTGATTCTGGTACTGAAAACGAGGATTGTATGCTGGGTTACCTTGGGGATGGAGTGGTGTTTGGGTGGTATACGAGAGGTTGTTGTGGTACGTTGCGTTGTCCTGCTCATTTACCACTACATCTTGTTGGCACATGAACGACGCGTGGGCGTCGCCGCAGATCTCACACCCCAAGGTTGCTGTAGTAGATGGTGTGGATGATGTTTTCACCTCCATAACTGACTTCAACTACTGGGCGGTCTTGAACTCCGCTATGTCCTGAGACAATCTGTCAATTGGCTTGAGAATGTAGTTCACATTCTCCCCTCCTAACAGTGCCTGCACATATCTCGGATCGCTACCCCAATAGCATGCGTTCTCGGCCATTTGTGCCAGAAGAGCATTCGCTTCCTCGGGAGTGTTGTTTAGGAACTGGCCACCAGATGCATTGTTGATCATCCGTCTCGTGGCCCTGTTGACTCCATTGTAGAATGTATGAGTCAGCAGATGTGGTGGTAGCTCATGATGGGGGCACGCTCTCTGGAGGCTCTTGTTGCACTCCTACGCATCGTAGAGAGACTCCTCAGGCTCCTATGTGGTGTTCATCAGAAGGGTTTCTTAGCTTGACGATCTCTTGAGGTTGGAAGAACCTCTTCATGAAGGCAGAGCTGAGGGACTTCTAAGTGGTGAAGGAGTTCCTCGGACAGTTGACGAGCCATGCCTTGGCCTTCGCGGGAAAAGAGAATGGAAAGAGTCGCATCTGGAGGTATTCGTAAGTGATGCCGTTCATTTTGATCATCCCACATTGCTCTAGGAAATTGCATATGTGTTCCAACGGCTTCTCAGTCTTCAGGCCTTGGAACTAAGCTTGCTCCGTGTGGTTGAGGTAGGCTGGCTTAAATCAAAGGTAACATTATCGGCCAGAGTAGGTAAAACAATAGCCGAGCCGCACACGACGGCAGTTGGTGAAGCATACGATAGCAAGGTATGGGGTGGCGACGGTGGTGGTTGTACCATGGTTTGTCGCTGACGTCTCCTACGGGCGTTCGCGAGGTTTTGTCTAGCTGTGCATTTGATCTCAGGATCAATCGGCGAAACTGGTTGATCTCTCCTGCGCATGCACTCAAACAACAACCAAAATCAAACGACCCCAAGGTCTACACTGCACCTACCACTAGGACGAACCGACTCGAAACTAACTAAGACAAACAAAAACACTAGGGGGCGCAACTCCCCGGCAATGGCGCCAAAAATTTGTTTTAACGTTTTCCTAGGGGTTAGCACAACTGTCGTATTGATTCGAGGAGCTGGGGCCCAAATATTCATGTTTAGTCTTTGGTTTCAAGGAAGGTTCTAAGGACAAGGTTTTAGAAAAGAGTTTTATGTAAGGTTTTAATCAATAAAGGGAAATAAGGGTTCAGGGGTAGTACCAGGTCAACCTAATGAAAGTATACACAGATTTCGTGGTTTTAGAGGTGATCGATATTCGGCAATATGGTGTGAGGATTGCACAGATAACTAACATCAATTTCCCTCACCAGAGTGGTAAATTGGTGCATACTTCTCAATGCCCGTCATCACTCCCATGTATGACAGTCCTCGATAGTATACGAACTGCAATCCTAATTGATTAATTCCAAATCCCTCTCCCTAGAGTTAGGATTAGGGAATCAATCACATCGCCCCAAAGTTCCAATTCAATGCTTGGAAGGATTCATACCTCCCGACACTCAAAATCCTTCAATTATCGAGTGGAAAACTAGGGTGGAATATCTAATTACCTCTTTAATCACCCTAATCCCACCAATCAACATCTAATCCCTAATTTGGGGCCCTAATTACTCCCTAACCCTAAGCTGCTTAGCTACTCATACTAATGATAAACAAAAACTCAGGGATTAAAAGTAAATCCAACATGATTCTAAGATAACAATCAAATACTAGCATAAACTAATAATCAAAGTAGTTAGAAACACTAACTAAGCAATGGTAATCAATAAAAGATGAAAATCCGAGAAAGAAAACAAGAGTACTCACTATTAGGGTTTGGAGAGGAAGAACAATGCAAATAATTTAGGTTGAAATGAAGAACTTAAGAAATCAGCTGCAAATTTGCATTAAACATTGATTGAAAAGTGATTAACAACCTAATCTATGATTAAAAAAGGGCTAAAACACAAAAGCATAAAGTATCAAACCTAGAAAGTAAAGTCTATTATCGAAATAAGGGAATTTACGTTATATACTTGGGATAAAAGTGGCCAAACGTAGTCGTTTTAGCCGAAATAATCGGCAAAGCCAGATCGTCCGGGGCGTGACACAAGTCGTCAAGGCCGTGACGCTTGGAGAATTCCGAAGAACATCGTTGGGTTTGCATCCCTCACGAGCGTGACAAGTGGGGGTCATGGCCGTGAGGTGTCTTTTGGTGGGAGGCGCCCTCTTCATGTCGCAATTATGAGGCCTAGTTTTTAGAAAGGTTATTCATCCCTCACGGGCGTGATAAGTGGATGTCACGGCCGTGAGGTCCCTTTTGTCTGCACCCCACTTCATTGTCACGGCCATGAGAAAGGTGGTCAAGGCCATGAGGTTGTTTCTTCAAGAACCCAAATCTTGGAGGTGTCACTGCCATGAGAAATGGTGTTACGACCGTGAGGTCCGTGACCCTTGTTCTGTCCAAAGCTTCCATTTTCCCGTCTCTTTAGCTGCCAAGGCAAAATGAGGGTCACGACCGTAAGGATATGTGTCACGACCCCGACTCCCCGACTGATAGCTTGTCTTCTTGGTTCCACCCCGGCATTAAAGCTTGGTTCTTCTTCGCTCGGGTCAGGTTTTCTCCGGATGTCCCGACCCTTCTACATTTTGGCCTGATTTGGCCACGTTTTGCATGTTTTTCCTAGACAAGCACCCAAAAGTCAAGAAATCTACAAAAGAAGGAAAATAGCATAAAAATAATAATATATACACATGGAACCAAGGAAAATGCTAAGGAAAAAGGACGCATTTAGGCTCAAAACCGAGTCTAAACAAGTTTTTAGCCAATCCTTTCAAGCATTTGGTCAACAAAGGGGAGTGGGAAATAGTCTTTTCGCGTGGCCTTATTCAATTTTCTAAAGTCAATACACATACACCAACCCGTGACAGTGTGGGAATTAATTAATTATTCTCATTTTAACCACTGTCATTCCTCCTTTCTTACGCACAACATGAACCGAGCTTACCCACTCACTATTGGAGATAGGGTAGATAATTTCGGCTTTCAACAATTTCAAGACCTCTTTCTTAACTACTTCTTCATGTTAGGGTTAAGTCTCCTTTGACGCTCTATGAAAGGTTTAAAATTGTCCTCCATGAGGATGCGATGCATGCAAAACAAAGGGTGAATACCCCTAAGGTCCTCTTTTGTGTATCTTATGGCCTTTTGATGCAATCTTAAAACTTCTAATAAAGAAGAAATTTCAAATTCACTCAAATTTGCATTCATAATCACAGGATATGTAAAATTCAGGCCAAGGAACTCATACCTCAACGAAGAAGGAAAGGGTTTCATTTCTACATGGGGAGCTTTCTTCTCAACATGCTTGGGCTCCTCTTCAATCTTGAGATCCTCCTTCTTGACAAATTTCAGAGGGACTTGTGGGGATGCCTCCAACAACTTAGCATAAGTAGCTACCTCGGGGAAATCATAGTACAGAGATCCCTACATCAAAGGTCATTTTGCCATTTTTTATATCCACACAACACCTTGAGGTGGCCATGAATGGCCTACCAAGAACGATTGGGGTTTGCAAATTCTCATCCATGTCAAGCATAACAAAATCCACAAGCACAAAGATGTCACCCACCTTGATAGGGCCATCGTTAAGAATTCCTATAGAATATTTCATAGAACAATAAGTAAATTGCAAAGACATGGAAATGGGTTTAACTCACCCATTCCAACTTTTTCAGATAATGAAAAAGGCATCAAATTCACACTAGACCCCAAATCACACAAAGCACGGTCAATGAACACATTACCCACAACACATGGAATAGTGAAGCTCCTGGGAACCTTAAGCTTAGGTGGAAGCTTATTTTGGATCACGACGCTACAATGGTCATTCAAAGCCATAGTCTCATGCTCCTCTAGCTTTCTTTTGTTTGATAAAATTTCCTTTAAAAACTTAGCATAGGTGGGCATTTGAGATAAGGCCTTGGTGAAGGGTATTCTTATTTGAAGTTTTTTAAAGACTTCCAAAAATTTCCCAAATTGTTTGTCAAGTTTTGCCTTCGCCATTCTTTGTAGGAATGGCAAAGGTGGCTTATAAATCCTTTGGGAAAGTTCTTGGGAATCATTAGGATTCTCCTTATCATTTTGCACATGCACATCAATTAATGTCTCTTTGGAGGGAATAGAATCCTCCTCATTCACAACAACATTTTCAACATCATTCACAACCTCATTAACCACATCATTAGGCACATCAATCACAACATGCTCAATCATATGTTCCTTAGGCTCTGCCAATTGTGTCCCACTTCTGAAAGTTGTGGCTTGACATTGGGCATTAGGGATAAGGACAGATTGTCCAAGAAGTGATCTCGGAGTGGGGGTCGAAGCACTAGTTTGGTTGGCAATATGGGTTTCAACCATTTGGTTATGGGTAGTCAATATGTCAACTCTAGTGGCCAAAGCTTTTATAACCTCATCTTGCCTCTTTTGGTGCTCAAATTGCCTTTGTTGGGATTGAAGTACGACCTCTACCATGGCTTCTAAACTAGGCTTTTGGGAAGCTTGAGGTTAAGCTTATCCTTGGGGAGGTCTTTGAAAATCGGGGGCATGGGGTCTTCGTCCATGAGGGGCACCCACATGATTGTTGTTCCAGTAAGAAATATTTGAGTGGAATCTCAAATTGGGGTGGTATACATTCGAGAATTGGTTAAAGGATGGCCTATGGTTCGGTGACCAACAAAGTTGACTTGGTCATTTAGATCGATACAACCCATCCCATTAGGAAAATATAAGGTCTCATGCACAAATGAATGACAAGATGCACATTGAAGTTGAGGGGGAGGGGTAACATTCGCGTTCAATTTCCCTACTTTCTCAGTTATAACATCTAATTTAGCGGATAAAAGGGTTATAACATCTACCTCATACTTACCTCCCATTTGCGCAGAATGGGGCTTTGACAATTGGTAGCTATTCAACGACATTTGCTTGATGAGTGAATGAAGCTCGCCACGGTCTTGCTCATGATATTTCCTCCCGCTGCCGCGAAGATGTTGGCTCTCAAATTGTCATCCACCCTGTTGTAGAACGCTTTAATCGGCATCCAAGGTTCAAATCCGTGTTGAGGGAATAGCCTCAAGAGGTCTTTGAACCTCTTCCATGCATCGTAGAAGCTTTCTCTCGACTCTTGAAGGAACGTGGAAATTTGGTTCCTCAAACTTGTCAACTTGCTAGGTGGAAAGTTTTCGCTAAGAATGCACTAGCAAGTTGATCGAAGGAGGTGATGGTGGTAGTCGTGGGTACGGAATCTAGCCATTTTCATGCCTTTCCCTCTAGCGAAAAGGGGAACAAGCGTAGCTTGATGGCGTCCTCGGTGGCCCCATTCGCCTTGTAGGTGTCACAAGCTTGGTGATAAATGCAAGTTGGGATCTTCATTGGGAAGGCCATCAAATGTTGAGGCCTTCACCAAGTTGATGAGGGAGCTCTTCAATTCGAAGTCGTTGGCATTCACTCCCGGTGCGTTGATAGCGGTGGGCTGATTTGCGACTGGTGGAGTCACGTATTCCCAAAAGTACGTCTCTCACCGGCCATCTTCTGTTTCTCCTCGGCTTCTTCTTGCTTCCTCTATTCTTTGTCTCTTCTGCCTTGAACGAATGGTTCTCTCTATCTCCAAATCGAACACAAATAGCGGTGCCTTTTGTATGCACATTCGAAAGACCTAGCAAAAGACAAAAATAGAACCAAGGCAGATTAAATAGAAAAATAAAACAAAAGAAAATGATTTAGTCGATCTAAGGATAGTCGTTTGGTGGCGGCTAGAAACAAAGTCCCTGGCAACGACACCCAAAACTTGATACGCTACAAGTGCACGGGTACAAGTGTAGTACGTATCAAGTCTTTCCCACATGAGCTTTACTCAACAACACACCAAACTAGCCTCCTATGTAATCGCTAAATCAGTCAGGTTTTGATTTTGATTATTCTAAAACTTCTAGTCACTATTAAAGGCAAAACAAGCAACTATTCATGACAATTAATGAGATAAATCAATAGGAAAAAGACGTTCAGGGGATAAACCTAAGTCACTTTCTGAATTAATCAAGTGGATTGAAGATGTATGTCACTAATTTGGTACATTTTAGGGTCGATAATCGCATAATATCTTTCGTAGCAAGCTTTTGGCAATGAAACGAATTGCTTAGTAAATTAATCACCTACTTTCGTGGTTATTTCAATTTTAGCTAAGTTAAAGATCGAATTATCACAAGATCCCTAATTACAAATTCCTCTGTATCTAGTTCATTGAAAATCAGTTTAATCTTAAGGTTTCCGATTATCGAATTTCTCCTTTCGGTACTTTACTCAATAATCTAATTCCATATTCTTGATGGCCAATCAAAAACAATGACCTACATAATCAAAGGTTAAATAAAATGCATTCAAACTAGATTAATACTATCCAACAAAACTTAATTCATGAAAGTAACTAAAATGAGTTTATCCCCTAAATTAATAAAACTACTCACTACTCATGTTCAAACTACAAAACACGTAAAATCTATGCTAGAAAGCATGAAAAACTATAAGAAAGAGAAATAAACGAGATGGAAATCAATCCTTCCTTGCTTGATATTCCGTAGGGACTTTTGCTCATCCACTTCTATAGAAATCTTGAGAATCGATCTTCAAACTTAACAATATTTCTCAATTCTTGCACTAAATATGAATGTGGATGGAATATAGATGAATAGGGAGATGAATATGGCCAAGGAAGATGATAATGACAAGCTTGAATCTAGAACCAAACTGTCGGAATCGCCATTATATAGCAATTAAGAGCACTGAAACGACATTTTGTCATAAACTAGGGCCAACACGGTCTGTGCCAGATCAACACGGTCCATGTTGACCTCAACACGACCAGTGTTCCCTAGCCACGGGTCGTGTTGCCCACAAGAACAAGAATTTGAGCTTCCTGGACCCTGAAACGGGTCGTGTTGCTCCCTCTGGCACCTGTGTAGCGCCCCGAGAGCCTTCTTTGATGTATTGGGCCTAAGTTTGGGCCATTGGGGTTAATTTCTTCTTTTGTTTCTGATCCATTTGGACTCCAACACTTAATTTGAGTTTGATTTCTTCAACTCTACTCCAATTTCTTACAAAACTAAATCAAACTCCAACCAAGCATAAAATGAAGTATTCTTGTATAATAATAATACAATCATATCGAAAATCACCCAAATTAACTACAAATCATCTAAGTTCACATATATATAAATCACACTCATCAGTGGTCGAGGCGATGTTGGGGGTCATCGAACCCTAGACTCAGAAAAGGTCGAGGACGTGGTGCTCCGCTGAGCAGGAGCTCAACACCTGAGTGGCCCTAACCTCACTCCAGTGCTGGTCCTTTTTGGCCTAGGGGATCATCTAGTGTCCCCTAGCTTACACCTGTATGGTCGGAGCCTCCCATGGCTACTGATCTTGTCTGGGTAGGTACTTTGGGAGATTGGTGAGCCACCGGATTGTCCTGTTGTAGTAACTAAGATGAGTTTTCTTCCTGTAGTAAATGAACAACAACAATTAAGATAAGTTTTGGTGATATGGCATGAAATAAAGGTTGTCTGGCCTAAGCTATGCTTTCTTTACGCGGAGTGCTTATTTGGGGGATTGGTGACTTGACAATGAACAAAGCCAAGCCAAGGCCAAATGGCCTTGACGGCTGTTTTGGGCCTTTTTGGTGTGTTTTGGGCCATTGCTTATTTTTGAACCCTTGCTTATCTTTTGGCCTTTGTATGTGTTCTATATACTTGGTACAAAATTTTGTTTCTACAAAACCGTGTTTACCAAGAAGAAAAAGAATAGGTGTTGGTGCAGGTTCACGAATATCCTAAAGAATAGACCCTAAACACCCACTGATTTACTAAGGTTCTGTTCTTTTATACTTTGGTGCGGTGTGGTAATGGTGCGGTGCGGTGGAATTTAAAAAAGTGTGGTGAAGTATGATGAGTTGTGAATTGTGGTGAGAGTTATGTTGAGTGAGGAGAGATAATGTGAAAAGTAGAGGAGAAAAGTAAGAAGAGAGAAAAATGAGAAGATATACATTGGTAATGATTGTGGTGTGGTGTGGTGTGGTGTGGTGAACTGTAGTGAAATGTGGTAGAAATTAAAAGGTGCGATGCGATGTGGTACCGTACCACAACCTACCGCATAAGAAACCGGAGCCTAATTACGTCGCATCGTCAAACAAATAAAGCTAGAGTAAATAAAGTTTTCACCTGTTAATATGGAAATTTTTAACAGTTGTTTTTTCTTTCACATATGCTAAGTGTTACATGAAATATTGTTGCACACAAAGTATGAGTTAATAATTAATTGGTAGCTTAGAACAGACTTAGAGAGCGTTTGGTACGAACCCCAGGAAAATTTTTCCCGGGGAAAATTTCCCAAGGGAAGTTTTCCATGGGAAAGATTTCCCCGGGAAAAATTTCCCTTAGGCCCCCATAAGTAAAAATTTTCCTTGGAAAATGGAGAAAGTGGTGGGCCCACTGTGAAATTTTTCTCGGGGTCAACCCACACCCAAACATGAGAAAAATAAGTCAACCCCGAGAAATTGACCATTTCCCCGGGGTTATTGACCAACCAAACGCACCCTTAATTTAATATTGCCTTCTACGACTGCCACATAACTATGTGCTTATCCTATAATTATAATTTTAGCTAGTAAATTGAAGCAGAAGAATTAAGCTTAAAGTAATGACATTGTGGTGAGCTGACATTGCTTAAGCTGGCAAAGAGGAATTTGTGTTGCAAAGTTAATCAATGTTTTGTCCAGACTACAAGTCTGAAAAACCATTAAAAAAAAAAAAATAGGATTAGTGCACCAAACTAATTAAATTCAAGTGTACAATTATGGATTTCAATTATGTTAGAAGGGTAGGATGGTGTTGCTGCACATGATTAACTTAAAGCCGGTGGATAGTCACAATCGCCGCCACCTTCGCCTCATCTTCTTCAGTATTATGATCATTAATTATATAAGAAATTATTATTCACATATCAGACATTATGGATTAACGATGTTAGGAGAGAAGAGACATAAAGGGGGAGTCCGCTTTAATAATAATTTATAGCAATAAGTCTTGTGAAATTTCCTCTGCAAATAATTTATAACTAGGCTTTAGATTTGTGTGTTATACAAGCTTTAAATAAATTACATAAAATTTAAAGTAAAAAATAATTAAAATTTACAAACTTTTCATACCATGAAAATATATTCAATATTCTTCATCTTTTATGGTAAGTGAGTTGATTCACTGTAAGAAATAATACAGTTTAGCGAGTGTATAAGAGCGTGAGTTTAAATTTTCACGTCAATATATCGTTTACTGAGTATAAAATTACGCGAGTTTAATATCTCATGTCAAAATATATAAATCAGGTCACCCAAAGAAAAAGATAGTTGAAAATGGTCAGAAGTGGCATAAGTTAACCCTAAACTCACGCCACGTACATAGAATAAAAACTTTGTTTTTTTTTTTGTTTTAATTTGGACTGGAAATTGGCGTATGTTAAACATAAGCTCACACCATATGGGAAATTGACATAAGTTTATGTTTAACTTACGCCAATTTGTGTCCTCGATTTACGCTGCGGATTAAATAATGTACTAGCTAATAAGTACGAATGTAATTAAGAAAGAGTTTAAATGTTTAGGGTTTGTCACACGGGCATCATCGCCATTCTCCTCCTCATCGTTGCCATCATCACCCTGATTCTCGCGTTGTGTCAATTCTTCGAGGCTATGAAATAGGTATTGGCCTCCTGGGATACAACGACAATTTGGAAAGGTATGAATTGGGAAGCTACAAAGAGACAAATTGGCATGAGTTAGGTGGCGGTTAAACCTAAACTTACGCCACCCTTTGCCAATTTCCAAAAAATAAGGCGATTCACCTGCCTTCCCCAACACTTCCCACACACACAACACTGTCTTTCGCTTGCCATTGTCGACGAAGAGTTGCACGCCACCATCTTCACACCAAAACAGGTATGTTTTTCAGTTTTTTTTTTTTTTTTCAGATATGTTATATTTTGATTAATATTATGAAATAATGAGTTATTTTAGTAATTTGGATGTATAAATTGGTTGAAAAAGTGAATAATTTGAATCTGTTTAATGTATTTTCGTTGGTTATTTTTTGTTTTAGATCTAGTTTGGTTTACTGTGAATAGGTTAAAAACTTGAGTAGTTTACGTTAATTTGTATTAAATATGTTCTATTTCATATGTTTAATTTGAGTATTATGTGTGAAGTTGGTTTATTGCGGATTTAGTAAGTTTAAATATGGTTTTTAGTAATAATTAACTATTTGTAAAATTTATTATATGTTTTATTTGAGTATTATGTTATATTTCGGATGCTTTTAGTAAGTTTAAGTATGATCAAGTAAGTTTACTGTGTAAAATATATTTATAATGTAATTTGTGATAAATTTTAACTCAATATGGTTGTGGTTTAATGTTAACAATTAGGTGAAGTAACTGAGTGTGTAAATAGATTATTTAATTTTTTTGAATTCTTGTTGCATTATTTTTCTTTTTGATTGTTTTTGAGTTAATAATTAGGATGAGTTAATAATATTCTAATTTTTGATAAAATTTGTTATATTTTTTAATTAATATGATAAATATAATATGTATTTTTTTATTTTTTGATTAAGATATAATTAGTTCAATATGTTTTTGAATGTATAAATGCAACAATATATGAACGTAACCAATAATTTCTACTAAGTAATAACATTTATTATTGTTATTAACTCATTATATATATATATATATTTATATATAATTCTCATATAATTATATTTACAAATAATTGTTATATATATAAATGATTGAAATAAATGCAAATTGTACATATATATAACATTGTCGTTAAATGATTGTGTTATTAACATGATTACGTACGTACGTATTTGACATTTTATTCGCTAATTAGATGAGAAAACGTAATATACTATCGAATTAGTTGTTTAATCATATATATGAATTTTACTATTAATTAAATTCATCAATAGATTCACAATATGGATAGGCACCCACATCGTCGTTGGATATATATGAGGCTTGAACCGGGTAGGATGGTTACTAGATAAGAATGGGTTGATGGGGTAAAACCGTTTGATGAATTTGCTAAGAGTTCGTCGCATGAGTATTCGCGGAGTGGAATTTATTGGTGTCCATGTGTGAAGTTTAAGAAGTAAAATGTCATTTGCATAGGCGAGGGTTTATGGAACGATATTGGTGTTAGACGTGCCATGGTTAAGCAATGGGTAACTTTGATTATGAGAATGGAAGCAGTGATAATACGTATGGGGACTCAGAGCCAACAAGTGTAGTCCTTGAACAAACGATGAACCCAATCAACCAACGCGCATCGACCGAATGGAAGAGATGCATGGTGAATGATTTCATCACAGCGAATGATTCGCCTAATGCATGAGCTCAAGATTTCTATGATATGCTTGAAGCTAGCATCAATTTCCCTCGCCCGGGTGGTAAATGAATGCATACTTCCCAAGGTCCGTCACCACTCCCGTATATGACGATCTTTGTAGTATTCAAACACAATCCTAACTGATCGGTTCCAAAATCTCTCTCGCCAAAGTTAGGATTAGGAACCAATCACTCCGCCTTAGAGTCCAACGAGATGTTTAGGGAGGATTCATAACCTCCCGGCACCAAAATCCCCAAATTATCGAATGGAAATCTAGGGTGGAACACCTAATTACCTCATTAATCACCCTAATCCCACTAATCCATGTCTAATCCTTCATTAGAGACCCTAATTACCCTCTAACCCTAAGAAATTTAGCTACTCATACTAATGATAAACATAAATTCAATAATCATAACAATATTTAACCTATTCTTACGCAATAATCAAACACTAGCATAAAATCAATAATCAAGGTAATTAAAAGCATAAACTAGCACAAGTTCACTAGTAAATGTATAAATCACAGAAAATGAAGTACTACTTACCAATTTAGGGTTTCAATGGGATAAAAGGGGGAAAAGATCTCAATTTGCAAGAAGGAATATCAACTCTTCAATAGGTTCAGCACAAACTTGCATTAAATCCAATATAGAGTTATTAACAACACTAATTGTAATTAAGGGAAACCTAAAAACTCAAAACTATAAACTCTCTAGAAGGTTGTGTGTTATCGAAAATAAAAAAATTACATTATATACTTAGGGGAAAAAGGGCCAAAACGAAGTCGTTTTGCCCTGAATAATTAGGCAAAACACCTGAAAATTCCCAAAGAATTCAATTTGGTTTGCCTCCTTCACGGGCATGACACGTGGACATCACGGTCGTGAGGGGTCTTCTGATCTGGAATCTCCTTGAATGTCATGGGCATGAGCCTGAAATCTGCTGGAAGACCTCCAACTCCCTCACGGGCGTGACACTGGAACGTCACGGCCGTGAGGGGCCTTTTGTCTGGATTTCTATTGGGAGTCACGGTCGTAAAACTCATGGTCACAGCCGTGAGGTTGCTTTCTCACAAAACATAGAATCTTCGGCTTCACATGTTTCACGGTCGTGAGGCGTGGTATCACAGCCGTGACACCTATTCTGTCTTGAGTTCCTTTTTCTCTCTTTTAGCTGCCAACGTATGATGGGGGTCACGGCTGTGACGTCTTGTGTCACGGTCGTGTCATCCTGCTGGTGACCTTTGCTTTCTTGAGTTTCCCATAACTAAATCTCAGGTTTTCTTAGTCTCGGGTCAGGTCTTATCGGGATTTGCATTGGGGTCCCAACCCTTCTTCAAATAGGCCCAGTTTTGGCCTCATTTTGCGCATTTTACCTCTACAAGTACATAATTGGTCAAGAAACCTACAAAGGAAGAAAAATAGCATAAAAAAACTAATATTTACACACGGATTTAAGGAAAATGTCAAGGAAAAATGACGCAAATAGGCTCAACACCCAGCCTAAATATTTATTATTTAAGTCTTAGTTCTCGTACCTAACAATTTAGACTGTCTATTATGAAATTTCTTTTTGTTTTTTGGTCTTTTTAATGCGTGGTGTGAATATGCATGTAATTACATGCCTGAAAGCATATCAACACAACAATGAGTTTAAAATTGTCAAATAAACATTATATTTTCTTGATTTTTTCAATACAAAATGATAAGTGATAATTAAACTAGCATGATAATTATCTATGCGAATTTTACTTGATAAATATCATGTAAAACTCATTAAGCAGTAGCAGCAGCAACAACAACAACAACAAGTACAACAACAACAACAACAACAATAATAATAATAATAATAATAATAATAATAATAATAATAATAATAATAATAATAATAATATACAACAAACATATGTATAATTGTCCACAACCTGCTCAAATTGGCCAAAGTTGGCCAAAGTTGCTGCACAAATTGGCGTGAGAATCACAAATTTCACACCAAAATTAAGTATCTCCAACCAATAAGCATGAGATTTGTGAATCTCACGCTAATAGATGTGGGATTCTTGATTCTCACGCCGATCGGCGTGACATTTAAGAATGTCACGCTTATGGCGTTAGATTGAAAAATTCACACCAATTTTGCCAGACTGTATAAAAAACATACGCTACCATTTCCTTCATCATTTTTCTTCACACTCTCCGGCCTCACATTTTTCGTCAACAAATTTCCCTCCTTAACTCTCTTTCCAAATTCCCTCCATCAAGAATTTAAGATTGAAGATTGAAGATTGGAGATTGAAGGCTGAAGATGAAGATTGAAAATTAAGATTGAAGATTGAAGATAAAAGATGAAATATTTAAGGACCATAATGAAAATAATGGTGAAAGAAGTTGTATTATAATTATTTTAATATTTATAGTTTTATTAATATATATTTACTATGTAATTAAATTAATTTTCTTTGTTATTTTAATTTAATTTGATTCCACTTATTTGTAATGTCTGATTATATATGGTTTCTATACAAATAAAAACATTATCTGAAATTTCTTAAGAAAATTATACATCCAAAAAGTTTATTAAGAAACTAATTTTTGTTATAATTACAATATAATACAATTTAATTAAAATTATTAATAGTGCGCATTAATATTACATAATTAGGATAAAAAATTTTAGTATTCCTTTATATATATATATATATATATATATATATATATATATATATATAAATTACATTGGCATGAGTTATATGGTAAACTCACACCAATTAGAAGCATTTTTCACCCTGAGTTCAACGTTGGGACCACCGTGGGATTCGTTCAAAAAAACGTCAAAAATGGGCGTGAGTTTGATTCTCATGCCTATTTTAGTGGCGTGGGATTCAAACTCACACCAATTTCTCACGCTTTTTTTTAATATTTGTGTACTAGCTTTTGGCATAAGTTATATGTTTTACCTAATTTTTGGCGTGAGTTTACTACCCACCAACACGCTAATCCTTCACGCCAAACATTTGTTTTCTACTAGTAATTGTACATTGCATTGTAAAAAGAACACATCTATTGATTCAATTTTCAAATGATAAATCTAAACAATAAAATTATAATATTATAATCTTAGCGTCACTATTAATCTATTATACCTTATGAATTTAAGTCAAAGAAAAATTATGATATCTATATGTTGGCATTTTTATTCTTAATTCAGAAACTCTATTTTAACTTTGTAAAAAGTAGCCTCAAATCAAATAGGAAATGAATTTTAGACTCAATATCCTACACTTTAGAAGTATTGGATTGTAATACCCCGCCCTAAATCATACGTATTACAGTAGTTAATCTATTTTAATTAGTTATAATTTGTTAATTAAATACTTTGAACCTTGTGGTTAGCTAACGGTGACAGGTTTCGGAGGAATGGCGAAGCGGCAAATTTTACCGATCAAAATTCTTAATCGAATTTTGTTACAGTATATTTTGGACCTTATAATATAATTATTTTAGGTTCTATGACTTTATTTTAAAGTCGGGTTAATTACTGTTTCGATTTTTACGGCCAAACGGTTTAAATTTAATTTACCGATCTTACCGTCTTTTTAACCCGCATAAATTAAATACATTTTATAGCTATTATATACTACCAATTTTATGTCTCTTTTATTAAAGTATTAGTATTATAATTAGAGTAATGATATTATTATTATTATTATTATTAGTTTAAGTTAATAGGGAGGAGTTTATAACCTTAAGTGGGAGGCAAAGGGCCATTCTTTTCATCCAAACTTGGGACAACACTCTCACTTTCCTCTCTCTCTCTCCGAGCAGCACCAGCCCCTGCCCTGTGTTTTTCGCCGGTTTCAGCGACTTTCCGGCCAAGTTTCCGGCGGTCACTTGCTCCCCTTCCATTTCCACACCTCCTTGTTCACTTTTATCTCACTTTTCAAGTGGTATTCATCTTATTCCTTCATCTCCATTGATATACAATCTGAGTTTTTGATGTTTTACATGTACTAATTTATTATTCATCCTTCTAATCACCTCTCTTTTTCATAAGTTTCAAAGTATATGTTAGTAGAGTTGATTTTTGTGACAAACTACATGTGTTTAGTGAGGTTTGGTGAATCTTTTGAGAGAGTTGTGTTTCTTGATGAAGGGATTGATATTTATGGTTTTTGCATGTGGTATTTGATGACAATTTGAAGGTTAGTTTCTGTTTTGAAAGGGGTAATTAGGTTAATCATATTTAATTGGGTTTTTATGTGTAATTAGTGAAGAAAATTGTGAAAGCTATGGTGTGATTTAAGTGCATGTAACTTGGTGTTGTTGCATGTGTAATGTACAAATATGGATGGTGATTTTTGGAGGTCTAAATGCTGGAAATTAGTGAGGTTATGCATAGGTTACAATGGGTGTATTATTAGTACAAAACTTGAATGAAAATGGGGCATGCATGTGAGCTCAAACACCCAGTACATTCTGCCCAAAATGTGATTTTTATGGGAGATGTTAAAATTAGTTTTGAGCCCAGAATATGGTGTAAAAATGTATCCAAGAATGTTAGTAAACACCGGGCTTTGGAATTTCGGGTTTTCGATTTGTATAGCTCAAGTTAGAGCCAAAACCGTAAAGGTATGTTTTTATATACGAATTTGGAGTCAGTGTTTAGTTGGGCATTTTTCGTCCATATGGAGTTGGAGTTTGAGAAAGTGTTCAACATAAGAGTTGTAGGAGACGTTTCAAGCTTTCCAAAAATATATGGTATGAGTGAAATCGATATCGGGAGAGTGAGTTATAGCACCCGGAAGCGGGGCTGCGAAACTGGAATTTTCTGGGTAATTGATAAATGCATTAATTGGGTTAAAGGTTATTATATTGAGCTTATAATTGGTTTTATGGGTGTGTAACTTAAGTCATATGACCTTTATGATATATCCCATAAGTAGGAACCATGGAACTCGGTTTTAAAGGTTTTAAGGAACCCCGAGATCTTTTAAACTATTCTACGTTTTCCGTTTTAATTTACCGAAAACTCATAAATTTAAGGAAATGAGTTCGTTTTACTTTAGAGTTTTTAAAGTCTCTTTGAGAAATTGAAGGTCTATATTTTACAAGTATTCTTTAAGTCATAGAGCTCCTTTGAGTTTAAAGGAAATTACAAAGTTCTATTGATTTTGTCTAAGCACCAAAACCGCACATGAATATATCTTGTTATTTTACTGCATTCTGTCCGGAGCCTTTTTCGGGCTCTTCTCACCCTGTTTAGCGTCTGGCCCAGTTGACAAACTTGTGGATTATGTTTTTCCCTTTCCGAAAAGTACTCGCATAGCGAAATCCGAATTTTACAGCCCGAGTTACGACCAAAATACTATTGTCATAAAAACCTGAAATTTTTATACAATTTATTTCCAAAACTCTATTGTGAGGCCCTATGCCCTCACCTTTTCATAGCTTCTATTCTAATACCGAATTCTATCGTTTTAAGCTCAAAGTTCAGCCTCGACCCGAGCCATTCCCCGGCCGAGATCACCCCCGAGCAGTCCACACGTTCAAGGTACGCGAATTGTCCAACTCTTCGCTCCTTAATGTTTACGATTTATGCTTTATATTTACGATCTATGCTTTATGTTCACGATTTATGTTTTATGTTTGCGGTTTATGCAAATGTTTACGGTTTATGTTTTATGGTTATAATTTATGTTTTATGTTTACGGTTTATGTTGAAAGTTTATGATTTATGTTAAAGGTTTACGGTTTATGTTAAAGGTTTATGGTTTATGACAAATGTTTACGGTTTATGATCAATGCTTACGGTTTATGATAAATGTTTACGGGTTATGATAGATGTTTATGGTTTATGCTAAATGTTTACAGTTTGTGCTAAATTATGCTTTTATGATTATTGCTCCTTTATGATTACGATTTATGCTAATCTATGCTTTTATGGTTGTTCATGGTTTTAAGCGGTCCCATTTTATGGATTCTATGTTCTATGTTCTAGCTAGTTACGAGAAGTGCTAGCCTTTTATGTTTTAGATGCTCCTGATCAGAGTGTCCTAGACTGCGTTGTCCGATCGCATAGCAGTCACCCATCCAAACTCCAGATCGGTTTGGGCGTGCGCGCGCGAGATGCTTTGCATCGATCTAAAGGGGACCCAAAACTCTTAAGTTTATGTATTTACTTCTAAGTTCATGTGACATGTTCTTTCTTTATGAACTCAAGTTACTCTTACTCATGTATAAGTCTATGTTCATGTCTTTTCAAGTTAATGTTTTATTACCCCTTCCCCGTTTTCAAAATGAATTTAAATGCCGGCACTAAAACCGTTTTGAGCGGTTTGGCGTGTTGGAGGTTTACGTCTTGAGTGTTTCCCACTCACTTTTCGCAATGTTTTTAATGTTTTGTTTTAGGGTCCGAGCACCCAAGGTAAAGGCAAAGGCAAGCAGGGGTAATCGCGTGTTGCAAGCAAGGTAGTCATGGTTGAAGTATCTGGGTCGGCTTGAGAGTCGCATGTTTTTGAAGTAACCATGTTTATGGAAGAAGTGTTGTATTTTGTCCTCTTTAATGGTTGTTTAAAGTTTGATGGTTATGTTTTGGAGATTCATCTTTAAGTATGAAGTTATGTTTTGGGAGTATAGTATGTAATGTTTATATGTTTTAATGATGTTCTTTTGGGTTGTTGCCTTGTCTCTTTTGGGAGGCACGGTAATCTCGACCTAAGGTGTTCATTATTAATCACAGGTTTGGGATTCTAAGTATAGTCTTAATCTTGTGATTAAGGTTGGGGCGTTACATGGATAATAATACATTGTACAGAAAAACTAAATGTTATGTTATTATGAGCTCTTGCATATTTCATGCACTGTGAATGATTACGTTGAGGTTAAATCGTCGGAGATCTTTTGTGACAATCGGAGTAAATGAAATAACATTCTATAATTTTTGAAATCTTAAGTAAAATATATATGAACTTTGACTATTCCAAATCATAAATTTAAAAAGAAAACACAATATAGTATATTCCCTATTTGTGGTGAAATGCCAAACTGGTGCATCCGTAGATGGTCAATGTTGAACCTTTTTGTTTTAATTTTTTTTTTAAAGTTTTCTACTATTCTAATCCTGATCACTACTTTCCTTTTAATTACACCCCTCATCTGGGACTCCATTAGAAAAGCGTAAACTATCTTTTTTTTTTTGCCATTTTCTTGGTACCATATAATTGTTAGAAAAATAATTTATAAATCAACATTAATTTGATAGATAAATCTTAGTTGTTGTTTAGTTTAATGCTGTTTTTGTTTTGTTTTTATAAACTTTGTTTATTTTGTTGTCTTACTGTAATTGTATGAAACTTTTGTTGCTTGACATTTAACCCTTCGGACCTTTAAATAATAAAAAAAAATCAACATCAATTTGAAGAGACATAAACATTGAGCAAGATATAAATTCAACAATATTCAGATTGCATATTTAAAATTACGAATTACAATAGTGAATATATATGAGTAAATATGTGGCAATTACTTGTCCACATACAAAAATGATATCCACGATGGATTAAAAAAAGGAAGAAAAAAAATAAAAACCTAGTTATGATACAGCTTTTAATCCCTCTACACACCATTGATCTGCACATGGAAAAAGAAGGTAGGACATTAACCTTGTGTATAATATTTATCTGGCTAAGGCTGAATTAGCAGACAGAGATAGGTTCTTCAGCAATGGTGTCAAGAAAGGGCTTCTTGGAGCGGGAAAAGGATGATGGGCGGTGGTGAAACTGAGGTGAGGAAAACAATGTGAGTGGTGTTTGAGAGTGGTGAGGTGCAGGAACAACCTTAACTCTCCGATGGTTTGAAGCAAGAAAAACAGAAGCCATATCAGCAGGTGTAACAAAGGAACTGACCCTCTTCATGGGGAACATAACGTAAATATTACCCATCTCAAGATCATCATCGGCGTTCAAAGCTGAAAATGGGTGGCCCATCTCCAAAGATATGGAGTTGACTAGGAAGAAGTTTGGTATTTCAAGCATCAGCTCAGCAGCCTTTGTGGGTTGCTCCAAAACCTTCATCTCACCTGACGGGAACATCACTTTTGCCCCCTTCCTCTCTTTTCCCACCAATACACACGATCTGTAGTTTCCCATTCTTTCTTTTTTTTTTTTTTAATTTTAGTTTAGATTGAAGAATAACAACGATGGTGATGGAGGTTCACTGGGGGTTGTATGTGTATATATATACAGCCACAACTACAACGGAATCATTGGGAATTTATTTATTTATTTATTTATTTATCAAAAAAAGAAAAAGAAAATAAACAAGAAGAAGGAAGGACAGTTGTGATTTGTGAAATACAGAAGAAATAGTGCAAAGTAAAAGCTCGGAGGAGTTGACAATGGCAAGTTCAAAGTATCTTTATCTTCTTCTTCTTTTTTTTTTATTTTTTTATTTTATTCTTTGTGTGAGAGAGAGAGAGAGAGAGAAAGTTTCGTGGTTAGTGGGATTGCCGCGTTTTTCTGTTGTGAGCTGTTAACTTATGCACTTGCGTTGTGTGATGTGTTTGTGTGGATGAACTTATGTGGAGCCCGACTTCTATGAAATTTTCATGGGTCCCGAAAGTTTATTGTTATTCAATTCATACTACCTATGTCTCAAATTATTTGTCCATTTATCTAACTCCCTTGTTCCAAAATGTTTGTCCATTTTATAATTTCAATGATTGTAATTCCTATTATAACCCTAATAAATACTCTTTTGTTTCTTTTTTATTTTTTTTCACATGAGAAAAGTAAGGACAATTCTGGTATATTACACTTTTTCACTCCATTTTCCATGACCATTGGACTTTTAAATATAGTTAGATGGACAAACAATATGAAACGGAGGTAGTATTCTTTTTCCATTAATGTACAGTTTATTTTAGACCAACCAACTTGTCTTCGTTATGTTTCAAAGTTGAGACCATTAAGATTTAAGCCCTGGTTTTTTCTTTGGTTATTTTCAGGTTTGGATGAATAAATTAGGATAAGTTATAATAAGTTATGATAAGTTGGGATAAGTTATGATGTTTTTTTTGGAATTGTGTTTTAGGAGTGTATGCCTTTTTGTAGAATTTCGTTACGTTTGAATAAGTTAGGATAAGTTGGAAGAGATATATCCAGCCTAACCAAATAACAAGGCGTTATTGATTTACGTATTTTGAAAATAATATACTTAACCTAACCAAATAACAGGGCCTTAGTGATTTACGTATTTTGAAAATAATATAATTGGATTATATATATGTACACATAAATATAATATTATTTAGAAATTGTATGATTTATATTTATATTTATGATTTTCTTAATTTATAATAAAAGAATACTAAAAAATGGAGTTTATTTCATTTCTATTCCATTTATTTTTTATAGGCAACGAATATTGAATCCTTATAATTGATAACTAGTCATACCAATAAAAAAAAATAGTATCAAAAATTATATAAGATATTAATTTAACTTTTCATTATCCGTGCGATATCGGTATAGTGTTATGTTAGCCTTCAAATATCAAAAAATAGTATTTGGTATAAAAAAAACATCATCAAAATTTTATATCAAATATTAGTAACAAAACACTATACCGTAAATATATGAACACTAGTACACATGCTTCGTTAAAACCCTACTAGGAAAAACTCAATTGGGAGAAAAATCTAGTGAAGGAAAAAGAGTACACACTTCTTTATACCCAAATATATGTTGCCTCATTAAAAACCTTTCTAAAGAAAACCCAGTGGGACAAAACCTCAGATAAGGGAAAAAGAGTACAACGCGTATTATTCCCCTTGATGAGAACATCAATTAAGATCTTTGAGTTGATGTAATTCAACTTCATGACTGACTTGATTCATGAATCAACTTAATTTTCATTGAAACGAATTTGCTTAGCGTGCACATAACTAGTATGTGATCAAGTGTCATATGATTTAGGTAAATATCTATAGCTAATCAAACCAACTTTGAGTTGATGGGGATAATAAATATCTGCATCGCTAGTACCATCGAGGCACTGAAATAGGTTAGATCATGTATGTTTAGCAAGATACGTCAGTGTTTCAATATCATTTAAATATGGTACTTCAGGACCCAAATACAGTACTTCAAGACTCAAATACGGTACTTCAGGACTGCTAAATTTCTCATTATGGGATCGAAAAGGGGATTGTTTTCATATCAAATGACTGTACCACTACTAGGGTACTTAAAAGGGAGTGATTTGCTCATGTAACATTATCTTAGCACTTTGCTACATAAGTTAATTTATGCATGTAAGATCATTATCAAAATGTGCAACTTGTAAACCAAGGCAATAACAGATTTTACAAAAATCTTTCATTCCAAATGCTTTTGGAAAGCAATTCACAACTTTTGATGCTCTTCGGGAGTTCAAACAATCAATAGCATTTACAAACAATTAGGATCCGGAAATTTAATCATTTCCTTTGAATATGCAATATGCGTCCATATTGCTTTAGTCACATAAATATCTATCAACTAAATAACCAATATTCTCGAGAATTATAATATATGCTTCCGGCACTTTGAACCCTTCAGGAGTTCTACATAAACATCATTATTAGAATTTTCATAAGCTATAACGATATTTATAAGATAAATACTTAGTTTTTCATGTATTGTCAAATTTAAGGTATCGTGATGCAGTAACATAAACTACATAGGAGTATATTCCTTCATAGTTGATACGAAGTCTTTGCGAAAGCACTTATGCAACAAGTTGCTTCTAGTGCCTTATATCTCATAATCTCCCTTTCTCATTCTTTTTCACACAAAGACTTAACTGTATCCCACAAGTTTACACCAGTTTGGTGTATGGACAACATGTCCTGATATTTTTGATTTTACAAGCGAATCTAATTCTTAAATGCATCTTTCCACTTGGCCAATCTCTTCTTTGTCTGTGTTCATTAACAGACCTAAACTCATGATTCTCATGTTTACTCACAGTAGTGAGCGCTATATTTTATAATCAAATGCTATATCGACGTCAACTTCATTTCGGTTCCACCTTATCCAATTCATGACATAATTAATTGAGATCTCATCATATTCGCGAACTTCAGGTGCCTGAGCTTGTGGTGCAACTTCCACATTTGTCATGATTGAGGACTCTTCTGGATTCAAAAATTCCTCATTTCGGTTATCATTAATTATTTGCTGATTTTCCTTTTTCGAGGACTATTTTCTTTGGAACCGACCGGTCTACCACGCTTATATGTGGTCGAGACTCATTAACAATTCAATTTGTCCTACTGGGACATCAATTCTTACAGGAGCATTAGTAGTTGGGACATAGGATCTAACAACTCTTTGTTGGTAAATAGAATATCTGGTAGTAGATTCGCTCAAGTTTGCAGACGAATTATATTTGAACTTTCAGTTCACATTACATTGTATAAGGATCATAATAATTTGTTCCAACTTATTTCCTTGTCCAACAACTTGATTTCTCCCCATAATGTTGGGAGAAATGTGCCATCATAATCGACAAACTGTGCCATAAGTATATCTCCAATGAATGGTTCTATTATATTTAAGTATGGATATACCCAACATATATTCCCGATTCCTTCGAAGTCCCATCTTAATGCGTTATCATGGAGCTTACATCGCACATGCTCAAATTCATAGGTGAGAGATGTTTTGGCTTATGGCCAAAAACCATTGCAGGGGAGAAATAAACATTCATGATAACCTCTTGGCCTTATTTGGATTAATGTTGGTGCATGTAACATGACATGTCCCTGAATAGTTGTAGTAAGCTGGGTTTAGTGGATGCTCATGTAAGGAGATGCGAAGGGATTGGGATGCCTCAAGGCTGTCGTGGACATGAGGGACCTAAAACATCTATGAGAGGGGTGATAAGAGAAGATCTAAGACACGTGGGTTTAGTGGAGGACATGGCTCTAGACAAGGGGGGCTTGGCGGGCTAGTGTTAAGGTCGTAGGGTGAGGAAAGGTGTTTGTGATTCGAGCTAGTATTTCGTCGTTTGGCTTGTATTTGTTTTCTTGTGCAGGTATTTGTTAACTCTTCTGAAAACACTTGCAACACACTGGTATGTAGTTTCTTCTCTTAACAAGCTTCTCGTCTGTTCTTGCTTCGGATCCGTCGGAATCAGTCTCTCCATGAACTTTTGTTCATGGGAGTAAGGCTGCCTACATTAGGATCCCGCAGACCGCGCTCAAACGTGTCACCTGGGAGGTTGTTGTTGTTGTTGTTGATTGATTGATAAAATTAGCTATTATTTATATCTTTTTGACCTAACTAAATGAGTATTATACTCTTGTAGTTGATAGATATACATAATTATTAGAGAAAATATTATTAAAAATTAACAAAATGTGGAATATAGACAATTCAACATGGTTATTAACCATCTTGAGTCAAGATGTGTATCATGGTCCGGGAAGAAAAATGATTGCCCGAGTTCCAAGGATGCCATGGATCGCAGAAGAGGTTAGCTACCTTGATGTGGTTGCGATTGTTAGGAAGTTCTTGAAGGAGGCGATAGAAGCATGGTTAGATAGAAGCGTGATTAAATGGGAGCATCAATGGAAATGGTTTTCTATATGACAGGAAATGGGGTGGGTTTATGACTAGGCTAGGATCATTAGATTCTGGAGCTGATTTTGGATTCGGAGTTTACAATGATCATCATTATGATTTGGCATACTTCCTCCATGCACACTTCTCCCTAAGATGACTCCTGCCTAGGCGAGGAAGTACAGGCCTCGGGCATATTTAGTGACGGTCGATTTCATGAACTTGGACAAGTAGGAAAACTCAAATTATACTTGTTTGAGGTGCTTCGACCTGTATACATTGCATTCATGGGCTGGTTGGTTGACACAGTTTGTTGATGGGAGGAACAACAGAGTATAAGTGTGGTAGTGAACCCATACTACTTTGGCTGCAATGGACATGCTAGCAGCTCAAACATGGTGGCATGTCAGAGAAGGATGAGGGCATGTATGAGGATGTGTTTAGCAAGGAGAACTAAGTGGTGGGTGTTCTATTTGGCTATAAGAGAGACAACAGACCTTGGTTAAGTCCACCTGATTAAAGAGAGTCTAGGCTCAAAATTCTAGTTCTTCCATTATCACCAATTACAGAATTCTTGTTTCCTAATGTGGGTTTTATCAAACATCTTGTGAACAGGACAATGCCAGCTTTGGTAAGGGTTGGAGGGTTTTTGTTTATACTCTCCAAGGAATGTACGACACAGGTGGTACCCTGGAGGAGATCAGAAGCCTGAATGGGTTCGATGATGACGAATCTTTATATAATCTTCTGTGGTGGATTCACAGCAAATCTCAAGATGAAGAATGCGTAGGAGCCCCAAGTCATAGCTGGTTTTGTTGGGTGTGGAGACCAAAAATAAGAGAAGAGGAGGAAGAAAGGGGAGGCGTCAGTAGCGCCTAGGAGGCGCTACCAACGCTGAGTCCGACGCCACCAGCACTCCGTCCAGAAAGAGCAATCTGCTGCCCGTTGCCAGTGCCTGTCTTCACTGTCAGCGCCTGGGTGTTTTACTACGGGTTTCCTTTGGGCCGAGGCTGAAGGACCACGCTTTCCTTTGTTTTCTTGTGCGACAAGGTTTTGTGTTTTAGGTTATTATTAACCTAGTTCCCTTCTGTACCCCCTAGTATATATAGGGGTTCAGGTTCTCCCTATTATGTATCCTTGAGTATCCCTGGAAGAATATCCCAGAGTGGTGAGACAGAGAGAAACATAACCTGTGTAATTGTAATCCTCATATTACTAGTGCATTAATTCCGTGGTTTTTTTTTCCCGCTTTGGGTTTTTTCCACGTTAAACTTCTGGTGTCAAATTTTTTATTTCTTTTCCGCTATTATTTCCTGTTGTTTATGGTTTGCTTGAGTGCTCTTTGATCCTATCAATTGGTATCAGAGCTTTCAGGGTTGGTGAAAGATAACTCACTTTCAAACAATGGCAGGAGATAAGTATGACATACAGAAATTTGATGGATCTGACTTCACCTACTAGAAGTTGCAGATTGAGGATCTGTTGTATGCAAAGTCGCTGCACGTTCCACTGCTGGAGAAGTAGCAAGACGAGATGAAGCAGGTCGAGTACGATCTGCTGGGTCGGCAGGCGGTGTACCTGGTTCGAATGTCGTTGTCTCGTAATGTTCGGCTTAACGTCATGGAGAAAAATACAACGAAGGAATTTTTGGAGGCACTAGAGCAGATGTATGAGAAGCCCAACGCAGCAAATCAGGTATATTTGTTCACCAAATTAACCAGCTTTTAGATGGCTGAGGGTGGGGATGTGGCTGAGCATATTAATGAGGTTACTAAGATTTTATCACAACTTGCTTCAGTAAAGATGATTTTTGCTGAGAATGTCAAAGCTTGCATATTGTTGTCTTCTATGCCTGATTCTTGGAAAACCCTTGTAACTGCTATTAGTAGTGCTAAGGGTACTGACGAGATGAAGTTTGATGAGGTCAAGTCTGTATTGCTTAATGAAGGTCTTCGTAGGAATAATTCTGGTGAGGAATCTTCGGGAATTGCGTTAAGTGTCAGGGGTAGGAAGAACAATAGGAATTCAAATAATTCCAGGGGAGGTAAGCCTAGGGACATGAGTCAAGTTGTGTGTTATGGTTGTGTGGATAAGGGTCACATTAAGAGGGATTGCCCTAGACCTGGGAAGGGGAAGGGTAATGATGACCAGGACTCTGTCAACTTTGCAGAAGATCTTTGTGAAGCCTTGGTCTTGAGTGTGTCTAGCCCTGAAGAGTCTTGGATAGTTGATACTGGCGCATCCTTTCATGTTTCTTCAAACATGGAGTTATTTCATAATTTTAGGAATGGGAATTTTGGCAAGGTATATCTTGCCAATGATAAGTATTATGAGATAACAGGTACAAGAGACTGAGGATTAAGACTACTAATGGTAGTCTTTGGAAGTTGGAGGATGTTAGATATATTCTTGAAATTAAGATGAATTTAATTTCAGTGAATCAACTCGATGAGATGGGCTATACTGCAGGCTTCGGGAAAGGGATGTGGAAGATCATGAAGGGTGCTATGGTAGTGGCGAAGGGATTGAGATCCGATACATTGTACTCTACTAGGGAAAACACTAACATGATTTCTTATGCTTCTTGTTCTAGTTGATGGCTCTGCAGGAATGGGAAGAGGGCCAGTTTCGCCAAAACTGACAGGGAACCTGAGGAGGTATGGAGTGACTCAAGTGACAAGAAGCTAGTGGGAGCTGTGGGGTCAAGGTTTCTGGTAGGCTGGATGTGCCTATGGAGGAACAGAGGAACCACAGGAAGCTCCACTAGTTGCAGATCAGGCTGCTGAAGGACCTGAACCACAAGAGTTAGGTGAAAGCTCCAGCGCACCATCCACTGTGAGGAGATCCAGGAGGGCTACCAGAGATGCTGGTGAGCCAAAGTCCCATACTAAGGCTGTGCAAGCGGAGGCTCGGTTAAAGTGGGAGCACGCGATGGTTGATGAGATTGCGTCACTTGAGGGAACCTGGAAGCCGGTGAAATTGTCTGCAGGGAAGAAGGCCGGGAAGAAGTGGGTCTACAGGATCAAGGGTAAACCAGTGGATGTTGGGAAATTGAGGCCGGCTGCAGTCTCAAGAGGCCTCTCGGACTGAGAAAGAGGCCGGTTGATGCACTAGGGGAACTTGTGGAGAAAGTTGAGGATGGTTGATGTCTGGTCTCCAAGTGGGAGATTGTTGGGTGTGGAGACCAAAAATAGGAGAAGAGGAGGAAGAAAGGGGAGGCGCCAGCAGCGCCGAGTCCGACGCCACCAGCGCTCCGTCTAGAAAGAGCAATATGCTGCCCGCTGCCAGCGCCTGGGTGTTTTACCGCGGGTTTCCTTTGGGCCGAGGCTGAAGGCCCACACTTTCCTTTGTTTTCTTGTGCGGCAAGGTTTTGTGTTTTAGGTTATTATTAATCTAGTTCCCTTTTGTACCCCCTAGTATATATATCCCTGAGTATCCCAGAATGAAATCCCAGAGTGGTGAGACAGAGAGAAACACAACCTGTGTAATTGTAATCCTCATATTACTAGTGTATCGATTCCGTGGTTTTTCCCGCTTTGGGTTTTTCCACGTTAAACCTCCGGTGTCAAATATTTTATTTCTTTTCCGCTATTATTTCCTATTGATTATGATTTGCTTGAGTGCTCTTCGATCCTAACAGGTTTTCCCATTATTGTTACAAACATAAAAATAGAAACAAAAAATCCATTTGACTTCACCTACAATTGACAGGTTAGAATCGATCACATTCATTGGTTCAGTTTGTGGGTCAAATATATTTTATCTGGCTTTGTGATATGATGATGGGTGTGTGAAAAAGTTTGATTTGATAAATAAAAAAGGCAGATTTCAAACTTTTCCTCCATTAAAGTTACCCTAGGATGCATATACTCAAGTTTCATAACAAAATTATTGCCATCAACTGTTGTTTATAGTTAAGTGTGCAGGAAACTTCAGACAATTGTATACTTGCACAATTATACAAAATTTTGAAATTTGTTGATGATATAATGTGTATATTTTCATTTACAAACACCATAAGTGTTTCCATTTAGATTATTCCACTATGGTGTCCAACAGTGGCTTCTTCGATCTACGCAAGGACAACCTACGCTTCATTTCCGGTGAAAAGAACTCCTGTATCTCTTCTAAATTAGAGTTGGACACACTACAATTGTCTTGACCTAGTTGGGAGCTACTCTCAGAGGTGGGCTGTTGATGGGCATGAAGCATCTTAAATGTGGCCTTAGAATGAGGAGAAGAAGGCGGTTTGGCTGCAAGGAAAGCGCAGCCATATCGACAGTACTAACAACAGACAACAATCTTTGCTTGGGGAAAAGGACATAAACATTGCCAATGATGAGATCCTCATCTGCATTGAGGGGTGAGAAGTGACGACCTATTTGAAGGGATTTGGAGTTGACAAGGAATGAATTCAGGGCCTCCAGCATCAGCTCAGCTACGGTGATGGTATCGTAGAAACACCGGATTTCTCCCCCTGGGAAAATCACTTTCGCTATCCCTGCTGCCGTGTCCTCTGCATCTGCATTAGGTCCACACAATGAACAAGAAGCATAGTTTCCCATTGCCGCACCGAGTGTAGGAAGGGAAATCAATGAGTTTGGGGGGATTCAGAACTCTTGGATATAGGAGGCAGAGGCATACTATGTTTTTATATTTTTGAGGGGAAGAGTCATGAGAAACAAAATTATGTATATAACCAAAGCTCAAGGAACATGAAACCCACAGAAAATTAACAAAAGCACGACCGTGAGATGAGGTCACATGATGGAAAACTATGAAGATGCTCATTGTTCACAAGCACTGTATTATAATACAATAATACTAATGAATTCAAGAAAATAAATAGCCTTGCCACAAAACGCAATATATTTGCAATGACATCCGCATGACAAAAAGCAGGCAAGAAGAAAAGAATTCCAGAAGACTTAAAGATGGTTGGTAGTATGAAAACTACAGATTAATGGGCCAATGACAGCTCCATAATACCGGCTTAATAAACATATTTTAACCGCTAATGAAGAAAATATGGTCATAAACAAACTTTATAAACAAAACCAAGAAACATTTCTTCACAATCCTTCGTTATGTCAATTAATTATCATTCTGATTCATCACTTTTAGTTAAGATTATCTTCTCTGTTTGGTATCAGCCAAATTGGGCTTTGGAACTGAAGGGTTGGCCAACAAAAATTTAAGCAATTCATCGAATTCTTCACTGCCCCTACCACTCAACTTTCAATTTTTTGTCAAGAGTACCACTCAACTTTGTTTTTTCTCAAATCTACCAGTACTAATTAAAACTTGGGTCAAAATTACCACCATCCGAAAATAAAACCGGCTGTCTCCTATAACAGGTATAACATAAAAAAAGAAAAATTAAGAAGCCTTTCAAAGAGTATTCAGCACACCTCTCTTCAACCCACTTTTCATTCTCGGTCAACTTCTTCATCCTTAGTTTCGCCATGGCCTCGAGCTTCAGCACCGCTCTCTTCAATCCTGCGCAGTCATCTTTACCCCCCCCCCCCCCATGAATCCCCTCTTTTCCCACCAATTAAACCCTAATATGGCTTCAAAGATCATATCTTTACCCCCCTACGAATGCCAAATCAAATCGACCTCTCTCTACCTCAATCTCACTATTTTCCACCCCAAATTAACCCGTCCTTTACATTTAATCCTCCCCTCCCCCAACGAATACCCAACTCTCAATGAAGCAATTTTGTATGGCGTTTTATGCGAACCCACTTTGTCAAAATCCCATTTGAAGCACCTCCATGCAATTGTCAATGATGGGTATTCGATTTTCATCAAGTTTCTTGCCCAAATTGTCGATGAATTGTATGTTAAGATGTTAGAAATTTCCGAAATTGCAGTTGATTTGGGTCATTTATGTTATGATTGATGTTTCTGGGGTGGGTTTTGAGACTCTTTTAGTGTCCCTTTTGAGGCAGATTGTGTAGGAACAAAATTTGATCAAGGCTGTGAGAGACGGACACAAGCTGAGCCGTGGAAGGACCACTGCCTTGAAAGAGATTACGGCTCGACCACGGTGCCAATCGAGAATGCCGGTCGCTCCCCAAGGTTAACTCAGCTAGCTTCTGAACACGTGCACTCGTGGCCAGGAAGCTTGGAGTATGTGAACTATATGCCCAGAGAGAACGAAGACAGGAGAGGAGAGGGAAGCGAGTTTAGCAGAGGAGAAGAGAAGCTGTTGATGGTGTGTTGTTCCACGCACCAAGCAGACACCTTTTATAGTGGAACGGGGGGGCTGCTGGGATCAAAACTGCCCCTAAAAAACGTGCCAGAAACAAGGAACGGCCAGCAGAAAGTGGTTGCGAGAATCACGGGCTGGCAACGGCTGGGTTGTTACTGGGAATCAAAGATGGGTTAGGATATGGACGGCGAGAACCCGGTGACCGTTGCGAAAAAACCGCGAGCGAGGAAAACTCGCAAAAAGAAAAAAAACCGGATTCAAAACCGACCCAACCCACGAACCCGCGACACGCGCCGCGCCCAGCCCGGACCAGCCGGACGGACGGCGGGGGCGGCGCGCGCGCGCACGTGTGGGGCCCAAGCCCATACCTCCTTCCATAAAACCCACTCACAAGCCAATACACTAAGCCCAACAAGTAGTGGAATATTTAAACCACTAACACTCTCCTTATTCCTCCTATGTGGGACAAAGGAGAGTTTGAAAGAAAAAACACTCTTGTTGCCTTTACCACTTTCCAACCATGTCCAACAATCCCCCACTAAAGGTATACAAGAGGAGCAACACCAGAAGAAAAAGAAAAAAAATGGGCAGAAGAATGGGTCAGATACTTAGGCGTCAATATCTTTTGATTTGAATTGACACATTAGTGATGTGAGGCAACAACCAATAATCTAATCAAGTGGACTAGGCCTTGAACTTGAAAGGACCTTGATTGAGACTCCCCCACAACACATATCAACCCTATAGAAGCCATACTCCGCGATAGAACACACTTGCGCGTTTATGGCCATGCGCAAACCTTGGGACTCATAAGTGCTTTAGAGAGACAGCGTCAATCTCTCATAGAAGGCGGCCAGACCTTCAAACTTATTTAAGTAATTCCATCAAGTCTATCTCAACATAGACCACCACAAAATGTGACTATGAAATTATTAAGAGCGAAATAGCTCAACCTCACACAAAACATCGGTGAATCCTTCAGTGCGTCTCACAAGCACCCCCCACAACGGGCGTGGATTCATTAAGAGTATAGACTCAACCTTTAAAACACTAACTGGCATCATAGGGATAGGAATGTAGTGCACCTCGAAGATTGGCATGGCTTCGTTTGACCACAAGTGGATATCCACCATACCTCTTCAAGCCATAGGCTTAAGCCCTATCCCCCTCGATGCCTCGAGTACAACTCGCCTGGTTAATCCTTTGGTGAGAGGATCCGCCAAATTTTTCTCGGACCTCACGTAATGCAAGGATATAACACCATGTTTCAGCAATTGCTTCACTGCACCATGTCTAACACGGATATGTCTCCTCTTTCCATTGTAGACACTGTTATGTGCAACTCCAATTGCTGCCTGTGAGTCACAATGTATAGAGACAGGAATCTCAGGCTTCTCCCAAAGAGGTATGTCTGCTAACAGACCCCTAAGCCATTCTGCTTCTTGACCTGCCAACTCAAGAGCAATGAATTCAGATTCCATTGTAGAGCGGGCTATGCAAGTCTGTTTTGCAGACTTCCAAGAAATAGCCCCTCCACCCAAAGTAAACACATAACCACTCGTTGAACTGACTTCATCATTATCAGAAACCCAGTTTGCATCACAATATCCTTCAACAACAGCAGGAAATTTGTTAAAATGCAAACACCAATCCATAGTACCTTTAAGATACTTAAGTAAGCGATAAAGCGCAGTCCAATGTTCGCTACTTGGGTTATGTGTGTAACGACTCAATCTACTCACAGCATAGGCAATATCAGGACGAGTGCAGTTCATCAGAAACATTACACTTCCTATAATTTTTGCGTACTCGGATTGAGACACACTGGGACCATTGTTCTTCTTTAATGAAGTGCTGGGATCATAGGGAGTTCTTACAGGTGTCACATCAAAGTGGTTAAATTTCTTTAACACTTTCTCAATATAGTGTGACTGACTCAAAGCATAACCTGAATTGGTTTTCAGAATTTTAATCCCTAAGATCACATCAGCTTCACCCATATCCTTCATATCAAACAAAGAAGACAACAGTTTCTTAGTCTTATTGACTACAAGGAAATTTGGACCCAAGATTAGCATGTCATCGACATATAGGCATATAAGCACACAATCAGATCCAAACATCTTTGAATAAACACAAGAATCACTAGAATTTGCTTGAAAGCCATTTTTCACAAGAGAGGTGTTAAACTTCTCAAACCACTGTTTGGGAGCTTGCTTAAGGCCATAAAGGGATTTTCTCAATTTACAGACTTTGTTCTCCTGACCCGGGACCTCACAACCCTCAAGTTGGGTCATATAAATCTCTTCCTCCAAGTCACCATTTAGAAAAGCTGTCTTTACATCCATTTGATGCACAACAAGATCAAATAAAGCAGCTAAAGCTATCAAAGTTCTAATGGTGCTTATTTTGGTCACAGGAGAATAAGTGTCAAAGTAATCAATCCCTTTCTTTTGGTCAAAACCTCTAATGACAAGTCTGGCCTTATATTTATCAATTGAACCATCAGACCTCAATTTCCTTTTAAAGATCCATTTACTACTAATAGGTCTACAACCCTTAGGCAAATCAGTTAGTTCCCAGGTTTTATTAGACTCCAAGGAATCTATCTCACTTTTAATAGCTTCTTTCCAGAAGGTTGCATCAACAGACCTAATAGCCTCAGAGTAAGTTTTTGGATCTTGCTCAACAAGGAAAACAGACACAAATTCTTCAGAAACAAAATCCACTTTGTATGCTTCACATACTTCTACCATAAAAGCAGTAACAAAGTCTGGTCCAAAATCAGTTGAGGTCTTTTGTCTTTTACTCCTTCTAGGTTCAATTACAACTTCTCTATAATTAGGGGCAGGCAACGCACATTTTCAGGTATAGCCACAGTTGGTTCAACAGTAGGATCAACATTAGGCACGACCATTTTCATAGGAAAAACATGCTCAAAAAACTCAGCATCTCTATATTCAGAAGTAGAATAATCACTTAACGACATAAAACGATAAGCAGCACTGTTTTGAGCATAACCAATGAACACAGCATCAAAGGTCTTAGGGCCTATGTTGGTCCGCTTATGACTAGGCAAAGCAACTTTAGCCAAACACCCCCACACTTTCAGATAACTCAAGTTTGGGGCGTACCCTTTCCAAAGTTCATAAGGAGTCTGGTCTATTTTCTTATGGGGTACTCTATTAAGAATAAAACAAGCAGTCAAAACAGCTTCCCCCCCACATGTTATCAGGCAATCCAGAACTCAAAAGCATAGCGTTCATCATTTCTTTGAGGGTACGGTTCTTACGTTCAGCCACACCATTCTGTTGTGGTGTATAAGGGGCAGTGGTCTCATGAATTATGCCATTTTTCTCACAAAAGACAGCCAAAGAATTGGAGTCATATTCACCACCCCGATCAGATCTAAGTCTCTTGATCTTTTTGCCTAGTTGGTTCTCAACTTCTGCTTTATATTTTAAGAACATTTCCTTAGCCTCATCTTTAGACCTTAGGAGGTAGATTTTTATATACCTAGAGTAGTCATCTACAAAGGTGATATACCACTTTTTCCCCCCTTTGCTCATTGTGTTCTTAAAGTCTGCTAAGTCCGAATGAATAAGCTCAAGTAGTTCTGTTGACCTTGCAGTTACTGATTTAAAGGGCTTCTTGGCAAATTTCGCCTCAACACATACTTCACATTTAGAACAAATTTCTGTGCTAACATTCGGAATTAGTCTCATATTCTTTAATCTGTTTAGCGATGTAAAATTAACATGTCCAAGTCTACCATGTCACAGATCAATAGACTCAACAATATAAGCAGAAGTAGAAGCATTTCCATTAGCATTAGAAACAATGTTCAAGACATACAAGCCATTGCTAAGATACCCTTTCCCAACAAACACCCCATTACGCAGAATCACAATTTTCCCAGCTTTCTGGTTCACCTCAAACCCAGCAATATCAAGCAAGCTACTGGAAACTAGGTTTCTACGAAGGGAAGGGACAAATAGCACATTGTTCAGACATAGAGATTTGCCAGAAGTAAATTTGAGAAGAACCTTTCCTTTACCCAACACCGCAGATGTAGCAGCATTTCCCATGAAGACTTGTTCACCAGCAGGAACATCCTCAAAGTCGTACATGAGATCTTTGTTGGCGCAGAAATGCCTAGTTGCTGCATTGTCCAGAATCCATTCGGTGTTGTTGGTAACTAGATTGGCCTCCACCGTCACTGCACAAAAAATCTCAGAATCCTCCGTTAGATTGGCTTGATTCTGTCCACTATTCTGTCCAGCGGGCCTTTGTTGGGATTGGATCGGTCCTTTCTTCTGTTTGCACTGATAAGCTTTGTGACCTGGTTTGCCACAAATAAAGCAGTGAATACTTTGCTTCTGGATCTCCTTAGCTGGCTTGTTGGATTGTTTCTGACGCCTAGATTGCTTCTGGTCCTTCTTGTTTTTTCCTTTGAACCTGTCCTTATTAGAGGGTACAGAAGATTCAACAATGTTAGCTTTAACAGAATTTAAGGACAAGGAAGTCATCTTATCTTTTAACCGATTTGCCTCTTCAGTCCTCATATGACTGATAAGTTGTTGAAGAGTAAGGTCCTTCTTCTTGTGTTTGAGGTGGTTCCTGTAATCAGCCCAGGACGGAGGGAACTTTTCGATCAAAACGTTGGCTTGAAGGATTTCACACATCTTCATTCCTTCGCCTAGAACCTCAGCACACAGGTTCTCATATTCGTGGACCTGTTCCATGATTGGTTTGTCGTCGACAATCTGGAACTGCAGCCATTTGCCAACCACGTACTTCTTTTTCCCAGCGTCATCTGCTCCATATTTGATTTCCAGTTTCTTCCATATCGTTTTTGCTGATCTGAAGTTGACGAACAGATCAAATAGCGGGTTCGTCATATTGTTCAGGATGTGACTCCGAGCCACCTTGTTGTCTTTCTCCAATTTTTTCAGCTCGGCTTCATCTGGTTTCTTGACAGGAGTCTTCGCAGGAGTGATCGCCAGGTCTGTCTCAGTCTCAGTTTCCTCAACAGTATCATCGTCGCTATCCAGGTGAGGAGAAGACAGTACATAGTCGATCTCCAATTGCTCGAGACAGAGCAGCAATTTTTGAGACCAACGTTTGTAGTTGGTTCCATCAAGAAGATCGAACCTATAAATTTCGAAGAGGGTTTTTTGTGGAACAGCCATTGATCAGATTAATCGCTTTTAAATTGTAGGAACAATATGTGATCAAGGCTGTGAGAGACGGACACAAGCTGAGCCGTGGAAGGACCACTGCCTTGAAAGCGATTACGGCTCGACCACGGTGCCAATCGAGAATGTCGGTCGCTCCCCAAGGTTAACTCAGCTAGCTTCTGAACACGTGCACTCGTGGCCAGGAAGCTTGGAGTATGTGAACTATATGCCCAGAGAGAACGAAGACAGGAGAGGAGAGGGAAGCGAGTTTAGCAGAGGAGAAGAGAAGCTGTTGATGGTGTGTTGTTCCAGGCACCAAGCAGACACCTTTTATAGTGGAACGGGGGGGCTGCTGGGATCAAAACTGCCCCTAAAAACGTGCCAGAAACAAGGAACGGCCAGCAGAAAGTGGTTGCGAGAATCACGGGCTGGCAACGGCTGGGTTGTTACTGGGAATCAAAGATGGGTTAGGATATGGACGGCGAGAACCCGGTGACCGTTGCGAAAAAACCGCGAGCGAGGAAAACTCGCAAAAAGAAAAAAAACCGGATTCAAAACCGACCCGACCCACGAACCCGCGACACGCGCCGCGCCCAGCCCGGACCGGCCGGACGGATGGCGGCGGCGGCGCGCGCGCGCGCGTGTGGGGCCCAAGCCCATACCTCCTTCCATAAAACCCACTCACAAGCCAATACACTAAGCCCAACAAGTAGTGGAATATTTAAACCACTAACACTCTCCTTATTCCTCCTATGTGGGACAAAGGAGAGTTTGAAAGAAAAAACACTCTTATTGCCTTTACCACTTTCCAACCATGTCCAACAGATTGTAGGTGGAGCTTTTAGTGATGGGAATTTGTGGTTGAGTTATGAGATGGTTGAGTTAGCCCTGCATAGGCCGCAGTGGCGGCAGAGGAGGAGGAGGAGGAGGAGGAGGAGGAGGAGAAGGGGTTGACGCGGTGGGAAGTGGCGGGGTTGAATGCCCACGGCGGAATCAGCGGCTGTGCCCTTATGATGTGGTTGAGTTAGTCCTGACCTTGATGGATGGTATGTGAAGGGGTCTGCGGTGGGTGTTTGGTACTGCTGCATGGCTGTGTTTGTGTGTCTATAGAGAGAGAGAGAGAGAGAGAGAGAGAGAGAGAGAGATTATAGGGTAAAAGAGGAAAGGAAGAAGGAAGAAGAAAGGGAAGAGAAAGGTAAACACATCTTACTTGATGGGTGTTTATTATTCCTCATTGTTAGACCTGGGTTAGATACCCTTGTGAGGCTCTGATACCGGTCGTTAGGATCGAGGTAAAAGATAGTCTAGTATTTGCAGCGGAAGATGTAATTATCGGGATGTATAAATTGAGAAGAAATATAACAAGATCAGTAATTAAAAGATAGAGAGTATAAAGACACACGATTTATGTGGAAACCCAAATCGGGAAAAAACTACGGACGGCAACGGAGCAATAATCCACTAGTATAAGGGGAGAGATTACAAGAGAGATCCCAAGGGGCTATATAACGCAAGGGGATCGACGGCAAGATCACAAGGGGTTAATAGCATAGGCTATATAACGCAAGGGGATCGATGGCAAAATCACAGGGGGTTAATAGCGCTACGGGATATACTGAAGACAAAATAACTCTCTAAAGGACTCTCACAACCTAGGGATGGGTAGAGGTGAAGAATGCTCTATGTGTGTGTTTGTCGTATGCTGTAAGTGTATAGGTTGATAACAACCTATATTTATAGGATAAACTCCCTATAAACCTAACTTGACTCCCACTCCAATTAAATTTGGAATCTAATACAATTAGGAAACCTAACATAATAAGGAAACCTAAATAATATCCTAATACAATTAGGAAATAAATAATTGTGAGATCAAGAGGCTGATTTTGGGCCATAAACCCAACACTCATCATCTTATTTTGATTTTAAATTTCTACCCAGATAGCATAGGGCACTTGCAGATTGGGTGGATCAATGGAAAATTAGGTGTTGTAGGCATTGCAATGGAAAAAGGTGTTGGATTAATGGAAAGTTTGTAGTATAAATTTGCATCTTTGGCCATGCTAGCAGAGAGCTGACTGGAGAAAGGGGGAGAGGGAAAAAATGAGAAGCTTCATTGAACTAGTCATGAGTTTGAAGAGAGCTTTTTAATTAGATTTCTTTACAGGCAATGACCAGTTAATCTTTAGGAGAATGGTATGTTTGACAAAAGTTTTTACTAGTAATGGTAAAATTGGTAAAAAAGAACCTAGAGTGATACATTTGACAAAAAATAAAAAGTTGAATGGCATAGACAATTTCGTTGGAATTTCAAGCACAGAAAATAGTCAATTTCGTTGGAATTTTAACCTTGATAATTAGTTCTGGAGCTCTGCTTCGCTTTCGACTATCTTCTCTATTTGCGCCAAGTATCAACCAAATTTCCGATGGGTTTCCCAAGAAATTCGTGCAACTCATTTGAAATTCAAGTAGAGCAAACAATTTACATGAATTCAACCACCACAATCAAAGTTGGGAGTTCGCAAAACCCTAAATATTGAACTTTCTATGAGTTGTGGGGAAGGCTATGATTAGCAATAAGCCAATAACTATGATCATTTGTCTTTTCCGACATTTTCCATGAAATTAGCAACAACCACTGCTACAAGAAAAATGATCTAGGCCAACAAAAAAAAAAATCGGAGCCTAAATGAAATATCTGCCGCCTTTGCATCAAGGCTACCAAAAATCATCACAATTTTCTTCGCTTCTTCCCCGCCGTCCTTCATCATGGCGACCACCTAACTACAATTGCTGATGACTTTTTGAATTTTGGCAACAATTGCATTTTGTCACCAATTTTCTACCTTCAGCTATAAATATGGGCTAAGATTACTTTTACGAATTATGGGCTAGGATTACTTTTGTCAAACATTTTCAACTTTAGGCCACAAGTAAGTCGACATGATATATCTGCATTGAGCTACTACTCTATCTATTCATATTTTAAATTTAGGGACAAATTTGGTTCAACATTGAAGAAACACAGTCGAGCTCTGAGGCCTTCCACAGCTAGTTCAGTGACGACCTTCACCGCCGCGCTACTGCAATACCTTTGTTTGAAAGAGCAAATTTAGGGAAGTATTCTGAATATCTCTAAAATATTTCCAACATATGTCCAGAATAATATCTAGTGATTGTGATATGTATCATTGCAGAAGATCATTACAAAATGGCAAGCTTAAAGATCCTAAAGAATCAAGATTAGAAGATCAACACAAAGATGGAAGGGATCAAGCATATATAATGATCAAGCATATCTTCACAAGATCAAGCATATATGGACGGCAAGCGTAAAGATCCTAAAGAATCAAGATTAGAAGATCAACACAAAGATGGAAAGGATCAAGAACTAAGAAAACTTCAAAGTAGTCGTTATATTGGAATCTCAAGCATATATATAAAGCTTGGCTGTCCTCCTCTCTCAAAATAATGATTCCAAGTAAGATAAATCGTGTGTAGAATTTTTGTGATAGAGTGTAGGTACTTGGTTGTGAGTAGTGAGTTGTGTAACCAGAAGGTGTGTTATAGTGAGACCTCAGAGTCGTATAGCTAAAGTGAGTGAGTGACCTAACTTTAGTGAGTTCAAGGCATTCTTCCTGCCTCAACTGTGAGGCCGATGCTGTAGAATTTCATCCTGAATCTTCTGCCCTTGTAAGCATCTGTTGAGGACCTCACAGTCCATGATTGTGCCGAATTTGTAACCTCCTCTATTTTCTAACACTTTATGTTTATCAATAAAGAAGTATTATTCAGATATATAAGTGCTATTGACGTTCTTCTGTTGATTAAGTGCATAATTTTTATACAACCCTATTCACCTCCCCTCTAGGGTTATTTCAATTGGTATAAGAGCAGGTCCACAAATTCAAGAGTTTAACTACTCGTGGAAAAGATCATCGCCGCTATCAACACAAATGAAGCTCCTCAAGGATGCGCATGGACAATAGCTCCACTACTTACTGGAGAAAACTACAAGTCATGGAAAAGATAAATGGAGGTCTTCCTTAAGGACCAAGATGAGGACCTCTGGATTGTGGTTACAGAGGGAGATTATCCTACTCCCACGAAGAAGAACAATGTTGGTCAAGATGTCCCAAAGAAAAGAACTGAAATGAACAATAAAGAGCTGGAGCCATTGAGATAAAAATACTCATGCCCTTAACTTGATCTATTGCAGTTTAAATTCGAATGATTTTGAACGTGTATCTAACTGTGAAACTGCGAAGCAGGTTTGGGATTACTTGATAACCTCATATGAAGACACAAGTCAAGTCAAGGACACCAAAGTAGATATCCTTGTCCAAAAGCATGAGGCCTTCAGAATGGAAGAAAATGAGACTATTGAAGAGATGTTCAAAAGATTCAGCAACATCACCAACCACCACATATTACTAGGAAAAACCTATCCAAATGAGGAACAAGTTAGAAAGGTCCTCTGATGCCTGCTTAGAAGAAAATGGGGTCGAAAAGTCACAGCCATTGAAGAAGCTCAAGATCTCAAGGTCCTCAAGCTGGAAGAACTCATTGGAAAACTATTGGCCCATGAGATCCAATTGAATGACCTCTCAGAACCCAAGGGAATTTCCCTCAAGGCAGTACGTGAATTTGACATTAAGTTAGATGATGATGAGGAATATATAATGGCAATGATAGCTAGAGGGTTCAGAAGATTATTAAAGAAAAATCCGACATTTCGAGAATATATCAAGGATGGACAAAACAGAAAGGCAACCTCAAAATGTAAGGCCTTAATAAAAGAAGAATTTGACCCATTTATTTGTTTTGGTTGTGGCAGCTCAAAACACCTTGTGAAGGACTGCCCTCACGCGAGAAGAAACAAAGACAAGAGAAACAGTCGGCCTCAACGGCAAAACCATAAGGTAATGATGGCAACATGGAGTGATAGTGATTCCAGTAAAAGCAACAGTGAGGTAGAAGAAATAACAAATATATGCCTGATGGCAAACGCAAGTGAGGATCAAGATCCAACCTAATCTCATAACGAGGTAAACTTTGACGAGCTCCTCACGCTTCCCTCTTCGCACCTTGCTCACAATTATTTCATCTTTTCAAATATTCTAGATCCTTAATAGAAAGAGTCAAGCATCTCACGAAGCATGTTAATCATCTGAACGAAAGCATAGAGAGCTTGAAAACCAGAAATGACCTCTTAACAACTGAAAATGTTAGACTATCCATAGAGGTCAAAGACTGCTATAAGGACATCACTCAATTATCCAACGAGGCATTCACAAATTCTCATCCCTACCAAAAGCAAACCATCCTTCCCACACCTAATACACCACCTCTTAAAGACTATCGGTCCAAAAGTCCTCCATTCAATACCAACAAAGGACCTCTCCTTCCTACACCAAATATTCTATCCCTACAAAGAACACCATCATAGAGGCCCTCCAACAGCAAATAAAATAAGGACCTTAACAACTCCCCTGTCTAAAGGAACCAGACCTCCACACATCACTAACATTTGGGTCCCAAAGACCTCTCTACAATAATCTCATCCTTGGTCAGAGACCAAGAAAGGTATAGTGTCCTCTATTGCAGGTATGCCTCAAATACATTACCAGAGATCTAACCAAGTTTTGCAAACTAAAAATCAACAAGACTAGAAGAGTGACCTTTGGAGACAAAAGCCAAGACAAGATCCTAGACATTGGGAAGGTTGCGAAACAACTCCACCCGCACTATCTGAGGGGGAGCCTTCTACCATGAGGACCTCAACCTTTGCACAAGTTGTCAAATTGAGGGGGAGTCCTATCATCCCTCCTTCCCACATGTGGTCCCTCTCCACCTACTAGGTATGTCAACTCTGTGCATGTCTGGACCTCTGATGCCTTCATCAGAATGTCCTATCAGGCACCTCACAATTCAAAATGGGTCCGGTCAAAGACGTCTCACTAACTCTCCCATAGGTAACTCAAATTCTTCCCTTTTACCTTTCTCCTCTCCTCCCTCTCTCTTCCTCTCTTCACTTTATCCACACAATTTAGTGCTTGTACTCTCTTATTTACTTCTTGTCTGAAAGACAAAAAGGGGGACAATTTTACCATGGCCTAAATCGCTCTACCCCATCCCCGCTACTCTACATATCATTATCTATTATGCTGTCTATACGTGCTATACTTGCAAATTTTGTCTTTCAAACAAAAATGAGATTGAAGAAACACTGCCCAGCTCTGAGGCCCTCCACAACAAGTTCAGTAAGGACCTCCACCGCTACTGCAATACTTATGTTTGAAAGAGCAAATTTAGGGAAGTATCGTAAATATCTCTAAAATATTTCCAGCATATGTCCAGAATAATATCCACTGATTGTGATATGTATCATTACAGAAGATCATTACAAAATGGCAAGCTTAAAGATCCTAAAGGATCAAGATTAGAAGATCAACACAAAGATGGAAAGGATCAAGCATATATAGTGATCAAGCATATCTTCACAAGATCAAGCATATACGGTCGGCAAGCGTAATGATCCTAAAGAATCAAGATTAGAAGATCAACACAAAGATGGAAAGGATCAAAAATTAAGGAAACTTCAAAGTGACCGTTATATTGGAACCTCAAACATCTATATAAAGCTTGGTTGTCCTCTTCTCTCAAAATAATGATTCCAAGCAAGATAAATCATGTGTAGGAATTTTGTGATAGAAAATTCTGAGTGTAGCTACTTGGTTGTGAGTAGTGAGTTGTGTAACCAGAAGATGTGTTCTGGTGAGGACCTCAGAGTCATGTAGCTAAAGTGAGTGAGTGACCTCACTTTAGTGAGTTCAAGCCATTCTTCCTGCCTTAGTTGTGAGGCCACTGCTGCAGAGTTCATCATGAATCTTCTGCCCTTGTAAGCATCTGTTGAGGACCTCACAATCCTTGACAGTGCCTAGTTTGTAACCTCCTCTTTTTCTAACACTTTAAGTTTATCAATAAAGAAGTATTATTCAGATATATAAGTGCTATTGACGTTCTTGTTTGTTGATTAAGTGCAGAATTTTATACAACCCTATTCACCCACCTCTAGGGTTATTTCAAACACCTTATAATTACCATTAGCCTACAACTTAGAGCTGGGAAAAGCTGACACGACACGATTACCGACCTGAACCTAACACGATATTAAACGAGTTTAGGTAGAAATTTTCAACCCGTTTAATTAAATGGGTTGACACGGTAAACCCGTTTAATTAAATGGGTTAGGTTCAGGTCAGGATTTTCGACACGAAAAAATACCTACTTAACCCGTTTAATTAAGCATGTTAAATGGGTCAAATCGTTTGCTCGGTAATTGTTACCTAATTATACCGTTTATCAATAAACTTAGGTGAAAGTTCCAGTTAATACTCTTTGAAATATGCGCAAGACTTTGTAATTTTAACTTATATTCATATTTGACTATGAATTAAAAGACATCTATTTATATATAACTCGAATTATATTACCACGCAAATTGTGGAGTATGATATGTCATTAATTCGATCCCACAATGAGTTGTTTTGTATAAATGAGTTAATGGTTAAACAGGTATATTGGCAAATTTATTCTAACATGTTTACTTAAATGGGTAAACAGGTCAAAATAAGGTCAACCCGTTTAAAAATTAAACGGTAAACAGTTTCAATTTTTAACCCGTTTAATAAATGGGATAAGTTCAGGTTGGAGGATTTTGAACCCGTTTAAGTTTGACACGAACACGAACACGACTCGACCTGACTTATTAGCCAGCTCTACTACAACTGCATCTTTGTCACCCTAACCTCAACTTTTGGCTACAATATATCCAATGCCCGCTACAATTGTATATTTACTAGAAAAAAGAGAAATTTTATGTCCGCATATTCGGTCAAATCAGTCAATATCAAAATTTGGACGACAAATCTAAGTCCAGATCCGATTTTTTCCGGGTCGGACAATTCAGGTAATTCGGGTCAGACAAAATTTTGCCAGCTCTAATAAAACGAGCCAAAATGAACGCATATCTATGTCAAAAGTATGAAAATTCATTTCTCTATCTCCACAAAAAAAAAAAATATTCATCATGAATTCATGATTCATGAAAATAGCTTCTCCAACTCAATCTTTTATTTTGACGAAAAGTAAAATTTTCATTACTAAGGGGACTTCGGATGTGGGAACGGAAGATATATACAACTTTGGCCATGTTCTTTTTGAATGTAGAGAAAGTATAGGTAAGAAAAAGTTAGATAAGATAACCAGTGGAGGTAGGTAATTGTAACATAAACTATTTCTTTTTCATTTTACAATAAATTATGTGGATTGAATAAAATTTTAAATGTAAAGTACCTACAAGTATGTCATGTTCTTTTGGTAAGTCAAGGTAAAGTGAAGTAAGATAAAATTTATGATATGTGGGAATTTCATAGAGAGAAATCAAAGGAGCATATTGATAGCAGTGATGAACATGAAAATGATGAAAGAGATCCGATAGGGCCAATAAGTCAGGATGAAATAGAAGAAACATTTGTCATGCTCCACGACATGACTAATGCTAAAGCATTTAACATAATCAATGAATTAGAAAGGCTTGGGGGTGTTGAAATTAGTGAATCGCCATAACTTCTTGAAAAAAAATTCGACATATTAGTAAGAGATGTTGTGAAAGAGCTATTTCCAAGTTGTGAGAAATTGTCTAAGTTAGAGTTTATGGTACATCTTCTTCATATAAAGTATATGTGATTGGAGCGTGTAGACATCGGGATTTGGTACATAAATATATAGCATTCCTATATAAAAATGAAGCAGAAATAAAGAAGAAGAAGTCGGTCAATAATCTAATTCAGATACGAGATTTTGGCATAGATTTTTTATAAATGTAATTTTTTATTATATCTTTTTATGTATTTTTGGTTAGAAAATAAGGAAATTAGGGAAGTCGAAGCCAAAAGACTCGCACGCATCAACTCTATATGCACGAGTTTATGTGGGAATTGCATGCACAACTTTTATGTAATTAAAATAATAAATCCATCCATGCATACCATGCATGAGCTACGTAAAAGTAACATGAAAAGAATCTCCAAGAGGTCTCAAGATCAAAGCCTAGCAAAAACATTCAAAAACATCTCATATGCATCAAATAAAGCCCCACCGTCCAAAAGTGTGAACGGGCCAATGTCAAAGTCTTCCTTTCACATTTCATCGTCCAAGAATGCATGAAAGAAGATGAGATTCATCCTCCCCCATTCTCTAGGCCGATCGGCCTTAAAGACGTCCACACATGGGTTAATTCACCATGTTCTACTGTCCACCCAAAGACACCCCCTTGCCACCATGGATTTTGTGCCAAGTTGACTACGAATGTAGAGAATGCATGCATGTACATGTATGTTCATCCTCTCTTGAAGCCTCCTAAAGCCTATAAATACCCCTCTTGCCAAAGCCAAACTCACCAATTCACTCAATCATCCACCCACTCTCTCATCACTCATCCATTCTCCAATTCTCTCATTCTTTCATTCCTCTCATAATCTCCTTTCTACCATCTTCTTCCTCTAAACTCTACTACATTCTTACCACCACCGTCTCTATATCTCCACTCTCCTAAACCTATAATCCTTACTCTTTCCATCCCCCAATCAATCATTCAATCATTCATCCATTCTTCCCTCTACACTTCCATTCTCTTATTCTAATCTCTCTAATCTCTCCATTCTAGTTATCATTCTACTACCCTTTTTCTATCACTTTTCTACCATTTTCTTATCATCCTAATCTCCATATCTTCATTTTCTTAAATCTCTAATCCATACTCTCATACTATCGCCCACCATTCTTACAAAAACTTCTATAAAACCTCCCAAAAATATCACAAAACTATCCTAAAAACCCACAAAAAGAGTTCCTTTTTCCTACCTTTTTCTATTCTTCTCCATCACTTTCCTACCATTATTATCTCCACTCCTTTAAGCCCCTTTATCTACATTCCCATCTTACCTTCCATAAATCCCTAAAAGCTCCTCATGTAATCCAAAAACCTCACAAAAAGCCCCTTTTCTACCATCTTTTTACTCTCCTTTTCCATATTCTTTCAATCCACTTTTGGCACTATTTTGGCATCTTCAAGAGGGTGATTCAAGGCATTCAAAGGAGTTACAACAAAGGCTAGGCAAGGCTTCCCACTAAAAAGGCACAATGTAAACTCTTATATGTTTCCCTATTATGTAAATAAAGTGTACATGTTGTATTTTCTTTCATTCTTATTTTTGCATGTTGAATGAAATAATTCTATAAAGTTTCCATTCATCTTTCTTCCGAACTTTATTAAAAGAACATTTTAAACTTTTACTAGAGTCTTTCCTTTTGTGAGAGGCGGATGCTTAAGGTTTTTACTTTTCGAGTTCGTAGTCGCCTTACCCCCGAATCCATTCTTGGGTTTCGCACGCGGAGTCTCTCTTGTTTTCTTTTTGGTTTCGTTTTGGCTTTTTCCCTTAAAAAGTCTAGTGGCGACTCCCATTTCGAACCAAAACACATCGGAGGTTACATAGACTATTGTAAAACATGGTTTTACAATATACCAATGTAACTTTAAGGCGTTCTTATATTTCTAAATAATATTTGCATATATCGTTTTTTCCGAGCCTAACATTTTAATGAGCAAATTGAGTTAAATTTAGAAGTGTTTGGAACAAGTGGATGTTCACTCTTAAAGGTTTAATTCAAGGACTCATAAAATGCATAAGTAAATGGACAATGATTTTACGAAGTATTATTCATGAAATGTACGATTAATTCCTTAAAGAGTTTTTAAAGGTTAAACCCTGGCACAAACCACCAAATCACACCCCAATCCGCGTGGACGTTCGGAAGCTCGAACGGCGAGGAAAAATGTCCACAGGATTTTTGGCGACTCCACTGGGGAGTTTTTTCTTAAAGTGGGTAAAACTTGAAAAAACGTTTAGTATGCTTTAAAATTTTTGGAAGGAAAATAAATTTTTACTTTACATTATTAAGTCATTCATTTTAGGCATAATGCAGTGCATTTTTCGGGGCACTCCCTTAACATGTAATATTACATAAGAGCACGTAAATCGGCGGTTTAGGTTTTTTTCTTTACACCGAAAGAGCATTAGTCACCACATCCACACATGCATCACTCTACGAGCTCTCCACTTGAGCCTCCAAGCGCAACACCCCACACATTCGAGTTGCCTTTACAACAAGAATGCATCGGGGCGAGTACATGAGCCACTAAGCCTTATCCAGCCAATAAACTCGTTTGTACATAGAGCCTTGATTTAGGATACCCTTTGTTCATATGTATGTTATGTGCTATGTGTTTAAATTCGTTGTAAAGAGTTGACCCAAGTTTAGAAGTGTTGTTCTAGTCCATACAGTAGTCATTGGGCTGAGAAGAGTCATATTTACCAACTAAGCTAGTTAACCTCCTAAATTATGGTTAACCTAGTGGTTCGGCCCATCTATCTATAGAGGTTAATTATCTTGGTTCATAAAGTAAACTCAACTCGCCTTTGATGGTTCTACATGGCCCTTAACAACACTTTCTTAACAAAAGGTCCAAAAATCTACCTAAAAGTCCAAACAAAATCAGTGGATAAAGTCCTAGAATGCATAATAATCACCGGGATAGAGTAAATTAATTTATCGAGTTAATTATCGAATCTGTCACACTTATGGGTGGCCCGGGGTCAGGCCCAACCATATCTGATTTGGCAATTAAGTACATAAATCATTTAATTTATAACTCGCCCGTTGTTTGCTTTATTCAGTCCTTTATGATACCTGCTTTCCGGTAATTAAATAAATAAAAAAATGAAGTAGAAAGAAGGGTCGTCGGTCCTGTCAATCGTTATTTTAGTCCGCATGACAGTCAACATGGCTCGAATTAAGTCTGAGTCGGTAGCCCAAATTACGAATTCTCCTTATAACGGTCGGCTTGTGGATGGGGCCCATCCGAATTGAGAAACATTGATTTTTGCTCCTTGACTTAGGCCTGATTCGCCATGCTTAACTTTATTCGGCCTCTTGTAATGATTAGTTGTCCTTAAGTCCAAAAAAATCTGACTAATAAATCAAATAAAGTTAGCGGGTAATGTCTTAGACTGCGTAATAGTCACTAGGTTTGAGTAAATTGATTTATCGATTTAATTATTGAATCCATCATACTTATGCGGCCCGTGGTAAGACTCAACCATACTGGATTTGGCAATTGATTCTATAAATTAATTATAACTCGCTTATCGTTGACTTTATTCAGTCCTCTACATTATCTGCTTTCCCGAAGTAAATAAATAAAACTTGTTGTACCACATGTTTGAGTTTGTTGAGTCTTTGTTAGGTGTAATTTGTGTTTGAGTATGTTGTGTCTTTGTAGGTGTTTGAGTTTGTTGTTTCTTTGTTAGGTGTAAATATGTGTTTGTGTAAATACATGTTTGTATTTGTTGTGTCTTCGTTAAAGTCGGACCTAATTTTGAGATACTGTTTTAGTCCGCATAATAATCATTGGGTTTGAGAAGAAATGAGTTTATAAACTCAATTAATTAACCTTAAATTTTATGGTCGGCTAGGTTAATTAACGTTGTTTATCGATTTATTTTAACGCACCTTTGATGATTTTATTCGGTCCTTCTCAGTATTCTCTTATTTTAGGTCCAAAGAAAATGATTAATAATTAAACAAAGTCAGTGTGTGTTGTTCTAGCCCGCGTAATAGCCTCAAGGTTAGAGAAAATAAAATTATAAACTTGATTATTAAGTCTAAACAAAATCCATGGTTGGCCCGTTGGTAAGCCCATCCATGTTGGATTTAATAATCAAGTTTATAAGTCTCTCTTAACTCACCTTTTGATGGTTTTATTCGGCCCTTTATGACATCCACTTTTCTTGAGTTAAATAAATAAATATGTTGGGTCTTAAAAAAAAAAAAAGAGTGTTTAAATAGAAGTTAGGCTGTCAGTGTGTCGAGCATTATTCTAGTTCGTATAATAGTCAACGCAGCTTGAGTTAACACAAGTTTGTTAGTTCAAATAACGGATTCTCCTTAAAATGGTCGGCTTGCGGATAAGCCCATCTGAATTGAGAAAAACTCACTTGCACTTTCCAACTTATGTCAACTCGCTATGTTTGACTTTATCTAGCCCTTTATAATGCTCTTGTTGTAAAAAGTGTTGTTGTTTAGAGTCATATAGGAGTTAGAACACGTAAACATGTGTCATAGTTGAGTCGTTTCTTGAGTCAGAGCATAGGTGTCTTGCACATTAGGAGGTATCATATATGGTCTAGTAGGCCTGAGTCATAGGTGAGTCTTTTCTTGATTCAACATGTATCTGTCAGTTTTAGGAAGTCTTGTGTAAACCCAGGTCATGGGTAAGTCTTTATTTTAAGAGTCATGATATGAGTGAATTTTTCTCTAGAAAGTCTCAAATAAGGTCTAGGATGAGTCTTTCTGTTAGTGTCTGCATGTAAGTGTCTTGCATTCTATGGAAAGTACCATATAAGATCTACGATGAGTCTTTGTATTAGCATCTGCATGTAAGGGTCTTGCATTCCTTAGGAGGTCTCATATAGGTTCAAAGGGCATGCAAACCCAAGTCATGGGTGAGTCTTTGTTTTAGAGTCAACATGTGTGTTAATTTTTAGGAAGTCTATTTAACCCGCGTCATGGGTGAGTCGTCTTCTTTGAGTTAGCATGTAAGTGTTTTTCACCCTTTAGGATTTCTCATACAAGGTATAAGTCATGGGTAAATCTATGTCTAGAGTCATCATGTAAATGTCTGTCTTTTTTTAGAAGTCTAGTGTCAACCCATGTCATGGGTGAGTCTTTTCTCATGTTGGTATATCATGTGAGTGTACTTTTTTTAGGAAGTCTAATCTAAACCCATGTTATAGGGTCAACATATAGCATTTAAACTTTAGGAAGTCTCATATAGGGTCTATGTCATATATGAGTCTTTCCATGAACCGACATGTGTGTTTCATTTTTAGGGAGTCCAATATAAGTCCATATCATAGGTAAGTCTTTTCTCGAGTCAGCATAAAGTATCTTTCATTTTTTTAAGGAAGTCTCATATTGGTCATTTAGGTCATACATGCATTAGGATGAGTTTTACTTCATTTGTCTAGTGTCAGGGTCAAGCTTGAGTCAGCAATCAAGGGAATTTTCAGGATGACAGGAAATTCTACAACTACCATAAATCCCAAAGGGTACTACACTGAGGTTTGTTAAACTTTGGAGATCATATGATGGAGGACATGATCTAGTCCGGGAAACTACCGTTACCAGAAGTAACACAAAGGACCAGATAGAACATGGATCATGGATTCCTTGTGCCAAGACAGGGAGGGCACCCCATCAAAGGAGCTTTAGAGTTAGCAAGGTTCCTGGTTGTCACGCATTTTGCTTCTGGAGTATGTTAGAGTTAAGAGTCAGTTCTTAGTTCATTTCTTGAATTCAGTTGCTCTTGTTGCGATTTATTAAACAGAGTTTCGTGCTTGTGTTTTTTGACTTGAGTTGAAAAGTTCTCTCATCCATCCAAACCAAGTCTAACAAATTCACCTTCTCTTATCCTTCCATTTTTGTCTTACACCTCGTTCCCATCCCTGTTTTTTGAATTCAGGGTTAGAGAAATAAAGAGAGAAATTCAGAAAAAAAATAGACTTAAAAAAAAAGTGAAAAACTATAGAGTGACCGGTTTGAAAACCTCATTGAGGCAAATCAGGCAAAAGGAGAAAATAAGATTGATGAAAGAAGCAAGCATGCTCCTCCCATCCAGCAGGCTGAGCATAAGGAGAGAGTGTTGTCAGAAAAGACCAAGTCCAATAATCTCTCGAAAGTGAATGCTCCTCATTAGAAATCTGGCAACGTAATCAAATGCGGTGAGGACAGTGGGCTTCAACCCAGCCTTCATTTCACTACATATATTACGTTCCTCTTTTCATCCAATCTCAACTTACCACCTACCACTTACATTTTGACCTTGTAATCAAACCTCTACCTTTTCGAAACCCTTTCCTCCATTAACCAAATCGAAAAGGTGTGCGATGACCAAAGAATAACATGAGTTAACCCATGAAGAAGTTGAAAAAAAGAGAGCTAAAGAAAAAATGAAAAAAAGAAGAAACAAAAAAGATAAAGCAAAAAAAAAAAGAGTAGGGAGAGTTCTTAGTTGGTCCACCAACATGGGGTCGACATGAGTCGACACTCTTGTCCCTTAAGCACTTTGTTTGCGTATGGAAAAACCTGTGCTGGGAGAGTAAACCCCCTTTTGGGTCGTCAATATCTCGAAACATGCCAACTGAAAAAAAAAAGAGTTGAGAGGAATAAAAAATAGAGAGAGAAGAAAAAAGAGGAAAATGAAGAACAAAAAAGGGAGGAAGACAAAAAGAAAAGAAAAAGAAAGGGGAGAGAATAAGAAACTAGAAGGCGGAAATAAGAGTCAAGCACACCAAAAAATCTAATTGACCTTTTTGATCTCAAACCTTCATCTCATCATCCATGTACCTCATCAAACTTTACAGTCTTCAATAACCTTCACATACCTTCATAACCATTCATAACCTTCCTATGAACCCTCAACCATCTGTTTCAATCATTAAGTCTTCCTCGAGGCACTAACCCTTCATAGCTGCGCTTATAGAATTACGACTGGTCTGATTCCACCTTGGATACGTAGGAAAACTTCTTCGAGGCCCGGCCCGATACTTTTCACTTTAGATAGCATCTGTCATTGACTGGTCTTTGACAGAATAAATAAAAAAAAAGAGAATAAAAAGCTAGTCTGAAAACCCACTTGGGTGGGCTAGGAAAAGGAGAGGAAATCCTGGACTCTATCACTACCATCAAGTTTCCATTTTCTTTCGTCAGACTTGAACAACATTCCATCCAACTATATTCCAACCTTTTCCCAAGAGATGATGTTTATCCCTTTTAACCATCTCTCCTCCTTTTTTAAGACACGATCATCCTTAAGTGTCTCTTTATCCCATTCATAAATAAATCCTCATATACCATCTCTTTCATGACACATGCATTCTTAAGTGTCTCTTTATCCCATTCATTGATAAATCCTCGTCTTCCATTTCTTTCACCAAACATCTTATAACCAACCTTTTCAAGACTTTTCATCACATCTCACCCTTTGAGGATTTTTCAACTCGGTCATTATTGCAAGTATCAGGTTCTATTCTTAATGCCCACTCTTAGCACACCTGAGTGTGGTCATTTCTCAGTAAGAGCAAAATTCGTCCGCATCGGATCAGCGACTAACTCGCAACTACATTATCATTAATAGACTTAGAGACAAGCTACTCTAAACTGGGGGCTCGCGCTACCTTTGTGACATCATTCACCGGAGATAGCTTCTAAAGAGGGACACCTACTCCCTATTCTCCAAGGTCCTAGATCTTCATTCTCATTGGTGTCCTAATAGTGGTATCAAAAGAAAAAGAAAGAAAAAGAAAAGAAGAAAAAAAAAGAAAAAAGAGAAAAAAAGGAAATAAAAAAAAGAAAAAAAAAGAAAAGAGAGGCTAACTGACAGGCCCTAAACATATCAGGTCTATGTATCGCAAGTGTACGGGTCTGTGTAGTAATAAAATATCGTTCTCTCTCAAGGATTTGTGTTCAACTACGCACTAAACTAGTTCACTACAAAGGATGCTAGGTCGATCAAAGTTTTATGGTAAAGATTTAGAAAACTAAACTAACGAAGCAGGAATTTTTAGGGTTCTAACAGATAATTAAAAGCGTTCATGGGAGCCCACTCTAGTCAGTCAATCAATTAGTCAACAATCCCGGTTTAAAGTAACAAGATAGTTCGGGGTCTATAATCTTTCTAGGCCTTTTCACAGCAATCTTTCGATTCGAAGTGAGTTAGAGTGATTAAACTAAACATTATTTCTAACTAATTAGTCATATCAAAGATAAGAACTGATTATAACCGACCCTTGGCAAGAATCATTATTTTGAACTATTTTCAAAGCCTATTCAATCTACATCTTTCCAATTCAAGATTCAAAATTTCGTCATATTATCAAGAATTTATTACCAAGTAAAAGGCGGTTAGCCAAATTTTACTATGACAGACGAATTACGAAGATTAAACGAATAAAGGAATAACTTCACACCGAGACTTTATTCATTAATAATCAATAGACATCGAGTTTATCCCCCAAATAAAGGGATTTAGCTTCTAACAATGCTAGAAATAAACAACACACAAACTGAATTTAAATTAGAAAATAAGAGAAAAAGCAGAAATAACCGAGTGTTTGAAGTGGCGGAATCGATCTCTTCGTGTCACCCGAATCGATCTTTTTCGTATCCTTCAATCAATACAATAATCTAAACTACTAATAATCCTGAGGAAGAAAACTGGAAAGAAACTATCTAAGAACTACTCTGAAAGCTCTCTCTAATATTCGATGGTGTCTTCGATATGTCTAACAGCAGGTGGAGGAGTCTTTTTATAGGACTCGTTTAGGGCACAAAACGCCGGCAGCATTTGGCATGTGAGACTTGTTCTCCGTGTCTAGGCGCTGGCAGCGCCTAGTTTACAGTGGCAGCGTTTGAAGTCTTCGCCACCACTTGGCAAGAATCATTATTTTGAACTATTTTCAAAGCCTATTCAATCTACATCTTTCCAATTCAAGATTCAAAATTTCGTCATATTATCAAGAATCTATTACCAAGTAAAAGGCGGTTAGCCAAATTTTACTATGACAGACGAATTACGAAGATTAAACGAATAAAGGAATAACTTCACACCGAGACTGTATTCATTAATAATCAAAAGACATCGAGTTTATCCCCCAAACAAAGGGATTTAGCTACTCACAATGCTAGAAATAAACAACACACAAACTGAATTTAAATTAGAAAATAAGAGAAAAAGCAGAAATAACCGAGTGTTTGAAGTGGCGGAATCGATCTCTTCGTGTCACCCGAATCGATCTTTTTCGTATCCTTCAATCAATACAATAATCGAAACTACTAATAATCCTGAGGAAGAAAATGGAAAGAAACTATCTAAGAACTACTCTAAAAGCTCTCTAAAAGCTCTCTCTAATATTCGATGGTGTCTTCGATATGTCTAACAGTAGGTGGAGGAGTCTTTTTATAGGACTCGTTTAGGGCACAAAACGCTGGCAGCGTTTGGCATGTGAGACTTGTTCTCCGTGTCTAGGCGCTGGCAGCGCCTAGTTTACAGTGGCAGCGTTTGAAGTCTTCGTCACCACTTGAGATCTCTGCGGTATTGGTGGCGCCAAATGCCTCCTATTCCGCTCAAAATTGGGCCGGGCCTTGAGCTTGGGCTGTTGGTTCTCCTTCAATCTTTCTTTTCTTCAACTTTCTTTTGATTTTCTTTGTATTTTCTCCCTTTATTCATCAACTCTCCATGCTTTTGAGTGTATTTTCAATATTTCTTGTAAAATGTACCAATCCCGCAACCAAGTGAAGAAGTCACAGAAATTGATATAGAAACATGGAATTCCGGGTATAAAAAGCATGAAATATATGTGATTTGAGCCCTAAAAATACTATATAAAAATCACTTATCAAATCCCCCCATGCTTAGCTCTTGCTTGTCCCCAAGCAAGTTAGAAATAAAAACAAGATGAAAAGGGCTCAAACTGGGAAAATAGGACTTAAGAAGAAAGAGATGTGACAAGAGTTTTCGATAGGGTTAAAAGAATAAAATTTTAACACACTCTCAGGCTAACCAATCAAACATATTAATTTCAACATGCAGTCACCAAGATTAGTCTGGAAGAGAACAAAATTCAATTCAAAATAGATATGAAGAAGTTTTCGAAACCTAAAGGGGAGAATAAGTACTTCATATGCAGAAATCTGCCAACAGTCTCAAGAATAATGCAAATATGCGCGGTTAGTTATGGACGTAAGCCAGTCAAAAGAGCAAACCTCACATTAGAAAACAATATGAACACTGAATCACTCAAACTTGAATATGTATGTGGGTTTTTCTCATACTTAGACCAAAAGAAACAATCTACCATAGGCTTGGTAAGAATCTCGCTCTCCACTACCAGTATACAATGTACAAATGACAATCAAGAGGACTTTTTAGGGTTGTAATGAGGCTTAGGCTAAGGGAAAGGGACGGTAAAATTTAGGTATGAAGAGTTAAAGAGCCATGCTTGGTTTGAATTTTCAATAAAGAACTGCTCTCAACTCACCTTCTTGCTTAATGTATGCAAGGAACGCACGCTTTTCCCTCATCAATATCGAACATCTCAACTAAATACAACCAGGTCAATAGCTTTCAGAATTTTAAATTGAATCTCCCTAATCACCCTTTTCTTTTTGGAACTATTTTTTTGTTTTTGTTTTTTTATTTTATTCTATTTTATTTTTTGGTGGGTGATCAGGGGAGAACAGAATCGTGGAATTATAGCTTTGACCTTAATAAGATATACGAACAACATAACCAATGAGTAACTATCCAAAAGTATGGGAACTTCAGTTTTTTCCCAATTTGAAACAATAAGCACAATCACTCCCAAACTCCATATTTCATTCAAAATATACCAAACCAATTCTTCCTTCCAAAAATAACAAACTCTCACTCAACCAAGCAAGGCAAAGGATAGGAATTATTATGGGCCAAGGCGGGGTAAAAAGAACGGTAAATATAATGTCAGGGAGGCTATTTGGCTATGTAGCTTAACGAAATAAAAATGAATGTCTCAATCAATTCGTCACAGCGTGCAATGCAAATATGTAGTCTCAAACAAGATGCAAAACAAGTTCTAGAGATGCAACTAATGGTGGAGTCACTCAGAAAATAAAAGAATCGATAAAAGTGATCAATTCATAATTTAGGCTATGTGGACTAACGGGATGGGGCTCAATCAACCAAACTTAGCCCGAAGATTTGCGACACGCACATTTATACTAACTACGATAGTCAAAGCAGTTAAGCGCACTATTCATAACTTGACTCAAAATATGAAGGTTTGAAGAAAGGGTTTCAAAAACTTTTGAGTTCTCATCCAGACTTTTCCTAACTGAAGTAAGGTAAACTGAAAGTAAGATTGGTTTACAAATCGTCATTGAAGGTGTTCCGGATTTTAATCCTAATTCTATCCTATATTTTTTTGGTTTTTCTTGTCTTTTCTAATGTTTTGGCTTTTTCTAATTTATGATTTTTTCATGGATTTTGAATAAGGTGAATGCAAAAGAAAGTAAAAGAAAAAGAAAACAAATTAAGAAAAGAAAGAAAGAAAAAGAAAACAAATTAAGAAAAGAAAGAAAAGAAAAATCTATATGCTTCTAATTAATGCAATATAAGCGAATGCAATTCTAAAACTAAAAGGAAAACTTAAGAAAGCTTAGAAAGGAAAAACTAGAAATAAGCAAAGAAATCACACAACTAAAAACTCAAATAAAAGGAAACACACTAGAATAAGAACAATCAAACTAAAGAAACAAACTAAAAACAAGAAGAACACACTAAAAATTCGAAAAAGGAGCATGAAACACGAAAAAGAAAGATGAAAATAAAAGAAAATAAACAAAAATTAGAGAAATAAGAAGAAATATTCACAAAGTGAGATATAACTCCCCATGCTTAAAACACTGCATTGTCCTCAATGTAGAAGACAATGGTAAAGAGGGTAAAGTCGGAGCAAACTCAGACACAGTCATCTACATGTACGCTCAGGTAGACCAACAACACGAGCAAAATCAGACACAGTCATCTCCCTAACAGTCCCAGGGAGCTTAAAACGAATATAACCATCCCTTCCTTGGAGGTTTACCACTATAGTGCTAAAAAAACTCTATAGTAATTCCCCTGAAAGTCAATCATCAAGTCTAGCTATATGGGCCATTTGCCCACGTCCCAACAACCACAAAACATCATCAAGCATGCCACAATTCCTCAAGAAACCCTCACTCAGATATTTGGCAGGTATCAAAACTCTTTTAGAAAGAGAATCATACCTTTCTATGACGTCCTCTTCGAAATTGAAAGGGTTTGAGCTTCTTGAATCTCTGGACGGGGTAGCCTTTTGCTTTCCTTTCTCAGCGGTAGTGGCCTTCCTTTTTCGGCTTCCTCCGCTCCATCATCGTCAGGATCACCGGCTGAGAAACTTGGGTTCTTCGTTATACCATCTAAAAGATTCAAACATTAGTATTATCACCAAGATAAACACCACAACATCAAATAAGCATGAATATAATGTAAATTACATAACTAGAATTCCCCCATACTTATTCGATGCTAGGAGTAGGAATTAAAACTATCCTAACCTACAAAAATAACCAAAAACAGAGCACAACACCACTAGGTATTCACCATCTCAAATCAAACCTAAATTTCTCTAATTTACTACAACATTGCTCCCAAAGCACACCCAACACAACAATTTCTCAATCTTAAAACTAGAAAGGATCAAATTCACCAAATTTCTATATACCCTAATCAAAGAAATCAGATTCAAAAATCAAACCCTAAGCAAGAAAATTGAATCATGAACAAAGACGTGGTATAATTACAAAAAATTAATCAAGAAATTAGAGAACTAAATCAAAATCATACCATAATCACTTCAAGATTATCAAAGAACATGAGAAAGAGTTTGAGAAATTCATACCTTTGAAGTTGTGAAGAGAGGATAGTGATAGAACTTGAAGGTGTTGAGTGAGAGAGTGCAAGTGAGAGGAAGAGGGAGGAAGAACATGGTGGTGGTGTGGTGGTGTGCGTGCGCCGGCGAGCAAGAGGAAGAAGAGAGGTGAGTTGTGGGAGGAGATGGCAACGCTTTCGTTGGCGTAGGAGAAGTGAGGAGCAAAAGCTTTGGGTTTTAAGTTTTGAAGGGGAGGGGCCGACTAAAAACTAGAAGGCGTGCAAAAATTTTCGATAAGAACTAGAAGCGCTGCCAGCGTTTTTCAAGCATTGGCAGCAGTGGACATTTTCCCTCGCCGTTCAGGCTTCCAAACGTCCACGTTGGATTGGGGTGTGATTTGATGATTCGTGGTAGGGTTTAACCTTTGAACACTCTTTAAGGAATTAATCATACATTTCATGAATAATATTTTGTAAAATCACTTTCCCTTTACTTATACATTTCATGAGTCCTTGAATTAAACCCTTAAGAGTGAACATCCACTTATTACAAACTCTTCTAAATTTAATCCAATTTGCTCATTTAAATGTTAGGCTCGGAAGAGAGTGATTTATGCAAATATTATTTAAAAATATGAGAAGAACGCCTTAAAGTTGCATCGATACATTGTAAAACCATGTTTTAACATAGTTTATACAATCTTCGATGTGTTTTAGTTTAAAATGGGAGTCGCCACCCGACTTGTTAAGGGAAAAGCCAAGAAAAAACCAAAAAGAAAAGAAATAAAGACTCCGCCTGTGAAACCCAAGAATGGATCCGAGGGTAAGCTTACGAACTCGAAAAGTAAACTTTAAGAGTTCGCCTCTCACAAAAGGGAAGACTCTACTAAAAATTTAAGAATGTGCTTTTGATAACATTTCGAAGGGAAATGAAGGAATACTTTATAGGATTATTTCATTAAATCATGCAACAAGAATGAAATATACAAGATAAAGAACATAAATATACACTTATTTACAAGAACGAAGAACAAGCACTTTGAAGCTTACATTGTGACCTTGTGGCAAAAAGCTTTACCTAGTCTTTAGATGCTTGAAGAATCCTCCTTGGTGCCTTTAGAAACCTCCTCTCCAAATTCTAAGATGGTGGTTGAAAAGATGATAAAAGATGTCAAGAAAGAGGGTGGAAAGAGGGTAATAAGAAGACTCTTTTTGTGGTTTTGAATGTGTTTAGGCTAGAGTTTTTTGTGGAGTTTAGGATGAATGAAGGTAGGATAAGTATTTAGGGTTTTTGTGATGATAAAAGATGAAGATTATAAAGGGAAGATAGGATAGAATAGAGGATGGATATGATAGAAGATGAATATGAGATGAAGAATAATAAGAAGTAAGGAGATTATAAGAGAGATTAGAGAGAATAAGTAGAGAGGGATAGATGATGAGTGAGTTGGTGAGTGAAATGAGAATGAGATAAATGGGGCGCCTTTAGCTTTGAGAGGAGGGTGGTATTTATAGGAGGATGGAGGAGAGGAGATACATGCATGCATACCACACACATAGTAATCTCCAAAGGAATACACTTCACTAGGCAGTAAGGGGGCTAACCTTGCATGGACGGTGGCATGTGGTCAATTGACCACGTTTGGGCGGAGCCACCAAGGTCAACCGGCCTACATACGGGGGGGATGGATCCCATCTCGTCCATGCATGCATGGACGGTGGGGGGTGAAGTCAACCAACCTAGGGAATAGGTGGTTCACACTGGACGGAGAGAGTGTGTATTATTAGCTCTTGCGATGTGTTTTTGAGTGCTTTTATGAGGGTTTGATCTCGCGACCTCTGATGCTTGCTCTTAGGGTTTGCATGGCTCCATTTTTATATAAAAAATGTATATGTAGCTAGGAAGAATCACATGTGATCATGCATGTGATTTTAGGTCAACAAAATACATCTAAATGCATGTATTTATCGGGCTTCTTTTATTTCTTCCGCCTTTATTTTTCATATTATTTATGCGTCAAAATCTCGGTGTCTACAGAGAGCCCCCACTTTGATTGAGTCTAAAGATAGGACGAAAATCAAAGTAGTCTTGATTTGATGGACACCGATTGAGGATATGACTTTGGAATGCAAAACCTGAGGATATGACTTTGTGGAGTGCAAAGCCTAGGGTGATGCTTGGAAGCGGGGTCCTACATCGCGGTTGTGGGCGGTGTGCGCCTTTGTTGAGGATGATCTCGAGCAAGAATGATGCTCTACTTGAAGTGATCTCGGACGTTGGATGACGTCCTACTTGATATCATCTTGGGCGCTGAAGGCGTCCTACTTGAAGGTGTGAGCTGACACTTGGAAGCTGAGTCATGTGTCGCGGTTGGTGAACTTGCGCCAATAGGTGATCTCAGGCGGGAATGACGCCTTACTTGTTGGAGAGACTTCGTCGATCCTGATGCCCACAATCTTGCGGATGTTGATTTTCTAGTCTTTCCCATTGTCGTTTCCACTCTTTGCCGGTGCCGGTTGATGATTGTTGGAATGTGCAATGCCGAAGGACTTCATCGATCGTGATGTCGATGGCTTGGGGGTCGAGATTTCATCGGGCGTGCTGCCGATGGTTCGGGATTGGGACTGCATCGAAGCTCTGCCGATGGCCCTGGTTGTCGAGACTTCACCGAAACTCTGCCGGTCGATCTGATGTTGATAATTACTACAAAAAATCATCACTTGTGCCACGAATTATGCCATGGGAAATTTAAAATCGTGGCAATTTCTTAGTCTTGCCACGGGAAAATTTTATAGTGCATTTGATGTTTAAAAATATGCCACGGACTACAACTCCCGTGGCAAAAAAATGCTTATGCCATGGGAAAATGTCACCCGTGGCAATAACTTGCCACGTACTAGAACTTCCGTGGCAAAAAAAAATACTTATGCCACGGGAAAATATCACTTGTGGCAATAACATGCCATGGACTATAACTTATGTGGCAAAAAAGTCCTTATGCCACGGGAAAGTATCACCCATGGCAAATACATGCCACACACTAAATAGGGTAGTTTTTACTCAATACAGTTAGGGATAGTAGTTAAATCCGACTCCGAAGCGAATCCGCTCCGATGAGAAGCAGAAAAATTCAATCCAAATTCGATAAAAATAAATTTGTATTCGAATTCGATTAAATAGGTCGACTTCGATCATATTTGGATCGGAATGGATATGGAGATGACCACCTCCAATCTGATTAAGTCCAATTAGAATAATAAACATATAAAAAATTGAAAAATCATAATATGATTAAATTTCAAAATTGAATAGAGAATATGAAGCTTAGTTTTCTTTTTATTTAAGGAAAACAGGGCGCGTGTTGCCAATATTTTGATGGTTGATGGACTTTTTCTGAAGTATTATATGTCTGTTGTGTTATATATTTTTGGTTATGTAAAAATATTTTTAGGTTTAGTGTTGGTGTTTTATTTTCTTATAAGTATGATAAACTAAATTAAAGCAAAAATATTGTCAAACAAATAATTTTTTTTTTAAAAAAAACTACAAAAGCTAATTAATTGGACCTCCGATTATAGTCCAAGTACCTAGCTCCAACTCCGATTTTATAATTGGATGTGGATGTCCACCCCTCCTCCAATTTTGCAAGTATGATATATTAAATTACAACATAGTTTTTTACTAAAAAAAATCCATTAATATAATATCCAAAAATCCTGTGTGAGTACACATATATCTCATCCTTACTCCCGCTACTTATAAAATACAATATATATACGACGCGCGTGAAACTTTTCCGTTGTTGTGATTATAAATAACTCATGAATGATAGGGGAAGTTTGATATACAGTCAACATATATATATATATATATATATATATATATATATATATATATATATATATGTATGTATGTATGTATGTATATATATACCGGGAACGGATCCAGTAGGAAGGAACTTCAGGTAGGAAGGTAAGAAAAGAAGATCCTGGCCATCAAAATCTGATCCAACGCTCAAGATTAAAACCACTAATAATTAGTAGAAACCACCCACACATGTGACAAGCCCTAATTTTAAAAGAAAAAAAAATCCTTGCATGCGTGTTTTACAGGATTCCCGAGCGCCAGTTTCAATTGCTTTCTAAAATACACTTAAATGCATAGACCAACAACACCATTGATTTGGAGAGAGAAAACGGAACAGATTGAAGCCCCCTGCAAGAATTCTAGGGTTTTTTGCAAAGTCGGATATGTCTACAAGCTCGCGCGGAGATTCTGGATTGGAAACACTTGTCGGTTGTCGAGCTTACACCCGTGACAATGTCAACTGTGAGCAAGCACGAGGTAAGCGAGCAAGTTTTTCTGATGGTTGGTTGACCTAATTCTGACACGAGTATGGTTGTACACTAAAATTGGTGCCATTCTCATGTATTGTTGCTATTCACATATAGGGAGGAAGCACAGAGGAAGAAATGAGTTGCAATGTTGTATATGAAGAGTCACATACCAAGTAAGTAAGATAAATACGGTATAATACAATGTGATTGTTTGGGGATTGGTGGGGGATGGGGACGATGGATGAACGGGGAAGGGTGATGAGGGGTTATGACACATGGAACAAAGCATATGGCTAATAAAACTCTTTTCCCGGTGGTGGGCCCTACATGAGTGGTCACTAATGGTGATATTGTGGTGGGGTGGGGTTGTTTAGATGGGGTTAGTGTAGTATACAACAATCGATGGGGGGGGGATTGGGATAATACGAGTACGTGTGATGAAGTGTTCACGTGTTTGTTTGAAACATGATCAAATATGCGGATGTTATACGATTGGTCGTGGTCATATGATCATGTGATCACATAGAGTCGACTATGGTCATGGTGATAGACTCGCATGCATTAATTTGATGTATTTTTGTACACAGCCTGTCCGCTGCGTCAACCACATGTGTGCACAATTGATTGCTGATGTCATGAAGTCGTTGACCGACAACGGCCACATAGACATGTATGTCGGACAATAAAATGTTTATGATACACACCCGAAGTTGCCTATTACGGGGTGGGTATACCCCGGCTTCCACACCGTGGTAACTCACAATATATGTTTGGTGTTCAGTGCAAATGTGAAAGGTGGTGGCATTCCAAATGCACGAAAGACTAAAAAAAAGGACAAAGATGGTAGCACACAAATGCGCAAGCTTCGTCGACACTGACGATGGGTCGGATGACGAGCAGAACATTTGGGAACTCATGTACATGGCAGCCGTTGATGCAAGGACGGGAGTGGAGCGCACGATAGGCGATGGCGTTATCAGACAGATGTACCAGAGGAGGAGGAAGGATGTGATGAAGCGTGCGGTGGATGCCGGGAGTGACGGACGGGATGCCCTCGCAAGCGAGAAGGTCGTTGCACCCCTGACCATGGGGGCAAGCGCAAAAGAATATTCGTGTTGTGATTTGGATTGTCTGTATGATCACACGTTATTATACTCTGGACATACAATATCAATGTAGTACAATGTCATCTGACAATAAGACGTGTCGTATTTTAACGCATATATAGCACCCTTTTTTGGGTACGTTGTTTTGGTGGTTATGTTCAGTGACTGTCGATTAATGCGCCCTTTTTTGAGTATGTTCTTTTGGCGATTTATTTGTCATTCTTTGTTACAGTTCTTTGTAAGTGGGTATACATAATTGTGAAGCGAAGCCGGATGGATGACCGAGATTTCTTGTGTAGTGTTTATGCTTCCATTGTGGTCGATCGATACGTCCACCTGATGCACCAACTGTGGGTATCCATTATTTTCATTCGAATAGTGGCATGCCCACCCAATGTTAGATTGTCGTTAATTAGATCATGTTGTTGTCGTTAACATCCTAATAAAATGTGAACTCGATACTCACATCTTGCACGCTATGTCGTGTCTCGCACTAATGTTCAATCTCACTTTAATGGGTTGTGATCACACTTTAATAGACTGTGATCAAAACTAAAGCCCCAAACCAAAATAGGTGCGACTGTGACCAACTTAATAGACTATGATCACACTTTAATAGACTATGATCACACTTTAATAGACTGTGATCCCTTGTACGCAGAATATGTGGAATCAAACATCGAACACCCTCCCTCATGGTGTGGAAATCATTTAATATGTTTAACACACACACCGTATCGAGTATGACCAATTTAACAACATGTAATCAAACGCCCAGCCAACCCCATGGCAACACATACATAAGCAGTGTAAAAAAAATCCGCAATATGAATATCCAACCATCCATATTGGGTTTGGCCACATTCGTCATTTGTGTGGTCGAACTTTAGTTGTTCTGTAAATGCCAAGTCCACTACACAGAACTGACATAACTTCAAACGTTTTTAAACAAAAGCTCGTCAACTGTTCGGTACCAACCTGCATTGGATATGATCACAGTTCAACTGATGTGCTGAACATGTGGAATCAACCATCAAACACACTCCCTCGTGGTGTGGAAATCATTTAATACGTTTAACACACACCGTGTCGAGTGTGACCAATTTAACAACACATAATCAAACGTCAAGCAAACCCCACGACAACGCATACATAAACGGTGTAAAGAATTCCGCAATATGCATATCCAGAAATCCATATTTGGGTTGGCCACAGTCGTCATTTGTGTGGTCGAACTTTATTTGTTTTATAAATGTCAAGTCCACAGCTCAAACTGACCTAACTTCAAATGTTTTTTACACAAAACTTGTCACCTGATCAGTATCGACCTACGTTGGATATGATCATACTTTGATGGACTGCGATCAGACTTTAGTGGACTGTAACAAAAAATAAACCTTCAACCCAACCCAAACTTTAATGGAATGCGATCGCACTTTAATGGACTGTACCGTATCGAGTGTGACTGGGTTAACAACACGTAATCAAACGTCAAACGAACCCCACGACAACGCAAACTTAAGCGGTGTAAAGAATTTCGCTATATGCATATCCAAAAATCCATATTGGGTTGGCCACAGTCATCATTGGTGTGGTCGAACTTTATTTGTTCCTTAAATGCCAAGTCCACTGCACAAAACTGACCTAACTTCAAACGTTTTTTAAACAAAAGCACGTCAACTGTTTGGTACCGACCTGCATTGGATATGATCACACTTTGACGGATTGCGATCAGACTTTAATGGACTGTGACCAAAATTAAAACTCCAAACGAACCCAAAACTTTAATGGAATATGATCACAATTTAATGGACTGTGATCACACTTTAATGTAAATAAACACATGAACATTGATGTTCATTCTCGCATTGAACGGCCATGGTACCAGGTTGAATTTCACATTGGATATGATCTCAATTTTATGGACTGTGATCAAGACCATACCCCCCAACCCAAACCAGGTGCATATGTAATCAATCATCTAACACCTTAATGGAGATATGATGTGCAAAGATATATAACCCCAACATGCAATTGCATATATGCAGTGGCCACATGACCTCGATTATGGTCATGTGTTAAATACGTGTAGTATACTCAATGACCATGTGTCATTGATTGTGGTCTTATATTAATAATTGTTACTTAACACATGCATTTTATTTAACCAGAATATGCAAATATAATCCAACAAACAAGTCAAAATTGCGGTCTTGGCCATTACACTATGCGCCATTACACACTGTGAACATATTGGCTACCTTAAACATCAATAACGGGTCTTGGCCACATGACAGCAGTGGTGCGATCAACCTTTCATTACTACATACTGATCTATAACAAATGCTATAAGTTGATTAAAACAACAAACATTGTTGGTTGAGTCCCCGAACCGACCACACATATACAAATCATCTGTGGCCATTAATATTGATATGTGTGGTTATAATGCAATTGAATCACTATAGAACCGTGCATCTGCGAATTTATTATCTTCAATGAACATACAACATATAGCATCATGTAACAACGAATACAATTATTTATTATTGTCACACTACAAAGGTTTATTTCTCAAATGACTCATAACTTATATATGGCAATTCATATTGATGAGTGTTGTCACATTACAAACGAAGCACCCTACGATTGTACAGATGTGAATATACTATCTACTTTGAACATACAACATTTAACGTCATAATAGAACAAAAAATACAATTGTTCACTAGGGAATGGATCAAGTAGGAAGAGAGTTTAGGTAGGAAGGTGAGAAGAGTAAATCTCGACCATTTATTTAACATCTGACGGTGTGTTGTCATGGATATTAGGGAGTGTTGTAACACATTTTATTGAATGTGGTCATAGATATTAGGAAGTGTCGTCATGAAATCCTTGACCACACCCCCTAATATCCATGACCACACATCGTCAGATGTAAACTCAATGGCTGAGATTTACTCTTCTCACCTTCCTACCTAAACTCGCTTCCTACTGGATCCGTTCCCTTGTTCACTTAGGTCACACTACCAATTTTTATTTATCAAATGACACATAATTTAGATGTGGCCATTCATCTTGTTAAGTGTGCTCACATCACAAACGAAACACTCCACAACTGTGCAAACTGTGAATTTGCTATCTTGCTTATCTACATTGAACATACAACTTTTATCGTCATCATAGTACAACAGATACAATTATTTATTGTGGTCACACTACCAATATTTTATTTCTCAAAATGACACATAAATTATATGTGGCCATTCATATTGTTAAGTGTGGTCACAGCGCAGACGAAACACTCCACAACTGTGCATCTGCGAATTTGCTTTCTACATTGAACATACAACTTCTATCGTAATAATAGAACAACATATACAATTGTTTTTTTGCGGTCACACTACCAATATTTTGTTTCTCAAAATGACGCACAAATCATCTGTGGCCATTCATAATATTAAGTGTGGTCATAGTAGATGCAGATCAATCTACAACCGTGTAAATGCGCATTAAATATCTACATTGAACATACAACAGGTGACATCATCATAGACCAACAAATACAATTGTTTATAGCGGTCACGCTGCCAAGGTTTATTCTTCAAAACGATAAATAACCCATCTACATTAATTGCATGATGTTGAATGTGGCCATTCATGTTGTTGACTATGGTCAGATTACAACGGGTGACTGTGGTCACGCTGCCGAGGTTTATTCCTCAAAAAGAACTGACCATGCTCGTTGTCTTATTGAAGTGAGTACAACTCGGCGTCATTAACGAGTGGTTGTGCGACAACGTGAGTTGGTGCACTACAAAGCCACGGCCGTCGTCTGCTGTCCGAACGACCATCAGTGCTTTGCACCCCACTTGCGTCTCCGCTACCCTCCGTCTCGTCAATAGTGTTTTATAAGCAACATAATTTCCGTTGTCGGCAATACCTTTCCCATTACTGACATATGCGTTCAAAGTGTTTGTGGCCACGGTCTCGAATGCATCGTCCTTCTTGAGCTTATGACCCTCGCGTGAGCAGAAGTAATACTTCCACTCCCTACCCCTCTTTGTCCTCTCAATTATATGGGTACCGCTGCGCACACTAAACCCAGCTGGTATTGCGTACTTCTCATAAAACAGCTTGGCTTCACCCAAAGTGTTGAACCACAACGCCATGCGCGATACGATACTTTCGTCGTCACACCTGGGCAGTAAATCGTCAAGCTAGACTCGTCGCTGTCTAGCACCGGTGGTGGCGCTACATATCTGTGCAGTCTCCCTCCCCCCTCCCCCCCCCCCTGATGCACTGCAAAACACAAATGAAAAACGATCATCACACAGGATTACAATAAACACAACTATTTTGAATGCGATCAAACCTGACCCATTGCGTGTACATGCGTAGGGTGTGTTCGATCATTGTGATTATGTGGTACACTGTACACACATGATGTATGTCATTACACTATTTGGCATATTGCCAATACCGATGATGGGCGCGAAATATGTCAATGTCCGATGTATGGCCGCAACCACACTTTCTGTGGCCCATGATTTTTACCCAGCAACAACTTGTGACCATGATTAAGGGGAATTTGACTCTTACCAACCCACGCAAATAGAAAGTATTCACACTGACTGTGGCCTCAATTTTAACAAATTTCAATTATGATTTGCCAATGTATGCAATGGACGCGGCATGCACCACTGATGTAACAACCCAAAAACAACCCCTCCTTAATACATGTTAATTAGCGTGGTTAACCAAGATTAAAAGTTAATTCACGGGTTACTCGAGTGCGTGCTCCTTTATTTTATTTGTCTTAATTTATTTTAACCCATTTATGTTTTGTTGGACTTGAACAGCGCAACGATCGTTTTCTCTCTTTTATTTAAAGTTCGGTATACCGAGACCCTTATATTGATTTTAGGACTCCCCTTACTGAGGATTAAGTATAAAAATTTAGGAAAGGAGTTATAATTATTTTCAGGTCACCACGGGTATTTTTACGATTATAAAGTTTGGGTTTTTATTTTAGGAATTTTGGGAGTTCGCCATTTTGACCCTCTTAACTCCACTTTTAGCCTAGGAAGTAAACTGGAAGTTTGTAGGGGTTGTCCCAAGCTTTCCGAAAAGGCCTTTTATGTTCAAATTCGTTATAGATGGAGAGAGTTATGCTCTTTTTCCCAAGAAAGGAACTTGTGTTTTAGTCAAATCTTTATGATTCTTTTTTCTAAGATGTCTAGTCTATTCTTGGTTATATGAAGTTCTTATACCTAGTTCTTTCATTCTTTCGAATCTTTCCTCAAGATCGTTGCCTTGTCACTGTTCAAGTCCCCGCACATTCATCGGAAACTGTAGGATTTCAAGGTACATGTACTATTTGTTACCTTATGCAAATCCATGTATTTAATTAACTACTCTTGTTTATAATTTGATTCCGTATTAAGGTAGTCATTGCTTATTTTATAATGCTACACAAGGGTTATGTTTAAGGATACCTCTTTCTTGGGTTTTTATTTTCTTATGTACTTTATAAAAGATTACAATGATGTTTGATACCAAGGAGCTATTTTATTAATTACGTCAATATATGATCAAAGAACCAACTTTTAGATTTGAGTTGTGAAGTGCCAAGGGTCATTCCTTGAAAAGCTTTTATGAAAGCCAACGTCAGTCAAGAAGGTTCGTCTTTTGCTTTCTAAGTTCATTAAGAAAAGTTACTTTTTATGAATAACACTTTCGAAATTTCCAAACGTTTTTCTAAAGCTAATGAAGCCCCGCCCATGATTTATCGTGCTTAGAAGCACACCAAGAATTTAGTGTCGTAGTACACACCATGTTCACATGCTTTGTGCACCTCATATAAATTATGTATGTGCCGCAGTGCACCCAAGGAGTTGTGTTTAGTGCCTTAGATGCACACCATGAAAATCTGGCCAGTAGGATAGACATCCACCATCCGGATCTCCTGATCGATCCGGGTATGCGCATACGGAGGCTAAGCCAATAATCGCAAGTAGGTGCATATATGTTAGAATTTATATTACGTTGCTTCTTTCCTTTGACAAGTATTCTACCATACCGTTACTTTACTCAAGTGCAGAAATGTTTTTACACTCTTTACAAAAACCTTGATTGTGTTGCACCTGACTTTGTGGTTACTTACTACCGGTAACTTATATTTATTTTTCTAATAACGTGGTCGTTTCGTTAAGCTTAACTAGTCTAAGGTGTGTTCTTGTGACCTCATGAGTGTTACCGTTTCGGCCATCTTGTAAGTTTGTCTTAACCATGTTTCTTTTCCTTCGGTTATTCTCTCATTCATTTGGTTGGCAGAGCCGCGCTCATGGGTAATGTGAAAGCATAAATTTAATTTATTAACTTATTTTCTTATTACGGTAGTGTGCGTACTGAGTAAATCTCACCCTTAAGCTTATATTATGTTTAGGTTCGCAAGGAAAGGGCAAAGGGAAGGTCACTGAAGGGCGGATCCACTACAAGAAAATGTGTTTTTCCCTACACTTATTTACCCACACATAGTTATGTGTGGAAGCCTAAATTACTAAATTTTGATGCCCCACACTTGTATGTGCCCCAATTGACTATTATCATTTACTTGCACATATTAAGTGTGGGGAAGGGTTAGATTATGTCCTATTTAAAATAAGCATCAGGATATAATTAATAGGGCCCCAATACAGTATCAAACAATTTTAATGAGCTAAAATGGAAAAAAAAAGAGGCGGGGATGAAAATGAAAAAAAGAGGTGGTTCTTTGAAAAGTTGAAAAACAAATTTCTACTCTCCTCCTTCCCTTCTATTCTATGATTTCTCTCAACAGACCCGCATAAACCCTAGTTCCACCCCATCCTCTTCCTCCTCCTCCTTCTTCCCCCCACCCCAGGCACATACTCCATTTGCAATTTCAACTTCTAATACTCCATTTTCAACCTCGACAATTTGAGCAAGTCGGCGAGGAGACCTAAAGAAAACGAGCTTCGGATCTACGAGAGACCCACCGCACAGATCGACGACGACCGGGAGTTTTGAGTTACAGACCATCATTGATTCTCTAATTACAAGTAAGTAGTAACTAGGGTTTTAGGGTTAATTATTATTTATGAGCAGTGTGACCGAATTCTAGAGTAGGCTTGTCAAAATAATCAACCCATCGTCGTTGATTGGTATGTCTTTCGTTGTTTGATTTCCGCTTGTTCTTCTTTTTGTTGTGATTATTCATTTTTCTGGGCTTTATTTGAGCTCCTTGTGCTTGTTTGGAGTTGTATTGTTTGAGAAATAGCGGGTAACGATGGAGAATTGGTTTAGTGTGGAGCCATCTCTCTCTCTCTCTCTCTCTCTCTAGTTCCCTCTCCAATGGCGATATGCGTGTTTGAACCAAGCTCAGGTATGTTTCTAAATCCGATCTCTTTCTCTTCTCTCAGACATTCTACTGGAATCTCTCGGTCAGTATATTCGACTGTAATCTATAGTTTAATTTCGCTTGTCGTATTTTATGTCTGAAGTGTCCTAGTGGATTTTAAGTTGAGGGTTCAGCCCAAAAGGCCCTATAGGATTTTACTCCCAAATGAAGCGAACCCATCTAGCCACTTTTGGGCCGAAATACAAACTGGCTCCAACATGTTTCATGGCCCACGTAAGAAAGAGGCTCTAGTGAACTCTCGTTGATCCGAGTCAAAGTTCTAGCTGACATCATATGAAGCTCTAGCAAATTTTAAGGCCTAAGAGAAGCTACAATCCTATTGCGGATTTCTTGTGGTCAGCCAATTGCCAATCAAGTCAACAGGTTAAAAGCTGCCCCTCGACACTAAAAAATCCAAGCGGATTTCTCGAATTGAATGGAGGAAATCGTCCAAAAAAACTGCAAGTCAAAACTACCACATGCCTGTAACATCCCCCTTTTTTTTTAAAAAAGTCCCACCATTGATATGACCATTCATTGGTCTAAGTATTATCATTGTTGAGTAAAGAGGTGGAGGGTGTATACCTATATGATAGGCCTTATATGACCATAACCCAGTTTTCCGCACCTTCACCACTTGTGCCACTTGTTCCCTTCAAGTTCCCTAAGTTGCCTCAGTTGTTAGGGTACCTAATATTGAACACCGGGGTCGTAGTCATGGGTAACGATACAGCCTGCAAGGTTGCACGAATCGGTAGGATCAAAATCAAGACTCATGATGGCATCGTTAGAACTCTCAAGGAGGTTCGTCATATCCCTAACATGACTCGAAATTTTATTTTTTTGGGTACTCTTGAAGCTAACGGCTGCAGGTACAAAGGAGAAGATGGTGTTTTGAAAGTGAGCAGGGGTTCCATGGTTCTTATGAAGGGAACTAGGAAGGGCAGTCTATACATCCTGCAGGGGTCTGATGGCAGGATCTGCAGGCGATCCTAAATCTTGATGAGTCAAAAGACAAAACTGTGGCACATGAGACTAGGCTACATGGGCTAGAAGAGAATGTCAATGTTGAGCAAGAAGGGATACCTTGAAGGTGCAAAGATCGGCAAGTTGGAGTTTTGCGATCACTGTGTCTACGGGAAATAAAAGAGGGTTAGCTTTTCAAGGGCTAAACATACAACAGCAGGGATCCTTGATTATATTCATTCAGATTTGTGGGGTCCTGCTAGAGTGCCATCACTGGGTGGCAAGCGCTACATGTTGACATTCATGGATGACTTCTCGAAGAAGACTTGGGTTTATTTCCTACGGCACAAGAATGAGACATTCTCATATTTCAAGAAGTTCAAAGCTTTGGTGGAGAACCAGACAGGCAGGAAAATCAAGAAACTCAGGACTGACAATGGGTTGGAGTTTGTTGATTCTGAATTTCTTGGTCTGCGAGGAGCATGGGATTGCGAGGCATCGAACCTTGGTGGGTAAGCCTCAGCAAAACGGGGTAGCCGAGAGAATCAACAGGACACTCCTGGAGAAAGCCCGTTGCATGCTCTCGAATGCAGGGCTTTGGAAGAACAAATCGTTACGGCGGAGGTGATATCTCTGCTGCTACTGCTCAAATGATCACCTCATGCGTCTATCGAATACCAGATTCCAAAGGAAGTATGGACAGGTAATCCAGTTAATTATTCTAATTTGAAAATTTTTGTATGTCCTGTATATGTCCATGTGAATGATGGGAAGCTGTCTCCCAGGGCTGTTAAATGCATGTTTCTAGGTTACGGGTCTGAGTCTAAGGGATATAGAATGTGGTGTCCTGATTTGATGAAAGTTATTCAGTCTAGAGATGTAACCTTTAATGAAACTGCTATGTTATCTGGAATGGAATCTACCGGTACTTCTGATGATGTAGGAAATTAGGAGAAGAATGCAAGAAGAATGGTGTTCAAGGTGGAGCAGGCTCAAGGTGGAGCTTCTGGAACCTGCAATCAGGAGCAAACTACTCATCTCCTGAACCAACTCAGGTTGATGAGCCTGAGATTGAGACGAATGTTTCTCAGGTGCAGGAACAACCATGCATTGCTAGACATCGTCCCAGGAGGGAGATCAGGAGACCAGCGCGATATACTGAAGACGATGATGCTATGATTGCTTATGCGTTGAGTGTTGCAGAGGAGACTCCTGAAGGTGCTGAACCTTCTACCTATTAGGAGGCCATCTCTTGTCCGAATGCCTCAAATTGGATAGGAGCTATGCAAGAGGAGATGGAGAGTCTGCAGAAAAATCATACATGGGAGCTGTGTGAGCTGCCTAAAGGGCGACGAACTCTTACTACGAAGTGGGTGTACAAGAAAAAGGAAGGTATCCCTGGTGTAGAAAGTGCAAGGTGGAAGGCTAGATTAGTGGTAAGGGGTTGCAACCAGAAAGAAGGAATCGACTACAACGAAGTATTCTCGCCAATCGTGAGGCATACGTCGATCCGCACCTTGCTTGCCTTTGTTGCTCTATTTGATTTGCAGTTGGAGCAACTTGATGTCAAGACAACTTTCCTCCATGGCGAGTTGGAGGAGGAAATATATATGAGGCAGCCAGAGGGTTTCATCGTTCCTGGTAAACAAGAACAGGTATGCAGATTAAGGAAGTCCTTGTATGGACTAAAACAGGCACCCAGGCAGTGGTACAAAAGGTTTGATACCTTTATGGTAGGGCAAAGGTACACAAGAAGTCACTATGATAATTGTGTGTACTACAGGCAATTTGAAGAAAGGTCTTTCATTTATTTATTATTGTATGTGGATGACATGTTGATTGCCTCCAGGGACATGTCAGTAATAAAGAAGCTGAAATCTCAACTCAACCAGGAGTTTGAGATGAAAGGCCTCGGAGCGGCGAAGGAGATTTTGGGTATGGAGATCCAAAGGGATAGAAAGGCAGGGAAGCTGTTCCTGTCTCAGAAGAAATATCTGGAAAAGGTGTTGGACAGATTCAACATGAGAAACTGTAAAGTAGTTTCAACTCCTTTAGCTGCACACTTCAAGTTGTCTGGTGAGAACTGTCCTAAATCTGATTTGGAGGTAAGGAGGATGTCTAATATTCCCTATGCTAGTGCAGTTGGTAGTTTGATGTATGCTATGGTGTGTACTAGACTTGACCTGTCCCACGCAGTTAGTGTGGTGAGTAGATATATGCAGAATCCAGGGAAGGAGCATTGGGAAGGAGTGAAGTGGATCCTTCGCTATGTGAAGGGTACTTTGGAGAAGGGAATCCTGTATAATAGAGGTAGTGTTGCAACATCTGATGTTGCAGGTTATGTTGATGCTGATTATGGTGGAGATCTGGATAGGAGACGCTCAATTTCAGGGGATGTGTTCGTCTTGTGTGGAGGAGCAATATCTTGGAAAGCTTCACTTCAATCTATAGCAGCCCTGTCTACTACAGAGGCTGAATATATTACTGCAACGGAAGGAGTGAAGGAGGCCATCTGGTTGAGGGGATTGGTCATGGAGCTTGGAGTACCACAGGGCGAGAATGTGGTTTATTCAGACAGTCAGAGTGCTATACATCTGACAAAGAATGAGACTTATCATTCGAAGACCAAGCATATAAGCGTCAGGTATCATTTCATCAGAGATACAGTTGCTGCAGGAGAGATCATGGTGAAGAAGGTTCATACTTCTTATAATCCTGCAGACATGTTAACCAAGCCTCTATCTATAGCTAAGTTCGAACATTGTTTGGACTTAGTTGGTGTTCTAAGCATGTGAGAGCCCTGCGGGGCCACGCCCTGCGGAGGGGCGTGTTGATGGCGACAGTCAAGATGTTTATCTGGACAGATGATTCGTTGATTTTAGTCCAAGGTGGAGCTTGTTAGGAAAGTGTCCTAAAATCACCAAATCTCTTGATCTCACAATTATTTGTTTCCTAATTGTATTAGGATATTATTTAGGTTTCCTTATTGTGTTAGGTTTCCTAATTATATTAGATTCTAAATCTATTTGGAGTGGGAGTCAAGTTAGGTTATAGGGAGTTCTCCCTATAAATAGGATGCATGTTTCTCCACCAAAAACACATCGGTAAACACAGAGAGCTAGAGAGAGAGAAAATATTGTGAGAGAAAGGGGTCTCACCAATATTTTCCCCAGTGTATCCTGAGAGATTGTGAGTTGAGTGTTGAGAGATTGTTATTGTAATCTCCTTTGTGGATCGTATCTCAGCCTGTGAAAGTGATCAGGTTGTCTCCTTTGTCATAGTGGATTATTTTTCAAGCTGTCGCCGTCCGTGGGTTTTTCTCCGAGTTCTTCGGTTTCCCACGTAATTCTGGTCTTTGATTTTATCGCTTATTTTTCGTTCCTAAATTTTGTTGTAATATCCGTAATCTCATTTTCGATTCTATTATTCGCTTCCACTATTACCTTGCTACTCACTTTTCCCTAACAAAAGCAATAAAGTGCAACTTCCTTCCTTTCTACTTCACCATTAGACAATTTTCCAAAACCATGATCAAGAATTCACCCATTTATCATGTAAAATCAGCATCGATTCATCATGTAAAATAAAAAAAAATCATAAAAATACAAGGAATATACCATCTGAATTGAACATGCATCAAACATATCACGAACTCGACAGAACATTATAGAGAGAAAGAATCAAAATCTGCAAATATCGAAAGAAATATCACGATCAAACAATTCCGCAAACTCCTCTCGCAAGTTACGAATTGCGTAACCCAAATTCAAATGGTAATTTATGCAGAACAACATAAATTAGACTCGAAATTGGGTTTACCTCAAAAATACTGGTCTAATTTTGAGGAGAAATTGTCCAGTCAGGTTGTAGTAGAGATGGACATGAAGTTTCAGTTGAAGATGAACGAAGAGAGGACATCCAAAGGGGACGAAATTCCAAATTTTTAGAACAGAGAAGTGGAACAGTGGTGCATGTGTCAGTCGGTGAGTACCGACTCAGTATCAAACTGGCAGAAGGACACCTGTACTGGGCCGACCCAAGCAAACATGCAGCCACACATCGAGGCTGCAAAAGAATTCTCTTTACAACACACTGCATATTCCCTTTTATTTATTTTAATATTATGTAATGATTCATCATATTAATTAAAGAGAAATCTCGAAATTGTAAAAGTTAACTACAATATTTCAAATGGAGGCAGGATTTTTTGGTGCAATCTTACTATTTATCATATTTAACTGTAAAATGATTTATTTTGTTTTATCATTTTTTAGTAAAATTATTTAGTTAAATCAACATAATTTTCTTCAAGAAATATAATTTTTAGAAAAATGGGGCGGCATTTTAAATTACTTTAAAATTGATATATATATATATATATATAATATTTTCTAGTGTATAACCTTAATTTCTACTTTTTCATTCCCATATATTTGTCACTTACTAAATATTACGTAAGAACGTTGTTATTTGCGGGGTCTCGATCAGAAAATTACAACATTATCCTATTATGACAATATTTTCCGTTACAAATATGATGATATGACTTTTATATAATAAAACATTATATATATTTAGAAATTAATGGTTAATTAAAATTTGACCGATAAGTAGATCAATGAAACAAATAAAACAAGTAAGAGTGACCATCATAATTTCTTTTACAACCAAGGGAAAAGATTAGAAAATAAGGAGTAAATTTCTTAGGTTTAGCAAGAGTGAATTTACATTTTTAAATTGGTTAAAATAGAGGTGTACTAATTAAAAAGAAATTTTAAAAATTGCACTAAATGAAAAAGTCATATCAAAGGAATATATATTTAATAAATAATTATTCTTAATTATTTAAAAAGAGAAATGGAAAGTAACCCTTTTTTCCACGATATTCGTTTAGTTTATATTTACAATAACTATTTTACCCATTTTATTAATAGATAATCTTATTTATTTACCTTACTAATTTTTTTTTAATTATTTGTAAAGTTACTATGACGGTCATTTTCTTTTCACTCACAAATTAATTTTACTTTACCGTACCTCAACTCCTAAAAAAATACTCTCTCATAGCCTTAAAAATAGAAACTATAAGTTCCATTCACCCCTCTCATTCTAATATTTTAATATATTACTTTCTACACCACCTTACCTATAATTTACATGTTTTCTTACTTTATCTTAACTTACCCTATACCCATAAAGAAATGGGTCTTATTTGTTATAATTTTTTACACAACTTTGATATTCTTTGTTTTTTAAAGATCTTTTTTTATATTTATAATTATGAAATGTAAAGGCCCAACTCTCAGTAAAGGCCAACTTCCAAGTGCAAATTACCCACCACTTTCTTCTTTTGTCTCTTTAGTTCTCAAATTCCCCCTAAAACTATACAGGATAAGAAATGGTAAAAAAGTAAAACAAAAAATAGTGTGAGACAAAAAAAGGGCACAAAAGTAAAAACTAATGTGTACACCGATGACACAACGACATTGCTCATTATACCATGCATGAAAATCAAGGAACTCTTTCTTTTATTTTAATAGTATAATAAGTGAAAGTATGATATGAAGGACAAAATAGTACATTACTATGTGAAGCAAGTAGCAAAATAATTTTTCAACCATCACAACAGAGCTGTTTAGCTCTTTTATTATAGAAGATAAGATTATAGATTATAGATTATAGATATAAATATAAAGGATTTGATTAATTAACAATTGTAATACTCCGTCTGTTCCAATTAATTTGTCTACCTAACTTTTTTACGGTCTTCAATGCAACATTTTGATTGTTAATTTTTCACGTTTTATCTAAGTAAGACTAATAATATGTATTCAAGTAAAAATATTTTTCATCACAAATCTAATAGTGGTAGTCTTGTACAAGAACTCAATATATAATTTGTTAAATTAATGGTCAAAGTTTAAAACTTTTGACCTATAAAATCAAACCTGGACAATTTATTTGGGACAGAGGGAGTATTATATTTTTGTAATAGTCTATCAATTCCTTAATAATTGTCACTTTTAAGTTTTTGGTAGTTTTTAAGAAAATAAGTATTGACTATGATAATTACATTGAAAATTAATAGTAAAAGTAGGAGTTAAGTTTGTATTTTAATTATATGTATTGAGAAAAGTTAGAGGTAAATTTGAAAAAATTAACATTAATTTTGCATTGGAATTGTAAATTAAGAGACATTATGTAAAATAAAAATTGATTAAAGTGACAGAAATTGAGGAATTGAGGTAGTGGTATTTTTCGTTACGAATCTAATGGTGGTAATTAATTTTGTATAACAAGTCATGGTATATATTGACAAATTTATTGTCAAAGTTTTAAAGTTTGACGACACAATTTTTAAAGATAACAATTAATATAGAACATAAGGAATAATTACTAATCTTGTCAATCTTTAATACTTGTCATTTTTTACTTTTCCGGTGTCTTATCCATGAGGATATAGGGTACTCGGAGCAACGACACCTATCTCGACCACCCAGAGACTTTCCAAATACTTTGAGTTGTATGGGTCTTGGGGATGAAGAAAAAACAAGTGAAGAATCCGCTAAATTTTCAAGTTAAAAGCCCGGGAAATCACTCAAGGAGACACGGGGAAAACGAGTTGGGATCGAGGTCAAACAAAGGGGCAATTGTGTCATTACACAACAATCTGGGTGGAAGATTGAGCGAAGAAGATCGAACGAAGGAGAAACGGAAAAATGGCAAGGGAAGTAAGAGGGGCGCAGGCCGTGACTGGGTTGTTGCTGGCCACGCCTCCTCTTTTTTTTCCACCCCAAGCGCCTGGTTAATGGCAACGGAAAAATGATTGATTGGTTGAGGTTATATGTGCCCAAAATTTTTTTTCTTTATTTTGGGTTTTGTTGAAGAATTAGCACGCTTGGTTGATTTTGTTGTGATTTTTGGTGCTTGAATGGTTTCTATACATGCTCTATTGTTTTGATAGTTATTTGTCAAGAAAATTTCATTGTTTGGAGTTGATTAGGGTTGCAATCTAGGAGAGTTCTTGGAGAGAATTTGGTGGTTGAAATTTTGGTTTTGGTGAATGTTCATGCTATTTCCATGGATGGTGATGGTTGAATGCTTGTTTTGGGTTGTTATGGAGGTGCTTGAATACTTCACGTAAAGTTTGTATACTAAATTCGGATACTGTGTATTAGAACTTAGACACAAGCAATTTTGGTCAACGCTAGGCAATCAAAACGTTAACGAACGAAATAGATGGTAACATAACATTTTTCGAAAATGATTACCACCTACCCGATCTACCACAACTCTTACCACATTTCACCCCACTTTTTCAAATTCCACCGCACTACACCATTACCACACCGCACCAATCATATAAAAGAATAGAGCCTTAATAAATATTCTATAAATGTAGAGTAACAACTGAGCTGCAGTAGCACATTAATCTTGAGTTCAAAGATTTCAAGTTCAACTCCTGACTGCAGCAATTTTTTACAAAATATTTGTTACTCTTTTTATTAAAAACTTTTATTTTGAATAAGAGAAGTTCCATAATCAAATAAAAATCCGCACATAACATAATAAATCAAAATATGCATATGCATTTGTAGTTGAAATGTTGATTACAACAAACAAACTTTACGAATTCAATTAAATTTGCTACTCAAAATTTAAGTAAGCATGGAAAAGATCAAAGTCTTGATAAATGTAAATTATGGGGAGATAAGAATTTATAGTTAAAAAAAAATTAACTATGGTAGATTTTTCATTATTATTAGAATAGCAAAAGTTTGTGTGAATTGTTATTAATTTTGATCATTTTTGCAACTTTTTACAAATTAAAATCTTGAAAAGAAAATATTAATTAAATAAAAATGAGCAAACTATAATTCTATGTTGTTATTTTTTTTTGGGAGTTTTGTTAGCTTTTTATTGTGAACACATTGTTGTTTAGAATAAATTACTTTCAATATTGTCATTTAAATATTTTCTGTCATATCTTATTTTATTATATATAATAGATTCTTTTTAATATGAAAAAAATATATTGATGATAATAATCGATGGTTCCCCATTTAATTTTATAAACTGTGAAAAAATACAATAGAAAATATCTTATTTTGTTATAAAAATATTTTTGATTACCTTTGCATATTTTTCGCAAAAATATCTTATTTTGTTATAAAAGTATCTTACGCAAAATGCTTTATATGTAAGGCCATAATTCTTGTTGCTCTTTTTACTCAGGTGTAGTATGTATTTGTCTCTCCAAGTGCTCTAGCTGAGTGAGAGTACCGTCCTAGGGTTTCTAGGTTTTGGGGTCGTGTGACCAATATTCTTTCCTGCCAGTTCCAGAAGATCTATGGCCTCAATGGGGTGAGAATGGAATGACAAGAGAAGGAAGACATGGGGCAGAAGGAAGTTAGGGGGTGGGATTAAAAGAAAAAGGAATAATGGAACACAAAGAAAGAAAGGAGAAGATTGTGGTCAGATGGGGGGGAGGAGACTGATGAAGAAAACCAATATGCCCTAGATTTGTGCCTAGTGGGTAAAGTTTGGACTTTACAAGAGATTTTGGTGGGGTCTGAAAGAGAAAGGTCAAAGCACATAATGGATCTCTTGGGATAGACTCTGTAGACCGAAGAAAAGTGGGGGAACGGGTTTCAGACGAATGCATATATAACTTCAATCTAGCCTTGTTAGCAAAGCAAGCTGCAAGCTGGTTACAAACCCGAGTACCTTGGCAGCCAGAATCTTCAAAGCAAGATATTACCCAATGAGTAGTTTCTAGGAAGCACGAGTCGGACACCAATCAAGTTACTTCTGGAAAAGCATCCTAAAAGCAAGACATCTCGTGAAGGAGGGTGCCCAATGGGTAGTGGGTAATGGTACATCAATCAGGATATGGGGAGACAATTTGCTCCCACAAACACCCGGCGGCCAAGTAACAACAGCACCAACGCTTATGGTTGAACACGCAACCGTTGCAAATCTTATCAAACACAATGAAAGGGCATGGTATGTCAGCTTGATCCAACAAATCTTCAGCGAGTCCCAAACGAAGGAAATTCGATAGATACCCCTCAGCAAGTTCAATGATGAGGATTATTTGAGATGGAAATCGACAAAACATGGTGATTTTGATGTAAAAAGCGCTTTCCACTTAGCACAAAGGTTGTTGGGGGGCGTATATACAACAGAAGCATGCACCAGGAAGCTCATAATCAAAGTCTCCTTCAAATCAGTGAAAAATGAGTATTTATACAAGGGGAATTAAGAGCTTAAACACAGTCATTTAACGCCGAAATCACGCGCAAAATAGGCCGGTTGTAGGCGCGGCAGGGGTCGTCACGGGCGCGACGGAGCGAAGACGAGCTGGGCGTCTCCAAAGGTGCGCGGCGTCACGGGCGCGACGTTGTTGGGCATGTGCCATCACGGGCGCGGATCTGTTCGTCACTGTAGGACCCCGGAGAAAGGTGACCCTTTTTCCGTGACGCGCTACTTAAGTGATCGGGAGCCGACTAAGGTTGCTTAATCCTTAAATAATGATATTTTTATTTTATGAAATTCATTTTCGGGGTGTTGAAACTTTATTTATTTTACAAATCCGTTTTTATTATTTAAATACTTGAAGTTACGCCAAAATATATTAATAATGGTTTAAACCGTCCCAAAATACCAAATTCAGGCTCAAAAGGAAGCAGGAGGGCCGCCAAGACCTGCCAAAACCCGCGCAGGTTTTGAAAAGCCTTGGCGCGGGCCGCCTGCTTCATCGGGCCAGAGAAAAGGGGTTGGAAACAATAAAACCCGCGTGGGTTTTACTAATTCCTGGCCTACTTTCTCTCGGTTTTAGTCTTGAATTGGGTGAAAGGAAGATGTTAAACCATTTTTTAATTATTTTAGTGTAAATTCAAATGTTAAATAATTAAATGGATTATAAAAAGAATAAAAGAGTCGCCAGCCGATTTAAGGAAACTGACAAACCATAAAATAAAAAGATAACTCCGGTCTACGAAACCCGATTCAAAGTTCAGGGGTAAGGTTACAAATTCGAGAATTAAAATAATTCTCGAATTCGCCTGTTAGAAAACAAACTCTACTAAAATCGACATTAAAATGCAAAAGAGCGGGGAGAAGTTTAATTAATTTCGCAAGTTTATATTCTTAATCATGCAATATAAAGAATGGGGTTTTTCGGTTTACAAATATGCACATATAATGTAAAGTAAAAGTACAAATTAGATGATTAAATAATCATAACGAAAAGGAACAAAAAGTGAACCTCTTTGATTTAGGAGCCCGAATGCGCCGGTCGAAAAAGAACCTTGACTTTCCCTTGACCTTTGGACCTTGATAGAAATATGGAAGTGGTTTAGAAAAGTGGTATTAGGATGATAATATGGACGATAGGATTTTGAGAGAGTTTTGGTATGGAATTTGAGGATAATGATGATGGTTGATGAGAATTTAGTAGAGTAAGGGTAGTAGAGGGGTGATTGTTGATGGAAATGAATGGAATGGAGGGGGGTATTTATAGGTGAACGAGGAGAGGTTTAGGAGGGAAATGGAGGGACAATCATGGGGAACACATCCCCATGATCATGCCATGCAATCATCCAAGCATAAAACCCGTGCGGGTTATCCAAGTCAATGGTAGAAGTCAATGCATGGGCTAAAATCAGAGATGAACAAAGATGCTAGCGCCAACTTCTGGAAGAGAAAACCCGTGCGGGTTTTCTAATGTCCAGGCACACGGATCACTGACGTGGACTGCAAACGACGCGTTTAGGTGGTAGAAAACCCGTGCGGGTTTTGAAACGACTGGGCCGGGGCGCGCCTTGGGTTGGTCCTGTTTTTGGGCCGTCTCTCTTGGTTAAAACCCGTGCGGATTTTGTCTTCAATAGTGGGCCGCTTTGAGTTTGTCTTGTCTGCTTTGCTTGTTACGTGGCCCAAATGATTTATTGATAAGCCGGGATTATATCGATGCAAATCCCGGTGTCTACAGAGAGCCCCCACTTTGATCGAGTGCGAATAGGATGAAGGTCAAAGTAGACTTGATGTCTGTCTTGATGCTGGCGGTGCTCTTTTATATGGCGACCAGGTGATGTTGCTGATGATGATGATGTCGTCGGAAACCTTTGGGTGGCAACCGTTGGACGACTGAAGATGCTGGTGATGATGATATCGTGTGAAACCTTTGGGTGGCAACCGTTGGACGATTTTTGCTGATGGTGGTGATGATGTCGTCAGCAACCTTTAGGTGGCAACCGTTGGACGACTGCTGCTGATGAAGAGGTCGTCGGTAACCTTTAGGTGACAACCGTAGGACGACCGATGCTGAGGGATGTCATTTGGAGACCTTTAAGTGGGATCCGTTCGAACGACTGCTATTGCTAACATCGTTTGAGTCCTTTATGTGGAACCCGTTGGACGACTGTTGTGGACGACATCGTTTGGAGGCCTTTAGGTGGCGACCGTTGGATGACTGTCATTGACGACATCGTTGGAGGCCTTTAGGTGGCAACCGTTTGACGATTTTCGCTGATGGTGCTCTTTTATGCGGCAACCGAATGACAGGTGGTCCCTTTTTTGTGGTGACCTAATGATAGTGCTCTTTTATGTTGCAACTTGTCGGTAGATGGTCCCTTTTAGCGGCGACCAGATGAAGGTGCTCTTTTATGTGGCAACCTGAAAATCATCAGAAAAGTAGGTATTAGTTTTCACAAAAATGCAAATGGGTTCAGATTTTTACCTGAATCTTGGGAGTCCTTGGGCCACAGTCTTTGAGCCGCTACCGGTCCTCTTTTTAGGTAGCGACCGGAAGGTGTATGACGTCGGCGCTCTCTTATGTGGCAACCGGAAGAAGGATGATGTTGGCGCCTTCTGTGTGGCGGGTAAAGCGGGAAACGTGCTCTTCTGGACTGACTACCGAATCCGAATTGACCTACGGATTGAGGGCCCCCCTCGCCAATGAAGTGGTCTTGAGAAACATTTTTTGGCCCAGTCTTGCTTTGGAGGATGAAATTTTCCTCCATTTATGACTTGTTTTGACTGAGCAGTCAGCAGTTAGAATTAGTAGGGTCTCAGTAACGGTACTGCTACTGAATTATCTTTTATTTTTTTACAAACCCCATTGGGCCGTAAAAAGAAAAATGACGGGCCGCGGGATCTTGGGCCGTTGAATTTGGCTCTTGTTGGTAGAAAACCCGTGCGGGTTTTGTCATTTTTTACTGGGCTGCTAAAGGCGCTAGGCCGCCAGAATTGGGCCCATAGAATACCCAAAACCCGTGTGGGTTTTGGTGTTGGTTTCCCCTTTTTTTTTCTTTTTCTTCTCCTCATGAAGGGAATCATTGTGGGCCCGGGTCTTGTATGGATGAGGATGTGCCACGCTGCCTTGTCTCCTCTTTGGGTGGCAAAGTGATGACCTTAGGATTTTCAACCAATGAAACGCATTTGGCATCTCGAGGCGGGTCCTAGAAACGAGCGATTCACATTCACTCAATATTTCTATAAATACCAAGCTTCATTCACCTCTTTCACTCACACCTTCAACTCGTCATCATCTCTCTAGCTTCTCTTTCTCTCTCTATAAAATTTGTCCCTTGAAGATAATTTGAGCTTTTTGGAAGATGCATCTCCGAAGTCATAGGAATCCTCCTCTTCCACATGCGGCGACATGGTCCCATGAGATGTCTTCACGACGCAACTTTATTCTGGGTGCGGATGCCGACCCTTCGGACTTTACTATTCAGCCCTGGAACCATGCTTGGTTCTATCGTTCTCATGGCAAGGTAATTTTCAAAACTCCTCTTTTACGCTTAAAAAATGAGTAAGCACGAATTTAGTTTTCTTGTCTTGTCGATTTTTTAATTATTTTAAGCATGCTCTTAAATCGATGCCTATGCATTTATTTACCATGAATATTCAGTTTGAGAGACGGACCAAACCCGGGCCTAAAAGAACAAAGTGAGAGTTTTATGCATGCTCGGCCCCAAAAAAAGCAAAAAGATCGGCCCACTAAGACAGACAAAAACCGCTCGGGTTTTCTGGCCCCTACACCAACAAAAGGAAGTTGGGCCTGGATGTGCGGCCCATCAGCGCATAAAAACCCGTGCGGGTTTTCTGGTTCTGCTTGGGCCGGAAAAAAAAATTCTTTCTGTTTTTTTTGTTTTGCAATTTATTTATCCTATGGGCCATGCCTGCGAGCCCAGTGTCGGTGCTGGGTCCAGCTAGGGCCTGAAAGTATATGCCTAAAGTATTTAGCCGAGCCCCCAACTTTAACTGGCCGCTTTTATTTGCCTTTAGGAGGAAAACTTGAAAACCCCTGGTGCCTTAAAGGATCCAATTAAGGTAGCCGCCTCGATTCCTAGGCATTTCGTTGAACATACTTTGATTGCGGCGGGGCTTATGCCGTTCTGGCAATGTTTGGAGTCCTGAAAGGGTCGTACGTATCGCGTCATAGACCGTGCCATAGCTGAGAGGTTTTGGGACACCACCAATTCCTTTAATCTGTCTGTGGGGGAGATGACGGTTACTCCCACAGATTTCGTTATGATTACTGGTCTTCCGTGGGGTGGGCGTAATGTAGTTTTTGACGTTGAAATTCCACCCATGGTCTTGGATCTTCTGGGTCCAGTCTCAGCGCGATTAGGTCAAGGACAAGGCCTTTCTAATCTTTCATATGTGCATTTCGAGGCGGCCATCCGTGACGCCAACTTTCAGAACTTGCAGGTGGATCAACGCCGCTTCATCTTCCTGGCGTACATCATTTCTGCCACCATTTTTGCCAACCGGGGGGATAATATCACCTTCACATGGTTTCGTAATCTTATGGACTTCAACAATGTCCGGAACCTGAACATGGGCAAAGCGGCTTACGTGAACTTCATCCTCTGGCTTCGCCGCGGCGTTCGGCTTTCACAGGATACTGATCCGGTTTACCTTCACGAGTCTCATACTCGTCATCAGTATGGCCCTTCGCTGTGGAAGGTGCTCAAGGTATGTCCCCGAGACTCTTCTCTTTGTAGTTTTGCTGCTCTTTCAATTCTTCTTTGACTTTATGTTTATGCAATCATGGGCATATGAGTATATTCTGTCTCTGGGAATTCGTTCCAAAAAGAATAAGACAGCCCGATTCTTTGAACGGTCTAACGAGGTCGTTTCGGGAAAAATTCCAGCCGGGTAGTCTTGATCGCATTCGTCGCATGCTGGATAACCTCACTCAGGTATTTCCTTATACCTAGCGTCCTCATTTATTTTGCTTTTACCCTTGGAGTGACTCTCTTTCTTCTGCATGACCACGTGAATTGGCATCCATGGGCAGAATTCGACATGAGTGGATTGCCCACCCCTTTGCAACCGGTGGAGCACGATACTCGTCTCCGCGTCCTGATGGAGGGACCTTCGGGCTTCATATGGTATTTGGGGGAAAGAGCCACGAGGCAAATCTTGGGTGGATACCCTAGTCTTATACCCCTGGATCCTCCGGAACACATGTTCGAGCCATGGTGCGTCGTTCCAGGTACCCTGGGAGAATGGATTCACGGCCAAGACTTTGACAACTTTGTACATAACGTTCCCTAGGAGCAATTTGATGAGGAATTCCAACGCTATCTGAGTCGTCTAGCCCCCCGGGTGGTAGGTATCTTCTTCCTTCTGATTTCTCATTATGTTTCTGGCTGATTCCTGACCGTGAGGTTTGCAGTTGGGGCCTTATGCCAAGGTCGCTGAGACGGAGGCTCAACCGGTGAGAAGAAGGATCGGCGGTTTCATAGAGGTGGAGACTAGTAGTCAATGCTCTGTACTCCGAGAGTATGACCGGAAACCAGTAAGTTCTCATTTTATTTTCTTTTCTCCTTTATGTCGTTCATACATGTCTAACCTTAGCCTCATCATTTTCCAGCTAAGATGGGATATTTTTTGTCAAGTGACGAAGGAGTGGAGCATGATGCTGAAGCACGTTGATCGAGTATTCACCCGCTCGGGTAGGTATCGTGGGGACGCCGCCATAGTTATTATAATCCCGATCCTGATTTACGATCCTACTATTTTATGGTCCAAAATCCTCGATACGATTCTACTATTTACACACGATCCATGATCCTACATGGGCTAATTTCCGATCCTAACTTCCCCATAGTTTCGAGTTAGGATCCTGATTTTAACAACCTTGGACGCCGCCGAGAGGGCTGATGTAGAGGCCGATGCAGAGTCCGTTCCTCGAGATCCTCCTCGACGTTCGTCTGCAGGGATCCCTCACACTGAGCCCCCACGTCGCTCTTCGACAAGGGAATACACTTCTCGGGGCCGATCTCGGGAAGAGGTTGGTGGATCCTCTCGTCCTCCCCTATCAGTTGTGCAAGAGGGTCATGGGAAAGGCATCATGATCGAGGGTCATCATTCAACTTGGTCTCATCATGGCACACCTGGCAGCAGAGGTCGCCGTCCTATGGAAGAGGACATGGCTCAAATGTCCTTGGAGGAACAACTCGGCCAAGGAGGGTCACATCACAGTGTTGGGTATGGTGGTGAAACCCAACCCCATTCCTACTAGGTGGAAGATGCTTCAGAGTCAAGTGCTACCAACCGGCCTTCTCATTCTCGCCGCACTCCAGCTTCAGTGCATTCTGCTCATCGTGGTCGGGAAATTGTGGTGAGGGACCATGATTCAGGTGCATCCGTAGGGTATCCTGGCGGTCAGGCCTTAGTGGATGACGCTACTTCACGTCCTGCACCATATGACGTCTCCTCTTTTGGCTCTGGTTCTTACTCTGCTGGATGGCCAGTTCCTACTCCTGGAATGGGTCCTTCATGGCCCACAGGTACGTAAGAGTTGTCTGCACCCCAACACTCTTGGCTAGGAGGACCCTCCTCTTCTGATTGGCCATCCCCCGGTTATGGAGCTGGTCCTGTATGGCTTACTCCTTCTGTTGAGTGGCACGTCCCTGATCATTCATGGTTAGCCGGTTCGCAAGGGCATTCTGTATCATCACCATCGAGCGTGCATCCTTCTGAAGTCCTTTGTCCGGGCCACCGCAGATGGCTCCTGGTCCTGACTAATATTCTTGGGACACCTATTTCGGTACGATTGGTGCCTCCAACGCTGGAACTTCTCATGTTGGTGCCGACCCGGTTGAAGATAGTGGCGATTTAGGCTCCTTGTGGTGATCGAACCGATGATAAGCAAGACTCTATGCACTTTTAAACTTACGTTATGCAGGACTCATTTGTACCCCTTTTTTTATTTTATTTATTTTAATGCAAGACACTTTATGAATTTTAATTCTGATTTTATAAGCGAGACTCAGTGAATGCATGACTTTATTAATGCATAACTGAATGATTTTCTACACGACGGGATTAATCCCAACTTAATCCCGCTTCCCCAAAAAAGAAAAGAAAATAAAAGAAACCAAAAACCTAAGTGTCTTAGCAAACTCGAGCAAAAATTTCGGAACCGAGCATCATTGGGTCAATATCCAAAGCATTAAAAATACACAAACATACCAAATTAATTCCAAGGCCCAAATACAATGAGAAACAGGCGGGCCGTGCCGCGGAGAAGCGGCCCATGTCATCAGAAAACCCACGCGGGTTTTCTCTTCAGTAGGCCTTGAGCCTGGGCTTGGACAGGCGCGCGCTGGGTCTAAGATCATAAAAACCCGCGCGGGTTTTACTTCGCTTTTCTTTTTTTTTTTTTTTAGCTAGCCTTTGCAAATGGGCTAAAATCACGGGATATGGAGGGCAACGGCTATGTGATCATTGCTGGTTGTTTTTCTCCATTTTTTATCATGCATGGAGGTGTATAAATACCCCACATTATGCATATATTCATCATCACTTCAAAGTCTTCATCACATATTCTCCCAAAACTCAAAGAAATCCTCCTGGTTCTCATGGCATTCAAGAAGAAGCTTGCGACTTGGATGAGAAATTTGTCCAAAGAAGAGAAGAAAGAGCTTTGTAGATACAAGTTATCAAGCCTGACGAGTCTTCATCAAGTGAGGATCAATCATGACTTTCTCCGCGCGGCGGAGACTTTCTAGGATCCGAAGATGCATGTCTTCCGCTTTGCATGGAAAGAGTTATGTCCGCTTCCGGAGGAATGGTCCTCAGTCCTCGGGACAAATCACTTTGCTCGGCTGACATCGCCTCCTACGCCAACGGACATCCCGAAGCAGTACAAGGAGCTATTATGTCTTCCGTCCGAGGTCATCGGAAGTGCTATATTCGGCGAAAAGGTACACTTCCAAACCATAGTCGAATATTTTCTATCTCCCGACACTTTGGAGTATGGTCCCATGATACGAGTGCTAGCACTCGTATTATGTCTCCTTGGCGAGTTTTGTTTTTATCACGGCAGCAAAAGAACTGGACCGGCGAATTTAATCCAAATCGTCGATGACATGTCCCGAGGCTACAATCTCGTGCCTCTAATGCTTGCGGAAACCATGATGAGCTTGGATGATCCCAATCCAGAACACGACTTTCGACGGAGCCCGTTGCTACTTCAGGTATGTCATTCCTCTTTTCTGCCACTGTTTGATTTTTGCCTCTACTGGTTACAAAACCCGTGCGGGTTTCTGCCCCCTCTTTTTTTTTTTAGTTTGGGATAATTGGTGTGCAATTTAACCGTGGCTAACTGTTGGACAGATCTGGTTAATGGAGCACTTGGGTCTTATCGAAGAGCCCCGGACGTCATCAGCGTTGGCGAACTATTGTCAGAGAAAGAGGAAGTACACCGACCTTTGCTCGGTAACAGAATGGATTGCACTCCTGAAGAAATCTCGAGAGATCGTGTGGTGGATCGAATGGTGGCACATCTCCGAATATGTGACCCATAATTTCTGTAATGCTTATGTGTGTCTCGCCGGATTGACGCACATGACCTTTTATTTTCCGGCGCGAGTGAAGCGCCAGATGGGTCGCAAGCAAGACATCCCTGAGCTCCTGTGTGAGACTCCTGATCAGTTGAAGCTGCGAAGCTTGGTGATTGAGTCGTGTTTGAAATACTAGGAAAGAAGGCCAACTCTTAAAGCCCCTCCAAAGATACGCGTGTCTCATATTGCCGATGCTGACTACCACGGATGGCTAATTACTGCTGTTGAGTCTCGCCGCGTTGGGGAAGCGAGAAGGAGACAAGTAAAGGAAAGGCTGGGTCCCCGTACATCAGTGAAGGATCGTCTGGGCGCGAGAGACTCGGTGAAAGATAGGCTCGGTCCGAGAGTGGAGGCACGAAAACCAAGCAGGCGGGCCTATAAACCCAAAGACAAAGAGAAAGCTCCTATCAGACCTAGAGACATGGAGACTGACTACGAGACCACTAGCGAAGCAGAGAAAGTGAAGTAAGATTAGAAGGTGGAATGGAAATGAAGGAACTGAAACTGTTTTGCCATAATAGTCTTTTATTTAATTATGCCTTTTAAATTTTCTTATGTTACAAGCGGTGTACTTGCATTTATCAATTAATTAAGAAGAAATATTGTTGCGATTATTGTGTTCTTGTAAACTTTATTTATTAAATATATCCCAAGTGTCTGGAAATTGGGTTTCCAGTTGCTTGGTTACATTAAGCATAGTATCGCTTGAGTTGATCCAAATTCGTGGGCTGAATTATATCTTCTCCATCCATAGTAGCAAGTCGAGCCGCTCCTCCTGGCAACATGTCCTTAATCATATAAGGATCTTTCCAATTGGGTGCAAACTTTCCCCTTAGATCTTGTATAGGTGCCCTCATCTCCTTAAGCACCAAATCACCTATTTGAAGTGAACGGCCTTTCACCCTCTTATTAAAAGCCCGAGTGATCCTATTTTGGTATATGCACATTATGCAATGCCCTCAATCGCCTTTCGTCCATCAACATTAACTCCTCAAACCTTTCCCTTGCCCATTCTGCTTCTAGCAACTGACTTTCGGCCACTATTCTTAACGAAGGGATTGCTACTTCGATTGGTAAGACTGCTTCCACCCCATACACCAAAGAGTATGGTGTTGCACCTGTAGCAGTTCGTATAGAGGTTCGATATCCCCACAGGGCAAATGCTAATTTATCCGGCCAATCTTTGTAAGTGACAACCATTTTCTTGATGATTCCCGCTACTGTCTTATTGGCTGCTTCCACAGCTCCGTTAGCTTGAGGTCGGTATGGCGAAACCGGTGGTGCTGAATTTTATAAGTGGCAACCAAAGTTTCTACTTCCTTTCGAAAATGGCTTCCATTATCACTAATGATTTCATGAGGCACTCCATATCGACATATGATGTTTTGAAGAATAAATTTAGCCACTTGCTTGGATGTGAGCTTAGCAAAAGAGGCTGCTTCTACCCACTTAGTGAAATAATCGATGGCGACCAATATGCACTTGCGTCCTCCTGTTCCAGTTGGGTGTATCTTGCCAATGATGTCGATACCCCATACTGAGAACGGCCACGGAGATGTCAAAGTAGTCATGTATGATGGGGGTTGATGTTGCAGGTTGGCATACTCTTGGCATTTTGACACCTTCGGACGAACTCTAAGCAATTTGCCTCCATAGTGGACCAATCATAACCAGCCCTTTGAATTTCCTTTGCCAGCATACGTCTATTCATGTGGGGACCACACTCTCCTCCATGTATAGTATCCATGACCTTGGCGCTCTTAGCATTAATGCATAATAAATTAATGCCCGTAGGTGATTTCTTGTAAAGGCGATCTTGGATCAAGCAGTATTGTGCTGCTAGAGACGTGATCGCTCATTGTCCTCGAACATCTATTTCAGCTGGGTATTCTCCTTTCCGAAGAAAATTGTAAATGTCATGGAACCATTCCTCAGTCTCTTCCTCTTGTGCCTCCATGTTGGACACATATGCAGGTTCAAACTGTCGCTCTACTACTACTGGTAATTGGAGCGTGCCTGATGGTATCGATATCATCGAAGACAACTTGGCTAGGGCATCAGCTAACTCATTGTGATCCCTTGAGAGGTACTGGAAGCTGATTTGCTCAAATTGGTCAGCAAGTCCCAAGAGCTTCTATTGGTATGCCATAAGACATTCATTCCGGACCTTCCATGTATTCCTAGCCTGATTAATTATGAGGCTAGAGTCTCCAAAGACTTTTATGTGACGTATACCCAAAGTCAATGCAGCTTGTAAGCCCTTGATGCATGCTTCATATTCAGCGGTGTTGTTAGTAGCATCAAAGTCTAACTCATGCATACACGTGACATGTGCCTTCCGAGAGATCGAGCACTCCTACTCCGCAACCCATTTGGTTTAGGCTCCGTCGAAGTACATTTCCCATGTTCTTTTGTTAGTGAAGAATACATCCTCATCTGGGAATTCCAAGTGAGTGCTTGGAGGTTCCTGCGATGGTGAAGCAGCTAGGAAGTCTGAAACAACCCGTCCTTTGATGGATTTCTGAGGCATGTACTGAAGGTTGAACTCTGAAAGCATGACCACCCATCGAGCGATGCGGTTGTTGATGGTAGGCTGCTCCATAATGAATTTAATGGGATTATTCTCAGCTGTGACATACACTGTATGTGAGAGCATGTAATGTCTTAACTTCTTGGTGGCCATACTAATTCGAGAGCCATTTTCTCTATGTCTGCATATCGACTATCATTGTCCAAGAACTTCTTGCTCAAGTAGTAGATGGCGCTCTCCTGTCCTTTAACCTTTTGAGCTAGCATAGCCCCCATGGTAGAGCTAGTCACGGTAAGGTAAAGGAGTAGAGGCTCATCTGGTACTGGCGGCATGAGGACCGGAGGATGTTGCAAATACTCCTTGATTTTGTCAAAGGCCGCTTGACATTGATCGTCTCATTCTATTTTGCTTCCTTTATTTAGCTTCTTGAATAAAGGTTCACAAGTCATGGTGAGCTTTGAAATGAACCCACTGATGTATTGAACCCGCCCTAAGAAACCTCTTACCTCTTTTACGTCACCGAGGTCAGAACTCTTGGATAGCCTTTATCTTTGAAGGATCAACTTCAATGCCTCGTTGGCTAACCACATAACCCAGCAGTTTCCCAGAGGTGACACCGAAGGTGCAATTTGCTGGATTAAGCCGCATCTTGTATTTGCAAAGTCGTAGAAAGAATTTTCGAAGGTTAAGAATGTGTTCCTCCCTTGTTTTAGACTTAACAATCATGTCATCCACATAAACCTCTACTTCTATGTGCATCATGTCGTGAAGTAGGGTATTGACAGTTCTTTGATATGTTGCTCCGACATTCTTGAGACCAAAAGGCATAACCACATAACAGTATGTTCCCCATGGTGTAGTGAATGATGTTTTCTCCATGTCCTCTTTTGCCATTTTGATTTGCTTATAACCGGCATATCCGTCCATAAAGGATAGAAGCTCATGTCCGCAAGTGTTGTCCATTAATACATCGATGTGAGGTAAAGGGAAACTATCCTTGGGACTAGCCTTATGGAGATCTCGAAAGTCAACACACATACGCACTTTCCCATCTTTCTTGGGCATTGGAACAATGTTAGCAATCCACTCAGGATATTGGACTGCTTTGATGAACTTAGCATTAAGTTGCTTGATTACTTCTTCCTCAATCTTCTTTGCTCATTCAGGTTTGATCCTCCTAGCCTTCTGTCGAACTGGCTTTGCATTAGGAAGCAAAGGTATGGTGTGCTCCGCTATTTGGCTGACAATCCCAGGCATGTCCTCGTAGGACCATGCAAAAACGTCGACAAACTCTTTGAGAAGCTCTGTGAATGCTACCCGTTCTTCCGCTGTGAGTGAGCTTCCTAACTTCGACTCCCGAGATTGTTCTTCTGTGCCCACGTTTATGGTGATGGTGTCTTCCAACACCGCCATTTTATGCTCATGTTCATTGGAAAATTCTTTTAAGGGTTCATTAAATTCCAGATTATTATTGGCGCAGCAGTTCAGGGAAGAGGGGAAAGAAGAATTAGAGTAAGCAGAAAGGTTCGTCTTATTGAATGCAGAAAGAAATACATCGCCAGCAGACTCGAGACCAGATTCACTTGACTCTAGACCCTTAAGACTAGTGGGATAGTTTTGTTGGAGCATTGCACTGTAAGATACAGGGCTTTGTTGTGGGATGCTCCCCCTTGAGGCAGATCTTCAATCCCAAAAGTAATCATCTCTTGTTGGGTAGTAACATGAGCAACTAGCGTTTCGGGAGTTGTCGTAGGAGATATAGTGAGTTCTGTAAGAGTATCCAACATCTTCTGTCTATGAGCATGTGACGTACATATGAGTTTCCATATGGTAACCTCCGCCCTTGTCTTTTTGAGTTAAGAAAGAAGAGGATCTTCAGGGGAGACCTGATTGTCATTATCAGCCATTGGTGTTGGGTTAGGAATAGTCACTGGTGTGGTGGTGTTCCTATGATTGTGGCGGCCAGACCGAGTAAGAAACGCCACATCATCTGGTTCATCTTTCTCCATCCATTATGTCTCAGAATGCTCATGCTCATCATCCTCATCACTATCCTAAATACCATGGATGAATAGACCTTTAGGGAACCCAACTATTTCGGGGACAAGTTGACCTGTTTCTACAATCAGGGCTGAAGGGTCAAAGCTAAAATCCCCACAGAAAACTGCATTTGCATGCTCAGGCATAGGATTACTTTGATTGTTTGGTTTCTTGGCAGCTTTTAGCATTGATAATGTCCCTGCCCTTATCATATCTTCTATTTTGTTCCTGAGAGTCCAACATTTCTCAGTGTCATGCCCTCGGTAACGGTGATAGCGGCAAAATTGGTTGGCATCCCAGTTTCTGCCATTGATTTCTGGCTCTTCTTTCGGTAAGGGCAAAACCAAGATACCCTTCTTGACTAGACGGTCGAGAGCTTCAGAATAAGGAACATCCAAGGGCGTATAAGTCTCATACTTCGGTACATAAGGCTCCTTGCGCTGGATAGAGTTAGTCTCCATAATCTTAGGAGGCTGGCTAGCCGCACTAGTGGGCCTCCTGTTGGAGCTGGACCCTTTCCATCCAGGCGAAGTGGTCTTATCATTGTGCATTGCCTCTAACTGAACACAAATGTCCTTTAGGTAATCAAAGTCCTTAACGACATGGTACCCCAAATGCTTGGATAGGCTGCTCTTGAGTCCTTGCTTAAAGGTAGATAACTGCAGGCGGAGAGGAATTGTCTCATTAATGTGGGACAACTTTGTATGCCATCTTTCAAAGTAATCCATAAAGGACTCATCTTCTCGTTGCTTCATGGCAGTTAGGTCATCGACCGTAGCTTGCTTCTTCTGGATGCGAGTGTAATGATGGATAAAAGCTTTGAACAACTCACTCCAATTGGCTTTAATTTGAGGTGACAACGCATGATACCATACCTTTGCTTCTCCATCTAGGGTGGATGGGAATACAGTAGAGTATAAGTCGGTATCAATCCGATTCAAAGGTGCCAACCTCATGAACTCCTCAACATGATGAATAGGGTTCTCCGAAGGTTTGAACCTAATATTTGGCACTTCAACTTTGTCAGCTACCTTCAGGGTTGGTTGAACAGGCAATGGAACCTCCAAGTATTTGTCAGCAAAGGCCGGCATAGAGCTCATTGCTTTGGTGAGGCTTTCTAACTTCTGCTCAAGGGCCTTAACGGGGTCCCTTGTAAGTTTAGATACTTCAGGCGTGTTAACCTAAGCCTTAGATATCCCCATTCCTCCAGAGTCCGAGGATGTCTTGATGATTTCAGGTTCAGATTCATATCCTTGCATTTCTTCATCATCCTCTTCAACATTCAGCCCTAACTTGAATTGGTGTTGATCTTAGTGATGGCATTCCATCCATTACTTGTTGTTGTTCACTCAGCCTTTTGCTCATCTTTTGTTCCTGCTCTAGAGTATTAGCAAACAAAAGGCCCTACATTTTGGTATAAAGCTCGTCCAAATGCTTCGTGATGTTGACTTCGGTGCTTTGGACCGGGACTTCTTGGAATTGTTCGCCAGACATGATGCAGTCACTAGTTGCAGATGGATCGTAATGCGAGTTCGGAATCAAACGACCAGTTCGTGGAACTCGAATGCGGGCTCGGAGTCAATCATCAATGATGCCTGCATGGAAATTCAAAGTTAGAACACTCGATGACATACTCTGACACATACTACCCGATGCATGCATGCCCTAAGAGACTTATATGATCCTAACTGACTCGACACATATATGCTGACACAAAGGACTCGCCCACTTTTCGGGAGTGCATGACCTAACTCTACATGGACCTATGGACAAAGCATTATAAAGGGTCGAATAAAGTCAAACATAGCAAGCGGAACATAAGTTTATGGGCTCAAGTCAGTGTTTCTAAATTCGGATGGGCTCACACCACAAGCCGGTCGTTTTAAGGAGAATCCGTAACTTGGCCCAACAACTTAGACATCTCAAGCCATAATGACCATTATGCGGACTAGAATAATGCTTAACAAGACTGACAACCCGTTCTTCTTTTTTTTTTTTTCTATTTACCTTCCTTTTTTTCTTTTATCCCTTTTTTATTATATTTTTTTTAGTCGAGGAAAATGGATATTGTAAAGGATTGAATAAAGTCAACAATAAACGAGTCATAATTAATTTATTGGTTTAATCAACAAATCCAATAAGTTGGGCCTAACAACGGGCCAGCCATAACAAATGATGGATTTATTAATTAGATGGACAAATTAACTTTCTCAAGCTTAGTGACTATTATGCAGTCTAAAACATTATCCATTAACTTTGTTGAACTTTTTAATTCACTTTTTTTGGACCTTCGTTAAGAGAATTTCTTAAAGGGCCCTTCCACTTGGGCTAACCATGATGCCTTTGGAGTTAATTATTCTAATTTATAAGTAATTATTTTCTCAACCCAATGAATTTTATATGGACTAGAACAAAACCTCTAAACTAGGGTCGACTCTAAAACAAAAGGAAAAGGGCAAGGGGGTAGCACATAGCACATAGCATACACATGAAGGGACACCCTACACCAAGGCTCTATGTTCATGGATTTTTCTATGGTTGGATTTCATGGCCTACCGCACGTTTTCATCTCCGTTCTCCATACCCGAGGGTAGGGAGTGTGAGGTATTTCTCAAAGAACTTCAAGGAAGCCCAATGAGTGTAACGCGGGGAGAGAGGGGACCAAATGTTTGGCGATGTAGGGTGCATCCCACAAGTAGTGGCCCGCCCGCTCTCGAGGGAATCACCTAGGTATAACTTATCCGTCGCCTTTGTGCTAACGTGTCAAAAGACGCGATTAGTAGCCCGGTATACAAAGGATGTCTAAAAAAGAATTATAAAATCGCGAAAATGATCAACTTCTTCCTTTTACCATTTCAATTTAATTCGATTTTTTCAAGTTTTACCCTCTTTTTAAGTTTAAGTCCCCAGTGGAGTCGCCAATCTGTAGGATCCCGGAGAAAGGTGACCCTTTTTCCATGATGCGCTACTTAAGTGATCGGGCTCTCCGCCGACTAAGGTTGCTTAATCCTTAAATAAGGATATTTTTATTTTATGAAATTCATTTTCGGGGTGTTGAAACTTTATTTATTTTACAAATCCGTTTTTATTATTTATATACTTGAAGTTACGCCAAAATATATTAATAATGGTTTAAACCGTCCCAAAATACCAAATTCAGGCCCAAAAGGAAGCAGGCGGGCCGCCAAGACCTGCCAAAACCCGCGCGGGTTTTGAAAAGCCTTGGGCCGGGCAGCCTGTTTCCCCGGGCCAGAGAAAGGGGGTTTTGAAAACTCGCGTGGGTTTTACTGATTCCTGGCCTACTTTCTCTTGGTTTTAGCCTTGAATTGGGTGAAAGAAAGATGTTAAACCATTTTTTAATTATTTTAGTGTAAATTCAAATTTTAAATAATTAAATGGATTATAAAAAAAATAAAAGAGTCGCCAGCCGAATTAAGGAAACCGACAAACCATAAAATAAAAAGATAACTCCGGTCTACGAAACCTGATTCTAAGTCCGGGGGTAAGGTTATGAATTCGAGAATTAAAATAATTCTCAAATTTGCCTGTTAGAAAACAAACTCTACTAAAATCGACATTAAAATGAAAAAGAGTGGGGAGAAGTTTAATTAATTTCGCAAGTTTATATTCTTAATCATGCAATATAAAGAATGGAGTTTTTCGGTTTACAAAATATGCACATATAATGTAAAGTAAAAGTACAAATTAGATGATTAAATAATCATAACCAAAAGGAACAAAAAGCGATCCTCTTTGATTTAGGAGCCCGAATGCACCGGTCGAAAAAGAACCTTGACTTTCCCTTGACCTTTGGACTTTGATAGAAATATGGAAGTGGTTTAGAAAAGTGGTATTAGGATGATAATATGAACGATAGGATTTTGAGAGAGTTTTGGTATGGAATTTGAGGATAATGATGATGGTTGATGAGAATTTTGGTAGAGTAAGGGTAGTAGAGGGGTGATTGTTGATGGAAATGAATGGAATGGAGGGGGGTATTTATAGGTGAACGAGGTGAGGTTTAGGAGGGAAATGGAGGGAAAATCATGGGGGACACATCCCCATGATCATGTCATGCAATCATCCAAGCATAAAACCCGTGTGGGTTATCCAAGTCAATGGTAGAAGTCAATGCTTGGGCTAAAATCAGGGATGATCAAATATGCTAGCGCCAACTTCTGGAAGAGAAAACCCGTGCGGGTTTTCTAATGTCCAGGCACACGGATCGCTGACATGGACGGCAAACGACGCGTTTAGGTGGTAGAAAACCCGTGCGAGTTTTGAAACGACTGGGTCGGGGCGTGCCTTGGACCGGTCCTGTTTCTGGGCCGTCTCTCTTGGTTAAAACACGTGCGGGTTTTGTGTTCAATAGTGGGCCGTTTGAGTTTGTCTTGTCTGCTTTGCTTGTTACATGGCCCAAATTATTTATTGATAAGCCGGGATTATATCGATGCAAATCCTGGTGTCTACACTCAAGGGTGCCACGAGCTTCTGACCAATACTTAATTCTTCCTCCAAGTGTCGTCATGGGCACTACGGCAACCGTCGCGGGCGTGACCTTTCTCGGAAATTTTCTGCCGACTTCAAACTCACATAACATCTTCATCCGGACTCTATTTTATCACCATATTATATCAATGGAATGTTCTCAGTGTGTACTTTAAGATCCCGAAATTTGAAGTCCATCGGAGTTGAATTGGAGGAGTATGGTTGAAAGAGTGAAGGCACGCCATTTTCAGCATCCCATGTTGACCCTTGTCGCTTGTTCTTGCTGAAAGACTTCAAACCTATTCAAAGGCCCAAAGTAGGTCTTGATGAGGACTCGTAGCTCCATTCCAAGGGCCGGGATCCCATTTATAGTGAATGCCACACCCGATGACAACCCAAATATGCCTCCAACGTCACGGGTCTACCTTAAAATGGACTCCACATCCGACCTTGAAGTCGTTTTTGCTTATGTTTTACCAAGGGGGTGCGGGATAGGGATGACAATAAAACTCGTACCCGCGGGTACCCGCCTCAACCCGCCCCGCAAAAAGCAGGTAAGGGTAAAATTTTTTAAAAAATACGGGTACGGGTCGGGTAAGGGTACGGGTCGGGTACGGGTACGGGTACAGGGTAGTACCCGGTGGGTACCCGGCCCGACCCGCCCCGCAAATACTTTGAAATACTTTTAAAAAAAATTTAGTTTGCTTATTGTATGTTTAAGGCCAAACGTTTGAGGCTTTACCTAAAATTTGTGTGATTGTGTTTGGTTAAAAAAAAAAAAAAAAAAATTGGAACGCAGCATGTGCTCTTCATCCTCTATTGATGTAAAATTTGAAACAAATATTTTTGAGCATTGAGTACAACATCCAACAGGATTTATCGAATGCCCAGAAACAGCAACATGTTGCTCAGTTGCTGCCCAAATTGCCACCCACATATAGGCTGCCCAGAATCAACGAGATCTTGTATACGCGGGGCGGAACCAACGATGAGCGCATAGTACTACCCAGAATCAACAGAAATCATATAGCCCCAAAAACTCAAAAAAGTGGTTAAATAACCCGAATACAACCCGATAATTTGTGCATATGGGTATAAAATGGGTGGTAAAATTTAATCTTTATGTAAACCTGCATAGTACCCATTGTACCCGCATACCCGGTGGATACGGGTAAGGGTACAAATATTTAGTACCCGCTAAATACGGGTAAGGGTAAGGGTAGTGATTTTAAAAACAGGTACGGGTACGGGTACGACTCTACCCGCCCCGAACCCCACCCATCGTCATCCCTAGTGCGGGAAGGCTTGGTGACTATGGATTTTGAAGCTCGGACCTAGCCTGATACGATTCAATAACTCCCTGTAGGAATAGATCCTGGTCTTTGGGTCGATACCCGCAACCCGCTTATGTTTTCACTTTGATTATTAGTATCTTACGAATCTCAATCGTCAAACTTTCAAACAAAACCCAACCCAATTTTCCAGACATAATGAAACTCAGAGTATAAAAGACTGTCCCATTTTACTCAACTCCGAAAACGACTCATAGACATCCAAATTAGACAACCTATTTTCACAGAAAATCCCCTACGGGATGCATACTTCATAAAATAGATTAGAACCACAAAGCAAATAAAGAGCATCCCAATGGGGCTTAGGGCATAGACATTACCTCGATGTCTTCACTTCACTTCACTTCACTTCCACGAACACACTTGGGCTCACTTAAACGAGTCGATCTAGATTGCGCCTTTAAATAGAATAGATTCTATAATTAATATGTGCTCTCGGAATTAGTAATCACTACCATCTACCTCACCCCACCCTAGGAACACTATAAGGTTTCCATAATTCAAGTAATAACATATTTGAACCACACATCACATTCATATAAATAAAAACATATTTATAACAAATGAAAAACTGGATAGATTACTATACTCGTATTGCAAAGGCCATAACTTGACTTCTCGATACCCTATTGGGTATGGCTTTAGACTTTATGAAAACCTCGGAATGTCTACTAAAACTCTTATGTTGACTCCGAGACCTAACACACACTCTAAGAATCCCGAAAACAGCCAATACTCTAACTGACCCAGCTCTGATCAAGGTCCAGTAATGGCTTCATAACTCGACTTATACACCTCGAAAACCTCATCCGCAAAATTCTTATGAAGGTTAACATCCTAGAGAGCTTCTAGCCCGAATGGTTCGATTAAAGCTCGACCACATGATTTATGGTGGGCGTTCTAACGCGACACAACGAATCTGTCCCGAACCTGGTTAATTATTATTTTATATTTCCGGCTCTAACTCTAATCAACCCATCTTGAGCGTCTAAATTGGACCTCTAATCATTTTACTAAAGTAAAAAACATCCCCTTCATTCCTCTAACACCTTGAAGGTCAAACTACACACCAATTAACACTAAGTTCTCACATAAGCCATTTAATTTCTAATTACAAAATTCCTTTGAAAGTAAACTTAATAATCAAACTAAACTCAAATTGTTTTGGCATCTATACCCTATAGAAATATATATATATATATATATATATATATATATTATAAATGGCAATGAGACCCCCTCAAATCTCTTCCCTCCCTCATCTCTTAAATCCCATTAATCGGACAGTATCGGTCATTAATTTTATTTAATATAAAATCTACACCATTCATTTAAAAAAATAACTACCCAATTATTATTTACAAAATTATTCCCACATGCTATTTATTAGGAGGGATTTATGATCCTATTCCAACCCAATAACTACTCTGTTGTTATTTCCCGCCCAATAACATTAATCAATAACTGCAAGTATTTTATGGCCATAATCCACAGAATTACCCCGAAACTAGCGCAACTAACCCTTTAAGATTCAATTTGTCAATTATAATGATGATTCTTCATATACAATTAATATTTTTAGGGTCGTAACAAAAATGCTACTCAAATAGAAAGTTGTCAATTATTTAATTAAATATTATACAGAAATTATTGAATAAGGATGAATTTCAAAATGCTTGAAACTTAAAAGTCAATTATTTTGAAAAGAATGAAATATACCTTACATACACAAATTTTTTGGTACGAAGAACATGATAGATGACTGCTGGAGCCAAGCTTTTGGATGGCTAAGGTTGACATGATTAATGGATGGTCATGCACCAGGTAATTTATTACATGTTTTTGGAGCATGTGTTTCACATCTACCTGTTGTTCATTCTTAATAGTATAATTGTTTAATCATATTTACTCACCATTTACTCTCAATAATATAATTGTTCACTCATACCTACCCAGAGCACGTACTCCTTATGCACGTAATATATATTGCATGCACTGGGGAAGCCAAATGTAATTTGCGATATTAAAATTTCAGAAACAGGGAAGAAATTAAAATCCATATGCAGTCGGCGGTAATTTTCTAATATTTTATTAATATTTATTATATTATATCATAGATATGATAGTAGCAATTTTATATATATATATATATATATATATATATATATATATATATATTATAATCAAAATTTTTATAATTTGACTACACAATTTATAAAGACGGTCATTAATATGAAGTAGATGGAGTACTAACAATGGTCATTCACTTGGCAGCAACTAATAATAAAATTTGGTTTTGTTCATGCAGAATACTAATTGTATGTCTATAACGTAAATTATGTAAGGAAAGATAAGTAAAGTAGTGGAAAAATAGGTAGGTAAATGTCACATTACCATATTTTTTTATTTTTAAATAAATTCTATGAGTTGAAAAAAATTAAAAGGTAAGGTGAAATTTTAATTATCTTACAAAAGAACATGACCGTAATTTTTAATATATATACATATTTCTATATAATATATAGTTTTGTAATATTTTCTTATTATTAATATTTTCGCAACATACATGTCGATCGGTATAATATTTTCTAATATTTAAAGTTTTGATATTTTGAGTTTAACTATGTTTCAAAATTTACTTATCGATACAAATATTCCAAGTTACTCTCAAATATTTGTATATATAATTGTTAATATTAAATTGTACTCAACTTATCCATATTTGAATGCTAAACAAAAATTGCTTATATAAGCATGTTGCTTGTCAACTCTCATCATTAGTATGCATTACATTTTTATTCAAATGTATGGAGGGTGATAAGGGGCTTTTCACTATTAAGGATCATTACACCTTAAAAAACACAACATATATGTCACGCAAGTCCAAAATTGCGGCACTCTCACAATGCAATTGTACGTTTTTCGTTTTTGAGTAAAAAATGTAATTGTACTTTGTTTTCCTCTCAAAATTATAAATTCACTATTGTCATTTACTAGATATTTTAGCTGTTAGTTTTGTTCAAATTGTTGATTGTTCATATTCATAGTTGACAGTTCATTACATCTTTTACTTTGATATTTTTACGTTACTTATGTTTTGTTTTCCCTAAGTTAAACTATAACTTTAGCATTGTTATTTTCCTTTGTAGCCTAATATAATGACACCTTTTGACACGTTAGGTTATTTTCTTTCCAAATTATATATTATTGTTTGGATTCATATTTGATAGTTATTTTGTTGTATTTTTTGATGCACTTGTCATTCATTTAACTATATTATTATTTTATTTTTTTATATTTCTTTATCTAAATTGATATCCGTTCGAAAGAACGGGTAAAAATTAATTTATTTAATATACCTAATATTTTACTAGATTTGTTTTGATTTTAAATCTCAACCATTAATCTAAAAAAATGTTTTATCTAATATACCTAATATTTCACTTTACTTTACATTTACCATTTAGGTTTTTTTTTAATTATAAGTTATTACATAGTTGGAATTCATATATATTTAATCGTCATGCTTTAGTCATATTCTTTGTTATTTAATTTTTTCATTTATTCTCTATATTATTTGTATTTCTATTCATCTACCTAAATGATTTCCATTCAGAAGAATGGGTCAAAAACTAGTAATCACAAGTAACAAGGGTAACGAACCTTCACTCATAATAACATTTGAAACATTTCTAAACAAAAGAAGACTCGACAAACCTCGTAATAACGATGTAATAGATGATATTAATTAAATCAAAATAATACGATACTACTTCAAGATCAAAACTTTACTACTCATAACATAATTGGCGTTGCAAAAACAATAAGAAGATTTAAACAACACCCTTTTTAAAGTATATAAAGTAATAATAATTATAAAATAAGGTTTTTAAATCTCAACTCTTAAAATTTAACTTACACTTGTAAAATACTTTGAGAAATTAAACAAAATTATATGTAAAACTCAATCACATGCATGGGGCAAAGCTATTAAGGATCAAGGTTGGTCAATTGACCCCCAACTTTTTTGGGGAAAAAAATCAGTTTAGAGCTATTTTATAATTAATATATATATATATATATATATATATATATATATATATATATATATATATATATATATATATATATATATATATACTAATTTGTGAGAAAATATGCAATAACATTTATGTAGCCGGATGGGGAGGACAGAAGTTGGGCACACCTCTCTCTCCCTGAGGTATTGCGGATTGAACATTTTATTTCTGTGCATGTCGCGCGTCTATATACTGGAGTCAGCCATTCAGGGGTTCGACGCCCCTAAAGTCCAATTTTAGAAATTATCATTTAACCCTAATTATAATACAGGTTATACAGCAGTAGTCGTTAGTTTGTTCCCACTACTTCTACAGTTCTACCACGCCACTAATTGATCAAATAATTGAATTGGGGTATGTTATTTTGTAAATTATTATGTTTTATTAATTAATTTTGATAAATTTGTATTGAACAATTAATATATTTGCGAACTTTGTGATGAAATAGCAATCTTTGAATAGAACGGATATAGTTCTTGGTCTTATTTTGTTCAATTATTCATAATTCAAACTATGTAATTGATTTGTTTGATTCATTGGTAACAAATTAAAATATTCTTTTGAGATGGTGATTTTGTTATTGTTTATTATTGATTCTAATTATAATTAAATTTGCATTGAACAATTAATAAATATGAGTATTTTGTGATCAAATAGCAATCTATTGAATAGAACTATTCGAGTTCTTGGTTTTATTTTGTTTAAATATTCATAAATCAAACTATGTAGTTTATTTGTTTGATTGATTGGTTATAAATTAAAATATTGTTCAGCAAATGTCTTTGGCTATGGTTTTTTGGGTCTTTGGATTGCAGTATCAGTTGAGTAACTGGTTGGAGTATAATGTAGGAATTTCAAGTTTTGTGGTTCTACAAATGTCTTTGGCTGGGGTTTTTTGGGTCTTTGGTTAGCAGTATCAGTTGAGCAATGGGTTTGGAGTATAGTGTTGGGGTTGAAGGTTGTCTATTGGCAAATGGTCTACTGCACTTTATTCATGATTTTTTCTTCTCTTCTTTCATCTTTCATCGTTTCTCACTCAACCAGCTTGTGTTTTTCTTGGATATGTTTTCAGTTGGCTTGGGTTGTTAGTATGTCTTGGTTTGGTGCTCTTGTTGTGGTTGTCCATTCAGCTTTATTGATGTAAGGGTTCTTTTTGGCGCTATGTCGGCTTTGTGCCGCTAATTATCAAAAAAAAATAATTGTTGATTTGTAATAATCAAGTATGAATATGTTTTTGCGGATGTTTTGAATTTGTAAAGTTAATTCATTTTTTTTGAAATTGTTTGTCAATTTGAAATGGAGAAAATTTCAGTGAGAGAGTGAAGACATCGCATGGTTCAGGTTTTGCGACACAAAATTCACCATCGCCTCAAGAAAGTACTCATCCATCATCTGATAATGAACCGCCCCCGGTCATTAATCCCTCTTCTTCTAGGAGAGCTCGTGTTGATATAAAAATTCTTCTTACAGTTCCGAGTGAAAGAAAACTGTTAGAACCCCTCAAGGACGTTGACAGACCCAGGCTCAAGGACCTTGGCGACTGAATCAGTTTTGAATGAAAGTCAAAATTCAAATATCCAGAAAAGATATAATGCGCAAGTGAAGAAATCTCAAGAAGGCAAAAGGACATTCACCCAAGGCTTCATAAGGACGTTCACCCAAGGCATCATAAAGATGTTCACCCTAGGCAAGAAGTTTTGACGTGAAAGACAAAAGTGCAGTCGAAACATGGAAGTTTTCTGGAAAAGAAATATATACTTTTTCTATCCATATTTCTAACCAGACTAATTGATTGCAACTATCTAATTTGTAGGAAACAATCAATGAAGAATTTGGAGAGAAGAAAAGATTGCAACTCCCAGAAAATCTCGAAAAAAGGAAAGCAAATCAAGCATTTTGGAAGGAGTATGAAGAAGGAAAGAATCAAATCAGCAACGTCTCTTACCAGGCGATCAAGACTACAAATAGAAGACATTGAAGATTGATAATATTCAATGATTCCAAGGAAGTAGTCGGGTGTTTGAAAAACAGAGAGTGTTGTTCTGTTTTTGTGTTCTTTCTTCGAGTAGAAAGAAGAGGTTTTTGTTAGAATTATAATTGAGTGTAATCAAATCCTTGACGGAATTAGGTTTTGATTAGTGTTTGCACTAGAATTGTGGTTGGTGCTTGTTCATTCATAATCGTTCTTGAAAGTGCCCTCTGTAAAGGCACTCTGCTCTGAGTTGCCCTAATGACGTTTACCTTATAGGCAACCATCATACATCAATTCTGTAATCTGTTATGAGGAAATAAACGAGGTTATTTAGTTTCACTTTATATATTTCTTTAAGTTGAATCTTAGTCTGAAAAGATTAGGAATCCTAACGTCCTTTACCCTTAAGTATTTGTGTAGAAACTTTCATAACCCTATTCACCCCCCCTCCCATTCTAGGGTTCTTTCAAAAACCAATTTCAAGTTATCATCCAAATGAGCGCGATGATGTAAGGAAAGCTTATTGCCAGCAAGGTCCTTGTCACCTTTATCGACTTGTGACTTTAGCATTGGTTTTGCCGATTTCTACATCAAGCGTTGAAAGAGTCTTCTCTGAATGAAATTCATAAAGACTAGACTGCGCAACAAAATATCAGATGAATTTTTAAGTGACATTGTTGTCACTTATTTTGAAGATGATCTTTTTGATAAAGTGACCAATGAGGAAATCATGCTTTATTATCAAAATATAACTACTCGTCGAGGACAACTTTAGATTTAACATATGTATTTTTATTTTCAAAACTATGTGCATTAAACTTAATGCTATTTGAGTATGTTAATTTTTCAGAATTTGATCCAATATAATTTGTCTTTTTTATTAAATTTAATCTTAACACCCTTGCCTTTGAATCTTGGCTTCGCCACTGCATGCGTACTTAATCAATTCTAAACACATAAATTCAGATTTAATAAATTAAATTATTTAACACTAGTTCATGCATGAAATAACTCTATTAAAACCCTAGACATGATTTAGCATACTATATATTATATTGATAACATATTAACAAATAAACCACAAAAATTGCAACAATAAACACCTTAATTACAATCAAAAACTATATTCTTAATAATTGTAATAATTTCAATCAGATTTACATGTTATAATACAAATAACCATAATATAATAATAATAGCAATAAGAATTTTGCATGAACCACACTAAACATGAACCATACAATACAAGGCCATCTCTAGGGTTAGGGTTATACAAACACCAGGGGTGGCTGATCGGGCGGCGGCTGATGGCGTCTGACGGCGGCAGGGCAGAGGCGGAGGTCGCCTGGATGGCCAAACAGGGTGTTAGTGGCGTCGGGTCTGGGCGGTTAACGAGTAGTAGCGCAGCAGGAACCCTTCAGCCCTTGTTCGCATCTGCGTGGCTGGGCAATGGTTTCAAAAGGCAGCAACAGTGGCTCGGTGGGAACGGAACGCTAGTGCGACGATTGGTTGTGGTGGCGCGTTGGGCGCAGTACAAAATTGGGACAGAGAGAGTGAAAGCGGGAGTGAATCAAAAGGAGAGGGAGAGAGAGTGTGAGAGAATTGGGGATGGTTGGTGGTGGAGCGGTGTTGCAGGCGACAGTTACCGACGACAGTCCACGTGGTGGTCGGAGACGGTGCCGGCAGCGGGTGGCTGCCCGGTGGCTGGCTGTAGCAGGGAGAGGGAGAGGGAGAGGGAAGGAGAGGCTAGTGTTTTTATCAGGGTTTACTATAATTATGTACTTTTTTTTACATAGGGTAATAGTCCAACCAATCGGGCCCCTATCTCAAAGGTAGAACCCAACAGGCCTGTAGCCGACGGGGTGGGGGGATGCCAATGGCCCAAAGATGAGCCCCACTCTAACCCCCAACACTCTCTAAAACGGTAAGGAAGAGATGTCGTCCTTAGGATTCGAACCCTGGACACCTAGGGTAGGAGGTGGACCTCTACCCACTCAAGCAAGCAATGAATTGCTATAATTATGTACTTATATAAAAAAAAAACAATAAAGAAAATAATTTGTAAAAATTACTAATAATAATCTGATGCTATTAATTGAATTTAGGAATATAAATTTTACTTTTCTAAATACTAATAATAACCACATGATTAAAACTAAAAACACATAATTCATAAATAATTAAAAGAAAAACACATAAAATCCTACAATATCAATCACATAAAATCACCAAATTACCCCTACTCGAACGCAACATAGAAAATTATTAAAATACCCTTGTCAGTCCCTCAACGGTCCTATGAACTCAAGTGTTAGAAAAAATAATCACTAATAAAATCTCAAAATTTAATGGAGTCAACCTAAATTAACAACGATGTCACGTTTAACGCATTCGAATATGGTTGTATGGTTTGATTAGATTCCAACTTCTAGGGGAACAATGCCAAATGATCATATCTAAATTTGCTAGAATGTTTCGCCTACCTGAAAAGACTTGTTGCACTGAAGCGGTCATTCCACACAACTAGGATGGGGTGAGATTCTTTCGGGACATTTCGGGATTTGTTGACTAGGACCCTAGCAATACCACTTCCGCCTATATCTGCAACCCTGCCCTTAGGTATGCCCATTGCATCCTTTCCTGCGGGATCTTCGGAAGAGCGGGTAGTACGAACATATCCACTGAGGCCTATGTTCATATGCTTCATGCCATGTTGAATGACGACAACGCCGCTGATCCAACCGCCCTTTTCGTTCCTCACATCTCCCGCATCCCAAACTCCAACGTGAGGATTGCGAATGGTGGATATATTACTCACCTGGCCTGACACTTCGGCTTCCGCCTTGACCCTAGATCTTCGGACCGTGTGCGTTTGATAGTTTGAACTTTTGGGTTGTACGTGTGCATTTGATAGGTGGCACCGGTGTCTTTGGATTTACCCCGACAACATCCGATGTCACTTACCCCACGACCACTAGTCTGTCCAGGATCAAGAAAACATTCTTTGGCTTCCCAACATTCCTCACGCCCCTACTGTGCTTGAGCCCCAGAAACCACCCGAGCCTGAACATCCACCTTTTGACACCGAAGCACGTTATAACGCCCTTTGTGGCTGTTACCGCGACCTCAAGCTTGCAGTTACCGGTTATGAGCGTCATTTTGATGAGTTCCACACGTCGATCACCGAGATGTGGGAAGAGGTTCGTCTTTCCCTCTTCTGTAAAGAAGAAAAAAATATCCAATCTCGCTCAATTAATCCAAACTGTGTACACTTCACCACCTTCCCCTCATCCCTAAGAACCTTCCGCACCATCTCCATCGGACGTTGATTGACCCTCTTCCGGTCTTCCCTACCTTCCTCTCATACCTATGTCCTTTGCATTGAGGACAATGCTCCATTTAAACATGGGGGGTTTGTATATACTATGTATATTTGATTTTTTTCCCCTTATTTTTGCTTTATTTTCGTGCTTTTCTTCCTTTTACTTCCTTAGTTTAGTTTATGCACTTTTTTGTTTGTTTTTCTTTTGTGAGTTTAGTTTCATTCTTAGGTAAAACCTACATACACCTAGTTTGCATTAGTTAGATCATGCTACATTTTCTTTCTTTTCTTTCCTTTGTTTTTGAGCTTTTCTTTTTCTTTATGTTGCATCCACAAAAAAACTAGAAAATAACAAAAAAAATGAGAAAAATAGAAAAGACCAAAAAATAGAAAATTCAAGAAAAGAAAAAAAAAAGGATTAGGATTAATGAAGCGAAACATCTCCAATGAAGATTTGTAAACCGATTAGACTTTCATCTCACCTTGCATTACCTTGAGTAGTTTGGTTTTAACGAAAAAGTTTTTGAAACTGATTTTGCAACCCATTCTGATTTTGAGTCAAGCTCCTAAGAGTGTGTTTGGTTGCTTTGATAGACTTAGTGGTGTAAATATGTGTGCCGCAAATCTTTGGGCTAGGTTTGGTTGATTAAGCTCTATCCCATAACTCTACATAGCCCAAAATATGGATTGATCATCTTTATCGATCCCTTCATTTCTTGAATGACTCCACCATCAGTTGCACCTCTAGAACTTGTTTTGCAACTTGTTTAAGACAACATTTTTTCTTTGCATGTTGTGACAAAGTGATTGAGGCATTCATTTCTATATTAAGTGACAAAGTGACAAAGTGATTGAGGCATCCAAGAGAAGAAAAGAGAAAAAAAGTATAAATCAGAAAAAAAAGTTGATTAAGGAGATTCTATTACACTTCATGGAAGCTTATGGCCTAGTTATGAAGTTTTGATGAGTTGCCTAATAAGAATGGGGGAGTAAGTGAGTGCCTTGCCTACATTCGACAAGTAAGTGAGTCGAGAGCAATATTTAGTGAGACTAACTTCAAGCATGGCTCTATTAGCTCCTCATACCCAAATATTACCACTCCTGTCCCCTTAACATAAGCCTCATTACAACCTTGAAAGACCTCTTGATTGTCACTCGTGCATTGCATGCTAGCAGTGGAGAGTGAGATTCTTACCAAGCCTATAGTAGGTTGCTTCGTTTGGTCTGAGTGAGTAAACCCGCTTAAATTAAACAATTGAGAGTTAGAGTGTTCCACTTGACCCTAAAGTGAGGTTTGTTCGTCGAATGGCCTACGTCCATAGCCAACCACACATATTTGCAGTTATCTTAATGTTGTTGGTGGTTATTCGCATTCAAAGTGATTGTCTCTTTCAAAAGTTTCAAAAACATCCCTCTTCCTATTTTACATTGGTTTTGTTCTCAAATCTCACCCAGGTTGTTCTTGGTAGCTGCTTAGTGGATTGATGTGTTCTAATTAGTTAGCCTGAGGAGGTGTATAATTGTATTTGTAACCCTAACACTAGAGTTCTCTAGTTTAGTTTCATTTTCCGGATTCCCCATTTCAGTCTTTGACTTTTATTTTGAATCTTTCATTTCTCCTTCTTGTATCTTGTGTCAAATGTATGTGGTATTGCTTTTAGAAGCTCGAATGCAGACTCCTTAGACCCATGCAAGAATGGACGTGATGACTAAGGCTTACCTTGGTGTAAAATCACAATTTTGACTATAACTAATGCGGCATCTCATGGGTTACATTTTTGGGTTAATCCGAAATCGTTCCTTTGAGTATTTCAATGCCAGTAAATGGCAAAAGAGTAGCCCACTATGTGGAATGCTTTGTGCTTAAGGATGAATGATTAAAAAGATGTAACATAAAAATTTAGTTTCCTTCCAAAAATGTAAAACACACTAAAATGTTTTCAAGTTTTACCTTCTTTTTTTAAAAACACTCCCCAATTGAATCGATAAATTTGATGGATGCCGCTGAGAAAACCGGTCACCGACCTCCCTGGAGATTCCCCCTTGAACAGAACGGGTCACGACGATCTTGCAATTTTTGTTTTCTATTTTTCTTTATGGTTAGAATTTTTGGAATTTTGCTGGTACTTCGGTTTTTAAAAGATCTTTGAGAATTGTTTTGCACATTTTAAGAACAGTTTAGTTTTAATATGGCCTTTCCTTTACCATGAACGCTTTTAAAATATTTAAACCAAATCCGAAGAGAGAGCTACCAGATGCTCTTTCGTCCCCAAATTTGCTTTTCCTATTTCTACAATGCAGAGGCTTGGAAAAAGACAATTTAGACAATTTCAACTATTTAAAAATATATATTACATTCCTGAAGTTGCATTAAACATGTTGTAAGACCATTAGTCACACAAAACATGTTTTAAGGTTTTGAAAACCATGGTCTAGGCAATGCGAATGATGCTTTATTTCCTAAGAGTTGCCACTTAACTTTTTAAGACGAAAAGCCGAGAAAACCCAGGAAAAGACTTCGCCTACAAACTAGATTACCAAGTTCAGGGATAAGGTTACGGACTCGAAAAGTAATGGCCATTAAATTCGCCTCTCACTTAAGGAAATATTCTTCTAAAAGTTTTAAAGCATGTTTTTATAAGATTTGGAAGGAAGATAAAATGAAATGCTACATTTTAAAATGAAAGGAAAATGAACATATCATATTATTGCAAAAAGCAAAGAATGCTTACATAAAAAAGAATAGACATGAAACTATACATAAATAATGTGGGGTTGGGAACTTTTACCTCACCTCAAATGCCTTTGATCTTCAAGTACCAAGAAGAAGATTTAGGATAATTTTAAGGAATGAGAGTGACTAAACAAATTAAGTGTTGATGATGTTATGTGTTGTGGATGAGTTGAGGGATGAAATGGATTAGGATAGGCTAGGTTTAAGAAGAGTGAGTTAGGGAAGATAAAATGGATGATTAAAGAAGATGGTGATGTTTAGATTTAGGGTGAAGAGATTTTAGAAAGATGATGGAGAGTGAATAGAGAGGAGTTGAAAGAGGAGGATTGCTCAGTGTCATTTGAGCTAAAATGGAGGGTATTTATAGGTAGAGGCATGCATGTATTCGACCAACTTGGATGTCAAGGTTTATATAAGCCTCATCAAAGTCAAGCATGGCCGCAAAGACTATCGATTCAACATGTGATTTTGACCAGACGGTGGGGTTGACTGAGTGGACGGTGCACTTGGAAAGGTCACATGACCTACAACAGGTGGTGCTTTGGTCGATTCTTTGCACAGTTCTTGGTCGGTGATGTGAGGAATGAGTTTCGAACTCTGGACCTCGCGGCAATCAGGTGTTTTATATGCCTCTTTGCATGGATTGTTTATGGTTTCTTATGGGTTTTTCCCCATTTTTATGGGTTTTTGTAGGTCTTAGGTACACAACTTGTAGGCATGGCTTGGCTTTCGTTGTCCCTTATTTTAATACAAGAAAGTACAAAATATTACAAGAAGTCCATCAAAATACATATTAACTTAATTGATAATCCCGGTGTCTACAGTATGATAAATTGAACACTAAGAATGAGAATAAGAGTTCTTTAAGTTGGAAAGGACTTAAGAAAAGAGGTCAAGAGACATGGTGAATGTTAGGTGTATTAAAAACATAAAGGGGAATTGAAAGTCCTGGTAGAGGAAGGACAAATAAAGGAGAGGTGGAGATCCTACTTTGTTGCATTGTTGAAAAAGGAGAGGAGTGTGATCTTTGCTGGGGAAGGCCTAGTACCTTGTGAGTAAACGATAGAAAACACGACATATGTTGCCCCATTACACATGAGGAGGTTAGAGAGGCATAAAAGAATATGAAAAGGGGTAGAGCAGTGAGCCAAATGAGATCCTGACGGATCGGTAGAACAATTACAATGTCGAATGCGTAAAGAATATGAAGTGGGTTTTGTAGGTTTTGGAGAAGAGGGTACATTTTGGTTAACAGAGCTATTTAATGAGATTCTTAAAACAACTACAAAGTCGGATGAGTGGAAGAGTAGCATAGTGGTCCCTATATACAAGAATAAGGGGGATGCGTAGTGTTGTAACAATTATAGAGGGGTTAAGTTATAAAGTCACACAATGTAGATTTGGGAACAATTGATTGAGAGAGACAGTGCATGTGTTTGAGAATTAATTGGGTTTTGTGCTTGGTAAATCATCTATAGAAGTTATCCATCTTAGTCGTTGCCTCATGGAGCAGTATAAGGAAAGGAGGAATAAGGATCTTCATATGGTGTTTATTGATTTAGAAAAATCTTATGATAGAGTCCTTACGAGTGTGATGTGATAGTGCTTAAAGGCTAAAAGGGTGCAAAATTCTTGCACTCGGGTCATTAAGGACATGTATAGGAATACAAAAACAAGTGCACGACCAACAATGAGTATCAGTAGGGAGTTTAAAGTTAATATCAAGGTGAATTAAGGATCCGCACTTAGCTCGTTGCTTTTCACACTGTTCATGGATGAGTTGACCAAATATATTAAGGATGAAGTACCGTGGTGTATGAATTTTGCAAATGTTCGTGCTTATTAATGAGTCGAAGGAAAAACTCAATGACAAGGTGGAGATCTGGAGAGAAACATTGGAGTTTAAGGGTTTCGGATTGGGTAGGTCAAAGATAGAGTATATGTTGTGGTCTTTTAGTGATCTAGACAAGGAGACTCACATTTAAGTAGTAACCAAAGGAGGGTTTAGCATACCTCCGGTTGAGAAGTTACCTCAACCCAATGTTACAATGTGATAGAGAAATAAACGAGGACATTACACATCGTGTTCAAGTTGAATGGCAAAAGTGGATGCTGTCTTCAGAAGAATTGCTTGATAAGAGAATCCTACTTAAGCTTAATGGTAAAGTGTACCGAAGGATAAATAGACCAACAATGTGGTATAGTGTGGAGTGTTGGGAAACCAAGAACAATGCACTGTCAGAGTTTAAATGTGATGGAGATGAGGATGATGTGGTGGATATGTGGTTGTTCTAGGTTGGATAGGGATTAACAACATCGTGTGTCGAGGTAAACTAGACCCCCATCGAGGATAAGTTGAGAAAGAGTAGAGTGATATGGTTTGAGCATGTCTTTAGGAGAATTGATGATGAATCTGTCAGGAGGTGCGAAGATATTAGGATTACCCTTAGGCCAGGAGTGTGAAAGACCTAAAAAGTTAAATAAAGAAGTTATTATAGCATGTATGAAACTTCTAGGTCTAGAGGGGGATATGGCAATAGATAAGGGACTTTGGCGAGTTAAGACGAAGGTAATAGGGTGAGATTGGCTACGAAGGCACTTAGATCAGTCTTGGTTCGCTATCATTTGTCGTCTTTAATTCATTTTGTGGTCTAAGAAAGTGCAGCTCGCACTGAACCTGATGAAGCCCACTTGTATGTACTCCCTTTGTAATTTTACAAGCTTCTTCTGCTTTGAGTTTTCCTACCTTCATTTAAAATGTTTTTCCAAATAGGTTAATTTTAGCGTTCCAACTGATTTTTTCAAAGATGTTTTCTGAAAAGTTTTTCTTGGATCCGTAAGAATCATTCTCTTCATGAACAGTAGCTCATGGGGAAGGGATGCCTCCATTTGGATCCCTCAGAAAGCGCACAAGTGTATTGACACTGAGAGTTTGTCACTGTTGTTTTATCTTTTTTTTTTTTTGTGAACATTTAGTTTAACTAACAAAAGTCACAAGGTTGTACCATCAATATTTACGAGTTATAACTAGGAGATTCACTTTTTTTTTTTTTTTTTACTGTTTAGGGCATGAAACGGCTTAGACATGCTACACTCATACGAATTTGTACGACTTAGAGGATATGGGTATAAGCGTATGGCTCTACACGAAATGAACCCAATGGATTTCGGACAGATATTGGTCTAAGCAAATACTCTCTCTATCCCTAAAAGAGTTTCAATTTGACGAAGTTTTAACCATTGATTACTCACAAATTATAATGACTTAAAATACAAAATTAACACCATTGTAATTATTAGTACAATAACTTTCTAATGGTGGTAGTTTCATATAGTAACTTATTTTAATTTGTGAGTAATCAATTATCAAGGATTAGTTAAATTGACACTCACATAGAGACAAAGGTAGTAATTAGAAAATGAATCTTTGTCTAGGTGAATCATACCCATATCCAACCATATCTGACATGATATACAATACATCAAAAGTTAAAATTTGATCCGAACAATGTACAACAAACTTTTAGAGTAATCCTTATAGATACGAAAAAAAGAAAGAGCTAAATAGAAGATCTTAAATGTGATCCAAATTAAAACCGTATCCGCTATGATATAGAATAACCTCTTAGATTTGGGCGGAATTTAATCAAAGAAGTCACATACAACATTTATTATTTTTTTATTTATTTCGCTTGGATTTCTACAGGAAAAACTTACCGTTAATACTTAATTTGTATCGTGATTCATCATACAAAATTGATGTCATTAGATTTGTAAGAAATAATATTATTGAAAAGGTATAATATTTTTTTTTTATATAAAAATCTTATGTGTGAAATTATTAATTTAAAATTAACATAAAAAAACGTATATGACACATGGTAATAGTTAAGCTGTAGGCGGACTTTATATTTGTTATTCTGCGGTAAGCCATACAAGCCTAAATCAAGGTTACTAAGCTTAAAATGATTGATTAAACAGAAAAAGGTGTTAGAAAAGTATAAGATCAAGGCTGTGGAGAGAAAGAAACTGAGCCGTGGGATAACCACTGCCTTGAAAGCGAATTCGGCTCGACCTAGGTGCCAATCGAGAAAAACCGGTCGCTCCCCAAGGTTAACTCAGTTAGCCCCTGGACACGTGCACTCGTGGCCAGGAACTTGGAGCATGGAAGAATGTGTAAGCCCAGGGAAAAGAAAAGAAGAGAAGAATGCCTGTATTTTTCTGTGTGTTCAAACAACAACTAGAACACCAATTTATAGGGAGGAAACAGATCTGATGGAAGAGGAAACTGAAAAGACAAAGAACTTAATGGCAGGCAAGAATCAAGGAGTAATAAAGGCAAGGCGTAAAATCTGGATCGGAATTAATTCGGTCAAAGATATTATCGCCTATCAATTTAATGACTCAAAAAATATCAAACCGGATCAAAACCACCCGACCCACGACCCACGCCCGGACGGACGGCGGCGGCGGCGGCGCGCGCGCGCGTGTGGAGGCCCAAACCAAACCCTCCTCCATAAAACCCACCTTCAAGCCAATACAACAACCCATAGGAGAGTGGAATATTTAAACCCACTTAAAACTCTCCAACTCTTCCTATGTGGGACAAAGGGAAGATAAAAAGAATGAGAAAGAGCCTTGTTGCCATTAACATAAAACCTCCACAATTAACAATCCCCCACTAATGGCATACAAGGGAAAAGGAAAAGAAAAGAAAGAAACCTGGGCAGAAACCGGGTCAGATACTTAGGCGTCAATATCTTTAGATTTGAATTGACACATTAGTGGAGTGAGGCAACAATCAACAATCTGACAAGTGGACTAGGCCTTGAACTTGTAAGGGCTTGATTGAGACCCCCACAACACATATCAACCCTGAAGAAATCCATACTCCGCGATAGAAACATTTGCGCCTTTATGGCCATACGCATACCTTGGGACTCATAAGCGCTCTAGAGAGATAGCCTAAATCTCTCATAGAAGGCGGCCAAACCTTCACACTTACGTAGGTAATTTCATCAAGTCCATCTCAACATGGACTACCACAAAAGTGACTATGGAATTATTAAGAACAAATAGCTCAACCTCTCATTCTTCAATCGGTGAACCCATCAGTGCATCTCACAGGCACCCCCCACATTGGGCGTGGATTCATAGAGAGAATAATACCTTAAAAACACTACTATGCACCATAGGGATAAGAATGTAGTGCACCTCGAAGATTAGTATAGTTTCGTTTGACCAAATATTTGGGATCCACCATACCTCTTCAAGCTATAGGCTTAAGCCCTATCCCCCTCGATGCTTCGAGAACAACTCTTCTAGTCAATCCCTTGGTGAGTGGATCTGCCAAATTCTTCTCGGATCGCACATACAACAAGGACATGACACCATGTTCCAGCAATTGTCTCACTGCACTATGTCTCACACGGATATGTCTCCTTTTTCCGTTATAGACACGGTTATGTGCCACTCTAATCGCTGCCTGCGAGTCACAATGTATAGAGATAGGTGTCTTTTGACTTTCCCATAGTGGCACGTCTACTAACAGACCTCTAAGCCACTCTGCTTCCTGACCTGCCACCTCAAGAGCAATAAACTCAGATTCCATGGTGGAACGGGCTATGCAAGTCTGTTTTGCAAACTTCCATGAAATAGCCCCTCCACTCAAAGTAAAAACATAACCACTAGTAGAACTGACTTCATCATTATCAGAAACCCAGTTTGCATCACAATATCATTCTACTACAGCAGGAAACTTATTAAAATGCAAACACCAATCAATTGTACCCTTAAGATACTTAAGCAAACGATGAAGTGCATTCCAATGTTCTTGACTAGGGTTATGTGTATAACGACTCAATCTACTCACAGCATAAGCAATATCGGGACGAGTAGAGTTCATCAAGAACATTACACTTCCTATGATTTTAGCATATTCGGATTGAGACACACTAGGTCCGTTGTTCTTCTTCAATGAAATACTTGGATCATAGGGAGTTCTAACAGGTGTCACATCAAAATGGTTAAATTTCTTTAACACTTTCTCAATATAGTGGGACTGACATAAAGCATAACCAGAATTGGTTTTCCGAATTTTAATCCCTAAGATCACATCAGCTTCACCCATATCTTTCATTTCAAACAAAGAAGACAACAAATTTTTAGTCTCATTGACTACAAGCAAATTTGTACCAAAGATCAGCATATCATCAACATATAAGCATATGAGCACACACTCTGATCCAATCATCTTTGAATAAACACAAGAATCAGACAAATTTGCTATAAATCCATTTTTCACAAGAGAACTATCAAATTTCTCAAACCACTGTTTGGGAGCTTGTTTTAGACCATAAAGGGATTTTTTCAACTTACACACTTTATTCTCTTGACCAGGAACCTCACAACCCTCGGGTTGAGTCATATAAATTTCTTCCTCTAAGTCACCATTAAGAAAAGCTGTCTTAACATCCATTTGATGCACAACAAGATCAAAAATAGCAGCAAGTGCAATCAAAGTTCTAATGGTACTTATTTTGGTCACAGGAGAATATGTGTCAAAATAATCTATCCCTTTCTTTTGATCAAAACCTCTAATAACAAGTCTGGCCTTGTATTTATCAATCGATCCGTCGGCCCTTAATTTCTTTTTGAAAATCCATTTACTACTAATAGGTCTACAACCTCTAGGCAAATCAGTTAATTCCCAAGTTTTATTAGACTCTAGGGAATCTATTTCACATTTGATAGCTTCTTTCCAAAAAGTTGCGTCAATAGACCTAATAGCTTCTGCATAAGTTTTTGGATCTTCTTCAACAAGAAATAAAGACACAAAATCCTCAGTCAAGGCATCCACATCATAGCAGGTAGAAACTTCAACTAGAAAAGCAGTAACAAAATCAGGTCCAAAATCAGTAGTTGTCCTTTGCCTCTTACTCCTTCTAGGTTCAACTACTACAACTCTGATATTAGAACTAGAAGAAGGCAAGTTCACATTTTCAAGCACATGATCAGGCACAACATTAGGCACAACATCAACTCTTGAATTAGACACATTCTTTTTCAATGGAAATACATGCTCAAAAAACTCAGCATCTCTATATTCAGAAATAGAATTATCATTCAAAGACATAAAACGGTAAGCAGCACTATTTTGAGCATAACCAATGAAAACAGCATCGAAGTCTTTGGGCCTATGTTGGTACGTTTATGACTAGGCAAAGCAACTTTAGCCAAACACCCTCACACTTTAAAATAATTTAGGTTCGGGGCATACCCTTTCCAAAGTTCATATGGGGTCTGGTCCATCTTTTTATGGGGAACTCTATTAAGAACAAAACATGCAGTTAAAACAGCTTCTCCCCACATATTGTCAGGTAATCCAGAACCTATAAGCATGGCATTCATCATTTCTTTAAGGGTACGATTCTTGCGTTCAGCTATACCATTCTGTTGTGGCGTATAAGGGGCGGTAGTCTCATGAATAATACCATTTTTCTCACAGAAAACAGCCAAAGAAGTCGAATCATATTCACCACCCCTATCAGACCTAAGCCTCTTGATTTTCCTGTCTAGTTGATTCTCAACTTCTGCCTTGTATTTTATGAACATTTCTTGACTACTCATCTTTAGACTTTAAGAGGTAAACTCGTATATCTAGAATACCATCTACAAAAGTAATATACCATTTCTTTCCTCCTCTACTCATTGTGTTCTTGAAGTCTGCTAAGTCCGAATGAATGAGTTCAAGCAACTGAGTTGATCTAGTAGTTACAGATTTGAAAGGTTTCTTAGCAAATTTTGCCTCAACACAAATATCACATTTAGAACAATTTTCTGTGCTAACATTCGGAATTAGTTTCATGTTCTTTAGTCTGTTTAAAGAAGCATAGTTCACATGTCCAAGTCTACCATGCCAAAGATCAACAGACTCAGCAATATAAGCAGAAGTAGAAGCATTTCCATTAGCATCAGAAGCAACATTCAGAACATATAAGCCATTGCTAAGATACCCCTTCCCAACAAAAACCCCATTACGAAGTATAACTATTTTTCCAGCCTTTTGATTCACCTCAAATCCAAAGAACATCAAGGAGACTACCGAAACTAAGTTTCTACGAAGGAAGGGACATACAAAGACATTGTTCAGATATAAAGACTTTCCAGAAGTAAATTTAAGGAGAACCTTTCCTTTACCCAACACCGCTGCTGTGGTAGCATTGCCCATGAAGACTTGTTCACCATCAGGAACTTCATCAAAATCATGCATCAGCTCCTTGTTAGTGCAGAAATGTCTGGTCGCAGCATTGTCCAGAATCCATTCAGTGTTATTGGTAACGAGATTAGCTTCCACCGTTACTGCACAAAACACTTCAGGATCTTCAGTCAGGTTAGCTTGATTTTGTCCACCATTCATCCGGGTTTTGTTGGGTCCGGTTCGCTCCTTGCGTTGTTTACACGATATGCCTTATGGCCCGGTTTGTCGCGTATATAACAAGTAACTTTAGGCTTCTGGATTTTACTGCTAGGCTTGTTCATTTGATTCTGATGCTTAGACTGCTTCTGATCCTTCTTATTTTTTCCCTTGAACCTGTCTTTATTAGATTGTACAACAGATTCAACTAAGTTAGCTTTAACAGAATTCAAAGAAAGAGAAGTCATCTTATCTTTCAGACGATTTGCTTCCTCAGTCCTCATATGACTAATTAGCTCTTGAAGAGTCAGATCTTTCTTCTTATGCTTGAGATGATTCCTGTAGTCAGCCCATGATGGTGGGAATTTCTCGATCAGAACATTTGCTTGCAAAACGTCGCACATCTTCATTCCTTCATTCAGCACTTCGGCACACAGGTTCTCATAGACATGAACCTGTTCCATAATGGGTTGATCGTCAAGGATCTGGAACTGCAGCCACTTGCCAACCACGTACTTCTTTTTCCCAGCATCGTCAGCACCATATTTGATTTCCAGTTTCTGCCATATAGCCTTGGCTGACTTGAAGACAACGAACAAATCAAACAGCGGGTTCGTCATATTGTTGAGAAGATAACTTCGGGCCACTTTGTTGTCTTTCTCCAGTTTCTTCTTGGCATTCTCATCGAGCGGGACAACTGGAGTTCTTGGAGCAGTAGGAGTCTGTTCTGGATCATTTTGAGGAGACGGAGCATCTGGATCTTCGATATGTGGAGACGACAGAACATAATCGATCTCCAGTTGCTCCAGACAAAGAAGCAATTTCTGAGACCATCGCTTGTAATTGGTTCCATCGAAGGGCTCGATTCTGTAGATTTCAGCAAGGGATTTTTGTGGGGCAGCCATTGATCAATTCGCTTTCAAATTGTTAGAAAAGTATAAGATCAAGGCTGTGGAGAGAAAGAAACTGAGCCGTGGGATAACCACTGCCTTGAAAGCGAATTCGGCTCGACCTAGGTGCCAATCGAGAAAAACCGGTCGCTCCCCAAGGTTAACTCAGTTAGCCCCTGGACACGTGCACTCGTGGCCAGGAACTTGGAGCATGGAAGAATGTGTAAGCCCAGGGAAAAGAAAAGAAGAGAAGAATGCCTGTATTTTTCTGTGTGTTCAAACAACAACTAGAACACCAATTTATAGGGAGGAAACAGATCTGATGGAAGAGGAAACTGAAAAGACAAAGAACTTAATGGCAGGCAAGAATCAAGGAGTAATAAAGGCAAGGCGTAAAATCTGGATCGGAATTAATTCGGTCAAAGATATTATCGCCTATCAATTTAATGACTCAAAAAATATCAAACCGGATCAAAACCACCCGACCCACGACCCGCGCCCGGCCCGGACGGATGGCGGCGGCGGCGGCGCGCGCGCGCGTGTGGAGGCCCAAACCAAACCCTCCTCCATAAAACCCACCTTCAAGCCAATACAACAACCCATAGGAGAGTGGAATATTTAAACCCACTTAAAACTCTCCAACTCTTCCTATGTGGGACAAAGGGAAGATAAAAAGAATGAGAAAGAGCCTTGTTGCCATTAACATAAAACCTCCACAATTAACAAAAGGTAAAATAATTATTGCCCCATTATCAATAAATAAATTAAAATAAGTAGGCTGGATAAATTTAACAGTGATTCATACAAGCCTAAATCTAGGTTACTAAGGTTAAAATGATTGATTAAGCAGAAAAAGGTAAAATAATTATTGCCCCATTATCAATAAATAAATTAAAATAAGTAGGCTAGATAAATTTAACAGTGATTCATGCATGGACAGAACAACATTCGACGAATTTCATTTTATGCAAACTTATATCACATTCTATTTACCAAATACAAATTATTTGTTTCAACAATTGGAAATTATTGGCATGCCACATAAATAAAATAGGAACACAATCCAACTTATGAAGAAATTTTTTTAATTATTACACCTAAATCCCTTCCTAAATGGTTATTTTGCCAATACTTGCAACCTTTTTTTACCCAAACTAGTATCCTTAGTTTTATAAAAGCCCAATTTTTTAATGCCATTTCTATCAACAGGATTTCATGCCAATTTTATAATTTTTTTTGGCAATTCTCACTCCTATAAATTTAGACATACATTTGCTCTGATTTCACCTCCTCCCGCTATCACTCTTCTCTTACTGATCAAAATGAAGAGAAGAAGAAGATCAAACTTAAACTCCTCAATCACATTACCCCCAGAAATATGCACTGAAATTCTATCTAGATTAGCAATAAAACCTCTGTTAAGATTTCGTTGTGTCTCCAAATTATGGTGTTCTCTCATTCATGACCCATATTTTGTCAAAACCCATTTGATGAATTGCGAAAAGAACATCCCCGAAAATGCACGTTTGTTAGTGATAGAGCCACCAGACATGTTTGACGCGAGGCAACTATGCACATTTCGACGAATGGATACGTTCAGGAAAGTCTCTTGGCTAGGCATAGATGTTACATGGTATGAACACTACCAAGTGGCGGGGTACATTGATGGTGTGTTTTGCATGAAGAAATACAAGATGGAAACTCGAGTTTGTGAGGTATTTCTCTGGAATCCTTCAATTAGGAAGCGGTTGGATCTTCCCTTGCCTCATCTTGCATACGCAGGGATGAAGTTGGATATCGACTTTGCTTTCTGTTATGACCCGATTAGGAATGAATTTAAGGTGATAGCAAGTTTGTACGCCGGAGGGGGAATCCATATTCCTCAATTTGTTGAGCTTTATAACCTTAGCCAAGGGTTTTGGAGGTCTATAACCACTCCCAAGGGCGGACCACGAGCATGGTCCAAGGATTGTCTAAAGGTTTACTTAAATGGAGTTACATATTGGGTAGGAATGGATCTCTTGATAGCCACCCCTAAAGGTAAGTACACTCACTTGGTCTCATTTGATGCACATAATGAGGTTTTCAATTACATTGAGTTGCCAGACTGCGAGGATATCGAGGCACGGGTGCATCAAAGAATTCCTGTCATTGTTGGCCAATCTGTTCTCCTTATGGAACTCTTTCAAACCCATACTTACATATGGATTAAGGAGAATACTTGTTGGACTAAAGCCTATGCGATTGACTTGCAATTGTCTCACAAGTTCTTGCATCTTAAGACTGATGGGGAGTTGTTGTATGGTGAACAAGACAAAGGGGTCAAATCATACAATATTTACAATCATGAAACCAGAGTTCTAGCAAAGAGCTATAGGCTCTCCCCTATTTTCATCGGTATTTACAAGGAGAGTTTGATATTTCTGGATGCCGACCACACAAAAGGAAACCCTTTACGCGAATTTCCAACCACCAAAAAACCATTTCGCTATCTCACAGACTTTCCGCTCCCCTTCTTTTAGCTTTATTCTTCTTCTATGTATCCTTAAAACTTACTGCCTAAGTGCCTAGATTTTCTTTTTCTTTTTTTTTCATAGTCTTATCTCGTCATTGTACCGTTAATGTTTCTCGTTGTTATTAGAGCACCCGCAATAGTGAGTTTGAGTTTGACAAATTGTATGACGTGGAATTTGTGGAAGAGTCAAAATTTAACATTTTATTTAGTTAGCTTTCCAATGGTGCTAATGAGTTTGACTCATATTAATTAAAAAAAGTAAACTGGTCCCACTTAAGAATATAATTAATTTGGTTATATTGATAAAAAAATGAGGTCGAGGAGGAAAGAGAAAAAAATATGATTAAAATATTAATATTTTAAATTCGCTTTCAAACTCGTCTCGCAAGTTTGAAAGCGAGATTCTCGCGAGACGAGTCTCATTCTCACCACTGAAATGTCCTATACAACCTCATTCAGTTCTCGTTTCATGCCACGTCAGCAGTGAGTTGAATTAAAACTCACCATTGCAGATGCTCTTAATGTAGACATCTTGTTTCCAGTTCAGGTCAAAAATGTTTTACCAGTTCGATCCTATTCTTTAGTTGAGTTAACTTAACAAACTTAACTTATTTTTACCTAACCTAATTTAACCCAACTTAACTTATTCTTACCTAACCTAACTTAACAAACTTAACAGTGCGTCAGTCTTTGATGAATGTTGCTAGCCCTTTTGTCTGGGGTTCAATTCAGCCACTCCTTTTAGGCCCTGTTCTTTTCTACAGTTGGCAAACTGCGGTACCACAACATACCGCAGTTTGCCACAACTCTCCACACTTTATCACAAATCATTACTTTTCCCTCTCCTCACTTTTCTCCTTTACTTTTTACATTGGCTCTCCTCACCTACCCCACATATCAATAACCTACCACAATTCCACCACACCCCCACCACAATTCCACTGCAAAAAAGAATAGGGCCTTATTTTATTTCTCTCTTTTTGTTCATTTTATGGTTGTGTTTCCATTATTATTGATTTTTCTTCCAATTCTATATTATACTTTAATATTTTTATATTTCTCCTAATTGGCCACTCCTTTTATTTTATTTCCCTCTTTTTGTTGATTTTATGTTTTTGTTTCCATTATTATTGATTTTCTCCCAAATTTTTTTATTATACTTTAATATTTTTAGATTTCTCCTTATTAGATACTTCTTCATTTATCTTTATTTTCTCCTTTTTCGTAACTTATAATCTTGTAATTAGCCCCCCTTTGTATTTTTTATGTTTTGTCTTTCTTTTTTTTTTTTAATAACAAACCTTGTTATTTCATATTTGACACCAAAATAATAATACACTAAAATGATACTATAAACACACTAAAATGATACCAAAAAACAAATCAAATCATAGGATTTGACAAAAAATTACTGTACAAAGGATTTTATGTTAGTGTGTTCTACCGTGGAAAGACGTCTGTGCTAGTATGTAAAGGAGTTTGTTCAGGTGTGCAAAGTAGTCTATTCTTGTATGCAAATGAGTCTATGTTAGTGTGTAAAGAAATATGTGCTAATTATGTGTAAATGAGTCTGTGTTAGTGTGCAAAAGAGTTCGGGCTAGTGTGCAAAAGAGTTAATGCTATTGTGCAAAGGAGTGTATGTTAATGTGCAAATCAATCTGTACTAGTGTGCAAAGGATCAGTCTAAATTGGTGTGCAAATGAGTCCATGTTAATGTACCGATATATCTTTTAGTTTTCAAATATGCTTATATAGTGTGTAACAAGAAATAAATTAATTTAATTAGATATAGACTAATATCATATTTTTATAAAAAGTGAAGAGAAATAAATATTAGAGGAAAAGGGGAGAAAAAAGAATCAAACAAGTAAAAATTGTTAGCAAAATTAATAAAACTAACATGGGTTCAAACCCATAGCCTTAAACACATCTTCAACCAAACACAACCATTACGCTACCACCACACCCATGCTTCATTTCTGCACGTCATTATATTTAATTGACCTGACCGCGAGACTAACTACAGGATCCATACTCCCACAAGAGTATGGTCTAAGCTCTAAAGGCTGTTAGAAATGTGGCCTTGTTTGATCATAAGCTGTATATTTTTCACCTTAGTATAGTGCTATTGCCCTTACGAAAGGGGAGAAATGTTGTAACTCATGGATCCTTAATACTAGAATTTAAATCCGTGCTTTACACGGGACGCCATTAAATTATACATTTTATAAAGAATATTTAATTAATATTTTTAATAATAAAATTTATCCATTTCTTATTTAAAAATAGTTGTTACATTGGATATTTTGTTTTCATATGGTTAAAATGGATGTCATAATATATTATAGGCTAGAACATATTGTTTCTGTGTTATTATTTGTTAATTAATTATATAACCGCATAAATTCAAGTTAATGTAGCTGTTTTGGAAAGAAAAAGTTATATATGATGTTTCAACTAATAAAAAATATCAATTATTATGATTTCTTCTAACTATGTTTATTTGGCCAAAAGTTGGAATATTTCATTTATAATACATTCTTATTTTTCCTATTTTTCTTATGTGCAAAAAGTGCAAACTACAATACTCCCTCCTTCTCATATTATTTGTCTCTTAAGACATAATTTACAAAACCAAGAAAACTTCCAATTTACATTAATTTGCATTGTTGGAAATGAGAAAATTGTGAATAACATGGTGAATAATAAAGAAAAATGGTGAATAACAGAGAAAATGTGAAGAAAAAGATGTATTTAATAAAGTTAATTTAATAAATTAGTAATTAATGTGTTGAGGACTTTTCAAAGAAGTGATGTGGAAAGAGTTATCCAACAGTTAAAGCTGGGGAAAAGCCCTGGCCCTGATGGCATCCCGTCAGAGTTCTTCAAACTTTACTGGAAGGTCATAGGGGATCAGGTGGTGGAGACGGTTCTAGAGGCTATTAATGAAGGGAAATTTGTTGGGGAAATCAACAACACGAATATCTTCCTCCTTAAGAAGAAGCCAGAGGCACAGTAGGTAAGTGATTTTCGTCCGATTAGCCTCTATAATGTGATTTATAGGATAATTGCAAAATGCCTGGTGGATAGGTTGAGGCTGGTTATTGGATCGCTGGTATCCGAAACTCAGTCGGCGTTTGTTCCTGGACATCTCAAAGAGGATAATATTCTTGTGGTCCAGGAAATCCTTCATTACTTGGCCAACAAGAGGAGGGGAAAACAATTTGCTGCTTTGAAAGTGGATATGAGCAAGGCGTATGATAGGATTCAATGAGATTTTTTGGAAGCAGTTCTCCGGAAAATGAATTTCCCGGAGTAATGGGTAAGGCTGTTGATGCGATGTGTGACTACTGTTCGCTACTCGGTTTTAGTGAATGGTATTCACTCAAAATCGATCCAACCGTCAGCAGGGTTAAGACAAGGAGATCCCTTGTCTTCGTATCTTTTTATCCTGTGTATGGAAGCCTTGTCAGCAACCATCACTGAGGAGAGTGTGCAGGGGAATATTCAGGGGATATCAGTAGCAAGGGGAGCGCCGACAGTGACTCACTTGTTTTTTGCGGATGATGCACTTTTCTTTACAGAGTTAGAAGCTGCTTCCTGCCTGGCGCTGAAGAACTCCATTGATAGGTACGGTCATGCTTCAGGTCAAATTGTTAATCTTAGTAAATCGTCCATTTGTTTCTCCAAAGGGGCGCCAACAGAGGAAAAGGAGAGAATGAAAGTGATCTTTGGGTACCCAGAAGGAGGTTACTTCCAAAAATACCTGGGGATACCAACGACAATGCAGAGGAATCGAACTGACCAGTTTGGGTTTATGATTGAGGATGTTAAAAAACGCCTGGATAATTGGAGGTTCAAAATGCTTTCGATGGCAGGGAAGGTTGTCCTTGCTAATGTTGTTTTGGTTGCTCTTCACTAGCATATCATGAGTGTGTACTTGATTCCAAACAGTATAATTGGAAAAATCAATGCTTGTATTGTGAGTTTCTTGTGGGGGAAGGCTGATGGTAATAGGTCTGTGCACTGGAAGAACAAGGAAACTGTGTTTACTCCAAAAGGGGCGGGAGGGCTAGGTATTCGCCATGTAGGTGTGTATAATAAAGCTCTGGTGTTAAAGCAAGCCTGGAGAGTTTACACTCACCAAGACCTTCTGATTTCAATGATTTGGATGGCAAAATATGGAACAACCTTACCTATTGAGAAGGACCTGGCTTATAAGGCTCCTGCGGGGTGTTCAAGTACCTGGCGGGGGTTAACAAAGGTTGTGGGCAGTGTGAGGGATAAATTCAGGTGGAGTGTGGGAAGAGGAACCAGGATCCCGGTACTGGATAGTAGGTGGGTTTTGGGGGGCTCCATTCAAGTAACTGAAGGGCAGGAAGATCGTGTCCAACATCTCAAGGTGGATTCTTTGGCAGTTAGAAGGAATGATGACCGGGTGGAGTGGAGATGGGACTTCATCAGACAAGTGTTCACAAGACAAACCGTTGAGAACATTGAGCAAGTATATCCTCCACAGCAACAAAATGAGGATATTTTGGTGTGGCCGGGGCCAACATCCGCCAAGTATACAGTCAAGGATGGGTACTTTACACTTCTGCAGAAGGAAGTAAGAATCCAGAAACCTACAGAATTGGATAAAAAGTGCTGGAGGAAAATATGGTATGCAAAAATGCCCGCAAAGTGGAAAACTTTCCTGTGGCGATGTGCTGTGGATGCACTCCCAACGGGAGTTAATAGAGTCAAGAGGAAGTTTACTGAGGATTTGGCATGCTGGTGTGGTGGGATGAGGGAAGATGTTAACCATATGTTCAGGGAATGCATTATAGCCAAACATATGTGGAAAGGGAGTAACTTGGGGATTTGCGCGGATGTTAATCCATATATTGGTTGGTGGGAATGGTTAAAAGGGTGGATCTTGTTTCTGTCAAAGAAGAAAGAGGATGATGGGGGGCAGCTGCGAGATTTTGTTGCTACGATGTGGGCGATTTGGAAAACGAGAAATGCTGCATGCATGGGGAAGGAGAGTGTCTCTCAACAAATATTGGAAGGGGTTATTAGGAAGGTGCAGGAGGAGGTCAGATTATGGTGGGAAGGGAAGGAAATTGAGGATGGAGAGAAGACAAGTACAGGAAGGATGGAAAACGAAATGAAAATGGAAATGAGTTGGGGAGAGGAGGAAGGGCTTCTGGACCCCGGGGTGTTTGTTGTGGATGGGGCGTGGTGCAAGGACTCTAGGAATGCAGCAGCTGTGTGGGTGTACATAGTTCAAGGGCGACAATGGGGGCATGACGTCAAAAAAGGAAAAATGGCCTCAAGTGTATTTTGTGAGATTCTGGGCCTCAGGATGGCGTTGGAAGAGGTAAACAGAAGACGCTTAACCAGTATTATGGTTTGGACAAATTCGACTGTGGCAATTGAATTTTTGTCAAAACCCAGTAGAGTTTCGGTGGAGTGCCGAGCTCTGGTCCTCGATTGCATCAATGCAATGAAGAAAATCCAAGCAGGGAAGATTCAGAAGGTTCCTAGGCATCTTGTGCATCCGGCACATCGAATGGCCAAGAGGGCAAGTCGATCTATTGGTTCTGTTATCTAGATTCACGGTTGTTTTTCTACTTTATTTGGTGTTTGTTGTATTGTTGTTACTTAGTCTCCTTTGGAAAAAAAAATAAATAAATAAATTAGTAATTAATGTATTATTGGAATTGTAAGATGACAAATATTATGAGAAAAAAGAAAGTTAGTTAAAGTGACAGATAATATGGGAAGGAGGGAGTATTATGTAAGTAATATTATAATTATAAAATACTTAATTTTAAGAGGTCTTGCATCGTATCTGGAATGCACAATAATTATGCATCGTATCTAGAATGCACAATAAATACTTTGAAGGAGAAATTAATAAATATTTCATCGTAAATATATGAAATATAGTAAAAACTAATTATGCACCGTATCTAGAATGCACAATAATTTTGTATGAAGGAGAAATTAATAAATACTTGAAAGTAGTTTTATTTTGTATTATGATAAGTTCAAATATACGAAGGAGAAATTAATAATTTTGTATTATGATAAGTTCAAATATATGAAGGAGAAATTAATAAATACTTGAAAGTAGTTTTAAATATAGTAAAAAGTAATTATGCATCGTATCTGGAATGCACAATAATTTTGTATGATATGCACCACTAATATGTTTGGTGCAGGGGGATGATCATGCGCCCGTGTAGGATGCATGATGCGCCCATCCCACCAATTTTTATTTTTTTTTACTTTTTTGGCATAATATTATATTTTTAAATATTTTTGTGTTGGACTTTTTTATTTTTTACTATTTATAAATTAATATATGAATGTTTATAAAACTAAATTATAATGTTTATAAATCAATACATAAATGTTCATAATTTAATAGATGAATGTTCATAATTAGTGATAGTGCTCACAATCTCTAATGGTCTTGCTCATAACATACCTCATACAATGTTCATAATTTATAATGTATATGCTCATAAATTTATACTAGAGTGCTCATAAACCATTACATGAATGCTCATAAACCTAACCTACAATGCTTATAAATCTATACTAGAGTGCTCATAAGCCAGTACATGAATGCTCATAAACTTAAACTATGATGCTCATAAATTTATACTAGAATGCTCATAAACCAGTACATGAATGCTCATAAACCTAAACTATGATGCTCATAAACCTAAACTATGATGCTCATAAATGTATATTAGAGTGCTCATAAACCAGTACATGAATGCTCATAAACATAAACTACAATGCTCATAAATCATTACTAAAGTGTTCATAAACAAGTACATGAATGGTCATAAACTTAAACTGCAATGCTCATAAATCTATGCTAAAGTTCTCATAAAACCAATACATGAATGCTCATAAACTTAAACTACAATTGCTCATAAATCTATGCTAGAGTTTTTATAAAATCAGTACATGAATGCTCATAAACCTAAACTACAATACTCATAAATTTATACTAGAGTGCTCATAAACCAGTACATGCATGCTTACACTACTAAAAATATATGTATTACCAACCATTTTTTCCAACCAATTTAAAATGGTTGGAAAAACCAACTATTTTAGCAACCATTTGATATTCCAACTATTTTTCAAAAAATTTAGTAGGAAAAATGATTGGAAATTCCAACCAATTTGACTAAAATGGTTGGAAAATTTTCCTACCATCATTTTTCCTACTATTTGAAATTGGTTGGAAAAATAGTTGGTAATCCAACCATTTTTCCAACCATTTTCAAATAGTAGGAAAAAGGATGGTAGGAAAAAATTTCAACCAATTTTAGCAAAATTAGTTGGAATTTCCAACCATTTTTCCCATTAAATTTTCTGAAAAATAGTTTGAATATCAAATGGTTGCTAAAATAGTTGGTTTTTCCAACCATTTTAAATTGGTTAGAAAAAAGTTGTAACAACCCACCCCAAAATCACGTTTAGTTATATATAAAGCACAGTAGTTACGCAAATCGCGTTCTAAATTTTTTCCGCGTTTACCGTTACTTATTTATTTATTGATTTATTTATTTATGTATTGTTATCGGTGTCGTGTCTCGTGCAGGAGATGGCCAAGATGCCGAATTATCGGCTTAAAAATTTCACTTTACATGTTCATTCAATGAGTTAAAGTATTTCAGGTTATACGATTTATGTTATAAAGTTATTTAATCGTTAAGTTAATTGGTACCGGGTTTTACCGTTTACGCTATTTATTAACCTAAAGGGGGTCTAATTAATCGACCTCGTAACGTTTATATTTTATTACCCAAACTTTAATTTATTTGGGGTATATTTGTTTCATTTAAAGTACAAGTAATATTGATGTTTCATTTATTTGCATTTTCTACATCCAAGTGTTATTTTATGTTAACCCAATTATTACCAATTGATTTTATTGTTTACAAACTAATTATTTAAGATTACCACAATTACAATTTTTGTTCTTAGTGTACAAATTCAGATTTTAGTGAGGGTAGAGGGAGTATAATTGATATTAGTTAGGGGAGGGGTTTCATTACAAGTCATTTTATTTTCTCCAATTAGACACCCATCCCCCTCTATTTCCCCCTTCACTGGCCGAGCCCACAGCAGCCCCAGCCCGCTGCTGGGCTGTTTCCCGGCACCGCGAGGTGCCCACTGCCATTCCAAGGTGGCCGCCGCCACCCCTCTTCTTCCCTCTTGTGTTTTCTCCAATTTTTAACTCAAAGGTAACCTCTCAAAAACCCCCAATTTCAATTCTTTATACCCTAATCTGAAAATCTATGTTTATTTATGTTTTCTTTGTGATTTCTACTCTTTTTACTCTCTTTTATCTTGAAATCAAGTATATAATTGTATTGATTAAGTTAAGGTTTGATTTTGGAATACATGCATGTGATTTTTGGAAGTGTTCTTGAGGTTTCTTGAGTATATTCATGGTGGATGATGTTTATATGTTCATGCATGTGAGTCTTAAGGTCTAAGATGAGTTAATTATCAAGGTCTATATTCTGGAAGTATGATGGATTAAGGTTATATGAGATGTGGTTATGTTTTGATATGGTTAAGAGTGAAAAATCAAGTTAAAAACCGGAATTTTCGGTAAATACAAGTTCTGTTTGAATTCTGGAAATTTACAGCAGGATAAAAGTGGGATTTTTGCCCAGATTTCTACTCCATTTGATAGCCTAAAGTGTTAGCAAACTGTAGGCTTTGGAATTTCGAGTTTCCGACATGTATAGCCCGAGTTACGACCAAAACCGTAACCTCACGTTTTTATATTCGATTTCTGAGTCAGTGTTTTGAGGGCTGATTTTCGGACCTTTGGAGACTTCTTAGTCTTTTTGGTAAACATGAAAGTTTTGGCTAACATTTTGAGCTTTCCGGAAATGTATCATATGCGTCCATACGATGTCGGGATTAAAAGATATGGGGTTTCCATTGAAGGGTTGCAATCTGACCTCTGCCCAGAATTCTTAAGTGCATGTCTGATTTGTTGGCCATTTTTCGTCCCTTTGGAGAGTTTATTGGTTTTAGTGACAAACATAAGAGTTTTAGGTCACATTGCAAGCTTTCCGGAAAGGTATGGTTCATAGTCATCGGATTTCGAGAGTGTGAGTTACGAGCCCGGGAAGCAGGGCTGTCCGGGATATCATTCTGCCCAATTTGGTTTATGAAAATGTGTGTCTTTTGGGCCTCAAATCAACCCAATAAGGGGTCCTAAGCATAAATGTGTCATGGTTATAAGTTTTCATTTTAGAGTTATTTGTGTTTAAGGCCAAAAGTACTATATTGGAGTCTTAAGTGAGTCTTAAGGATGGCTTCCCAAAAGCTAATGAGTTTGTTAAAGTATTTTGTTTCCCCATCTTTCTATGGTATGATATTCAATGTCTTAAGCTAGCTAAGAGTTCTTTTAGCTTAGTAGCTTCCAAGTTTAAAGTCCATTCCATCTTTATTGCTTAAATCATTGATCCAAGCTTGTCTTATCGCATCCGAATATGTTGATCGCACCCGCTTTACCGCTCAATTGCTATCATATTATCACGGCATGTTTAACTCCTCGTGCTTATCATAGCTTTCAAGTTCTAATTACCCCATTCATCATCGATTCAAGCTTATTGTATTGGATTCAAGCCCTTTCAATTGAACCATATTCTACGTTATTATTCTCATGCTTTCCGACCGGAAATTTCTAAGGTTATATATGTACTGCTTCTGTCCGGGCCATTTTCGGGCTCTTCCTTCCATTTCTAGCCTTTGGGCCAGTTGACAAAGTTAAAGATCATGATTTTCCCTATTCCGAGATGTACTCTTTTACTTGTTTGATTTTCCTAACTCAAGTTATGATATAAAATTTATTGTGCTAAAACCTGAAATTTTATTCCTAAAGTATTTTATTTATAATTACCAAGTTTAACAAACTCATGATTCTAATTTATAACCTTATTCGGTTCTTCATTTTTATGTATGCTTACATTGGTTGACAAAGTTTCTAAGGCCATCTCCAAGCCGAGCCACGCCAAAGTTTTAGAGTCTTTAGGTAAGCATATTGTCCAACTCTTGCTTCTATTTAAAGTTAAGTACAGTTTTATTGAATATTTATATGTTCTAATGATTTTATTGTTTTATAAGTGGTCCATACACCTATTCTACAGTATCTAGAGTGAAGTCTAGCATTTTACAGGCTCCTATCGGAGTAATCTTGACTGGCGATGTCATCGCCTCATGATCACCCATCCAAACTCGAGATCGGTTTGGGCGTGCGTGAGGTGCTTCGGCATCGATCTAAAAGGGATACCACGTCCTATAGTATGAAAACTTTTCAATGTTAAGCACAACATATGCATAGAAACTTTATAGCTTAAAGTATTCCATGGTTTAGCATTCTTGTGTCCCCTTCCCGTTTTCAAAATGATTTTAAATGCCGGCACTAAAAACCGTTTTCGAACGGTTTGACGTGTTGGAGGTTTACGTACTGAGTGTTTCCCCACTCACTTTGCGAATGTATTTCAATGTTTTGTTTTAGGCGGTCCGAGCTCCCAGGATAAAGACGAGGTTAAGCAGGAGCAAGTTGTCTGTACAGGGTAGTTCTCTAAAGGCGATCGAAGATCGGTATTCAAGGTTACTCAAGAGCATTAAAGGTCACTCGGTTGTGAAAGGTCTATACGATATGTTTAATTAAAGGTTGAATAATGTATTTGTACTTTAAGTTTAGCAGTTGTGTTGTATGGAGTTAAGTACAGTTTATGGTGGATTGTTATATTGTGGTTTTGTGTATGTGCCTTGTCCCGAGTGGGGACGGCGGTAATGCCTCGACCTAAGGTGTTCCGCTGCGCTAATCACAGGTTTGGGGTTCTAAAGTATAGTCTTAATCTTGTGATTAAGGTTGGGGCGTTACAGTTGTGGTATCAGAGCGGAGTTATAAGAAGGATTTGAGGATATAGAAATTTCCAAGCGATTGTGATAGGCATTTGTGAAGTATGGATGCTAAGTGTGGTGACATATGTGTCCCTTATAGGTGTATGAGTCCTTTATGGATTGAGTGTGAAATATGTGAAATGGTTGGGATGGATGTTGAGCTTTAAGCTCTAGATGAGTATATGAAAAGTAAGTGTTTTCCCTTTCAGGTTTGAAGACTATGTAAAATTTGGGGATAGTCCAATTTATAGGGGAAGTGCTGCCGAAAATTTCTGCAGAAATTTGAAAAGTTTAGTAGCAAGTTTAAGAAAACCTAATTACAGGTTGTGTTTAACTTAAAAGTTTGGCATGAGTAAAGCATGTTATGTGTATGAGGGCCGCTGTGGACACGAAGCACATTGAAATAGTCCTTAAAGGAGACTTTAGTCATTCCAAATGAGAATTTATAACTCCAATTCCAAGTGGATTTGATGTAAAGCTCAAATGAGGGCTAAAAGCCTTGCCTAAGTGTAGAGTGAAATGATTAAAGATGTTTAGATGATACAAATGTTCAGATGATCCAAGGATAGTAAGTAAGGTCACAAGAATCATGAGATGGAACAAGAGTTCCTTTTTAAGATAAGTAAGGTTCGGAGTTGGTTGAGTCTCTGACCGCCTTAATTCTCATTCGCTTAATTCTTTCAACAAAGTCTATCAATGTCAAAGTTATTAAAGCTTTTATCGATGTTACATAGAACATAGGGCATAGATGGATCACAAGCGTGACCCTTTTCCCAACCTCTTCACAATGTTACGGAGCACAAGACCAACGCCCAAGTTCATCTCAAGAGGTCAGAAACCGCCTTTGATATCCATTGCGGCTAATCCGCTATTTGAGTATCGCAGTTGATGAGTGCCAAGTTGGTGCTTATTGCCCTCCCCACAAGAGTCTGTGGGACGATGTAAGACGTTACCTCCGCCAACTGCTCCGTCAGGGAGAACCGGTCGATACGCCTGGTGCTTCAGCTACGACTACATTGAGCACAGAATCACACCGCATTGGAAATAATTTTGGGGACCTTAGAATTTGTTTTGTGTCAAAATATAGTTTGGATATGGTTAAAAAAGGGGTACCCTAAGGACAAGTGGAAGGGGCATCCTCATATTCTAGGATATTTACATTAGTATCATACGTTGAAGGGTTTTAACTAGCAAGTGCTTGTGATAGTCTGTAGGACGGTGAACTTTATGTCATTATAGGGCCGTGGAAAATTATTTGGAATTTCCTTATTATACGAACCTGCTTGTGGATTTTATAGCTAGGTGAGGCGAGGAAAGCCTTGTGAGAATGCAATTGACTACCAACCGAAGATATATACAGAACAAGTTATAAAGTGGTGATGACAATAAGTTATGTGGAATGAGGGTATACTCCGTAGTAATGTTGGAATATGTCTCAAAGGGCGGGGAAATCACCTTGAACTACAAGGTCCTTAGTCTAACCTGGGAATAACTACGCGCCCAGGCACATACTCATTCCGCCACTAGGATAAGAGAAGTTGCTTCTGGAGGATAGCTATTAACGAACAACCATCGCGAGGACCCAATCTTTTCTGCATGACTTTTATACTTTAAGTTCATCGTTCAAGTTTAACTTTTAATTCTTGCTCTCATTGGACATCCTCCTAATAAAGTTTACCCTCTCATTGCAATGTTAAAACCCAAGCTTCTCATTACCTATCCTTGCTTATTCTCAAGAATCTTTATCATATCCTATCGTTGTTATCAGTTCAGTGTGTTAAGACATTCAATGACCTGCCTTTAGTGGCTCATCACGATTCATGAATGATTCCTTCGACCATTATCTACCCTTGATCGTTGTCGACTTGTTATGTCTCCAAAGATAAACTTCATTAGATTCACACGACCCTTCTTACTCGTTAAGATTTATCTTTTCCAGGTGATGGTCACGTTCTATCATGAAGCTGAACACTCCTTTCAAAGCTTAATTTCCACAAACGTTGTACCTTGTTTAGAATCAATAGCTTATGCTCTAATGTTCCGGAAAGTTACCACAAAGCATTCATACTTCCCAAACTTTAATTGTTTTAATTCAGGAATCAGAAGACCGATCCTGATAGCTTTCTCCCCCAATTCAAGCTCATTTCGAGGTACTTATAAACTTCCTTGTTCAGGAAATCATTGTAATCATCATCTTTGGCAATTATGCTATCTCTTGTTGATCTCAATTTTCTTAATCGATATACATGCGTAGTTGGGTTAAAGAATACCTCTATTCCTCCACGCCGCCTTAAAGCCTTAAGTCTACCAATGTAAACCTTTGCTTTGTTGTTGTTTTCCAAAATTCATGTTCTTACCTCTTAATTGATGGCACCTTCCTATTATCGCGTTTCCTCCATGCCTATTGGTGTCTTTCATAAGAAATAGATGCCTTGATGGAAGTTAATAAAGGGAGGAAAAGCGAAGTGGAGAAATGTTAGATTGCACGGAATTATGTGATACCTGAGGTAAGATGGGAAAGGTAGAGAAATCGTTGTTTAAGAAATGTTAGGGACCTTTGGGTCAAGGCTTCTTACGATGAGAGGTTCATGAGTTGACGAATATAGAACGCTTGAAGGAAGATTAGCTCTTCTTCCAAAGGACATAAAAGCCATATGGATATATCTGAGAAAGAAAAGGTTCTTGCCCTGTAATTTATAATGGGAAGAGAGTGCTCAGTTAATTAACAGATAAAAACCAGTGTTTGGACTTGCCTTGGGAAGGGATACCAAGAGAAATGAGTTCAAGGTTGTATGAATAACTGTGGTAAGGTGCTTGTCATGATGAGGACCGTAATCTTAGGATGAGATACGATATCATGGAAACATATGGAAAGAATGAACAGTAGCATACCTATGACCGATTTAATACAATGACAAAGTCTTATATGAGCATGATAAAGAAGATTATACTTTGACTATCAAAGTTGAGAACGAACGAGGACAAATACCCTCCCAAGAATCAATAGATCGCTCGACTAACCCCAAGGGGCAAGAGTGTCATCCGAGATTGGTTAAGGTTAAGATACCAACCACTCGAGTTAGGCCAAGAATACTCCTAAAACTACCTTTAAAACAAAATGTGGCGCTATGAGTTACGAAAATGCTCTTTGGGACTTACGAATATTTAACAAGATTTATGGATCGGATGAACCGAAATGCTCAAACCTTATGTGGTTAAGTTGTAGTGATGTTTAACGATGATGTTTTGATATCCTCGAAAGGCCGAAAAGAACATGTGAATCGCTTGATAGTAGCGTTTCAATCGAAGGGAGTAAAGATCAGATGTGAAAATTTTCAAAATGTGAACTCGATTCAAAAATAAGATTTTGGGAAACATATAGTGATCCATGAAGAGATCCGATTGGACTCTAACAAAGTATGCGCATGAAGAGTTTGGCAAGACCCACTGCGTTACCAAAGTTCAAGTTTCTTAGTTATGGCCGAATATTATGGGGATTGTTCAATCTTTCTAAAATAGCTCTTCCAGAGTCCAACCTCCTCAAGAAGTCAACACGGTTTGAATGGACCTAAGTGCAAAGAAACCTTTTAAGTGTTCAAGGAAAATCTAACAACCGCCTAATGTTATCCCTTCCCGAGGAAGGAAAGGAGTATGTAGCATATAGCAATGCGATTCATTAGGGGTTGGGATGTGTACTAATATGGAACGACAAGGTGTCACCATTGCGTCAAAGAATTAAAGTCACTACGAGAATTACCCAATGCATGACTTAAAGTTCGCAATGCTGGTGTCATAATAAAAATTGGGAGTTTTACCTTTACGGGTCTCTAATGCCATCTTTACGGATCACAGGAGTTTCAAATATATATCCTCGGGAGAGTTGAATCTAAGGCGACGGCGGTTGAACTCATTAAGGATTATGACTTGATGCCAACGTCACTCCAAAGAAGGCAATTTCGATAGCAAATGCTTCAAGCGTAAAGGCTTAGCATAGGTGTGGACTCGTCTTGTAAGTCGTCCATAAATGCGGCAAGAATCGAATAGGGAGGAGCATTGTCTTACAACCGCCTATCTTGGAGAGAACCAAGATAGAACGAATAAATGCCCCAGACCCAAGAGGATTACGAATAATCTAGCCACGAAAGGAATACGGATTTTTAAGCCATGCAAGCCAAACCCTAAGGTTTCGAAATAAACTATGTATACTGATAAGGGAAGCTTAAGGCTTAAGCTTTTGAAAGGAGGCCACAATATGTTGTACCCGGTATACCCTGAAGGTACAAAAATGTATAGAGGTTTAAAAGGGCACCTTTGGTGACCTAACGTGAAGGGAGGTATAGCCAGCTATGGGGATCAATGTCTGTCATGTCAAAAAGGGTCGAAGCAGAATGTTAAAGAGCATCAGGTAGATCTAGACCCTTAAAAGGTCCCACGTGGGAATGGGAATCAATTTCTATGGATGCTATCATGGGATTACCCCTCACAGCTTCTAGAAGAAAGGACATTTGAGTCATTACGGATCGCCTTACCAAGTTGGCATAGTTCGCTCCTATCCGTGAAGGATGGGAAATAGATAAGTTAACGGATATCCACACACAAAAGATTGTCAGATTATATGGAATTCCGAGGGGCATGGTACCCGATGCGGATACGTGTTATCAATCGTGATTTTGGAGCGCCCTACAAGTTATCTAAGTAATTGTGGATCGCCTGACAAAGTCGGCGCATGTCATTTCTATCTATGAAGGAGGAAAGGCAAAGTAAACTGGCCAATAATTGCGTACAAGAAGTTGTAAGGTTGCATAGGATTCCAAAAGGGCATAGTATCCGAATGAGATACGCGACTTCAATCACGATTTTGGTGATAAGACCAATGGTAGTAGCCTCTACCATCTAGAAAGCGATGGCCAGACAGACAGAGTAAACCAAATTGTAAAGATATGCTACGCGCTGCATTTTAGGTTTTCAAGGAAATCAGGAGGAATTTCTCTCGTTTATGGCGTTTCCCTATAGTAGCAGATAGTGGTCTACCATTCGAATGACCCTTCCAAGCACCTCATGAAAGGTAATGTCGCACCCATGGTGTAGGCACAGGTGGAATAGTTAAAGTGTAGTCACAGATCCTAATTAATCCAGACGCAAAGACATAAGATCGTAGTCGTCCACCACATGTCAAGATCGACCAAAGTAGACAAATGTATACGAAACCGCTGAACTTCAATTGGAAACCGTGTTTCCTTTAAAGTGATTCAACTCAAGGATTCGAGTTTCAATATCTAGGGGAGGTTAAGCCCTTGCTATAGTAGGGTCTTACTCCGTTGTGGAGGAGATCAATCCAATGACATATCGCTTAGATGTACCTTTAATCCGAATATAGGCGTGACGCTTCACGCTTCTCCTACTCCGAAATATGTAACGGGCCCAACCCGCAGTTCTGAAAAAGAACCCCTATTGAAAAAGGAAGGTCTCATCGTCGAACAACAATCGATCCAAAATTTTTGAACACGGAATCAAAAGACGCCACTCAAAGGAAAGTCCCTTAGTCAAAGCACTTTGGGCAACTCAAGACACCTGAAACCTCTGGGAAACCAAGGAAGACATGAAGGAAGCCACCCACACATCTTTTAAGGAATATCAAACACAATGGAACCAACAAAGAAGTTTCGGGACGAAACTTCTTTTAAGGGGAGGATGTAACAACCCACCCCAAAATCACGCTTAATTATATATAAAGCACAAGAGTTACGCAAATCGCGTTCTAAATTTTTTCCGCGTACGGTTACTTATTTATTTATTGATTTATTTATTTATGTATTGTTATCGTGTCGTGTCTCGTGTGAGATGGCCAAGATGCCGAATTATCGCTTAAAAATTTCACTTTACATGTTCATTCAATGAGTTAAAGTATTTCAGTTATACGATTTATGTTATAAAGTTATTTAATCGTTAAGTTAATTGGTACCGGGTTTTACCGTTTACGCTATTTATTAACCTAAAGGGGGTCTAATTAATCGACCTCGTAACGTTTATATTTTATTACCCAAACTTTAATTTATTTGGGGTATATTTGTTTCATTTAAAGTACAAGTAATATTGATGTTTCATTTATTTGGATTTTCTACATCCAAGTGTTATTTTATGTTAACCCAATTATTACCAATTGATTTTATTGTTTACAAACTAATTATTTAAGATTACCACAATTGCAATTTTTGTTCTTAGTGTACAAATTCAGATTTTAGTGAGGGTAGAGGGAGTATAATTGATATTAGTTAGGGGAGGGGTTTCATTACAAGTCATTTTATTTTCTCCAATTAGACACCCATCCCCCTCTATTTCCCCCTTTGCTTCACGAGCCAGCCCACTGGCTGTTTCCAAGCACCGGCGAGGTGCCCACCCGCCCAAGGTGGCCGCCACCCTCTTCTTCCTCTTGTGTTTTCTCCAATTTTTAACTCAAAGGTAACCTCTCAAAAACCCCCAATTTCAATTCTTTATACCCTAATCTGAAAATCTATGTTTATTTATGTTTTCTTTGTGATTTCTACTCTTTTTACTCTCTTTTATCTTGAAATCAAGTATATAATTGTATTGATTAAGTTAAGGTTTGATTTTGGAATACATGCATGTGATTTTTGGAAGTGTTCTTGAGGTTTCTTGAGTATATTCATGGTGGATGATGTTTATATGTTCATGCATGTGAGTCTTAAGGTCTAAGATGAGTTAATTATCAAGGTCTATATTCTGGAAGTATGATGGATTAAGGTTATATGGGATGTGGTTATGTTTTGATATGATTAAGAGTGAAAAATCAAGTTAAAAACCGGAATTTTCGGTAAATACAAGTTCTGTTTGAATTCTGGAAATTTACAGCAGGATAAAAGTGGGATTTTTGCCCAGATTTCTACTCCATTTGATAGCCTAAAGTGTTAGCAAACTGTAGGCTTTGGAATTTCGAGTTTCCGACATGTATAGCCCGAGTTACGACCAAAACCGTAACCTCACGTTTTTATATTCGATTTCTGAGTCAGTGTTTTGAGGGCTGATTTTCGGACCTTTGGAGACTTCTTTAGTCTTTTTGGTAAACATGAAAGTTTTAGCTAACATTCTGAGCTTTCCGGAAATGTATCATATGCGTCCATACGATGTCGGGATTAAAAGATATGGGGTTTCCATTGAAGGGTTGCAATCTGACCTCTGCCCAGAATTCTTAAGTGCATGTCTGATTTGTTGGCCATTTTTCGTCCCTTTGGAGACTTTATTGGTTTTAGTGACAAACATAAGAGTTTTAGGCCACATTGCAAGCTTTCCGGAAAGGTATGGTTCATAGTCATCGGATTTCGAGAGTGTGAGTTACGAGCCCGGGAAGCAGGGCTGCCCGGGATAACATTCTGCCCAATTTGGTTTATGAAAATGTGTGTCTTTTGGGCCTCAAATCAACCCAATAAGGGGTCCTAAGCATAAATGTGTCATGGTTATAAGTTTTCATTTTAGAGTTATTTGTGTTTAAGGCCAAAAGTACTATATTGGAGTCTTAAGTGAGTCTTAAGGATGGCTTCCCAAAAGCTAATGAGTTTGTTAAAGTATTTTGTTTCCCCATCTTTCTATGGTATGATATTCAATGTCTTAAGCTAGCTAAGAGTTCTTTTAGCTTAGTAGCTTCCAAGTTTAAAGTCCATTCCATCTTTATTACTTAAATCATTGATCCAAGCTTGTCTTATCGCATCCGAATATGTTGATCGCACCGCTTTACCGCTCAATTGCTATCATATTATCACGGCATGTTTAACTCCTCGTGCTTATCATAGCTTTCAAGTTCTAATTACCCCATTCATCATCGATTCAAGCTTATTGTATTGGATTCAAGCCCTTTCAATTGAACCATATTCTACGTTATTATTCTCATGCTTTCCGACCCGGAAATTTCTAAGGTTATATATGTACTGCTTCTGTCCGGTCCATTTTTCGGGCTCTTCCTTCCATTTCTAGCCTTTGGGCCAGTTGACAAAGTTAAAGATCATGATTTTCCCTATTCCGAGATGTACTCTTTACTGCTTCGATTTTCCTAACTCAAGTTATGCTATAAACTTTATTGTGCTACAACCTGAAATTTTATTCCTAAAGTATTTTATTTATAATTACCAAGTTTCCCAAACTCATGATTCTAATTTAGAACCTTATTCGGTTCTTCATTTTTTTATGTATGCTTACATTGGTTGACAAAGTTTCTAAGGCCATCTCCAAGCCGAGCCGCGCCGCCAAAGTTTTAGCGTCTTAAGGTACGCAAATTGTCCAACTCTTGCTTCTATTAAAAGTTAAGTACAGTTTTATTGCATAGTTATATGTTCTAATGATTTTATTGTTTTATAAGTGGTCCCGACACCTATTCTACAGTAGCTAGAGTGAAGTCTAGCATTTTACAGGCTCCTATCGGAGTAATCTTGACCTGGCCAGTGTCGACTGCCTCGCAGTCACCCATCCAAACTCGAGATCGGTTTGGGCGTACGTGCGTGAGGTGCTTCGGCATCGATCTAAAAGGGATACCACGTCCTATAGTATGAAAACTTTTCAATGTTAAGCACAACATATGCATAGAAACTTTATAGCTTAAAGTATTCCATGGTTTAGCATTCTTGTGTCCCCTTCCCGTTTTCAAAATGATTTTAAATGCCGGCACTAAAAACCGTTTTCGAACGGTTTGACGTGTTGGAGGTTTACGTACTGAGTGTTTCCCCACTCACTTTGCGAATGTATTTCAATGTTTTGTTTTAGGCGGTCCGAGCTCCCAGGATAAAGACGAGGTTAAGCAGGAGCAAGTTGTCTGTACAGGGTAGTTCTCTAAAGGCGATCGAAGATCGGTATTCAAGGTTACTCAAGAGCATTAAAGGTCACTCGGTTGTGAAAGGTCTATACGATATGTTTAATTAAAGGTTGAATAATGTATTTGTACTTTAAATTTAGCAGTTGTGTTGTATGGAGTTAAGTACAGTTTATGGTGGATTGTTATATTGTGGTTTTGTGTATGTGCCTTGTCCCGAGTGGGGACGGCGGTAATGCCTCGACCTAAGGTGTTCCGCTGCGCTAATCACAGGTTTGGGGTTCTAAAGTATAGTCTTAATCTTGTGATTAAGGTTGGGGCGTTACAAAAGTGGTTGGTAATACACATATTTTTAGTAGTGTCATAAGCATACACTACAATGCTCATAAATCATTACTAAAGTGTTCATAAACGAGTGCAAGAATGCTCATAAACTTAAACTACAATACTCATAAATCTATGCTAGAATGCTCATAAAACCAGTACATGAATGCTCATAACCTAAACTACAATGCTTACAAATCTATACTAGAGTGCTCATAAACCAGTATATGAATGTTCATAAACTTAAACTACAATGCTCATAAATCTATAGTAGAATGCTCATAAACCAGTACATGAATTCTCATAAACGTAAACTACAAATCTACAATGCTCATAAATCTATACTAGAATACTTATAAACTAGTACATGAATGCTTATAAACTTAAACTACAATGCTCATAAATCTATACTAGAGTGCTCATAAACAAGTACATAAGTGCTCATAAACCAAACTGTAATGCTCATAAACCATAGATATATGTTGAGAAATATATACCACGATGTTCATTAAAATGAATTTTTGTGAATTGAAGACACCTACTATGTTTGAGAAAAAAAATTAGGAAAATGATTCAAAAATATTTCCTCCGTTCCATATTTATGGTCTGTTATCGTCATTAATTTCTTGACATATACAATATTTTAGTATATGAAAGTACTTTCATTGGATTAATAACGAAAAATACTATTTTAAGAACATAAATTTGTATTTTTGTGATAGAATATATAAAAAAATTTAGTTAAGAAAAGGTATTTGGACAATTAAAATATTAAACGAAGGAAGTACAAGTATTATACCCCAAAATAAAAATAAAAACAAAAATTAAAATTAATGTGGATGGGCTCATGGAGCATGGTGCACCGAGGCTCACCATCTTCTTTTTATGTTTGGTGTATCAGTTATGTAGATTAATAACACTAAAATTATTATCCATATGTAGAATGAAATGTATTTGGATAACACGTATTATTGGTAGCTCATACCTACAATATTTTTGTATTTAAGTCCTAAGAAGGCATTATGATATTTGTATGAACTAGTTTTTTTTTTTCATGTTCTTCCGAACAGATGTTAATTAAGGTGGATGACTGTAACATTAAAAAATATGAAAGATATAAAATTCAAATTATAAATACTAATAACATAAAAAATATCATGGAAAAGAAACTATACCAACAAAAAGTTTTAGAATGTAAGGAAAAAACGACCTGAAAAAGATAGATTGACTAAGGAGAAATAGAATTAAAACGACATATTATGTTAGGATTCTCAGGGCGTAGTTAGCAAACAAACAATATTAAGGGCGGAAAAATAAATAAAGATTCGACACAAGGAATTAACGTGGAAAAACCCAAACCGGGAAAAAACCACGAACGATGCACTATCAGAGGATTACAACGGTGTTTCAGAGATTCCCAGACCTCCACAATCTCTCACAACCTTCCTAGAGTTACAACCTGAGAACTCAACACTCACTGTTGAGTCTCACAAAACTCCCTCAGAAAACGCAGAGATTACAGGTCAATCTCTTGTGGTATAAGATGAAACACTCTCAATTGCAATATAAATAAACCTAGCACCTAGGCTCTATTTATAGTACAAGGCTGACACAATTTTAGGATTAATAGAGTACCTACAACAAAGGAATTACAAAAAGGAAGTGGAACAAATTAACAACGTGATTCTCACTTAAACTCTTCTACCTTACTCCCCAAGAGACAGAGACCAACCCAAAATTTGTCTCCACATTCAACCCAACAATCTCCCACTTGGAGACTAATTGTAAATGCAGCCTTTGTCGATTATCATCAATCACCACTTCAACACCTCCTCGAATCCTTTAGTGCATCCATCTTGATCTTGTTCAGCAAAGATCAACAGAGGTCCCAGTTGACCTCCCATCAACTCCTTTTTTAGCAACATGCTCCCACTTGAACTAATCACGCCCCTGCAACTTCGACATACACATCATCATCAACAACTTAGGGGAATTTTGGATTGGGACTTTACCTCGTGTTGAACTTGTCAAATTCCTGTGCAGGTTAGATGCGTTCATCGGCTGACCATCCGTTCTCGTAGCCTCGACCGTAAACCTCCTCGTTTCTGGTACCCTTCTCTCATCAGAGAAGCTAACACGCCTTTGACGAGCATGAACCAGCATGTTAGAGTTATCAATGACAGAATATAGTTTCCCCTTTTTCTGCCATTTGCAATTATCAGAGATCCTATCATAGGAGAAGGGAGGTCGGAGCTGGCATCGTGGGTGGGTCCTCCGGCGTCGGTGTGGGTGGTTGTCGGATCTGGGCGTCTTCAGCGGTGACGGGGCGGAAGTTTCCGGCGTCGAGGATGGCTCTGGTGGTGGAAACGGTGGCGTTGGTGGCGGGTTTCTGGGTAGTCCAACAGAGCAGAACCGGGGGGTTTTTTTGGGCGGGTTTGGGACGTCGATAAAGGGCGGTGGTGGTCGGAAATTGGTCCGCAATGGTCGGAAAAGGTGGGGGTGGTGGCCGGCGTCGAAGAGCTGGTGGTAGGAGGTGGCGTTGATGGTGTCGTATGGTGGTTGGTGTGGTGGTGCGTGGTGGTCGGGGTGAAGCTGAGGGAGAAAGGGAGGAGAGAGAGAGAAAGGAAGAGAGAGAAAAGAATATTATAACAACTTTGCGGCTGAAGACAAAATCTAGGTATTTGTTTATTGGGTAGGGATCCAAATAGGGTATTTATAGAGGGAGAAATTAGGGTAAAACTAGTGCAAATTAAACCTAGATGTTAGTAACACCCTTCCAAAATTAATCTTTTCCTAAAACAATACTTTTCCTTAAACAGTTTTTATAAACTGATTCCAATTATTTGTAACCGATAACTAAAAAGTCTCTAACTTATATTTTTAAGACTCTAAAAATTTCAATGAACTCACTCGCGGTCCTAAAAGCTCCACGTGAAAAAAGATAAAAGATTAACATGATAAACGCACGTTAGGTAATTTAACGGTAACCATATTGGCATTTTTCGGGGTTTCACACTTGCCGCCGCCCAAACCTCCTTGCGTTCATTTTGTGAATCAGGGTTTGCTTATCTTCGCTCATCCCATACTAGGTTAGAAGAGAACCAATGTTAGATTTTAGATCTTTTGCGTAATATGCAACAATGGCATCCCCACGAACCTACCCTCCTCCTCCACCACCTCAGTGATTCTCATTGTGCCCCTTCGTGCTAGTTAGTTATTGTTTTATGCATTGAGGGCAATGCATTGTCCAAGCATGGGGGCGGTTAACTTGAAAATTTGAAGTCCTCATCTTTTGTCTAGTTCTTCTTTTAGTTAGTTTAGTTTAATTTTTTTTTTCGATTTTTCTAGGTTTTAGCTATCATTTGTAAATTTTGTGCATCTACTTAGTTTTGCATTAGTTGGAATCATATTTTGTTTTATTTTATTTTCTTTTTCTTAGTTTTTAGTTTCTTCTTTTCTAGTTTTTCATTCGACTTTTGTTTTTAGTTATTGAAAAAACCAAAATAATCAGAAAACCAAAAAAATCAAAAAAATTAAAAAATTGAAAAAAAGAAGAAAAAAAATTAGGTTAGATAAGTTTTCTTTTGATTTGATTTAGTCTTGTATAGCCCTTTTGTAAATTAAAGTTTTGAAAAGAGTTGTGAAATCTTAGAGAGTTTAGAATTATACTTTGATAGAGAAGAATGATTGCCTTTTCTTTGATTTTGTGGAATGAGTTTTGCACATTATACATTTATTTGAGCTAGGTTTATTTGAGAGCTTTCACCCGTGAGACCACAAAGCCTCAAATTGACTAATCATTTTTATTAGTCTCATATTTTCATGTGTGACTCATCCTTAGTTTCATTCTCTAGAACTTGTGATGCATCTCTTTGAAACTGCATGTTTGCTTGAGCTTTGGTAATATGATGGAGGCATTCATTTGTATATATTTATAAGCTTCAAAGCCAAATAGCCACACCTTTATATGTGAATACCCGCCTTCACTACTAAAAATATGCAAAAAATTACCAAGGGGTATCCTAATTTTTTGTGAAATGTTTTTCTGGTACCCCAACTTTTAAAAACTAATTTTCAGGTACCCTAACTTTTAGAACTAGAAATAATTAGGTGAATTTTCGGCCAATGATTTGAATTTACCGGTGAGTTTTAGGCGGGAAATTAATTAAGTGTTTTTGTGGACGAAAATGTCATTTGTTTTTGTGGACGAAAATGATTTGAATCAATCGGAGTTTCGCTGGAAATTCACCTAGTAATTTCTAATCCTAAAAGTAAGAGTACCCCAAAATTAGTTTTGAAAAGTTAGGGTACCAAAAAATTGTTTCTTCAAAAGTTAGGGTAGCTCTAAGTAATTTTTTGAAAAACATGTGTATTACCAACCATTTTTTCCAACCAATTTCAAATGGTTGGAAAAACCAACCATTTTAGCAACTATTTAATATTCCAACTATTTTTCAAAAATTCTTGTGGGAAAAATGGTTGGAAATTCCAACCAATTTTGCTAAAATGGTTGGAAAATTTTCCTACCACCCTTTTTCCTACTATTTGAATATGGTTGGAAAAATGGTTGGATTACTAACCATTTTTCCAACCAATTTCAAATAGTAGGAAAAAGGATGGTAGGAAAATTTTCCAACCAATTTTAACAAAATTGGTAGGAAATTCCAACCATTTTTCCCACTAAATTTTTTGAAAAATAGTTGAAATATCAAATGGTTGCTAAAATAGTTGGTTTTTCCAACCATTTTAAATTGTTTGGAAAAAAGTGGTTGGTAATACACATATTTTTAGTAGTGCTTTAACCCTCTTTTAGCCTTGTATCACTATTTCTTTTGTTTACCTATATCTTAAGCCATGGCCAAATATTGAATTTCTTACCCTTAAGCCTATGCTTGGATTGTTAGAGTGTGAAAAGTTGGGTTGATTGTGGTGTCTTTGTGGTTTGGTTTGGTTGGGATGTTGTGAAGTTGAACATCATGAGTTTATTCCCCAGTGTAGCTTGATATGGGTTGAGTCTTGAGTTAGAAATTTGCCTTATTAATGTATATATATCTTTAAGTTTGAGTTGTAAAAAAAGAGAAAAAGAAAAAGCAAAAAGAAAAAAAATTAGAAAAAATGAAAGAAAAAAATGAAAAAAAGTGTTAAGTAGTAGTTTGAAAGTTTATTTTCTTTGAGCTAAGGCAATTTCTACTTGAATATGAGATGTTTTATTGTGAATATAAGGTGTGAGTTTTTATATATTTAATTTGGTGAGGTTTTTGCTCCAAGTCTTGGCTTTTAGCTCCACTTCCCCAAATATATTTCCACTTCTTACCCTTAACCTTAGCCCCATTACAACCCATTCGAAAGTCCTCCTGATTATCATTGTGCATTGCATTTTAGCGATAGAGAATTGAGATTATTTGCAAGCTTATGGTAGAATCTTACTTTGTGATTGAGTATTGAGTGTACCTTCATTGTATTATTCATTTTCAAACACATGAGAGGAGTGTTTCCACATTTCCTAAAGTGAGCTTGCTCTCAATTTACCTAGTTTCATCCATTATTGTGTGCTTGCTTGTTTCATTAGAAATTAGGAGGGTGATTAGTTTGATCTTGATAGGTATAGTTTTTGTAATTCTTTCTATGGTTTCACTTTCTCTTGTATATAGACTTTCTTTCATACTTGGATTATGCTTGATTAAATTGGATTAATTGAATATCTTATTGATGCTTTCCTGAGGAGATTTGTAAATAAATTTTTCACTTTCCCTTGAAACTTTTTTCTTTTAACTTGAGTCGTTTTGTCCCGTTTATTTCCTACTTTCGTTCTTTTCTTTATTTTCTATTTTATTTGTGAGTTTAGCCTTGCTTAGGGACAAGCAAGGTGTAAGCATGGGGGGATTTGATAAATGTATTTTATATATATGTGATCTTGGATTACTTATAGTCAATTTGAGTGATTATTGATATGATTGGACTATTTTATGCTTGGTTGTAGTTTGGTATAGTTTTGTAGGAAATTGGTGTAAAAAGTGAAGAAATCAAGCTTAAATTCAAGCAAAGGAGTCCAAGTGGATCACTAGCAAGAGAGAAATCCACCCCAAGGCCCAAAACTCAAGCCCAAGATATAATTGGATACCGTCAGGCACCAACACGGATGCCAATTTGCCCAACACGACCCGTGACAGGGTCCAGAGAGCAGCAAGATTTGAAGAAACAATCACCACGACCCGTGCCATTTCAACACGGACCGTGGTGTGTACAACACGGGTCGTGGTGGATGGTGATGGCTGTTTATGGCGTTTTGACGTTCCGGATGCTTTTAATTGCTATATAATTGATGGGTCGACTGTGTTGATTATCATTCACTCCCATTCATCATCATATTCATCTCTACATTCATCCATCATTTCTTCCACAATTCTATCCAAGTTCATCCATAGTTGAAGATTGAGAGTTTGTTGGGTTTGAAGATCGATTCTCAAGAAATCTATTGAAGTGGAGGAGCAAAAGTCCCCACCGATCACTATTCAAGCAAGGATTGATTTCTATCTCGGTTTACTTCTCTTTCTCTTAGATTTCATGCTTTCTAGAATAGATTTTGATATGATTTGTGTTTTGAACATGAGTAGTGAGTAATTTCTTTAGTTTAGGGGATAAACCCTTATTAGTTTCTCTTATGGATTGAGTTTTGTTGGATTGAACAAGTTGTTAACTACTTTGAATGCATCTTATTTAACCTTTGATTATGTATGTCATTGTTTTTGACTGGCCATCAAGAATATGGATTTAGATTGTTGAATGAAGTACCGAATGGAGAAATTCGATAATCAGAACCCTTAGGATTAAACTGATTATGAAGTGAACTATAGATATAAGACTTTGTAATTAGGGATCATTAGATAATTTGATCTTTAACTTAGATAAAATTGACAAAATAAAGAGTCCAAGAGATCAATTTTTCTAAGCAATCTGTTTCATTACCAAAAGCTCGCTACGGAAGAATCTATGCGATTATCGACCCTAAAATGTACCAAACTAGTGACATTCATGTTCAAACCACTTGTTTGATTCATAGAGTTACTTAGGTTTTATCCACTGAACGTCTTTTTCATATTGATTAATCCAAATAAATTGTGTGAATATTTGTTGGTTTTGCCCTTTTTAGTGATTAGAAATAGTACTAGTTATTCTCAAATCAAAAACCCGACCGATTTAGCAATCATTTAGGAGGCTAGTTTGGTGCGTAGTTAGCAAAGTCCCTATGCGATCGACCTTGATACTTGCTACACGAGCACCCGTGTACTTGCGGCGTATCATGTGTCACCAAAGTCGATCCTCCTCTTCTCCTCTTCGTGGTTGATACTGAAAACTACTCGAAAACTTCGACAAAAACAGGTGATGAATTCTTCCCCAAACTCCTCGAAGGGAAAAATTGCGGAAACAGTGGAACCTGAATTGATGCGGCACTCTTCCTTTTATAAGTGAGAAGAGGAAGAGGCGCGAGTTGCATCTAGGGAGAGGTTGTCTGCACCTTTCTCTCAATACACCCTCTTCATATCTTCTGGGCACTGGGTTAAATTCCAGGCGCGGCTAGCGTCTCTGAGGCACTGGCAACTCCTTCCTTGTTCCGCAATGCTCTTCCCACTGTCCCAGGCGTAGCTTGCGCCAATGAGGGCGCAACCAACGCCTGGGTTTATATATACATTAATAAACTAGAACACAAAATCTATCAACACGAAACCTAAACACTTGGGTAAATGCCAAGACCAGGCAATCCTGAAGCCTAAAGCTCTCACTGACATGTGTATTCTTGCTTAGGGCGCCACTAAAAGAAAGATAGCTACATACTAAGGGCATGTGAAAAGGAGAACTTTCAAGTTTGCTACTAGGTTTCTTCTATGCTTCTAGGAGGAAGAGTGGGCATATCAGATTCTTGATATTACTGTTTAACTTAACCAGAAAAAACCTCAGGTAAGAATTGTTAAACTTAACTAGAAAAAAAAAAACATGAGAAATTAGCATACCCACCTTGCTGAAGGGATCAAACCACAAGAAAAATACAGGAATGAATTGATGTATTTAGTTTGAATGACACCGCGGAGAAATAAATGCAAGTTCTGAGATCATACCACACTATTCATCCAAAACAAACCCAGATATACTAAGCTTTCCTGGGGGTTTTTGCTAGATGTTCTTTTGAGAATGCATGAGAATACATCTCCCTTCTCTAGCTGAAATTATACATGAGCATTTTTCAAAGATTGTTGGTTGGGATAAAGAATACTATCTTGCTATCTTCATGAAATAATGAAATATATGAGTAGTAATGTTAGAGTAGTAACACAGATACACTTGACAATTATGAGCATTTTTCAAGAGTCCAATTTCATAATTGTCAAGTGTATCTGTGTTACTGTCAAGAGTCCAATTTCATGAAATATATGAGTAGTAATGTTAGAGTAGTAACACAGATACACTTGACAATTAACGACAGGTTGTTATGTCAGATAAAGTAAAAATTATTTCACAAATGTCGGGTGTGTAAAAATTATTAAATGTCAGGTAGGCTAAATGTAATTTACTCCTTATAAGTGCAACTAATTTGATTGGAGTTTCAATTTTGCACTTTTATTATCTGCACTTAAGTAAGTGCGTCTAAATAAGTGAATAATAGAGCATATCTTTTTACTAGTGGTCTATACATACATACACAGAGATAATTCTCATTAAGTTCAACTCAGAAGGATAATCATAAATTTTCCTTTCAAATTTGGCATTAATCGATCATTTTCTGGAAATGAACACAACATTTCTTATCTTATTTCTATAGTTCAAACTCAAATTTATGTTAGCTTGAATTGTTGACCTGAATTAAATTAAACAAAAGAATGAGTTTTGTCCAAAATATAATTCATCCATACTCAAAATGACCCAAACATAAATTTTCATAAATGTGTAATTGTGTATGTGTGTCATTGTGATAAATAATCCCCTCATTGTAACATTCGATCATAATCTTGCCCCAACACCATTTGAGCAACCATATGATAAATAATCCCCTCTTTGGAACCTGTCGTTGCAACGCTGTCGTATGCATGAGAACCAATTACACAAAAAATTTGGAAGTTATACAGGAACAAATTCTTATTTGAGGAAGCTACATGTAATACATAGGTTATGAGGAAATCATATGCTCCTTATGGTCACATTGCTAGGCACAGATTTGTGCACGTATCAGTATGCAACTATGCATGATTAATTATTTCTGATACTAGTCTACCGCGAATACCGTATCAGAATATCTATTTAAAGTTAGCTAATTCTAGTGTAAAGTATAAGAAATAGGTGCTAACACAAATGCACCATTTTTTACTTTAATTTTATGTACAGCAAGAAGCTACAATATTTTCCTTTTCTTCAGGTATGAATACACTAAAAAAAATCCCACCACTATACCAACCAAGATCCCAGCTGTTGTGTACCAAAATGCAAACTGCATGAGCCAAAAGTAAAGATAATATCATTAAATATATACTCACAAAACATAAACTTCATAGAAGTGACGTGAAACATAATTTGGTTTTAACTTTTAAGAGTACAAGTTTAATTTGATTTGTATGCAGGGACTTTAAAAATAAACATTCTTAATATTAATTTGATCCTCAGTATAACTAGTGACTAGTTAGTTTAGTTAAAATTATCTTTTTTCAGTTTATTCTCACAATAAGTTCAAAATAAATGTTTCAAATGAATTCAAATAAGTTAAAACAAATAAGTTCAAGTTAGTGCAGTGTGATAAGCTAAAAATATGGTTGGATAAGTTCAACTTATAATATGTTTTGTCAAAATAAGTTGGTAAGGACATGGTCAAAAAACTGTAGTTAGAGGGAAATAATATTTAAGACATTTCGCTTGTGATTGTACTCTTTGTATGAACAATTATGCATTAAAGACATTTCGCTTGTGATTGTTCTTTTACTTTTATATGATTTTACTTTATAATTGACAAATATTATTGGACACCTTATCGAATCATTACGTTTCTATTATTGATTTGTGATATTGCATTTATTGATTGTTTAAGAAGTGCAATTATGCAACTTAGAGTAAAAAAGTGACAAAGCAAACATTTCAATCTTAGTTAATTAAAAATCATGACCTATAATACAACATAAGTACATAAGGAATTTTTCCAAAATTAAAATAACGTAACATATTGTAAATAAGAAAATTCAAATTAAAAATCTTAGTTAATTGAAAATCATGAGTGATATTCTAATATTAATATGTAACAATATTCTAAATAAGAAAATATAAATTGTGTCACATAGGCATCTTTTAAATAATTTGATTTGAAGTATATATACATATTTTAAAAAAATATTTACTTCTCTCTTTGTCTCTCTCTATAACACACACATGCATGTTTTAATTTGATTTAGAGTCAAGGGGCTAGGGTTTAAGGTTAGGCTTTGGGGTTAAGGGGTTGGGGTTTAACGTTAGGCTTTGGGGTTAAGGGGTTAGGGCTTAAGGTTAGGGTTTAGGGTTAATTAAGGGGTTAGGATTTAGGTTTAAGGGTTAAGGGGTTAAGGTTTAGGGTTTAGAGTTAGGGTTTTAGGGTTTAGGGTTTATGGTTCATGGTTTAGGGTTAGGGTTTTTGGGTTTGCGGTTCAGTTTTAAGGTTTAGGATTTTAGGGTTTACGGTTTGTAGTTTAGGGTTTAATGTTAAGGGCTTAAGGTTTAGGGATTAGGGATTAGGGTTTAGGATTTAGGGTTCAGGGTTTAGGGTTAGGAATTAAGGTTTGGGGTTCAAGGATTAGGGTCCAGACTTCAAGCGTTTACAATTTAGGGTTAAAGGTTCGGGGTTTAGGGTTTGAGTTTGGGTTTGAGTTTAGGTTTAGCTTTACAACTCCCTTTCTTTCATTCTCTCTTTAGTATTAATTTGAACTATATGCGTATACTATAACTAATTTTTACACATGCATGCATGATTTATTTGACATAAATTAATATATTAAGTAGATTTCATATTTTTTTCTATTTTTGTAAATAAAAAAAATTTTATATATGCATAATTTAATTTAGCATCAAATCAATATGTTAGATCAATTTCATACTTTTTTATTTTCATAAACTATAGAAAAATAATTAATAGATGAATGTGAATGAGAATCAACATGAAAGGAAAATAGGTATAGGAGGTCAATTGCGAGATAAAACTATTGACTAATTTACTTCTGCATAATTTATGTAGAAAGATGAATAGGCAAATAATCAATTGTACAACAATTAATGTGCTGTATTATGAGTTACGATATAAAAATATAATAAGCCACAATAGGAGAGAAAAATATTCAGTTAGGTTGTCATATATGAATAGTAAAAACTTTGAAATACTTAATTAATTAATTTGTGAAACATTACCAAAAGTATTTAAATAAAAGTTTTTTAAAAATATAAAGAGTTATTTCTTGCTAAATATAAAATGCACGTACAATTTTTACATATTATACGAGACTAATAGAGTTAATCGATCTCTTAAAAGACATAGCCCCTTTTTTTTCTTGAACAACCTTATTTTTTGTTAGAAAGTTTCCGTCAATCTATTAAATGAATTTTCTAAACCTTGTTAAGAAAGAAAATCATAAGCTGCCTTTAAAATTTGTTTCAGTAGAAAGTAACTTTTAATAAGAATAAAAAAAGTAATTTACTAAGGTTAGTTGTATCAAAAATGATATGTATTAAGTCGTTAAAATTCTTTTCTATGAAAGTCAAAATCAAATTCAATGACAAAATTTATTAAAAATATCATACAAATGAACGATAATATTTTTCAATTATTTAACAATTATACAAATATATATAAGCATTAGAATAGCACAGTCACAACTCACAAATATCTAATCAACATTGAACATCAATATTTGAGACACATTTATAAAAGGGATATTGGATGATAATATACCAACCTTTGGGAGTATTGGATTGTAATATACCGACCTACACTATTGGACACCAATATCCCTGACCTTTATACTTAGGTGATATTATTATACCAACAGTAACTAATGGGTGGTGACTGGTTAATTGGTCTCTGTTTTGATGTGACAATGAAGGGAAAATAATCGGCCCTTGCCCAGTAACCCTGTTAACCCCTCCGTTTTTCTCACTAACCCACGTTTAAAATAAAAAAAAAAAAATCGATTCTAGCACAGTGACTAAGGGGGTGGTGAACCAGTCTTCTTACTGACATGACAGACAACCAACCAATGTCTTGTGATGTGGGTTAGTGAGAAAAATGGAGGGATTAACGGGTTACTGGCTAGAGACATTTTTTTTTTCCCTCCGCCAACCACGTTAACATAGAGACCGGTTCACCACCCCTTAGTTACTGTTGGTATAATAATGTCACTTTAGGTATAAAGGTCAGAGAAATTGCTATCCAATAGTAAAGGTTGGTATATTACAATCCAACACCCCCAAAGGTTCGTATATCATCATCCAAAAACCCTTTATAAAACATATGTTATATACGTAAATGTTCCTTAGACCATTTGGTTTTGGTCGATGTTATGTTATGGTGCATTTAGTTCTTTTCCGATGAAATGTTTCCTGGGAATTTTTTCCTCGGAAATTCTTTTTTTCAAGGAAAAGTTTTTTTGGAAAAAATAATTTGCAGTGTTTGATTTACATTTGAAAACATCATAAAGTTTGTGAAAATTTTGTTTGCAATGTCTTAACTATTCTTATATATTAATTTATAAAATAGCTTTTAGGGACATTTTAACACAATTGTAAAAACTTTCACTTTCCCATGTGAAAAAAATTTCCCAAAACTCTATGAAAAGTTTTTTCCATCCACCTTGAAAAAATAATAAGTCCTACTATAAATTTTTCCTTTCCTCATTTAACAATCAGTCAACGAAATATAGAAAAATTTGCCCAGACATAATGATACTCAGGCGGTAAGTAGAGAGATTACATACCGCATGCTCTTCAAGATAGGATCTCAAATTCATGCCGAATATGCCTGCAATTCAAATAATTGGTCAATGGTTTTATCTTTGCATAGGAACATTAATCAACTTGTAGATTAGAAAAATATAGATTTATTTAAGAATCACCTGCAACCAACGCTCCAATTGCTATACAGAATGTACCTACTTGAAGTAGCAGCTCCACTTTGCTTACTTCGAGTCTTCGAGAACTGCAAAGACAGAAAATATTCCCATATTTAGGAAAGATGTCCAAGTAGAGACCCAGAAATCAAGCCTAGATATATATAGACATTGACCATATACTATGTAAACTCCATTCCAATCTCATACATAATCTGAAAATGAGTAACTTAAGGTGCTGTCCCACACTGAGTTGCTATTATGAGGTTTGTAATTTATATTGCCTTTCTATGTAGTGATGTACAAAAACAATTAATGTATTGGACAATATCCTCCATATGCATGCTGAGAATCAAGCTCATGAAAAAGCATTCGAGTGATTGTGTGAACAGTCAACCTGGAATCTGCATGTTGCCATACAAGAGCAGTTAAAAATTGATTCTCCATACAATGCTATAGAGGGGAGGACTGAGGTAGTATGACTACTAGGGCGGTCGTTGCATAATATCAGAAAACAATGTCATTGTCATCAGTAATTTAATAAGCAGCTGTCATTGGACTTTGATAAAACGAACTTTGAATCATAATTTACTCACCTTTTGGAGCATTGGATCGTAATATGCTCACTTTTACTATTGGATACTAATAGACTGACTTTCATACTTAGGTAATTTTAATATACTTATCATGACTTAAGTGGTGGTGATTCGGTCTCAAGATAATGTTTGAGGCGGTGGAAACTTCCCAAGACCCATAAGGAGCCAATACAAGCGCACTAAAGTAATCCTTGGGATCGGTTCACCACCATTAAGTTGATGGTAACTACATTAAAATCACTTAGATATAAAAGACGACATATTAGTATCGAATAATAAAGTTGTGTATATTATGCTCCAATATCCTAAAAGCTGGGTATATTATGATCCAAAAATCCGTGACAAAACCAAAACAATAATGGCAACAAAAGCAGCGGCAGCAAGCACAAAATTCTGCATCAGGCTATGTGATAGTCTATTCAGCTCCTAATCCTTCCTCCGAATGTAGTTATTTTGAGATCAGTGTCTAGGAAATCAAAAGTCCAACATCAAAGTTTATTTCCAAGTCAAAGAAATCGTACATAAATATGAGGATAATAAGCATAGAAATGGACCTTAAATTGACAGCAATTGAGTCTTCCATTTCTTTGGCAGAGTCAAGAAGTCTTTCAGCCTGACCGTGGAGAGATTCACACCTACAAGTCCAAACAATGAGAGTAAGCACACAACTTCATAACCTTAGTTCACTAAGGGTTGGTCACAAGCTGTTGTAGCAACAGACAACCAAGAATCTAAAGAATAAGCTAAGCCAAAGAACCGAAATTTCCTCGACCGCATAATGCAACTGCACAGGTGATAGAACATGCACACATATAATAAGCATTTGGGCTAGACAACGAGTGAAGTGGAAACAGCTAGCCTGAAATCAAGTAACATCATATGTTGCAATAGAAGCACAAATATCTATTGGAACATAACATACAGAACTAGTGCCTTATAGCCCGAAACAGATCAACTCTCATATAAGCAAGTTGGTAATCTATGTAAATCTATATTAGAGAGAAACAAATCATGGCCAAATATTACCTTTGAAGATAGTTTTCCAATAGCATTTCAATTTCTTGCTCCTCTTCTGTACGACAGTAAACAGAAGTGAGAAGCACATACAAATGCGTTCATTTCTGTAAGAATACAAATTCCTCTTTTGGCTCACCCTCAGCAATTTCCTTATCCGAAGGAACAGAGCATTCTAAAGCATGGGTGAACTTGTTTAGAGTGCAATTCCTTCCCATGATACATATTCGGCGTATTTCTTGTGTGTCTTCCAGAAGATCAAGCAACATCTGCCTTAGAGCACCTGCGCGAGATCCTAATTCGACCTTTACAAACAATGAGAGCATTTGTGGAGTTGGTTAGTGGCCCCTGGCTTTTAGCAAAGCATATGGCCGAACGTTGTTAACATTGTGATCAAGGCATACCAATGTCTGCTTGCTCGTGCGAAGCTGTTCCAATACATCTCCAGTTAAGCGGTTTGGGAGGACTTCAAGTAGTGACTGAACCTGAGTTACATGGAAGACAATTGTTTCAGCAACAATCAAATTAAAACAGAACCTTCACAAACTGATGCCAACTTTAGCACATCAATATAAATTGATCAGTGTTCCCTGCAAAAATCTTCTGATGCATGCACCAAAACTAAGTACACAACATTGCTTGCAACTCACCCATTTGGTTTTTCAAGTCCCAAAATCAGGTCTCAGTACTACACTGTAAAAGCAACTAATGAACAAAAACTATACTCACTGTGTTGCCATACTCACACGAGGTTCTAGTTCCATCATCCTCTGCTCCAGACGTTGTATTCTTGAAAGCAAGGCTGCTTCAACAACCTAGAAGTTCTAGATTATTAGAACTGGGCCATAATATCAAACAAACAGATATCCAACAAGACACATGCACACAGATGAAATGACAGGAGTTGCACATTATGATTGAGGGACTCGAAAAGGAAGGGGTACATAAAGTCATAAGAATAACAAAAAAGATGCCGGAAGCTGAAGATACACACCCCAAAATATAAAAAGCATTTCATTCCAGATGCCAGCAGAGTAGTATTTTAAATTGAACACGAAACATGTCAGCATCTGTATATGCATTACATTATGTAAAAAGTTAATTGATGATATGATACTATACCTCAAGTACAAATGGCATTGACAGTCCTCCATTAGAATTTTGAGGGCTCAAACGAGGTAACAATGAATCAATGAAAGCTTTCCCACCCGTCCTGGAGACGGTTTCAATACAACCATTATAGTTAACCCGATATGAAATTACAGACATCTAGAACGGATTGTGGAAATACAAAAGCACGTTTCCTTGGAGTAGTACCTGTTGTAGTTAAATATCAGAACACGCTCCTGCATCACTATTGCCCTTAAGGAGCCCAAATTCAATAGAATGCATTGCTCTCGGACCTATATGGCATAACAGGCGTATCAATTACGAATCTCAAAGCCAAGAGCGCAATGAAATCTGAAAATATACCAACGAAAAGTACTACTAAACTAAACATAAGCAACTAACTAGGAACCCCTGCATCACACGCATTATGCTCTGCACTATTAGTGCGTACCTTGCCCACACAACCCCCTGAATGCCTTTCATCATGATCTCACCAAACGAGATTTTGGTCGCGTTTCAAGCTGCATGTACACAGCCTTGCCCTTATGGTAGAAAAGAGGCTAATTCCTTTAAATCGTAGTTAAAATAGTCATGCATGGTCATTGTCATTAATACCCGATCAGTAAGGACAAAAGAACCATCTAATCCATGATTTAGCACATTGCTGTAAAGCTGACAGCCTTCTGAAGATGGTCAGTTTAAGAAACTACAACTAAGCATCCTTTGCTGACAATGGGAGTCACTTTTCAGTAAACAACGCAAGATAAGCACATTACTCCAAATATGTTCATTTTAGGTTTGATGTTATAAAAACATTTTTATTTAACCGATGAATGTGCACTGTCCTTGGCAATCCTAGAGTATTAAATTTAATTTCGGAAAAAGAAATTTACATATGAGCATAGGAGACACATTTCAGGTTACTGTATAATTGTGAGCAATGTATGATTAAAGCGTACCAATAAAGAGGGCATAGAGTTTGTCAGCCACAAGGATGGATCCACACTTCGTATGTCCCGAGGGCGGAGCCCTAATGTCAAAGAAATCAGTAAACAAAATAAGACGATAATTAATAAGTGAACATTTTCCTCCATATTGCACAATAAATTATGGCATTGCACCATTGACATGTTAGCTGGATTTAAGAATAAGAACCAAAACCAGTGATAATGATAACGAAAGCAATCAATGAATAGTCCAGTACCATAAATCCTGTAGAGAAAGTTGCACTACTACGTTGATAATAAGCAATACTCAAGGTCACGCACAGTACAACATATGTTAGAGCCATGTGATGAGACAAGATGTTTGAAGGATCTCAGCACTATCTAGTGACTACCCAGTACCCACTTAATTGGTGAAAGCAAGAGCTTCATCAGTTCAGAAGAATATGGATGACTGAATTTGGATTCAACCCTCAGTACAAATATGGCCGATAAATCTCCTTCACCTTGTCAATACTTATTGCATATTTGAATAATTTCCAAATAATGGTTCAAAAGTCGAAATTTCAAAAGAAAGCATGTGCAGGGGGATCAATGTTGCATGCTTAGAGTCTATGAAACTCCAGTATGACCTAAAGCTACATTGCAAACATGTTAAATTGTCGTTCAAAGTTTGCTGTGCTTTAGAGTCTATGAAACTCCAGTATGACCTACAGCTACACTGCAAATATGTTAAATTGTCCTTCAAAATTTGCTGCTGACTGACCAGTACATCTTCATGACCAGAAATGACATCTGTTCTATTTTTCAGTCTATTTATGGCCCTATTCGGTTAAATTAGCGTTCTTGATAGCGGATGACTGTTCAAATGAGAATTGTGTTCAATAGATTTAGCCGTTCGTGGGGTAATGGACAATAATGAATTAAATTTTTTTGACCTCTAATACATTGAACTTTGAGGGTATTGGACAATAATGCACCGCGAACAATTCCGATCGTGGTCAAGGTTGTTAAAATCGGGATTCTAACACAAATCCATGGGGTCTGTATATGGTGCTTGTAGGTCACCTCACTTTTATTGCTTTGAATAAATTGGGCCATCGCCCTTAATTATCAAAAAAAAAAAAACTCAAATTCATGGGGTAGTTAGGATCGGAATGAACCCACGTAGGATCGTAGATCGTGTATAGTTTGTAAAACCGTATCGAGGATTTTGAATCAAAAAATCGTAGGATCGAAGATCAGGATCATGATTTTAATAACTACGGTCGTGGTTGACTTGGTGGCGATCCTACTTTGAAGCATCGTTTTTCATTTTTTGAGAAAAAATATATTAGTCATTCTGCTTCTGTGTATACTTTCTTAGCTGGTAAAAAAAAATTTAAAAAAAAAAGAAGAAAAACAACACCCCAAAGTAGGACTGCCACTGTGTCAACCACCAGTGGAATTGTTTCAGGTGCATTATTGTCAATACCTTCAAAGTTCAATGTATTAGAGTAAAAAAAACGTTCAGTGCATTATTGTCCAATACCCGTAAAATTCAGTGTATTATCGTCCAAAAATCCTAAAAAAATATGGATAATTTCCAAAGTTAAATTTTTCGAAGGGTATTTTTGGACCAAAAAAATATGAAACGCTACTCTAAAGGCTAAGCATTAACTTTATTAATGTTTCACATAATGTCACTTGAAACATTAAATGCTAGTAAAACGCTACTTTACTATTCAAATGACCTGGTCAAAACCTAAATATTACTGCAAATACTACTGTTGAACACAACCATTATTTACATTTATACCCTACTTTGTTTTGGGGGGGGGGGGGGGGTTGGGGGTGTGCAGGGGCTATTGTTTGATGAGTAATTTACATTTATTACTCTACTTGGGGGTTTGCTGTAATAGTTTTCAGACACCGATCATTGGCAAATGATTTACACTACCTCATTAGAACTGTAAGTATTTTATACCCATTAGATTTTTCTTGTATTAGTTTTCTTTGGGTTTTCGGGTAAAAACGTAATTTTGATAATGAATAGATGGTTTTATGCTCCTAACACTTCCAGGTTTCAACGTCCAAAATGCTTGAAGTCTTCACCAAACACACCCACAGATTTTAATTGTCAACTTGAGATTTTTAACTTCTTCAAATATGCATAAATTCACTTGACTTTCTCAACACCCATGAGTAAACCAAGAGTTTTGTTAGGGTTAATATGGCAGGAGAATAATTCTTGCTGACTTCAAATAAGACAATGGACCAAAGGAGACTATTGAACATTTAGGGAATTGAAGGTTTTTTATTCCAAATTGACATAAGGGGAATAATTATCTTTTAGTTTATAAATAGGGCAAATTAGCTCTTTGCCTATATATATATAGGGGTAAGATTATCTTTTTAGTTTTTTGGTCACACTTTGTCGGATTTTACTGCAATTAATCTTTATCACTGATATATATATATATATATATATATATATATATATATATATGTACCCAAAAATACAAACAAATAAAGAAAACTCAAAATTAGAGGGAGGGGTCAAACTTAAACTTCTTGAATGAATTCAATGAAATATTAAAAAAAAAAAAAGAAATAAATTAAGAATATAATATTAAGAATTTTATTAGAATCGGCTTGAAGAGAGTATCTGGCCCAACTCTACACAAATATGATCCAAACATATATATTATATATATGTATATGTGGGGACATATTCCTTCTCAAGAAGTAAAAAATGCGGATATAGTCGAATGGTAAAAGATTTCTGAGAGTTGTTTCCTGGATCCGAAAGAGAGTACTTGGTTTCTTCCAATAACTAAAAAGTGTATCATGCCTGAATCTAACTGGGGTTCACGGTGGTGGAGGAACTGGATCGGAAAAAAGAGGGATTCTAGTTGTAAGATATCTAATGAAACCGTCGCTGGAATTGAGATCTCATTCAAAGAGAAAGATATCAAATATCTGGAGTTTCTCTTTGTATATTATATGGATGATCCGATCCGCAAGGACCATGATTGGGAATTGTTTGATCGTCTTTCTCTGAGGAAGAGGCGAAATTTTTAGTGATGAACGTACAGGAAAACCTTCTTTGGATTTGCCTAAAATTTTTGGAATTCATTTATTTCTTTTCGGGGTGGCTTGTTTTGGTTTTGGCGCATTTCATGTAACAGGCTTGTATGGTCCTGGAATATGGGTGTCCGATCCTTATGGACTAACTGGAAAAGTACAACCCGTAAACCCGGCGTGGGGCGTGGAGGGTTTTGACCCTTTTGTTCCAGGAGGAATAGCCTCTCATCATATTGCAGCAGGGACATTGGGCATATTAGCAGGTCTATTCCATCTTAGTGTCCGTCCGCCTCAACGTCTATACAAAGGATTACGTATGGGCAATATTGAAACTGTTCTCGAATTTCCAGATAAAGGACCCGACGAGTATAAATACCCTCTTTAAGTTCTATTCTAATGGACTGAATATCTTTTATAAGAAATCGGAGGAAAATGCGACGATTTTTTCCAGGAAATCCCCAACGAAAAATACATACTATTCCTTCTTTTCTATCGAATCGATCATAACCACTACCTACATTCCACGAAATTGTACACCACAAATAGGAGCTAATAAAGAGGCCTGCGATACCATAGAAAGACATCACGATCCCTTGTGGAAAAAAAAGAATTTCTTTGGGAAATAAAGATATCAAATTCCTACCAAGATAGCTGGAAATTCCAACCAATAAGAATCCTAATGAACCTAAAAAAATGATAAATGCCCAGCAGAAATTACTTATTTTTCTAGATCCCGTTATAAGTTCTATCCATATACGTTCTGATCGCCAATTCATAGCAGATCGGGTTGCATTTTATTTGAATTGAAAGAATATCCCAAATCAATTTGACTTTTCTTATTCTTTTTGTTTCCGATGTAACTCTCATCAACTAGTACCATTCTGATGTGAATCTTCACTTTAAACTATTATCGTAATGATAAACGGCTCGTCTCGCCGTGACCTTCTCTTGAATTCTCAAAACTTCTGTCGCTCCATCCCCGCAGGGGCAGAGAACCCGTCGCTGTCTCGGCTGTGCTATCGACGGCTCTGGGGAAGTCGGAATTGGAGAGCACTCATCTTGGGGTGGGCTTACTCATTCCAAACTAAGGACTAAAAAAATTCCAAATTACGGAATGAATCAATGGAAAAACTGGTTAAAAACGAATTATCAATACGATTTATCTCAGAGAAAATGGTCTCGATTAGTAGCACAAAAATGGCGAAATAGAATCAATGAATATTGTCGGGGTGAAAAACAAAATTTAAAAAAAAAATGGAATTCATATGAAAAAGAACAATTAATTAATTCCAATTACCAAAATGCAAATAATTCTGAAGCCGATTTATTGTTAATATGCTCTTCAGGCACTTGAACCCGCTTGGATCACGTCTAGACAAATAGAAGCAGGGCGACGAGCAATGACACGAAATGCACGTCGCGGTGGAAAAATATGGGTACGTATATTTCCGCACAAACCGCCATCGTAAGACTCGCGAAACCCGTATGGGTTCGGGGAAAGGATCTCCGGAATATTGAGTAGCTGTTGTTAAACCAGGTCGAATACTTTATGAAATAAGCGGAGTAGTAGAAAATATAGCCCGAAGGGCGATCTCACCCATATTCCAGGACCATATAAGCCTGTTACATGAAATGCGCCAAAACCAAAACAAGCCACCCCGGAAAGAAATAAATGAATTCCAAAAATTTTAGGCAAATCCAAAGAAGGTTTTCCTGTACGTTCATCACTAAAAATTTCTAGATCCCAATACACCCAATGCCAAATAGCTGCCAAAAAGCACAAGCCCGAAAACACAATATGCGCTCCGGCCACACCTTCGTAACTCCAAATACCCGGGTCCGTTATAGTCCCCCCCGTAATACTCCAACCGCCCCATGAATTAGTTATTCCTAAACGAGTCATGAAAGGTATAACAAACATACCCTGTCTCCACATTGGATCAAGAACGGATCGGAGGGATCAAAAGCGCTAATTCATATAGAGCCATCGAACCGCCAACCAAAGAACTTGGTCAGATGCATTATATGGATGTAAATTAACCGCCGGGATCATTCAATACGACGGTATGAACACGATACCAATGCAAAAAAATGGAAAAAACCCTTTATCAAAGATAAATGAAACTATGTAAATTTATTGAATTCGAAAATACTATGACTATGAAAAGGACCCCTTTGTTCAATGGATTATCTCGAACAAGGGTTAATGTTTGTTCTATTCTGTTGGAACAATTATGTTTGTAGGAACAAAGAGAAACACTATACCCGATAAGTAGCAATACGAATGGGAGTTGAGACCATCTTCGATCGATGAATGCTTTCACACTTGTTCATTATAGGAAGGCAATATTCGTAAGAATTTCATTTTCTTTATTCTGTCTTTTTATTTTATTAGAGCAGCTAAATTTTTCTAATTTACAAATAAAATAGGATAGTTGATATTATGAAGACAATAACCCTATTATTACGTTTCCACATCAAAGTGAAATATAGTACTTAAATTTTTATTTAATTTAATTCCTATTTGTGTTCCAAAATTTCCCTTTCAAGTCCTCGGGAGGAAGATGCATCTTGGGTTGACGTATAGTGCGACTTGTCAGATATATTGGGTCATATGGAATTCCCCCGTTCTCTCTCCTGATTGAGATATCCTCCCTTTCGCCCAAGAAAGATTGATTTAATCATCAAAAATTTGGAGCGTGAAATGCAATTATATCCATTTTTTGGTTTTAGGGGGATTGAGATTAATATTATCAATTAGAATAACTTATGGTTGGCTTGGTTGGACCAATAAAATGAAGTATCCAGGCTCCGTTTATAAAAATCCCAATTGGTAATATAGTGAAGATTACTACTTGTCTTATATATTTTATTTACTTTAACTTTTAACTGTTTTGATTTGAAATTAGAAATAGAATCAGAATGATTTCAATCTTAATCACTCGAATAAAGTAATGAATATGTTGAATATTGAATTTGATTTTAGTAAAAGGTGCTTTAGATGCACGCGGTTTAAGCAATTCACGTAATCGTTGACCTCTTGCTAATTGATTCTGAGTAGCTTTATCAAGATCAGAAGCAAATTGTGCAAAGGCTTCTAATTCTGCGAATTGCGCCAGTTCCAATTTTAATTTACCAGCGACTTGTTTCATGGCTTTAATTTGAGCCGCGGATCCCACCCTAGAAACAGAAATACCCACATTAATAGCTGGTCTGATTCCAGCATTGAATAGATCAGCGGAAGGTACATGAAGACAAAAAATATCTTTGACAAAATTTCCAATGAAAGAAATTTTTTATTAAAGAGATTTTAAAACCTCGGCTTGCCTACAAAAAAATTAAGTAGGGCATTCCTAGATCTCCTTTTTAGATTCAATTGTAGTTGGTTAGGTTGGAATTTAATTATTAACTCGACTAATAAAATAATATATATATATATATATATATATATATATATATATATATATATATATATATATAATATATATAGAGAGAGAGAAAGAGAGAGAGAATGGATCCAATATGAAAAGACTTTAGATAGGAGGGTGAGAAGAGAAAATTATAACCCTTGATTTTGCATCTAATGGTATGTGGTCATTGATAACGAGTAGTGTGGTCATAGATTTCATGACCACACCCCCTGAAATAATTCTTGCTGACTTCATATAAGGCAATGGACGAAAGGAGACTACTGAACATTTAGGGAATTGAAGGTTTTCTATTCCAAATTAACATAGTCTCATCTATCACCCTCCCTCCTCGACTCACCCGCTCTGGGTGACTGACTGTCACCTTCTTAGCCACTAATCATCTCTCTGCCAGTCTGTCTTTCAGTCTTTCTTTATCTCTTCTCTCAAATCTCAATTGAACCTCTTGTGGTTTTTTTTATTGTAAATTACTTTCTAAGTTCTAAATTTCTATTATCAATTTATCATTCAAGATTCTTCCATAATTCATTTTCAATTCTCTAGGCATTGTAGTATTCTCAATCTCTAGTCGCTAAATTAGGGTTTGTATTTTAAATTAATTTATTATTTGTTAACTGAGTCAACATAATCAAATTTAAATTGCTAATTGGATGCATAATTTGCTATTTTTCTATGTGATTTTGGAGATTGTGAATTTTTGGGATTTTGAATACTTGCTAGCTAATTGAATATTAAATGTCAAAATTACTTGGGATTTTGGTAGTATATACCTAATACTATTAAACTTTAATTCATTTAGAATATTATTGTTGACTTCACTAACTTTGAATTCTGGATCCGCCACTGGGAAGAGAGATGATTAACGTTGCCATTCTTTAGATATATTCATGAGATTTAAGGAGGAAAAATTATTAAAATTCTTGGCTCCCTCATCTTTGTCCTTTGAAAGTTATGAAAACAACGGGAAATAGAGGGAAAGGTAGGTAACACGGACCTTGAAAAAAAAAAAAGGAGCAACTAATATTTATTTTAAAAATAAATTTAACTATGATAGAATTTTCATAAGGAATGTTTCATATACTTACCACTCGATTTCAACAATTGCCTCCTGTTAATCTCTTTCGTTGATATCATCCCATCTGACCTCACCTCTACGACCTGTTGCACTCAATTAAACATAATAAAATATCATAATGAAAATCAAAATTTATTGAAAAAAAACTAACTGCACCTAAAAAAAAATGCCACTACCCACTAGTTTATAACCAGGCAATCTCTACGCTAAACATCAACTTTGCCAACATTGATTAAACCATCAATAATATTAAGAAATTAGACTAATATCTTCAAGAACAATGTCCTCATATGCAGCTTATATGCATTCTATGGACCCAAAACATATGCGATGAAACAAACTATTCAAAAGACGAACCTGATAAACAGGTTCAGGAATGCCAAGAGAGAGCAAATCAGAAGCCGGCAAGGTAGAAGCTCTCGGAAGAACAATATCGGAATTCTGCTCAGAAATTGGGCCATTTTGATGGTTTACAGCTTCATCGTAATCGATCTCGGTGCTTCCTCTGGACTCGGAATCGCTAAGATCTTCGGCAGTAGATTTTGCAAAGCACTTGGTCCATGACGCAAACTTCAGGGGGATCGGAAAGAGAGATAGGAGGCAGTAGTTGCCCCGATTGAGAGAAAGAGTAGTCGCAGGCAAACATGATGATGATGATGATGATGATGATGATGATGATGATGATGATGATGATGATGATGATGATGGTCGCCGAAGAAGGAGGAGGACAGAAGAGAGAGAATGAGAGGAAGGTGAAGATAGAGGTGGGGGCAGAAAAAGGCTCGGTAGTGGTGGCGTTGGAGTTTTAGCCGGCAACATGGAGCTCCGATGATCTTTGTCAAATTTGAGGTTTGTCCAAGGATGATAGGATAAAAATCTCACCAAATTTTGGATTTTAATTGTGGATAATTCTAAATATAACTTTATTTGAAATATTTCACGGGCGGACAGTTTTTTTGTGGCTCATCTTTCCTTGCATTGCTCTACCTCACAAAACCAGGAAACCAAAGAAAAAGGGAAAATGAAGTTGCATACTTTCGTGCTATATAAAATTTTCAAATTTGCCATTTTGTTACTAAACTAAATTTTTAGAAAATTGGATTCTTATAAAGCAAAATTTTGGTAATTAGATGATAATAGTTCTGTCGTTATTTTTTTATTATATCAGCAATCTCAAAAAAATAAAATCACAGTTTTTTGATACCAAATCAATCTTCATATTTTCACTTTGAAATTTTTTTAATTTTCACATTTTCCTAATTTTTTTATTTTTATCTCTAAAAAGGCTATAAAGTATAGTTACTAATTTTATAGATTTTTTTTAGAATTCGAATAATTATTATGATTTTTTTAAGGAATAAAAAGAGGAAAATCATGAAAATTATAAAACATTGAAAAAATTGGGACAAAGTTTGTAAATTCACTAAGCATCATGGGAAAATGTTGTGTTATGGTTGGGAGCAAACACAAGTCAAAACCAGCGATATTTAGGGTGTGCATCGGTGATGATCCAAAAGAAATACAATTTTGTTTTTTTTGGGACTGCTAACGTACAAAACCAATGTTCAAATAATTATGGTCCAATTGTAAAAAAATTGGGATAATTAGAATTTAAGTTTCCAATTTCTTAAGTGAAAAATAAATGTTATTCAACTCATTATATAGGTTAAGCCATTATGGGTTTGTTCTTTTGGGATTGAATTATTAACTTTTAACTTCTTTTAACTTTTAAGAGTCCCTTTGTGACGTCCCGATCCTCTCTTCTTTTTTTTTTTTGTGTTCGGGTTGACTGGCCCGAGGGTCTCAATTATTAGCCAACATACCAATTCATCCCAAATTTGGCAAGAGTTTGGCTAGAAAAGGAGATAGGTGTGGCCTTCAGTGTTCGGGGCGTTGGGGCTGCTTCCATCCTTGATTTTAGACTCCAACTCCCATTGATACTTCTGCAAGCCGAACTCAGGTTTATCAGGATGGGCTGGTGTGCCAGGATGGGCATGTTCCCTTATGCTGCCCGACGAATCTCAAGGCCATATATTCTTTCGCCAACCAAGGGTGGAATGACTCGAGGGTTCAAGAGTTAAGCACGGGTATCACTTGTCAAGTCTACATGGGCCTTAGCTCATCGGGGGATTTACATTCCATGATAATTTCCTAACATGCACGATGTAAGAGAAAGGTAAAGCATTGTCTACGTGATGCCCTTCGGACGTCTCCCTTAAGGCATTCACAGTCACTATGGAAACTTAGGTGCACCTATCATTTGGTTAATGCTGAGCCAAATCATTAACCCATCTTATGACCCTTAGTTCATGATTAGACCTATTCAATGGGCCAAGGACCAGGCCCAAAAAATTGCGGGTCAATGCAAAAATTTTAGATGGTGACTCGGCCCAACTAAATACATCAACTTTTTTTTAAAAAAAAAATCCTATATTAGCTTTTATTTTTTGTGACCGACTCGACCGACCTAACAACCCGACTAAAGACATTATTTTTTTAACAACAATTCTAGGTTAGATTTAATTTTTTATGACCCGACCCGAGCCCGACTAAAATACATAAATTAAAGGGAAATTGGATTCTAATAATATGATGTTTTGACCATATAAGACTAAATAAAATGAACTTTCGATTTAGTGATAAATAATACGAACTTTAACTCCATGTTGCGCTGAATATTAACTCGGTAGCGGGATGATGTGCCGGCGGACCTAGGTCTGTTGACTTTAGCATGTCAAATTATTATGTCCACATCACCCTCACCATCTCTCTCTCTTCTCTCTCCTTCTCACCATCAAACCCATCTCCATTGATGACTTCTTGAGCTTCATCATCTTTCTTCATCCTTCTCACTGCTCTCCTCCTCCTCCTCCTCCTTCTTCTTCTTCTCCCATCACCATTAACAATCTCACCTTCTCCCTTCAAAGCCCCCGTGGGTCAGGCCCCAGAAAAAATGAAGTGGTCATCAACTCATCACTCATCAGTTGTCATCACTTTAATTTCCAGTTGAAGCTAACCTCATGTGTAATGTCTTCTTCCCTTTCCAGTTGAAGCTTTAACCCTACAATCTTCTAGCGCTGCAATAATTCCTAAAGATTTTCACACTTGCCTTCAGCTCAAGGTATTCTGGTTTCATCTTGTACCCTGGATCTATCTTTCTCTTCCTGTTTTGTTACCATCTGATGTGAATTCCACTTCAGTTTACCATTTTATTGTGCTTTCATGGACTCTCTAAGGTTTTCTCATCATGATTTTTTTAATTACGTAAATATGGTAATTAATTTCCTTTTTGTTCACTTTTTTAGGGTGTTGGTTTCTGCTCTTCTATGTTTCACTTGCAAATTCAGTGATTTTTGTGAAATTGGGTTGATTTCTCGGTTCGTTTTTTATGGGTTTTGTTTTTCATTTTCTGTTTTTTATAGGTTAGTAACAGAAATGTGTTTGGTTTGATCGTCCTTGTTTAAGTTGTCAATATGTCAATATGAGTGATGCCATTCTCTGAAATGGGCATATGAAATTTCAGAGGAGAGAGAAAAAGGGATAGAGGCTTCGGAAAGAGAATGTGAGATTGTTAATGGTGATGAGAGAAGAAGAAGGAGGAGGAAGAGGAGAGTAGTGAGAAGGATGAAGAAGGATGAAGAAACTCAAGAAGTCATCAATGGAGATGGGTTTGATGGTGAGAAGGAGAGAGAGGAGAGAGATAGATGGTGAGGGTGATGTGGACATAATAATTTGACATGGCAAAGCCAACAGACCTAGGTCCACCGCCACGTAATCCCGCCACCGAATTAAGTTAACTCAGTGACGTACTGTTCAGAGCAACATGGGGTTAAAGTTCGTATTATTTATCACCAAATTGAAAGTTCATATTATTTAGTCTTATATGGCCAAAAGTTCATATTATTAGAATTCAATTTCCCTAAATTAAATGCGTGAAGTTTTAGATTTTTTTAATATAAAAAACCCATCTTATAAATTGTCGGCCCGTGGCGCGTAGGGTCAAGGCTTGGGCCGAGGGTACCTAACGCTCGGCCCGACGGGTCACAAACTTTCGACCCGACTGGCCCGGCCCGTGACCCAGCCCGGCCCGACCGTTGAACAGGTGTAGTCGTGATCGATCAATTTTTAGGCTTTGACTGATGAACCTCAGTTTGTCAACTTCCCTTAGCATGCTTAAGTTTTGTTTTGGTCTTTGGGCTTTGACTAGTGGACCTCAGAACACCTGCTGCCCCATGATGCGTAACATCATTTAAGAGTTTCTCTTTCTTTTCCTTTTTCTCATTTATGTCTCATGCACAATCTACAACAATTAAGTAATATCATCGTTAAATACCATACCAACCATTTCTTATCCTTTCAAATAATTGTTTAGGCCCATTTTTAAAATTTCGCTCCCGGACTAGCTCTTTTCGTTCGATTCCGAGTTGTTTCCGTTATTTTTACTTGCTTTTTAATTGTTTTGTAGGTGTTTAGAGTTTGAGGAATAAAACAAGGCAAAGGATTAATTTGAGGGAAAATTAGGAGGTCTCGAGGGATTTCCTGAGCCAAGGAATAACGAGGAGTGAAGCGAAGAAAGCCCGGGAAGGCATTTCCCCAATGTAGAGTTGAGGCAGGGTCATCGCACCCGCTACAACCTCTGTAGCGGGCGCTACGCCCAGAGAAGAAAGGGAGCGGGAAACACAAAGGCCGTGGCACCCACAACCCATGCACAAGAAAAAACCTTGGAGAAGCCTGTCCAGAACTATCGCGCCCGCGACCAGGAGCGTCGCGCCCGCGTACCCGCGTAAAATTAGAATCGCCTCCTCCAACTTCTCACCGTCGTGTCCGCTATACAAAAATTTGTTGGGAGGTGCTATACATTCTTAACAACTGAACACTGGGGGACCATATTTTTTTAATGCATTCAAAGGGGACGAAGTTGTCAAACAAATGGCTAACAAGGGACTTTCCGGCCACCTTTTGCTGGAAAACGATGACAATTGACAATAGTTAATAAATTTTTCAATTTTTTGTGTTAAATACCGAGAATACCCTTCGTTTTATTAATTAGCCCTTATGACTGCCATCTTCCTCCTCAATTTGCCAACCCTAGAATCAAAATTGTTGAAATGCTTCTCCACCTCAACAACCCTATTGGATACTCTTGTGTTTGAATCTGAATCATTCCCAGCAACATTTGTATTCTCAATCTGCCTCTCCAATTTACCAACGAATTCTTCATTTTGGGATTTTCTTAGTAAGTTGAAGCATTCCCAAATCAAGATTGACCAATACCCATTCCGAGATAAATATCGTTTTATCAAGAACATTCCTGCTTCAATAATCTCAAAACAAGTCGATCTTTTTCTCTTCTTTTTCCTGTTTCTGAAGTCGATATGAAATGGTTAGGCATATTTTCTTGAAGAATTCCAAATTCTTCCTTCGAGGGAGATCACCATGATAGCGACGTCATCATGGTACTTCCTGCGTTCTCCTTGTCGAATATCCATTAAGTCATGGAAATCCAGGCCTGCTTGTGTTTTGCTTGAATTCTTCTCATCCTCAACAACCCAATTGGGTACTTTTGTGTTTGAATCCGAATCATTCCCAAAATTTTCTTCATTCAACTTAGTTTTCCCAAGAAAATCCTTTGATTTCTTAGAAACTACACCAACCCTTTTCTCATCAAACCTCTCTTATTATTTTCATTCAGATTACCCCTTTTTGCTGCAAATTGATCAGAAAACCAAAAATAAAAACCCTATTATCACCACATGTTACTCTAAAAATATACAAGCCCCAATTCAACCAAACAAACAAAGAAAATAAAGAACTTATGCAAAATCCACAAATGAATTACCTTCTTCGGTGTCATAGGTTTCTCAGCAACAGAGACATTGGAGTAATCAATCGAAGTTGAAGCCTTGACTGTAAAAGACAAAGCATTAGGGTTAAGTGAAGAACGAGCTGGATTACAAGGAATTGCTTGAAATTGTATGGGTAATTTAGTAGGGGATAATCTAATTGTTGTTGGTACGCCATGATTGAACGATCGGTGTGAGAAATGGATGAAATTTTAGGGTTTAGGGTTTGGATTAGAAGAGGAGTAGAGGAAGACGATGCATTTCGCAAATAGGTATTCTCATTTCAAGCAAAATAACTAATATTTACATCAAAAAATAAATAATAAAGAGAAGGAAAAAAAAGAAAAATACCTTGAAGAATTGCTCCACATCCTCCACATTGATATATGGAGTAATCTAAGTGCTCTTGAAGCAGATTGAGGAAAGGGGGAGAGAAATGAGGAGTGTACAGTGAAAAACATAAGGGTTGTCTCGTCTTTTCACATACATCCTCGAGAGTTTTTAAGTCTTTTTATGTTTTCCGGCAAAAAGTGGCCGGAAAGTCCCTTGCTAGCCATTTGTTTGACAACTTTGTCCCCTTTGAGTGCATTAAAAGAATCTGTCCCCCAGTGGTCAGTTGTTAAGAATGTATGGCATCTCCCAGCAAATTTTTGGCCCGTTACACTAGCCATCGTGCCCGCGACGACCCTGTTTTACACGCTTTTTGCGGCTGACACAGCTGCGTTTTGAGCAACTTCCTTGCCTTGTATAAATACATTTTAGTGACGATTTTTAGGGTGTTCAGCTAAGTTCTGGATTTTTACTGTTCATCTTAGTTTTAGAGAGAGAAAGCTTATAATTAGTGGGTAATTAAGGAGATTTCCATCTACTATTTTGCTTTAATTTGGGTTATAATCAAGAATTTAAAGCTTCATCAATTGGAAGATTGTGAAGATTATTAATCCTATTGTTCATCCTCTATTGGTTTGCATCATCCATAGGTGTTTTCTTCTCCTTTACTCTACTATTTCATTGTTAATTTCTTGTTTGCTTGTTGATTGTCTTGATTGCTATTTAATTACCTTGTTTAAGGTTGATTTTATATTGTGTTAGAAATCATGTTTGGGATTGGAATTGTTTATGTTAGCTTAGTTATTGTAATGGGTAGTGGCTAGTTTCCCTATGGGTTAGGGGGTGATTAAGGTTGTTGATGGATGATTAGGGATGGGTTAGCAAGTTAGGGACTAATTAGGAAGGAAATCTAATTCCCGCCTTAGCCCTTCCTTCAAGTGGGGTGCATTAGGGACCAGAAGCTCTTTAATGCACTAATAGCTTGTCAATGGAAGGCTAAGGAAGGGATAGTTAGTCACTCCCTCACGAAAGTGAGGATGGGGCTAACTAGGGAACCCTGCTAAATTAACCCTCCGGGTCCGTGGTGGGCTTTGAGGTAGTTAATCTGGACTACCCTTGGAAGAGGGAGGCCGGTGGACATATCTTAGCAGGATTCCCATATGATTTCCTCTGACTTCTTACCCCCTAGCTGCGAAACTCATTTTTCTTCGATCCCGTTGATTTCAAAAACCCCAAAGCCCATCTTTGTCATTCGACTGAACTCTTATCTGTTGCTTGTTTGTTTGGTGCTAAGTTAGTAACCTTACCTCCTTTTGTTACCCTTAGTGATCTCGACCTTCCTCTTGACCAAGACCTTTAGTTAGGCCCCCAGCTCCCTGAGAAGAACGATATATATATTCGTATATATTAAAAAACCAGGTATAGAAAACCTACTGTACATAAAATGGCGTCGTTGCCGGGGAGCTAGCACCCCTAACTATTAGTTTTCTTTTGGTTAGAGGTAGTTTAGATCACATTCACGCTAGAGGTCAAAGTGCCTAGGTCTTAGGGAATTCGATTCCTCTTTGGTTCTTTTTGATGCATGCAGATTCACTCTAGTGCCGATCAAGCATCTTAGGTGGCATCAAATCCCAAATGGTCGATGACCAACCTGGTTTGCCCCGCACTCTTGCTTCATTTTCCATTCCATCCTCGGGTGTAGGAGGCAGTCCTGTCATACTTTCACCATTACCCCAAAATGTTGCATTCAAGTTCAAGCCTTATTTGTTAGATGTCTTTGAAAGCAACAAGTACCATGGGTCCATTTCTGAGAGTCCCATCAATCATATTGACAAATTAGAAGACCAGATTGGATTTGTGGAAATGCCTGGAGTAACGTCAGAGTATATGAAACTGAGGTTTTTCCCGCTTACTTTGGTGGGGAAGGCTAAGTTGTGGTACAATACGTGCCCGCCTGATACTTATTCTTCTTGAGACGCGTTGAGTCGAGACTTTCTCTTAAGGATTTTCCCGGTTGATGAAACATGTCAGCTTCGACAAGAACTTATGAACTTCAAGCAAGAGCCGGGTGAGACTTTTTTCAAACCATGGGCTTTATAGCACACTCAGAGAGTTGATTTATAATACGTCCGGAGGGATGTTCTTCAAAAATACCATGGAGGAGGCCAACGTTTTCCTTCATGAGCTATCCTAAAACTCTCCTTATTGGGGAGGTGGCCGAAGTTCAGGAGTCGGAGGTTATTCTTCGGGGAGGAATACTACTGAGAAATTCCTTATGGACACCATTATTGAGATGCGACAGAAAATGGCCCTAGATGAGATGATCAAGCAATTGAAATCATTCCAAGAGATGCAAGCCATTGCATCCACTTCTGTTACCAATGCCATTACATGTGAGCTTTGCTTTGTCCACATCTTACTCAACAATGTACGAAGCTTCAATAATCGGAGCAAGTAAATGCCATTCATCCTTCCTATACCAACCAAGCTTCCTTTCATCTCAAACGAAACCATGCTCATTACCAAATTACCCAACACTACCCTTCTAGCTCTCAAAACCGTAGCCATCACTCATATAGCCAAGGAAAGCCCTCCTATCACAACCGAAACCAACAAGTCCAACAACTCATCCCACAACCACAAACTTCCCAGCCATCCCAAGAGTCTACTATTGAGGCTATGTTGAAGCAAATTATGGCTAAACAGAAAAATGACAGGGCTCGCCTCAAAAGCCTTGAGATGCAACTAATCCAAGTTGCCCAACAAAAGCCTCTTCCTCAAACTCTCCCTAGCCAACCTTAACCTATCCTAAAGGCACATATGAATGTTATCACCTTGCGTAGTGGGAAGGAGCTTGAGGAACCAAAGATGGTAGAGGAGAGTGTGGTAGGGGAGATGGAGAAGGATGTTGTGGATGTGATCGACAAGGAGGACGTGGTGGTTAAACAAGCCAGTGATGAGAAGGAGAAGGTGTTGGGAATGTCCCGACAATGTTCGATACACACGGAGATTAAACCAAAGTAATATAGTAATTATATGTCTTGCTAGAGACCTCTATAATTAGTAATTAAATATGTTTAATTACAACTATATTATTTGGTCCTACTGGGTCACACAAGTCAGTGCCCTGGAACAATGTATGTAACCTAAATGATATTGTATCAAGTTTAGAAAAGTTGGAAACTGATTTATGTGAAAAATAAGCCCAACACGGACCGAATTAGGGTCAACACGGTCCGTGTTGACCCAACACGATCGTGTTGGGACACCACGTCCGTGTTGACCGTGGTAGAATGTTTGGACTTTCGAGTCCAACACGGACCCGTGTTGTTTCGGCGGACCGTGTTGAGCCCAATCGCGCCGTTGCTTTTTCGCCCTTTAGGGTTTTGAACCCTATCCTAGGTTTTCTAAACACTATATAAAGGGGTCTCTGGAGAGATTATTCCACACCAATCGCCTTCGACTCTTAGAGAGATACTGGTGATTTCTGAGTTCCTCTCTCTTTTAGTTCAGATTCTAGTTTGAAACATTATTAGTTTTCAAACAATCTCACATACATCTTAGATTGAGATTCGTCTCGATCGGTCGATCTAGCAATCGGGTTCTGGAGCGCTGCGTGGACCTTTCGATGAGGATTTCAAAGATTGGAATGCGGAGGAAGGTTTCGGATTGGAATCGTGAAGGTCAACCTCTTCTTCACAGGAATTAGCGATCGTATAATTACTAAAGCCTCTGCGATTGTTATGATTAATTGTTTATAACTATTATAATATTCCCAATTAATCAGATCTATTTAGAAATAGACAACCTAAAACCCAACAGTGGTATCAGAGCCACCAATTGCATGCTAAAGTATTGTACTTGTATTCATAATTAATTTTGTCAATAGTTGAATTATATTATGAATATGCTAGAGTAGATTTATGCCTAAAATTTTGAATCTTTATGAAAGTTTTAATCTTTGATGTTCATAAATCTGAGATTTTATTGTAAAATTTCATGCTTTGTTATTATTTGTTTCTTATTGCCTTTCATTAATCGATTTTATGTTTGTTTAATTGTTAAATATAGCATGAACTCGATTTAATTTTGAATGTTTTAGAAGCAATCACGTTTAATGTTGTTAAACAGTAGGCAATGCATGAAATAGGTTTAAATTCGCAAAATAGGATTTTGTAGAATTAATTTTCTGATTTAGTTTATTTACAGTAAACATGAAAAATCGAAATAAACTATCAAACGAACTCGAAAATTTCTGAAATTGTTACTGGAGGTGTCTGGAAGTGTTCTGGACTTTCCATAATTTTTGTAGATTTTTCCCAATTAAAATGGATTTTTAATTGAGTTTTCAGATCTGAAGTGAATTAAAATTTGTTTAATTCTCTGAATTTTATAAATTTATAGAAATTTGTAAAACTTCTGAAATTTTTACAGTAGGTTACTGGGTAACCATACTTTTAGGGAAAAATTTTCCGTTAATTTATCCAATCAAATTATATTTTATAATTTAGATTTTCAGATCTCAGAGAAATAAATTCGTTGCTTCTCTGAATTTTGTATATTTATAGAAATTTGCAAATTTTCTAAATATTTTACAGTAGGTTATTGTGTAACCGTTCTGTTATGGATAAAATTTTCGTGAATTTTCAAAATCGTTTACTAATTTTCCTTTAATTTTCAGATTAATAGAAAAGTACAATTGTTTACTTTTCTGAATTTTATTCTAATTTTCGAAATTTGATAAAAATCTGAAATTTTTACAGTAGCATATTGGATGAACCTACTGTATGGGAAAATTATAAAATTTGATTTTTAAACTTATCGGAGTATTATTATTTATTTTCCTCTTAAACGGAGAATTAAAAGGTTTAATTCCCTAAATTTTTACAATCTTTTAGAAATTGTTAAAATTCTGGAAAATATTTCATATTAGGTTATTAGATAACGCTGTGATATGAAATCTTTAAATTCGATAAGTTACGATAGTTTTATTTAAGTTTTTTCATTCACGAAATTAACCGAAACTGGGAAGCAACACGGACCGTGTTGGATCAACATGGATCGTGTTGCCAGCAGTTTTGGTGAATTCGTATATTTTAGGGTTTGTAATTAATTTTAGAAATTAATTATTAAATCCTATTACTACTAAATCAGATAATGGGCATAAAATCTATTATTTTGTAAAGTTTAGGAAACTTACAATAATTTTGAAAGATATAGTATCTTTTAGACTCCTTGATTTTAGGAAAGTCAAGTATTTTGTATGTATAGGTATAAAATCCTAAATCTGTTTAGGAATCTGAGATAAAATTTGGATTTTATTTATTTTATTAATCATGCAAACCTTTTAGGAAATTTTATTTAGTACTTATTTCCTTATGTGTTATATTGCAATTATTTATATGCCTTTATAATTTGTTATTTAAGCATGTGTTATATTTGATATAATTATTGCAATATTACATGTTTGCATGTGCTTCTAGTATGGCCATAGATAGTCGGTTTTACCGTTCTGCGTACCGGGTTGGGTGAAATACGGTCTGCGTACCGTCTTTGAATTAAATTTTAAATTTAAATTTCAATTAATTTTATTTTAATTCATGTAAGGCCTCAATTGTGAGGTACACTTTGCAAATTTGTTGTAATTGGAGACAACAAGTTGAGTGGGAGCCAACAATGATGGAGGTGTCTTCGAGTGGGAGCTCATCCAAGGAAGTTGCAAGACCCAGAAGATTTTCTTGAAGACTATCAACGCTTAGTTAAATTAGTTTAATTAAGTCTAGGTGGCCATACTAGGGGTTTTATTTATGCTTTAATTTTGTTATTGCATGTTTTATTATGCCTTTTATGCTTTTCGAAAGAGTTCACCTAGAATTGCATGCATAGGATAATAAAACCTACTCTCATAATTGAATTATTGCTCAACCTACCGAAACACCACTTAGATGGATAAATAAAGAAAGCCAAAGCGAATTATTTGTCCATCATTAATAAGTAGGGTGGGAGCTAGGTCAATTCAAATTGGCTATCAAAATAGTTTTGGGCCAGAGCAGAGGAAGAGAAATATTGTATTCGATACAAATTTCTTGCCAAGAGTCATTTTTGAATGATCGATCATAAGATGATCCACCAAAGACAACATGGGACCGAGTTTTGTTGGGCCAAAGTCCACTTGAAGCCATGGGTCTTGTGGGTCTTGGTTAAATTAAAACACTAAGTGAGAGTTGATAAAGTGTTTTGATTTGAAATTAAAATTAGTTTAATTTCTTTTGATGAATAATAACTAAAATGAACCAACTTGTCTCGTAGAATTATTTATGTCTTTTCACTCAAACATCCACCACTAATAAAATATTGTTTTCTCCTTGAGAAAGAGAAAAACAATTAACACCAATTCCTTAATTGGCATTGCCATCGCAAGATTGTCTTGAGGGCGAATTAAAAGAAATATGTCTTTGATATAACATTGAGCTAGGCATCAATATTAAGAGGTCAATCAAGCCAAATGAATACATGTAATGTCATAGTATACATACAACTTTAACTTCAAAATGTTTGAAGGTTAGAGGAAGTTTTTTCAATATTTCCAAACTCAAAACCAAGTTCTTCGAACTAGTTAGAGTTGATAAATATGAAACCAATAACCAGATAGTCTCGGTTGAGCTAGATAAGAGCCAATTGTTGGCGCTCATGTTCTGAAATAATTTGACTATTTTAAAACATGAGAAACCTCAGATCCCCTTTAGCCAAAAGATTGGCGACCAAAGATAGTCTTTTAGTGAAAGAAATCTATCAAAGACAAGAAGTCAAAGGAAAGGTAAGGACAAACAGTTGTACATACCCAACCAATGACAGCAACTGGTTAACAACCAGATCATATATATATGACACTGGGAGCGTGAATAACTATAAGGAAGACTTGAGATATGATTTCAATTCTAGGCAAATGCGTATATGATACACACTACCCTTATTAAACCCACTCTGAGTATAAGATACCGGCTGTGAAACTCGCATTTATGCAAATGTGCAGTATCTACAACAAAGTAGATGTGCTTTGAAGGATGAGAGTCAGCCTACAAATAGGAACATACAATTAGTTGTAGTTCCTTATGAAGAGTTGGTTGTTTATCCATTTCCTCAAGACTTATAAGAGAAATATATAGGTGATTCTATGTTCTCATTATAAGTGTTTCTTACTCTCAATTAGAGAGAGAGAGGATCTCGGATAAACACACCCAACACATCGAAACCAAAAGGTTTAAAAGGAATAACCCTTGTTCAAACATAAAACTTGTAACTATCTATTAAGTCATGCAAATCGGAGCGCATTCAGAAGCGTCACAGTCATAGACTTTTGAATGATAAGACTTTGAAACATGTGATGTCTGCAAAGCATGACTGTACCTTTTACAAGAAAGGGTGAACGTGCCAACAAACACTCATGCATATGGATGTATGTAGCCCAATTGAGCACAAGTACAAGAGATTGATTAATTCAAATCTTCAAAGATGAATAAAATAACACATGGTGATTCATGTCTATGAGATTCATCTGAAGCTGGAATGTTGAAATAGTTTAAAGATTTCCAAAATGAAGTAATCTTGGCAAAACAATGAAGAACACCTAGATAAGATTGAAAGGATGCTAATAGTTGAGCCAAGAGTTTGAACAAATGACTAATGAAACACAATTCTGGCACTATAAGCTTAAGTCATATTAATCAGAAATGTATTCAAAAACTGCATAGTGCAGGATTTTGGAAAACCTAAACTTTGAAAAGTTCAATGTTTGCAAAGCATGTCTGATGAGTAAGATGACTAAAATCACCTTTTATTGGAATTGGTGAACAAGCTAATGACTTATTAGGATGCATACATACTGATGTATGTGGGCCTATGAGCACTAGTGCTAGAAAAGGTTTCTTGTACTATTTCATCACTTACGATGGTGATTTTTTTAGTAGATATGGGTATATCTACTTAATACGCCACAAGTCCAAATCCTTTGAAAATGTTCAAAGAGTTTCAAAGTGAAGTACAAAACCAACTTGGCAAGAAAATCAAAAACCCTTCAATTAGATTGAGGAGGTGAGAATTTGAGCCAAAGATTTCATTGACCATTTCAGAGAATATGAAATTGTTTCATGACTCTCTCTAAGAATACGACATCTCAATGACGTATCTAAGAGCAGGAATCACACCTTATTAGATATGGTGTGATCAATGATGGTTGAGTCAACATTGCCGATTACCTTTTGGGGATACACGCAATTAACCATAGCTGTAATTACTGAATAAAGATTATCGGAAGCATTAGGAGAAGAGAGGTTCTTGAACCGTCTTCTGAAAGAAAGGAGTATCACTTCTACAAACTGTTGTAGAGAAAAGTGTTTGTGTCTCAAAATACTTTTTTTTTAGAGAATATGTTATTTTCTAAAAGAAAGAGTGGGAGAGATTTTGAACTTACCGAAGTTCGAGAGACACAAAAACACTATAATCATCACATAAAACTCCGCTACTTGATCCTAGTTCAAATTTTCCGATAAATAGGAAAATTAAGAACAAGGTTGAGGCAGTTGAAGTTTCTCAAAATGTTGAGGAGAGGATGTCATGAACATTACTCCAAGCAAGGTCAGGTAAACAACTCCGTCAGCCACAAAGATATCGATCTTCTATGGATGAACGTGAGATGTTACTTTTAGAAAGTAATGACTCTACCTACATCAAAGAAGATTTAAGTAAATCAAGATTCCATGCAACCAAGTCTAAAATGGATTCCATATATTCAACTAAGTTTAGGACTTGGTTGATTTGTCTGAAGGTGTGAGCCATCAGACATATGAGGGTTTTAAGGCAAAACATAGGTTCATTAAGATAGACACCAAGACTGACTTCAAAATTAGATTTTGAAGAAAGGTGTGTACTTGACACAACTGAGTGGTCTTTTGTTGGAATACTTGTAAACTTCAAGAGACCATCTGTGGTCTTAAGGAAGCTTCTAGGAGTTGGAATCATTGACCTCCTTGACTAGGATATCAAAAAGGTTTGACATACTAGGAAGTGCCAAAGATAATATTGTGTTTACAAGAAGTTCAGTGGGAGCAATGCGTTTTCTGATATCGTATGTGATTGGCATACTGCCTACTAAGAAGAATATTCCAATGTTGCTTCTACTGAGGTTGACTTGGAAATAATTTTCAAAGTGAAGGATTGGTGGGGCTAAGAATTTTCTTGGAAACAAGATCTATAATGATAGATTAAAGATTTTGATTGTTTGAATCAAAGTTAACTAGGTGTTGAATAAGTTCAACTCATTTCCAGAATGGATTAATTTCCAAAATCATGGCATATCCTTACGGAATTTGATTGTCTCAAAACAATCAGAAGTTCTAAAGAGGATGAGACATGTAACTCATGCTCAGGCGTGAGATTAATGTATGCCATGAGATGTTCAAAGTCCAACATAACATATAAATTGTATATGTATAAGAAAAACTAAGGATGTGTCCTAAGTCTAAAGTGGTTGATAAAAGCTAAGTGTGAAGAGTTGCATTGATGCTACACTCATGCAGAGAAATATGATTATCCAAATGTCGGAGAAAATTATACGATCTGTTTTGAGTGGTATTGAGTGAATGGAAGAAGTTCCTAACATGACATGCGGTTAATTCTACAAATAAGACAAGTATGACACGACTTTAGAAGTTGTGGCGACTGTTAGGATTGCAGTTCGTTTGAATGGGTGATGTTTCTAGCCTTGAGAGAAATGAAGCCTTATTGATAGGAGCCATCACTCAAGCAAAGGAATGAAGCTCACTATGAATCCAAACATGTGTTTAAAATATCTTCCTATATGAAAGGTCATTAGTGAGATGGTATATACGAGGTTCATTGCAAGTATTATGTACTAAACCCTGTTGTAGTTAGAGCATGATAGTCATGCATGGGCAACATGTATTAAACACATTCCGGAATATTAACAAGTAAAATTTATGAATTATGACCTTGTTGATTCATCATTGAGAATAAGATTCCAAAATTTACATCAATTGTGGTTTAGAATTATGTAAATGTCCAAAAAGGTTAGCGCATTCAAAATGGGAAATTGGATGAGGTTCGATTTCTGAAACCCCATTAGTGAACTTGATAACGCTAGTCTTGGTCGATAGTCGACCTGGTTCCTAATTGTATTATCACGTAGGAACAGTGATAATATCAACACAATTAGCATGTAGGATTGAGGTGATGATCAAGTTTCGTGATCATAGTGATGTGATGACATCATAAATCAATCACATGGATATTGTTGAGAACAACTACCGAACTGACCCGCAGTGGGAGCTCTTTAAGTTAGGAATGTCATAAGAGCTCTCACTACTCAAAATTCCTAAATCCTGAGTTCAATACATAGACTACATGGTCTGCTGTGACTTTGGAGCGCGTCAAACGTCTTTCGTAACAGTAGGCTATAAAGGCGGTGTCTGGGTTACAGTTGGATCATGTGAGAATGTGTGTCTGAACAAGATGGCATTGTCCTCCCTATTAGGGACAGTTGTCTCGTTGGCCACTCGGTGAGATTGGACTGAAAATGCTTGGCCGAGCTCAGTTGAATCAATAGTTGATCATCTGTTTTTTCAAAGTCTAAACTCGGAGATCGAGGAACGCGTTTGGACCTTACATGGGGCGACATCACACCTTATCCGAACTAGAGCGATGAAGTGACAAGGGAATTCAGGAATCGAACACTTGTGGGACAAGTGGGAGATTGTTGGAATGTCCCGACAATGTTCGATACGGAGATTAAACCAAAGTAATATAGTAATTATATGTCTTGCTAGAGACCTCTATAATTAGTAATTAAATATGTTTAATTACAACTATATTATTTGGTCCCTCTTGGGTCACACAAGTCGATTGCCTGGAACAATGTATGTAACCTAAATGATATTGTATCGAGTTTAGAAAAGTTGAAGCGATTTATGTGAAAAATAAGCCCAACACGGACGGTGGGGTCAACACGGTCGTGTTGACCCAACACGGATCCGTGTTGGGACACGATCCGTGTTGACCGTGGGCGAATGTTTGGACTTTCGAGTCCAACACGGACCGTTGTTTCGACGGACCGTGTTGAGCCAATCGCGCGTTGCTCTTTTCGGCCCTTTAGGGTTTTGAACCCTATCCCTAGGTTTTCTAAACACTATATAAAGGGGTCTCGGAGAGATTATTCCACACCAATCGCTTCGACTCTTAGAGAGATACTGTGGTGATTTCTGAGTTCCTCTCTTTAGTTTTAGATTCTAGTTTGAGAAACACTATTAGTTTCTGAAACAATCTCATACATCTTAGATTGAGATTCGTCTCGATCGGTCGATCTAGCAATCGGGTTCTGGGTATGCGTGGACCTTTTCGATGAGGATTTCAGCATTGGAATCTGGAGGAAGGTTTCAGCATTGGAATCAGGAAGGTCAACCTCTTCTTCAGCAGGAATTAGCGATCAGGTATAATTACTAAAGCCTCTGCAGTTGTTATGATTAATTGTTTATAACTGTTATAATATTCCGCCAATTAATCTGTATCTGTTTAGGAAATAGACAACCTAAAACCTAACAGAAGGATGATATAGTGATTGAGAAGGCTCGAGAAGAGAAAAAGGAAGAGTTGGGTGATAAAGTGAAACCTAATGAGAGAGTTGAGAAAGGAAAGGAGATTTTAAGGGAAGATGATCAGGAGCGCCCCACGGAGCAACTAAAACCATATCGACCGCCAGTTCCTTTTCCTGGGAGATTGATTCAACACAAAATTGATGCAAAGTTTTTGAGATTTATAAAGATATTGAAGAAACTTCAAGTTAATACTCCCTTCTTGGATGCTACTTCAGAGGTGCCTTCTTTTAAGAAGCATCTAAAGGACCTCCTACCGAATAAGAGAAGAATAAAGGAGGAGTTGACCGTCGATCTTACGGTAGAGTGTAGCACTATAATAGGGAAAGAGACCCCCAAGAAACTCACCGATCTCGACAGTTTCTCTATTCCGTGTGCCATTGGGGATATGAAGATCAACAAAGCACTTTGCAATCTTGGGGCAAGTGTGAGCGTTATGCCACACTCAATATGCAAAAAGCTGAACTTAGATGATTTGGCCCCAACAACAATTAACCTCCAGCTTGTAGATCGATCCATAAGGAGGCCCTTGGGCATTTTCGAAGATATCCCACTGCAAGTGGGAAGTTTCCTTATCCCATGTTATTTTGTCATACTTGAGATGGATGAGGATACGAATATACCTATCATTTTGGTTCGACCCTTCTTTGCCACCGTCGGCACAATGATCGACGTAAAGAAAGGCCGCTTATCCCTTTCTGTGGGGAGAGAACTCATTGACTTCGATCTTGACAATAAGAGGAAGAAACCACCTTTCAAAGAATCATGTTTTAAAGTCAATACGGTGGCGGAGATTATGGATAAGCATCCAGGGGAGGCTTACTTTCTTGAAATGGAACCTGATGATTGGGGTAGAGACAATCACCTTGAGGCCTTGCAATCCCAATTGGATGAAATTGGGGAGACCTTCCGAGACAACTTCCTCCAAACCATGCCAATGAGGAAGGAAATTAATGTCGTTGGGTGACACTTATATGGAAGGCATAGAAGTGAAAGAGATTGTTCGCAAAGGCCTAAGACCTGGTGAACCCCCTAACATAGAGTTGAAATCATCTCCTCCTTCCCTAGGGTCGACCAAACCACCAAAAAGGCATAAAGATTCGCATATGCATGGAGTTGGGCGGTGTAGAAAACAGAAGAGAAAACGATGGTGGACGATATGGAAGATGTCATTGCCCCCTAATTCTCTTCAACCGACTAAACCACCAGAAGAACACCTTAATCCTCTCGCAAATGTAATTGGGGAGTGTGGGAAAAAGAAGAAGAAAAGATGGTGGAAGAGACTGACGATGCTACTGTCATATGTCTCACGCCTTTTGAGAATCACGTAGGTAATTTGGTCAAGCTAGGGACCTAAAGCAGGCACTCTATGGGAGGCACCCCATATTTCTTTCTTTTATTTTTCATTTTTTCTTTCTTTCTTTTCTTACTTCTTTTAGTTTTTCGTTTCTTTCTTCTTTTCTTCTTTGAGGTATCAGTTCTAGGATGAAGAGAAAAAGAAAAAGGAAGAGAAAAGAGAAAAAATGAAGTGAAAAAGAAAAAAAAATTAGGAGTAAAAGAAAAGAATTGAAAAAAAAGGAGTGAAAAGAAACTGAGTGAGTGAAGGAGGAAAGAAAACAAGTGTGGGGGAGAGTATTGGAGAGTTAGTAGATTTTGATGTTCTAAAGAGTGCGGGAGAAGTGTAGAAGCAATAATCTAAAAAGGGGACGAATTTTGGATTTCTAGGACTTAGATTATTTTTGGAGATAGAAGTTTTGGGTTTGGAGGCAAGAGCTCTTGGAAGGCGCTACAGAAGTTGTAGCATCGCGAATGGAAGCAACTCGGGGCAAAAGAGAAAGATCAAGGAAATCAAACTCGTCACGCCCGCGACAAAAGGCGTCGCACCCGCGACGCTCATTTCTTCAATTTCTCCAGAACCTTGACGCAGGCACTACACTTAGCATAGCGGTCGCGACGACCTAAGGCATGAATTCCATTTTTCCAGCTCATTTCTTCAATTTCAAGTGTAACGGTCGCGATGGGCCTGTTCTACGCGATTTCTTAGCCTTACAAACCCAATATTCCCCTCTTTCTTTCATTTCTTTCCCCTTCTTTTCACAGCTTCGACTCTCTCTCTTTCTCTCTAAAACCTAACGCCCACGACCCCTTACACCACCCTCACACCATTCTTACCTCCTCTACCTTTAAATCACCATCTTCAACACCTTCATCTTCTCCCTTTCCTTCCTTTCACATGCAGCAGACCTCAAACTTCTCTGATTTCTTCCGTAACTGCTCGGTTTAATTAGCTGCATTTCATCCCAAAGTTCTCAACTGAGGTAATTCTTGAGTTATTTGTTGTGCAATTTCATTTTCTCACTCACTTGTGGTGTTGTTTGGGCTTGAATTTCCTAGTTGAGTTCTTGGTTCGCCATTTGCTATGGTTTTTCATCATTTCACAACACACACTTTCTCAAATCAAGGGTAGAAGCAAGAGGTCTCTGGTTGAGGAGCCTTCTTCACCGCCTTCGAAGCCATCTTCTCCGGGGAAGGACTGATACAAAGCCCAACCAGCTATCAAATCCAATGTGATCCTTGGGCCAAAGTCACATTCAGAGGGGAGCCTCACGCGTAGAGGGTTAGGAAGTTCAAGGAGAGAAAATTTTACGCACCGGACGTCAACGATGCTGAAACGGTTAAGGCTATCTACTGCAAGCCTAGTTTTGATCACTTCATCTGGACTTTAGGATGGGAAATCTTCATTACGATCATTGATTTGATCGTTAACCAGCCCATCTTAGAGTTTTTGAGCTCCCTTCGTGTATATGATGATGGCCACTCGACGACCACCTTCAAGTATCAAGTGGTTACTCGGGAGGAGTACACGGTCTAAGACCTGTGCAAAGCTCTTGGTCTACCGGAGGATGAGTTTTATGAGTGGTGTGAGAAGTTCGATAAGCAAGAAGCAATGAGGCAACTTACATGTTGGAGGAGGATGCATATTAAATCGAGAGGAGGGAAAATGCGACACCATTGCCCCCGGAATTCCAAGGAGAGGGATTTTTGCAACCTCTCGGTCCAACTCCTCCATCGGATTGTGACGAGTTCGGTTTTCAGTCGGGACGACGGGCGACCCAAGGTCTGAAAAGAAGACTTTTTTGTGATTCTCAATGTAGTGAGAGGTTGCCAAGTCAACACCGAAGCCTGTATTCGGCATTGCCTACGCGAGATTAGCATGGAAAATCGTCCCACGACAATATGCATAGGCCACATCATTTGTCATTTCTTCAAGTAGGAGGGTTTCGGTGCCTATATGAAGAGGTGGATGCCACGTTATTTCCCAGATCCAATGGACGGGGTTAGGCTGCAGAAGATGGGCATTCTAGTGAAGAGATGAACTCGTACAATTTACCTCCACGGGCACGACGTCAACAAAACGTCCATACACCTAGATCTGGAGAAGGCGGAAGGATAGCTCGATATCACAAACTCCCAACTGGTCGTGCGGCCAACAATATGGTTGTCGGCATAGAGTGGGTAGTCCGGATGTGCCCGGGGATGAGACTTTGATGAGGAAGAAGGTGAAGAAGAGGAAGAAAGAGAAGAAGAAGAGGAACATGATGGTGGGGATCCCGAGGTAGGTGAGACAAGCGGAGACCAGTCATGGCGGGAATCATTAGAACACATCAACTCTCATCTTGAGCAGTTGAGTGTCAATTTCCAACAACAACAGACTATACTCCAGAGTCAACATAACTTGTTGGAAAGTCAACAAGCGATGTTGAATGCCTAGCAGACCACGGTTAATAACATGCATTCGCAGCTGCAGTGGCATGAGGATTATTTTCAGCAGCAAAACTAGTACATGCGCAACTGGAGGTATTACCATTATTCTGTCGCCGGGCACAACCCAGCACCGGACAACTACACCAACCCCTACTATCCCACCTATTTTCTCTACTACCCATATCCTCTTCCTCCGGGAGGACTAGAGCAGTGAACTATAAGCGTCCCCGCCCCCATTTAATCTTTATATTGCTTTTGCATGTGGGGGGATGCTTAGTAGGGAGGTAGAAGGGGAGTGAGTCGCATGGTTTTTGGTTTTGCCTTGTCTGTTGTTAGCATGACTTCGTCATCTTTGGTGCTTCATCTCATCCCCATCTTGGCATTGTTATAGTTATTGTCTTCTAAGTCTGTTCTTTAGGGTGATTTTGGTGGAGGTTGTTGGTTTACGCTCATTTTCATCGAGCGTAGGACTGGGAGTAGGCGAGTGTTTCACCCTCAATTCCCGCCTCAAGTGATGAGATTCGGGGTTGTAGACACAAGAATTTGAACCGACAAAATTCCGACTCGTCAAAACTCAGCAAGTCATTTGGGCCGAACACCAAAATGGGTCATTGGGCCCACATAGTCAACAAAGCGGGCCCAACATATCAGAACATCCCGCTCGGAAATAATAAAGGCCGCATGACCTTTATCAATTGACGGCTTGGCCCAAAATGTAAAATCGGCCCAGAAAAAATTCATATAAGCCGCATGACGTTTACGTTCAGTAGCGGCCCGCCTTCACCAGCCACATCACTAATCCGTGCCTTTAATTCTCATAGGCCACATGACCTTTGAGAAGTTCTCTGATTTTTGGCGTCAGGTTTCCCTCATGCAATCCCATAATATTAGCCCACGTGATTGACTTTTTCTTGACCAGAATATTGCTGAAAGCCGTCTAGCCTTTAAGCTTGTATGAAAGGGCTTGATTTTTGGGATGTGTCTCCCACATTTTACCTCCAAATCCCTCACCTCTCCACCTATAAATACCTCACCATTTTCACTCATTCATCATGAACTATTATCATCACTCCACCTAAACTCTCTCAAAAATTCTCTCCATTCTCCCTCTCTATTTCTCTCAATATCACTATCATTATCTCCATATTATCATACCACTCTCCTAACCATTCTCATATACATCCTTCCATCCAAGCTCCAAACCGAGATCAAGTCAAGGAATCAACTTTCATCTCATCCATCACCTTTAAGCAAGGTTTGCTTTTCATTATTATTGTATTTAAGTATGTAATTTGTGCTTTAATTCCTTTATTGGTACCGTTTTTTTTTTGTAAAAGAAAATCGCATTATTTTTATATTGCATGTTCAAGAATATAATTTCGTGAAATTAATTAAACTTCTCCTCGCTCTCTTTCATTTCAAGTTCGATTTAGTAGAGTCTGTTTTCTAACAAGCGAATTCGAAAATTCTTTTAATTCTCAAATTCGTAACATTACCCCCGAGTTTAGAATTTGGGTTCGTAGACCGGAGTTATTTTTATCATTTTATGATTTGTCGGTTTCCTTAAATCGGTAGACGACTCTTTTTCTTTTATAAACCCATTTAATTATTAAAAATACACGTTATTATTAAAAAATATTTTCCAATGGTTTTACATTATATTTTATAAATTAAGGAATCAACCAAGAAAAAAGGGACTAAAAATGATCAAGGCCACCTGACCTTTATCATTTTCTGCCTGTTTTCTCTTGGGCAGACGGGCCGAGGAGCTCTACACCAAGATGTAAGGTATGGTCTTCGCTAACACCTTAGAACAAAAGCAGAAGATTGGGAATAGGTTGAATGAACAACAATAGGTGATGGATGGTGTGCTGCAGGCCATTACCAAAATCAATACAAAGTTGGAGCTGAATACTAAAGAAGATGATGAAGAGATTCATGGATATGAATCTGAACCTAAGCTTATAAAAACATCATTACATTCTGGAGGGATAGAGACATCTAAAACAAAGGTATCCAAGCCTACAAGGGACCTATTCGGTTGTAGAAATCGGGGTAAAAAGTAAGGTTGTCGAATCCACAGGGATGGTGTGTTAGGTTATCCGGAAATTGGTTTGGCAAAGTTTTCAATATGCGAAAAGCAGTAAACAAGAATTAAACTAAACTAATCAGGAAATCGAAAGCAATAAAACTAAGGAAAACATGAACTCAAAGATGAACTAAAACTACTCTAACAAGAATTCAAATTGCTAACTAAGAAAGCAATTAAAAACAACTAAGAATGATGAATGTAAAAACTGAATTAGTTATTGAAATTAAGGAAGAGAAATTATACCTAGCATGTATTGTACTAATCTTGAATCTTGAATCACGAATCTTCCCCCGAACAAACAAGAAAAAGCGTGATTTGGATTACTAAGACTGCTCAAATCCTCACCTGAAGGGAGAATTCGAGGACCCTTAATCCTCCGCTTCACTAAAAATCGGATTTTTGGTGTGGACTATACTAAGTGAAAATAAAAGATAAGAATCGAAAGAGAAAACAAGAACAAGAACTTGAAGAATGAATCACTTGCATTAATCTAGAAAGGTTGAATTACAATCGAAAACTAAAAGAAATCTCCATGCTAGAAAACTAATTCTAAAAACTAATTAAAGCTAAACAAAAAACTATGTATCTAACTAATCTATGTTATAGCTAATGTATAATGTATATATAACAAGTTTTAGAAAGGAAACGGAAATAAAATTACTCTTCCCGAAACCCTAATAGTCGCCACGATAAAAAAATCAGAAACGCTAGCCAACACGGTCTGTGTTCGCCAACATTGTCCGTGGTGGCTGCCACGGACAGACCGTGGTACGCGCTGGTTTGCTCGTTCTCGTTCTTCAACTTTCCCATTTCAACACGGTCCATGGCAGGGCAACACGGTCCGTGTTGACCCACCACGGTCCGTGGTGCTTGTCACGGATCGACCGTGGTTGCTGTTGTTTGCTTTGTTCTTTTTCTTTGAGTTTCAAATATCCAACACGGTCCGTGTTAGGCAGATACGGTCCGTGTTGGTCCTGTTTCTGCTACGGATGATGGGTTTTTCAACACTTTTAGTTCCCTTTTTCTGCTTTCCTTTGATTTAACCTACAAAACACAAAATCCTCGCAACTTATTCATAAACAAGGGACAACAACATGAAAAATCCCTTATAAAAGGTATCAATTCGGCTCGAAATGAGACCGAACAACACTCCCACAGAAGGGTTTGCTCACCTCGAGCAAACTAAAACAAAAATTAAGATAAACTGACTACCCTAACTCACTTTCGTAGGAATCACGATTGCATTTAGTGTATGCAACAAGCCCTTAAAACCCCTTGGCAGCCTAAGTGGACGAGGAAGGTCTCGTGAGGGTTTATAACAACTATACCCACAAAAGCAAAGGAAAAGAAAAGAAGAGGAAAAAGATAAAGATAAAAAGGATGAGAAACACTTTGTAAAGATAAGAGGTGAAATCAAGAAAAAGGATTAACATGGAGGAAGCTCACACATACGGTCGCGAAGCTAACTACTCAAACAACGCATTCATTCAACTCAGAACAGTTAACAAGCACTATCAAGGCAAAAAGCAAGACTGCTATAGACTTCACAATTTTCACCTCACTCATGCATAAGCTTGATGGGTTCCTCGTGCACAAGTGCAGTGTTTCTGGCTAGCTTTTGTTTAAGTCAAGGCTCAGTTGGTTAGAATTAACCAATCAAACACCCATGCTCATTTATTTAATGAATTATTGGTGGTTCCCTACTCTATTTAGTGTCGCCCTTGGCTTGGTGAGGGCCGCAGGTTACATAGATTAGGGTTCCACATTTATTGCCATTACTCTTATTTTGATGTTAAGTTTTTCGAGAATTGAACAGCCCTAAAAGGGGTCTACTCTTCCTACATAGATCCTTTCCATACACATACAAGGTGCTTAAGGGACGTGAGTGCTGCACCACTCACACCGATATATGTGGGTGAACCAACAATTTTCAGAATTTCTTAGGTCATTAATTTTGCGTAGTATTTTTCGGGAATTAAATGGCCCATAAATGGGGATTACCCTCCCAAACACAGGCTACTCCATACACAAACGAAGTGCTTAAGGGGTAAGAGCGCCGTACCACTCATACCAGCTCGTGTAGGTGTACTAACTTTTTTTTTTTTATTTTTCCAATTTTTTTTTTGTTTTTATTACTTAGAGCATAGATATTTAAGAAGCTAAAACTTTCCTCCTAAACCAAGACCATCACATTAACCAACCTAGAAGTGAATTTCTAAGGAGACCACATGGTTGCGAATACAGGTGAGGTTATTATGTTTAGGAAAAGCAACAATCAAGCCTAAAGCCTATCAAACATTCACTAACTATTCCTAACTAAGCAATTGCACTATTCTAGCAATCAACGACACAAGCATACATACAAACTACCTCTAGCAGAAATTTTTTTTAAAATTTTTTAAATTTCGCCTAATTTCAATTGTAACTAAAGTTGTTTCTCTTCCAAAAACTGGTAAGGCACTTGTGCCACCCCACTCCCACACAAAAACTCTACAATGCCCTCATTGTGAATAAGGTGACACCACACACAAAAGAAAAACTCACAAAAGAACAGAAAAACACAAGTCGACATGCATGCCACCCCCATTCCCACACAAAAAGGCCAACAATGTCCTCATTGGAAATAGAAGTAATCAAGCACACCAAAGAAAATCAAGAAACACACCAAGAAAAGTAAAGAAAAATAAAATAAACTACTCACTAACCATATTAAAAAAAAAAGAAGAATATTACCTGGTTGGGTACTGAGTAAGGGTGGGTACGGATCGGTTAACCGATCCGATCATAAATTGGGATCGGTTAACCGTATGTTCGGAACGTTAAAATCATGATCCGTATCCGATCGGAAAGTTTCGGTTAACCGGACTTTCGGTTAACCAAATTGTCGGATAATAAAATTTGTGATCCGTATCCGATCCGAAAGTCTTGGTTAACCGGATTTCGGATCGGATAACCGTATATCCACGGATTATAACGAACTCATACAATAATTATCATTGTTCTTCTTACCTTAATGGGTTCAAAATGGTAAACTTTATGTATTGTGTTACATTTCTACGGTAATGACTACTAATTAACGACAAAAAAAACATTTGAAGGGTTCAAAGTTGAAAATTAATTGTTTTCGGATTTTCGGATAATCGAGGGATTTTCCGCATCCGATCAATGATCCGGGGAAAAAATTCGGATTGGTTAACCAATCCGCCAACTTCAAAAATTATCCGCTAATTATCCATTTTTTCGGATCGGATAATCGGATTTTCGGATCGGATTACGGATTACGGATTTTTCGCGCACCCCTAGTACTGAGTATACCCAAATAATGAAATCTCGCTAAAAATAATAAGACCCACACATGGAGCATCAGCCACTCCATTCTCACCTCAAGATGTCGGGCACCATCTCAGAACATTTCAATGCTCGTAGTAACAAGTCATGCATCCTAGCATGCATCTCCAAGTGGTGAACATAAGAGCACAATCTCAATAGTACATCAGCAAATGTTAGTGCTCTCAACAGTTTATTGAATGCCTTAGAATAATCAGTAAAATAATGAAATGAATGCACAAAATTGATTTTCCTAGGCAAGTCCTCTAGGTAGGTGCTATAGGGATCAGTGAGGAAATTATACCCTTCTAAAAGACCTAGGAACTTTATGAACTCAGGTTCATGGGAAAGGAGGGTAGGCAAACAAATCACATGAAGGGAAGATGGGGAAACAAATTCAATTTCATTAGAACACACAGTAGAATCCTCACACTCAACCTCCATGCAATTTTCATCAAATTCAGACTCCAATTCACAACTTTCATCCAATTCATCATATTCATTAGTGAGTGATAAGGGAATAATAGGGTTATACCACATGACAACAATTTCAACATTACAAGAAGGTACATCATCATCTTCATCAATTTCAGACTCATCAGAAGAACTATCAGTATCAGAAGACAAATGCGTATCATTCAAAATATCATCGAAAGTGAAATTGGAATGTTCAGGGTCATAACCCATCGTGAAAGACTCATACTCACACACAGATGTATCATTGAAATCAAGATCCTGAGTTTGAAGAGAGGGGGAAGGAGTAACTATAGATGAATCCTCAGATTGATCAACACATGGAGATTGAGCGTGTAAATCAATAGGAGGTGGCAATGAACAAGCACTAGATTCCTAATCTATAGAAGATGTGTCAGAATATTCAATCCTTTCCTCACATAAATGCTTGGACATAGGTGTAACTAGTGATTCATTAATCATATTTTTATGGAGCACAACATCATCACTCACTAATTCACTAATTGTGGAATCCTTCTCCGTCAATGGTGTCTCATCCTCAAGTATAATCTCACTAATGGCTCACTAACCTGATCGGACTCGGTATCACATGATTTTTCCATACTCTCAACAGGTGAAGGTGAAAGGGAAGGGGGTATAGTAAATATGAACATTGGGCCATCATCCCCGTCCTCTATTTCACACACATGAGTATTATTCAGTTTAGGTTTAGCAAAATTAAACCCATCTATAAAAGCTTTATAAGCAGGATATTCAAGACAAGCATCAAATGAATGACCCCAAGCTTGACATACAAAACACTGAGGAGGAACCTCGCTATTGGGGCCTTGAGAAGATTAAAAATTTTCCACATAATCCCCACAACTAGATTTACCATTCAGATATTGGGGGTACTCATGATATGGTATGGCTAAAGTGTCAGAGGGTGGTACAAAATTTGAAATATGGGGGTCAAAGGGAGAATTTTGTTGTTCAGATTCATAAGTATCCCTAGACAACCATTCAAGAAATTCCAATGCCTTATCTTCTCCTAAATTAGAAAACCCATAATATTCTAAGAGATTACGAGTTTCATAATTTATACCCTCATATACAATACCAAAGATATCTAGTGTATCATATGAGATACCACAATGATTCACATTCAGCAAGATAATCCTGTAATTTAGCAATTTTTTTTATTTCTTTATTTTGTTTTTCAATTTTTATGTTCACATTTTTTTTTCTGAATTAAATTACATCTAAGAAAGCAATAAACTATTTACAGACAAACCAATAACCTAATCTACCAAATAACGCCATCCTCGACAACGGCGCTATTGTTCTGTTGTAGAAATTGGGGTAAAAAGTAAGGTTGTCGAATCCACAGGGATGTGTGTTAGGTTATCACGAAATTGGGTTGGTAAGGCTTTCAATATGTGGAAAACAGTAAAAAAGAATTAAACTAAACTAATCACGAAATCGAAAGCAATAAAACTAAGGAAAACATGAACTCAAAGATGAACTAAACCTACTCTAACAAGAATTCAAATGGCTAACTAAGAAAGCAATTAAAAGCAACTAAGAACGATAAATGTAAAAACTGAATTAATTACTGAAATTAAGGAAGAGAAATTATACTTAGCATGTATTGTACTAATCTTGAATCTTGAATCACGAATCTTCCCCCAAACAAACAAGATAAAGCGTGATTTGGATTACTAAGATTGCTCGAATCCTCACCTAAAGAGAGAATTCGAGGAACCTTAATCCTCCGCTTCACTAAAAATCGGACTTTTGGTGTGGACTATACTAAGTGAAAACAAAAGACAAGAATCGAAAGAGAAAACAAGAACAAGAACTTGAAGAATAAATCACTTGCATTAATCTAGAAAGGTTGAATTACAATTGAAAACTAATAGAAATCTCCATGCTAGTAAACTAATTCTAAAAACTAATTAAAGCTAAACATAAAACTAAGTATCTAACTAATATATGCTATACCTAATGAATAATGTATTTATAACAATGTTTTGGAAAGGAAACGAAAATAAAATAACTCTTCCCGAAACCCTAACAGCCGCCGTGACAAAAAAATCGGAAATGCAGCCAACACGGTCCGTGTTGGCCTATCACGATCCGTGTTGGCCTACCACAGTCTGTGGTGGCTGCCACGGACAGACCGTGGTACGCGCTGGTTTGCTCGTTCACGTTCTTCAACTTTTCCGTTCCAACACGGTCCGTGGCAGGGCAACACGGTCCGTGTTGACCCACCACGGTTCGTGGTGCTTGCCACGGGTCCACCGTGGTTGCTGTAGTTTGCTCCTTCTTTTTCTTTGAGTTTCAGATATCCAACACGGTCCGTTTAGGCAGACACGGTTCGTATTGGTCCTGTTTTTGCTACGGATGATGGGTTTTCAACACGTTTAGTTCCCTTTTTCTGCTTTCCTTTGATTTAACATAAAAAAGACAAAATCCTCATAACTTATTCATAAGCAAGGCACAAAAGCAAGAAAAATCCCTTATAAAAGGTATCAATTCAGCTAGAAATGAGACCCAACAGGACCCCACTGTCAAAGCCCTTGAACAAAGGTTGGAAAGCATCGCCAAGGCAATGAGCGCTGTGCCGGCATTTGCTGACAAATACATGGAAGTATCCTTACCTGTACAGCCCATTCTTAACGTCGCTGACAAGATCGAGGTACTAAACATCAAGTTCAAACCCTCTGAGAATCCCACTCATCGTATTTAAGAATTCATGAGATTAGCACCGCTGAACCGGATCGATGTCAGTTTATACACCACAGTCTTCCCATCCACCCTAGATGGTGAAGCCAAAGTTTGGTATCATGCTCTATCACGCCAGGTCAAAGCCGATTGGAATGAGTTATTCAAAGCTCTCATTAACCATTACAGCCGTATTGAAAAGATGCAAGTCACGGTGGACGACCTAACCACTGTTTAGACCCAATTTTGTGTCTAAATAGCGCCTTAATTCTTTGGCTTTTAACTCGTTTCGTGTTTTAATTCTGAAACTTTTAATACGTTTTTGGTTATTTTGTAGATTTTGGAGTTTTTACTCAAAACGTAGCAAAAAGGGCCATTTCAGAGAATTTTTGGTGATTTCCCGAGCCGAGCCGGACCGAGAGCCGATGCGGAGTTGACCCGGGACCACTTTCCCTTCATTTGATGTCAATTATGAGATAACACCCGCTACGACCCTCGAAACGGGTGTTACGTGCCTGGGAAAAAGGAAGAAACATAGGGAAGAAAAATCATAGGGTAGCCCCCGCCACCCTCATGGTAGCGTCCGCTACCACTGGCTGGACGAACAAGACCGCAGCTGCGGTATTGGAGGACTGTAGCCACGGTCTCTCGAGGATGAAAAATCGCCGCCACCTCTTCGCTGGTCGCGCCCGCGACCCCCTGGTCCAACAGCGATGGCACCGACCGCGCTATGATCCCTGATTCTGCGCAACTTATCCGACTTGTGCGCTGCGTTTTGGGGAGGTTTTTATGCTTTGTATAAATAGACTCCTTAGCTGAGTTTTTGTGGGGAATCTAGGGATAGACTTAGACATTTTCCAGCTGGTAATTAGTGGATTTTAGAGAGAGTTTAGTGAGAGATTAACCTAGGGTTTGTGGTGTTTGTGAAGATTTGGAGATTCAAACAATTGAAAGATTGTTGGATCATTTTTTATTGCTTTATCTTGTTCATCTACAACATTTTGATAAGTATTATCTTCCCTTAACTCTTTTATTAATTACTTTGCTAATTACTTTCTTGCTTGTTTAATTGTTTTGCTTGTTATTTCATTCTCTTGCTTGTTTATGGTTGTTTGATGTTAGAAATCATGTTTAGGGTTGGTTTGGATGTTGTTAGCATAGTTTTTATTATGATTAGTGGCTAGAAACCCTATGGGTTAGGGGGGTAATTAAGGGTGTAAAAGGGTGATTAGGTTTGGGTTAGCAATATTAGTGGGTAATTAGTTGGGAAATCAATTTCCCACTCCTTTCCTTCCCTCAAGTGGGATGTTTTTGGGTTCAAAAGTCCCCAAACACATCCAACACTTGAGTTGGAAGGTAGGAATTGGGATAGTTAGTACTCTATTCACGGAAGTGAATAGAGACTAACTAGGGAATTCCGTTTCATCAACTCTCCGGGTCCGTGGTGGACTTTGGGAAAGTTAATCCGGACTATCCTCGAAAGAGGAAGCTCGGTGGGTATTTTCTAACAGAATTGCCACTTGATTCTCCCTCCTTATTATTCTCTTGTTGCAAAACCCATTTCCTCATTCTCGTTTGCATCCCGAAAAGCCTCCGAAGCCCATTTCCTTTCCTTGATCGACCTTAGTTTTATTTCTTGCGTTGTGACCCTTTCAACCAAATACCTCGCCTTAGAAATCTCATCCCGACCCTTGGCTTAGTTTCTATGACCAAGGCCGCCAGCTCCCTGAGAGAGAACGACAAAACCGAGGTCTCACAAACCACTATTACACCCACCATGAAGCAAAGGGATGATGAATCCTTCTTGGATCACTTTGAAAGGTGGCATACCAAGCTTTGTGACATGAATGAGACCATTCCTCTCCGCTTGCAATTATCTACCTTCAAGCAAGGGCTCAAGAGCAGTTTGTCAAAGCACTTGAGATATCATGTCATCAAGGATTTTGATTACTTAAAGGAAATTTGTGTTCAATTTGAAGCAATGCACAATGACAAGACCACTTCGCCTGGTTGGAAAGGATCTAGCTCCAACAGGAGGGCTACTAGTGCAGCTAGCCACCCTCCTAAAATTGTTGAGATTAACTCCATCCAACGCCAGGTGCCAAAGTATGAGACCTATACACCACTGGACGTTCCTTATTCCCAGGCTTTGGATCGGTTGGTCAAGAAGGATATTTTGGTTTTTCCTTTACCTAAGGGGGAGCCAGAAATCAAGGGTAGGAATTGGGATGCCAACCAATTCTGCCGCTACCATCACTACCGAGGACATGATACCGAGAAACGCTGGTCTCTCAAAAACAAGATAGAAGATATGATAAGGGCAGGAACACTCTCAATGCCAAAAGTTGCTAAGAAACCCAATAACTAAGATAAACCAATGCTTGTGCATACAAATGCTAAGTTGCTAAGAAACCCAATAATCAAGATAACCCAATGCTTGAGCATACAAATGCTATCTTTAGTGAGGATTTAAGCTTTAACCCTTCTTCCTTAATTGTTGAAGTGGGTCAACCTGTCCCAGAAATATTTGGATTTCATGAAGGCTTATTCATCCATGGCATTTGGGATAGTGATGACGATGACGATGACGAGTATAAACACTTTGAAAAGGATTGGGTCGAAGCAGATGAGCAAACATCAGACAAAGTGGCATTCCTTACACGATCTGGCCGCCACAATAATAGGAACACCACCACCCCAATGGCTGTCCCTAATCCTACACTAGTTGGTGGCAACGACAGTCAGACTCGTCAAGAAGATCCACTCTTTACCCAGCTCAAGAGGACTAGAGATGAAGTCACCATTTGGCAGTTACTATGTACCTCACAAGCTCATAGGCTGAAGATGTTGGATGCCCTTACTGGACGGACAGTATCTCCTACAATGACCCCTGAATCCTTGGTCGCTCATGTGACCACCAACCAGGGAATAATTGCCTTCGGAGAAGAAGATCTACCTCAAGGAGGGGCTTCCCATAACAAAGCCCTATACCTCATAGTTCAATGTTCTAATAAGAATATTCCGTTGGTTCTGGTTGACAATGGTTCAGCTGTAAATGTGTGTCCTTGGAGGACGACACAAAAATTAGGAGTTCAACAACAACATTTGACTCAAAATGGTGTGCAACTAAGTGCTTACGATAATTCCCCTCGTAAATCAATTGGATCCATAATATTGCCTATCACTACTGGCAGTATCACTCGGAATGTGGAGTTCGTGGTGTTAGATATCCCGGCCTCCTTCAATTTGCTTCTAGGAAGGCCATGGCTTCATGAATTCAACGCTATGACATCCACCTTACACCAGAAGGTAAAAATGATGGTTCGAGGCCAAGTAATCACCATCTCGGGAGAACCTATCAATGATGTCTTTACTCCCAAGCAGTCAGCCCTAGAAGTGGAGCACAGTTCGATGGATGAAGAGCTTCACAACTTTGAGATTGTGGCGGTTTTGAGCAAGGATGAAGCTCCTTTCGACTTCGATCCCTACTCAAACCCCAAAGTGCATTCTATTCTCAAGAAAAATGGTTACTTTCCTGGAATGCCATTAGGAAAGAACCCGAAGAACAAGATTCCTCCGGTGTTCAAGACATTTAAGCAAAAGGGAAGATTCGGCTTGGGGTACAAGTCAACTGAGAAGGAGGTCAGGTTTGCAAAAATGGCCATAGCTGAACAAAAAAGGATGAACAATCCCCCAACCTTGTTCCAAACAAAGCCTTATCCACTCTCTTTGAATGGACAGTTTGTTAGGGAAGGTGATGACTTCCCTTACTATGGGTTCCCTGAACCATTCTATCTCAAGAACAAAGGAGTTCAAGTTGCTAGATTAGAGATCTTCAAGGACTGCTCCACTAACATGGCCACTGTCTTTGTTCCCGCCCAGGACAAACAGACACCATTAGAGTGGACTCACCTTGCCGGGAGCAACAATTTTGGCATGCTGTTTGGACAAGAAGCCGTCTAAGAGAAGTGTGAGGCCGACCGCTGTTATTACTACACTATCCAACCCAGGCTTTGATCCAAGCCTGATGATCACTGAAGATGGAGGAGCTAATGCGGTCTCATGGGTCGATGCTGAAAAGAATAGTTTTCTTTTATGTGTAGGAGAGTATATTCTTGAGGTCATAGAGTTAGGTCCTAAGGGTCTAGTGTAAAATGAGGCTGGTCTTGAGTCTGCTAGCTATGTATTCCTTTCTGCATTCAATAAAATGAACATTTCTGCTTACTTTGATTCTTCTTTCCCCTCTTCTCTGAACTGCTGCGCCAACAATAATCTTGAATTTAATGAACCCTTAAAAGAATTTTCTAATGAACATGAGCACAAAATGGCGGTGTTGGAAGACACCATCACTATAAACATGGGTACAAAAGAGCAACCTAGGGAGTTGAAGTTGGGTAATTCACTAACAGAGGAGGAACGATTAACATCCACAAAGCTTCTCAAAGAATTTGTGGATGTATTCGCATGGTCTTATGAGGATATGCCGGGAATTGACAGGCAAATTGCAGAACATACCATACCTTTGCTCCCTAATGCAAAGCCTGTTCGACAAAAGGCTAGGAGGATCAAACCTGAATGGGCTAAGATAATCGAAGAAGAAGTGATCAAGCAACTTAATGCTAAATTTATCAAAGCAGTTCAAAACCATGAATGGTTTGCTAACATCGTCCCAATGCCTAAGAAAGATGGGAAAGTACGAATGTGTGTGGACTTTCGAGACCTCAATAAAGCCAGTCCCAAGGATAGTTTCCCATTACCTCACATTGATGTGTTGGTGGATAACACTTGTGGACGCGAACTCTTGTCTATCATGGACGGATATGCTGGTTACAATCAAATCAAGATGGATGAAGAAAATATGGACAAATCCTCGTTTACCACGCCCTGGGGGACGTACTGTTATGTGGTCATGCCTTTCGGTCTCAAAAATGCCGGAGCGACGTATCAAAAAACTGCTAACACTCTACTTCATGACATGATGCATAAGAAAGTAGAAGTTTACGTGGATGACATGATTGTCAAGTCCAAGACAAGGGAGGAGCACATTCCTAATCTTCGCAAGTTCTTCCTGCGACTTCGTAAGTATAAGATGTGGCTTAATCCAGCATAGTGGACCTTTGGTGTCAACTCTGGGAAGCTGCTAGGCTATGTGGTTAGCCAACGAGGCATTGAAGTGGATCCTTCAAAGATCAAGGCCATCCAAGATTTGCAACCGCCCAAGACCGAAAAGGAGATAAGAGGTTTTCTAGGGCGAGTTCAGTACATGTAACGTGGTTTTTGTACCCCGGTTTTTATATCGTTCTTCTCCAGGAGCTAGGGGCCTTGGCTAAGAAACTTGGTCTAAGGTCGGGATAAGATCACTAGGTAAGGCAATTTGGTTTGAAGGGGTCACAAAGCGAGAAACAAAGCAAAGGTCGGTCAAGGGAAGGAAATGGGCTTCGGAGGCTTTTCAGGATGCAAATGGGGATGAGGAAATGGGTTTTGCAAAAAGGGAGTAATAAGGAGGGAGAATCAAGCGACAATACCATTAGAAAATACCCACCGAGCTTCCTCTTTCGAGGATAGTCCGGATTAACTTCCCCAAAGTCCACCATGGACCCGGAGGGTTAATGAAACGGAATTTCCTAGTTAACCTCCTTCCACTTTCGTGGGTGAGCATTAACTATCCCGGCTCCAATCTTCCACACAAGTGTTGGATGTATTCGGGAGATTTCGGACCCAAATACATCCCACTTGCGGGAAGGAAAGAGTGGGAAATTGATTTCCCAACTAATTATCCACTAATATTGCTAACCCAAACCTAATCACCCATTCACACCCTTAATTACCCCCTAACCTATAGGGTTTCTAGCCACTAATCATGATAAAAACTAAGCGAACAACATCCAAACCAACCCTAAGCATGATTTCTAACGTCAAACAACCCTAAACAAGCAAAACAATTGAAATAGCAAGCAAAGCAATTAAGCAAACAAGAAAGTAATTAGTAAAGTAATTAATAAAGAGTTAAGAGAAGAGAATACTTATCAAAATGCTGTAGATGAACAAAGGAAAGCAATAAAAAGATGATCCAACAATCTCTCAATTGTTTGAATCCCCAAATCTTCAACAACAACACAAAATCTCCAAAACCCTAGATTAATCTCTCTCTAATCTCTCTCTAAAATCCACTAATACAAGGCTGGAAAATAATAATGTCTAACACTAGGAGCTCTCCCCCCAAGAAATCGTCAAAGAGGAGTATATATACAAGGCAAAACAGTTGGACAAAACGCAATACTTCAAGCCGAAAACACATGCACAAAGTAGGATACCGCAGGTGCGGTCTAGGAGACCGTAGAGGACAGTAGGTGCGGTCTATTGGACCGCAGGTGCGGTCCTGTGAGGCAAACAGGCGATTTCTTCTCTCCTTCGCTCGACCGCAGGTGCGGTCCTCTTCAGGGACCTAGCTCCCTGCCTAGGTCATGGCAGCCACCGTGGGTGCGGTCTTCAGGACCGTAGGTGCGGTCCTCCACGGCTGGCTAAAAAATTCTACTTTGCTTCGCCTTTGACTCGGTCAAGACCCGGGGAATCTCGGGATTCCCAAAATAGCTGCAAAATGGCCCTTTTTGCTACGTTTTTAGTAAAAAAACTCCAAAATCTACAAAATAACTAAAAATGTATTAAAAGTCATGAAATTAAACACGAAACGAGTCAAAAGCCTAAGAATTAAGGCGCTATTTAGTCACAAAATTGGGTCTAAACACTCCTCCACACTTAAACTTTTGCTCGAGCAAAACAAAATAAAACAAATAAGAAAAACTAAAGACCAACTCCTCTGTCATGGGAGGAAACGAGTGCATTTTGTGTATGCACCAAGCCCTTTGAACCCCCCAGCAGCCCGGGTGGATGAGATAGACTCGTGAGGGTTTGTAGCGGCTATACCCACAAAAGCCAAAGAAAAAGAGAGAGGGAAAGTGAATAACAAAACCAAAGAAAACAAAGGAAAAGAAACAACAGCTTCGCTTCAAAGGATTTTGCAATCTCAATTAGGAAAACGTTATTAATCCTCCAAGAGGAACCATTATGATCATCTCACAAACACCTGTCTCAAGCAAAAGCTAATCTTTGAGATTTTCGATCCCCTACACCTCATGCCAAGAAAAACCCCATGTGCATAAGTGCTAGTGGGTTCTAACGGATTCCGATTGACCCCAAGGACTCACACCCGAGCTTAAAAACAAACAAAACGAGGAAAGAAAAGAGTTGCCCTTCCCCGCATTTGGTCGCCCTTGGCTTGGTGAGGGCCGCAGGTGATGCAAGGAGAGGCCCCACACTTTATCAACACTTACACTTTTTTTTTTCTTTTTGGGGTGGGTTGGTAATCCCAACAATTTTTTTTAAAGCTTAAAGGTTGAGGTTAGCTTTGCGGGAATTGCACGGCCGAAAATTTTGGGTCTACCCTCCCAACACAGTCTTTTCCATACACACCTCCATCGAAAATTCGACACAGGTGGAGCTTAAGGGGTATCAACGCCGTACCATTAATACCGGTCTCGTGTAGGTCGACTAACTTTATGGTGGTTTGATGTTGTTCAGATGACTCGCCCCACTTAATTCGGTTATTTAGCTTTGCTTTCTTTTTCTTTCTTTTTGCTTTTGCTTTTGCTTTTGACTTTGCTCTTGCTTTTGCTAAACAGGAAAAAAGAAAAAAAAACAAGCTCGGACACAAACCCCTACAATCTCCCGGTTTCAACCAGACGTGAAAGGAATTGGGGATCTCACTAGACACTCAATGAAGGAAATCTAAATAAGATGAATCATGAAAATCACCCAAGACAGGGTCGAAAATGCTCAGACCGGTTTCTTTTAAAGAAGATTAAGAACGACTTCTCAATTTCGACAACAAGATCCAAGAAACAAAGCAAAAACAAAGCGAAAACGAAAACGAAAGAAAACTTTTAAGGTTTTCACTCCCTTTTTTCTCCTTTTTCACACAAAATTTTTTCAAATTTTAGGCAAAAGCTAAGAAAACAAAAACAAAGAACTAGGTGATCTACCCTTGAAACAAATATCCCCCCCCCCACTTAAAACGCCACAATGTCCTCATTGTGGGAAGGTGACACATGAAAAAGGGTAGAGAACCTACAAAAAGCACAATAAAACACCTAGCAAGAAAGTGGTGGCGACCCGAGCCCACACGGCTCCAACAACAAGAAATACCCAACAAGCACAAACTAAGGGTTCGCCACCAAAAGAAAAATCAAGCATGCAACATGGATCATAGGATATTCAACTCAAAAAGAGAAGAGCGGAGAGATATTACCTCGAGTTCTTCAAAATAAATGATTACTCAATCCGCAGTCCGTGATAGCCAAGCAAAGGGTTAGGATTTTCAAGTAAAAACAATCAAAGCTCGTAAGATCCGCATGTAAGATTAGAAACATGAAAAAGAGACTAACTAAGAAAAACTAGAAATTAACTCAAAAGAATGAAATAAAAGTATGGGTTGCCTCCCATAAAGCGCTTGTTTAAGGTCCCGAGCTTGACCTAATTACTTACTTGATTCTCGAAAGGCGTGGTGTGCATGAAAGAAGCATGGTAAGCTTTCTCCACCAAATCTTCTTCCTTCTCCTCCCGCACATCCCAATAGAACTCACGAATAATTTGAGATAATCCTCCGGTGGTCTAGTCAACTCCGAAGGAATCAAAGGTAATGGCCTCCTCATCTTACTCCACCAATGTTTCTTCCTCCTTTTCCATCAATTCCTCTTCTTGCGCAAATATGGAGCATGCCTCTTTGAAGACATAGTAGGCCGGATAGAAAGAGAAGATAACCCCGGCTTGATGTTCGGTGATGTGCCGGGTCTCGGGCTCTTGGAAAGCCATCTCTCTCAATTTCGTATTTTCCATATATGTTTCACCCAAGGTAATCTCCCTCCTCAAAGGCACGGTGTTGAGGAAGTCACCATGGAAGGTGAAACTATCTCCATGAAGCTCGAAATGAATAGATTTAGGGTGACTTTCTCCACCCTAATCATCCGGTTCCACAATAAGTAAGCACGGCTCCTCTTGATGCTCATCCATAATACCAACCACTGCATTGACCTTAAAGCGTGACTCCTTGTGAGGGTTCCTTGTTGAAGGATCAAGATCAAAATCAATATGTTCTTTCCCCACATGAAGAGACAAACGACCTCTTTTCACATCTATAATTGCTCCCACAGTGGCCAAGAAAGGTCGACCAAGAATAATAGGGCTTCTCCAATCCTCATCCATCTCCAAAATAACGAAGTCACAAGGGATAAGGAAACTCCCCACTTGAATCGGGATGTCTTCTAATATTCCCAAGGGCTTCCTAACACTTCGGTCAGCAAGTTGCAAGCTAGTAGTTGTAGCGGTCAAGTCATCAAGGTCCAACTTCTAACAAATTGAGTGTGGCATGACACTCAAACTTGCCCCCAAATCGCATAATGCATTATCAATCCTCATATCACCAATTAAGCACGGTATGGAGAAACTACCCGGATCGGCAAGTTTCTCGGGAGTTTTGCCCCCCATAATGGCATTGCAACTGAGATGAACGGTCGATGACTCCTTGATTCTTCTTTTGTTTGTCAAGAGGTCATTAAGATGTTTCTTGAAAGAAGGGACCTCCGCCATGGCATCAAGAAAAGGAATATTGACTTGGAGCTTCTTCAACATATTAATAAATCACACAAACTTGGCCTCATTTTTATGTTGAATCAATCTCCCAGGAAAAGGTACTGGTGGTCTATATGAAATGGGTTTATCCAAAAGGTTTTCATGAATATCCTCCCTCAGGACTTCTTTCCCTTTCTCTCGTCTTTTCTCAATCTCTACCCTCTCTTCCAACTTCTCTTTTCTTTCATCCTGGACCTCATTAACCACAACATCATCCTCTTTCTCCTTAACTATGGCTCGCTCAACTCCTAAGTTCTCCTTTTCAGTACTATCCACCACAACTCCCTCATTCTCTCCCAAAGGTCTCTCCTCTTCATCATTCTCCCCCACTACCACAGGCTCTTCAATTTTTCTTCCACTCCCTAGGGTAATAGCTTCAACTTGCTCCCCTTGGATAGGTTAAGGTTGAATAGGTTGAGAAAAGTATACTTGTTGAGCAACTTGGGTCATTTGGGTTTCAAGGTCTCTAAGACGAGCCCCCTCACTTCTTGATTAGCTACAATTTGTTGCAACAACTTTTCAATCATAGAATCTTGGGATGGTTGAGAAAATTGAGATTGTGGGGTGGGTTGATGTGAGAACTCTTCTTGAAAATATGCATGATGGTCATAAGATTGAGAAACAGGGTTAAACACCGGGTTGACAAACGTGGTATAACTAGGATCATAATCCTCATAAGAATGGGAATAAAGTTGGTTGGAATAGATGGCATTCACATGTTCTACTTGACGACTCCATATATTGATGCTCAAGATGTGGACCAGAACACAATTCATAATTATGCAAATTAGGAATAGGAGTGGATGCAAAGGTTTGCATACCTCGGGCTAAGTTCAACTGTTGGAAACCTCATCATTCACCATCTTCTTTTGCAAATCAAGGACGGTGGCCATTAGAAGCTTAATAGTAGGGTTGTGTTCCAAAGAATGATCCCCATTTCCTGAATTTTGGCCGCCTCCCCAACTAGGAACATTCTGAGATAGCTCCTCAAGAAAAATGTTTGCTTCCTCCGTAGTCTTCTTTAAGAACATCCCTCCGGATGTACGATCAATAGACTCTTTGTAGGAATCACAAAGCCCATAATAAAAGTGTTGAAGTAGCATCCAATCCGGTAAATTGTGATGTGGACATTGGCGTTGAAGGCTTTTAAATCTCCCCCAAGCCTCAAAAAGATCTTCTCCGGGTCCTTACTTGAAATACATAATAACTTGCCAGAGTCGATAAGTTTCATCCGCTGGGAAAAATCGGTGCAGGAAATCTCTTCTAAGTACCTCCCATGAAGAATATGTGCCGGGAGGGCATGTTTGAAGCCATGTCTTCGCTTTCCCCATAAGAGTTAGAGGAAAGAACTTCAATTTCATAAATTCAGAAGATAAACCGAGAACTTGCACGAAACTAATCCGATCTTCAAATTTCTCGATGTGTGCAATAGGACTCTCGGATTTGTCTCCATAAAACTGATTGCTCGAGAAGACTTCAAGTAAGTACCGTTTGAATTCGAATATGACATCGGGTGGTAACGGTGGTAAAGTGATCGGTTTGCATCCCGTACCCAATGATGGAACGACATATGATAGAAGGGTACAGGGTGAACCAGCTTGGCCCTCCGCCATCAGAACTCGAAACCTCCTACAAGAAATGAAGAAGCATCAAATTCATTGGGAATTGGAACATACTAGTTTCTAGCATGAAAGCAATCTTAAACAACTCAAGACCAAGAAACTAAGCTAGGGGCGCTTGCTCCCCGGCAACGGCGCCATTTTGTGCAGCATGGTTTTTGTACCCCGGTTTTTATATCGTTCTTCTCGAGGAGCTAGGGGCCTTGGCTAAGAAACTTGGTCTAAGGTCGGGTTAAGATCACTAGGTAAGGCAATTGGGTTTGAAGGGGTCACAAAGCGAGAAACAAAGCTAAGGTCGGTCAAGGGAAGGAAATGGGCTACGGAGGCTTTTCGGGATGCAAACGGGGATGAGGAAATGGGTTTTGCAACAAGGGAGTAATAAGGAGAGAGAATCAAGTGGCAATTCTGTTAGAAAATACCCACCGAGCATCCTCTTTCGAGGATAGTCTGGATTAACTTTCCCAAAGTCCACCACGGACCCGAAGGGTTAATGAAACGAAATTTCCTAGTTAACCTCCTTCCACTTTCGTGGGTGAACATTAACTCTCCCGGCTCCAACCTTCCACACAAGTGTTGGATGTATTCAGGAGCTTTCGGACCCAAATACATCCCACTTGCGGGAAGCAAAGGAGTGGGAAATTGATTTCCCAACTAATTACTCACTAATATTGCTAACCCAAACCTAATCACCCATTCACACTCTTAATTACCCCTTAACCGATAGGGTTTCTAGGCACTAATCATGATAAAAACTAAGCTAACAACATCCAAACCAACCCTAAGCATGATTTCTAACATCAAACAACCATAAACAAGCAAAACAATTGAAATAGCAAGCAAAGCAATTAAGCAAAGAAGAAAGTAATTAGCAAAGTAATTAATAAAGAGTTAAGGGAAGAGAATACTTATCAAAATGCTGTAGATGAACAAAGGAAAGCAATAAAAAGATGATCCAACAATCTCTCAATTGTTTGAATCCCCAAATCTTCAACAACAACACAAAATCTCCAAAACCTTGGATTAATCTCTCTCTAATCTCTCTCTAAAATCCACTCATACAAGGCTGGAAAATAATAATGTCTAACACTAGGAGCTCTCCCCCCAAGAAATCGTCAAAGAGGAGTATATATACAAGGCAAAACAGTTGGACAAAACGCAATACTTCAAGCCTAAGAATAACCAAAAATGTATTAAAATTCATGAAATTAAACACGAAACTAGTCAAAAGCCTAAGAATTAAGGTGCTATTTAGACATAGAATTGGGTCTAAACAGTACATCAGTAGGTTCATCTCATAACTCACCATGACTTGGGAACCTTTGTTCAAGAAGTTGAAGAAGGGAAGTAAAATAGAATGGGATGATCAATGTCAAGTTGGTTTTGACAAAATCAAGGAGTATTTGCAGCATCCACCAGTCCTCATGCCTCTAGTACCAGATGAGCCTCTACTCCTTTATCTTACAGTGACCAGCTCCGCAATGGGGGCTATGCTGGCTTAAAAGGTAAAAGGGCAAGAGAGCGCCATCCACTACTTGAGCAAGAAATTTTTAGACTACGTAAGTCGACATGCTAATATAGAGAAGATGGCTCTTGCATTAGTATGGGCCACCAAGAAGCTGAGACATTATATGCTTTCACATACTGTATATGTCATAGCTGAGAATAATCCTATTAAATTCATCATGGAGTAACCTACTATCAGCAACCGCATCACTCGAAGGGTGGTCATGCTTTCCCAATTCAATCTTCAATACTTACCTCAGAAATCCATTAATGGACGGGTTGTTTCAGATTTCTTGGCAGCTTCACCATCACAGGAACCTCCAAGGACTCACTTGGATTTGCCAGACAAAGATATCTTTCTCACTGATGAGACTACATGCGAAGTGTATTTCGATGGGGCGTCCGATCAAATGGGTTGTGGAGTAGGAGTTCTATTGATTTCTCCAGAAGGGGCACATGTCCCAGTATCGGTGAAGCTGAACTTTGATGGTACTAACAATGCTGCAGAATACGAAGCATGCATAAGGGGTTTACAAGCTGCTTTGACTTTAGGTATACGCCATATAAAGGTCTTTGGTGATTCTAGCCCCATCATCAATTAGGCTAAGAATGTATGGATGGATGGAAATGAATACCTCATGGCATACTAGTAGAAGCTCTTGGGACTTGCTGACCAGTTTGGGAAAATTAGTTTCCACTACCTTTCTAGAGATCATAATGAGTTGGCTGATGCACTAGCCAAACTATCGTCAATGATATCAATCCCAACAGGCACGCTCCAGCTACCTATGGTAGTAGAGCGGCAGTATGAACCAGCATATGTTTGCGCTATCGAGTCACGAGAAGTAGATACTGAAGCATGGTTCCACGACATATGCAATTTTCTCCAAGAAAGAGAATATCCGGCTGAGTTGGATGCCCGAGGACAACGAGCAATCAGGTCCTTAGCAGCACAATACTGCTTGATCCAAGATCGTTTGTACAAAAAGTCAGCTACAGTCATCAATTTGTTGTGTATAGATGCTGAAAGTGCAAAAGAGGTCATTACCACTGTGCAAAGAGGAGAGTGTTGACCTCACATGAATGGACGCATGCTAGTAAAGAAGTTTCAGAGGGCTGGTTACTATTGGTCAACCATGGAAGCCGATTGCTTGGAGCTCGTTCGAAGGTGTCATAAATGCCAGGAATATACCAATTTGCAGCATCAACCTCCATCATATCTGACCACTTTGACATCTCCGTGGCTATTCTCAGTATGGGGAATTGACATCATTGGCAAGATACACCCAATAGGGACGGAAGGTTACGAATACATCTTGGTTGCCATTGATTACTTTACTAAGTGGGTAGAGGCAGCCTCCTATGCTAAACTCACATCCAAGCAAGTGGCTAAATTCATCCTTCAGAACATCATATGTCGATATGGGAGTACCCCATGAAATAATTAGTGACAATGGAAGCCATTTTTGGAAGGAGGTAGAGACATTGCTCGCCACCTATCATATTCAACATCATCGATCCTCACCCTACAGACCTCAAGCTAATGGAGCTGTAGAAGCAGCCAATAAAATAGTAGCAGAAATTGTTAAGAAAATGGTAGTTACTTACAAGGATTGGCCTAACAAATTGCCATTTGCCTTATGGGGATACCGTACCTCTATACGAACTGCTACAGGTGTAATACCATACTTATTAGTGTATGGGATGGAAGCAGTCTTGCCAATTGAGTTAGCAATCTCTTCATTATGAATAGTAGCTGAAAGTCAATTGCCAGAAGCGAAATGAGCTCGAGAAAGATTCGAGGAGTTGATGTTGATGGATGAAAGGCGATTGAGGGCGTTACATAACATGCATGTGTATCAAAGTAGGATAACCTGTGCTTTTAACAAGAAAGTAAAAATTCGTTCATTTCAACAGGAGATTTAGTGCTTAAGGAAATGAGTGCACCTATACAAGATCGAAGGGGAAATTTTTCCTGGAGGAGCAGCTCGTTTAGCCAATAAGGATGGAGATGATATGATCCAACCAACAAACTTGGATCAACTCAAGCGATATTACACTTAAGATAAAAAAGCAACTGGAAAAGTAACTTTCAGACACTTGGTTTATATTTAATAAGTGCTCATAAAAGAGGGAGAAATTAAAATTTGCAAAGCCATTATTGATAATAATTCTTCATTTTATTGATAATGCAAGTACACTGCTTATAGAAGAAAATTCAAAAGACAACATTAAATAAAAGATTATTTTGGCAAAGCAGCTTTATTTTCTTCCTTCTTCTTATCCATCTTTTAATCTTTCTTCACTTTTTCTACTTCGCCAGTACTCTCGTGGTCAGTCTCCATGTCTCTAGGTTCCTTTGGGCCACCTTCTTTGCCTTTGTGTTTATAGATTCGCCTACTTGATTTTCGTGTCTCGGTCCTAGGGCTGAGGCGGTCTTTTGCCAAGACCTTAGTTCCTAACCGAGCCATTGCTGATGTAGAGGGCCGAGTCTCTCCTTCACAGACAATGTAACTTGTTCTCTTCTTGCCTTCCCGGCACGGCGGGATTCTACAATTGTAAATAGCCATCCATGATAGTTAGCATCGGCATAATGGGACACTTGTGTCTTTGGAGGGGCACGAATAGTTGGCCTCTTCTCCCAGTGCTTCAGCCAGGATTCTATTACTGACTAACGAAGCTTCAAACGCTCAGCAACTCAGGAATAATCTGCTTCCAGCCCATCTGTCTTCGCACCCGCTCAGGGAAGTAGTATGTCATGTGTGTGAGACTGGCAATGCAAACATAAGCATTGCGTGAATCACGGGTCATGAATTTAGGGATATGCCACCACTCGATAAACAATTTGATGTCACGAGGCCCTTTTAGGAAGGCGATCCATTCCATCACTAAATGAAGATAAGTATATCTCCTCTTTCTTTTACAGTAGCTCGCCAGTGCGGAAGGTGTTCGAGGTTCCTCGATAAAATTTAAGTGTTCCATCAGCCATATCTATTCAACAAAGTTAGTAAGGGTCAATATTGCATGACAATTATTCCCACACTAACGAAAAAAAAAAAATTTAAAAGACAGGTGGCTTTTACAGTCAGTAGAGGGATTTTGTTTTACAAAAGAAAATAAAGGAAAACAAGAAAGGAATAATGGTGTACCTGATGCAATAAGGGACTTCCGCGAAACTCATGTTCGGGATTAGGATCATCCAAGTCTAACATCAACGGTGGGTTGTAACCTCGAGCCATGTCTTCCACAATTTGTGTTAAGTTCGCTGAACGGTTCATTGACCACCATGGTGAAAAGAGAATTCTCCAAGGAGGCATAATACGAGAGCTCGCACTCGTATTACCGGACCATATTCAAAGTTTCAGGAGAAGGAAGGCACAAAAGTTCCTTACAGCGCTTGGAAACATCTAGGGAAGTTGGAGGCAACGTTGGCGGTGCATAGCGATTAGTTCCAAGAATGGAAGACCATTTCTTCGGTAGTGGGCATAACTCCTTCATGCTAAAGCGGAAGACATGCATCCCCGCGTCCCAGAAGGTCTCCGCCACTCGTAGAAAATCTGGATTCAGCCTTACTTGTCGAAGGCTTAGCAAGATGGTTATTTGATATCTTCCAAGCTCTTTCTTCTCTTCCTTGGACAATGTGCTCATCTAAGTGGAAAACTTCTTCTCGAACGCCATGGAAATTTTAGAGGTTTTGATGTGTTTTTTGTGAAGCTATCAAGCTACGATAATGGGTGAAGGTCACATACATAAGAAAGGGTATTTATATACCTTCACACAAGACCAAAATGGAGCAATATCGTTAGAAAACATTATATTGCCGTTGTCCCTCAATCCCATGATTTAAGCCCATCACCAACGGCTATCAAAAAAAAAAAAAAGAAAAAGAAATACTAGCAAAGGCCGCATGACCTTTGCTATTTTCAGGCAGCACGCGTGCTCAACTCGGCCACCCTTCCCTCTTTTTATTAAATAAAGGCCGCCTGACCTTTGTCGCGGCCCAGGCCCAGTTCAAATTCATAAAGGCCGCGTAGTCTTTGCAAATAAGATGGGCCATTTTCTCTGGTGAATTAAACGGCCCAATTATGTGTCTCTTATGTCTCGGGTTTTGTTGTTGACCCAATGACGTTTGTTAAGAAATTTTTTGCTCGAGTTTACTCCGACACTTAAGTTTTTATGTTTTCTTTTATTTTATGTTCTTTTTGGGGAAGTGGGATTAATGCGGGATTAATCCCATTATGTAGAAAATCGCGTTCGGAAATGCATTAATAAAATATAAAGAGTTGTGCATACATTAAGTCTTTCATAAAAATAAATAAATAAAAGACATTAGAATAAAATAGAGTTTGGATTGCATAAGCATGATCACCACAGAGAGCCCGAATCGTCGCTGCCCACAGCTCGGTCGTCACCAACATTTGAAGTTCCGGCGTTAGAGGCGCCCGCACTGCCAAAGTATGTATCCCATGAGTAATAATCGAGACTCGGTATAGGGTTAAAGCTCGAGGATGCAGGGACAGAAGTAGACTCTCTCAAAGGCGAAGATCTAAAACATTCCTGTGAAGCAACCAACCAAGAGTGTTCTGAGACATACCAACCAAAGGACGGGGTCGGCCAAGCAGATTCTGTCACACGACCAGGGGCTGGCCAACCAGAGGAAGTTGATCCTCCTAGCCAAGAATGCTGAGGTACAAACCACTCTTGCGGGCCTGTGGGCCATGAAGAACCCATCTTAGGAGCAGGAATAGGCCATCCCGCGGAGTAAGAACCAGAGCCAAAGGAGGACGCAGCGTGAGGTAGCATCATTCGTTAGGATTTGGGCACCAAGATACCCAACAGATGCACCTGAATTACGATCCCTCGCCACTATTTCTCGACCACGATGAGTAGAACGTACTGAAGCAGGAGTGCGGCGAGAATATGAGGGCCGATAAGTGATGCTAAACTCTAAAGTATCCTCCACCCAATATGAAGGAGATTGGGTGTCACCACCATATCCGACACTATGATACAATCCTCCTTGATTGAAAGGGATCCTCCAAAGACATCTGAGCCATGTCCTCTTCCATACCTGGAGGACGTTGACCTCTGCTGCCGGACCTACTGCGACGAGATCCGATGAACTCTGGCCTTCAACCAGAATGCTTTTACCACAACCCTCTAGTACAGCTGCTAAGGGAGGACGCGAAGACCCACCAACCTCTTCACGAGATCGGCCTCGAGAAGAATACTCTCTTACCGAAGAGTGACATGGGGGCTCTAAGCAAGGAAGAACCACATTTGAGCGTTGCGGTGGTTCTCTAGGGATAGACTCTGCATCGGCCTCCATATCTGCGCCCCTAGCTACATTGCCCTGATATCTACCAGAGCCAGTGAACACCTGATTGATGTGTTTCTTCATTGTGCTCCACTCCTTAACATTGTGTCGAATGGTTAGCCACCTTGGCTGAAAGAAGGCAAAACCAAGTCTATTCACAAAGAAGGTGAAGAATGGCAAGAAAGCATTATAGAGCGGAGGTTACCGGTTTCTGCTCAAACTCCTGTAATACGGAGCACTCGCTACTATGCTCCACGTCTAAAAAAACCACCGTTGTTCTCCTCTCCAGTTGGAACCTCCACTTCAGCGGCCCTGGTATAAGGCCCAAGCTGCAGTCTTGGCGATTAGAATCAACGAACAAAAAAAAGGGGGGGTGATAAGAGAGACGAGGAAAAAATGCATACCACTCTAGAGGTTAAGCGACTGAGGTAGCGATCAAATTCCTCGTCAAATTGATCTTGCGGAACATCCTTGATGAAGTCCTGGAAGTCCTGACCCTGGACCATCTCCCTTAGTATACTCGAGTTAATACGCCACTGCTCAAACATACTCTCTGGAGGATCTAAGGGGATGAGACCAGGATAGTGCCCCAAGATCTGCCATGAGGCTCTTTCTCCCAAGTACCACACGTAACCTGATGGCCCCTTGATCAAGAGGCGAAGACGAGTGTCATGTTCAACCAAATGCACATTGAAACGGACCCATGGACGCCAATTCACTTGAGTCTGCAAAAGTAAAAGGAATTAAGGTGATAGTGCAGAGGGAAATAAAAATAAAAGTGTCGGGTATAAAGGAATACCAGAGTAAGATTATCCAATGCACGCTGAATGAGATCGAGGCTTTTGGGTCTATACTTCTTTCCACGGATACCATCGATACTCCAACGCGCCGCGGTTGGTATCGTCCTATCCATTTTCGTTTGGACACTCAAGGAAAAGATGTATTCATAGGCCCATGACTGCATAAACATAATGTTAAGGAAAGAAGAAAAGAGGATCGACATCAAAAGTGAGAAGAGTCTTGAGTAGGTACCTCAAGCACCTTCCACAGGGAAGGGCCATACTGGAAGCGAGTTTGAGCCCCACGAAGAAAGATAGGCTCCTCGTTCTATGAGATTCTCACCCCGCGGTGAAGCCCAGGAATGAAGTTTGCATAAGCCGCCTTGCCCCAGTTCAAATTCCGAATGTTGAAATTCAAAAGATTTCTGGACCATGACAAGACTATGTTGTCCCCACGGTTGGCAAAGAGGGTGGCAGAAAGGATATACGCCAAGAAAATGAAGCGACGTTGCTCGTCAGGAAAACTTTGAAAGTTAGCTTCTCGAATGGTCATTTCAAAATGAGTATAGGAGAGGTTGGACAGGCCCTGTCTCTGACGTTGGCGTGCCGTCACTGGACTCAGCATATTCAAGACTGCCGAAGGAATATCCACATTAAACACCCACCCCAAGGAAGACTAGTAATCATGACAAAATCTTTAGGTGTGACAGTCATCTCACCTACAGGCTGATGGAGAGTATTGGTAGTGTCCCAAAATCTCTCGGTAATTGCCCAACCTATGAGGCGAAAGGTTCGGCAGTTCTTGGCCTTTAAACATTTCCAAAACGATATAAAACCCGCCACGGTCAAAGTATCACACACAAAGTCCCCATGGATCGATTCTGTAACTCTCAGGGGGTCTTTCAAGTTACCGCAAGTTTTCATGTTATCCTCGTAGAAACGACAAATAAAATTCTGAATGCTACTTAAAGTGGGGGCTCGTTTAGCTTTTTGACCTGAACATAGTCTGTTGGACCCTAGCAGGACCCATCATGCATCTAAACACTAGGCTTTCTGCCATGGCCCACACGCTACCCACGGCCCAGCAAGAAAATCACAAAGGCCGCTTAACCTTTGCTCAATAGATGGATCATTCTCGGCCCAGAACACGCCAGAAGCCCACAAAAAATAACTAAAGGCTGCATAGCCTTTAACTTTTTTAGGCGGGCAGCTGCGCCGATTTGGGCCGAAGATTAGGAGTGGGCTGTAGAGTGTATTGGCCAAGTTTCGTCGTCTGGATCAGTTTGTGGGGTACAAGCCGGTTTTCGGTCGGGTTTGCATAAATAAAAGGATTGTTCAATATCCTAAGCCACAAATATGCAAGCATGCTTAAAATAATTAAAAATCGACAAGACATGGAAAACAACAATTCATGCTTGCACATTTTCATAGTTAAAAGTTCAAAGGTCACCTTGCCGTGAGAACGATAATACCAAGCGTGGTTGCAGGGACGAACAGTGAGATTAGAAGGCGCAACTTCTACACCGGGTACAAAGTTACACCGACAAGATCTTTCATGAGGCTAGGTCGCCGCATGAGGAAGAGGAGGATTTCTTTGGCTCCGAGGTTGCATCTTTTACCGAACTCTTTCTTCAAAAGGAGAAAATTTCTTTGAGACAGAATAGGAGAAGCTATAGAAGAAGCAATAAAGAATGAGTGAATGAAATGAGTGAAAAATGCATTGAATTTATAGAAAAGCTTGACGAATGTAGACCGTTCGTTTCTAGGACCCATCTCGAGATTCCAAATGCATTTCATTGGTTGAAAATTCAATGGTCATCATCTTGCCACCAAAAGAACAGACAAGGCGACGTGGACCATCCTCGTCCACATATGGGTTGGGCCTCACCTTGATACCATTCACGAGGAAGAAAAAAAAACAAAAGCCGCATAGCTTTTGCAGCAGCATGGCCCAAGTTCACGGCCCAAGCTTCCTCATCATCCCAAATAAAAACAATAAAAGTCGCGTAGCCTTTGTGGCATCCATGGCCTGAATGTATAGCCTTTGTGGCATCCATGGCCCGAATGTGCGGCCCAAGCTTGTTACGTCCATCAGACCACTCGACCCTCACAGTCCAAAGCTGTCACTCCAAAAGCTCGCTGTCCAAGCATTTCTGAGGCTCATAATCCTCCCTGGTAAAAATCTAAACCCATAATCCTTCTTGCATTTCAAAAAAAAAAAAACTAACATTTTGTTTTCTTTTCATTTTCAGGTCGCCACATAAAAGAGCACCGACATCATTCACCTTCCGGTCGCCACATAGAGCACCAACATCATCCATCTTCCGGTCGCCACATAAAAGAGCGACGACATCATCCATCTTCTAGTCGCCACATAAACGAGAACCGACATCATCCATCTTCCGGCCGCCACATAAAAGAGCACTAACATCATCCACCTTCCAGTTGCCACATAAAAGAGCACCGACAGCATCCATCTTCTGGTTGGCACATAAAAGAGCACCGACAGTATCATCTTCTGGTCGCCACATAAAAGAGCACCGACAGCATCCACCTTCCGGTCGCCAGATAAAAGAGTACCGACAACATCCATCTCCTGGTCACAGACATCAAGCAGTCAGCATCTCATACTACTTTGACCTTCGTCCTAATCGGACTTGATCAAAGTGGGGGCTCTCTGTAGACACCGAAATTTGCACTGACAAAATTCCGACTCGTCAAAACTCAGCAAGTCATTTGGGCTGAACACCAAAATGGGTCATTGGGCCCACGGAGTCAACAAAGTGGGCCCAACAGATCAGAGCAACCCGCTCGGAAATAATAAAGGCTGCATGACCCTTATCATTCACGGCTTGCCCCAAAATGCAAAATCGGCCTAGAAAAAATTCATATAAGCCGCATAACGTTTACGTTCAGTAGCGGCCCGCCTTCGCCAGCCACGTCACTAATTCGTGCCTTTAATTCTCATAGGCCGCATGACCTTTGAGAATTTCTCTGATTTTTGGCCACAGTTTTCCCCCATGCAATCCCATAATATTAGCCCACGTGATTGACTTTTTCTTGACCAAAATATTGCTAAAAGCCATCTAGCCTTTAAGCTTGCATGAAAGGTCCCACATTTTCCCTCCAAATCCGATCCCTCACCTCTCCACCTATAAATACCTCAGCATTTTCACTCATTCATCATCAACTATTATCTTCACTCCACCTAAACTCTCTCAAAAATTCTCTCCATTCTCCCTCTCTAGTTCTCTAAATATCACTATCATTATCTCCATATTATCATACCACTCTCCTAACCATTCTCATATACATCCTTCCATCCAAGCTCCAAACCGAGGTCAAGTTAAGGGATCAACTTTCATCTCATCCATCCCCTTTAAGCAATGTTTGCTTTTCATTATTATTGTATTTAAGTATGTAATTTGTTCCTTAATTCCTTTATTGGTACCGTTTTTTTGTAAAAGAAAACCACATTGTTTTTATATTGCATGTTCAAGAATATAATTTCGGAAAGTAATTAAACTTCTCCCCGCTCTCTTTCATTTCAAGTTCCATTTAGTAGAGTCTGTTTTCTAACAGGCGAATTCGAGAATTCTTTTAATTCTCAAATTCGTAACCTTACCCCCGAGCTTAGAATTCAGGTTCGTAGACTAGAGTTATTTTTATCATTTTATGGTTTGTCGGTTTCCTTAAATCCATTTAATTATTAATACATGTTATTATTAAAAAATATTTGCCAATGGTTTTACATTATATTTCATAAATTAAGGAATCAGCCAAGACAAAAGGGCCTGGAAAATAATAAAGGTCACCTAACCTTTATCATTTTCTGCCTGTTTTCTCTTGGGCCGAGGGCAGACGGGCCCCTGCCAAGAATTGTTAAAGGCTAAGCGGCCTTTAACTATTTTAGGTGGGCCTCATCTTTCCTCTCTGGCCCATGATTTATGGATAATTAAATGTGAACCATTAGTAAAATAATTTTTGTGTAATTTCGAGTATTTTTGTAATATAAATAGGTTTGTAAATAAATAAAGTTTCATCAGCCCGAAAACGAATTTCATAAAATAAAACTATCCTTATTTAAGGATTAAGCAACCTTAGTCGGCTCTCGATTACCTAAGTAGCGCATCACAGGAAAGAGTGTCACTCTTTTCCCGGGGTCCTACAGGGGTTGAAAGTATATTCCAGACAATGTATATATTGTTTATATGTTTTAATTCTTTCTTTTAGTTAGCTTCTTTTCATTTGTCTAATCTTGCATGCTAGAACTAATGCATCTAAGTAGTTTTGTTTGGTTATCCTAACCTTATGCATGGTTCTTTTGGATCCTGGATCGAGCGTTTTTGAGTGAATATTTCAAGGTAACCTCTTTCTGCTTCCTCTTTCAATGTATATATTAGTCTAAGTTGCATGCTTCATTTTATTTCTTTCAGTGGTGCGCCCCTAAGTATGTGAGTGTAGAATATTCTTGATGATGGAGCCGTGTGGGCTCAAGTCACCACCTTTTCTGTGCTAGGCGTTGTTTTGCATGCTTATCTCTTTTTTCTACCCTTCATGAGATACCCTAACCCTTAATGAGGACATTGTGGCGCTTTAAGTGTGGGGGGAGCGAGGGGGAGGGGGGAGTTATTTGTGTTTGGGGGTAGCTCACCTAGCACTTTGATTTTCTTTCTTAGGTTTTCGTTAAAAGTTGATAATTGAAGGAAAATTTTCATTCCATAGTTTAGGTTATAGTTAGAAGGATTAACCCTTAGATTAGTTCTTAGATTTAGGTTTACTTCTTGTAACTAGATTAGGGTTTATGTTTTGTAATTGAATATTTCGTTCTTGTTCCTCCTACTTTGAAGCTTTCAATCTATTTCCGATTTTTGGTAAGTTTTCTACTTCCCTTTTACTTTCAACACTCAATTAGTATTCTTGCTTATTTAATTAGCTTGCTTATGCTTAGTGCTTAGATTTCCATGCGATGGGTGAAGGATGCCGGGGGCCGTAGGCTATGAATCCTTTCAACCATCGCTCTTGGAACTCTAGGGTGGTTTAATCGATTCTGGTTCCTTGCTCTGGCGAGAGGGAATTGGAGTAGATTACTTAGGATTTGTTTTTATACTACCAAAGCCTTTCATGCACGGGAGTGATGATAGACTTTAGAAAGTACAACATCGGTTCATCGCCCAGGTTGGGGGAATTGATGATAGCTCATGCATAGGAAGTAAACGTCGGCTTTACGACCTGGTGGGGGAAGTCGATGCTAGCTCGGTATGCACACAATCCTTACACTTGATTATCGAACATAATATCCCCTAAAACACAGTTTCTGTGCTTAGTCTTTCGTTAAGTTGGCCCGGTATTACCCTCGAGCCCTTACCTTTCTATTATGTCTTTCCTTTATTACCTTAGAATAATAGTTAAATGACCAAAACCATCGACTCCCACACCTAGTTGGTGAGTGCTCTCATGAGATTCTTAGGTTGGAACCCCGACTCCTCGAACCAATATGACCATGCTCCTAAGCCCTTGGTTCACGTTAAACAGTTATTAGGGCCCCTAATGGAGGATTAAGTCTGGATTAGCGGGATTAGGGTGATTAGTGCGATAATTAGTGTTCCGACCTAGATTCCCATGTGACGGTTGAAGGATAGCGGGTATCGGGAGGTTATGGATCCTTTCAACCATTGACTTAGAACTCTGGGGTGGTTTAATTAATTCCAGTTCCTAACTCTGGCGATATGGAATTGGAATTGATTCCTTAGGATTGGTTTTTATACTACTGTAGGTACCCGAAAAATTCCCGTTCGAGGAAATTGTTTCGGATGCGCTACTTAATTGATCGGGAGCCGACTAAGGTTGCTTAATCCTTAAATAAGGATATTTTTATTTTCTAAATTCATTTTCGGGGTTATGAAACTTTATTTATTTACAAATCTATTTTTTATTATTAAATACTCAAAAATTCACCGAAACATTTTAATAATGACTCGATACCGGCCCAAACATCAGATCCAGGCCCAAACATCAGGAAGAAAAACGGGCCGCCAGAAATTGTCCCTGGACTGGGCCGTGTATTTTCTCGGCCCAGAGAAATTTGGGTAGAAGTCGATAAAACCCGCAGGGGTTTTATCAATTTCCGGCCCATTTTCTCGGGTTTAGCCTTGGATTGGTGGGAGGAATGTATTAAATCATTTTTAATTATTTTGGTGCAAATTAGTGTATTTTAAATAATTAAACGGGTTGTAAAAAGAATTAAAGAGTTGTCAGCCGATTTAAGGAAATCGACAAACCACAAAATCAAATAAATAACTCCGGTCTACAAAACCCGATTTCTAAGTTCGGGGGTAAGGTTACGGATTCGAGAATTATAAGAACTCTCGAATCCGCCTATTTAGAAAACAGACTCTACTAAAATCGAACTTTGAAATGAAAAAAGCGGGGAGAAGTTTAATATATTTCACAAAATTATATTCCGAACATGCAAATGTAGAAAAAAAACGAAATGTTTTACAAAATAATGTACATGTAAAGCGATAAACGAATACAATTACATGATTGAAACAAAAGGTGCTCAAACCTCACTTAAAATGTTGGTATGGCGATGGATGGACCGAACTTCTCTTGACAAATCCTTGAAGAGACACTTGAATGAAGTGGAGATTTAGGTATGGTAGGATAGGACTTGGATATGAGAATTTATGGATGAAGTGAATGGATAATGATAGTGGATGAATGATTAGAGAAAAGGGTTTAAGAAAGTATGGACATAGGTATGAGAGGATTTTGAGAGAGTTTTGGTAGTATGGATGATGATAGTTGGTTGTAGTGAGTGAAAATGGAGGGGGTATTTATAGGTGGAAGATGGGTGTTTTGGAGGGAAATGGAGGGAGACACATCCCAAAGATCAAGCCCTTTCACCATGGAAAAAATAAAACCCTTGCGGGTTTTGATTACAGTCAAGCAAGGTCAAACACGTGGGGCTTTTTTCATGGGATTGCATGGGGTGATTATGGCGCCAAAATCAGAAAAAAAATTAAAACCCCGGTGGGTTATAATAATGCATGGCACGGATCGATGATGTGGCGTTCGTTGGCGGGTCGCTGTTTTAAATCAAAACCCCTGCGGGTTTTGTCAAAAATCTAGGCTGGAGGCATGTCTTGGGCCAGCTTTCTGGGCCTGGGAATTAATAAAACCCGCTAGGCTTTTAAAATTGGCTAACTACAACTTCGAACGGCCATAACTCTTTCATCCGAACTCTGATTGAGGCAATTCAAAAGGCGTTGGAAAACTTATGATGTGTACTTTACTCATATCAAAAGAATTAGGACCAACAAGACTTGTGGAAAAATGAGATTCAAAATGGTGGGCATATATATGTTGAAAGGGTGGAAAATGAAGGCTTTATGTGGTGGGTTGGCCCGACAGCTTTTGATTGAGGAAGGCCCATTGGATTGTCTTTCATGCTAGCCTCTTTTCTTGTTATGCTTGATTTGTACACTTGTCCCGGTACAAAATCCGGTGATTACAACTACTAAGGTCTATCATGCACGAGAATGATGATGGACTTTGGAAAGTACAACATTGATTCATCACCCTGGCCAGGGGGGATCGATACTAGCTCATGCATAGGAAGCGAATATCAACTTTATGCCTTAGCGGGGGAATCCTTGCTAGGTTGGCATGCAGACAATCCTTGCACTTGATTATCGAACATGAATCTCCCCTAAAGCCACTGTTTCCGTGCTTCGTTTTTCCTTAGGTTAGCCTAGTATTACCCGCGAGCCCTTATTTTCCTAATTTGAGTAGAAATCGATAATTTAATCTCTGCAAAATCAATCCTGTAGGATCTCTCGAGAGTAGAAAACTAAACTAGATCACTAGGGCCCCAATTCTTTGGACATATACGACCATTGTCTTACCTAGTTAAAAAAACGTTAAACACTTTTGCCACTCGACCCCAAATCAAAAGCACAACAAGATAGAATCTAGCAAACACTCGTAGGAGACTCTAACAGCAAGAAATGGTCAAAGCACCACCACCACCACCACCACCACCACCATAAATTCTGCTATCATACGCTTCACATTGAGCAGTCGTAGTTCCATAGCTTGAAGTTTGAGAAGCCATTGGAACACATCTGCAATTTCCTTGAACGGTGCGGGATGATAAAGATGAACAGCATCACCGACGAGTATCTACAGATGAGATTCTTCCCCTTTTCTTTGGCGCGGAAGGCCAAGGCATGGTTGGAAAACTGTCCAAGGAATTCCTTCACTACATGGGAATCCCTCAGCACAACCTTTCTGGAGAGGTTCTTCCCACTTCAAGAAACTGTTAGGCTCCGCACTCTCCTAATGAACTTTACTTAGGAGCCTAGAGAGGCACTATACGAGGCCTAGGAGCATTACAAGAGCCTCCAACATGCATGTCCTCATCATGACTTGCTACCCTATCTCCTGACCCACACTTTCTACAATGGGATCAATCGAGCGACGAGGAAGATGATCGATAATGCGTCAAGCGGCCAATTCCTCAACAAGACGACCGAGGAAGCTAATGCGTTATTGGCACAGATGGTCGAGAATGCCTGTTATAAGGGAAGTGACTGTAGGGATGCATAAGAGTCATTAGGAGGGGAGAACATTAAGTATATCCTCAAAGCCATTGATCGTCTATCTCAAGGCATGGCTGAATTCAAGACTTCACATCAACTGAAATCTATCATAGAGGTGAAAATCTCACCTACATCGACTGCTCCTACGACCCTGGGTTGCAAAATTTATGGTAGAGCACATCCATCATTTATGTGCCAGTAAGAGACAATGGTGAACGAACAGGCGAACGCCTTGTATCACAACAACCTATTGTACGCCACCCATTATCCAGTCCACCCCCAGGGCAATCCAGCTTACAATCAACCAGGATTCTAGTACTAGGATCAGAGGAGGCCATAGAACCGGAAACGTGGCTCGAGTCAGCAAGCACCGCCATAGTAAGCTCCTATTGCACAGTAGCCACCTTTCATGCAACATGTTCCACAACCACCGTCCAAGCAAATTACTTATGACTTGAATTTCGTCAGGCATATCTGAAGAGTTAGGAGGTCTTCAACGCCTCTCAGCTCAAGTACAACGAGCAACAGGTTCAACGGAATGAACAGCTACTGCGCTAGAATGAAAAGCTACAGACTAACCAGGAGCTCCTAGAAACTCAAGTAGCGCATCTTGCCTAACAATTCGCACAGCTTCAGGAAACTTCTTCGAAGGGGTTGTCGAGCCAGCCACAACCCAATCCGAGGGGAGAGCTCAATGCCATCATACTGCGAAGTGGCACCGAGTTAGCTGAGTCGGGTCGTCCAATGAAGCAAATCATGAGGGTTGAGGTGAGTTTGGAGGAAACCACTACTGTGATGGTTGAGGAGAGAGCATCCAAGAGTAGATAGTTGAGAGAGTTGTGACTGAGAAGGATCGGCAGAAGAAGAGGATGAGCAATACCGCAATTAGGGAGCCGGCTACAGAGCAAGGTCGTGTTTATAGGTTGCCTCTTCCATTTCCCTCGAGGCAGGCTAAAGCGAAAGATGAATCTAACGTCGCTCGATTTCTGGAGGTGTTGAGGAACTCCACATCAACATCCTATTTATTAATGCAATCAGTGACATACCCAGCTACAAGAAGTTTCTCAAGGACCTCCTCACTAACAAGAGGAAGGTCAACGATCACACAACTATCCCCATGACAGCGGAGTGCAACGCTATTATTGAGAATAAACTGCTGAGGAAGATGAGCGATCCTGGGAGCTTCTCCATCCCATGCTCTATCGGTGATTTGGAGATTTCAGTCGCACTCTATGTGACCTAGGGGCGAGTGTGAGTGTTATGCCCTACTTGATGTGCAAGAGGCTCAATCTGGATGACCTCACCCCTACCTCCATTACTCTGCAGCTAGTAGACCGTTCTATTCGATGCCCCGTGGGAATCATGGAGGACGTCCTGATGCAAGTCGGGAAGTTCTATATAACTTGTGACTTTGTTGTGCTCGATATGGAGGTAGATGCACGGATCCCAATCATCCTAGGGAGACCATATTTGGCTACTGCTGGAGTCGTGATCAATACGCGGTTTTGATCATTGATCTTCAACATCAGGGAGGAGAAGCTAGATTTCAGTTTGGGGAGGTCCATGGTTGCGTCGAACAGAGATCTTCCATGTTACTTCATCGATGTTGTATGAGAGTGGCAAGCTGAACACGTCAAGGAGATTCACCGACATCGAGAGCTCGGCGAGGTAAGTGTTTCTGAATCTGACATTCTCATTGATCCCTTTGATAAATCTATAGAAAATGAGAATGATGAAGCCAGGTGCGATAATACGTTTGATTGTTTTACTCTCATCTTGAAGTTACTAACGTGTTTTTCTGGATGCATGAAAGTACGGTCACATGTTCGTAAACATAGGAAGTTTTCAAGTAGTAAGAGGAAGTCTTGAGAAGAAATAAAGGCTGTAAAGAAGAACTTCTGGGAAGAAACACAAGTGTTAAGTAAGAATCCAGCAAAGTTGAAGAGGAAAGATAAAGGACGTGATAGCAAGAGCAAGGGAGGCGTCCATCACGTTGATCTTGATGCAGATTGAGAATGGTGAGCATGGTCAGGCTCGAGAATGCCTGTTATTGAGGCAATGCTTGTATCAATTTTTCCCTTCTTTTTTTTCCTTTGATGTATTAGTTCTAGGTGTGAAAGAAAAACGAACAGAAAAAACGAAAAGAAAAAAAAATAGAAAAAGGAAAAAAAACAGAGAGTGAAAGAAGAAGGTGAAAAGTGAGGAGTGCTACAGAGGAGAAGTCCAAGAAAGGAAGAGAAATATCAAATAAGTGCAAGTCAGAATGAGTGAGACTTAGAATATATTTTGATTTCAGGTGCCCAAGGAGAAGAGAAGGCCATAACAGGTCTCATGGCCGTGACCTGGCTGGTCACGCCCGTGAGGCCTGACAGTCCTCAAAAGCAGCTAGGAAGAAGCAGCCTCACGGCCGTGATCCCCAGGACCACGCCTGTGAGGCCATCAGCAGACCCTGCCCAGAAAGGCCCTCACAGCCGTGAACCCTAGGGTCACACCTGTGAGGTCTATATGGTAGCAACCCAAGACTGAAGACGGGAGGCAGGTCACGCCCGTGACCCTCATTCGGTAAATTTCAAGATTCAGACACCTTACGGCCGTGACCCCTAGGGTCACGCCCGTGAGGTCTTGTAGAGTGGTTTTGTTAGAACCGGTTTTTATCGTTCTTCTCAGGGAGCGAGGGGCCTTGGTCATAGAATCCTAGGTCTATGGTCGGTTCGAGATCGCTAGGGTAAGATAATTGGTTGAAAAGGATACAACGCAGGAAAGAAAACTAAGATCGGCCAAGGAAAGGAAATGGGCTTCGGAGGCTTTTCAGGATGCAAACAGGGATGAGGAAATGGGTTTTGCAATAAGCGAATAATAAGGAGGGAGAATCAAGTGGAAATTCCGTTAGAAAATACCCACCGAGCTTCCACTTTCGTGGATAGTCCGGATTAACCTCTCCAAAGTCCACCACGGACCCGGAGGGTTAATGAAACGGAATTCCCTAGTTAACCACTTTCCACTTTCGTGGGTGAGCATTAACTATCCTGATTCCAAACTTCCAACACAAGTGTTGGATGTATTCGGGAACTTTCGGACCTAAATACATCCCACTTGAGGGAAGGAAAGGAGTGGGAAATTGATTTCCTAACTAATTACTCACTAATATTGCTAACCCAAACCTAATCACCCATTCACACCCTTAATTACCCCCTAACCCATAGGGTTTCTAGCCACTAATCATGATCAAAACTAAACTAACAATATCCAAACCAACCCTAAACATGATTTCTAACATCAAATAACCATAAACAAGCAAAACAACCAAAGTAGCAAGTAAAGCAATTAAAGAGGCAAGAAAGTAATTAGCAAAGCAATTAATGAAAGAGTTAAGGGAAGAGAATACTTATCAAATGCTGTAAAAGAACAAAGAAAGGCAATGGTAATGATAATCCAACAATCTCTCAATTGTTTGAATCTTCAATCCTTGAATAGAACTCAAAATCCACCAAAACCCTAGAATAATTAAGGCTAATGTCTCTTTAAAAATCACTAATACAAAGCTGGAAAATTAGAAATCTAAAACTAAAATCCCATCCCTAATTAAACGTCACTTGGAGTATTTATAGAAAGCAAGGTAGTTGGGCAAAACACTGTCGTTTAAGGCTGGAAATATGCGCAAAAATCAGGGGATCGCGGGCGCTATCTAAGTGATAGCGGGCGCGAGCAACAACCGAGCTATTACGGGCTTCGCAGACGGTTCTTTATCTGGAGGATAGCAGTGCGATCTCCTTTGTCCAAAATTTGATCAACAGCTGGAAGCAGCGTAGCGGGTGTCACGCGAGAGATAAGCGGGCTACGACCCTGTTTTCTTCCCTTTGCTTCCTTCTTTCCAAGGCATGTAACGCCTGTTACATGGATGGTAGCGGGTGTTATCTCACTATCAGCACCAAACAAAGGGAAAGTGGTCCCGGGTCAACTCTGCTTCGGCTCTAAGTCCAGCTCGGCTCGGGGAATCGCTCGGGATTCCTGAAAAACCTCTAAAACAGCCCGTTTTGCCTTTTTTATTGTAAAATGCCAAAACCTACAAAATAACAAAAAACACAGTAAAAAGCACGAAAATGACTCGGAATCGAGCTAAAATACCAAGATAAAAGGTGATATTTAGGCCCAAAAATGCGACTAAACACTCCCCCACACTTGAACTTTTGCTCGTCCCGAGCAAAACAAAACAAAAACAAAAACAAATAAAAACTAAATACCAACTCCTCTGTCATGGGAGGAAACGAGTGCATTTAGCGTATGCACCAAGCCCTTTAAACCCTTGACAGCCCAGGTGGACGAGGTGGTCTCGTGAAGGTTTGTAGCGGCTCTACCCACAAAAGCCAAAGAAAAAAGGAGGGAAGGTGAAAAATAAAACAAAGAAAATAAAAAGAAAAGAGAAAACAGCTTAATTCAAGGAGTCATGCTATCACAATCAAGAAAACGATACTAATCATCCAAAAGGAACCGTTGTGAGCACCACGGAAACACCTAACTCAAGCAATTGCCAATCTTAGAGATTTTCGACTCCCGGCATCTCATGCAAAGCTAAATCCCATGTGTATAAGTGCTTAGTGGGTTCTAGGTGATTCCGATCGATCCCCAAGAAAAACTCACATCCGAGCTCGAATCAAAGCTTAAGGGAATTATTTAAGCGATGTCTTTTCCTTGTTTATGTCGCCCTTGGCTTGGTGAGGGCCGCAAGAAACACAAGGTTAGACTTTTATTAACGATTCATTAATTAGTGTTGGCTTGAGAAAGCTCAGTGAGATTGGTGTTAGTTTTTTCGGGAGTTGAACGGCCCATAACGGGGTTTACCCTCCCAACGAGGTCTTTTCCATGTGCCTCATCGTTACGAAAACGAAGTGCTTAAGGGGTAATAGCGTCGTACCGCTAATACCGGTCCCGTGTAGGTAGACTAACTTAACTACAGGTCAGATTTAATTAATTTAATTAGCTTCCACTTTTTCAACAAGTTCGGATGTGGCCAACTAGAGTCTCATAGATTCAACCGGAACATGAAATAAAACAGGTATCTCGCTCGACACTCAATAAAGGGAATCTAGATAGATGAGTCATCACAACGCCCAAGTTAGGGTCGAAAATGCTCAAACCGGTTTCTTTCAAGAAGATTAAGAAAGTCTTCCCAACATTTACAACACTATCCACGAAAAGAAGCAAAAACAAAAGCAAGACGAAAACTTTTAAGGATTTTCACTTCCTTTTTTCTCCTTTTTCACACACAAAAAAAAATCAAAATTAGGCAAAAACTAGGAAAAACAAAAACAAAAATGCTAGGTGATCTACCCTTGAAACAAAATATCTCCCCCCCCACACTTAAAACGCCACAATGTCCTCATTGGGATGGTGTCACATGAAAAGGGTAGAGAACCAACAAAAGGAAAACAAACAAAAATAGCTAGCACATAAAAGTGGTGGCGACCCGAGCCCACACGGCTCTAACAGCAATAATCCCAACACACACTCAAAAGGGCTCGCCACCCAAAAAAAGAAACTCAAGCATGCAACAAGGATCAAAATATATACACAACAGAGAGTGCGGAAAAAGGTTACCTCAAGGTTTTCAATTAAAGAACAGAAACAATCCGCGATCCAGGAAAACATCACACTTGGGGTTAGGAATAAACAAGAAACACATAATAAGTGTGAATGTCCGCATGCATAAAAGAAAAAGAACAAAAACAGAAATAAAAACAAGACACTAGTTAAAGGACAAACTAAAAGCAAACTATTTACAATATGTACATTGACACTGGCTAACATCAACCCCGAATCTCACTCTTTTGAAGCGGGAATTGAGGGTGAAACAACTCTCACGACCGACCTTACTAATGATGAAGAAAAAAAAGCAAAATAACTTAAACCATGGGGACAACGAACTCAACAAAACCAAACTAACCGACACACTTCCCCAAGTTTCCCCATAAAGCACCCCCCCACACACTTATCTAACACTAACAGTGTAAATAAGATCAATAAAGAGAGTAAAGTGGGAGCGGGGACACTTACAAATCATTGCTCGGATCCTCCCGGGGGAGGATATGGGTAGTACGGAAAGTAAGTGGGTTAGTGGCGGTTTCTATACTCTGGTGGTGCCGGGGGATTGTTCGCAATGGAGTAGTGATAATATCCCCAGTCACGCCAATGCTGATTTTGCTGTTGAAAGTACTCCTCGTGCCTTTGGAGATGTGCATGCACATTGTTGAGTGTAGACTGCTGGGCACGTAGCAACTCTTGTTGGGTCTCCAACAAGTTGTGTTGACCCTGGAGTAGTGTTCGTGTTCATGAAGGTGAACTCTCATTTGATCAAATTGAGAGTTGAGATGCTCAAGTGAAGCTTCCCATGGATGACTTCCACTTCCACTAGCCTCACCATGACCGGGATGCTGCTCTTCTTCCTCCTCTTCTTCTCCTTCTTCCCCTTCATCATCTTCATCATTGCCGTCCTCCTCTTCTTCACCATCGGACACATTTGGACCTCCCACCTTGCGGCGGGTATCACGCTCTTGGCCAATAGACCAGCTTCGCTCGTTGGTGATGTCCAACCATTGCTCGGCATGGTCCGGATCCAAGAGAACTTTCGTTTTGTTACGGTCGTGTCCATGGCAATAGATCGTGAAAGTCGGGTGTTTTGCGAAGATGTTCATTTTTCGCAACCGCACCCTGTCGATAGGATTCGGAAGATAGCGTGGAGTCCACTTCTTCAAATATTTATCGAAACCTTCTTGAACGAGGAAGTGGCAAATAATGTGCCCCATCCCAATGGTCATAGGTCGGACTTCCGTACTAATCTCCCATAGACAGTGCAAAATGCAAGATCCGGTGTTGACCCGTTTACCACTCACAGTATTGTAGATCACGAAGAGGTCATCCTTCCGAATCTTGGGGCGTCTATCATATCTCCCGCACACTGTACTTGTCACGATCCTATGGAGGATTCGAATTATCGGATTGCAAAAATCACGCCCCTTAGAATTACGGGGGCAATGATACCGTGGTTCTTCGCCTCTCATACCAAGGTCCATCCTCCTCTAACAAGTTAAGGCCTTTATTGCCTTTTGCTCATCAAAGTTCTCGCATCGCTCATAGTATCTACCATCATCGGGCAACCCCAACCTTTGGCAAAAACGCTTCACGGTGCACTGTTTATCTTTATTGGCGACTCGGTATTCAAAGTAAGCATCCTTCTTGCCATCATTGTGAACCTTCAACGAGCTCAAGAATTCAAGGACGGGTTGGTCCACGATCGATTCATCGATCATGATGAATACCTCCCAACCAAGAATGCGAATAAGGTAATCGAAGCTTGGTTTGCAATGCTTGGCTTCGACCGTCGCCACATCATATATGTCTGGTGCACATATCTTCCGTGCTTGGAGCGCTTCATACCGTTGTTTATGCTCATCACCCCGGAAAGTCACATCCGCATTCGGCTCACACCGAATCAGTGTGGTCGTTTGTTTAGTCCCGATTTCGTGTCTAAATACCATATAAATCCTTAGGCTTTTGACTCGTTTCGTGGTTTAATTTCATAGCTTTTAATGTGTTTTTGATTATTTTGTAGATTTTGGAGTTTTCACCAAAAACGTAGCAAATCAAGCCTTTTTATAGCATTCTTGGCGATTACCCGAGCCGAGCCGGACCGGAAACCGAGACGGAATCGAACCGAGACCACACTCCCGACCTTTGGTGCCAATTAGTGAAGTAATGCATGCTACGACCTTCGGATCGAGCGTTACATGCTTCGGAAAGAAGGAAGAACAAAGGGAAGGAAATCCGAGCTAGACCGTGAGCACGGTCAAGTTGACCGTAGCCACGGTGGGTTCATGACTTGTCTAAGGGAAGAAGTGACCGAGCAAGACCGTGGCCACGGTCTTGGGAGACCGTGGCCACGACGGTGCGAAGGAGCGAAAACTTGTCTGCCCTAAATCGCCATACAGATTTCACTGGACAGAACGAGACCGTGGCCACGGTCTCCTAGATCGTGACCACGGTCTCCCTATGTCCTGCGCGTGTTTTCGGCTTGAAGTGCTGCATTTTGGCCAACAGTTTTACCTTGTATATATACTCCTTGTTGACGATTTCTTGGTGGGATCGAAGGGGGGATAGACTTAGACATTTGGGAGCTTTGTAATTAAGGGTTTTAGAGAGAGATTAGTGAGAGATTAATCTAGGGTTTTGGAGATTTGTGTTTGTTATTGAAGATTTGGAGGTTCAAACAATTGAAAGATTGTTGGGTCATCTTTTTATTGCTTTCTCTTGTTCATCTACAGCACTTTGATAAGTTTTCTCTTCCCTTAACTCCTTTATTAATTACTTTGCTAATTACTTTGCTTGTTCTTTAATTGTTCTTGCTTGTTATTTGATTATCTTGCTTCTTTATGGTTGTTTGATGTTAGAAATCATGTTTAGGTTTGGTTTGGATGTTGTTAGCATAGTTAGTGTCATGATTAGTGGCTAGAAACCATATGGGTTAGGGGGTAATTAAGGGTGTGAATGGGTGATTAGATTTGGGTTAGCAATTTTAGTGAGTAATTAGTTAGGAAATCAATTTCCCAATCCTATCCTTCCCTCAAGTGGGATGTATTTGGGTGTGAAAGCATCCCGAATACATCCAACACTTGTTGGAAGGTAGGAATTAGGATAGTTAGTATTCTAGTTCGCGAAAACGAATAGAAACTAACTAGGAAATTCCGTTCCTTGAACTCTCCCGGGTCTGTCGATGGACTTTGGGGAGGTTAATCCGGACTATCCTTGAAAGAGGAAGCCCGGTGGGTATTTTTCTAACGGAATTACCATTTGATTTCCCTTTCTCGTTACTCTCTTGTTGCGAAACCCATTTCCTCATCCCCGTTTGCATCCCGAAAACCTCCGAAGCCTATTTTCCATTCCTTGACCGACCATAGTTTTGTTTCTTGTGTTGTGATCCCTTCAAACCGATATCCTTACCTTAGCAATCTCATCCCGACCATTGACTTAGTTTCTATGACCAAGGTCGCCAGCTCCCTGAGAGAGAACGACAAAACCGAGGTCTTACAAACCGCTTTACACAAAATGGCGCCGTTGCCGGGTTGCCAGCGCCCCTAGTTTTAGTTTCTTGGTTTTTGGTTATTTGAGATTGCTTTCACGCTAGAAATTAGTTTGTGCTAATCCCGATGAATTTGATGCTTCTATTGGTTCTTGTTGGTTCATGTAGGTACGCCCTAATGTTCTATCGAGCATCGTAGGAGGCCTCGAGTCCAATGGGTGAAGTCCAAGCTGATTCACCCCGTACCCTTCTATCATAAGCCGTTCCATCTTCGGGTACGGGAGGCAACCCAATCATCTTACCACCATTACCACGCGGTATTTGAGTTCAAGCCGTGTCTTCTGGAAGTTTTTGAAAGTAACCCGTTTCATGGAGATATGTCTGAGAGTCCTATTGCTCATATGGAGAGATTCGAGAAGCGCATTAGTTTCATGCATATATATACCTGGGATATCTTCGGAGTATCTAAAGTTGATGTTCTTTCCTCTGACTTTGAAAGGGAAAGCTGAGATGTGGCTTGATATATGCCCACCTGGATTTTATTCTTCATGGGAGGCTCTTAAGAGAGAATTTCTTTAAAGATTCTTCCCGACTGATAAAACATGTAAACTCCGGCAAGATATTATGAGCTTCAAGCAAGAACCCGGAGAGACTCTTTTTGAAGCATGGGGAAGATTCAAAAGTCTCCAACGTCAGTGTCTGCACCACAATCTACCCAACTGGATGCTTCTTCAGCACTTTTATTGTGGACTCTTTGCTTCTCTCAAAGAATCAATCGATATAGCATCCGGAGGGACTTTTTGAAGAAGACTGCGGGGGAGGCCGAACAATTCCTTCATGAGCGTGTTCAATATGCTCCTAATTTTGGAGGTTGCAAATCTAGTGGAGGAGATTTATCTTTGGAGCATCATCCTATTATTGCACTCCTTTTGGCTTCTATCTATGAACTGCAAAAAGAAAAAGTGAATGAGGAGACTTTCATGCATTTGAGAATGGCTCAAGAAGCGCAAGTGTTCAATTTTCAACAATTAGAGCAAGTGAGTGCTATTATTTCTTCCCATGTTGAACCAGATCCCATTCCTTATGATTTTACAACTAACCAACACCCTTCTACTTTTCAACCCATTGACCATCACCCATTCATTCAAGAAGAAAGCTTCCATCCAACCCAACAAGATTTTCCACAACCTCAAATTTCTCAACCACTTCAAGGATCCTCATTTGAGTTGATGTTGGAGTGAATCATGGAAGACTGAGAGGAGGATTACGCTTATATCCAAAGTCTTGAGCTCGAATTGGCTCAATCCAACCAATTTCAATTTGCACCTATCCTAACTACTCCTATCCAATGGGTGGAGGTGAATGTTATTACCATGTGTGGTGGAGGAGAAGTTGAGCAACCTGAGTTGGTGGAGGGAGTTCTTGAAGAAAATGAGGGAGATATTGAGGATAAAATCGAAGGAGAGGGTATGGAGGTTGAGCAAGTGGTAGATGATGAGAAGGAGAAATTGATTGGCGAGGAAGTCAATTGTGTAGAAGAGAAGGTGGAGGAAGAACAAGTTATAGTTTTGAATGAAAGTGCTAGTGAATGCCCTAAAGAGCAATTTGATTCCCACCAAATGCAAAATTCCTCTCCCAAACTGGTTGATTCAACACTTGATTAATGAAGGACATATTGAATCAAAGTTTAATTTTCCTACTAAGACGCCCTTTTCCATGCCACCTTGTGTTGAAGTCAATTCAGTGACCACGATTGTTCATGAGCATAAAGAAGTTTATATTCTTGAAGTGGAGCCCGACAATGAGCATGAAAACGATCATCCCGAAACCTTATGTTCTGGACCCGAGGTAATTGAAGATGCATCCCATGATGATTCCCTCAAGATTGTTCCATTGAGGAGGGAGATCTCATTGGATGAAGTTTATATTGAGGACATAGAGTTTGAAAAGATTGTTCCCAAGTGTTTGAAACTTGGAGAACCACTTAAGGAAAGGCCTAAGTTACTTCTTCATCCCCATCACCTAATCAAACCGCTGGAGGAGACCCTTGTTCTATTTGCGGAGGTGATGAGAAGGTGTTGGAGAAGGAGGAGGAAGCGACATTGGAAGAAATCAAAGACATCATCACCTCTTCCCCGCTCATGGTCAACCAAACGACAGGAGGGACGACTCAACTTGAGGTTGTCCAAAAATGGTAGGAGTTGGAGAGGAAGGAAGATGAAGCGATCATGATGGAAGAAGCTGATTATGTACCTCTCATGTGCACCACGTCTCTCCATAATTAAACGGGTAATTAGGTCAAGCTAGGGACCTAAAACAAGCACTGCATGGGAGGTAACCCATACTTCCTTTTTGATTAATTTCTTTTCCTTTCTTTATTAGTTTCTTTTTCTTGTTTCTAATCTTGCATGCGGATCTTACGAGCCTTGCTTGTTTTTACTTGAATATCCTAACCCTTTGCTCAATTATCACGGACCGCGGATTGAGTAATCATTTGTTTTGAAGAACTCGAGGTAATATCTCTCCGCTCTTCTCTTTTTGAGTTGAATATCCTATGATCCATGCTCCATGCTTGATTTTCTTTTGGGTGGCGAACCCCTTTGAGTGTTTATGTTGGGATATATTGTTGTTGGAGCCGTGTGGGCTCGGGTCGCCACCATTTCAGCTTGCTAGTTGTTTTTTGTTTGTTTGTGTTTTGTAGGTTCTCTACCCTTTTCATGTGACACCATCCCACAATGAGGACATTGTGGCGTTTTAAGTGTGGGGGGAGAGTTATTTTTGCTTTAAGGGTAGATCACCTAGTAGTTTTGATCTTTGTTCTCTTAAGTTTTTGCCTAAATTTTGAAAAAAAAAATTGTGTGAAAAAGGAGAAAAAAGGGAGTGAAAACCTTAAAAGTTTTTCTTTTAGTTTTGTTCTCGCTTTGTTTTGCTTTGTTTTTTGGGTCTTGTTGTCGAAATTGAGAAGCCGTTCTTAAACTTCTTTAAAAGAAACCGATCTGAGTGTTTTCGACCCTGTCTCGGGTACTAGTCATGACTTATCTCTTTAGATGTCCTTCATCAAGTGTCTAGTTAAACCCCCGATTCCTTTCACGTTCTGATTGAAGTCGGGAGATTCTAGGAGTTTGTGTCCGAGCTTGTTTTGTTTCCCTTTTTAGCAAATGCAAAGTCAAAAAGAAAGAAAAAGAAAGAAAAGCTACAATAACCGGATTAAGTGGAGCGTGTCGCTGAATGACATCAACCACAATACACTTGGCCAACCTACACGGGCCCGGTATTAGCGGTACGGTGCTATTACCCCTTAAGCTCCTCCCATATTGAATTCTCGGCGGAGGTGTGTATGGAAAAGACTGTGTTGGGAGGGTAAACCCCATAGTTGGGCCGTACAATTCCCAAAAGTAAGGCTAATACCGACGTATAAAAGAAAAAAGAAAAAAAAGAGAAAAAGATAAAGCAATTTTGTTGGGATTACCCAACCCGAAAAAGAAAAGTTTGAGCGTTAATAAAGTGTGGGGCCTCTCCTTGCATCATCTACGGCCCTCACGAAGCCAAGGGCGACCAAATGCGAGGAAGGGGAACACTTCCCTTGTTCGTTTCGTTGTTTTTGGGCTCGGGCATGAGTCCTTGGAGTCTTTTGGATTCGGTTGGAACCCACTAGCACTTACGCACATGGGGTTTTGCTTGACACTAGATGTAGGAAATCGAAAATCTCAAAGACTAACTTTTGCTTAGGATAGGTGTTTGTGAGACGCTCATAACGATTCCTTTTGGAGGTTTAATAACGTTTTCCTGATTTAGATTTCGAGATCTTTTGAAGCGAAGCTATTGCTTTTCTTTTCCTTTGTTTTTCTTCGGTTTTGTTTTCACTTTCCCTCTCTCCTTTTTCTTTGGCTTTTGTGGGTATAGCCGCTACAAACCCTCACGAGTCCATCTCGTCCACCCGGGCTGTCGGGGGGTTCAAAGGGCTTGGTGCATACGCTAAATGCACTCGTTTCCTCCCACGACAGAGGAGTTGGTGTTTAGTTTTCTTATTTGTTTTGTTTTGTTTTGCTCGGGACGAGCAAAAGTTTAAGTGTGGGGGGTGTTTAGACCCGATTTTGTGTCTAAATACCGTCTAAACCCTTAGGCTTTTGACTCGTTTCGTGGTTTAATTTCATAGCTTTTAATGTGTTTTTGGTTATTTTGTAGATTTTGGAGTTTTCACCAAAAACGTAGCAAAACGAGCCTTTTTATAGCATTCTTGGCGATTTCCCGAGCCGAGCCAGACCGGAAACCGAGATGGAATCGAATCGGGACCACACTCCCGACCTTTGGTGCCAATTAGTGAAGTAACGCATGCTACGACCTTCGGATCGAGCGTTACATGCTTCGGAAAGATAGAAGAACAAAGGGAAGGAAATCCGAGCTAGACCGTGGCCACGGACAAGTTGACCGTAGCCACGGTGGGTTCATGACTTGTCTAAGGGAAGAAGTGGCCGAGCAAGACCGTGGCCATGGTCTTCGGAGACCGTGGCCACGACGGTGCGAAGGAGCGAAAACTTGTCTGCCCTAAATCGCCATACAGATTTCACTGGACAGAACGAGACCGTGACCACAGTCTCCCTATTTCCTGCGCGTGTTTTCGGCTTGAAGTGCTGCGTTTTGGCCAACAGTTTTACCTTGTATATATACTCCTTGTTGACGATTTCTTGGGGGGATCGAAGGGGGGATAGACTTAGACATTTGGGAGCTTTGTAATTAAGGGTTTTAGAGAGAGATTAGTGAGAGATTAATCTAGGGTTTTGGAGATTTATGTTTGTTATTAAAGATTTGAAGATTCAAACAATTGAAAGATTGTTGGGTCATCTTTTTATTGCTTTCTCTTGTTCATCTACATCACTGTACAGCGGTTTGTTAGACCTCGGTATTGTCGTTCTCTCTCAGGGAGCTGGCGACCTTGGTCAAAGAATCTAGGTCAGTGGTCGGGATGAGATTGCTAGGGTAAGGATATTGGTTTGAAAGGATCACAACGCAAGAAACAAAGCTAAGGTCGGTCAAGGAATGGAAAATGGGCTTCGGAGGCTTTTCGGGATACAAACGGGGATGAGGAAATGGGTTTTCAACAAGAGATTAATGAGAAGGGGAAATCAAATGGTAACTCCGTTAGAAAATACCCACCGGGCTTCCTCTTTCAAGGATAGTCCGGATTAACTTCCCCAAAGTCCATCGACAGACCCGGGGGAGTTCAAGGAACGGAATTTCCTAGTTAGTTTCTATTCGCTTTCGCGAACTAGAATACTAACTATCCTAATTCCTTCCTTCCAACAAGTGTTGGATGTATTCGGGATGCTTTCGCACCCAAACACATCCCACTTGAGGGAAGGATAGGATTGGGAAATTGATTTCCTAACTAATTACTCACTAAAATTACTAACCCAAACCTAATCACCCATTCACACCCTTAATTACCCCCTAACCCATAGAGTTTCTAGCCACGAATCATGATAAAAACTAAGCTAACAACATCCAACCCAGACCTAAACATGATTCTAACATCAAACAACCATAAACAAGCAAGAACAATGAAATAGCAAGCAAAGCAAAGAAATTAAGAACAAGCAAAGTAATTAGCCAGGTAATTAATAAAAGAGTTAAGGGAAGAGAATACTTATCAAAATGCTGTAGATGAACAAAGGAAAGCAATAAAAAGATGACCCAACAATCTTTCAATTGTTTGAATCTCCAAATCTTCAATAACAAACACAAATCTCAAAAACCCTAGATTAATCTCTCACTAATCTCTCTCTAAAACCCTTAATTACAAAGCTCCCAAATGTCCAAGTCTATCCCCCTAGATCCCCCTTAGAAATCGTCCACAAGGAGTATATATACAAGTGAAAATCATTGGCCAAAATGCAGCACTTCAAGCCGAAAACACGCGCAGGACATAGGGAGACCGTGGTCACGGTCTAAGAGACCGTGGCCACGGTCATGTTCTGTCCAGCGAAATCTGCATGGCGATTTTTTCCTTCGAGAGACCGTGGGTACGGTCAGGGAGACCGTGGCCACGGTCTATGGTACCGTGGCTACGGTCTTGCGTAGCGAACTGCAGATTTCGCTTCTCTTCGCACCGCCGTAGCTACGGTCTCCCAAGACCGTGGCCACAGTCTTGCTCGTCCTAGCCTCTTCTTTCCTTGGACAAGTCTTCAACCCACCGTGGCTACGGTCAACTTGACCGTGCTCACGGTCTAGCTCGGATTTCCTTCCCTTTGTTCTTCCTTCTTTCCGAAGCATGTAACGCTCGATCCGAAGGTCGTAGCATGCGTTACTTCACTAATTGGCACCAAAGGTCGGGAGTGTGGTCCCAGGTCCATTCCGTCTCAATTTCCGGTCCGGCTCTGGAAATCGCCAAGAATGCTATAAAAAGGCTCGTTTTGCTACGTTTTTTGGTGAAAACTCCAAAATCTACAAGATAATCAAAAACACATTAAAAGCTATGAAATTAAACCACGAAACAAGTTAAAAGGCTAAGGATTTAGGCGGTATTTAGACACAGAATTGGGTCTAAACAATCACTTTGATAAGTTTTCTCTTCCCTTAACTCCTTCATTCTCCGGGAAAAGAAGTTCACGACCCGTGGGCCGGGGGCCCCTCCTTCTTCCTTTGCTACTTGCTAGCTCTTTCTGTTCTTCGGTTTACCACCGTAGTCACAAGGTAACTTTCGATTGATTTTAACTTTATCTATCCTGCAAGCATATCAAGATTAAAGAATATCGAATCAGTCAGGAGAAATTGGTACAAGAAGCCGTAGATACACTTCTTGATAATGGAATCCGCGGGCAACCGATGAGGGTTATGTAAATAACAATTAAAAGATAAGACTTCACTGCATTAAGTGCTGGTTAGCTTCCAGAGCTTTCACGAAAGGCAGGGAAAGAACTACTCTTAGTCTTGTTCTGTTGTTGTGTTGTTCGAGAGTTTCATTCCTTCAACAAGATTTAAAAGCATGACAAACAAGGGGGGCTATAATCTCAAAGTTATGACTTTTATACCTGTAAAAAGAAAGAAAGGGCAGAAAAGGCAGCACAAAAACGGGTCTTTCCCAAATTCGGTCTATCCCCTCTTCGAGTGAGTCATGGTGGTTTTGGTAATCCCCGAGTTCTCCATAGACACCAGTTAGGCCTGGGTCAACTTGTTAAAAGTAAGCAGCAACCACGTTTTGACCCCCTAAATCTTTCTCCTGCAAGACCCCTGTCACCCAGCACGAAAGCCAGGATCTTTCAGAAAATGGATTCCTATTCGAAGAGTGCATAACCGCATGGATAAGCTCACACTAACCCGTAATTACTTTGCTAATTACTTTGCTTGTTCTTTAACTGTTCTTGCTTGTTATTTGATTATCTTGCTTGTTTATGGTTGTTTGATGTTAGAAATCATGTTTAGGTTTGGTTTGGATGTTGTTAGCATAGTTAGTGTCATGATTAGTGGCTAGAAACCCTATGGGTTAGGGGGTAATTAAGGGTGTGAATGGGTGATTAGGTTTGGGTTAGCAATTTTAGTGAGTAATTAGTTAGGAAATCAATTTCCCAATCCTATCCTTCCCTCAAGTGGAATGTATTTTGGTGTGAAAGCATCCCGAATACATCCAACGCTTGTTGGAAGGTAGGAATTAGGATAGTTAGTATTCTAGTTCGCGAAAGCGAATAGAAACTAACTAGGAAATTCCGTTCCTTGAACTCCCCCGGGTCTGTCGATGGAATTTGGGGAGGTTAATCCGGACTATCCTTGAAAGAGGAAGCCCGGTGGGTATTTTTCTAACGGAAATACCATTTGATTTCCCTTTCTCGTTACTCTCTTGTTGCGAAACCCATTTCCTCATCCCCGTTTGCATCCCGAAAACCTCCGAAGCCCATTTTCCATTCCTTGACCGACCTTAGTTTTGTTTCTTGTGTTGTGATCCCTTCAAACCGATATCCTTACCTTAGCAATCTCATCCCGACCATTGACTTAGTTTCTATGACCAAGGCCGCCAGCTCCCTGAGAGAGAACGACAAAACCGAGGTCTTACAAACCGCTTTACATCGTTTGCGCTCGGTAACGTTCCTTTGGGAATGAGGATGGCCCTGCTTGCGATGAAGGAGTCTCTTCAACACGTAAACGCTTGCTCCTTCCACTCATCTTTGAACCAAAAGAATGTGGGAACAAGGAACCTTGGCAAGAACTTTGACAATAATAGTGCCTAGTCTCAAAGGTAAACCAAAAATTTGACACAAGCAACAAACAAGTAGGTTTGAAAAACTTATGCACAAAATTCACTAGAGATTACCTCAGATCGGAGCACTTGAACAAAGATTCAATAGGGAAGATTGATTCTTACTCGTCAAAATGAACAATATACACAGTAAACTCACACAGAATCTAAGAACAGTACACTACCGTAGTACACAGTGTGAGTGCGCGCGTAGATCGACAGAAACTTTCAATGCGCTAAGTGTGTGTGAGTTTTGACAGATGAAACGCAACGATTAATCACCCAACACACTAATACAAGAATATAGAGCTCAAACATCAACACACAAAGAGGTAAAATTATGTGTAAAAATTGACAAAACCTATCCCTAACTCAACATGAATAACCGATGAACCAAAAGCAAGTGAGAAGGGAGAAAATTCCGCACAATGATACAAGAGATACCTCACTTAGTTGTGTAGAATGGATGCTTGAGCAATGTCACACACTTTGGACGAATCTGGATAGAAATTCGAATCCTAACAGCAAATTTGCACAGTAGAGGAGAGGAACTAGGGCTTTGATTCGAGAATGGAGGGAGAGAGGGTCGAATTTGAGAGTTGAGAGGAAGGAAGGGTCTGGGTGAGGGTTCTTTGCTGTCGTTAGGGCTTGTAAAGAAAGAGGGAGTCGGGTTTGTGAGAGAAGGAAATGAGTAAGTAAAGGAAAGTCGGGTTTTAGGGCTGAATTAAAATCGCAGATAGTCTCAGGTCGCGGGCGCGACCCCTCGGAGAACTGGAGAGTGTTGGGTGTGCTTCCGTAGGCGCTGTCTCTTGCTGCGCGCTGTAGCGGGTGCTACGTTGCTTGTAGTGCCCAGCACATGCTGCTGGCAATTCCAAATATTTCCAACACTCCAAAATATACCAACTCCGAAAAAACTTTCACACTTCAATTTTTTCTCCTATCCTCACTCTTAATTTCATAATTTCTAATTTTCCAAACTCTCTCAACACTCATATACTTTTAAAAACTTCACTCACTCACATTTCTTCTTTCACTCCAAACTTCAATTCTTTATTTTTCTACTCCATCTTTTTTCTTTTTCACAACAAATTTCCTTTCTTTTTTTTCAACTTTTTCTTTTGAACCTAGAACTAATACCTCAAATTAAAAGAGAAAGAAATAAAGAGAAACAAAAAGACAAGAAAAATAGAAAACCTAAAGAAGACTGAAAAGAAAAATTAAAAAGAAATAAAATTAGAAAAATGCAAAAATTAAAAATTAAAATAAGAAACTCAAAAATTATGGGGTGCCTCCCATAGAGTGCTAGTTTTAGGTCCCTAGCTCGACCTAAATACCCGTTTGATTCTAGAGAGATGTGGTGCACATAAGAGGTACATATTCAACTTCTTCCACCATGTCCGCTTCTTTTTCCTTCCTTTCCAACTCCTACCATCCTTGGACAACCTCAAGTCAAGTCATCCCTCCAGTCGTTGGGTTGACCATGAGCGGGGAAGAGGTGATGACATCTTCAACTTCTCTCATCGTCGCTTCCTCCTTTTCCAACACCTCCTCATCACCTCCACAAATAAAACATGGTTTCCCTCCGGTGGTTTGATTGGGTGATGGGGATGAAGAAACAACTTGGTTTCTTCTTCAAGTGGTTCTCCAAGATTCAGACACTTGGGAATAATCTCCACAATCTCTATGCTATCAATATAAACCTTATCCAATCAGATCTCCCTCCTCAATGGAACAATTTTGAGGGGATCATCATGAAATGTATCCTCAATAACCTCAGGTTCGGGACATAAGATCTTAGAATGATCGTTTTCATTCCCATTGTTGGGTTCCGCTTCAAGAATATAGACCTTCTCTTTATGCTCATGAACAACTGTGTCTATCCTATTGACTTCAACACAAAGCGGCTTGAAAGATAGTTTCTCAATCAGAATATAAAGCTTTGATTCAATATGACCTTCATCAATCAAGTGTTGAATCAACCATTTGGGGAGTGGAATTTGCAATTGTTGGCGATCAAATTGCTCTTCGGGGCATTCGAGAATATTTTCATTCAAAACTACTTCTTGTTCATCCTCCACCTTTTCTTCTACACAATGGACTTCCTCATCAATCACTCCCTCCTTCTCATTATCAACCACTTGCTCAACCTCCATACCCTTTGCTTCAGTTTTATCCTCAACATCTCCCTCATTCTCTCCAAGAAGTCTCTCCTCCACAAACTTAGGTTCCTCAACTTCTCCTCCACTCAGCAAGGTAATATCATTCACCTCCACTCCTTGGATAGGAATAGGTTGGATAGGTGTAAGTTGAAATTGGTTGGCTTGAGCCAATTCGAGCTCAAGACTTTGGATAAAAGCTTGATCCTCCTCTCGGTCATCCATAATTAGCCTCAACATCAACCCAAATGAGGATTCTTGGGGTAGTTGAGAAATTTGAGGTTGTGGAATGCTTTGTTGGGTTAGATGGAAGGTTTCTTCTTGAATGAATGAGTGGTGGTCAAAAGGTTGAAGAGTAGAAGGACATTGGTTGGTAGTATCATAAGAAAAGGGTCTTGATTGATATGGGAAACATGAATGGCACTCACTTGCTCTAATTGTTGAAAATTGGCGATTTGCTTCTCTTGAGCCATTCTCAATTGACTAGAAGTTTCCTCATTCGCCTTTTCTTTTTGCATTTCAGAAATAGAGGCCAAAAGAAGTGTAATAATGGAATCTTGCTCCAAAGATGGATCTCCTCCTCTAGACTTGCTACCTCCAAAATCAGGAGCATATTGAACGAGCTCATGAAGAAATTGGTTACCCTCCTCCGCAGTTTTCTTCAAAAATGTCCCTCCGGATGCAATATCGATTGATTCTTTAAGAGAATCAAAGAGTCCAAAATAGAAGTGCTGAAGAAGCATCCAGTTGGGTAGATTATGGTGCAGACACACGTTGGAGACTTTTGAATCTCCCCCAGGACTTTGATCGAGAATCTACCAGACAACTGACGACAATGGTCAGAACCCCGCCCTAGAGCCGGAGGTAAGCAAGATATTGATGCAATTTCTTTATTAACTGCTAAGCTTGATTCTTTAGTGAAAAAATTGGACCGTCTTGACTCGCCTGCACCCTTATTTTGACCATGTAACTCTTGTCAATTGGCCGAACATGCAACCTTGGCTTGTCCTATGGAGATAATATGTAACAACCAAACTCAACAAGTTCACTATGTTGACTAAAAACCCAACTTAGACACTTTAATAAAAAAACCTTCTATCAAACCAACAGGAACAAGAAGGGACAATTAAAAACCTTTTGGAAAAGGTAGAGACTCTGACTCACCAGAATGAAAAATTAGTTTCCCAAGTGACTTATCCAAACAACCTTTCCACCCCTCCTCCTGTTGATACATCAGGACACTGTAGTGCTCTGACCCTTAGGAGTGGAAAGCAATTAGACGAACCTAGGCAAAAGCAACCCAAAAATACCGTAGCTGACCCACACCTAACCAGTAGCGAAACTCATAGGGAACCTGAACCAGAAAAAGACCTTCCAATAGATGCTACTACCAAAGATAGTGGAAAAAGGCAAGAGGACCCACCAGTAGCTAACCAAAGAGTCTACATACCAGCAATACCATACCCTCAAAGGTTAGCTAAGTCAAACTCGACAAACAATTGAGGAATTTTCTAGAAATAATAAAACAGCTTCAGGTTACTATCCCTTTCAATGAAGTAATACGACAAATTCCCACACATGCTAAATTTCTCAAAGAAATTCTTAGTAACAAAAGGAAGTTAGAGGAACATGAAAATATGGCCCTTAATGACTACTATAGTGCTGCCATACAAAACAAACTACCCACCAAACTTAAGGACCCTAGTAGTTTCACTATTCCTTGCGAAATTGACGCCCTACACATCGACCGCGCACTTTGTGACCTAGGATCTAGTGTCAGTTTGATGCCCTTTTTGATGTATAAGAAGCTGGGGATCAGTGAATTAAAACCTACTACCATTGCCCTACAATTAGCTGACGTTCCATTAAATACCTTGTAAGTATATTAGAAGATATACCTATTAAAATAGGGGAGATCTTCGTTCTAGTATATTTTATTATATTAAAGATGGACGAACACTTGCGAACACCTATCATCCTAGGTAGATCATTCTTAGTAACCTCGGGATGTTGTGTTGGCGTTGAAAAATGGAAAAATGACCTTTGATGTGGGATTATAAAAGATTGAATTTAACCTGAATCATGCTGCGAAATTTCCTTCTATATCTGATGATTTTAATTTGGTAGATTCTATTGAAGAAATTATTACTAACGGATGCCCTAACCATCAATCAAGTGATCCACTTGAACTATGTCTGCTCGATGATTGTTTACTGCAAGATGAGGAGAGCGATGTAGCAGCTTATGCTAAACTGTTGGATGCTGCACCAGAAGTATCAAGTGAACCCAAAGAAGAGTATGATCTGACGGATAATTCTGATAGCACGAAACAAAATGCTCCTGAAGTAGAGTTGAAACTGCTACCAGACACACTTCGATACGAGTTCCTCGGGCCTGACTCCACCTATCCAGTTAGCGTGAGCTCTACTTTAACAAGGGAAGAAACGTCGTCCTTACTAGAAGTACAAAAAATTACTCTGAGGTACCCTAACTTTTGGTGAAATGTTTTTCAGGTACCCCAACTTTTCAAAACTAATTTTGAGGTACCCTTACTTTTTGGGTTAGTAATTATTTGGTGCTTTTCCGGCCATTAATTTTATTAAGTGACCAAAATGCCCTTGTTCTTCCCTTCTTGAAGAAATACCCTTGAAGAAGAAGAATTAGGGTATTTCGGTCACTTAATAAAATTAATGGTCGGAAAAGCACCAAATAATTATTAATCCAAAAAGTAAGGGTACCTCAAAACTAGTTTTGAAAAGTTGGCGTACCGAAAAATAGTTTCCCCAAATATTGGGGTACCTCCGAGTAATTTTATTTTAGAAGTACTATGGGCCTCATCGGAAAGCAATTGGATATGTCATCGACGACCTAAAGGGGATACATCCTTCCTTATGCATGCATAGAATTCTCCTTGAGGAGGACCATAAACCTTCAGCCGAGCATCAAAGGAGGCTTAACCCAAATATGAAGAAGGTAGTGAAGAAGGAGATACTGAAACTCCTCAAGACGGGCATAATTTACCCCATCTCTGATAGTGAGTGGGTTAGCCCTGTTCATGTAATCCCAAAGAAAGGGGGGATGACTGTGATAAAAAAAAAAACAAAAAGAACGAGCTAATTCCTACTAGAACGGTTACTTAATGGAGAATGTGTATTGACCACAGGAAGCTAAACAAAGCCACTAGGAAAGATCACTTCTGGCTTCCTTTTGTAGATCAAATGCTGGAGCGTCTAGCTAAAAACTCCTATTTTTGCTATCTAGATGGCTATTTAGGATTTTTCCAAATTCCCATTCACCCCAAGGACCAAGAAAAGACAACCTTCACCTGCCCCTACGGAACCTTCACCTACAGAAGAGTGCCCTTCGGATTGTGCAATGCGCACTTTTCAAAGGTGTATGATGGCACTCTTTGTTGAATTTATCAAAGACATTGTGGAAGTATTCATGGACGATTTTTCGGTGTATGGAACCTCATTCGATCTTTGTCTGCAAAACCTGAAGCGAGTACTACAAAGATGCGAAGAAGTTAACTTAGTTCTTAATTGGGAAAAATGTCACTTTATGGTGCAAGAAGGAGTAGTCCTGGGACATGTTATATCCAACAAGGGAATTTCAATAGACAAGGCTAAAGTTGAGGTGATTGAAAAGCTACCCCCACCTATATCTGTGAAGGGTATCAGAAGCTTTTTAGGGCACGTGGGGTACTATCGGCGATTTATTAAGGACTTCTCGAAAACTGCGAACCCCCTAACGAAGCTCCTTGCTAAGGACGTTTCTTTTAAGTTTAATGAAGAATGTTTAGCGGCTTTTCAAAATTGAAACATGCTTTGGTAACCGCGCTTATTATGCAAGCACCAAACTGGGACCTTCCCTTTGAGATTATGTACGATTCTAGTGATCACGCGATAGAAGCAGTCTTGGGGCAAAGAGTTGATGGAAAACCATATGCCATCTACAACGCCAACAAAACCCTTGATGGAGCCCATGTAAATTATGCAACTACTGAAAAAGAATTCTTAGCAGTAGTATATGCCCTAGACAAGTTCAAGCCCTATTTGGTTAATTCTCCAGTCATAATCTACACAGACCATGTCGCCATCAAGCACTTGATGACATACGCTGATTCGAAACCTCGCCTGATTCGATGGGTCTTATTGCTACAAGAATTTGGTATCGAAATTTGGGATAAGCGCAGTCTCCAAAACGAGGTAGTCGACCATCTTTCGCGGCTTCAATTAGATTCATCAGCTGATGATGATCTACCTATTAATGAGTCGTTTCCTCATGAACAACTCCTAGCCATAGCTCAGCGCCCAACTACGTGGTTTGCCGACTATGTGAACTATCTTGTTTGTGGCATTCTTCCGTCGGACCTTACCTATCAACAAAAGAAGAAATTCCTCTCTGATGTTAAAAGGTATGTTTGGGAAGAACCTTTATTGTATAAACTTTGTGGTGATGGAATCTAAAGGCGCTATCTACTTGAAGAAGAAGTGCGAAACGTGTTGTTCCATCTGCACGCCACCCCCTTTGGTGGACACTTTGGGCCTGATAAGACGGTAGCCAAGGTCCGTCAGGCAGGATTCTACTGGCCTACCCTTACTAGAGATGTAAGGCGCTACGTCCTATCTTGCGATATGCCAAAGAACAGGAAATATGTCTAAAATAAACGAGATGCCCCAATCGAGAATACTAGAAGTCAAACTATTTGATGTATGGGGAATCGACTTCATGGGCTCGTTTCCTCAATCCCATAAAACCTCTACATATTAGTCGGCGTCGATTATGTCTCCAAGTGGGTAGAAGCTATAGCATCTCCGACTAACAATACTAAGACAGTTATCAAGTTTCTCAAAAAGAACATCTTTTCTAGATTTTGGAACCCTAAAGCGCTCCTTAGCGACAATAGGACCCATTTATGTAACAGACCGTTAGAATCCCTCCTTGCTAAGTACGGGGTCAAACATATGGTACCTGTCACGCCCCAAACCCAATGAGTGACAGACGCCGCACACCTGTAGGACAAGGTCCGACAAGTATGCAAGGCTCAAAACACAAAAACAAACCCAAGATACAAAAATAGACTTAACTTGGCCGGAATAGAACACTTGATTGAATAGTCAACTAAAAAGGATAATTGACTATACAGCGGAAGCTATAACGAATTGTGACAAGGCTTACAACTTCAAAGAACCACTGAACAAAAAGAATAGGAGAAAAAAGTACTACTCAGAAACCTAGCCCACTACGCTTCCTTGCGCTACTCCAATATCATAGGTAACTCAGATACCACCAAGAAGTCATGAATCAAACCTGAAAAAAAAAAAAAGAAGATGAAAGGATGAGTTCGAAAACCCAGTAAGTAGCATAACACCCCCTTAGCTTGGTTAGGCATGCGAGTAAAACATAGGCTGGGTCAGAGTTCATAAATAAATACATAACACAATATAACTGGCTTTTACAAACATTTGGCTCAGCTAAAAACTCCCAAAATATATCCTAAAACTGATCAAACTATTTTCGTCAAAGTAACATAATATATATCAAAACATAGCAATCAAAATCACAATGGTTAGGGCTAAGGTCACTATTGACCCAGTGACAAAGGCAACGATAAGCCACTATTGATCCAGTGGTGGGGCAACGATGTACCACTATTGACCCAGTGGCAGGGCAACAAAGGATTGGGCCCAACGGAACACATCCACATATCGGAATACACAATAACGCGCATACAAGTCGATCGACAGGTCCAGTGCATACCTTAACTAGCTAAGGCAGAAGACAATAGCACAAAAATAAAACCAGTTTCTTGAATATCAAAATGTACAAACAGTACCCAGCCAAGCAATTTCAAATAACAGTAAACTAAACCAACAAAATCACTTAGAAACGGAAGGTTCAAATAATTCAAATACCAAAACTATTATTCAAAACAGCTACTTTGCAAATAATTTAATTAAATCGTCACAAAACGTCACTCGGTATTTAAGGTAAAATATAATAAAATAAAACAACTACTTCTTATAAAATTACTGTCAAAGGGGTAGTTTTTAAACGCATAAATCAATAGGTCAAAAGTAAGAAAATAACTTAGTAACACATACTTGCAAAGATTAATTAAAATCATTACTAAGGGTTCCAATACTAAGTATATATCAAAATACGAACATAACTTATAAAATTGATATCGGAAGGTTCACTTTATAAACATATAAATCAATACGGAGTCGAACAAATCTTTCGGACATAAATATAACTAAATATAATATACTTAAACTATATCATGCCAACCAGATTTAATAAAACCACTTTACGAAAAAGACTATACGAAATAATATTTTGGGATGAAGGAAAACTAAAAGAATATCACACCACTTACGTGAAATGCTACCAAAATAAGTCAACTCCACCATTTAGTTGATACCTATAATTCATAGGAACCCTCGATATCAACATATAATACACTAAATTTTCCGAAGGTACCGATATACAATTAATCGCAAACTAACCGTAAAATTATAAACGTCTGATATAACAAACATGGGAGAAAAACATAAGGTAGCGAATATTCTAGATCGGAAGAAGAAGATTGTGAGAATAATCCCAACCTTATTTACCAGATTGCGCCACAGTTGTCTATTTATCTTGTTGGTATTCCTAATTAACCCACTCACCAATTAATTATCATATTAAAAGGAACTTGCTATGATTGTCCCCATGCACTGATGTAATTAACCAAGCCTTCTTCAATACATCTTTAAGATTTTGATGACGTAAAGGTAAATCAATATATACCATTAATTGTTCCTTTTCCCAATCTCAATTACCATCCACTTGCACCATCTAAGGCTACTACAAGATATTGCGGCAATCAAAGTATGAGACCCTAATTTTATTGATGTCCTTCCTCACTTCCATTCACCAATTCATCAATATCTAATAGGGGTTTGTCGGCCACTATAATTAATAACAAGTTGCACGACAAAATTAGAAACTACACAATTTAATGATTGAAATTTTGTTAGTCGGTGAAATTGGACTCAAGAATTAGCAGCAAAAAATCAATACTTTTTATGAATTGCGGAGACTATGAGTTCAAAGTTCCTACGATAATTCAGGGGTATAAACATGACAATTAACTCTCTACATCCCAACCCTCTACATCCCAACAAGATACATAGATTGAAAGGAATATATAATACTAACCTTCGGCCCCTTTTTCTTTTTCGCGAATGAATTCACTCTTCCTTCCTGAACTCTCTATTTCTCTTTGACAGACGGCAGGAGATACTGTATTATTTTCTGAGGAGTTAGGTATATATATATAATTAGGAGAATTAGGGTTTAGAGAGGCCCCATCTAAAATTATCAATAAGCTTAATAAATTGGTAATAATAATAATAGGACTTTTTTTGGGGGCCTTTGGAACGGGGTATTTCAGTACCTACACCTTATCTCCCCTAAACCAATGGTCAAGTTGAGCTCTCAAAAAGAGAATTAAAGAGCATTCTTGAAAAGACTGTTAATAGATCTTGGAAAGATTGGTCTTTAAAGCTCGATGACGCATTGTGGGCCTATAGAACCGCTTTCAAATCACCTCTAGGCGCCACACCTTATAGGCTAGTACTTGGGAAAGCTTGCCATCTTCCTCTCGAAATTGAACACAAATCATTTTGGTCCATCAAGACCCTCAATTTCGACCCCAAAGCCACTAGAGAAAAGAGAATCTTACAACTCTAGGAACTTGATGAGTTACGGCAAGAAGTATATGAAAACTCCCGGATATACAAGGAAAGAACTAAAACTTGGCATGACAAGCATATTATGAGGAGGAGATTTCAAAAGGGCAACATGGTACTCTTGTTTAACTGCAGACTAAGGTTATTTCCAGGAAATCTTAAGTCAAGATGGTCGGGACCCTTTAAGGTGCTTCGAGCGTATCCCTACGGGGCAGTAGAGGTTTGGCATGAGAACACTGGAGCATTCAATGTCAACGGACAGCGTTTAAAACCATACTTGGTTGGTGACCCCGTCCTACAGTCAGCACAAAGACTACTAAAGGACCCCGATGGTTAGGGGTCAATAACGTCAAGCTAATGACGTTAAATAAAGCACCTCGGGGGAGGTACTTCGTTCTTCTATTATCTATTCCTCCCCACTTTATTTATTTTTTATTGATTTTAGTTATTTCTTACTATTTTTATCTCTTAAGTATTTTTTATCTTATTAATTTACTAATTTTTTTTTAAGTGTGCATAGAGAAAGAAGAAATTTTAGAGAATTTTTTGTTATTCTTGGAGTTATTGTTTCTAACCTAATATATCTTGAGTTGGTAGATGTTTATAAGGATTTATGGTATGCCAAAGTATTGAAGAAGAAGGAAACAAAGGAAAAAGGGTAAAACAAAACAAAAAGGGATGAAAAATCGAGTTATCATCATTAGGTCAAAAAGTGCTGCCATCGCCCCCATAAGTGCTGCCAGCGCCTCTTCCAGCGAGAATAAGGTGAGTTTATTTTGGCACATGCTGCCAGCGCCTTGGAAACGCTGCCAGCGTTTCTGGGTTTTCACGAAATACTCTCATAAAGTCCCTCCCCCCTTTAAAAACCCAAAACTTTTCACTTCTTCTTCCTCCCTCATCCCTCGACGAAGTGTTGTCATTCCCCCTGTTGGGATTCACCCATGAGTAAATGTCCCACATCGAAAAAGTAAAGAGAAAGCACATGGTATATAAGTCAAGTGGGCTACCAATTGGTTTTAAGATGGAACCTCACTTAACTTGTGTACCATGGGCCTTGGTTGAAGTGGGCTCACTCCTTGGATCTCCCCAACAAGTGGTATCAGAGCTGGTGGTTCGTTCGGCTGGGCGCAGGTGTTAGTCGAGTGGTTTGTAAGACCACGGTTTTATCGTTCTTCCACAGGGAGCTAGGGGCCTTAGCTACAACTAGTTGACTCTAGGTATGGTTTAGGATCATGAAAAGATGATAGAATTTAGGGTAAAACAGCACAAACACACTATGTTCAGTCAAAAAGGTGAAATAATGGGTGTCGGGAGACTTTCGGGATGCAAACGGGAATAAGGAAATGGGTTTCGCAACAAGAGAGTAACGAGAAAGGGATATCAAATGGTAATTCCGTTACAAAAATACCCACTGGGCTTCCTCTTTCAAGGATAGTCCGGATTAACTTCCCCAAAATCCATCGACAGGCCCGGGAAAGTTAATGGAACGAAATTTCCTAGTTAGTTTCTATTCGCTTTCGCGAACTAGAATACTAACTATCCTAATTCCTACCTTCCAACAAGCATTGGATATATTCGGGATGCTTTCGCACCCAAATACATCCCACTTGAGGGAAGGATAGGATTAGGAAGTTGATTTCCTAACTAGTTACTCACTAATATTGCTAACCCAAACCTAATCACCCATTCACACCCTTAATATCTCCCTAACCCATTAAGGTTCTAGCCACTAAACATCTTAACTATCATGATAATAACATCAACAACTTCATTCATGTTTAAAAGAGTAAACAAGATGACAATAAACATTCAACAACACTAACAATATCAATGATAACAAAAACAGAGATTAGTAAATAAGTAATAAATTAGAGAGAGAAAGGTTAAGAAATGCTCATTGATTGTGATGACAAGGGAGAAAACTTCAGAATAATAAAGCTCCAATGCTCCAAAGTTGAGAATAATATTCAAACTTCCAATAATAATCATGAGAATCCAATACAAGAACCAATAATCTCAGTAAAGATCTTCCTTAATCCCTCTAATCTAAGGCTTAAAATGTGATAAAAAGTGCTAAAGTATCATAAAAGATAGATAAAAGTTGATGTCCCTAGGATAATAATCCTCTCCTTAGCTAAAATGACCTAAATACATTAAATAGTAAAAAAGGTTGTTACTCAAAACTCATCATTTTACACAACAGACAAACTGTCTCCCAGGGGACCGTGGGCACGGTCAAGGTGACCGTGGTCACAGTCCTGCGTAAGACAGGCGATTTCTTCTCTTCGCTTCGCATCACCGTGGGCACGGTCCCCATGCACCGTGGTCATGGTCTAGGCGATTAGGGCTGACAACTTTTCGCTCCTTCGCACCGCCGTGGCTACGGTCATGGGAGACCGTGGCCACGGTCTAGTTCAGCCAGCTTCTTCCTTAGGTCATGGCTCAATCACACCGTGGCTACGGTCAGAGTGACCGTGGCCACGGTGTCTCTCGGCCACAGTTTTCTTCAGGAGGCTCTTCAACCGTTGCTTCCGCTTCCGCTACCTTTCTAATCCGCTGCCTTTGACACGTCCAGGGCTCGTGGAATCTTAGGGAATCTCGGGATTCCCAAGATTGGTGCAAAATTGGCCCATTTAGAATCGTTTTGAGTAAAACACTTCGGAAACTACAAAAGTAACCAAAACACATTGAAATTATTAAAACAAGCTACGAAACAAGTCAAAAGCCTAAGGATTTAGGTGGTATTTAGACACGAAATCGGGTCTAAACAGCAGGAAAGGTGCGGGAAGATCATCGTGGACAAGAGCAGGGACGATAGCGCGTGCTCGGCTGGGTCTCCTGAATGTTCAGAGTGGTGGCATGAGACTCGGGTGGAGTAGGGTGCGGCTCTGTGGAGTAAGGTGCGGCTGGGACTCTTGAGACAGAGTGGTGGCATGAGACTCAGGTGGAGTAGGGTGCGGCTCTGTAGAGTAAGGTGCGGCTATGATGGGCTCCTGATGGTGACTTGAAACCTTTGGCAAAAAGAGGCTTCCGATCAAGGGGGAGAGACTCATGTGTGAATGGGGAGATTGTTGGGATTCACCCATGAGTAAATGTCCCACATTGAAAAACTAAAGAAAAGCACATGGTATATAAGTCAAGTGGGCTACTCCTCTTAACACCAATTGGTTTTAAGATGGAACCTCACTTAACTTATGTACCATGGGCCTTGGTTGAAGTGGGCTCACCCCTTTGATCTCCCCAACACCCCCCCCCCCCCCAAAACGCACCTTCTCCTTCCCTTGTTTCTTGCCGTCGACGCACCACACCACACCACCCACCACCATCATCTTCTTCCTTCTTTCATCCTCCTTCTCACTTGCACTCTAACTCCCCACCTTCAAGTTTTATTACTACTCTCTCTTCATGATTCTCGATAATCTCTAGTGATTGTGGTATAATTTTGATTGAATTCTTGAATTTCTTGACTAATTTGTTGAATTTATACCTTATCCATGTTCATGATTCAAGTTTCTTGCTTGAGTTTGTCTTTGAGTTGATTCTTGAATTAGGGCATGAAGTATAATGATGAATGTTACTCTTTTTTTTTCAGAATTGTGAATTTGTTATGTTGGGTGTGTTTTGGGAGTAATGTGATGAAAAAATTGGGAAATTTAAGTTTGATTTGGGATGATGATTATCTTGTGGTGTTGTTTTCTGTTTTTGGTGAGTTTTGTAGGTTAGAATTGTTTTAATTTCCATTCTTGGCATCAAATAAGCATGGGGGATATTAGTCATGTTAATTTACATTGTACTCCTGCTTCTTTGATGATTTGATCATTATCTTGGTGGTTATACTAATATTTGATCTTTTTAGATGGTAAGGATAAAGAATTCAAGCTTTTCCGGGCATCCATTCGGTGATGACGATGGAAAAGGAAGTCGGAAATGCAAAGCCACTGTTGTGGAGAAAGGGAAGCAAAAAGTCGCCCTGTCTCGGGATTCAAGGAGTTCCACACCTTCAGTTTTGAAGGGGATATGAAGGCAAGGTATGATTCTCTTTCGAAAAGGGTTTTAATACCTACTAAATATTTACATGAGAACTTATTGAGGAATTGTGGTATGCTTGATGATGTTTTATGGTTATTGGGACGTGGGCAGATGACCCATATTGTAAGCCTAGGTGAGTTGACTATTAGAGGGATTACCTTAGAATTCCTAAGTACTCTTGAAGTGAACCTCCATGAGGGGGATGGCCTTATTCATTTACAACTTCTTGGTGTGACAAGGCAGATGACTGTTTCTGAATTTGCCCGTGCTTTTGGCCTACCCGAGCGCACATGTAGAGACCCACACCTTATTCCTGTGAACTGGGATGGGAAGGGTTTCTTTCGCAGGATAGCTGGTGTCGATGACTGGGACCGTAGTAACTCCACTTCTTCCCTCAATAGGAACCCCGCTTTGAGGTATGCACATCACATCCTCTCATGCGACATTTTTGGGAGACCCATTAGTTCAAACAAGGCTACCAAAGTTCAAACAAGGCTACCCCGGGTAACATGTTTTTTTATAGAGTCCAGTGTAGTTCTTTTAACATGTGCAAATTTGACAGTGACCTGCATTGTCTATGGAATTACCCTAACACTGTTAGGTTTCCTTTGCCTCACCCTCACCTCTCCCCTCAAAATGAAGAAAACTTACTTTGGATGCCGCCTCTCCCTAATGTGGAGCCCCAACCACAGCCTAACCCTCAACCCCAACAACCTCCTATAGATCATGAGGTGCGTTATCGCGACCTCCAGATAGCCATTAACCGGACCGAGAGCTGAGTGAATGAAATACAGGAGTACCTTGTTGAGTCAAGGAACGTAGCTGATTGGCGTTTCACACGCCTTGATGAGTCGATCGCCAACCTTTCCGGCCTTATTCAGGCCATGTTTGACCAAACCTTACCTCCACCACCTCCAAACCAAACCGCCCCATCCCCATCGAGCAAGGGCGATTGATCCTCTGCTCCGTTCTTACCATCCACACCATTGTCTTCTGCATTGAGGACAATGCAGTGCCTTAAGCATGAGGGGGGTTATCTATCCACTTTGTGAATATTTCTTCTTACCTCTCTTTATTTTTCTAATTTTCCTTTATCTTCGTTTTTCTTTTTCTTATTTCATGCTTATTTTTCAATTTTTAGTGTGATTTTTCTTGTTTTTTGTGTGTTTCCATTTATTTGAAGTTTTTAATTGTGTGTTTCTTTTCCTATTTTTAGTTTTTCTTTTCTAATTTTCTTCTTAGTTTTTCTTCTAGTTTTAGAATTGCATTGACCTATATTGCACTAGTTAGAGCATACTAGACTTTCCTTTCTTTTCTTTTCTTAGTTTGTCTTCTTTCCTTTTTCTTTCTTTTTGCATTCACTTTATTCCAAAAATCAAAAAATTAGTAAAAGTCAAAAAAAAATTAGAAAAGTCAAGAAAAACCAAAAAAATATATATAAGATAGGATTAGGGTTAATAATCCGGATCACCTTCGGTGATGATTTGTAAACCAATCTTACTTTCAGTTTACCTTGCTTCACCTAGTAAAGTCTGGATGAGAACTAAAAGTTTTTGAAACCGTTTTTTTCAAATCTTCTGATTTTGAGTCAATTTATGAATAGTATGCTTAACTACTTTGACCATCTTAGAAAGTGTAGATATGCGTGATATGTGTGCCGCAAATCTTTTGGCTAGGTTTAGTTTATTGAGCCCTATCCCGTGAGTCCACATAGCCTAAAAGTGTGAATTGATCACTTTATCAATTCCTTGATTTCCTGAGTGACTTCACCATTAGTTACATCTCTAGAACTTATTTTGCATCTTGTTTAAGACTACATATTTGCATTGCACTCTGTGACAAAGTGATTGAGACATTCATTTTTTTTTTGTTAAACTACAAAGCCAAATAGCCTCCCTGACATTATAATTACCGTTCTTGTTGCCCCGCCTACCCTTTGTTTATCTTTCTTTTATGATTGAACCCTGACAATACAAGCCTTGGCCTGTAAATAATTCTTATTCGTTGCCTTGCTTGGATGTGTGAGAGTTTGTTATTTTTGAAGAGACGGTTTGGTTTGGTGAATTTTAAATGAAAGTGAAGAATTAGGGAGTGTTTGTGATCATTGTTATAAATTGAGAAAAGTTGAATTTCCCACCTTTAGGATAGTCAGTGATTGGTTCTGTTGTTCATATATCATATTGAGGCCGGAGCTATATTCCTCTGTTTTTCTTCTCCCTTGATCACCCACCAAAAAGAGAAGTAGTAAAATAAACAATAAACAATAAAAAAGAGAAAAAAATAGTTCCAAAAAGAAAAGGGCAATTAGGGAGATTCAATTTAATGTTCTGAAAGCTTTTGACTTGGTTGTAAAGCTCGATGAGGTGTTTGATATCAATGAGGGAGAAAAGTGAGTTCCTTGCATAATTTTGCAAGAAGGTGAGATTGAGAGCAGTTCTTTACTATAAATCAATCCAAACATGGCTCTTTAACTCCTCATACCTAAATTTTACCACTCCTTTCCCCTAACCTAAGCCTCATTACAACTCCGAAAAGTCCTCTTGATTGTAACTGGTGCATTGCATACCAGTAGTGGAGAGCGAATTCTTACCAAGCTTATGGTAGATTGTTTCTTTTGGTCTAAGTATGAGAAAAACCCACATACATATTCAAATTTGAGTGTTTGTGTAAAACCCCGAAATAAAATATTAGTATAGTTACCGTTAAATTTGACTAACGACGTCTTTATCTGTTACTTGATTATCTGTTTGTCACACGGAGTGTTAGGATCGCGAGTAAGTTCGTAGAAATTTTTAGAGTTATAAAAATATCAATTAGGTAATTTTTGGGTTACGGGTAGAGATTATTTTTTATCAATTATGAGAAATTTTATCTGCTTTTATTACTATTATTTTCCATGGGTATATTATTAATTTTAGATTTTGTTTTCCTTTAATTTGTGGGTGTTGGTGATGTCACATAAATGACATCACCAGGTAAATTTCATCAGAATTCCAAATTTCTTTCTGTACAAGTCAGTAGTCGTTTTCTTCCAAATTGTTGCAATACCCATTATCTGGGTATACACCCTGACTACCCTACCCCCATTTGACACGCGTCCCCCTCCCCTCATACTTTTCCTCTCTCTTCCCTCCTATTGGATGAGTACTATAATAGTACTAGAATTGTTGTTGCTGCTCGAAACAAAGGGGCATCACCCTCATATTTTTGTTGCCCATCATCCATCAAGCCCTTCCTCCCTCATCTCCATCTTCCTCCATTGCTTCTTCTCCTCCATTTCTTCTTCTTCCTCCTTTCTTCTTCTTCTTCCTTCTTCTTAGTCTTTTTCTTTCTTTTCTTTTGCTTCCCCGAGCAGTGAATCCGACGCACCACCTACCACCTTGCACCACCTCCAACCACCCTCCCTCCACCAATTTCTCGCCGCCAACCACCATCTCATCATCCTCTAACTGCCGCACCTCCGTAGGACCGCTTCATCTCCGGCCATCCTCCCCCAGCTCCGACAAGGCAGTCCAACCGTTCCGACGAGGACGAAGTCAACCTCGGTTTTGCTCCGAATTGAAGCTACTGGTGCTGCCGTCGATCACCATTTGCTCCGCCGCCCGACACCAACGACCGGACTTGCTCCGACCACCGGGACCCCGCCGCCGTGACCGCCGACCACCCAGCCGCCGACCCCGCCGTGCGCTGTAGCTTGGACCCCTTGTTTGTATACTATAAACCCCTTTTTCTCTCTCTATAATGTTATTAGTTTGGGTTTGATTTGTATTGTATTTTTGGTGCATAAAATGATATCTCTAAGTGTTGAGTTGGTAGTAAACTAGTATGCATGATGAATGTTTAGGTGTTGGTGGTAGAGTTGGGTTAATATGTTGTATGAGGGTTCCAAGTATGTGTAAAATCTTTGTGTTATTATATACTACCCATGTTGTTATGTTATAATCCTTGATGTGTAAATTACTCCTATGTTTTAGAAATTAGAGTTCATGTTCTAAAGGTTTTCCCTATTTATAAGTTTATATTAGTGTAAAAGTATTCCCTATATTACTAGTTTTTAATATTTAGAAAAAAAAATTTAGTAAGTGTTTTATTTTATCAAGTTATAATACTATGTAAGTTCCCATATTATTTGATGTCTCCATGATGTTACTAGGCCTAATGTGGAAAATAATTTATGATATTATCAAGTTTCTTAAATTACAAACAAAACCCTATTATTTTAGGGTATTTAGAAATCTTTTTGCTAGTAAACTACCTTATATTTTTTATTTTATTTTTTTTTCAAAATTATTAAATCCTTAAGTAAAGGTTTCGTTATTAATTATTAAACTTCTAAAAAAAAGGTTTTGTTATATATTACTATTAAGTGTTACTAAATAAGGTTATTAATTTTCAACTTACTATGGTGTGCCAAAGTTTTAAGAGTGGTACTATTTTCCTTTTAGCACTAAGTTATTTTACTCTTTATGTAAAGATTAGGTTAGGGTTCAAAACTTCTTTATTCATGTTTTGCTTATTAATATTAATAGTAATCCAAGCATTGTTTTATGTTATTAAGTTGTATTGAAAATTCTTAGGTCTTTCCTAAGCTTATTATATTGGGCATGAAGTATTATTTTGTATATATGTATGGATCCTTGCAAGTCCTTATGGAGATTTTAGGTGTAATCCATAGCTTGGTTTTACATGTTTTGGGTGGGATTGATATATTTTAGGGATGTTCATGTTGATATGAAAGATTTAGAAATATGTTAGAAACCCTAAAAGAATAAATTCCCTAGTTAGTAAGCATGCTATGGAGGTCTAGTATAGTTATTGCATGAATGATGGCAATTTGGTAAATTATATGAATAGTGCCATGTAAGCTACCTTTAGAATTTAGGTACTACATGAATATTGTGAAGTGATTTATATAATTTATGTGTGAATTATTTCATGAATGTTCCTTGTCCTATAAGGCATGCTTGGTACGTGATTAGTAAGTTTTGTTGTTAAGTGGGAAGGGTAGAATATAAGTGTATTAGCGATCGTGATTGAGCGAGTTTTGATTTTAGAAATACTTTGATTATTAGGTTTGAGCGAGGAAGAGACCCAGTAACTCCGTGTGCGTCTTTCACTGTGTGACATAACTTGCTACAGGTAATGTCTATGCCCTAATCCCCTTGGGATGCCCTTAAAGTATTTTAATTGGTTTTGTTGAACTGCATTCCAGTAAAGGGGCTTTGAATGAAAATTTGTACTGTTTGTGATTGTGAAGAGTATTGTTCTTTTTCAGTAAAATTTTAGTCAGCTCTTTGGTTATGTTTTGGAAGTGTTTTGATTTTGGAAGCTTGGTTAAGGGATTTGATGTTGAAATGTTGATTTAATACTGGAAAGAGATGGACATGCAAACCTGACTAATTAAACGTCTATGAGTATAATGCGGGTTCAGGCAGTACTCCCCAAGACCAGGTAGACACTTGTGAGGGAGACTGTCAAGAGACCAGGTGTTTAGACCCGATTTCGCGTCTAAATACCGCCTAAATCCTTAGGCTTATGACTTGTTTCATAATTTGTTTTAATAACTTTTAATGCGTTTTAGTTGCTTTTGTAGTTTCCGAAGGGTTTCACTCAAAACGAATCTAAATGGGCCAATTTCGTACCAATCTTGGAAATCCCGAGATTTCCTAAGATTCCCCAGAGTCGTGTCAAAGCGGAGGATTGAAGGGCGACCATGTCGAAAAGCGTGAGCGGAGGCAACGGTGAAGAGTACCTGGAAAGAAGCGTGGCGAGAGACCGTGGTCACGATCGCGACCGTAGCCACGGTATGATGGAGCCAAGACCAAAGTGAAGAGGCCTTGCACCCGAACTAGACCGTGGTCACGGTCACTTCGACCGTGGTTACGGTAGGATCTTCACCATGCCTAAAGAAGAAACTGACCGAACTAGACCGTGGCCACGGTCTCTCAAGACCGTAGCCACGGCGGTGCGAAGGAGCGGAAAGTTGTCAGCCCTAATCGCCTATACCTTGACCACGGTGCATGGATACCGTGCCCACGGCGGTGCGGAGCGAAGAGAAGCAATCGCCTGCCTTACGTAGGACCGCGGCCACGGTCGCCCTGACCGTGCCCACAGTCCCCTGCGGGCCAGTTTTGTCTGTTGTGTAAAATGATGAGTTTTGAGTAACAACCTTGATTACTATTTAATGTATTTTAGGTCATTTTAGCAAGGGAGATTAGACAGCAACTTTACCTATCTTTTATGATACTTTAGCACTCTTTATCACGTTTTTGAAGTCTTAGATTAGAGGGATTAAGGAAGATCTTTGTTGAGATTATTAGTTCTTGTATTGGATTCTCTTGATTATTATTGGATGTGTGAGGATTATTTTCGACTTTGGAGCATTGGAGCTTTATTATTCTGAAGTTTTCTCCCTTGTCATCACAATCAATGAGCATTTCTTAACCTTTCTCTCTCTAATTTATTGCTTATTTACTAATCTCTGTTTTGCTATTATTGATATTGTTGGTGTTATTGAATGTTTATTGTCATCTCACTAGTAGAATTGGGGTCATTAAGCGTCTGTAAAATGGCGTCTGTTAACTGGTCAGTCGCTAAATCCCAGAAACAGCATTTTTAAAAAAAATAAATTTTAAATCGGCGTCTGTTTGTGTGTAACAGACGCCAAAATAAGTAAAATTTAATTTATTGTTTTTCGTTTTCTGGTAACGGCACTTTCCGAAGTTTTTTGTTTTATTTATTGACCAGAATGGCGTCTATTTCCAGCCTAAACAGACGCCTTTTTATTTTGGCGTCTCTTTAGGCTGCAAACAGATGCCATTTTGGTCAATATATAAAAAAAAAATTAACACTCATCTGAATAACTGTGCGCCTCGACTGCTGGGTTAATAAATAATGGATTTTTGGCATCTGTTATTTCCCTAAACAGACGCCATTTTGGTTTAAATTGGGAAAAAAAATTACAGACTTCATTCTGCCATTGTCGTCGTCGAAGGAGGAAGAGAGAAACGGAGAGGAGATTGAAAAAACCGCATATACACGCCGCAAATCAGGTAATTTTTTCAGTTTATTTTGTTTCAGATCTGTTATAATATGATTAATATTTTGAAAAGTGATTAAATTATAAATTATATTTGATGAAAAACGAATAATATGAATATTTGTATGTTTGTTTTGGTTTTGTTGAGTTCAATTATAGTTTATGAATATAAGTTGAATAATTGAGTTGTTTTAGTTAATTTCTATGAATTGTAATATATTTTGGATGTTGAATTAGAATTTTAAGTGTGAAATTAGGGTTTGTAATGTAGATGTTTTCAATTTAAATAGTAGTTTAACTAATTGCATGTATGTTTTAGTTTAGGTTTTAGTTATCGATTTAATTTTAGTTTTAATTTATAATGTTGAGAAGTATAATTATGTTTAGGTTGAGCACAATATTGAATTTTATATGTTTTTTGGTAAATTTAAAGATGAGTAATTATATATAGTGATGTGCAAAAAAAAAATATATGTAACAATGCATGTAAAATATGTTTAAGTTAATTAGTATGTGTGAAATATGTTATATAACGTGGGAAATTATGATGTGTTTCGATTGAGTGCAAATGTGTTATATTTTAGGATGATTTTTAGGAATTGCATTAACGATTTAATTAATTAGGTAATGTGTATATACGTAACATGATTTCAATTATGAATACATTTAGGTTAATTTTTATTTTTTGAATTTATAATTTAAGTTGTTTAGTTAATAATTAAGTTAAAACCATAAAAAAATTACTATACATAACCAATTATTAATTTATACGTACGTAGTGAATAATTAATTTATACGTACATAGTGAATAATTAAGTATGTTATTGAATAACACAATGTTTATTGTTAATTAAGTTCATGGTGGGCTTGAATAATAGATTCACGTACATTATGGATGGGCCCCCACATCGCCGTTGGATGTACCAGAGGTTTGAACCGAATAGGAGGGTTATCAGGGCACAATGGGCTGCGGGGGTAGAAATGTTTGATCAATTTGCAAAGAGTAATTCCTATGAGTATCCGAGGACTGGAAAGTATCGGTGTCCATGTGTGAAGTGTAAGAATAAGAGCGGATATAGTCCCGATGAAGTTAAAGAACATTTGTATAGGCGAGGGTTTATGGAACAATATTGGTGTTGGACGAGCCATAGTGAAGAATGGGGTGACGATGATGATGAGGATGACAGTGGTGACGATGCGGAAGGTGAGGGGGAACCGAGCGAGGGGACCGAATCACCACCATTCATCGAGCGGAAGAGATGATGAACGATTTCATCATGGCGAGCAGGCGCCTAATGCGAGAGCTCAACAATTTTATGATATGCTTCAATCGGCTCAGCGGCCTCGTGGGAAGGGTGTGCGACTCATCTTGAGTTGTCATGCCGTGAGGTGATCGATCGGAAATCGAAGCACAATTTGTCGGAGTAGGCAATGAACGATATCATGGAACTGATGAGCAGAGTTGTCCCCAGCCGAACCTAGTCCCTAGAAACTACGATGAGTTGAAAAAAAAGGTTAAGAATTTGGGGATGGGCTATGAAACAATTGATTGTTGCCTTAGTGGATGCATGATATACTATAAGGGCGATGCAGATCTCACTGAATGTAAATTTTGTGGCCATCCTAGGTATAAGCCACAGAAATCATCAACCAAGACAAAGAAAGGGGTCCCGTACAAGAAAATGTTTTACTTTCCCTTGACCCCTAGGTTGCAGCGTCTGTATGCCTCGAAGAATACGGCCGGGCATATGAGATGGCACGTGGAGAACAAGCGCGAGGAAGGTATACTTTGCCATCCTTCGGACGGCGCCTCGTGGAAAATGTTCGACATTGTGCATCCGGACTTTGCGAGCGAATCGCGAAATGTAAGGTTGGGCTTGTGTGCGGATGGGTTTAGCCCGTTCAACATGACAGGGAGATCTTATTCGATATGGCCGGTTGTAGTAACTCCTTACAACTTGCCACCTGAATTGTGCATGACAACGCCGTACATGTTCCTCACATGTATTATTCCCGATCCGAAGAACCCCGGAAACAAAATTGATGTCTTCCTCCAACCTTTAGTGGACGAGCTGCAACGTTTATGGGTGGGTGTTGAAACATACGACATCTCCAAGAGACAAAATTTTAACATGAGGGCATCGTTGATGTGGACGGTGAATGATTTTCCGGCGCTTGGCATGCTTTCCGGGGGAGCACGCACGGTGCCATGTCTTGTCCTGTTTGCATGGACGGTTTGAAAGCAATTAAATGCGAAGCACGGGAAAGCCTCTTGGTTTGACTATCACCGGCGTTTCTTGCTAAGAGGCACGCTTTGAGAAGAAATCGAAAGGCATTTGAAGGCGCACTTGCTCGGATAGAACTAACCCACCGTTTAGGAAAAGCGGTTATGAAATCTATGAAGAGGTGAAGCACTTCCCAAGGTGACTACCATGGCGACTTTGTAGTCCGGGATTCGAGAGAATGCTCATAATTGGAAGAAACAAAGTATCTTTTGGGAGTTGCCTTATTGGAAGGATCACATGGTTCCACACAACTTAGATGTGATGCACATTGAGAAGAACTTTGTGGACAACATCGTAAACACGGTGATGGGGGTGGACGGCAAAACAAAGGATGATGAAAATGCAAGGAGGGACGTGGAGGACATATGTGACTGGCCGGAACTCCATCTATTTCCAGGTCCTAACGGTAAACCCCTACAGCCAAGAGCCAAATATGTTCTTCCCGAGGATAAGCGAACAGACGTTTATGGCGGGCACAACACCGTTGCGGGCGCTTATGCTTGAACCCGCTAACGATTGTCGATGCATTAGGTAAAAGGGTTCAAAACTTTAAAAGCCATGATTGTCATGTGTTCATGCAGACATTGTTACCTGTTGCGTTCGGGGCACTTCCAGATGATGTGTTGGAGCCACTGGTTCAGTTAAGCCAATGGTTCAAGAGCCTCTGCTCCACAACATTGAAGCACAGTGACTTAGTCCGGCTTGAGAAAGAAATTCCCATAATAATATGCAAGCTGGAGACCATATTTCCACCCGGCTTCTTCAACATAATGGAACACTTGCCCATTCACCTGGTCCAGGAGGCATTCTTTGGTGGTCCTGTTCAATATCGTTGGATGTATCCCTTTGAGAGGTATTTCGGGTGGTTGAAGAAGAAAATAAAGAACAAGGCACACCCAGAAGGATCTATGGCCCAAGCGTACCTTATGTTTGAGATTTCCCAATTCGCATCTACATACTTTGGGACAGATAATGTATCGTCTTCTACATCAACAAGTATGCGTAACGACGACGAAGGGGATGATCCTATGTTATTGTCGGTTTTTAAGGACAGTGGGAGCCCTGTGGGAGGTGTAAACACAAGGTGGCTCAGCGATCAAGAGTATAGAGCAAAGAAGTCAACCACTACTTAGAGTAAGCAATAATGCTCACTAACGACTTCATTAAATTGATATGTATTATAGGTGTAATTAATGAGCTTGTTTTCCTCGCAGCTTGTTTAAGAATTACAAGTTGACTTCATTTCCGAACACCACGGACACTCAATTGGATCAGATGATTGAAGCAGAGTTCGCTCAATGGTTTTATCAGCTATCTGTGAGTAAAACAATCATTTACAGAATTTCAATTTTGACCATATGTAACCAAAACTTCAACCATTTAACATCTAACGGGTACTCCAAATGTAGGAAAATTGGGATGTCTTTCGGTTTTACGAAGATGAGCGTCATGAACACCTTTATCAGTTAGCCCGAATGCCTTCCCCTAAAGTGACCACCTGGAGTGCTTACCGAATCAACGGGTTCTTATTTCACACACAAGCAAGGAGTAACTCAGTGGCTTCGTATAGTGCAGGGGTGTGTGTCAAAGGCACGGGTGGCGGTGGATTTGTCGGTGACTTCTATGGTGTTCTCCAAGAAGTCATTGCACTGGAATATGTTGGGCCTATCAACAAGAAAAGCATACTGTTTAGATGTGATTGGTTTGATAATACCCCGGTACGTAGTGTACGTTCACCAAGGTTATGCCCGTTTGTTGAATTACACAAGGACAGACGGTACTGGAAGTACGACCCATTCATCTTGGCAGGGTGCGCAACCCAAGTGTTGTTCATGAATTACCCGACTGGCATACGAGATAAAGTTAACTGGAGGGTTGTGGTTCCAAACAAACCATCTTATGCACAGTACAAGCAGTTGACCTTTCCGTTGGCCATCCAAGATGACCAACCAAGAGCTGTTGTCCCGATTAACCCCAATGACGGTACCGTATCACAAGCACTCGCTATTGAAGGGGTGTTCGATGAGGTTGCAGACATGGACAATGCACAATTAATAGTGGGTGGTAATACGTCCGATGTAGCCAATCAAGACGATGGAGACACCGAGGATGACGAAGATGATGATGGTGACGATGATGAGGTGGATGAGGATGATGAAGACAACGAAGACTATTAAATAACAATATATTAAACGAATTTTGATTGTGTTACAATTGTCTTCAACGAACACATATTATGTATTCTATTGTCTAAGTGAAACGAATTGATTGTGTGCCTAAGTGAAACTAATTCAATATTTATTCTACTTTTATTTTACTTGCTATTTTATATTGCTAGTTCATATTACTTGCTATTTTATTTCGTGGAAGCTGATACTAATTCAATGTTTATTCTACTTTTATTTTGCAGTTGCATTATGTCAGGAAGAGACGGATCACGCAGACCTCGGACCCGTGGTGGGTCTAGACCCAATGCGAGGGTTGGTTCTTCATCGGCCCCACAGACTCCATACAGTTTGATCCTGGCCATGAAGCTGCTTCTCAACCCGAGGGGAGCAACTACAACTTCTTTTCACAGCTAGACCCATCCACTCTGGAGCTCATGTCGTTCTTTGCGAGTAGTACTGCGCTAGTAAGGAACGAGACGATGGGGGGGGGGCCCAAACTGATGATGGGGGTGACCAAACTGATGTTGGGGGTACCTAAACTGATGTTGGGTACCCAGTGAAGGATGGAACCCAGTCGAGCAGGCGGGCGCAAATCGAAGGAGGGCGACACTAGCCAAACGTCAGGGAACGATATCACCGAACGATATCAAATTCAACTTGACGTTCGGGCGGACGCTCAAAAAACGTCGGATGGGAAGTTCATCATTAGACCTTGTAATGGCACGTGAGTATCAATCTGAACTTTGATTATGCATTTATAACTTAATTTGCGTTTAAATATATATAATTTTGTATGCCCTCAATCTAATCGATGTTTCATTTCAAATTTATTTAAGTGTGGTGCCATATGGGGTACACACAACCAAGGCCATCATGGACATAGTAAAGCAGAATTTCCGAGGCTTCTGGCCGGTATGGAGCAAAGTGCCGAAGAGGACGCGGGAGTCGATATACGACGAGTTCAGGGTAAAACTCTCACATTTTTCCCTCTTTAAACATTTCTTGGTTTATTAATTCAAAGTTATGATATATATGGTTTGATTTATTTGCATGTTTAATTCTTCATGTATGGTTTAAATGCAGAAAAAATATTGGTGGGAAAACCAACACGAGGCCTATATATGTGATTGATTCCTTAGGAGGGCCCAAAAGCAGTACGCCGACGCTATCGGGCAAATCCAAAAAACGATGGTTGGCGGGGAGAGGCAAACCCAAATGGATTGTCGACGACGAGATTTGGGAGAAATTCATCGCTCATTGGAAAGACCCCAAATTCGTTGAAAAAAGCAACAACATGAGCAGGGCAAGGAAGATGAACCAAGATAAGGGCCCACCATCGCACACAAGGGGTCCAGTTTCCTTCGGTATCGTCAGAGAGAAGTTGGTAAGTTAATTATGATTTAATTTAACGTTTAATTTATATACGCACTTACGTACAGAAAGAAAAAAACGATGGAAAAGACCCTGACATATGGGAACAATTTGAAGCGACCCATATGAAGCAGGGCACCAATCAGTGGGTGCACGACAGGTTCCGGCAGCTTGGGGTAAGTACCTTCATCATCCAATATTTAAGTTATTATAATCGTACGTACACGTAGGAACATTAACTTTAATTCGCTTATTTCAACTACTCTTTCTTTGTATCGACCAGGAGACGATGCATAGTGATTATGAATCGTACAGAAGAGAGATGGAGGCAAAGCAACGGGAGGACGATCAACCAGAAACTCCCATTATGTCTGGAGACGAGTTCTGGTTGGACAAACAACTGCAGAGTCGGGGACACGTCATGGGCATGGGGGTTGTGGGGGAAGCTATGAAGATGCAGTTACCCCACATCTCATCGAGGAGACGTCCACGACTTCGTAATAATACCGATAGCGTTGACGTCCGAGCCTCTATTACGGAGATGAACAGAGAGCTTCAGCGTCAACTCGAGGAAGAGAGGCAACAGCGCGAACAAGATAAGCGCATGCTGCTGGAACAATTCCAGAGACAATTAGAGGAACAACAGCGCCGATCTGACGCAGCCATTGAGGAAAAGGTGAGGCAACAAGTAATGCAACAAATGTTGCAAATGCAAACAATGTTCCAGCAGCAAGCAAGTCAGAGCTGGCAAGCCCCTTTCATCGCTGGATCTTCCTCTGGAAGTCAAGTGCCACACACTGGACAGCCTCCTCCACCGCCGCCCCGCCGCCGCAGTACTTCTCGTCAGACCCCCGTCTCTCAAACCCCACAACCTCAGCCCACCGTTCCTCCCGAGGACTCGTTATATGCTTACCCAGGTAAGCATATTTTTTTCCATAAACACAAAATTAAATTACTAATTACACGTTCCAATAATTACTTAATTCATTTTGATTGTATTTCATACCTTTCCAAATTGTCGTTGTATCCCAGGAGGCCAATACCTATTCCATAGCCTCGAAGAATTGACACAACGCCAGAATCAGGGTGATAATGGCAACGATCAGGAGGAGAGCGAAAGCGATGATGACGATGCCGCCGATTGACAAACCCTAAACATTTAAACTCTTTCTTAATTACATTCGTACTTATTAGCTAGTACATTATTTAATCCAAACATCGAAATTGTTTTCATTATGTTTGCGCACATAGGTACAAATTAATTAACTTAATTAACATATATATATATAATAACATGTACGTACACATGAGATTAATTGTAATTAACAACATAATCGACAATGAAACATATATATATATATTAAATTATCTACCTAGAAAAAATTAGAATATAATTAACAATAATAATAATTAATAATTAACTATACCTGAAAAATATATACATATATACATCATAATTAGTTATAACTAAAATTAAGAACATATAATAGTAATAGTATCAATAATAATAATAATAATAATAATAATAATAGTAATAATAATAAATTAGCGCGCCCACATGCCTCGAAAATTTTTAAAAATGGCGTCTGTTATCCCGCCTAACAGATGCCCAATTGACTGACAGTGAAAATGGCGTCTGTTTGGCGAGAAAACAGACGCCATTTTGTACAGCGCCTATATAAATCAAAGCCCTCAAACTTCCGTCCGAATTTTTTCCCACCCATCTCCATTTCATTTCTCTTATCTTCTCTCATCAATTCTCTCATTTCCCCTAACCCTAACCTAACCCAAAGGGGCAACTTAATGCGATTACTTTGAGGAGTGGCAAGGAGATTGATGGACCTAGAATGGTGGGAGAGGAGGTCTTGGGTGACAAGGAAGGTGACGTGGTGGATATCTCGGATGAGGGAGATTTGTTGGATAAGCGGGAAAGTGAGTTAGTATTGGGTGAGGAAGTTGAGAGAGCACATGAGGATGAATTGGGATTTGAGAGTCTAGTAAAGAACAAGAGGAGATGGAGGAATTAAGGAAAAGGAAAGGAAAAATGGTGGAAGAAGAACCAATCCAGACTATTGAAAAGCCAAAGCTACCACCGATCCCTTTTCCCGATCGGTTAGCAAAGCCAAAATCCGATGCAAAGTTTTCAAAATTCATTGAGATGCTCAAGAAGCTTCAAGTGAACATTCCATTTCTTGATGCCATTTCTGAAGTTAAGTCCTTCAAAAAGCATTTGAAGGAGCTTCTCACGAGCAAGAGAAGAATTCAAGAGAAATCTACGATCCATTTGACGGCAGATTGTAGTGCAATTATCGATAACAAATCACCGGAGAAATTAGCCGACCCCGGAAGTTTTTCTATTCCATGCACCATTGGTGATATGCGGATTGGCCATCACCTTTGTGATCTAGGAGCAAGTGTAAGTGTCATGCCTTATTCGATTTGCAAGAAGTTAAATCTCGACGATCTTGCTCCTACAACAATTAACCTTCAATTGGCCGACCGTTCCGTGCGAAGGCCGTTGGGAATATTGGAAGACGTCCTGGTCCAAGTGGGGCGGTTTTTTGATTCCTTGTGATTTTGTGATCTTGGAGATAGAGGAAGATAACAACATCCCTATTATTTTGGGAAGGCCATTCCTTGCTACGGCGGGAGCCATTATCGATGTGAAGAATGGAAGCATGTCGTTGAATGTCGGGAATGAAAGCATAATTTTTCAACTTGAGGGGTCATTGAAAGGTCCTTCGTATGGGGATTCATGCTATGCCATTGATATGATGGAGTTCCTTGTTGATGAGTATATTAAGGACTCCCATCTTCTTGAATCTATTAGCGATGATCCCTTGGGAGCTTGCTTATTGGAGTCTTTCCAATTTGAGACCGATGGCACCGATATTACTTTCTTCACCGACCTTCTTGACTCTTCACCCATACATAAGGAGATTATTATCGATGAGCCTTATATGGAGTGTATGGAGATTCAAGATGCGATCTTCAAAGGTATGTCTTCTTCTCAAATTCAATCTTCTACTCCTTTAGAGTTTAAAGCTTTACCCCCTTCCCTCCAATATGCTTTCTTGGATGATGAGAAATCTTATCCTGTCATTGTGAATGCGAATTTGAATGATTTTGAATTGTCCAAGTTGCTTTATTTGCTTAGAAAACATAGGGGTGCATTGGGTTATAGGATAGAAGACTTGAAAGGTTTATCCCCTTCCATATGGATACATTCGATTGATTTGCTAGAAGAAGCCAAGCCTACCAGGCAACCCCAACGTCGCTTAAATCCCAACATGCAAGAAGTGGTTAAAAAGGAAGTAGTAAAGTTGCTAGCTACTGGCATCATCTTCCCCATCGCAAATAGCGAATGGGTAAGCCCGGTTCAGTGTGTGCCCAAGAAGGGTGGATTGACCGCAATTGAAAATGAAAAGAAAGAACTAGTTAGTACCCGGACTGTCACCGGTAGGCGGATGTGTATCGATTACCGCCAATTAAACAAAGTAACAAAGAAGGACCATTTCCCCCTTCCCTTTATTGACCAGATGTTAGAACGGTTGGCAGGTCATTCGCATTGTTGCTTTCTGGATGGGTACTCGGGTTTCTTTCAAATTCCAATCCACCCCTCACATCAAGAAAAAACCACCTTCACTTGCCCATATGGGACATTTGCTTATCGTCGCATGCCATTTGGTTTATGTAATGCCCCTGGGATTTTTCAACGTTGTATGATGACTATTTTTAGCGATTTCATTGAAAAATGAATGGAAGTCTTTATGGATGATTTTTCTGTGTACGGTAATTCTTTCGATGACTGTTTACTAAATTTGAAGAAAGTGTTAACTCGTTGTGAGGAAGTGGATCTAGTTCTGAATTGGGAGAAATGCCACTTCATGGTGGAACAAGGTATCGTTCTGGGTCACTTAATCTCTTCTAAGGGCATCGAAGTAGATAAGGCCAAAGTTGAGGTTATAGAGCGCCTACACCCCATTTAGTTAAGAAGTGCGTAGTTTCCTTGGCCATGCCGGTTTTTATCGCTAGTTCGTCAAGGATTTTTCAAAAATTACTCGACCTCTAACTGACCTCTTGTGCAAAGATGCCCCTTTCATTTTCACTGATGAGTGCCTTGAGTCGTTTTATAGGTTGAAGCAGGCTTTGATTTCCGCTCCGGTAGTTCAACCTCCGGATTGGACACTACCCTTTGAGATTATGGCCGACGCGAGCGACTTCGCCATAGAAGCGTGTTTAACCCAAACAATAGACAAGAAGCCAAGGGTCATTTATTACGCAAGCCATGCGCTTGATAGCGCCCAAAGGAACTACACTACCACGGAAAAGGAGCTTTTGGCTATCGTTTTTGCGCTCAACAAATTCCGGCAATACCTCATGTTCTCTAAGGTGGTAGTCTACACGGATCATGCCGCTATCAAATACTTGATGGGAAAGAAGGAGACAAAACTGAGACTTATACGGTGGGTCTTCCTTATGCAAGAATTTGATTTGGAAATCCGCGATAAGGCGGGCACGAAGAATGTCGTAGCCGATCACCATTCGAGGATTTTTGTCGACTTGGAAGACACCCAACCGATTGTAGACGCTTTCCCGGACGAGCGACTCTTGGCTATCAACTCGCATCCTTAGTATGCGGATATTGTGAATTATTTGGCGAGCAAAGTGATCCCTCAACACTTGAACCATCATCAAAAGAAGAAATTCCTCCACAACATGAAGCATTACTTTTGGGATGATCCTTTCCTTTTCCGTCTTGGAAATGACGGGATGTACCGGCGATGTATTCCTGAGAGTGAAGTGCAATCTATTTTGACCCATTGTCATGAATTTCTGGTGGGAGGTCACGGTGGCCCCCAAAAGACGGCGGCAAGGGTTTTGCAAATCGGCTATTGGTGGGCGACTCTTTTTCGTGACGCCCATCTGCATGTCATGCAATGTGACAGGTGTCAAAGGTCCGGTAACATCTCCCGGAAGAATGAAGCGCCATTGAACTATATTCTTGAGGTGGAAGCTTTCGATGTATGGGGACTGGACTTCATGAGTCCTTTCCCATCGTCAAGAGGTTTCCAATACATCCTAGTGGCGGTAGACTATGTCACAAAGTGTGTCGAGGCCATAGCATGTGTAAGATGTGATGGGAAATCCGTTTCGAAATTCTTGAAAAAGACCCTATTCCCAAGATTTGGCATTCCACGGGTCATCATTAGTGACAACGGTTCCCATTACATCGAAAAGAGATTCGAGTCTCTCTTGGAGAAGTATGGCATTAAGCATAAGAAGGGACTTCCTTACCATCCACAAACACAAGGTCAAGTGGAAATCTCCAACCGCGCCATCAAGGAGATCTTAGAGAAGACGGTTAACTCTTCAAGGAAAGATTGGGCAGAAAAATTGGATGAAGTTTTGTGGGCATACCGCACCGCTTTCAAGACACCGATCGACACTACTCCTTACCGTCTTGTCTACGGGAAGGCGTGTCACTTCCCCGTCGAACTTGAGCACAAAACCATGTGGGCAATCAAGAAGTTGAATTTCGATCTCAAGGCGGCCGGAGGTAGTCGGTTATTTTAATTAGAAGAGCTTGAGGAGTTGAGGCGTCATGCATATGAGAATAACAAGATCTACAAGGAGAGAACGAAAGCATGGCATGACAAGAGGTTGAACCGACGTGAGTTTGTGGTAGGCGATAGGGTTCTCATTTTCAATTCAAGGCTAAAGTTGTTCTCTGGAAAATTGAGATCACGGTGGTCCGGACCATTCGAAATAGTGAGAATTCTTTCCGCCGGAGTAGTTGAGTTGAAAGATGCCCAAGGGAAGTGTTTCAAAGCAAACTCATCGAAACTCAAACCATACATCATGGGCGAGGAATATGTCGGGACAGTTGTGACATATCTCGCGGAGTTTGAAAATTGAAAAGCATTGTAAAAGGTTGAGCTAGGACCTACAAAACAAGCACCCGGGAGAGGTATGAACTGCTTCCCCCTAATTTAGTGTTTTCTTTAAATTTTTAGTGTTTCATTTTTATTTCCCTAATTTAGTGTTTTCCTTTGTTTTATTTTATTAGAAAAGTTTTTATGAGTTTAAAAAAAAAATCGAGAGTGGTTCTATGAGAGTCGGGGTTTGAAAGTGTTTTTGAGCGATTGGAGAGTATCCTTGAATGATATTTGAGCGAGAAAGAAAAGGGAGTGGATGACAAGAGGGTAGATTTTAGGACTTAACAATTTTTCTCCAAGTTTTGGAGCCTTGTAGATGCTGGAGATGAACCGAAAGGGACCGTGCCCACGATGGGAGTCACCGCAGCCACGGCCAGCATACTCAAAGTTGCTCCCAGTTTAGCCCAGCCGAAGATCACCGTGACCACGGTGGAAGTCACCGCAGCCACGGTCTCATCGCAACATGATTCTAGGAAGTTTTGGTCCCGAACTTTACCGTGACCACAGTAAGGTTTACCGCAGCCACGGTCTCCGCCCTGTTTTTTTCCCTCGCTTTTTCCCTCACCCGAATCACACCGTGCCCACGGTCAAATGGACCGTGGCCACGGTCGATCGAAAACCTGCGATATGTTGGGGGTTCAATGTTATTTCCCCCTCATTTCTCTTTCACTTTCTTCCTCACTCTCACCTTCGAAAACCCTCACCAAACCCTAAACCTCTAGCTCTCTTCCAAAATTCGACAACACCACCACCAATTCCTCCATTTCTCCCAACTTTCTCCTACAACCGTGCCCTAGCTGCTGAGTTCGCCATTTTCGGACCATCTTCAAGCAAATTTCAGTTCTCTTGTTGCTTGTGGGGGTCGAAATTAGCAAGAGGAGTTACCCATCACTTCAATCCAGGTATTCCTTGTTTGTTGATGCATCCAAGTTCGATTTACTAGTTGATTTTGGTTGTTGTGTGCGTTTTTCTCTACCTAGATCTAGGGTTCTTGAATTTTGAACATTAGAATGATGAAACCAAAAAGGGGTCGACCTAGGAAGCTCCCTCCATCACCACCACAGCTGCCATCTTCTCTCGAATTAAGAAGGGCTCAACCAGCTACGTTCATCAAAAGTTGTCCCCGTACCAAGGTTACTTTTCGTGGTGAATCGCACAAGACTCGCTATGATGAACTCCAGGAGCGACACATCTACGCTCCAGAGATTCTCTGTGATGAGACAATCAACACTCTTTACTGTCAGTCCAGTTTCGACACTCTCGCTCAGGTACTTGGCTGGAAAGCACTTCTCAATATCAAGGAACCAATCATAGACCAGCCCGTACTTGAATTCATGAGTTCACTTCAAGTCTTTAGTGATGGGTACCCTGAGGCCATTTTCAGCTATAGAGTGGGTGATAGGGAGCTAGAATATTCCGTTCAAGAATTTTGCCAAGCTTTGGGATTACTAGAGGATGGGGTATACTTTTGGGAGTGTGAGGAGTTCGATGAACAAGAAGGGTGGAAGCGGTTAACTTGTTGGAGAAGAGCACCTGTTGACTCCGAAGAAGGTCAGGCGAAGTTCTACTGCCCTAAGGAATCTCGAGCACAAGATTTTGGTAATCCTGCTGTCCGGTTATTCCATTTGGTGATTGCTAATTCAGTGTTTGGGCGAGATGAGGAATGATCACATGTTCGTCCGGACGATATCTTCATAATTTACAATACTTTGAAGGGGCAACGAGTGAACTTAGGCTCTTGCATCCTACATTGGTTAGGGGAGATGAGTAGAACTGATAACTTCACCAACCTAGGAATGGGCCATATAATATGTCACTTCCTCCGGAAGCAAGGGTTTGGTGATTACCTGGGATTATGGAAGCCACGCTATGTCCCTATCCCCATTGATAAGGGGCTGTTGATCGAAATGGAGATAATTTCTGAGCGTCATTCACGCACCGTCTACCATCATGGTTATGGCGATAGGAAAATCTGCATTCCTCTCGACCCCACTCATGCCGAAGAATGGCTCGATATTGCAAATAATGAAAATTGGTCGTGCGGACAATTTTATTGTTGGCCGAGGATAATTGGCGGTGCACCTATCCCCATTTCTAGTTTATTGCAAGAGTTTGAGGAGAACACCCATGAGAAGATGCCAGAGAGCTCGGCACAGCATGGCGATCTGAACCAAATCACTTCTGAAATCAAAGGCTTGAGTATTGAGATTCGTAAGCAGAGTGTTGGTTGTTTGTTGTTTGTTTGTTGTTTTTGGTGGGTTGGACTGTTGTTTAAGCATCTCTCATTTGTATTTTGGGTCATGGATGGATGTAACCGAATGTTATTTGGGATGAATGCAATGAATTAGTTGTTTCGGTTAGTGTACATCGAGTTTCACCCTTATTTCCCGCCTCAATGAGTGAGATTCGGGGATAAGGTAAGTCACTGGCAATGTATATATTGTTCATATTTTCAGCTTTTCAAATATTTCTTTTCATAATCTCTTAAGATAGTTTTTCCTTTCTTTTGCTTTTGGTCTCGCATGCGAATTTTATAATTGAAAAGTCGTCTTTTACTCTAACGTTGATCTGACTCTCTTGAACGACGATTTCGGATCGCTATTTTCAACGCTTATGAAGAGATTGAGGTAATATCTTTCCACCTTACTCTTTGTATGTGAATCCTTATCATGATCCGTCGCATGCTTGGTTTTCTTTTGGGTGGCGAACCCCTATGAGTGTCTGTGTTGGGATTTCGTTTGCTGTTGGAGCCGTGTGGGCTCGGGTCGCCACCATTTTCTACCTGCTAGTTGTTTTCGTTGTTTGTGTCTTGTAGGTTCTCTACCCTTTTTATGTGGCACCTTCCCACAATGAGGACATTGTGGAGTTTTAAGTGTGGGAGGGGAGATATTCTGTTTCAAGGGTAGATCACCTAGTCGTTTTATTCTTTGTTTCCTAGTTTTTGCTTAAAATTTAAAATTTTTGTGTGAAAATGGAGAAAAAAGGGAGTGAAAACCTTTTTTCGTGGAGCGTGTCAAGCAAACGTGAATAAGTGGAGCGTGTCGCTGAAGACATTAACCACCATACACTTAGCCAACCTACACGGGCCCGGTATTCGTGGTACGGCACTGGATACCCCTTAACCCTCCTCCTATATCGCTTTGCGACGGAGAGGCGTATGGAAAAGACCGTGTTGGGAGGGTATACCCCTTATATGGGCCGTCCAATTCCCGAAAGTAAGGCTAATATCGACTTTTAAAAAACCAAAAAGAAAGAAAAAAGAGAAAAAGAAGAAAGAAAAGAAAAGTTTTGCTTCTAAAAAGAGAGCAGGGCCTCCCCTTGCATCACCTACGGCCCTCACCAAGCCAAGGGCGACCAAATGCGAGGGAGGGCAACACTCCTCTCAGTTGTTTCGTTGTTTTCAAATTCGGACACGAGTTTTTAAAGTCTTTTGGTTCCCGTTAAACCCTTGTTGTGCTTTTGTTGTGGAGTTTCGCTTGTTACAAGGTGTAGGGAGTCAAAAATCTTCAAGATCGGCCTTTTTCTGAGTTTGGTGTTTTTGAGATGCTCCTAACGGTTACTTTGGGAGCTTTAATCGCGTTTTCCTAGTTTGGATTGCGAGATCTTGTGAATCAAAGCCATTTTTTTTCGTTCTTTTTGTCTTCTTCGGTTTTGTTTTCACTTTCCCTCTCCCCTTCCTCTTTGGCTTTAGTGGGTACAGCCGCTACAAACCCTCACGAGTCCATCTCGTCCACCCGGGCTGCCGGGGGGTTCAAAGGGCTTGATGCATACGCTAAATGCACTCGTTTCTCTCCCACGACAGAGGAGTTTGTGTTAGTTTTGTTTTGTTTAGTTTTGCTCGGGACGAGCAAAGGTTTGAGTGTGGGGGGGTGTTTAGACCCGATTTCGTGTCTAAATACCGCCTAAATCCTTAGGCTTTTGACTTGTTTCATAGTTTGTTTTAATAACTTTTAATGCGTTTTAGTTGCTTTTGTAGTTTCCGAAGGGTTTCACTCAAAACGAATCTAAATGGGCCAATCTCGTACCAATCTTGGGAATCCCGAGATTTCCTAAGATTCCCCGAGCCCTGGTCGTATCAAAGGCAGAGGATTAGAAGGGCAGGCCATGTCGAAAGGCAGCGGAAGCGGAGGCAACGGCTGAAGAGTACCCTGGAAAGAAGCGTGGTCAGAGAGTCGCGATCGCGACCGTAGCCACGGTATGATAGAGACAAGACCAAAGTGAAGAGGCCTTGCACCCGAACTAGACCGTGGTCACGGTCACTTTGACCGTGGTCACCGTAGGATCTTCACCATGCCTAAAGAAGAAGCTGACCGAACTAGACCGTGGCCACGGTCTCCCAAGACCGTAGCCACGGCGGTGCGAAGGAGCGAAAAGTTGTCAGCCCTAATCGCCTATACCGTGACCACGGTGCATGGATACCGTGCCCACGGTGGTGCGAAGCGAAGAGAAGAAATCGCCGCTTACGCAGACTTACGGGCCGTGGACCGCGCCACGGTCCCTGAGCTTGATTTTGTCCGTTGTGTAAAATGATGAGTTTTGAGTAACAACCTTGATTACTATTTAATGTATTTTAGGTCATTTTAGCAAGGGAGATTAGACAGCAGCTTTACCTATCTTTTATGATACTTTAGCACTCTTTATCACATTTTTGAAGTCTTAGATTAGAGGGATTAAGGAAGATCTTTGCTGAGATTATTAGTTCTTGTATTAGATTCTCTTGATTATTATTGGAAGTTTGAGGATTATTTTCGACTTTGGAGCATTGGAGATTTATTATTCTGAAGTTTTCTCCCTTGTCATCACAATCAATGAGCATTTCTTAACCTTTCTCTCTCTAATTTATTGCTTATTTACTAATCTCTGTTTTGCTATTATTAATATTGTTGGTGTTATTAAATGTTTATTGTCATCTTGTTTACTCTTTTAAGCATGAATGAAGTTGTTGATGTTCTTAACATGATAGTTAGGATGTTTAGTGGCTAGAACCTTAATGGGTTAGGGAGATATTAAGGGTGTGAATGGGTAATTAGGTTTGGGTTAGCAATATTAGTGAGTAACTAGTTAGCAAATCAACTTCCTAATCCTATCCTTCCCTCAAGTGGGATGTATTTAGGTGCGAAAGCATCCCGAATACATCCAATGCTTGTTGGAAGGTAGGAATTAGGATAGTTAGTATTCTAGTTCGCGAAAGCGAATAGGAACTAACTAGGAAATTCCGTTCTATTGACCTTCCTGGGTCTGTCTATGGATTCCGGGGAAGTTAATCCAGACTATCCTTGAAAGAGGAAGTCCGGTGGGTTTTTTTTCTAACGGAATTACCATTTGATTTCCCTTTCTTGTTACTCTCTTGTTGCGAAACCCATTTCCTCATTCCCGTTTGCATCCCGAAAGTCTCCCGACACCCATCGTTTTACCAATTTTGACTGAACATAGCGTGTTTGTGTTGTTTTCACCCTAAAGTCTTTCATCCTTTCATGATCATAAACCCTACCTAAAGTCAACTAGTTGCAGCTAAGGCCCCTAGCTCCCTGTGGAAGAACGATAAAACCGTGGTCTTACAAACCACCCTACTAACACCACGTTACGCCTGGTAGGTTTGTTGTGTGGAAGTGCGATGGCCATCCGGAATGGAAAATGATTGTGGAAGTGGTATGAATGAGAATTGTAGAAGATGTTTGTTTGGAAAGGAATGTGAATATTTTGCGAGTCTTTAGACTCCGAGGGGCAATACAGAAGCCCCGCCCGCACTAAAACATGGAACGGTAAGTTTGTTTGATATTAATGTTTTTCAATTTTTTAAGCTGTTTCCCCTTCCCTTAAAATGTGTTGAAATGAATTGTATAATGTTTTTACCTATTAGGGGTAGACATTATTGAGGTTTCCCCCCTCATGTTTGTAATGTTTTGTTTTCAGGTGAAGGCATTTGTGATGGGAATGGGAACTAAAAGTGAGGACGTTAGTCTTGAAGTTAGAAGTTTTGAGAATATAGTTTTATTCGTGTTTTTAGAATTGAAGTCAGTAAATGCTTAGTATGAGTTGTCTCTAAAATTCGAGTTTCTACCGTTTGTAAATTGAAGTATATAATGATTAGTTGTTAGTTTCATCTTTCTTGCCTTGTATTCCTTCGGGGATATGGCAGTAACGCCCAAATAAAAAAATAAAAAAAAAGGGGTCTTCCGCTGTTAACATTCGTTGGACTTTAACGTTTTTCCTTATTGAATTTCCGGGGCGTTACAGTTTGAGTGTTCATATTCTTTCCTAAAGTGAGGTTTGATCTTTTGACTGGCTTACGTCCATAGCTAACCGTGCATATTTGCATTATTCTTGAGACTGTTGGCAGATCTGTACATCTGAAGTACTTGTTCTCTTCCTTTGGTTTCGAAAACTTCAATCTTATCTGTTTTGAACTTAATTTTGTTCTCTTCCAGATTGGTCTTGATGTTTGCTTGTTGATCTGATGTGTTTGATTGGTTAGTCTGAGGGGGTGTTTAATTTTGTTCTTTTTAACCCTATCGAAAACTCCTATCACTTCTCTTTCTTCCTAAGTCCCATTTTTCTTGTTTGAGCCCTTTCTCCTATTTTGATTCTAACTTGCTTAAGGACAAGTAAGAGCTAAGCATGGGGGGATTTGATAAATGATTTTTATATAGTATTTTTTAGGGCTCAAACACATGTTTTTCATGCTTTTTATACCCAGAATTCCATATTTTTATACCAATTTTTGTGATTTCTTCACCTGGTTGCGAGATTGGTGCATTTTGTAGGGAATATTAGAAATACACCTAAAAACATGAAGATTTGATAGAAAAAGGGGGGAATATGAAGAAATTAAAAAGAAAGTTGAAAGAGAAGAAGAATGAAGGAAGAATGGCCTAAACAGCCAAGGTCTGGCCCAATATTTGGGCGGATAATGGAGACGCTGCCAGCGCCCATTGGGACGCTGCCAGCGCCTCTGGTAGGGAGAACGGATGTTGAAAAAAAATTCTGGCGCCACCAGTGTTTTCCAAGCGTTGTTAGCCTGCGGATGCGGAGACTTTGGTATTTTGGCTAAACGTTGCCAGCGCCCAGGGTAGCGCTGCCAGCGCCTAATGCCCTAACCGACCCCTATAAAAGAAATTCTTCCGCCAGTCATTTAGACATGGAAGTTTCACCGAAGATTTTAGAGAGCTTTTTAGGTAGTTTCTGAGATAGCTTTTCTTTCGTTAAAGATTAGTTCTTCAAGATTATTAGTAGTTTAGATTATTGTAAGTGATTGAAGGATACGAAGAAGATCGATTCGGGTGACACGAAAAGATCAATTTCGCCCCTTCAAATACCCGGTTATTTCTATTTTCTCTATGTTTTCCACTTTACATTCAGTTTGTTTATTGTTTATTTCTAGCATTATGAGTAGCTAATTTCTTTTGTTTGGGGGATAAACTCAATGTCTTTTGATTGATAATGAATACAGTCTCAGTGTGAAGTTATTCCTTTCATTCGTTTAGTCTTCGTAATTTGTCTGTCATAGTAAAATCTGGCTAACCGTCTTTTGCTTGGTATTAGATTCTTGATAACATGACGAAAGTTTGAATCTTGAATTGTAAAAACGAAGATTGAATAGGTTAGAAAATAGTTAGAGATAATGGTTTCTTGCTTATGGTAAATTATAATCAGTTCTTATCTTTGATTAAGTTAAATAGCCATGAAAATAGGTGTTTAGTCTAATCAATGTAACTCACTTCGAATCGAAAGATTATAGACTCCGAATCTTTTTATCACTTTACACCGGGATTGTTGATTAGTTAATTGATTGACTAGAGTGGACTCCCCTGAACGCTTTTAATTATCTGTTGAAATCCTAAAAATTCCTACTTTCTTAGTTTAGTTTTCTAAATCGTTTCCCGCAACTATTTGATCGACCTAGCATCCTTTGCAGTGAACTAGTTTAATGCGTAGTTGAACACAAATCCCTGAGAGAGAACGACAATTTTATACTACACAGACCCGTACACTTGCGATATAGTGACCTAACACTTTTAGGTTTTATCAAGATAATGGTAGATAAAGTAGGGATAGAGATTAGAAGTTTTAAGAGGATAGGAAGATGAAGATTACGGTTATAAGATTAGAGAGATGATAGTAGGATGGAGATTAGAGAGATGATAAGAGAATAATATAATGAGAGTAGACATGAGAGAGCAGAGAATGAGTGAAAGAAATAATGAGTAAGAGATTGAGTGTGAGATTGAATGAATGAAGGAGTGAGTTTGGCTTCAATCAAAGGGGGTATTTATAGGTTGGGAGGAGCTTCAAGGGAGGATGAACATACATGCATTCATCTAATTCGTAGTCAAAGGCTTCAAATTTGTTCGAACTTCAAGGTGCTCAAGGGGTTGTACCTAGTGGTCGGAAACACGTGCATGAATGAACCTGGTGTGGATGCACTAAAGGTCGATTGGCCTACAAGGAGAGGGGAGGATGAATCTAGCCTCGTCCATGCATCTCTGGTCGGTATAATGAATGGATTGTCATTATCTCATCAAAAATAGCTTGTTCACACTTTGGACGGTGTAGCTTTGTTTTGATATTTAAGAAGTGCTTTTGTGAGGGTTTGAACTTGAGACCTTTTGCATGTGTTTTACGTAGCCTTTGCATGTCTTACATGTGTTGCATGGAGCTCTCTCTTTACGTAAAAGTTATGCATGCAACTAGCTAAACCTTCACATGTGATAATGCATGTATTCTTCCGTATGATTACGCGTATGTAGGGTACATGCAAGCTTCTTGACTCGGCTTCTTTTGTTTATTTGTTTACTTGTACTGTATAGTTATGCTATATATCTATATGCAAATACTCGGTGTCTATAGTTATGCAAATATCTTTTGATACAAGTACAATATTTGTACAATGAAAATGGTAGAAGTTTAACATATGACAATTTTTAAAGCATTATATGTCACTATGAAAACCAAATAATTGTGCATTGTGTTTGAAAAATGAATATAATACTACATATAGATTATAAAATATTGTACGATTGTTTGTAATTTTTCATATTTATTATCATCCAAGACAATATATGATTAATGTAATAAATTTAATGTACAATATTACACTAAAGCTACATTACAAACTATAATTTCTTGCCATGCCTTTCACCGGCACTATTTACTAGTCTATAATAAAAGAGGCAGAGATTCTATCATCGAGCATCGAATTCTTGGCGGGTTCCACATAAGAAACTAGTACAAATATAACCTACATATCTAATTGAGCTATGAGCTATGAGCTAGCTAGAAGTCTTTTTACTTTCGTTTGAGCCACGGCGGCCAGTACTCCTAAGATCATAGAAGCAATATTGTAGACAAAGAAGATTTATTGCAATGTAACTCAGAAGCACTCCCTATAAAAGTATTTGTAGGTCCCTGAGTTTGAGTTGTCTGCTTGTCTGTGTGCTTGCTTGTATTTTGCAGCTTGCTTGTCTGTCTCCTTACTAGCTTATGTTTACACACAAATTTACTAATTCACCATCACATCAATATAATATTTAATCAGCAGCTTGCCTACCTTGCAATTTGTGTTCACACACAAATTTACCCTTTTGCCCTCGAGTAGGGTAGAGAAGGATTTCATACACAAATTACTTTTTTGGTCTCAAGTACAATAACAAAAGATTCTAGCATCAAATGAAAATTAACTTGTTGAACCTATTAATTCGGATGAGCGGGTTAAATACGGGTCATATGTATATTTGGTTAGGGTAAATACAAGTCAAGTCATCAGGTGTCTTTCGAGTATAGGCAAATTTGACATTAAAACTACGAGTCGGGTGTATTTCGAATTCAAGTATATACTTATACTTATTTTTAAACACATGAATTTAATCTTTGTACTTGAATGCAACAACCAAGAATCATAACATCAAATGAAAGTTATACTACTAGGCCTGCCAATTTGGATAGACGGGTTATATACAGGTGGAAGTGGAACATATATTTGGTTAGCACAAATATAGGTTAGATGTATTTTAGGTTCATACAAATTTGACAATAAAACACTAATTGTATATTTTTATATTTAGGTAAATTATTACAGGTCGGTAATATTTAACATATCCGTAGGACGGATCGATTAAGTAGTAATATACTATAAATGTCAAATCCTTGATGTATTCCAGCTTCCACTCACTACTGACCACTCCACATTTTTCTGTGGGAAAATTACTATTTAGTGTTGTCCAATAAAATGACTTAGCCTTAATGTGCTTTTCTTTCACTAAGGTGTTACTATCAATCAAAGTGCAATATTTGACTATGAAAATTAGTGCTAGCAAAAATTTGTCCAACTCGGATTACCCGAATTGTCTGACCCAGGAAAACCGGGCATGGACATAGATTGTTCGTCCGAATTTCGATATTGACTGAATTGACTTAATATTCGGACCTAATATCTCTCTTTTTTCTATTGTCCGAACCCGATTTGAAGAATCTCAACTGGGTATGAGGACCTCAGCGTAATCGTCAATGAGGACCTCAAATGTCAGCACAAGATTATTTTGTTTGAAAGACCAACCGAGCTATCTTAGGGAAGTACAAATCATATCCTAATCTTATTCCTTCCTCTAATTCTGAGATATGATTGTAATAGTCTGCGTTTCCTTTTCAAATATCAAACGAAAAAGGAAGGAAGAATATGGCAAAGAAAGGAATCTCGTGGAAGATAGAGGATCATCTCAGAAAAGGAAACAATCCTGGACAACCGTTGCTCTCAAGGCTATAAATACCATCAAGCTTCATTCATACAAGTATCGATTTCCAAGGAAGAAAATCGTTGTAAGAACTTTGTGAAAGAAAGTTCTGAGTGTATGAGTATTTGAGTGAATATTCCGAGTGTAGCCATTCTTGTGTAGTGGTGAGTTTTGTGTAACCAGTGGTCATACTGGTGAGGACCTCTAGGATCGTGAGTTCCAAGCTAAACAAGTGCCTCTCTGCTGTGTGAGGTCACTAGTTGTAATCGCCTCCACTGTGAGGCCTCATATTCAGAAGACCTCTGTTGTGTCTTCTAATCCGGTAGGCCAATTGAGGACCTCACAAGTTCTCTTTTGTGCTGAGTTGTAACCTCCTCCTCTTTAGCACTTTTGATCATTCAATAAAGAAGTTATTTTTCATATAAAAGTGCTACTAACTTGGTTGTGTTGATTGAAGTGTAGAATTATTTTTATAACCCTAATCACCCCCCTATAGGGTTATTTCAATTGGTATCAGAGCGGGTCCACAAATTCAAGAGTTTAACCACTCGTGGAAAAGATCATGACCGCTATCAACACAAATGAAGCTCTTCAAGGACGCTCATGGACAATAGCTTCACTACTTTCTGGAGAAAACTACAGGTCGTGGAAAAGACAAATGGAGGTCTTCCTCAAGGACCAAGATGAGGACCTCTGGACTGTGGTTGCCGAGGGAGATTATCCCACTCCCACGAAGAAGAACAGTGTTGGACAAGATGTCCCAAAGAAAAGATCTGAAATGACCAAGAAAGAGTTAGAGCAATTGAGAAAAAATACTCATGCCCTAAACTTGATTTATTGCAGTTTAAATTTGAATGATTTTGAACGAATATCTAATTGTGAAACTGCGAAACAAGTTTGGGATTACTTGATAACCTCATATGAAGGCACAAGTCAAGTCAAGGACACCAAAGTGGATATCCTTGTCCAAAAGTATGAGGCCTTCAAAATGAAGGAAAATGAGACTATTGAAGAGATGTTCAAAAGATTTAACAGCATCACCAACCACCTCATATCTCTGGGAAAAACCTACCCAAAAGAGGAACAGGTTAGAAAGGTCCTCTGATGCCTCCCTAGAAGAAAATGGGGTCCAAAGGTCACAGCCATTGAAGAAGCTCAAGATCTCAAGGCCCTCAAACTAGAGGAACTCATTGGAAAACTATTGGCCTATGAGATCCAATTGAGTGACCTCACAGAGTCTAAAGGAGTTGCCCTCAAAGCAGCCAAGGATTCTGATGAGGAATCAGATGAGGATGAAGAAAAAACAATGGCTATGCTGGCACGAGGGTTCAGAAAACTATACAAGAAAAATCCAAACTTTCGAGGCTACCTCAAGGATGGACAACATAGAAAACCAAAAGGTAAGACCTCCATGAAAGATGAAACTGACTCCTTCACTTGTTATAGTTGTGGCAGCACAGAGCACTTGATTAGAGGTTGTCCTCAGCGAGAAAAAATAGAGATAAAAGAAACATGAGGCCCAGACCACAACAACATAGAGCCATGCTTGCAACTTGGAGTGACAGTGACTCAAGTGAGGATAACAGTGACGTTGATGAAGTCACAAATGTCTACCTGATGACTCAAATGAATGAGGAACCAGAAACATCCTCACACCAAGAAGAGGTAAACATTGATGTCCTCCTCAATCTCTCACCCTTACATGTCGCTCATAAATGCTTGCATCTGTTTAAATATTCCAAATCTTTGATTGAAAGGGTCAAGTATCTTACCAAGCATGTTCAAAGTCTCAGTGAGGCCAATGATAACCTAACTTCTCAAAATGACCTCCTCTTCACAGAAAGCAATAGACTGTCTCTTGAGGTCAAAGACTACTATAAAACCATCACTCAATTATCCAATGAGGCAGTCAATAATTCCCATCCTTACCAAAGCAAACCAGTCTCCACAACCCCCTCTTCTCAACCTCAGACCAAAATTCCTACAAATCACCCTCCCAGAGGACCTCTCCTTCTCACACCCAATACCCCACCTCTCAAAAACTATCGGTCCAAAAGTCCTCCTTTCCATGCCAACAAAGGACCTCTCCTTCCTATCTCAAACATTCCACCTCTCAAAGAAAATCATCATAGAGGACCTCCTACAGAAAATAAAATAAGGACCTCATCAAATCCCCTGTCTAAAGGAACTAGACCTCCGTGCATTACTAAAATCTGGGTCCCAAAGACCTCATTGCAACGATCTCATCCTTGGTCAGAGACCAAGAAAGGTATAGTGTCTTCTTTTACAGGTATGCCTCAAACACGGAGATCCAACCAAGCTCTTCAAACTGAAAATCAACAAGAATGCAAGAGTGACCTTTGGAGACAAAATTCAAGACAAGATCCTAGACATTGGGAAGGTCGTGAAACAACACCACCCGCACCTTTTGAGGGGGAGTCGTCTACTATGAGGACCTCAACCTATGCACAAGCTATCAAATTGAGGGGGAGTCATATCATCCATCCTCCCTACATGTGGTCTCTCTCCTCCTCCCATGTTCGTCAACTCACTGCATGCCTGGACCTCTGATGCCCTCATCAGCATGGCCTCCAGAGCACCTCAAAATTTAATCAGGGCCTGGTCAAGGTGTCCTCATCATCTCCTTTCCTCCTATCCCTCCTTCTTCTTCTCTATCTTCCTCTGCTTTTTTGCTACACAATTTAGTACTTATACTCTCCTGTTTCCTTACATGCGAAAGACAAAAGGGAGATATCCTTGATACAGAATCAAACAATATGGTGAACTGTTGCTTGCTACTATATGATACTCTATTACAAGAATGTTCTGTTGCATCTATTGTCCATATCTGCTGTACATTGAGAATGCATGTATAGAAGCAGCATCCAGGAAGTTTTGTCTTTCAAACGAAAAGGGGGAGATTGAAGAATCTCAACTGGGTATGAGGACCTCAGCGTAATCGTCAATGACGACCTCAAATGTCATTACAAGATTATTTTGTTTGAAAGACCAACCGAGCTATCTTAGGGAAGTACAAATCATATCCTAATCTTATTCCTTCCTCTAATTCTGAGATATGATTGTAATAGTCTGCGTTTCCTTTTCAAATATCAAACGAAAAAGGAAGGAAGAATATGGCAAAGAAAGGAATCTCGTGGAAGATAGCGGATCATCTCAGAAAAGGAAACAATCCTGGACAATCGTTGCTCTCAAGGCTATAAATACCATCAAGCTTCATTCATACAAGTATCGATTTCCAAGGAAGAAAATCGTTGTAAGAACTTTGTGAAAGAAAGTTCTGAGTGTAGGAGTATTTGAGTGAATATTCCGAGTGTAGCCATTCTTGTGTAGTGGTGAGTTTTGTGTAACCAGTGGTCATACTGGTGAGGACCTCTAGGGTCGTGAGTTCCAAGCTAAACAAGTGCCTTTCTGCTGTGTGAGGTCACTAGTTGTAATCGCCTCCACTGTGAGGCCTCATATTCAGAAGACCTCTGTTGTGTCTTCTAATCCGGTAGGCCAATTGAGGACCTCACAAGTTCTCTTTTGTGCTGAGTTGTAACCTCCTCCTCTTTAGCACTTTTGATCATTCAATAAAGAAGTTATTTTTCATATAAAAGTGCTACTAACTTGGTTGTGTTGATTGAAGTGCAGAATTATTTTTATAACCCTAATCACCCCCCTCTAGGGTTATTTCACGATTTTAGCTTCGTCTGAATTGTCAGACCCGGTCAGACCTGAAATAAAACCGGGTCCGGACATGAATTTCTCGTCCGAATTTCGACATTGTCTGAATTTGTCCGACCCGGATTTTCCCAGACCTGAATTTTTGCCGGCGCTAATGAAAATAATTTCAATATAGTCTTTTGATTAGGAGTTGTAAGTTGTGATGTCAATATTTTGTGTAGAACTTTTTTTGTTTACGTAAGAAAGAAGCCAGATAAAAATGCAAATCCAATTGAATACTATGGAGATCCAGCCTGGGATAAGTTCACATACACATCCATGGGGATTTACGAAGGACGAGTCAAATTCATTCCAAAATACTCTTACTTTATACATAAATACATGTAAAAATTATAAGAAAATATAATTATTAACTAAGTACTTTAAAATAATAATTAGTAAAATAATTTGGAGAGATCAAGTAGAAAATTACCCAAATAAACTAAGGTATGGGTTGAGTATAATCGGGTTTGAAATAAAAGGGAATAAATAGTTAGTGGTGTTATTTGGTCTTTCTCTCTCCTCTCGTTTTTGCTCTTTATAGGGGAAAAATAGAACCAAAGGGAGAGTTAGGGGAGGACGATGTGACAAGGGAAAAATATAGCCATGACTGTTGGTTTCCGGCGGAAAAAAATGGTGACGATGAGGGTTATGACGCAGGGACAACAGGGATTCGCGGTGGTGGTCTAAAGTCGGTGGCTCAAAGTTCGATTGATACGCGTGACAGGGAAGAGGATTAGGGATGGCAATGGGGCGGGAAATCCCCGAACCCGTCGGGGTCCCGCCCCGCTCTGGGGAAAAATCTCTGCCCCCATTGGGGATGTGGATGGGGACGAGGACAATTTTCCAAAATCCGCTCGGGGACGGGGCGGGGATGGGGACAAAATTTTCCCCATCCCCGTCCCCATTTTCCACGCCGGGTTGAATTCCCCGTCCCATCCCCGAAAATGTTAAAATTACCAAATAACCTTTACTCAAATTTAATATATGTATTATTCTCACTTGTTGATGTATTATTGTTTGATTTTGATGTATTATTACTTGAGCAAGTTAAATACGTTGTATTTTGAGCATGTTAAAAACCGGGTCCGATTAAAAACCGGATCCAATTAAAATTAAGTTAAATTTAGGATAGTTTTAAAAAATCCCCGTTGGATCCTCGTTGGAGATGGGGAATCCGCAGGGATGGGGATGGGGATGGGGCAAGAATCATTCCCCGAAGCGGGGATGGGGATGAGTTTTGGGAGGGGGGATGGGGACGGGGGTATACTCCTCCATCCCCGATCCGCCCCGTTGCCATCCTTAAAGAGGATGATAGGTGTTGTGACTAGGGGATGACGATATGACAATGGCAAAATATGGCCATGATTGTTGGTTTTCGGTGGGAAAAAATGGTGGCGATGAGGGTTATGACGCAGGGACAGCCTGGATTCGCGGTGGTGGTCTAAAGTCAGTGGCTCGGGTTTCGGTTGATGCATGACAGGGTAGAGGAAGATAGGTGTTGTGGGTGGAGGAATCAGTGTTTTCCAACAAGTCCTTGGCTAATGCGGTATGTATTAACTTAGATTGGATGGATTAGAGTTATGGGTATTGATCATTTGGTTTCACTTGATAGTATTCCAAAGGGGTTCAGTTTTATTTTTGGTTTATGTTGGTGGTGGTCTGAGTGGTGACTGCTGGCGGTGACAGTATTGGGTGGGTTAATTTGGCGATAGGTAATGTCAGTAGTGGTGATCGGAGTGGTGCTGATGGTGTAAGTGGTGGCTTATGGTAATTTTTGTAGTTGTAGGTTTTTTTTTTTTTTTTTTGTGAGGTGGTGATGAATCTTATTTGTTCCATTGAGTTTATATAGTTAACCTCACAAAACATCATGGTAAACCCACTTTGGGTCAAGTCCACTGACACCCCATTTCATTCCCCAAAAAATAAAATTGATTTCTTCGATCAAATGTACTTGATTAATGACAACACCTTATTAAAATAACATACATCTATCATAAATCCTATTTCTAAGCAACACTACAGAGTAATTTTACCTTTTTTATTTATGAAAGACACACTCCGTTTTCTAAAACCATTCCCGCAGCACCGGCGGACCACGATCCTACTCTTTGTTTATATATATATTCAAAATTTCAAATCAAATGACGTTTATAAACCTCACCTTGCCCCTTTTCTTTGTTTTTAGTGACTCAAGGTTTGGATTTTTAAATTAGGAAAATTGAAATCTAATAAACCAAACTTTATGTCCATTTTGATCTAACAAACCAAACTTACCTTTTTGTTAATGGCATACCATACTTAACATTATATTTTTTTGATTGAACCTCCACTACCTTCCGGTCACCGGAAAAATGACGTGGAATTTTTTGTGCTGAGGTGGACTGTTTTATAGCCAAAAAATAAAAGGAAATTGTTGATGACAGTGTGTTTAATGGATCAGTACGACATCTATTACGATTAAGGAGGATTTTTTTTTTGTGGGGGATTATTTTTGTTCGGGTTGGGTTTAATTTTTACTACAAGTTTTTTGAGGGGGAGGGGGAAATTGTGAGTCAGAACACTCCACCTCAGCTCAAACACAAGCCATCAACAATTTCTTTTTTATTTTTTGGCTATAAAACAATCCACCTCACCACAAAAAATTCCACGTCATTTTTCCGGTGACCGGAAAATGGTGGAGGTTCAATCAAAAAAATATAATGTTAAGTATGGTATGCCATTAACAAAAAGGTAAGTTTGATTTGTTAGATCAAAATTGACATAAAGTTTGGTTTATTAGATTCCAATTTTCCTTTAAATTATACAATTTTGATTGGTCCCTACATACTTCATTATCCATTCCCGCTCAATAATATTAGAAAACGTTAGCATAGTTCAAATCATTCAAACTATATCAATACAGCATCCACCTCTTATCTAAATTCCAGTACGGATCTATTTCCATCCAACTGTAGACAAACTTACCCTGCAACCATTCAAGAAAACAGGAACCGCATGATTCAGTAGTCTAAAACCTAAATCGAGTACAAGCTAACATATAATGACATGAATCCATGAAAATATCATCCACCAGACTGGTTTTCAATAGAGTCTAATGAAATCAGGAAATTTCCTAAGAGAGCGTTTGGTAGGAATTCCAGAGAAATTTTTCCCGGGGAAAATTTGTCATGGGAAGTTTTCCATGGGAAAGATTTCTCTGGGAAAAATTTCCCTTAGGACCTCCTAAGGAAAATGGAGAAAGTGGTGGGCCCACCATGAAATTTTTCCCAAAAACAAGCCACACCCAAACATAGGGAAAATAAGTCAACCCCGTAAATTGACCATTTCCCCGGGGTTATTGACCAACCAAACGTGCCCTAAATTAACAAAGGGGAGATGGTAAACTGCAGTACTGGAGAATGCATAGAAATACCCAGCAGAAGGAGAAGAGTATAAGACTCAATATTGCAACAGCTCACGGTATACTGCTAAACTGGCTGACCAGACAAAGAGATTCATACAGACACAAAGGACCTATCCATTCATTTACTGAATGTTATATTACATTTTCAAGCACTTAGCGTTTTATGAACAAACCAATACCAAATGGTTCAAAACTGTTATGTTTATGAAACATACATGTATAAGGAATATAAGATAGAAATGGGTTCAGGTAGAGAAACTGCAGAAATGAACCCTATATATCATACTCCAAAACTGTGTCATGACTCATGAAAGCAACAAACCCACAGGGCCCTGAAGGTCTTCAGTGTTTCGTATTATCAACATGTAACTGAGCTAAGGTTTCGGATAACATCACAGATGCAGCATTGGTAGCTGATTGAAGCTGAGAAGGCAAAGTAGGAGCTGGAGGCTGAGTTCTGTAGATCTGAGCATGCATAGGGTCTTCATATTCACTGATGTAACTTGTATTCTCTAGAGGGTTAGAATCAATAGGCTGAGATGGCTCATTCACAGGAGGAAAAGCCACAACTTGGTGGTGGAGATGATCATCAGAGTGCAAATTAGCGGGTTGCAATGTCATTGCAGACGTCCTGTGTACTTTAGCAGCAGGCTTATGGCCATCATGAACCACAGAGGAAGCAACCATAGAAGGATTTGGAGGCGTTTGGGGTCGGCTAGGATGATCATCAGAGGGCATGTTTACAGCTTGTGCTGCCACTGCAGATGTCCTGTATACTTTGGTAGCATAATCAGGTGCCTGGGGATGGGTAGCACAGCTATAGCCATCATAGTATGCAGGGGAGGTAACCATAACAGGATTTGAGGGCATCTGGGAATGGCCCTGACCAGCACTCTGTGCAGTTGCCAAAGTGCTCTGCATAGACACATCACAAGGGTTATGTGCTTGCCCAACAGGGACCATATACACAGGGTATCCATATTGAGTGTTTATCTGATATTGGAGAGGTTGGTGTGTTTGGACATATGGCTGATATATTGCAGGATAAGAGGGAACTGGCATAGGACTGGGGTAATATTGGGTAACATAGTGGGCCTGGGCAGCTGGGTAAATATATTGCTGTGGAAGGGGTTGTGGTGTTGCTGATGACTGAGGAGATGGTGCTTGACGTTGTTGCTGATCCATTGGCTTAGATAGCCCACAGCCAGAAACCTGGACTGGTGTCAACAGAACACCACGAGGTGAACAATCAGCGACGCTACTTTCAGTGTCAAGCAAATTAGCAGAAACTCTAGACTCGTTAAATCCAGATTCATCTTGATAAACAATACCCTGAGGGCTGAAAAGCTGACTGGCAAGGCTGCTATCACTGCAATAGGGAAGAAAATTCACTATCAAAACACAAATTTTGCATTTGGCATCATAGACCTCCCACAACAGCATGCAAACTGCATGAACTAAGAAGTATTGTTTAATATTCAATAGGCCAATGACTCAAAAAGCATAGGGCCCCAGATATTTTCACAAGATAAATAATCTGGTTCATTTTGAAATAGCATAACCATAACTGGACTAATCAGGCTGGTTCAATGTGGAACAACATGATAGTCCCTCAAACCCAGCTGCGCTAAAAGAATCAGCCATGCAACAAAAGTCATTCCATCAGCAAGTCCGTCTACTGCACTGCACCAACGAACTTTAGTATGCACAATTTAATAGACAGCTGACAAGGAAACTTGTGCTCATGACCTACAATAAAGGGAATTCTGACCACCAAGTAAACTACAAAGCTGTGTTAGCTAGCAATTATATTTGTCATTATCTTCCCAGCAGTACACGACCCTCACTTTAGCATGGAACAAGACAGTTGAATGGACGGCATGACTGGTTTTCTTTGTTAATTACTCCTGTCACTTATAGCAATATTGGGTGGCCTGCAGAATTGAAGCTCCAGGGCTATGGCCTCAGTATGGCTTTACAGCATTTGTATAATGAACAGAAACTGCCCCACCTAGAGTTCCCTGCCATCCTTTCTCTTCACAAGTTATACACATTCATTTACTTTTGTGTAACCAATTTCCTGGCAAGTCAGCTTCATCCAATCGCCCCTCAGACAGAAAGAAATGCAGTATCAATGCTCATTCATTTCAGCTCATGCAATTCTATGTCAATACTCATTTAGTTTTTCCCTTCAGAAACAACTTTTGCGTGCATTTGCTAACAATAACACCACTTGTCCACGGTAAAACCATCAATATTGTGACATCTTCAAGCCCTACTTTAGTGAAGCACACATTTTTATTTTTTTTTTGGATAGAATGTAACACACATACTCCATCCATCCTATATTATTTGTCACTCTAACTAACTTTTCCTTTCCCACAATATTTGTCATTTTAGAATCTCACCAACTTATTTCAACTTATTTTTATTCATTTAACCGACATTATCTTTCCTTTTCATTATAACTCACTCTGTCCCTAAATAACTAATTTTAACACTGTTCAAAGTTCATCTTCAATTAATAGTTTCTAGTATAATATTTTATAAAAAAAAATTATAATTTTCCAATAGTACTTTTTTCTAGGAATCTAGAGATGTCACTTTTGTACAATGAATCATTATACATATCAACAAATTAACGGTCAAAGTTTTTGACACGAAAAATGACCTGACAAAGAGGGAATATACAACTATTCTCTCTAGCAGTACTCACAAAAACAACCTGACTATCCATTCGACTACTTTTGATTAGTTTTTTTGTGTTTTTCTCAAGAGGTGACTTATAATTTGGGATGGAGGTAGTATTTCTCAAGCTGAAGTTAAATTTCAAAAAAAAAAAGTTGAATTCCTGCCTACTTTTCAATAAAAAAATTCACACAACTACTCATTGTGCAGCAATTCACGCCAAAGCGCATAAATCAATCAATCAACAAACCGGAAAAACGAAATTCCGCGAAAAAAGAATACCTGCCAATGGAATCAACGAGGGGCAGAGCAGCCTTGAAATCTTGAACTCTAACTCCAACAGCTTCCTCGCCAGCACCACAACTCTTAATAGCAGGTGAATTGGACGCAGACACAGAAGAATTGGTGGAACCAAAGGACGAATTCTTCTCCAAAAGAATCGATTCGGGCAACGACGTCCCAGAATCAAGCAAAGGACCACCACTGGCAGCCACCTTTCCCTCACTTTCAGAATCGGAGGATCTCTCCTTGGGCACAACTCCGACATTTCTCAAGGCGTCGACGAACCAATCGTCAGAGGTCCGGTCAAGCAGGGCATCAACAGCGCCACCGGGGGATCGAGTCGTCGGAAAGAGAAAGAAGCGGAGACGTGAAGGAGATGAAGCGAGGCGGTCATACTCCTCGATCATGTTGGCAAGGTCTTCGTCGGTGGAGATAGAAATGAGGGAATCCAGGTCGTGGTTGGGGAGCTGGTACTTGAAGGAGAAAGGACGTCCGTTGAGGAGGGATTTTGAGAGGTGAGAGGTTAGGGAAGAGAGAGATAGGGCGGTGGACCGGTTAACTGCAACGATACGAGTTTCACCGCCGGCGTAGCAGAGAGTCTTGTCCATAGGACGGGGAATTATGTGCCCGCCATAGCTGCACATCAGCCGTAGTTTCATCGGCGATGGCGATGGCGATGGCGATGGCGCCGGTGAGGAATCCATAGCGGTGCCGGTGGATCTGGTCAGGAGGAAAGGGAAGAAAGATATATTTGGGATTACCACATTTATTTTTATTTTTATTATAATTATAACAAAGCGCTCTTTGGGTTAGGTTTGCTTTGTTTTCACGTTCAATCTTTTGGCAGTCCGAACAACATATACTGATTCATTTCGTCAACAAAAAAAAATTCATTTTAGTTATCGTGTAGAGATATGAAACTGACGTATAAATTGGAGTTTTCTTTTAAAAAAAATGCTCACCTCAGTCATTATCAGCATATTTGAATACGAATTTTATATCCCATTAAAAAAAAGAAGAATACGGATTTTTTCCACCTAAAGAATTGACAATTTTATGTATCCAATTCTCACCATTTATTTACAACTCTTTTGTGTGGAGCAAGCCTCTAAACTAAGCTATTGTGCTTGTGTTTAAGTTCCGCCTCCTTAACATATGAAAAACTATGAAAACTTAAGCTTGTTCTTTAAAGTAACATAAATAAATTAGGTAAAGTAAGGTTAATAAAAAAAAAAGAAAAGGTAAAAAATTTAATTTGTAATAGATAAGTTAGTGGTGCAGTAAATATATTTTTTTATTATTAAGCTCTCAATATTTTGGAAAAATAAAATGGCATTAGTTGATTGTTATTTAAGGATTCGGACTAGGTAAGTAAAGTCAGGTAAGGAAAGGATAGGATAAATCTAACTTACCAAATTAAAGAACAGTGTCGCCTGTCAAATTCATGAGTAATTTCAATTTACCCAGATTTACCAGTTTTTACCTAAATATATCAAAATTTACCAAAAATTACTAAAATTTAAAAAACAAAAAAAGTTTAATTTTGATATATTGGTATAAATATGCCAAAAGATACTAGAATTTACCAAAAATTACCAAAATTTAACTTTTACCTGGCTGTTTTTTACCCATGAATTTGACAAGAATCATTACCAATAATTAGTCATTTTGACACTATCAATTCAATGTGAAAATCAGCAGATTCAGTGGGAAAGTGCATTTACCCACTGCTTTCTCACCACTATAGGTTGTGGGAAAATATGTGGTAGGTAGATCTGGGCAATGCGTCGGGGACCCGCCCAGCCTGAAAAATTGCGTGTCAATGCTACGTTTTTTGAAGGCGACCCGGCCCGGCCCAAAAAGACCGGGGCCCCAAAGAATGGACGGGCCAGGCTCGGGCCAAAGGTCTGTGACCCGGCCCGGCCTGCCGACCAGCTAATATATATGAATAAACGAAACTCAGTAATCAAACCCGCCTGACCCGGCTCGCTCAATGCCTAGGTCTAAAATGCATGGAGTATTCAAGGTTTTTGTTATAAAAAAGATCCAAGTTGCACAATCACTGGCGCGTGGACCCGGCCTGCGACCCACCAGATCAGGGTTCGAGCCGACACTGTCTGGCCCGAAGGACGGGTCGGGCCGGGCTCGGGTCGACGAGTCACAAATTTTCATCCCGCCTAACCCGGCCTGCTCAATGCCCAGGTCTAGTGGTAGGTAATGGCAGTTTTCTACTGTTTGGTCTTTTAGCGGGAAATTTCACACTGTTTTATCCACTGTATATGGTTGTCACGGAAATGTTCACATCAAGTGTGTTGCGTGGGAAATTTCCTATTGAACTTTTCGTGGTGGGAAACTTTCCACTGTATTAGTTTCAGTGGGAAATTTCCTACAGGATTAGCAGTGGTGGGAAGTTTCCACTATATTAGTTTCAGTAGGAAATTTCCCACTGTATTGATGTTTGGTGACCAGGAATAATTAGTGGCTAGAATTTTAATAGAAAAATAGTAGAAAAATTCTCCATTACACCCCAATCTAAAATACATAACATTCCAAGTGGAGATACTTGAATACAATCAAATAGTATCAAATAAGATAAAGTTCCTCTTTAATTAACAACTCTATCAAATTTGTTTGATGACAATAATATACATACACCCAAGCACTTAATATATGAGCAAAGAATTGTGTCAAGCCACAAAAAGTTGAGCCAAAATATACATGTAGCACGTATATATCACCACTCTAGTGATTAAAAATATTCAAAACAAAATATAAGATATAAAAGCAAAAGATTCTGAAGTTCATGTACGTGAAACCCCCACACTATCATCATCATTCTCCATCGCTTTCACTTTCATTCACTTTCATTGAAATGTTCTCGCACCAAGTTGCTGAAAAATGTCTTTAATCTCCTCCACAAGTAATCCTCCCACTAGTAGCATCTCTATATAAGCTCAATATCAACCAAAATTCACAGTTTAAAGAAAACAAAACTAGGTATTGTCAATATCAATACCAATATATACTTGATGATGCTCATTCATTCTCTTCTATAACCTAAAGTCCTCTATAATTTCAACTTTGAATTTGCTATGCTTAATTAGTTCCAAGTACTATAAGAAAGGCTGAGCAAAAAATTACACATGTTGATAAGCATGGAAGAACAATGAGATGAGGAAAGACCTTGTAAGAATCTGTTGAGTATTTAGCCCTTGCATAACAAAGTAGAAAAGAAATAATGCATGCTACTTCAGATAAGCATTGTCAAGTGCATTTATAAAGTCAAAGGGATAGCTAATGGCAATAGAAAGTATAACTTATAGCAGCCTTCAAAAAAACGGGAGTATAACTTAACACCTTCCATGAAAATAGTTGTTGGGGCTAGAAGTATAAATGACATGATTGCAAGATCGAGAAAAAGCCAATATTGCAAGTGATTCCTGTCAAATGGAATAATTGCAATGCAAGAATCATGAAGAAAAAGAAAAGACACTTGTATATTACAAAGAATTGCAAATTCAGTATCAACAACAAAGTTAATAGTGTTGTAAACAATATATATTCTATCAAACTCATTGTTACCTATTCATTTACCATGACTTCTTGCTAAATATATTACGGAATTGATTTATTGCATTAGAAGCCATTGCACTCCAAAATATCGAGAAGTCATTGAAAAGATTGCACTACTGATTCAGACCTATAGGTTTGAGGTGTTCGAGCAATAAGACCCAAAGAAACAACTTCACTCAAAATATTTTGCGTTGTAGTCCAACAAAAATCTAACCTTTTTACTTATCCAATGAATTTTAAAAAAATAATCTATGAATCAAGCTAGGCATTAATTTGAAGGGAACCCATGAACAATTTACCAAAAAAGAAATGAACACATGCAAGATTTAGCAAAAATGAAAAGATCAACATCATCAAAGATTTTCACAAAAAATGATAGGAACCCATTAATGATTTAGGGGGTATTTGGTTACCCAACTTTTTGGGTAGCTTTTAGCTTTTTGGGTTGCTTTTAGCTTTTTGACCAAGGTTAAAAAGCTACTTAAGGTATTTGGTAAGTAGCTTTTTATATTAGCTTTTTGGATCCACTAAGCTAGTTTTCAAAAAGCTACTAGATGAAGCTTTTTGAGGTAGCTTTTCACAAAAAGCTACATTACTAAATACTTTTCCAGCAATCAGCTAACCCAAACAGCTAAATTCAAACAATTAATCAAAAAAGCTATCAGCTAACAACTACAAGCTAATAACTAACAGCTACCAGCTGGTTGCCAAACAGGACCTTAACTAAAGAAGTGTAGACATCGGAATTTGTACCGGTATAAATCCCGACTCATCGAAAATGTGCAAGTCAGATGGACCAAGTAATAAACGGGTCATTGGGCCCAAAAGAGCAACAAACCAAGTGCAAGAGAAATAAAACAGGTCGCGTTTAATTGTTAAAACCCAGTGGGGTTTTAACTTTTAATGAACAGGCCCACACAGAAGCAGGTCCAGTCGCATGCCCCAGCCCAGAGAGCTCAAAACCCGCCTAGGTTTTGAGCGAAGTAGCAGACGACGCCGTTTTGCTCCACGTCATCGATCCGTGTGCTGATAATTGTTATAACCCTAGGTTTTAAGGATTTTAGCGCCAAAATTTGCATGCATGCATGATCCCTTGATCTTTGCCCCACGTGTTTGACTTCTCCTTGACCACCCAAAACCCGCCTTGGTTTTGGACTCTGATGGCTTGATTTGTGGGATATGATCCCTCCATTTCCCTCCAAATCTCACACTCCCTCACCTATAAATACTCCCTCCATTCCACCTTCATTTCATCAACAACTAGCATCAACTACTATCAACTTTCACTATCAACCACTCTCATTTTCTACTACCATTACTATACTCAAATGTTCTCAAAATTCCATTATCTACACCCTCTCTAATCCTCCCATAATCATTCTCATCTTTGTCAACCATCATTCTCCACCACCATTATTCTACTAAACCACCATCAAACAATTCTTTCATTTTCATACACCCATCCTCTCAAAATTTCATCATCCATATCCATTTCTAATCCCACCATAATCACCCTCATCACAACCATATAACCTTCCATACACCATCTTCTCCTAGCCACTCACATTCCTTCATCAAAGCTTCAAGTCAAGAAGGGGGCAACTCAAGGGATCAAGTTCATCACTTCTACCACCTTAAGCGAGGTTTGATTTCATTATTCATTTTGTTATATTTCATCATGTAATTCCTTCTTTAATTCCCTTACTTGTACATATTTTGTAAAATGAAAACCGCATTGTTTTTATATTGCATGATTCGAATAATAATTCCGCGAAATTAATCAAACTTCTCCCCGCGCTCTTTCTTTTCAATGTTGATTTTAGTAGAGTCTGTTTTATAACAGGCGGATTCGAGAGTTCTTATAACTCTCGAATTCATAACCTTACCCCCGAATCTAGAAATCGGGTTCGTAGACCGGAGTCTTTTCTTTTCTTATTTTATGGTTTGTCGATTTCCTTAAATCGGCTGGTGACTCTTTTACATTTTATAAATTCGTTTAACTATTTAAAATATTCGTTTATGCAAAAATAATTTAAGAAAATAATTTACTTCATTTCCCTTCACTAATTTAAGATTGCACCCGAGGAAAATGGGCCAGGAATTAATAAAACCTAGGCGGGTTTTATTAATTTCAACCCATTTTCTTCTGGCCCAGGGATGCAGACGGCCCAGCCCAGGGTCTGCTAAAATCTAGGCGGGTTTTAGCATTTTCTGATGGCCCCTACTCCTCTTTGGGCTTGAATTTAGTGATTGGGTCGGGATTAAATTATTGTTAAATTAATTTGTGTAATTACGGATAATTTAAATAATAAAAACGGGTTTGTAAATAAATAAAGTTTCATCACCCTGAAAACGAATTTCGAAAATAAAAAATATCCTTATTTAAGGATTAAGAAACCTTAGTCGGCTCCCGATCGTTTAAGTAGCGCACCACGTGGAGAAAGGTTCCACCCTTTTTTCCCGGGTCCTACAGATTGGCGACTCCACTGGGGACTTAAACTTTAAAAATAGGGTAAAACTTGAAAAAATCAAATTGATTTGAAATGTGTAAAAGGGAGAAGTTAATTTATTTCGCGCTTTTATTATTCTTTTAGGCATCCCTTGCATACCGGGCCACTAATCGGGTCTTTTGACACGTTAGCACAAAGGCGACGGTTTAAGTTACCTAGGATTTCCCTTGAGAGCGGGAGGCCACTACTATGGGGATGAACTCTACATCTTTAAGCATTTGGTCGCTCCTCTCCCGGTGTCACACTCCGAGAGCTTCCTTGAAGTTCTTTGAGAAATAACACAACTGCTTACCTTATGGTATGAAGAACCGGGGCGAAGGCATGCGGTAGGCTATATACCCAACCATAAAAGTCCATGAATTTAGAGCCTTGGTTTAGGGTACCCTTTTCATGTGTATGTTATGTGCTATGTGTATCCCTCCCCTTTTCTTGTCTTTTTTTTTTTTTAAAGAGTCGACCCTAGTTTTGAGGTTTTGTTCTAGCCCATATAAAATTCATTGGGTTGAGAAAATGTTTATTTATTAATTGATATAATTAACTCAAAGGCATTATGGTTAGCCCAAGTGGAAGGGTCCATTTATGTTTGAAAATTGATTATCTTAATTAATAAATAAAAATTGACTCACCTTTGATGATATTATATGACCCTTTATGAAATCCTCTTAATAAAGGTCCAAAAAAAAATTAATTAAAAGTCCAACAAAGTTAATGGATAGCGTCTTAGACTGCATAATAGTCACTAGCCTGGAGTAAATTAATTCATCGATTTAATTAATAAATCCATCACATTTATGGCCGGCCCGTTGATTAGGCCCAACCATGTTGGATTTGTCAATTAAGCCCATAAATTAATCATGCTCGCCTATTGTTGACTTTATCCAGTCCTTTACAACATCCATTTTTCCTCGAGTAAAAAAGAGCATAAAAAGGAAAAGGGTTAAAAAAAAGGTCGTCAGTCTTGTCGAGTATTATTCTAGCCCGCATAATAGCCAATATGGTTTGAGCTGTCTAAGTTGTTGGGCCAAGTCACGGATTCTCCTTAAAACGGTCGGCTTGTGGATTGGGCAAAAAATTGCTCCGGGGTGCCATACATTCCCTAAAAGTGACTATTTGGGGGCCACATTATTTTTTTTTACTCTTTGGGGACCAGATTGTTGTCAAAAGTTGCTGGTTGGGTATTTTCCGACCAAAAGTTATGAAAATCCGGTGAAGTCAGCCGAAGTCAACACAAAAAACGGTTTAGGTAGCTGGAGTGACAAAAATACCCCTATTTGGCTCCAATTTTTGTCTTTAAAGCTGAATTAACTCCTCCCAACTACTTCCCCCTCCTTGAAATTATAAAACTGATTAAGACCACCTTGAAATTTGACTAAAATCTAACTTGTACTTTAATTTTTCTTATTTACATTTGTATTATGTAATATGTAAATATTCAAAAGTTCAGACCAGAAAACAAGAATCACCAAGTTGAATCATGAATCGCTCAACCAAAGTCCAGTGTCTATCTTGACATACTCACCCACAAAATCCCCATATTCATTAACAGTCCCCAATCTCACACGTTGATCAAACATATTCGACGTAATCTAATACCCAATATGACTGATTTCACAATTGGGTTTTTCTGGGTTCACCAACTCGCTCAGCCTCCCCACCACCGTCACCTTCTCCGCTGTCGTCTCTCCGCCGAGGAGCACCACCGAGACACCGGAGTCAGCGAGTTCCGCGGCGGCGAAGGCCAAGATCGGCTTCGAATCGGCGATTTGTTTGGAGATCTCGTATTTGGTGTTGAGGAGGTTGGCGGTGGTGATTAGGGGTCCGAGGGACATGACCGAGAGGTAGGCAACGTGGCCCTTTTTGATCCCTATGGCGGAGAGGGAGTGGGATTCCACGGTGGACCACAGGGCGGCGTAGGTGAGGGTCTCGCCAGTGGAGGCGTCGATGAAGGTGGTGGTGTTGCGGTGGGGATGGGCGGCGATGAAGGTTGTGATGTCGATGTAGGGGTTCGGTGGGAGTGGGATGGAGTGGCGCTTGCTGTGGAAGGTGGTTGTCGCGGCGGAGCAACCACTTCTCAGGTCCACCACGGCGGCGGAGGTGGTGGTGGATGCGACAGTGGTGGAGTGTGCCATGGGTGGTTGAGAAGGGTAAAATTGAGGGGATGAGAATGAATGAAAGTGAAGAAGAAGAACAATAAAGATTTCAGCAAGGAAATAAAAAGGGCAAATTTGACTTTTCAATTAATAGTCAAGGGGTATTTCTGACTTTTTATTGATTCCGGCTGTTTTGGTCGGAAAATACCCAACCAGCAACTTTTGACAACAATCTGGTCCCCAAAGAGTAAAAAAAAAAAATAATGTCGTCCCCAAATAGTCACTTTTAGGGAATGTATGGCACCCCAGAGCAATTTTTTGGTGGATTGGGCCCATCCGAATTGAGAAAGACTGACTAAGCCTGTCAACTTAGGACCTGCTCGCTATGTTTGACTTTATTCGGTCCTTTATAATACTCTGTTTTTAGGTCCATATAGAGTTAGGTCATGCACTCCCAAAATGTGGGTAAGTCCTCTGTGTCAGCATATATGTGTCGAGTCGATTAGGATCATATAGGTTATCTAGGTCATGCATGCATCGGGTAGAATGTGTCGGAGTATGTCATCGAGTGTCTTAACTTTGAATTTCCATGCAGGCATCATTGGTGATCGACTCCGAGCCCGCATTCGAGATCCACGAACCGGTCGTTTGATTCCGAACCCTCTCTACGATCCATCTACAACCAGTGACTGCATCATGTCTGGAGAACAGTTCTAAGAGGTCCCAATTCAGAGTACTGAGGCCAATATCGCGAAGCATCTGGATGACCTTTACACCAAAATGCAAGGACTGGTATTCGCCAATACCTTAGAACAGGAGCAGAAGATGGGTAAAAGACTAAATGAACAGCAACAGGTGATGGACAGTATGCTGCAAGCCATCACTAAGATCAACACCAAACTGAGATTGAATGTTGAGGAAGACGATGAAGAAATGCAGGGATATGAGTCCGAATCTGAAATCATCAAGATATCCTCAGATTCTGGAGGAATTGGGATATCCAAGACAAAGGTCACTACTCCTGAGGCATCTAAATTCATAAAGGACCCTGCTGTTAAGGCCCTTAAACAAAAATTGGAAAGCCTTACTAAAGCAATGAGCACTGTGCCGGCCTTTGCTGACAAGTACCTGGAAGTGCCATTGCCTGTTCAACCAATTCTGAAGATAGCTGATAAAGTGGAGGTACCAAGCATCAGATTCAAACCCTCTAAGAACCTAGTTCATCACATCGAGGAGTTCATGAGGCTAGCACCATTAAACCGGATTGATGTTGGTTTATATTCTATTATTTTCCCATCCACCCTAGATACCGAAGCCAAGGTGTGGTATCACGCTTTACCACCCCAAACGAAGGCCGATGTGGAATGAACTATTCAAAGCCTTCATCAATCACTACAGTCGCATCCAGAGGAAGCAAGCTACGGTGGATGACTTGACCACCATGAAGCAACGAGATGACGAATCCTTCCTGGATTACTTTGAGCGATGGCATACCAAGCTGTCTCACATCAATGAGACAATTCCTCTCCGCCTACAACTGTCTACTTTCAAACAAGGGCTAAAAGGCAGCTTATCCAAGCACTTGGGATACCACGTCATCAAAGACTTTGACTACTTGAAGGACATCTGTGTCCAACTAGAGGAGATGCATAATGATAAGACTACTTCGCCTGGGGGTCTAGTTCCAACAGGAGGGCCACTAGTGCGCCTAGCCACCCTCTTAAAGTTATGGAAACTAACTCTATCCAGCGCAAGGGACCTATCATACCAAAATATGAGACTTACACACCATTGGACGTCTCTTACAAGCTCTTGATCGGTTGGTCAAGAAAGGTTTTTTGGTCCTACCTTTGCCAAGAGAAGAGCCAACGACGAAAGGAAAAAATTGGGATGCTAACCAATTCTGTCGCTATCATCGTTGCCGAGGACATGATACTGAGAAATGCTGGTCTCTCAAGAATAAGATAGAAGATATGATAAGGGATGGGACGCTACCCATGCCAAAAGCTGCCCAGAAGCCTAACAATCAAAGCAACCCGATGCCCGAGCATACGAATGTTATCTTTCATGGAGTTTGTAGCTTTGATCCCTCTATTTTGATTGCTGAAATGGGTCAACCTGTCCCCGAGGTGTTTGGCTTTCATGAAGACCTATCCATTCATGGTATTTGGGATAGTGATGACGATGAGCAACATGAATACTCCAAGATGGAATGGATGGAGACGGATGAACTAACATCAGATGATAAAGCATTTCTCACTCGATCAGGCCGCCATAACAACAGGAACACCACCACCCCAGTGGCTGTTTCTAATCCTACGCCAATGGGTACCGATGACAATCATGTTCCGCCTGAAGATCCTCTCCTTACACAACTCAAGAAGACCAGAGCTGAAGTTACTATCTGGCAGCTGATTTGCACTTTGCAAGTACATAGACAAAAGATGATAGATGCTCTTACTGCATTAACAGTACCTCCCACAACAAGTCCTGAATCTTTAGTTGCTCATGTGACTACCCAGCAAGAGGCTATTACCTTTGGGGTTGAAGACCTGCCTCGGGGAGGGGCATCCCATAACAAAGTACTATACCTTACAGTGCAATGTTCCAACAAGACTATCCCACTAGTTTTAGTCGACAATGGCTCAGCTGTGAATGTGTGCCCTTAGAGGACGGCGCAGAAATTGGGAGTCCAACAGCAACACTTGGCTCAAAATGGTGTACAACTTAGGGCTTACGACAATTCTCCTCGAAAGTCGGTTGGGTCCATAATATTACCCATTACTACAGGCAAAATCACTCGGAATGTGGAGTTCGTAGTGCTAGACATTCCAGCCTCCTTCAATCTGTTACTAGGGAGACTATGGCTTCATGAATGCAATGCTATAGCATCTACTTTACACCAAAAGGTAAAGATGTTGGTCCAAGGTCAAGTTATCACCATCTCGGGAGAATCCATCAATACTGTCTTCACTCCCAAGCAGGCGACCCTTGAAGTAGAGCACAGTTCCATGGATGAAGAACTTCACAACTTTGAACTTGTGGCGACTTTGAGCCAGGATGAAGCTTCCTTTGACTTCGATCCCTACTCAAATCCCAAAGTGCATGTTATACTCAGGAAACAGGGACACTTTCCTGGAATACCGCTAGGAAGGAACCCGAAAAACAAGATTCCTCCTGTGTTCAAGACATTTAAGCAAAAAGGAAGGTTTAGCTTAGGGTACAAGCCAACTGAGAAGGAAGTTAGGCTCGCCAAGATAGCCATAGCTGAGCAGAAGAGGATGGACAATCCTCCTACTTTATCCCAAATGAAGCCCTATCCACTCACTCTGAATGGACAGTTTGTTAGGGAGGGTGATGACTTCCCTTACTATGGATTCCCTGAACCATACTACCTGAAGAACAAGGGAGTTCAAGTTGCTGGGTTAGAAGTTTTCAATGACTGTACCATTAACATGGCTACTGTTTTTGTCCCCACTCGGGACAAACAGCCACCATTGGGATGGACTCATCTAGCTGGGAGCAACATATTTGGCATGCTGTTCGGACAAGAAGCTGTTAAGGAAGAGTATGAAGCTGACGCTGTTATTGCTGCATTATCCAACCCAAGCTTTGACCCAAGTCTCATGATCATTGAAGAAGAAGAAGTCAAGGCGGTCTCGTGGATCGATGCTGAGAAGAATAACTTTGTTTTATCTGTAGGAGAGTCTGTTCCTTTGGACATAGAGTCTGGTCCTAAGAGTCTAGAGTCAAGTGAGTCTGGGTCTTGAGTCTACTGGCGATGTACTCATTTCTGCATTCAATAAGATGAACCTTTCTACTTACTCTGATTCTTCTTTCCCATATTCCCTGAACTGCTGCGCTAGTAATAATATGGAATTTAATGAACCCTTAAAAGAATTTTCTAATGAACATGAGCATAAAATGGCGGTGTTGGAAGACACCATCGCCATAAATGTGGGCACGGAAGAACAACCTCGGGAGCTGAAGTTAGGTAGTTCACTCACAGCAAAAGAACGGGTAGCATTTACAGAGCTTCTCAAGGAGTTTTTAGATGTATTCGCATGGTCCTATGAAGACATGTCGGGGATTGACAGGGAAATTACGGAGCACACCATACCTTTGCTCCCTGATGCAAAGCCGGTTCGACAAAAGGCTAGAAGGATCAGGCCTGAATGGGCTAAGAAAATTGAAGAAGAGGTGATCAAGTAGCTTAACGCTAAGTTCATCAAAGCAGTCCAATACCCTGAATGGATTGCTAACATTGTCCCAGTACCCAAGAAAGACGGGAAAGTACATATGTGTGTGGACTTCCGAGACCTTAACAAAGCCAGTCCCAAGGATAGTTTCCTTCTACCTCACATCGATGTATTAGCGGATAACACTTGCGGACATGAGCTTTTATCTTTTATGGACGGATATGCTGGTTACAATCAAATAAAAATGGCAGAAGAAGACATAGAGAAGACTTCCTTTACCACACCACGGGGAACGTACTGTTATGTTGTCATGCCTTTCGGTCTGAAAAATGCCGGAGCAACATACCAGAGAACTGCCAATACTCTACTTCATGACATGATGCACGTCGAAGTAGAAGTTTATGTGGATGACATGATTGTTAAGTCCAAGACAAGGGAGGATCATATTCCTAACCTCCGCAAGTTCTTCATGTGACTTCGCAAATACAAGATACGGCTCAACCCAACAAAGCGCACCTTCGGTGTTACCTCTGGGAAGCTACTAGGCTATGTGGTCAGCCAACGGGGCATTGAAGTTGATCCTTCAAAGCTCAAGGCTATCCAACAGTTACAACCACCTAAGACAGAAAAGGAGATAAGAGGCTTCTTGGGACGAGTCCAGTACATTAGTAGGTTCATTTCAAAGCTCACCATGACTTGTGAACCTTTGTTCAAGAAGCTAAAGAAAGGAAGTAAAGTAGAATGGGACGATCAATGACAAGCTGCTTTTGATAAAATCAAGAAATTATTTGCAACATCCTCCAGTTCTCACGTCGCCAGTACCAGATGAGCCTCTACTCCTTTACCTTATAGTGACCAGCACCGCAATGGGGGCTATGCTGGCTTAAAAGGTAAAAGGTCAAGAGAGCGCCATCTACTACTTGAGCAAGAAGTTCCTAGATTACGAAAGTCGATACGCAGACATAGAGAAAATGGCTCTCGCATTAGTTTGGGCCACCAAGAAGTTAAGGCATTACATGCTTTCATATACTGTATATGTCATAGCTGAAAACAATCCCATCAAATTCATCATGGAGCAACCAACTATCAACAACCGCATCGCTCGATGGGTAGTCATGCTTTCTGAGTTCAACCTTCAATACTCACCCCAGAAATCTATTAAAGGGCGAGTTGTTTCAGACTTTTTGGCTGCTTCACCATCACAGGAACCTCCAAGCACTCACTTGGAATTCCTAGATGAAGACATTTTCTTCACTGATGAAATTACTTGGGAAATCTATTTTGATGGAGCTTCTAACCAAATGGTTGCGGAGTAGGAGTCCTGTTGATATCTCTAGAGGGGGCACACGTCCCTGTATCTGTAAAACTGGATTTTGTTGCTACCAACAACGCTGCAGAATATAAAGCATGCATCATGGGGCTACAAGCTGCTTTGGCTCTAGGCATACGCCACATAAAGGTCTTTGGAGACTCTAGCCTCATCATCAATCAGGCTAAGAGCGTATGGAAGGTTCGAAATGAGTGCCTCTTGGCTTATCAACAGAAGCTTTTGGGACTTGCTGACCAGTTTGAGCAAATTAGTTTCCAATACCTTTCTAGGGATCACAACGCATTGGCGGATGCCCTAGCCAAGTTATCTTCAATGATATCAATCCCATCAGGCACACTCCAGTTACCAATAATAGTAGAGCGGCAGTCTGAACCAACATATGTCTGCGCCATGGAAACACAAGAAGAGGAAACTGAAGATTGGTTTCTTGATATAAACAATTTCCTTCGGAAGGGAGAATATCCAGCCGAGTTAGATGCTCGAGGACAACGAGCGATTAGGTCTTAGCAGCACAATACTGCTTGATCCAAGATCGTTTGTACAAGAAGTCACATACAGGCATCAATTTGTTATGTATCGATGCCAAAAGTGCAAAGGAAGTTATGGCTACTGTGCATAGAGGAGAGTGTGGGCCTCACATGAATGGGGGCATGCTAGCGAAGAAGATTCAACGAGCTGGTTACTATTGGTCCACTATGGAAGCAAATTGCTTGAATTTCGTTCGAAGATGCCACAAATGTCAGGAGTATGCCAATCTGTAACATCAACCTCCTTCATATCTGACAACATTGACCTCTCCATGGCCATTCTCGGTATTGGGTATTGACATCATTGGCAAAATACACCCAGCCGGAACAGGAGGACATGATGGTCGCCATTGATTACTTCACTAAGTGGGTAGAGGCAGCCTCTTTCTCCAAACTCACATCCAAACAAGTGGCCAAATTCATCCTTCAGAACATTATATGCCGATATGAGGTGCCTCATGAGATCATCAGTGATAACGGGAGTTATTTCCGAAAGGAAGTGGAAGTTTTGCTCACCACTAACAAAATTCAGCATCACCAGTCTTCACCTTATCGACCTCAAGCTAACGGAGCTGTAGAAGCGGCCAACAAAACAGTGGCAGGAATCATCAAGAAGATGGTAGTTACTTACAAAGATTGGCCTGATAAGTTTGCATTCGCCTTATGGGGATACCGAACCTCTATACGAACCGCCACAGGAGCAACACCATATTCATTAAGATATGGGATGGAAGCAGTCCTGCTGATTGAATTAGCAATTCCTTCATTGTGAATAGTATTAGAGAGCCAATTTCCAGAAGCGAAATGGGCTAGGTCAAGGTTCGAGGAGTTAATGTTGATGGATTAAAGGCGATTAAGGGCGTTGCATAATGTTCAAGTGTACCAAAGTAGGATCACTCGCGCTTTCAATAAGAAGGTTAAGAGTCGTTCACTTCCATCCCACCAAAATAATAATTTGGGCTCCACACAATTAACCCAACAATCTCCCACTTGGAGACCAAATTGTAGCCTTTGTCGTTCATCACTACCACCACTCGTCTTGGAATCCTCTAGTGCATTCATCACGATCTTGTTCAGCAAAGATCAACAGAGGTCCCAGTTGACCTCCCATCAACTCCTCTTTTAGCAACAGGCTCCCACTTGAACTGATCACGCCCCTGCAACTTCGACATACGCATCATCGTCAACAACTTGGGGGAATTTTGGATTGGGACTTTACCTCGTGTTGAAATTGTCGAATTCTCGTGCAAGTTAGATGCGTTCCTCGGCTGACCATCCGTTCCCGTAGCCTCGACCGGAAACCTCCTCGTTTCTGGTACCCTTCTCTCATCAGAGAAGCTAACACGCCTTTGACAAGCATGAACCAGCATGTTAGAGTTATCAATGACAGAATATAGCTTCCCCTCTTTCCTGCCATTTGCAATTATCAGAGATCCTTTCGTTACCCTCCAATGACCATCTTCAAATCTCGTCGTGAACCCCTCCTCATCCAGTTGACTCACAGATACAAGGTTCTTGGTCAGACCCGGGACATTTCGAACATTCTTCAACCTCCAAGTTCCACCCTTAGAAGTTTTAATGTTCACATCACCTCTTCCTAGCACCTTTAGGTTGTGACCGTTTGCAAGCCTAACCCTGCCAAACCTCCCACTCACAAAATTGCTAAAGGCCTCCTTGCTAGACGAAGAGTGAAACGAAGCACCCGAATCTATCACCCAACTCCCTTCTGACTTGTCAACACTAACAGTTAGGGCATCACCAAAATCCTCAACAGAATATACTGAGTCCTGGTCATTATGGCTGCTCTTCTTGGGTTTGGGACAATCCCTACGAAAATGACCTCTATCACCACAGTTCCAACACAACACTTGCTCCATGTTTCGACCTCTAGATTTTGATCGACCCCGACCCGAACTCCCACTATTTCTCCTACCCCTGACAGTCAAAGCATCCCCCGAAGACCCAGACACATCGGAATCTTTCCTGCAAATACTTTCATTCAGGACAAAGTCTCTAATTTCCCCAAACTTCAATTTCTCATCCTTCTTAGTTGAAGAAGTTACAGAAGTCACGAAATTTTCCCAAGACTTAGGTAGGGTAGCCAATAGTATGTTAGCGTTCATCTCATCGTCGAAATTAAATCCCACAGAGGTTAACTTTGATAGTATTATATTCAACTCATTCATACTATCATGCATATCACCAGACTCTTGCATCTTAAATTCAAACAAACGACGTAACACATATACCTTGTTCACAGCCGAAGGTTTCTCATATGTGTTTTGCAAGGCCTCGAGCAGGTCTTTTGTCGTTTTCTGATCTTTGACGTTGAAAGCTATGTTCCGAGCTAGCGTCAGCCTGACCGTACTGAATGCCTGACCATCAAGCTCTTCCCAATCCTTCTGTTCCATCTCTTTTGGCTTATCACCCATCGCAAGATGCAACCTTTGCTAGCGGAGCACATCCTCAACGCGCATCTTCCACCATGCGTAGTCTTTCCCATCGAATTCCGGAATAGCGTCTGTCATTGCTTCTCAGTCTGCAGATCAACCACGCTCCAACCAAAGCTTTGATACCACTTGTTAGGATTCTCAGGACGTAGTTAGCATACAAACAATAATAAGGGCGAAAAATAAATAAAGATTCAACACAAGGAATTAACGTGGAAAAACCCAAACCGGGAAAAAACCACGAACGATGCACTATCAGAGGATTACAACAGTGTTCCAGAGATTCCCCGACCTCCACAATCTCTCACAACCTCCCTAGAGTTACAACCTGAGAACTCAACACTCACAGATGAGCCTCACACAACTCCCTCAGGAACACAAAGATTACAGGTCAATCTCTTGTGGTATAAGATGAAACACTCTCAATTGCTGTACTAATAAACCTAACACCTAGGTCCTATTTATAGTGAAGACTACAACATAATATTGTGGTTAATAATAATATTAACTTTCCAAAACATGTGTTTCCTAATAATTTGATACTATATTCCAAAGCAATATTATATTTCCATGTGATTGCCCCATCACAATTTGGTAACAAATATAATATTTTCCACTTCATATAATATCTTTCCTTAAATAACACAATCTTGGAAGATCTTCAATATTATATGAAATTTGCCCACTAAGTATAATTTTGGCTTTCCAAAATTCATCCCACCAAAATAATAATTTGGGCTCCACACAATTAACCCAACAAATGTTTTTCATCCGATGGCAAATTTTTATCTTGCATCTAGTTGCTATACTTATATACTTAATAGCCTATACACTTCGTTCATGTTTAATAGAAGATGGGAAATTATTACTCCCTCTACTTACGAAATTTTAAAAAAAAAATAATTACAAGCAAAAGTGTGTCTTGGTGATTTATGGTAATCTAATATGTAATATTCTATATTCCTATACCATTCTTACTCTTGCTTTTACCTTAACCACTAGCACCAATGTACAAAGATATAACATTGATATGAAAATAAATGTCGTCCACCTAAGCCAAAAAATCAAAATCTTGAAAAACATAACTGAAATCGAAACATAAACTCATACAAGCTACTCAACAATGATATCCTACAAAACCAATACACGCATTGTGAAGTTGGAAAAACACATTATACACACTAATCAACTCCATCAACTTTGACCTGTCTTGCTTCACTATGTTGTAATTTACTTAACACTCCCCCCCCCCCCCCAAAACCCCCCCTTATCTTACTTGGTAGTAACTATCCCGATAGAATAAAGACCTAACATCTGACATAAACAGAAAAATCACAAGCGTAAGCAAAATCTACAACAAAGAGACACGATTCAATTAAAATGGACCTATGAATATTTGATATTTAAGATATTTTGTGGGTACTTCTAACCCAAAAAAAAATCGAAACATCTAGTCCAACACATTAAACTACAAAAAGATTCATTCAATTTAAACAGAATTTTCAATTTTGAAATCAATTCAAAATTAACCTAATTAGAACATATTATGTTTAACAATCAATCAGAAGCTCCAAATAAATTTACAAACACGAATTGAAATGAAACTCTAAATACCAAAATCAAAAACTAAAATAAGAACAATAAAATTACCTATGGATGGTTGTCCTAGTCAGTACACCTTGAAATCAACTAATCTTCTTCAATTTCTATTGCATCTAACTTGAACCAACAATTGGGTTGACGACTTGAGCGTAGCGAGTCTTACCCGAATCAGTGCTTCTATGCATCGACAACCGTTCTTGTTGCTATTAAGGGGCAGGAAGTATGATGCATTTGTATGAGAAAAAGAGGGAATTGGGTGTTTTTTTAATAAAGAGTGGAGGGTGCTTTAGAATTGAAAAGGGTAAAAGGGTTTATTTGATTTAGACAAACTTGTTTATGGGAAATTTAAACTTTTTTTCGTTTAAAATTTGCAGAATTTGGGTTGCAGAATTCTAGAATTTGAACATTTCATTTGGTGGGAATTAGATTTAGAGGGATTAGCATATAATGTTGTTTAATTAAAAGGAATTTATTTGTTTTTCATCAAATGATGAGAAAAAGTTTAACTATCAGAAGTATATATTATATTTGTAGGTGAAAAAAATATTACCAACATATACTTAATATGTCGGTAATACTAGGCAACAACAACGTAGACTAAATCCTAACATGCAAGAAGTCGTTGAGAAAAAGGTGGTTAAGCTTTTGGCCGCCGGGATCATCTTCCTCATCGCCAATAGTGAATGGGTAAGCCCGATCCAATGTGATCCAAAGAAAGGAGGGATGACTGTAGTGGAAAATGAAAAAAAAAATGAGCTTATAAGTACTAGAACCGTCACGGGATGGCGGATGTGTATAGATTATCGTCAATTGAACAAGGTTACTAAGAAAGATCACTTTCCCCTCCCCTTCATTGACCAAATGTTAGAGAGGTTAGCGGGTCATTCTTACTTTTGTTTCTTAGACGGATATTCAAGATTTTTCCAGATTCCCATTCATCCCGCACATCAAGATAAAACCACTTTTACTTGTCCTTATGGCACTTTTACCTATAGGAGAATGCCTTTTGGTTTATGCAACGTGCCCGACACCTTTCAAAGGTGCATGATGGCGATAATAAGTGATTATATTGAACATTGCATGGAGGTGTTCATGGATGATTTCTCTGTTTACGGTCATTCATTTGATGATTGTTTGAGTAACATGGAAAAAACTCTCATTCGTTGTGAAGAAGTTGATTTAGTTCTTAATTGGTAGAAATGCCACTTTATGGTGGAAGAAGGAATTGTTTTGGGACATTTGATTTCATCTAGGGGCATCGAACTAGACAAGGCAAAGGTGGAAGTGATTGAGCGCCTACCACCACCGATTTCCGCCAAAGGGGTGCGTAGTTTCCTTGGAAACGCCGGCTTTTATCGCCGGTTTGTCAAGGACTTTTCAAAAATAGCTCGTCCTTTGACCGACCTCTTGTGTAAAGATGCCTCGTTCCTATTAATTAACGAGTGTCTTGAGTCTTTCTACAGGTTGAAACAAGCGCTTATCTCAACACTGGTAGTCCAACCTCCGGATTGGACTCTACCATTTGAGATCATGGCCGACTTTGCTATTGGATCTTGTCTAGCACAAATAAAGGATAGGTAGCCGCGAGTTATTTCCAATACGAGCCATGCGCTTGATAGTGCGCAAAAGAATTATACTGCCACGAAGAAAGAAATCTTGGCGATTATATTTGCTCTAAACAAGTTCCGACAATATCTAATGTTCTCCCGTGTCATTGTCTATACGGATCATGCGGCTATCACGTTTTTGATGGGTAAGAAGGAGACCAAGCCAAAGCTTATTCAATGGGTTCTTCTCATGCAAGAGTTTGATTTGGAGATCTGGGACAAGGCCAGAATGAAAAATGTAGTTGCCGACCATTTGTCTAGAATCCTTGTTGATTTGGAGTCTCAACCCATTGAAGACTCTTTCCCGGATGAGCATCTTTATTTCATCAAGCACAACCATCCTTGGTATGCGGATATCATAAATTATTTGGCAAGTGAAGTGGTTTCCCAAAACCTCACTCCTCACAAAAGGAATAGGTTTTTCCATGATGTGAAACACTTTTATTGGGATGACTCTTTTTTGTTCCGCTTGTGCAATGATGGTATATATAGACGGTGTTTAGCCGAGAGTGAGGTGAAATCGGTATTGACTCATTGTCATGAGCTTCATTGTGGAGGTCATGGAGGTTACCACAAGACGGCTTCTAGAGTGTTACAAACAGGTTACTGGTGGCCCACTTAATTTCGAGATGTTTATCTTTATGTTCGAGCATGCGACAAATGTCAAAGATCCGGGAACATTTCTCGCCGCAATGAAGCGCCGCTGAATTATATTCTTGAAGTGGAAGTTTTTGATGTTTGGGAATTAGACTTCATGGGTCCATTCCCTTCTTCAAGGGGCTATCAATGTATCCTCGTAGCTGTTGATTATGTTTCAAATTGGATTGAAGCCATTCCTTGTGTTAGATGTGATGGGAAATCTGTGTCTAGGTTCTTGAAAAAGGTTATTTTTCCTAGGTTTGGAATTCCAAGGGTTATCATTAGTGACAACGGTTCCCATTTCATTGAGAAGAGATTCGAGTCTTTGCTTTCTAAGTACGGTATAAACCATAAGAAGAGACTCCCGTACCATCCTCAGACTAAAGGTCAGGTTGAAATCTCGAACCGTGCAATTAAGGAGATTCTTGGGAAAACAGCTAGTGCCTCGAGAAGAGATTGGGTGGATAAGTTGGACGACGTGCTTTGGGCCTATCGGACAGCTCATAAGACTCCTATAGGGACTACCCCATTCCGCCTAGTCTATGGGAGGGCTTGTCATTTTCCTGTAGAACTTGAGCACAAGACCATGTGGCTATAAAGAAGATGAACTATGACCTCAAGGCGGCAGGGGAGAAGAGATTATTTCAGCTAGAGGAGCTCGAAGAATTGAGGCGTCAATCTTATGAAAACAACAAAATATACAAGGAGCGGACCAAAGCATGGCATGATAAGAGGTTGAACCATAGAGGATTTGAGGTAGGTGACCAAGTACTTGTCTTCAATTCAAGACTCAAGATCTTCTCCGGGAAATTGAGATCGACATGGTCAGGACCGTTTGAGATTGTCAAGATCCTTCCCGCTGGTGTTGTTGAACTTAGAATGACAAAAGGGAACATTTCAAAGTGAATTCTTCCAAGATCAAGCCTTATGTGATGGGTGAAGCATATGCGGGGACCGTTATGGTTCACCTCGTTGACCATGAAGATTGATTCGAATGATGGGTCAAGTTGGACACCAACAACAAGCACCTCATGGGGAGGTACCTTGTACTTCCCATTTTCTTAATCTTTCCTTCTTCTTATTTTTTTTTCTTTTCCTATTTTATTTCTTTCTTGCATTTTCTTTCTTGATGTATTAGTTTTAGGTAGTAAAAACAAGATATGAAAATGAAAGAAAAAAAAAAGAGAAGAAAAAGTCTAAGAAAAAGAGAGTGAGAGTGAGAGGCGTAACCTTTGTGTAGGAGTAAGTGAATGGAGTCTTTGAGTGTTAGGAAATGTTTTAGAGTGTTTGAGAGTATGAAGAAAAGAAGACCTATTGATATGAGGAAGTGAAGTTGTAGGACTTAGTTTTATTTTGGAAAAATGAGAGTTTTAGGGCAGAGTGAGGTAGCAGGTGCAACGATTTTGGTAGCACCCGCTACAGCTGGTTGGATGAGCAAGCAAGGAAATCGATGCTGAAAACCAGGTTGTCGCGGCCGGCAACATAACTGTAGCAACCGCGACGCAGCAATTTGGATTCCCTCCAGAACGAGCTCGTGCCCGACACTGGATTATTAGCGACCGCGGCCATTTCAAGATGAAATTCCTTATTTTTCCAGGTTGTCGCGCCCGCGAAAGAATTGGTCGCGCCCGCAACGTGTAGAAATCTGCGCAAACTGTCAAACTTCATTCTTCCTCTTTCTAATTCATTTCTTCTTCATTCTTCCCTCTCAAACGACACATTCTCTCTCTAAAACCCTAGCACCCACGACTAAGCTCTCAACTCCTCACAAAAACCCCTTCTCCCTTCTCCAATTCACGCCAATTTTGCCCTAACCACGCCTTCACCTTCTGCATTCTGCTCTCTTCCATCTCTCCTAGTGCGAAAATCCACAAAGCCACCTCCTGAGGTTCGACAGCAGCAAGACTACTCTCCTAAGTCTTCCTTTCAGGTAACACTCGAATTTTGTTATCCAAGTTCAATTTTCTGCTTAATTCGTGTGTTGCTTGCATTGATTTTTCTTGTTAAAGGCTTAGGTTTGTGCTAGTTGAGTTCCTCCATCACGTCCTTTGCACTCTGTTCGAATAATGGGACGGTCAAAGAGAGCATGCACTGATGAGGAACGTCCACCTTCTCCACCACCCTAGCTGTCATCGCCAGATAAGAACTGTTATAAAGCCTAATCGGCCATTCTCATCCAGAGTGACCGAAAATCAAAGTTACCTTTCGTGATGAGATGCATAAGCATCGCTTTATGAAGTTTAAGTAACGGAAAAACTGTGCTCCCGACATCTACGATGAGGGGACAGTAGAGGCGGTATACTGCAAATCTAGCTTTGACTACTTCATAAAGACTTTGGGTTGGGAAGTATTTATCAACATCGATGATCCTATCATCGACCATTCGGTGCTTGAATTTCTGAGCTCTTTGAGGGTAGAAGAAGACGGTACACCAAGGGCAAAATTTTGCTACCAGGTGACAAATAAAGAAATAACGTGCACATTGCAAGACTTATGCCTGGCACATGGGTTACCTTTGGACGGAGTGTTTTATAAAGAATGTGCTAAGTTTGATGAACAAGAGGCTATGAAAAAAATCACTTGTTGGAGGCGTACGTACGATAAGTCTTGAGCCCGTCTTGCTAAGTTCCATTGTCTAAAGAATTCCAAGGCCCGGGATTTTTGTAATTTGGCTGTCAGAATCCTGCACCGCATCGTCACAAGTTCGGTTTTTGGCCGGGATGATGGGTGACTGAAAGTCCGCAAGGAGGACTTATTCGTGATCTTCAATGATGTTCAAGGTCGCTGAGTGAATGTCGAATCATGCATTCTCCATTGTCTCCGGGAAATAAGTGTCGAGGGTCGGCCCACAACCATAGGAATGGGCCATATAATAGGCCACTTCCTCAAGCAGCAGGACTTTGAAGTTTATCATAACAAGTGGAAGCCTCGATACTATCCTGATCCTATTGATGGAATCCGGCTTCAAAAAATGGGGATCTTGGAAAAACACCAAACACGCACCATCTACCTACATGGTTATGATAACCATAAAGCCTCAATCCTTTTGAACCACGAGCACGCTGAGCATCGGTTAGATACTACCAACGAGCATAATTGGTCGTTTGGGCAACGCCATGGAGGTCAACGCATGGTAGGGGGACCAGATGTGCCCGAAGACGATGTGGAGGAAGAAGGTGTTGACAAGGAAGGTGAGGAGGAAAATGATGGAGGGGAAGAAGAAGAAGAAGAAGAAGAAGAATAAGAAGAAGAAGAAGAAGAAGAAGAAGAAGAAGAAGAAGAAGAAGAAGAAGAAGAAGAAGAAGAAGAAGAAGAAGAAGAAGAAGAAGAAGAGGGATATGCGCAAGAGGGTGAAGCAAGTGGAAGCCTATCTTAGGAGGCTTCACTCGGGCATCTTAGCACTCAGCTTGAACAGTTGGGTGTTAACCTCCAGGAGCAACGGACTTTACTCCAAAGTCAACACAATCTTCTTGAGAGCCAACAAGATCTCCTTCGTGCCTAACAATCACAACTTCAGCAGCATGAAGATTATTTTAGGCAGCAAAATCAATATTGGCGGGATTGGGGTACTATAATTACTTCGTTTCCAACCACACTCCGACGTCAGTTGAATATACAAATCCATACTACCCAACCCTTTTTCCCTTATTGCCCATATCCTCCTCTGGGAGGATCCGATCAATGAATTGTAAGCATCCCCGCCCCCACTCATCTCTTACATTGCTTATGCATAGCTTCTATATGTTGAAGTAAGTGTGGGGGGTGTTTTATCGGGGATTTGGTGGGGAAAAGGTCGTTGTTTTGATTTTGCAAGGTCAGATGTTAGCATTTGTGTTGACTTCATGAAGTTTGTTATGCCCTTGTCTTGGCATGGTCCCAATCTTTGTGTTAAAGTCTTTTCCTCGAGTTTTTTGGTGAAGTGGTATGGTCTATGTTAGATTTCTTCAAATATAGGACTGTGTTAGGCGAGTATTTCACCCTCAATTCCCGCCTCAATGAGTGAGATTTGGGGTTGAGGTAAGTCATTGTCAATGTACATGTTGTATTTATGTTTAAGTTTTCCTTTTATTTTAGTTAGTTCTTTTTCTTTCTTTTTTTTTCTAATCTTACATGCCAAGCTCTAAGAATTTAGGTAGTTTAAATTGCTTATCCTAAACCCATGCTTGGTTCTTTTGGATCGCGGATTGAGTTGACTTTAATGGAAGATCTAAGAGGTAACATCCTTCCGCCCTCTTTTTGAGTGTATATTCTTGATCCATGTTTGCATGCTTGATTTTGTTTTTGGTGGCGTGCCCTTGGTATGAATGTGTTGGGATTAATTTGTTGATGGAGTCGTGTGGGCTCAGGTCGCCACCGCCTCTTACTTGCTGGATGTTTTCATTTGTGTGTTTTTCCTAGTTTTCTACCCTTTCTTGTGACACCCTTCGTACAATGAGGACATTGTGGAGTTTTAAGTGGGGGGGGGGGAGACATTTCATGTTCTTGGGTAGATCACCTAGCTTTTAATTTTTGTTTTTCTTAGATATTTTGCTAAAATTTGAAAAATTTTGTGTGAAAAAGGAGAAAAAAGGGCTGAAAAACCTCTAAAGTTTACGTTTTCTTTATTTTTTTTTTTTGCTTTGTTTCTAGGATTGTGTAGTCAATGTATCGAGAACTTTCTTAATCTTCTTGAAAGAAACCCGTATTAGCATTATCGTCCCTAGTTCAAGTGTTGCTATGACTCATCTGTTTAGGTTCCCTTCGTTGATTGCAAAATGAGGTTCTTGTTTCTTTCACTTCCTTTTTGAAACTGTGAGACCTTAAATGTTCACCCTCGAGCTCGTTGAAAAAGTGAAAGTTAATTAAATGGAAATAATGGTTAATTGCCGGCTAAACCAACAAGGGCCGATGTGAGTGAGCGGCACTCACATTCCTTAAGTACTTTGTTACGTACGGAGTAGCCTGAGTTGGGAGGGTGACCCCTTTTCGGAGGGTCGTTCCAATTCCAGAAAAACCCGATATAAAAATTGGAAGTGTAATGAGAAAGTTGGTTCACCAACGTGGTTTGACGTGGGTGGTTGCGGCACCCTCGTCCCTTAAGTACAATTGTGCGTACGGAGCAAAACCACGCTGAGAGAGTAGCCCCTTCATGGGTCGCGTGCAATCTCGAAACATGCCAACTAGAAAAAAAAATAGATGAAAGAAAAAGAAAAGAAAATAGCTTAATAAGAGAATGAAAATGTGGGGCCTTTCCTTGCGTTTCTTGCGGCCCTCACCAAGCCAAGGGCGACACAAACGAGGGAGGGAAACACTTTGTTGACCTTTTTGCTTTGAAATGAGCTCGGTGGTGATTTTTACTTTGGATCAATCGGAATCAACTAGGACACACTTGCATTTATGCACATAGGATCTTGTTTTGTATGAGACGTTTGGGAATCGAAAACCTTAAAGATTGGCAATTTCTTGGATTGGGTGATCCCGATGGGCTCATATTGGTTCCTTTTGGTTGATTAGTATCGTTCTAACTCAAAGAAGAAGCAAAAAAAAAAAAATAAACTAACGGATAAATGGAAAGGAGAAAGAAAGAAAAAAATGACGTTTTCCCGTGGGCCGTCAAAAAAAAAAAGAAAAGAACTTTAATAAGACAGATATCGGAAATAACGTCTCTCGATCGAGAATCGGTTCATGGAGGGTAATGGAGATTTGCATAGCCTTGGTCTCACATTTGGGGACCCAAGATTCATGGAAGGTGATGGAGATTAACCCAACTCACCCAATAAGGAGGCTCAATTCATTCACATTGGAGTGGAGAAGGCCTTAGAAGAACAATCAATTGGGGCCCAATGACCAGCCCATGTATTGAGCCCCACGTCTCAAGATCACGTCCAAGTCCAAGAGAGAACGTCCAAGTCAAGCCTACTAAAGGGGACGTCCAAGTTACGTGAAAGAGACAAGATTTAGGAGTATTTGTGTTTTCCTTATTATTAGATAAGTTTGTTATAGTAGTATTTGTATTTTCCTTATTTTTAGCTAAGGTATAATGCCAAAGTAGGAGTTAGTGTGTGTGGACATCAATTAGGAGGGATAGACGTTAATTAGGAGGGAATCCTAGTCTTGGATGGCTAATTTTGTAACATAATCCAATTAGGATTAGGAAAGTCAAATCCTAGAAGGATTCATACAATTGTAACTAATCCCCTTAGCATTAGGAAATCCAAATCCTAGAAGGATTTGGTTGCTTCGGCGTCAAGTCATTAGTCCTAGTAGGATTAGGACTTAGTCTAGTATAAATAGGGAGGTTTGTAATCAGTCTAAACACACTGATTTCGATTATGATGATATACAAACGAGCTTTGCTCACTTGAGAGTCTTCTCTTTCTTTTCTACTATTGTATCTTGAATTGGCTATTCAAGTGGTGAGGTAGAGCTTGTCTCTTTTACTTAGAAGGTGTTTCTGTAACTAAGTAAAGGAACAAGAAGCCCTAGGGATTAGGCTTGTGGTGTCTCTGTATCAAGTTCGATTCCCTATAACTATCCCAAATTATCCATCTTTATTGAGCTTTTCCATTAGCAAACCCTAGCCTTTTTGTGAACTACCCTATACCCTAGGCTTGTTCACGTCCCCCCACTTTCATGTGTAATTGATCAAACCCTAGCTTTGCATCAGTTATACATCATTCCCTCTCTTCTTTTTCTTTGGCTTTTGTGAGTATAGCCGCTACAAACCCTCACGAGACCCACCTCGTCTACTTGGGCTGCCAGGGGGTTTAAAGGACTTGGTGCTGTAGGTACCCGGAAAAATTCCCGTTCAGGGAATCGGTTTTCGGATGCGCTACTTAAGTGATCAGGAGCCGACTAAGGTTGCTTAATCCTTAAATAAGGATATTTTTATTTTCGAAATTCATTTTCGGGGTGATGAAACTTTATTTATTTACAAATCCTTTTTATTTTATTTAAATATTCAAAATTGCAACGAAATACTTTATTAATGATTCAATACCAACCCATTACCGAATCCAGGCCCAAAGGAAGCAGATGGGCTGCCAGAAAACATCAAAAGCCGTAGGGGTTTTGATGTTTTCTCGGCTGGGCCATGCATTTTCTTTGGCCCAAAGGAAATGGGTGGAAATTAGCAAAAGCTATGCGGCTTTTGCTAATTTCTGGCCCATTTTCTCTCGGGTTGGCCTTGGATTGGTAAAAAAATTGGTATTCTTAATTATTTTGATGCAAATACGCATATTTTAAATAATTAAAAGGATTGTAAAATAGTAAAAGAGTCGCAGCCGATTTAAGAAAATCGACAAACCATAAAGTCAAATAAATAACTCCGGTTTACGAAACCTGAGTTCTAAGTTCAGGGGTAAGGTTACGAATTCGAGAATTATAAGAATTCTCGAATCCGCCTGTTAGAAAACAAACTCTACTAAAATCTAACTTGAAATGAAAAAGAGCAGGGAGAAGTTTAATTAATTTCGCAACATTATATTCTTAATCATGCTATATAAAAACGAATGCGGTTTTCTTTTACAAAACAAATACAAATGAAGAAACTAAAGCGTAAATTACACAATTAAATACAATAATAATAATAATAATAATAATAATAATAATAATAATAATAATGAAAGCAAACCTTGCTTGATGATGGATGCTTGAATACGAAGATCAACCCCTTGATTTAGCCTCGGTTTGGAACTTGGATGGAAGGATGAGTATAGGGATGGCTAGGAGAATGATATAAGAATAGTGATGTGGTGATGATGAGAGTGATTATAAGAGTATTAGAGGAGGGGAATGAATATTATGGAGAGAGTTTTGGTAGTGTGATGATGATAGTTGGTGCAAATGGGTGAAGAATGATGGGGTATTTATAGGTGAAGAATGGATGTTTTTGGAGGGAAATGGAGGGAGACATATCCCTACAATTATGTCCTTATCCATGTAAGATCAAAACCCCTGCGGGTTTTATGAATTTTCTAGTCAAAAAGTCAATCACGTGGGGCTATTGTCATGGGATTTGCATGGGAAAAAATTGGCGCCAACTTTGAATAAAACCTCCGTGGCTTTTGATTTTATTCACACGGATCGGTGATGTGTCTGGCAAAAGGCGGGTCGCTCCTGAAGATAAAACCCCAGCGGGTTTTATTGTTTTTCCTGGGCCGGATCGGTGATGTATTAGGCTAAAGGCGGGTCGCTCTTGAAGATAAAACCCCAGCGGGTTTTATTGGTTTTCCTGGGCCGGATCCGCATCTTGGGCCTGCTTGTGGAATTCTAAAACCTTTGCGGCTTTTATTATGTCAATGTGTACTGTTTTAATCTGTTGGGCCCTACTTCGCTGATTCCATGGGCCCAATGATCCATTTTGGCCCAAATGATTTGCTGAGTTTCGTCGGGTCAGAATTTTGTCGGTGCAAATCCCAGTGTCTACCAGTGCATACGCTAAATGCACTCGATTCCTCCCACGACAACGGAGTAGTTATTGGTTTAGGTAGCTTTTGTTTTGTTTTGCTTGGGACGAGCAAAAGTTTAAATGTGGGGGGTGTTTAGGCCCATTTTTAGGCCTAAATAATGCCTTTGGACTTAGTCTTTTGGCTCGATTCCGGTTTATTTTCATGCTTTTTACTTTGTTTTTAGTCATTTTGTAGGTTTCGGCGTTTTTGGAAAATATCAAAGCTTAGGAGCCACTTTGGGGCTTTTTAGGGGATTTCAAGAGATTTCCCGGGCCGAGCCGAGTCAAAGAACGAATGGAAGACAAGTCGGGGCACAAAATCCCTCAAAAGGAGTTGTTCACATAGCGTAACACCCGTCACCAGCAATGTAGCGGGCATTACAAGGAGAAATGCTTAGACACCCAGTTGGTCCCCCTTGTTACAAATTTGTAGCGGGCGCTACGCTCAGGCAAGATTTGTCTAGGAAGAGGTCACGCCCGCGACCCCAGTCGTCACCCTCACGATAGCTGTTAAAAAATCTCAGAAGGAAGTTGTCCAGGGGTTGGTCGCACCCGCGACCACTTGTGTGACACCCGCTACTGCACTTAGGAGATCATAGATGGAAAGGCTCCAAGAGGAGGTCGCGCCCGCGACAATATTGGTGGCACCGACGACCTAGCGCAGAGAACAAAATCGCCTTTAGTTCTTCACTCTGTCGCGCCCGCGATGACCTGGGTTTTCACGCGTTTTTACTGGCTGAAACGCTGTGTTTTGTGAAACTTTCTAGCTTTGTATGTAAAATTTCTTGATGATTTTAAATGGGGGCCAACTTAAAGAGATAGTAAGTAGCAATTAGATAGAGAATTAGGAGTTTTCTACTGTGATTAGTGAGAGAATTAGTGAGAGATTATTGTCTTTGTATTTGGAATCCTGATTTGATTGAACTTCTATTGAAGATTGAAGTTATTTCTGCATTGGAGCTTGAAGTTCTTCCTCATTCTTAATCATCCATCGATTATCACCACTTTGCTGAGCATTTCTTCTCCCTTAATCTCTTTTTATTAGTGTTGATTGTTAGTTTAATCTTTTGTTTGTGTTTGTTTGCCTTTGATTGTTGTATTTGCTATTTCACTGTTTTATTGGTGTTTTGTTCATGAGTTCCTTTGGTTTTGTTGATGTTGTTAGTGAGGTGATTAACATGATTAGTGGCTAGAATCCTATGGGTTAAGGGTAATTAGGGATGTGAGTGGGTGATTAGGAGTGGGTTAATCATTTAGGGAGTGATTAAAGGGAAAACCACTTTTCAACGCCAATCCTTTCTTCAAGTGAGATGTGTTTGGGATCGAGAGCTCCCGAATACATCCAACACATATTAATGGAAGGTTGGAGGGGGAATAGTTAGCACTCGCTCACGAAAGTGGGATAGAGACTAACTAGGGGATTCTATTCGATTAACCCTCGGAATTTGTGGTGAATTTCGGGGCAATTAATCGGGATTACCCTCGAGAAAGGGAATCCTATGGCCATTCTCCAATAGAATACCCATTTGGAATTCCTTAGTTTTCGCTCTCTCTTTGCTAAAACCTACTTCCTTATCCCCGTTTATATCCCGAAAATCCCCCGACCCATTACCTCATCTTGGCCGAACCATAGTTTGTTCTTTGCTCTGTTCTTGTTAGCCATCAACTAAAAAAAATCTTATTCCCTAGTAGCCTTAGACCTACCTTGACCTAGCAACTCAGACCTAGGCCCCTAGCTCCTCGAGGAAGAACGATATAAAAAATTGTTCATACAAAACCTGTTACATGTTACTGAACAAGTGTGCTTGTTTTCAAGAAGAAATTCGGCCATTGTGCACCCAATATGGCATAGGTGGTCTTTCCAAGGATCAAGACCCAAAGAAATTCACTTTCTAACGCCTATGCAGACAAAGCCCGAGGTAAGTTATCCGGATCAAAATTTAAATTCTTAAAACTGATGAGAAATGCTTGTAATTTGTAGAAAATCAGAGCCATCGACATTGCAGTCGCTAAAGTCTCGACATCAGAGCCATCGACAATGCGCTCGGTGAAGTCTCTCGGCATCAAATTTCCATCAAACCAAAATTAGAGCCATTGACATTATGCTCAGTGAAGTCTCGACATCAGAGCCATCGGCATCTCGCCCGGTGAAGTCTCTCCGCATCAAATTGCCATCATACCAAAATTAGAGCCATCGACATCGCGCTTAGTGAAGTCTCAACATCAGAGCCATCGCCATCACGCCCAATGAAGTCTCTCCACATTAAATTACCACCAATCATCAAATTCCATAATTTCGAGTAGGGCATCATTCTCGCCTGAGATCAAATTCGTCATTTCAAGTAAGGCGTCATTCTCGCCTGAGATCAAATTCGTCGTTTCAAGTAGGGAGTCATTCTCGCTTGAGATCAAATTCATCATTTTAAGTAAGGCATCATTCTCACTTGAGATCAAATTCATCATTTCGAGTAGGGCATCATTCTTTCCTGAGATCAAATTCCATAATTTCGGGTAGGGCGTCATTCTCGCCTGAGATCAAATTCATTATTTCAAGTAGGTCGTCATTCTCGCCTAAGATCAAATTCATTGTTTTGAGTTGGGCGTCGTTCTCGCCTGATATCAAGTTCATCATTTCAAGTAGGGCGTTATTCTCGCCTAAGATCAAGTCCATCATTTTAAGTAGGGCGTCATTCTCGCCTGAGATCAATTTCATCTATCAAGTAGAGCATCATTCTTGCTTGAAATTAGCAACAAATCGCGCCCTCCAGTCTCTAGTAAGGCGTCACTCTCGCCTGAGATCACCCACAGAAGACGCCAAGTCGTCAATAGTCAAGCACATGACTCCAGCTTCCACGCGTCGCCAAGGCTTTGCACTCTAAAGTCATATCCCCAACCGGTGTCTAATAATCAGTATTACTTTGATTTTCATCCTATTCAGGATTCAATCAAAGTGGGGACTATCTGTAGACATTGGGTATTTGAGCATAGTTATGTAAAGTGTAAGATAAATAACAAAGACATTGGGTCCGTAGTGGACTTTGGAGAAGTTAATCCGGACTATCCTCGAAAGAGGAAGCCCGGTGGGTATTTTCTAACGGAATTGCTACTTGATTTCCTTCCTTGTTGCTTTCTCGTTGCGAAAGCTATCTCCTTGTTCCCGTTTGCATCTCGAAAAGTCCCCGAAGCCCATTTTCCGTTCCTTGACCGACCTTAGCTTTTTTTCTTCCGTTGTGACCCCTTTCAACCAATATCCTTACCTTAGCAATCTCATCCCGACCATAAACCGAGATTCTATGACCAAGGCCCCTCGCTCCCTGAGAAGAACGATAAAAACCGAGGTCTACAAAACCACATTACACAAAATGGCGCCGTTGCCGGGGAGCCAGCGCCCCTAGTTTTAGTTTCTTGGTTTTTGGTTATTTGAGATTGCTTTCACGCTAGAAATGAGTTCGTGCTAATCCCGATGAATTTGATGCTTCTATTGGTTCTTGTTGGTGCATGTAGGTACGCCCTAATGTTCTATCGAGCATCGTAGGAGGCTTCCAGTCCAATGGGTGAAGTTCAAGCTGATTCACCCCGTACTCTTCTATCATATGTCGTTCCATCTTCGAGTACGGGAGGCAACCCTATCATTTTACCACCATTACCACCCGACGCCGTGTTTGAGTTCAAGCCGTGTCTTCTTGAAGTTTTTGAAAGTAACCCGTTTCATGGAGATATTTCCGAGAGTCCTATTGCTCATATGGAGAAATTTGAAAAGCGTATCAGTTTCATACATATGCCCGGAATATCTTCGGAATATTTGAAGTTGAAGTTCTTTCCTCTGACTCTAAGGGGAAAAGCTGAGATGTGGCTTGATATATGCCCACCTGGATTTTATTCTTCATGGGAGGCCCTAGAGAAAGATTTCCTTCAAAGATTTTTCCCGACTGATAAAACATGTAAACTCCGGCAAGATATTATGAGCTTCAAGCAAGAACCCGGAGAGACACTTTTCGAAGCATGGGGGAGATTCAAAGGTCTCCAACGTCAGTGCCCGCACCACAACCTACCTAACTGGATGCTACTTCAGCACTTCTATTGTGGACTCTTTGAATCTCTCAAAGAATCAATCGACATTGCATCCGGAGGGACATTTTTGAAGAAGACTGCGGAGGAGGCTAACAAATTCCTTCATGATCTTACTCAATATTCTCCCGATTTGGGAGGTAGTCGATCAAGAGGAGGAGGTTCATCTTTGGAAACCGACCCCATTATTAAACTTCTCTTCGCTACCGTCTATGAAATGCAAAGAGAAAGAGCGAATGAGGGAGTTCCAAATCAAATGAGAGTGGCCCAAGGTGTGCAAACCATTATATCTACTTCTGTTCCTAAAATGCATACTTGTAAGTTGTGTTTGGGTCCACATCCCGAGCATCAATGTGGGGAGTTTAATCAAGTAGAGCATGTGAACGCTATCTATCCCTCATATTTCAACCCACTTTTCTCCCATTCTTTTAGAGAGCATGCTCATGACTATACCACGTTTATCAACCCTACATTCAACCCCATTTCTCAACCTTATGACCACCACTCATTTATCCAAGAAGAATCCTTCCATTCAACTCAACAAGACATTGTGCCACCCCAAATTTCTCAACCACCCCAAGAATTCTCAGCTGAGTTGATGTTGAGGAAGATGATGGATGAGCAAGAGAAAAACCAAGCCTACATTCAAAGTCTCGAACTCAAACTAGCTCAAGCCACCCAATCTTCACCGACTCCAATGGTACAAGTAAATTCTGTCGATCTAGGGAGTGGGGAAGAGGTTGATGAGTTTTCTTGGGTAGAGGATAGTGTTTTGGAGGAAAAAGTAGAGAATGAGATGGAGATGAACGTTGAGGAGGGAGTTATGGTTGAGGAAGCTAAGGTTGAAGAAGAGAGGGTATTGGATGAGGAAAAGGAGGAAGAACAACAAAGAGAAGAGATTTCGGGAGGAAATATCCACGAATGCTCCAAAGAGCAATTTGATCCCACCAAATGCAAATTCCACTCCCCGAATGGTTGATTCAACACTTGATGAATGTAGAGCATATAGATTTAAGGCATGATGTTCCGATTGAGAAACCTTCTCTCAAGCCGTTTTGTGTTGAAGTCAATAGGATAGACACAGTTGTTCATGAGCATAAAGAGGAGGTCTATATTCTTGAAGTGGAACCCGACAATGGGAAAGACGACAATCATCCCGAGGCCTTATGCTCCGAACCCGAGGTAATTGAAGATGCATCTCGTGATGATTCTCTTAAAATTGTTCAACTGAGGAGGGAGATCTCATTGAATGAAGTTTATATGGAGGACATAGAGTTTAAGAAGGTTGTTCCCAAGTGTCTGAAACTTGGAGAACCACTTGAGGAAAGGTCTAAGGTACTTCTCTATCCCCATCACCCAATCAAACCACTGGAGGAGACCCTTGTTCTATTTGTGGAGGTGATGAGGAGGTGTTGGAACAGGAGAAGGAAGAGACATTGGAAGAAATCAAAGATATCATCACCTCTTCCCCGCTCATGGTCAACTAGACGACCGGAAAGACGACTTGACTTGAGGTTGTCCAAAGATGGTAGGAGTTGGAGAGGAAGGAAGAAGAAGCGATCATGGTGGAAGAAGCTAATTATGTACCTCTCATGTGCACCACGTCTCTCTAGAATCAAACGGGTATTTAGGTTGAGCTAGGGACCTAAAACTAGCGCTCTATGGGAGGCACCCCATAATTTTTGAGTTTCTTATTTCAATTTTTAGTTTTTTGCATTTTTCTAATTTTATTTATTTTCTTCTTTTTAATTTTTCCTTTTAGATTTCTTTAGGTTTTTCCATTTTCCTTGTCTCTTTAGTTTTTTCTTTATTTCTTTCTCTTGTAATTTGAGGTTTTAGTTCTAGGTTCAAAAGAAAAAAAAAAAGAAAGAAAAATGAGGTGAAAAATGAAAAAAAAAAAAGAGAGTTGGATGTGAAAAATAAGAAAATTGAAGTTGGAGTTAAAGAATTAGTGTGAGTGATGAAGCTTGGAAAATATGAGTGTTAAGAGAGTTTGAAAGTAAGAAAGATTTTTGAATTGAATGTGAGGAGGTTTATAAGAATTGAGTGTAGAAGGGAGAAGTTTTTAGGAGTTAGAATAATTTTGATGTTGTATGTGTTAAACGAATGCCCAGAGTAAGGTAGCAGGCGCTACCCCGTCCGTAACAACCGCTACTGCGCACAGCGTACAACAGCAGAAGAGGTAGCAGGCGCTACCTTAGTCGTAGCAGCTGCTACGCAGCAAGCAACAGCAGCCGACCGCAGCTGCGACTAAGAATATCGCGCCTGCGACCCGCCAAAGAACGCCGACAACCCCGGCCTCGGCCGCGTCGCTCCGCGGACAAGATCGTCGCGGCCGTGGCGTGCATCTTGTCATGACGGTTTCCAGCGCCACGAGCAAGACGCCCGGCCTCGGCCAGCGTAGGTAACGCATGGCGATGTCGGTCGCGCCCGCGACACCTGCATCACGTGAAATATTTTTGCCCAAATTCCTGACTTTTCTCACTTCTCTCATTTCCTTTCTCACTCAAACTCAACTCTATCCCTCTCTACAGCCCTAAGAGACCGCGACCAAGCTCTCACCCACACCCTTCCTTCCTCTCAAGTCTCAATTCGTCCTTCATCCTCCCTCCATTTTCGAACCTAACCCTAATTTCTTCTTCTTTGTGCGAAAATCTGCTATTGGGATTCAAAATTTCTACCAGATTCATCCCAGAGCGTGTGACATTGTTCAAGTACACATTCTACACAACTAAGTGAGGTAACTCTTGTGGCATTGTGCGAAATCTTTTCCCTTCTCACTTGTTTTTGGTTCGTTTGTCATGCTTTGTTGAGTTAGGTTTGATTTTGTCAATTTTTCACGCATAATTCTGCCTCACTATATGCTGTGTGTGAGCTCAATATTCTTGTGTAGTGTTTGTGCGATTAATGGTCGCATTTCACTTGTTGCAACACACACACTGATTTTACACTAAGGATTCTTGTCGATTTACACACACACCCACACTGTGCACTGTATTAGTGTGTTGTGTTTATGTTTTTTTTTTTGTGTACTGAGTTGAATGCCATGCTCTTGTATTAGTGTTTTGAGTGCTTGGTTGTCGCATTTCATCTATCAAAACACACACACGCTCGTTGTGCTGTCCAGATTCACACACTCACACTATACACTCAGATTAGTAAGTTGTCTTTGTGTTCTGTGTGTGCTTGCTGTGTGTATTGTCCATTTTGACGAGCAAGAATCAACCCTCCTTGCTGAATCAACGTTCAAAGTGCTCCGATCTGAGGCAATCCCTTGTGTAACTTGTGCATAAGCTTTTCAAACTCACGTGTTTGTTGCTTGTGTCAATTGTTTTTGGTTTACCTTTGAGATTAGGCATTGTTATTTGCAAAAATCTTGCCAAGTCTTGCTTTAATTCATCATGAGTGGAAGGAGCAAGCGTTCACGTGTTGAGGAAGCATCTTCATCGCAGCCCGGATCATCTTCATTTACAAAGGATCGTTACAAAGCGCAACCGGCCATACTAATTCGGTGTGAACCAGATGCAGATGTAACTTTCCGAGATGAAGAGCATAGACAACGATACGAAGCGCTCCAAGCACGGAAAATATGTGCACCGGATATTTATGATGCGGCAACGATCGAAGCCATCCATTGCAAGCCAAGCTTCGATTATCTCATTTGTGTTCTTGGTTGGGAGGTATTCATCATGATCGATGAATCGATTGTGGACCAGCCTATCCTCGAATTTCTAAGCTCCTTAAAGGTTCACGATGATGACAAGAAAGATGCGCATTTTGAATACCGGGTCGCCAACAAAGATAAGAAGTGCACCTTAAAGCATTTTTGCCAAAGGTTGGGGTCGCCCGAGGATGGGAGATTTTATGAGCGATGCGCAAATTTTGATGAGCAAAAGGCAATGAAGGACTTAACTTGTTGGAGGAGGATGAATCATGGCACGAGAAATGGAGAACCACGCTATCATTGCTCCCGAAACTCTAAGGCGCGTGATTTTTGCAATTCGGTCATCCGAATCTTCCATAGAATCGTGACTAGTTCAGTATTTGGGAGAGATGATGGCCACCCCAAGGTTCGGAAAGATGATCTCTTTGTGATCTACAATGCAGTGAGGGGTAGAAAGGTAAACATCTGATCTTGCATTCTACATTGCCTTCGGGAGATTAGCATGGAACCCCGACCTACTACTATTGGGATGGGGCACATCATTTGCCACTTTCTAGTTCAAGAAGGTTTCGGGAAATATTTGAAGAAGTAGACACCGCGCTATCTTCCGGATCCTATCGACAAGGTCCAGTTGCAGAAAATGAATATCCTCGCCAAGCACCCAACTGACACGATCTATTGCCATGGACACGACAATAAAACGAAGATCCTCTTGGATCCGGAATATGCCGAGCAATGGTTGGATATCACTAAGGAGCATAATTGGTCTTGTGGTCAGGTTCCTAGTGACCGCAAGGTGGGTGGTCCGGATGTGTCCGATGGTGAGGAAGAAGAAGAGGACAATGAAGAAGAAGGGGAAGAAGAAGAAAATGAGGAGGAAGAAGAGGAGCATACTGGCCATGGTGAAGCTAGCGGAAGTGGAAGTCATCCATGGGAAGCTTCATTTGAGCATCTCAACTCTCAATTCGAACAAATGAGTGTTGACTTTCGAGAACAACGAACGATACTCCAAGGTCAGCACAATCTATTGGAGACCCAACAAGAGTTGCTACATGCCCAGCAGTCTATGCTCAACAATGTGCATGCACGTCTTCAAAGGCATGAGGAGTATTTTCAACAACAAAACTACTATTGGCGTGACTGGGGGTATTATCACTACTCCATTGCAAACAACCCCCCGACACCACTAGAGTACATGAACCACCACTACCCTACCTTCTTTCCTTATCACCCATATCCTCCCCCGGGAGGATCCGAGCAATGATTTGTAAGTGCCTCCACTCCCACTTTACTCTCTTTATTGATTTTATTTACACTATTAGTGTTAGAAAAGTGTGGGGGGTGCTTTATGGGAAAGTTGGGAAGGTGTGTCGGTTAGTTGGTTTTGTTGAGTTCGTTGTCCCCATGGTTTGGTTGTTTCATTTCATTACTTCATCATTGGTTAGGCCAATCATGAGATGTTTCACCCTCAATTCCCGCCTCAAGCTAGTGAGATTCGTAGTTGAGGTCAGCTAGAGTCAATGTACATATTGTAAATATTTTCGCTTTTCCTTAGTTTATAGTCTCTAGTGTCTTGTTTTTATTTTTGTTTTGTTCTTTTTTCTTTTATGCATGCGAACACTCACACTTATTATGTTTTTCTTGTTTATTCCTAACCAAAGTGTGACGTTTTCTTGGATCGCGGATTGGATTCGTTATTTATTTGAAGACCCCGAGGTAACCTCTTTCCGCACTCTTTGAATGTGTACATATATTGATCCTTGTTGCATGCTTGATTTTTCTTTTGGGTGGCGAGCCCCTTTGAGTGTCTGTGTTGGGATTATTTTGCTGTTGGAGTCGTGTGGGCTTGGGTCGCCACCACTTCTATGTGCTAGTTGTTCTTGTTTGTTTGTTTTGTAGGTTCTCTACCCTTTTCATGTGACACCTTCCCACAATGAGGACATTGTGGTGTTTTAAGTGTGGGGGGGGGGATATTCTGTTTCAAGGGTAGATCACCTAGCATTTTTGTTTTCTTAGTTTTGCTTAAAATTTGAAAAATTTTTGTGTGAAAAAGAAGAAAAAAGGGAGTGAAAACCTTAAAAGTTTTCTTTCAGTTTTCGTTTTCGCTTTGTTTTGCTTTGTTTCTTGGATCTTGTTGTCGAAGTTGAGAAGCCGTTCTTAATCTTCTTTAAAAGAAACGGTCTGAACATTTTCGACCTTGTCTCTGGTACTAGTCATGACTTACCTTCTTAGAATTCCTTCATTGAGTGTCTAGTGAGACCCCCGATTCCTTTCATGTTCTGGTTGAAACCGGGAGATTCTAGGGGTTTGTGTCCGAGCTTGTTCCTTTTTCCTGTTTAGCAAAAGCAAAAGCAAAGTCAAAAAGAAAGAAAAAGAAAGCAAAGCTACAATAACCAGATTAAGTGGGGCGTGTCACTGAACGACATCAACCACCATACACTTAGCCAACCTACACGGGCCCGGTTTTAGCGGTACGACACTATTACCCCTTAAGCTAGCACATTTGCACATGGGGTTTTGCTTGGCATGAGGTGTAGGGGGTTGAAAATCTTTAAGACTGACTTTTGCTTGGGATGGATGCTTGTGAGATGCTCATAACGAATCCTTTTGGAGGCTTAATAACGTTTTCTTAATTAAGGTTGCAAGATCCTTTGAATCGAAGCTTTTGTTTCTCTTTCCTTTTGTTTTCTTCGATTTTGTTTTCACTTTCCTCTCTCCTTTTTCTTTGGCTTTTGTGGGTACAGTCGCTCAAACCCTCACGAGTCCATCTCGTCCACCCGAGCTGCCGGGGGGTTCAAAGGGCTTGGTGCATACGCTAAATGCACTCGTTTCCTCCCACGACAGAGGAGTTAGTGTTTTGTTTTCTTATTTGTTTTGTTTTGTTTTGCCCGGGACGAGCAAAAGTTTAAGTGTGGGGGGTGTTTAGACCTAATTTTGTGTCTAAATAACACCTTAATTCTTAGGCTTTTGACTCGTTTCGTATTTATTTTCATGGCTTTTTAGTATGTTTTTTGTTATTTTGTAGGTTTGGGCATTTTACACAAAAACGAGGTAAAACGGGCCATTTTAGAGCATTTTTGGTGATTTTCCGAGCCGAGGCGGAGTTGACCCGAGACCACCTTTCCCTTCATTTAGTGCAAATTAGTGGGGTAACACCCGCTACGATCCTCGTAGCGGGCGTTACATGCCTTGCAATGAAGGAAGGAACAAAGGGAAGAAAGCTAGAGGATAGCCCCCGCCACCCTATTGGTGGCACCCGCTACCTCAGCTGGGCCGAGGAAGACCGTACCTGCGGCCAGTGGAGACCGTGCCTATGGTCGATCGAAGGAGAAAATCGCCTGCAGTTTTCGCAGGGTAGCGCCCGCAACCCTCCTGGTGGCACCCGCTACCTCCCTAGGACAGCAAAGAGACCGTACCTACGGTCTCCCCCAAATTCTGCGCGATTGTTTTCGGCTGTGCGCTGCATTTTGCCCAACTAACTCCACTTATATATATACTCCTTGTTGACGTTTTCTTAGGGGATATGATACTTTAGGATAATCTTAGACATTTTCCAGCCTTGTAATTAGGAGTTTTAGAGAGATTAGAGAGAGATTAATCTAGGGTTTTGGAGATTTTGAGTTATTATTGAAGATTTGGGGATTCAAACAATTGAGAGATTGTTGGATCATCTTTTTATTGCTTTTCCTTATTCATCTACAGCATTTTGATAAGTATTCTCTTCGCTTAACTCTTTCATTAATTGCTTGCTAATTACTTTCTTTCTTTTTTAATTGCTTTGCTTGTTATTTTATTGTTTTGCTTGTTCTTGATTGTTGGATGTTAGAAATCATGCTTAGGGTTGGTTTAGATGTTGTTAGCTTAGTTAGTATCATGATTAGTGGCTAGAAACCCTATGGGTTAGGGGGAATTAAGGGTGTGAATGGGTAATTAGGCATGGGTTAGCAATTTTAGTGAGTAATTAGTTGGGAAATCACTTTTCCCACTCCAATCCTTCCCTCAATTTTAATGAGTAACATTTTCTTAATTAAGGTTGCAAGATCCTTTGAATCGAAGCTTTTGTTTCTCTTTCCTTTTGTTTTCTTATATTTTGTTTTCACTTTCCCTCTCTCATTTTTCTTTGGCTTTTGTGGGTGTAGCCGCTACAAACCCTCACGAGTCCATCTCGTCCACCCGGGCTGCCGAGGGGTTCAAATGGCTTGGTGCATACGCTAAATGCACTCGTTTCCTCCCACGAAAGAGGAGTTGGTGTTTAGTTTTCTTATTTGTTCTGTTTTGCTTTGCTCGGGACGAGCAAAAGTTTAACTGTGGGGGGGTGTTTAGACCCAATTTTGTGTCTAAATAACGCCTTAATTCTTAGGCTTTTGACTCGTTTCGTGTTTATTTTCATGACTTTTTCGTATGTTTTTTGTTATTTTGTAGGTTTTGGCGTTTTACACAAAACGTGGTAAAACGGGCCATTTTAGAGACTTTTTGGTGATTTCCCGAGCCGAGCCGGACCGAGAGCCGAGGCGGAGTTGACCCGGGACCACTTTCCCCACCTTTGGTGTCAATTAGTGAGGTAGCACCCGCTACGACCCTCGAAATGGGCGTTACATGCCTTGGAAAGAAGGAAGAAACAAAGGGAAGAAAAGAGTAGGGTAGCGCCCGCTGCCCTAATGGTCGCGCCCGCTACCACCGTTGGGCAAGGGAAGACCGCACCTACGATTATCCGGACCGCAGCTACGATCGCACGAAGGAGGAAATCGCCCAGCGTTTTTCGCTGGTCGCACCCGCGACCCCCATACTGCTGTGCGATTCTTCGGGCCTTAAACGACGCTTTTTACTCGGCTATTTTCACTTGTATAAATAGCTCCTAGGCTGCGATTTTAAGGGGATATCTTAGGTTATCTTTTAGCTACTTAGACTTTACATTCAGCTTGTATTAGAGAGAGATTAGTGAGAGATTAATCTAGGGTTTTGGAGGTTTTGAGTTATTATTGAAGATTTGGGGATTCAAACAATTGAGAGATTGTTGGATCATCTTTTTATTGCTTTTCCTTGTTCATCTACAGCATTTTAATAAGTATTCTCTTCGCTTAACTCTTTCATTAATTGCTTGCTAATTACTTTCTTTCTTTTTTAATTGCTTTGCTTGTTATTTCATTGTTTTGCTTGTTCTTGATTGTTGGATGTTAGAAATCATGCTTAGGGTTGGTTTAGATGTTGTTAGCTTAGTTAGTATCATGATTAGTGGCTAGAAACCCTATGGGTTAGGGGGTAATTAAGGGTGTGAATGGGTAATTAGGCATGTGTTAGCAATTTTAGTGAGTAATTAGTTGGGAAATCACTTTTCCCACTCCAATCCTTCCCTCAAGTGGGATGTATTTGGGTTCGAAAGTCCCCGAACACATCCAACACTTGAGTTGGAAGGTTGGAATTGGGATAGTTAGTCCTCTACTCACGAAAGTGAATAGAGGCTAACTAGGGAATTTCGTTTCTTCAACCCTCTGGGTCCGTAGTGGACTTTGGGGAAGTTAATCCGGACTATCCTCGAAAGAGGAAGCCCGGTGGGTATTTTCTAACGGAATTGCCACTTGATTTCCTTCCTTGTTACTTTCTCGTTGCGAAACCTATCTCCTTGTTCCCATTTGTATCCCGAAAAGTCCCCGAAACCCATTTTCCGTTCCTTGACCGACCTTAGCTTTGTTTCTTGCGTTGTGACCCCTTTCAACCAATATCCTTACCTTAGCAATCTCATCCCGACCATAAACCGAGATTCTATGACCAAGGCCCCTCGCTCCCTGAGAAGAACGATAAAAATCGAGGTCTACAAAACCATGTTACACTATCACGGGCATGACGGAGCTTCCGGAACAAAAAATGAAACTGTCGTGAGTCGTCACGGACGTGACGCCTGTTGGTCAGTTTTGTGCCGACTTCAAACGTGCATAACTTCTTCATCCGGACTCCGTTTTAGACCCGTAAGATATCTATGGAAAGCTCTCGGTGTGTACTTTAAGCTCCCAAAAATTTGAGACCCATCGGAGTTATATTGAAGGAGTTATGATCCAAAAGGTGAAGGCGTATCCATTCCGACAACCCACGTTAACTCGTTTGCGTTTATTCTTGCCGAAGGACTTTGAACCCTTTTAAAGGCCCGAAGTAGGTCTTGATGAGGACCCGTAGCTCCATTCCCATGGTCCGGGATCCCACTTGAAGTGGATACCACACCCGGTGATGACCCGAATACACCTCCAAGGTCCCGGGTCCACCTTGAAATGGACTCCACACCCGTCCTCGGAGCTATTTTCATTGTGTTTCGTGGAAGGGGTGCGGGAAGGCTTGGAGACCAGTGATTTCGAGGTTCGGGCCCCATCCCGATACACTCCATACTCCCCTTCTTGAAAAAGAGTTGTCCTCAACTCTTGGGAGTTAAAATCGAGGCACACCTCTTCAATTGGCTCAAAAAAACTTCGAACATCCCGAACGCCACGATCAATCACACTAGACATCCAACAAGCTTCAAACCCCACAATGTACCCATCGTCCAAATGAAAGAAGGAGGTTGGAGTCTTGTTTTGTGGAGGTAAGTGATCAAGGAAAGGGATAGGGGAATTTTGTGGTGCCCGGAAACGCTCAACCTCATTAGGCTCAACAATCGGTGGAGGTGAGGTGTATGAAGGTACTTCTTCTCGGACCTTTTCAACAAGCATGAGAGGAAGGGCAAGATCGATATTCTCATCCTCCTCGTGGCATGGAGTTTCAACAATAGCTTCGGAAGCCGCACAAGGTTCAATGGAAGCTCCCTCATTGGCCATAAGATCGACCTTTGCTTGCTTAACTTCTCCGTTCCCACCAAGTGGTGACTTGGTCTCACGGTTAACCTCACGATTGCAAGTGTTAGGCAAGAATTGTCGATCCATCAATCGCTTTAGCCTCGTCAATGAAGTGATTTCCAATCGACCCTCCATTGTCCTTTGCATTCTAACGGTCGCAAACCAAAGAGATGCGGAACTTTTGAGTTTCGATCTTGCAATTTTGAAGGCTCGTTCATCACTATACTCCTTAGTTGCAAATAATCTCTCCAAGGTTTGGACCCATTCACGATAATCATCTGGGTCGGTGTAGCCATTGAATTCCGGAAGTTTGAGCTTAATATCATGGAATTCATCCCGTGAGGGCCTATCAACCACTTCTCGGCACCGATGGCGTCGAAATGAGCCTCTATCATCGTCACTCGACTCGTAGGAGGGAGAAGGACGGATAGGGCTATGAATGGACCTCCTTCGTTCATCCCGGGGTTGCCTTTGATACTCTTGGGCGAGAGTGTCCACCCTCGTCGCAATGGCCTCAAGAGTATTTTGAATGTTCGTGAATCGACTCTCGAGACTCGGCTCAGGGGCCATAACAAGAGCATGGGTGAAGGACGGATTGTGTTTGGGTAAATTTTGTGGAGCTTGGGGGTTCTTTGTAGTTGGCTAGTGTTTAGCTAAGGATTCTTTGTGTTTTTCTCACTCAGACATTTCATCGAACACCTTGCGTGCACTATTTTCCAACTTCTCATCAAAGCTCCAAATGACTTCAAATCCAACAAATACAAACACAATACAATATATTCCAACACAATTTGATAGCAATGGGGTTGGGGGACACCAATATTTGCATACAACTCACAAAACCCAATACTAGAAAACTACACTAGCAAGAACAAGAACAAAACTCAAGCTAAATGAAACCAAAGCTCTGATACCAAATGGAGCGTGGTGCGGTGGGGATACTGATGATTTTAGCTTAAGTCAGAACTTTGATGCAACAATTAAACAAAACTTGAACAATAAAGGAAGGATATGACCTTGTGGCTAGGTAATCCACAACCCGAAGGCCTAACACTCCACAATGATTATCCAAGGTAATCCACTAAATAATCACAAGGAATGACTTGCTAACACCACCATCCACAAATGGAATAGGTAAGAACAAGATTTTTGAGAGAGAACAAGGGATAAACCCTAACAATGCTTAAGTATTACATTCATATTCAGCAAAAACTTTCTAACAATGCCAAGGGAGGGGGTATATATAGGAATGGGGGAAAAAAACGCAGCGTTTTATCTCAAAATCACGCGTAAAACAGTTTCGTCACGGGCATTACGGTACGTCCGCGGGTGTGACGACTGGCGAGCGGCAGTCACGGGCGTGACCATTGGTTGTCACGGGCGTGACGGAGCTTCCGGAACAAAAAATGAAACTGCCGTGAGTCGTCACGGGCGTGACGCCTGTTGGTCACGGGCGTGACGATATATGCAGTTTTCTGCCGACTTCAAACGCGCATAACTTCTTCATCTGGACTTCGTTTTAGGCCCGTAAGATATCTATGGAAAGCTCTAGTTGTGTACTTTAAACTCCCAAAAATTTGAGACCCATCAGAGTTATATTGAAGGAGTTATGATCCAAAAGGTGAAGGCGCGTCCATTCCGACAACTCACGTTAACCCGTTTGCGTTTATTATTGCCGAAGGACTTCGAACCCTTTTAAAGGCCTGAAGTAGGTTCCGATGAGGACCCCTAGCTCCACTCTCATAGTCCGAGGTCCCACTTGAAGTGGATATCACACCCGGTGATGACCCGAATACGCCTCCAAGATCCCGGGTCCACCTTGAAATGGACTCCACACCCGTCCTCGGAGTTATTTTCATTTTGTTTCGTGGAGGGGGTACGGGAAGGCTTGGAGACCAGTGATTTCGAGGTTCGGGCCCCATCCCGATACGCTCCACCTATATTTAAACCCTCACACACATTATACCAAACAAATAGAACAGGGAGCCCTAACTTTTTTGATAAAAATACGATAGATTTAAGTTGCAAACCCTCTGTTTCGCCATCCTGCTCGTAGGTCACGGAGTTGGTTCAAGCACTATCTGTCGCCGTAAGAAACACTCAAGTTGGGTAGTCGAAAAAGGCCAGTCCACCACCATCGACAGCCTCTAGGCACCTGCTATTTCATCTTCGCATTTCCAGAAACGAAGGGGAGAGATGAAACAATTGTGCTTGTAGAAATGGACAAACTAACTTCGAATACTAAGCAACCAAAATCAGGGGTAAAATTGTTAGTGCACAAAGAGTGTTTATGGAACTTGAATACATATTTCATTAACGGTATAATGGTCTTTTAAGTCTCTTTGGCTTTACCCTCAATTTGACTAACGGATTCTCAAATACTTTGGATCTTTGGCTTTCCCTACATTGTTCCCTAAGTTTAATAACATAGGCCTTGTTTGGAAACAAGTGTTGGCCGTTATCCGTTAGCTGCTTGGGTTGACTGTTTATTATTAGCTGTTTGGATTGACCGTTCGGAAAAGTTGTGTTTAGTAATGTTAGCTGAATCTGAAAATGTACTTGTGCATATTTCATTTACTATCCTTTTATATATAATATTTTTAGGATAACATCTGTGTAATTTCAGACAATTTTTGGACTAAACATATGTTTCTACAATAAGTTATTTCCAATAGGCTACTTAACTAACCTATTGACAATTAACTGATCAGGGCAAAACAACCAACCAAATAAGGAATTCTCGGATAAGAATACCACTAAACTTTGTAAAAATGGCAAAAATGCCACCCGGAAAAACATGTTACTTAAATGTCATTAAAACCTGTTAATGAGTATGACAATACCACTTAACCTGCTGAAATAGTTGGGTGATCTAATGTAGCAGGTAAACACCCTCTAACTTACTAATTATCTTCATTAATTACCTAATTATATAAAAAAAAAAGCCCACCCCCAACCTCCATTGAAGCACTCCAAACTCTAGTTCCGAACTCTCCCCCCTCAATTAACTACACACCCTCACCTCTGCCCCATGGAAGTTTGTCATCGAGAATTTAACACTCATCCACTGCAAAAGTCACGAGCTAATTCCACAGTGGGCTTGGGCTCGGGCTCGTGGCTCCGATGTTAGGGCATTGGAAGGGGTTGGTTTTGGGTGTCTTTATAACGTCGAATTAAGGTGTTTTCCCCGATAATCAGTGGTATCTTGTAAGTTTATACCTCTAATTAAAGAATTATAACGGCGGGTGTGATATTTGGGTTTGATTTTGGATGATTATTGGTTGGAGCTGAGATGAGATTTTGATGGATTTTAGGTGGATGGTGGCTGCGCGGGGTGGGAAGGTGGGTGTTTGCTATTTTTGGGATGGTTAATGGTGGCCATGAGTGGTGGCAATCGAGGTGGTTGGGCGGCGATAATGGTGTCTTGTGGTGGTTCGGTTATGGTGATTGTGATGAAGAAGATGTTGATGGGGAGAAAAAAAGTGATGGGGAGGAGAAGATGAGGAAGAAGGTGATGGAGATTGAAGGTGGTGGAAGGAGATGGTGATGGTGGGGCGGCATGGTGGTGGGGGTAAGGTGGCTTATTGGCTTATGGTGAGAGAAAGAGGGAAGAATTTTAAAAAAAATCAAAATCCATTCACTTAAGTAAAAAAAAACCCATAATCACAATAGATAAACTGTTACAATTTGTTTACCAAGTGAAACAATGATTTTTTTTGTATTGTAAACATTTGTAGGATGACATTTAGTTAACAAGTTTTTTTTGGGAGATATTTTTTCAATTTTTACAAAGTTTAGTGGTAATTTTATCCGAGAACTCACCAAATAAGTTGTTTATCAAACACATAAGTAATCTATTTAACACCAAAATAAACAAAAAACGACTCAGGGGGCCTCATATTTTGGTGTAATAACTATAAGGGCCCTATATTTTCCTAAATTACTGGGAGGTGACATTATATTTGATGAAAATATTTGGGAGGGACTTTCAGGTTGCATTCCGGCCAAAAATTGGCGGGGCGCCAACTGATCTTGTGTATTAAAAAGAAGTCAAATGTAATTAACTCTAATGAAAGATTAAAGGTTTTAAATTCAAAAAAAAACAAAAAAAAAAAGAAAACAAGAGGAAGAGTTAAATCAAACCCAACAACAAACATCACTTCCCACCTTCATCTCTCTCCTTTCCCTACACTCTTCATCTTCCTATCTTGTTCTGCCATTGTCGCACATTTCCAACCATAAGTAGCGACTCAAGAAAACCAGTGGAAGAAGAGTGACGATTGGAGGTTGGAGCTCAAGAAAACCATAAGTGACAACTCTTTATCTTCCTAGCTTGTTCTTCAATGGAGCTCATCCAACTTGCTTTGTCACACTTTCTGATTCAAACAGGTAGTTTTCTCTCTCAACTCTAATTTGGGTTTTCAAATGGGGGGGGGGGGGAGGGGTGGTCAAGCTTTTAATTAGATTCAATTTTTATTTTTGGTTTTCTTTTTATTTCCCCGTATTTAATGGAGTTGGTCAAACCCATCTAACACTTAATTCACATTAAATACAACATTAAATGTCTCCTACCAATTTTTGGCCGGAATGCAGCCTGAAAGTCCCTTCCAAATATTTTCATCAAATATAATGTCACCTCCCAGTAATTTAGGAAAATATAGAGGGCTCTTATAAATATTCCACCAAAATATGAGGCCCGTTCAGTCGCTTTCTGCCAAAATAAAACAACTTTTGTAATAAGTCGTTTAACAAGCCGTTTAATTTTTGTAATAAGCCTGTACATTTCGCGGGTAAGTCCAGGTTGGTAATTATTTACCAAAATTTACCGAAATCACGGAAAGTTACCAAAATTTGCCAAAATACAAAAATTTACATTTAAGTAATTATTTATTTACTATTATAATTTTTTATCTTCATTTTATCTATTTTTACTTTATGATTTTTTTGAATTTTTATTTTTTAAATTTTAAATTTTCGAAAATTTTCAAATTTTATTATATATTTTTTAATTTTTTAAAATTTTTAAATTCTAAAATTTTCATTTTCATTTTTTTAATTTTTAATTTTTAATTCTTAATTTTTTAATTTTTTAATTATTCATTATTTAATTATTTAATTCTTATTTTTTTAATTTTTTAATTATTTAATTACACTTTTTAGTTTATAATTTTTTTAATTGTTAATTTTTAATTTTTAAAAATTTTAAATTTTAAAATTTAAAACTTAATATATAATAATTTAAAATTTTAATTTTTATCTTTTAATTTTTAATTTTTAAGTTTTTATTTTTTATTTTTTTAATTTTTTAATTTTTTAATTTTTCAATTTTTAGTTTTTAATTTTTAATTTTTTTTAATTTTTTTAATTTTCTATTTTTCTATTTTTGAATACTAGGCCTCAACCCGTGCGATACACGGAGTAAACTAAATTACTTACTTTTGAAATTTTATAAAAGTCGTGGATAATTAACTGTCCATACAAAGTAAATGAAACGAAATATTAATAGAATTGTAGAAAGAATAAAGTTACGAAAAAATTAATTATTAAATTTAAAAAGAAGAATTAAATAATAATTGTGGTTATAACCAATTGTTCAAACAATAATAGATGTTATATGTTTATTAAGACTAATGGGTAACTATATAATAGATGTAACGCCCCGGAAACTTCAGATCTAAACTTAACGGTCAAAATCAAACGTTGACTAACATTAACAGCGGAAGTCTCATTTTTTTTTTAACTTATGTTATTTACTTGGGCGTTACTGCCTACCTCCGAAGAGATACAAGGCAAGAAAGGGAAACTAACAACAAACGATAACTGTTTACTTTAATTTAACAACGAAAAGAACTTAGAATTCTAGAACAACAAAACACAACATTAACTAAACTTCAAGTCAAAACATAAACTAAACTTTATTATCAAAACGGCTAACTCCAACGTCCTCACTCTAGTGCCCTTCCCCTTCACATAACTGATCTTCACCTGAAAACAAAACATTCACAACATGAGGGGGGAAACCTCAATAATGTCTACCCCTAACTGTCAAAACAGTTCAAAGATCATTTCAAACCATTTAGGGAAGGGGAACAAGTCAAACCTTTTCGCAACTCATTTGAAACCCAACCCCAGAAATAACAGAGTTCAGAAATAACAAAACTTATAAACCAACAGTACTAACTTTCAACTCGGTAAAACACAACGATTCAAAATCCTCAACCGACTTTTCAATCTCAGAATCAGACATCAGAAATCAGATATCAAAAACAGAGTAATCAGAAACAGAGTAAACTTTTCCTCAGAAAACATATCAGAATTTTATTATGCGGGCGGGATTTGCCTATCCCGGAATATCGAACTTCGAATCGAGCAGGATCTCGGATCCTCGTAATCGAATGGATGGCGGTCGAAGCGAGAATCAGATGTGTGCACAATCTCAGAAATAATATCGGGACTCCCCGATCTCTTGATAACTCCCCTGCAGGAACAGATCCTGGTCTAAGGGTCGTTACCCGCAACCCGCTTATGGTTTCACTTTGATTATTAGTATCTTATGAATTATCAGGCGTCAGACTTCAAATAAAACCCAACCCAGTTTACAAACCGACAGAATAAAACTTAGAGTTTAAAAGACTGTCACGTTTTACTCAACTCAGAAAAGAACTCACAGACATTCAAATTAGACAGTCCAACTTTACAGAAAGTCTCCGTGCGGGATGCAAGCTTCATAAATCAGATTAAAAATCACAAAAAAGATAAAAGAGCATCCCAAAGGGGATTAGGACATAGACATTACCTGAACAGCTTCTCTTTACTGCAATCACTTACACACGGGAGCTAACTATCGCGTCGTCTCGCTCGGACCTATAATTCGAATATAAACTTCTAAAATTAAAACTTGACTTCTACGAAAGTTAGTTATGCACGAGTCCTACCCTACCCCCAACCTTAGCCTTTTCTTATAAGTTAGTTAACCATGTATTGAACATAACTATTAAGAAAAATACGAACATCATAACACACATTTTCTAAAAGTAAAATAATAAAATCGGAACAACACTTTTAAAATCATAACTCGATACTAATACTTTAGTAATAATATTACATAGGGTTTTTGGAACATAATATTCGTATTACCACATAACAACATGAAAACTTTATAAAACTTTAATACCAAAATATATGGAACTTAAATACTAAGACATATGAAACTTTGATACTAATAATGTGAAACATTTAATACTAATAATATGAAACTTTCCGGAAACTTTATAATAATCATAATAATACGAAACTATATAATACTAATAATAGTAACATGAAACCTTATAATAATAATAATAATAATAATAGTAATAATAATAATAATATTAACATGACTTTGTAATATTACCAACTAACATACTTTAAGATAATAATACTTGTAATATTACACTTTCAAAATAACCATGAGAGTAATGTAATGAATCAAACTTTAAGAAAATATTATTATTAGTAATATTGAAACAACATTAGCTTAATATCATGAGATATAAAGTATAATAAACTAAACTTTGTAATAATCACAACATATAATATAACAAGATATTTGATAAAATCTAACTTGACATTATTATACTGATAATCATGTATGGTTAATATTATTAACATATAAACATCAAAGTTTAATATAGACATTTATACTTAGCCATATTAACTTGTAAAAACTACACTAACCACATCCTAATATTACACTTAATACACTAACAAGTATTTAACCATCATTACCAATATAAACAAGTTTATTAACACACAGATAAAGTAATAATATGATTATACTAACCCTAATATAGTTATACCCATAATAATTTGTAGAGAGAGAAAAAAGAGAGGAGAAAGCACAAACAAGAGTCCAAGCTTGAAGAGGAGGTGAGGCGGTGCAGAGGCGATCAGTCCGACTAGGTGGCGGCGAGCACGCGCAAGGGTCGGCGATCGTGGTCGTCGATGGAAACAACGGACGGCGACTTTAAAAGAAACCCGAGGTCGACTTCACCTTCGTCGGGGCTGGGTCGGTCGTCGCCGGTGGTTGGGGCGTTGTCGGGGTCCTAGTGGCAGCTTAGGAGTGTCAGTGGTGCGGCGGTGGCGAGAGGTGGCGCTGCGGTGGTTGGAGATCTCGGTTAGGGCAACTCAAGGAGTTTGGGTTGGTGCTTCGAGGTGTTCTGGGCGGCGGTCCCGAGGTGCGGTGGCCGGAGGGAAAACGGAGGTGATGCGGGGTTGAGGTACAGCAGCGGCAGGTGGTGGATGAAGATGGTGCGAGGTGGTGGTGTGACTGGGAGGCGTTGGCCGTTTGCAACAGAAAGGGAAAAGGAAAAAAAAGAAAGAGGGTGGTGGTGCTGTTGTTTGGTCGAGCATCAGCAACCAAAAGCAGTATTTGTACTGCCAACTATTAGGAGAAGAGAGAGAGAGAGAGGGAGAGAGAGAGAGAGAAAAGAAAAGGAATGGGGAAAACACGTGTGGGGTTGTGATTGGGCAAGGGAGGGTTTGCATGGGTAGTGGGGGGAAGGGCTGCAATATTCGGTTACCTATAACAAAATCTAATAAAATTTGTGGGTGATGTCACCCCTGGTGATGTCATAATCCCACCCAAAAATTAAAAGGAAAATATTCTTAAAACCCAACATGCTTAACCATAAATTTTCTCAGCAAAAACCCTAATAAACAGATAAAATAAATCGCACAACTGATAAAAGATTTTACACCCGAAGTCCCAAAAATTTCTAACTGATATTTTTAAGACTCTAAAAATTCCAACGAACTCACTCGCGGCCTTAAAAGCTCCGTACGATAACAGATAAATAAATAACGGAATAAAACGCTCGTTAGAAAAATTTAACGGTAAACGCAATTGAATTTTTCAGGGTTTTACAATAGATGACAAAATATATTTATAACTTGAGGGTAAAACAACATCGCATGTGAGATGTTTGTTGAGCGACGATTTTAGACTTCCATGACACATTTGCTGCTAAAGTCTTATCCTTTGTGATAAAGAGTTTTCTTGTATCCTTCATGCATTTGAATATATATAATGTACACTGATTTTATAAATTGACTAATATTTCCATTTATAGATGATTATGATTATCCTGCAACATATGTAGTGAAAAACAAAAATATACATTTATCAAAATAGCAACAACATTTGAAGTATTTTAAAAAAATATTTAAAAGTGTAAGTTTACAATAAAAATAAAAATTTTAAAGCATAAAAACGTAAACTAACTTAAAATACCTAGAAAAATATTATTAAAATATCCATCATAATATAGACTAATTTTTTTTTTAATATTGATAATGATCCAATTACAAAGCCCAATAATAGTATTTGAACTATTTTACAAAATATTTAAAGTGTAAGTTTAAAATAAAAATAAAAATTTCAGAGCATAAAAACATAAACTAACTAAAAATACCTAGAAAAATTATTATTAAAATATCCATCGTAATATAGACTAAATTTTTTTTCAATATTGATAAGAGCCCAATTACACATCCATGTCTCACTTTCTCAACCCTCTCACTCTCTTTTTCTTTCCGATCAGTGTGGCACAAAGCCCAAAAATTCAACAAATAATGGTGTCACACGGCACCCAAAAGTGATGCACCCATAACCCATTGCAAATGTCATACAAAATTGATAAAAGGACACACCATTGTATCCCCTACCATACAACTTTTCAAAGCTAAATCATCCCACCCCAATCATTCTGCCCATTTACAACATTTCGTAGCTCCATTCAAATGCCCGTATCCTTTGCTCCATCCCTCTTGATGTTCCAATCTTCAACCTCTGATTCCTTTTCTTTCCTTCTTCCTCACCAAATGTACAGAGTCACTGAGGGGTAAATTAGTGGTATAAAGCCAAAGTTCACTGCCCCTTTATTAAGTTAAAAAAAAATTAAAATTAAAATTAGAAATTTACAATTTACAATTTTTAATATCATTCCTCAGTAGACACTCACACTCCCTCGTTTCTCACTCCCCACCCTCCACTCTCCTCCTCTCTTTCCCTCTCTTCCCTCTTGTTCAATAGCCAAACACCTAATCTTCATCTTCCTCGTAAATCACACCTCATCTTCATCTTCAGTGCTGCTACAGATGAAGAAACTCGCTCCAAAATCTACATAATCCGGAAACACCCCTCAGTTTTCGTCGTTCTGGAGGACCGCCGCCGACAACTCCACACAACCCGGTTGCCGTAGTTCATGGGTCTTTGTCTGCAGTGTGGGCTCTGGTCGGAGTCAGACTACGGCACTGATGTCATCATCGGCGTCCTGCACACCAAAATCTGGCCGGAGTCCCGGTCATTCTCTGACCACAACCCGGAGCCCATCCCGAAGCGGTGGAAGGAGCACATGCGCCAAATGTGTAAACAATTTCTTTTTCTTCAGAAGCCTCCTTTGCTATCAAAAAAGGGGGGAAAAGGGAAAATTAAAAAAGCAGTGTAGAAGGAGTTTGCAGTACATGACAACAACACCGTAGTCGGTGCCTCTGTTGTACTCTGGATGTAGCGGTTTTTATTTTCCTTTCTTCACTCTCAAATTTCGTCCCCAATCTCAATCTTCTTCTTCTTCCTTTTCTTCGCTATCATCTTTGAGTTCGTCTTCATCTTCATTGTTGCATTTTTGCTCTTCGTTTGGTTCCTGCAGTTCTGTCTCGTAACTCTTTTCATCTGTGCACTCTTCTGCTGCAGTGAAGGCTGTGTAACAACTTTTGTGGTAACATCTCATTTTGGAGAAAGAAACAAAAGTTGGATTACAAAACCGTGAATTTAAGAACACGAAAATTGCAAAATTGTGAATTTAAGACTGACGGTTTGCTCTTCGTGATTTGAATTGCAAAACCGTCAGTCTGAATTACGTGTATCATGATTTGGGCAGTTAAAGCGGAAATTGGGGGGAAAGCTGTGTGTGGATCAGTTTTGCATTTTGATTGTTTGGACGGGTCTATGAATTTAAGAAAACAAAAATAGGGGGAAATTTTGAATTTTTCTGCTTTTTGATTGGTCAAATGCTCCGTGAATTACTCCTGTTGCCCTATTCAATGGGGCCCACAAATATTTCCATTATATATTATATAAATTTAAATATTAAAATATTTTTTAATTTTTTTAATTTTTTTAATTTTTAAGTTCTTTTAAGTTTTTTTAATTTTTTTAGTTTTTTGATTTTTTTCGGTTTTTTAATTTTTTAATTTTTTTTAATTTTTTTAATTTTTAAAATTTTAAAATTTTGAAAATTTTAAAATTTAATTTTTTTTAATTTTTTGTTTTTTTATTTTAATTTTTAGTTTTTTAACTTTTTAATTTTTAAAATTTTTAATTTAATTTTTAAATTTTTTTTTGTTTGTTTTTTACTTTTAAAGTTTTAAATTTTAAATTTTTTAAATTTTAAATTATTCATTTTTTATATTTAACATAATATATTTTTGAAAACATATCTAAATTCATATAAACTTACCAAAAATTATCAAAATTAACAAAAATAACATTTACTTTATCAAACATTTACCACTGAAATATATAGAGGCTCTCAGTGGTATAGTATTTAGGCAAGAACTTACATTGTCAGTTGTCACGTCGTATTCATCTGGTCGTGAACCATCCTGCGAAGGCCCGGACTCCAAGCTCGAGCTAAGACAGATTTGCTAAAATCTTCTCACATTCAATTGAATCGACCTGGGTTTAGGTTTTTCCCATCCGACTCTTGATGTTTGTTGCTCGATCTGGAGCTTTGTTTCGATCAGTCATGGCGGATTGCTGTTGATTTGAAGATAGATTGAGAAAGATAGAAAGGGAGCGACGATTATGGATGTGGAGAGGTCGTCGCTGTGCAATTGCGTGGTGAACTTCCTGTTGGAAGAGAACTACCTCTTAACAGCTTTCGAGCTACTCCACGAGCTATTAGACGATGGCAGAGATGCTCAAGCGATTCGCCTCAAGGAGTTCTTCTCTGATCCTTCTCAATTCCCTCCTGATCAGATCTCACGCTTCAATTCGCTTCGAGGTTTTGCTCCTACTTCTCATAATTTTGCTTTCTATTTCAGTTCATTTCATATCCTTTCGTTTTTCTGTTTAATTACTGGTTCCGATTGTGACTTTATAAAATCGACTACTGATGCATTGCTACGTCCATGCAAGTATCTGGATCACTGTTGAATATTGGTTTGCTTATTAGGACATTGATTTCGTAATCTGTGTAATGTGAATTGGGCTGATTACATTTAGTTTTATGGACAAGTATTTTTGAAATAGTGAAGCTCAAACTTAGATTAGGTGGACGTGGAAGAGTGAAAGGACTCGAATTGAATTGAAATATTTGTCACAGCTCTTGATCGACCTTTATTGTGGTTATCTTGTGCATCACCTGATCTTAATGTAGCTAATTGCGTTTTAAGCTCCAATTGAAGCTTTTTGATGGCTAAGAGAAAAATATGCGTGTCTTAGAAGACTATGAGAGTATTTGTGGTGTTAGCTGAAATAGAGGGCAATGTCAGTGAATCTTTATGTTTACCACAAACCAACTAGCACCTTTTATTACCAATTGACTTGCAGTTTCTTTTTAGTTACTAAAATGGAGACAAGGGGTTGAAATGGAGGTGAAGGTAATGGATCCTATGGAGGGAAGGAGATAGGAAGATGATCTGCTTTCATGTTGTTTGTATATTAGTGAGGCGATCCAAAGATATGGAGGTGAACTCATTGAGATGATTTGTCCCTGTTCACATTCGGATTTTGGTATATAATGATTGAGATATGTAGGTGAATGAGAATGGTGTGCGCGCAAACAAACAAAAATATAATTTTTTTTAGCCCGTTCTCCCTCCCCGACTCCAAAATAGCAAGTTTCCCTTAGAGATTCCGTTTTGAAATAAAACAACTATAGTGTAGTACAAATGTTTAGAAATGCCCTTATTTGTTTTGCTTGGTTTTGTTTTTGTGTGTGTGTGTGTGTGGGCGGGTGTATGTGTGTGTAGAAAGTATAAAGAGGAAGATGCAATTATGATAGTTTTAGTGAAATAGATATATTGGCTTTATTCTGAAAAGATAACTAGATTTCATGGAGCATTTTGGTGGTTCTGAATCTTATTCTGCACGCATAAACAAAAAATAGTGAGAATTGGGGAAGAGGGCATATCCTGTGTGATTTGGTGACTAAGCAATTAACACAGGAAGTAGCATGGATATCCAAGTGCCATGTAGTCTTGAGGCAGAACAAGAAATTGGAGATATGATTGTTAGTGCAGTTTTGTGGCTGTCAAAGTGTGAATATGTCACTAGTGAACTAGCAAATGATATTATGGGCAATATAGTTTGTTTTGATTGAGGTACTTATGCTTTTGACATAATCTGCCTGGTGAGTTGGGACCATATTACTTGCACTATGCAGTTATTAGTGTTGGACACTGGATGGTTGGCAATGGATACGGGCACTTGACACTCCATTTTAGAACAGATACTAACAAAATTCCTTGAAAATTTTACGAGTTGGACATGATATCCTTGTTGGACTCCCGACACTTCAACTTGATTATAACCCAATGCAATTATGCAAGCAACATAGGTTCGGGGTGAGCCTGGGTATTTTACTATTTGGGGTTACAGTGAAGGTTGTGAGTGACGCAACTGCATGAGTACCAAACTTTAATAGGATGGGTAAAGTGATGCTTATTTTATTATCGTTTGCACAATTACTCTATAATGCATTTGAAAGATTGATGGGTCCAAAATTGGGGTCAAAAGCAAATTCATGGGTAAATCGAATTTACCAACTTTGACAAAAAATTTACCAAAATTTACCAAAACTTACCAAAAATTATCAAAGTTAAAAAACAAAAAAAAAAAAAATTAGTTTTGATATTAGGATAAATTTGACAAAAGTTACCAAAAGTTACCAAAATTTAACTTTTACCCAACTACTTTTTACCCATAAATTTTGCACACCCTAATGTGATAGGGCATAGCTGCACATCAAGAATATAGGACATCATTAGTCAGTGCTACCAGGAACACATGCGGCGGGGGGGGGGGGGGGTTAACTTAGAGAGTCTTTCGTTTTTTATTCAAAATAACTCAAAGCGATTTGATGTACATCAGCATGGAGAATGAAGTGCTTGGGAGCTATGGATGAAGTGGAGTTACAAGGAAATTTGATTTTTAATGATGCATTTTCAGGTGCATGATCTTCTGGGAACAATAGTGATTGAAGGGCGGAAGGGGAGATTATTCACATGATATTGAAAGCTCAGCTTTTCTTTGTCAGTGATATTCAGATAAAGATTTAAATATGGGAAAAGAAGACTAGGTTGTATGATACTGAATGTTAATTATTGGCTGTTTAACTTTCAATATTATTGTTTTTGGTGTGCTCATCTTTAATCATTGACTTCACTATCATGCTTGGTCTAGTGTCTAAGCTTGTTGGCAATGCAATACCATAGCTTATTTGTTTTTTTTTTTTTTTTTTTTTTGGAGATCTATAACTGTCATTCTGCTTTCATTTTTCAAAGTAGTTGCTGATCCTCAGACCTTGATGGAAGAGAAGCAAGCTTTACAAGAAAAGTTGGCTCTTTCTGAATATGAACTCCGGATTGCTCAAGAAGATATTTTAAAATTGAAAGAAGAAGCGCAAAAGAAAGCTGAAGGCCCATTACTTGAAAACAACAGTAAGTTTCAAAGAATGGTCAAAATAGGATACTTTTCTTTTGCCATTGGTAATTTTATAATGTGAAGTTCTAACCTGTAGGCTATCATTATTGTATGTCTGTGAATTAACATAATCTAGGGCATGGAAAAGTCACTTTTTTGACTGCTGAAAAAGTTAATTTTCCATAGAGCGGGAAAAATTTTGTTTCACCTGAATACCCGAATTCGTTCTACCCTGCAAAAATTGGCTCTTGTCATATATTTATCGTCCAAATTTAATATTGACTGAATTGACTGAAAATTCAAACGCAGTATTTCTCATGTTTTTATAGTTTGAACCCTATTATGCCCTGAATTTACGTCTGTCCGAATTGTCCGACCCAAAAAAAGTGGGTAACTGTCATCAATTTTTCGTCTGAATTTTGATATGACCGAACCAAATTTAACCCGAATCTGAATTTTTGGCCCACTAATTTTACAGCATTCCCCCTGTGATTATAGGCAATCATGAAGTTGTAGATTTGAGGTTTGTGGAAACCACCTTCTGTGGAAATACGTATTAATACATTGTGGAATAATACTATTTAGTATATTCTATGATTTTATTATACTAGTTTCCTATTTCTATTAGGTTTAGTATCATGAAGTTGTTTACCTATAAATAAGGGCTTTGCTAGCCTTTGTTAGACAAAATATGTTAAATATTGAATATTACGAATTATTACTGATTATGTACAAGGATGCTAATATTTTCCTGAATTCGATACGGGGATGCTAAATTCCCTTCTTTGGTTTTCTGTTCTCTATCAGCTTGATATCAGAGCAAGTTCTCTATCAGTAACTCATTAGGAGGTCAGGTTGCTACAGCTCACCCACCATACCATGTTTAAGCTGAACCGTGGGTGTGGATACGGATTTGCATTTCGTAAAACACATAGTGATTCTTCAAAAGATAATATCTTCAGCTAAAAGCTCTTCTGCATCTGCACAGGATGCTCAGCACCATCTCTCTTAGTTCTATTTATTATGTGCTGCTCCATATTTTCATGTGAATATGAATAACCATGTTTCAATGATGGTTATTATTATTATGTAGAAGGGCTGGCCGAACTTTCTAGTCTGATGCTTCTGGAACCTAAGCTAAAATACAGAAATATGTTTATTAATTCCCTTTGTTATTTGTAGGCTTAGATTTTGTGAAAACTATCATGCTATATGATGAGTTCGCCTTGTTCAATCCCATTTGTGGAGAGTGGAATTTAGATGCTAAATTGTTGTCTCAAACATCTGCAGCACGCTATGCCACTCACTTTATTGAGTTCCCCCTTCTAGCATATTCCTAACCATTGTGTTCCTTGTGTGTATTCAGGAGCAAATGGAAGTGTTCCCCTTGAAATACCTCCTGATCTAAAACGTCAAAAGAAAGACACTACATTGTCAAACTTGGGTCCTATCAAGGATAATGAAAGACAAGACCTTAACTGTGCCGTGAAGGAATACTTACTTTTGGCTGGATATCGTCTCACTGCAATGACGTTTTATGAAGAGGTAACGGTCATGCTAAGATATTGTCTCATTTTTTTTCGTATAAAAAAAAGGTATTCTCATTTTTTTGAAGAAAAAATTTCTTGTTGTTTTATTTCCTGCCTGCTGTTGATATTTGTCTGGAATATGGAGGTTATACTCATGCAGAGGTAATGCAGTATTGACCTCTTCACGCCTCTTTCCGCCTAGTTCAGTGAAATCATGTTTTCCTCACTAGCTTTTACTTTTTAACCCTCTGAGTTCATACTATAATAATATGTAACACAGGCACCTTTTTCAAAGGGTCAACTAATTTGTTATGGTTAAAATTATCATTGAGAAAAGGGTTCCCTATATTTTGCTATTTGAACCCCTTTGGGGGCTGTTTGGGGGAAAGAGGGGGGGGGGGGGTGTGTTTCCAAATTGTGATGGTCAAACAAATGATTTCATAATCCTTTAGGGACGGTATGTGGTGCACGGCCAGGATGGTCCTCTGTAGTGGACCTTGTGATTGTGAGTAGTTTTTTTTTTTTTTTTTTTTTTTTTTGGCTTTTCCTAATTTTATACGTGTCTTGATCACCCGCATAAACTGAAGTTGGTGAACAACCTATGGCAACCGGTATTTGAGGCTTTACTTTCAGGTATCAAAATGAAACAATCAGTCTGATTGTCTGACACCTGACTTACTGGTGTTGGTTAGTACTTTGATTTGGTTTCTGGAATTTAGGTTGTAATGTGTCTGATGTAAGATGCCAACCTACTGTGGTTGCTTCCCTTTTTGAGTAGGTTTCCAAGTATGGGCATGGGCATGGGCATGGGCATGGGCATGGGCATATGTTCAGCATCTTCTCCATTCCATATTCCTTTTAGGATCCTTGTTTGAATATTGGGATTTACTTCATATATTGATATCTAACTGCAGGTGACAGACCAAAACCTGGATTCTTGGCCTAACTCACCGGGATGTGTACCTGATGCATTGCGTCATTATTATTATCAGTATCTTTCATCTACTGAAGAGGCTGCTGAGGTACATTTGAGATTCATTTCTAAACTTCTTCAACTTTGCCTTGTCCTTTTATCTGTCAGCTCCCTTGTGTGAGTGGGTATATTATCATCATCAGAAGCAGCTCTAACCTATAGGAACTGCAGATAACTCAATGGCGTCTAATACTGTATTTTGCCCATTTCCATTCTCTTTATCTTGTTCTTTGTGACTTTGATTCTCTCTCTCTCTCTCTCTCTCTCCCCCTCTCTTTTGTTGGGGAGGTTTTTTTTTTTTTTTTTTTTTTTTTTTGGGGTGGTGGTGCGTTGGGAGGATTCCGTCCCAGCAGAGTTTTATGCAGGCACTGGATGTTGGTAGTAGTATTCATCTGTTCAGCCATTTATTTTGCATGCAATTGTTAAAGTTGCAATGTTAAGCTCAAAACAAAGAATGGCGTTAAGAGACATGAAAAAATGAATGTCTGGTAGGGGGCTGGTAAACCAACTAATAATTAGTGATTTAATGATGGGATTTAGTGTTAAATTAAAAAGATTTGAAATGGGCCTGTCATGTTTTAGATATTGTGTATTTATTTTACAGAAAACTTATTGGGCTACGTGTTTGCTCCATGTGCTTCTTTTTGCACAGTAGCCGTATCCGTGCTGGGTTTTTGGTTGTTAAGTGTTGGCTGCATCCCTAGTAGCCTTCTAACTAGAGCATTGAAGATGTCAAAATTTTTCGGTTATTTAATATGATAGGACTTTCTTGGTAGCATGGTGATAATGGTATGTCAGCATAAAGATTAACAATTCCTTCAGATGGCTGTGAAGTTTCTGGGTAGCTCGGTGATAATGGTCCCAACTCCCAAACACCATTTACTGGGCCCTTTTAATGAATGATCTGATATTTATGTCCTTTTGCAGGAAAAATTTGCCATGCTTAGGGAGAAGGAGTCATTAATAAAGGAGAACGAGAAGCTAAAGCGTGAGAGGGATTTGTTGCTGAGGAACAAAGATGTGGCTGATGTTCAAATAACAGCTCTGACACGATCTATAGATAGCCTACAGAAGGATCTTAAGGAGAAAGAGATTAAGGTACCACCTAAATCTTTGTGTATGCTTACTCAAAAAAATGGCCGGAAGGTGACCAATGTTTTTAAAAGCTGACTATCTGAGGATAACATTTTTCTTTTAAAATTCTACTCCAAGTCTCTATATTTCTAAAAACTGGCTGGGAGGGGGCTATCTGGCCAATTTTGGTGGAATCCGGTGAAATTGCGCGTGAAGACAAAAATACCTTCTTTTTTTTCTGTTTAATTTGTCTCTCTCTACCCCTCAGCTCATTCTCTCTTCCTCTTCCACATCCTCTTCTTCCGTCTCCCATCAAACATTGCATCTATTCAATTTCACTTATAGTTCTTCAATCCTTCACACTCTCTTTGTCCCACACATTTTTTAAAGGGTGGTAAGCGGGTTCACTTTATTCTCTCACTGTATGCATGCATGCTTCACCTTTTCTAGGCAATCTTGAGGTCTTACTGCAACCAAATATGATACCCAGTGAGAAAAAGTTTTATTTACTGTAGTTTTATACTTTAATGCGGTTATTTGAGCCGAAAACTATCTTAATCACTGAAGCTGGAGTCTTTGGGCGTTCATTTCTGACTTTAGAAAGCTAGGGGGAAAGGAGGGTTATGGTGGGGCCACTAAAGAAGATTATGCCACTGTCAAGGTCCATGTCTGGCAAGGGCTTTGATTATGTTTTTAATGGAAATTTAGAGCAGGATTTGCCCACTTGCTTTAATGGAAATGAGAGTTCTGATGCCCTTTGGTCTTCTAATAATACAAATCATTCACATGAGTGGTCTGAGAGCTCAAATATGGTGGAAACCCCAAGAGATTGCACAGGGATTCAGGGTAGAAATGGTGCTTGGGGTTCAAATGAGCCCAGCTTGGTACCTCAAGCTTTTCCAATTGAGCTTACTTGTGAGGAAGAAGAGGAGTCTGGTGGTGAAATGCTTCGGGGTAGATGGAAAAGGTCTGTTGTTACTTTCTCTGATTTTGAATCAGGTGATGGGGTGTCCCACGAATCTCATTTTCCCAGTCTTAAGTGAGAGAGGGAGAAGGGGGTTGTTTGGTTGGAGGCAAGGTTGTTAAAATCGTGTGTAAATTGTAGAATCATATCGACGATTTTGGACTATAAAATCGTAGGATCGTAAATCAGGATCGGGATTGTAATAACTATGGTTGGAGGGCAATGGGGAATGGAAGAAGTGGATGGGGAAGAGAGAATGAGAGAGATGAGGGTGGAGAGAGATTAATTAAACAAAAAAAAGGGCATTTCTGTCTGTCCCCTCCTGATGTATAATGAGACCAAGGATGATCAAATTATACAAAAGCTAAGGATCTTTAAAAACCAAGATAGGAATCTTGCTTCTCAAAGTTCTTAAGGGTCCAAAAATGGAATGAAAAGGATGAAGATAAACGAAAAGAGGGTGGAATTCGTTTACCAAGAATGTAGATCAATTGATGTGTTGATGAAAAATGGATGAATGGCGACTTGAATGGGGGAACGAGTGATGAACGTTTGATGAATGATGACACCTTGAATGATTATTGGATGAATATGGAGTGGACGAATGGTGCTTGAGAAAATGTGTATTGATTGATGCTTGAAAGATCAATCAAAGATGGATGAATGCTTGAATGAACGAATGGAATGAATGAATGATATAGTTAGCTCTTGAAGATTCTTGGAGGATACAGCCACACCACCTTCAAGAATGCTTCAATTTCTTCCTATCACCACCTAGGACGCCACCCTAAGCTAGAAGAAGAAGATAGAATCGAATCTCCCTCAAGAGAAACGAAATACTAGCAAAAGCTAGAGAGAAAACAACACCTTGTGTTTGTATTTGATTTATTGAATTGAATGAGAATACAAGGCACCCAAGGGGTCTATTTATACTAAATGGAAGCCCCCCTTGGCGTGTGAAATTCAAGAATTACAAGCCATCTAGCTTACATCATCCTAAACTAGTATGACATCATAAAGAAACAAATGAACTAAGCTAGATTACAAATGATGATAACTCCTTCGTTTCTTAGCCAAATCTCAAGATTCTTGAACCAAATGAAAGCTCTTTGAATGTAGATTAATCCACTCTAGGACGTCTTCCATGATAGCTTTAAGGTTCTTGAAATAAGGAGCAAATTACTTGAGTACCCTTGTAGAATCCTTCCATAGTATAGAGATATGTAAGAGACTTGAACTCTTCTTCCATGTAGGTGAGTATTTGATGTCTTCCTTGATGTCCTTGATGTATATGGCCATCAAATATACATCACCTCCCAGCCAGCAGCCAGTTTTTAGAATATAGGGAGACCTAGAGTGGAATAAAAAGACGTCCTCAGATAGTCAGTTTTTAAAAACATTAGTCACTTACTCCTAGCCTCTTTAACCCCCCCCCCCCCCCCCCAAGGAAAAGTTTATATTTGACCTTGTAATCAGGTTCAAAAAATGAAGAAGCTTTTGGAGAGCCAAAGGAAGGAACTCAATGATTGTAGGGCTGAGATAACTTCTCTTAAGATGCACATTGAAGGTTCCCGATCTCAAAAGGCTATGTCAGTTGGTCATCCTGATCATGTTCAGCTACAATCCTCTGAGAATGCCATCGAGGAAATCAAATTGTCACAGGTGGACACAGGTAGCCCAGAGGCTTATTTATCTGCTGCTAGCAGTGCTGCTGATTCCAATAATCCCGGGGAAATTTTACAGAAAGAAGAAAGTCCAGTTGATTCTCCTTCTGGGGAAACAGCCTTTTCTGGTTATAGAGGATCTGATCTTGACTCTTCAACAAATGAACGCCAGCAGTCTATTGCAGCCGAGGCTTTCAGCGGAGAAATGGTTGAGGTCGATGGAAATCTTCCTAAATCAATAATCAGCACTCCCCATGAAAATGGTACTGTTGGGGACAGGAGGAATGTCGACAGTCTCAGTGGAGATTCTCCCAATCTGGATAGATGCCCATTCTTCAAAGCAGATAATGCAACGGTAGCACCAGCTTCTGAAAAGTTGGCAAGTTTCCTTCTTTCTACTCAATAGCTCACAATCTCAAGATTATTGACTGTGGAAGTGTTCTAACAAAGTATGATTCGTTTGATAGGGTTTGGAGACTATCCAGATCCTTTCCGATGCACTGCCAAAGATTGTTCCTTATGTTCTTATCAATCATAGAGAGGTTTGCTTTCTAATAGCTAAAATCCCATATGGTAACAGCTAGTTCAAATTTTTGATTATCCACTTTATTATTTCCCTGCAGGAGCTTCTGCCCTTGATAATGTGTGCAATTGAGCGCCATCCAGAGAGCACCACACGGGACTCTTTGACTCATACATTATTTAATTTGATTAAACGTCCAGATGAACAACAAAGACGAATTATAATGGAGGTGTGTATTACGTTTGACCACATATGCTCTGGGTAAATTGATGAAATAGGTCAAAAATGGAAAAATAGAAGATATCTTTTAAAATACTCCCTTTGTTGCTACCAGGCTTGTGTTAATCTAGCAAAGAATGTAGGAGAGATGCGAACCGAGACAGAATTGCTCCCCCAATGCTGGGAACAAGTAAGCTTACTGTTCTGCTAGATTTGATTCTTGTTCAGTGTGCAGTGATAACATGCTCACATTTTTATACTCTTTTCTTGAAGATCAATCACATGTATGAGGAGCGCAGGCTACTTGTTGCCCAATCATGTGGAGAGCTTGCAGAATTTGTTCGCCCAGAGATCCGCGATTCTCTAATTCTGTCAATTGTTCAGCAATTGGTGGAGGATTCTGCAACAGTTGTCCGTGAAGCTGCAGCTCATAATCTTGCATTGCTGCTTCCGCTCTTTCCAAATACAGAGAAATATTTCAAGGTCAGCCTCACTACATAGGTTCCGAGGCCATCATGGAGAAGAAATGTGACTTGACAGAAATGGCCACAATGTAAGCCTTAGAGCCAGGTTGATGAAACATGGTCTAGGGAGTGGAGCCTGGAGTCCTAGTTGTGGCATGTAGAAAAAAATATAGTATGTAATATGTCTATTTCCAATGCTTCTTTTTTCTTTCCTTGGATAGGTTGAGGAGTTGATGTTTCAATTGGTCTGTGATCCTGCCGGAGTAGTTGTAGATACGGCACTTAAAGAGTTGGTTCCAGCTTTGATCAAATGGGGAAACAAATCGGACCATATGTTAAGCGTCTTGCTCTCACATATCTTGAGCTCTGCACAGGTATACTGATCTCTTGGCCTGAATCTTTTTGCTTTTGACTGAATTAATTTTATTGATCTTTTTTTTTTTGTTTTCCCTCTCCAATTGACAGAGGTGCCCGCCACTCTCAGGGGTTGAGGGTTCTGTTGAATCACATCTACGAGTTTTAGGTGAACGTGAACGTTGGAATATAGATGTTCTGCTGAGAATGCTGGCAGATCTGCTTCCATGTGTGTATCATAAAGCGATTGAGACGTGCCCTTTTTCGGCCGCCTCAGATTCTGTGGGGACTTTATTTTCTGAATCCCTGTTACAACTGTATGCTGGGTATGCCTACCTTCTAGCCTTTGCCTTTCTTTGGGGCTGCATTATTGATTTTAGTCATTTTCATATTATTGTTCTGATTGAGTATCTGATCAGGGGTCATGTTGAATGGTCTGCATTTGAATGGATGCACATGGAATGCCTTCCCAATTTGATTCAGCTTTGCTGTTTGTTACCTCAGAAGGAAGATAGTCTACGAAACCGTATTACGAAGGTTTGGTTGTGGACACACAGTACTTCAAATGAGTGTGTTTCTTTGGCTTGCTAGCAATAATTAAAAGATATTGCTTTTGCAGTTTTTGTTGGCTGTCTCTGAACAGTATGGGGACTGTTATTTGACAAACATCATGCTGCCAGTTTTCTTGATATCTGTTGGAGACAATGCTGATCTAACATTTTTCCCTTCAACTATTCGATCAAAGATTCAAGGTGTCTCTGGCTTATGTGCCCTCTTCTCTGTTACTGTGTCAATATCTTGACATATTTATGATGGAACTTAAATTGTCCACCTGATTGCAGGTCTGAGACCAAAGAGCTCAGTGATGGAGAGGCTTGCTATTATGTGTGTTATGCCAGTGCTTTTGGCTGGTGTTTTAGGGGTTCCTAGAAAGCGGGAGCAATTGCAAGAGTATCTGAAAAAACTCTTAGTTCAAGATATAGCCAAAGAGGCACAAAGACGCCATGCGGAAATAATTGATGCTGTCCGCTTTCTCTGGTATGAAGCTAACTAAGTTCAATTTAGCTTCTGTTTTGCTAGATCTTCTCCTCCTCTAATTTTCCCCACCTGACTTCTGGAGTGGGGCTAACTAATGAGGGCAATTTGGCTTCAGTATTTTTTGCTTGAGCTTCCCCACAGCTCCTTCTAATTTTCCCCACCTGACCTCTAAATTATGTGCAGCACATTCTTGGAGCACCACAGCATGATATTCAATATATTGTGGGAGATGGTGGTCAGTTCTAACATTGACTTGAAAGTTTGTGCGGCGAATCTACTGAAAGTGATGGTAGAAAAATGCACTCCCAGTTTTGTCAAATCCTGAGATATGTGGGAACTGTTATTAACTTTTATTTTCTGCAGGTCCCATATATTGATGCGAAAGTGGCCTCAACTCATCTACTGCCGGCTCTTGTCACACTTGGCTCTGACCAAAATCTGAGTGTGAAATATGCAAGTATAGATGCTTTTGGGTCTGTCGCTCAGCACTTCAAAAATGAAATGGTACAATTATTTTGCAAAAAATTACAAGGTACCCTCACTTTTATGGGTTCCTCACTTCTGGAAAGCATATTACTGATCCCCCTCACAGTTTTTTAGTGTTTGTTTTTCAGCTAACAATGTCATTTTTTTTGATCAATGAAATCATCTTTGTGCAAAAAAAGAATGCTAATTACTGTTTTTGTTCGTCATATATACATCCCAATCCCCAACTACTTATTGAAGATAGCATATAAAGCTACCTACAGTTCTGTTGGTACTAATTTTGGGCTCTTCAACATTTGAAACAGACTATGATGGCTAGGGTTTAATCTAATAATTAATCAAAATGGTTTATGAAAATGATTTGCAAATAACTTATACATTTATGAGTGAAGAATATTTAAACTAATTTATGAATTAAATTAAATTTAAAATAAATGGGCTGTAAAGTATAAGCTTTCTGTATTACTATATTTATCTGTAATTTATAATTTATAAGTAAATAGTTAATAAATTTAGTATAAATGAGAATTTTTTAAAAACGAATTTTATTTTTCTTACACTACATGGAATTTCAATATATTAATTTAAATCGGAATAGTTATTGGGGTTAGTGAAAATGCGAGACAAGTTTTCAATACAGGTGTGTCCACTGTGACAAGTTTCTAAAATGCTTGAATTTGAAATGAATGAGAAAAAAGAAATCTGAGATCCACTGGATTTCCAATATGATTATTTTAATTTAAACAAATTTATCTAAAACCTGTTATATTTTAAAAAAAATAATTCATGTTGAAAATTCTCTTTAATATATTGTTTATAAAATAATTTAATGGTTATTTCTAAATAGTAGAAAAATGTTATGCACAAGAAAGTCATTTCTTATAAAAAATGTATTTTAAATTAGACTAAACTTGTAACTAAACATTTTAGAAGATATAAAATTATTTGCAGATGTTTTTATAAATCAATTTGACAAGTTTGAAATAGAATATTGGTATAAGTTATTTAATAAATCTTTTTTACAATATAGTTTCAAAAACTTAGACGGTGTGGGAATAGTTACTTTATTAAGGATACATTTCTATAGTTATTTCTATTTTGGAGTTATGTTGTATAAATGAAGAGAGAAAGCGGTAATTAACATTCATTTTTGTACAGTGTCATTGGTGGGAAAGTTGTTGTCATTGGCTGAAAATAGACCCTAAAAATTGTTACATCGTGAGGGGATGAATAATATGCTTTCATACAGTGAGGGATATATAAATTGTTATACCAAAGTGAGGGACCTATTATTGTAAACTGCATCCTGCAACCTGCCCTTCAGGATCTTTTTGAAAAGGACTGAGATGTCGCACTGACTGTTAGTTGCACTGCTTAGATTGTCGACAAAATACGTGTTCAAATGGATGCATTCTTGGAGGATGGTTCTCAAGAAGCTACCATTGCTGTGGTCCGTGCATTGGTGGTTGCGGTGCCACATACAACTGATAAACTTAGAGATTATATCCTTTTATGTTGTTCTGAATCTGCATGTTCTTGTAGTTGAACATTTTTTTAAAGAATGGTAAGCAGGCCTGTCCAGTGGAGTCCTATCTCAGGGATAATCACTAGTAAGTTTCATAGACTAGAGATATAGGATACTAAATTCTGCATGGCAAATATAATCCACCAAGCCCACAATTTTCCCTCAATGGAAATATTTTGCTTCTAACAAAAATTGAGCCTTGGTGATGAGTTTGGGAAGTCGGGCAGTTCAACATGAATTTTACCAAGTGTACACTTTTTGGCGATGCACTCTTTTTGATTGTGTCCTTGACAGAGCCTACATCTTCTATCAAAAATTTTCCAATTTACATCAGGTCCTAATACAACAAATGATGTCATGCGTCGTCGGGAAAGAGCTAATGCATTTTGTGAGGCAATCCGTGCTCTAGATGCTACAGGTATGTCCTCTTTTTAAGAACATGTTATTAGTTTCCCGACCAGGATTTTGTGGTTTATCTCTGATCATGTCTGAGTTATATTATTTGATTGTTTTCTTAAGCTATGTGCAATGGTGTACTTTTAGTGAAACAAAATTTGACATGGATGGGGGAGAAATTAGAGAAACATTGAGGAAATGGGGGAAGGGATCGGTGCAAAGTGTCCGGGGATGGGAGGACAGAGAGTGGAATGGGGAAGTGGCGAGAGAAGAGAGAAAATAATATCAAAGTTATTAGTTGCTTGCTGTTTTTGTACTTTAATAAATTGTTTTTTTTTTCTTTTACAGTTTAAATGATTTAGCGAAATTTCAGATGGTGCCCTTTAACTTTGACAAATTTCACATGTTGTCCTTGGAATGATCTTTTTTCCACTTGTTCACCTTCAACTTTGAAAGAACAAGTCAGCATACCACATCCTGTTAGTAACACTATTAGGCTGTTAACAGGCCCCCTCCCCTCCTTGTCATTAGTGCTAAAGCCTATGACTGAATTTAATTAAAGCAGTTTCATCAATCACCTCAAACTTTATTGAATTGGTCAAGGCATTGATGTATAACTGGATCAAAGAATAGGGTTTGATCAAATTATATATCAAGGGGGAGATTTGAGAGAGGGAAGACGTGGGGTTGAGATATTTGTGAGAGAGTATGGATTAGGGTTTTGAGAGGAAAGTTGAGAGAGTTGACGTGAGGTTTGAGGGAAATAAGAGAGTGGAAAAATAGCCTTAGGAAATCAACAAGATAGATAAAGAACCGGATAGTTCAAGAGAACCAAACTTGATACGGAAACACCACAAGTTGAAACCCTAGGGCTACTTGCTCTTCCTCTTAGTTACAGAAACACCTTCTAAGAGTAGGAAACAAACTCTTCCTTACCACTTGAATTGCCATCAAGATACAATAGAAGAGATCAAACGAGGTTTTGAGAAACACTCAGGGGTAAGCAAAAGCTTGATTGTATTCATGATTCAAGGATGTGTCCTTCAAACGTTACAAGCTAAGCTATTTATACTAGACTAAGACCCTACTTGGCGCCTAATCAACCCTCTCCTCCTAGGATTTGGATTCCTAATCCTAAGGGAGTTAGTTACAACAATATGAATCCTTCTAGGACTTGGCTTTCCTAATCCAAGATGGATTAGTTACAAAATAAGCCAACCTAATCTAGGATTTCTCTAACTTGGCGCCAAAGCTAAAGAGGAGTATCCAAATTGGATTCCTCAAAAACCACACTAGACTCTTCTAGAACCTTCTAGACTCTTCTAACTTGATGTCCAAGTTTATAGATATTACTTGGCATCTCACACAACTAAAAATAATAAAATTACATCAAATAACTTGCTAATAATAAAGAAAATGCTAAAAATGTGAACTTTAACTTGAAAAGGCCAAAACTGTGAACTTCATCTTGGAAATGTCAAAACTGTAAAATTCATCTTGGGCTTTATACTTGGGCCTTTTGACGTGGACTTGGAGCCTCTAGGACGTTTGGACGTCCTCTTAGAACAATGTGCATGTGATATGGGATGGCCTTTGGGCCTCCACAATGGATCCTTCCTCTATAACCCGTTTTACCTCCTTGTAGATGAATTGGGCCTTCTTTACTGGGCTTGGTGTAGATGAATTTACATCAGGCATCACCATTCAAGCCCTCAAAGCCCGATTTCACCAATTTGTGCAGGAAAACCATCACCAGCCAAACCCATATTCGATCCTTGAGATTTGAATTTCAGTTGGAATCTTTTGCCATTCCCTCCTCAATAGTAGTAGATTGACACTGGCTGATTTTTGCAAGAACTTTAACTTAAGTAACACCGTCACCAATAACTGTTGACTCTTTTCCCGACTGCCTCAGTGGCACTTGCTGTTACTCAACGTGAATAACACCTTTTTATGTCTTAGCTGTTCGTATTTCCAGGCTGGAGACAGTGTTGTCTTGTAAGACTGTATGATTTTAAGTATAGAAACTTTGTCAAGTTTATTACAATTGCCAAGGTCTTTGAAAGAATTCGCACTGGAAACACTATTCTTCACATTTCCCCTACCCCTCTGGTGGAATCTGCTTATGCTGAAAAACCCGCCCTAGCGTGTAAGGACATGGGTCCAAGATTTTTTTTTTCAAAAAAAATTATGGGATGGGTATGGGGATACGTAACGTGGGTGCAAAATGGGTATGAGTACAAGTTTTACCCGCCTCATACCCACTCACCGATATTTTTAGTCATATTGATGCATAATTTTGAACACATCATACCTTGCCAAGAAGCAACAACTTGTTGAACTAATTCAACTAACATCTATATTTATATTTATATCTATATATTAGAACCAAACTACTAGTCATACTTTAAAATGGTGAAATTCGGGAGGTCTGGTTATTCCTAATGTACTTCCAAACATAAATAGTCAATTCCAGTTAAAAAATATATTTATGTAATTAATGTAAGATTATTTTGTTAACTGTTTCTTCACCATAGTTTAATAATATATTAAAAATAAAATACACTTTAAAATACCAAAATCAATTTTGTATTAATGAAAAATTTATAACTTAATTATGTTGCCTTTTACTAAAATTTTAAACACTAAGAAAATAGAATTATTGCCATCATTGTTGCATTTTTGAATAAACCATCACCATTGTTATATTTGTTTTTGACTTTTTGACATAGGTAAGTAGTCTAGCCCATTGGGCCCCTATCACAGGGGCCTAACCCAACAGGCTTAAAACAGGCGGGGTACGGGGGTGTCAATGCCCAAAGTTGGGCCCACTCCCACCCACAACATTCTCCAAATATGTAAGTGAGAAATGCTCCCTTTGAGATCTTAGTTTTAAAAAGCTCGTGCCTTGTGCGCTATAGCTCACAAAGTGCACGCCTCATCCCCTACGCGCCTTTTGCGCCTTATGGAACATTTTATGGAGCTTTTACTGTTCAATGCATTAAAAATATAAACTGTTTGGTGTATTTTTTGCTGTGAGGAAACCCTAGACCGCGCAATTCCCTACCCTTCTTCCTCTCTCCTTGTGTGACTATGCTTGTTTTATTTCTTCCGAACTTTTTGGTGTTACATCTTATGTTAAAGATGATTTGTGTAATTTTTCTTCGTATTAGGTGTGTCTAATCCATTGTTTGATGCCCTTTCTAAGCCAATTGCATGGAAATGTAGCTTGGAAAAAACTGTAGCTTTGGTGCGCCTCGCATGCATGAAGCGCGCGCCTTGCGCCTCGGGGACCTGTGCGTTTTTTTGCGCCTCGTGCTATTTTAATATTTTTGAGATAGAAGGTGGACCTCTTGCCACTACGGTAAGAGGTGATCGGCATCACCATTGTTACATATAAAAAGTATTTAATCAATAATTTTTAAAGTGAAATTATTATGAGATTACTATACATTTTATGAGGTTAATGATAGTCATAGATTTATAAACAATAAAACTTAACACCTTTTTATTTAATAAATATGGTTTCCTCTTTCCAACCTATCTCTTGATATATATAATATAAATTCATTTTAATTGTTTTCCTCTAATTAATGATGACAAAGATATTTTGCACTAATGATGATACAACTTTTTGGACCCATATAATTCAAATTAGTGTGTTTTTTGACCCATATAATTCAAGACATATTTGTTATGAGAATATATGAATAATGATGATATAACTTTTTTATATGATATTTAATTATTAAATATAGGTTGATGTTTATTATAATTTAAGTGCTAAAAGTAATTTTAGATGAATTAATAAAACTATAGCATACATCGTAGGAAAATTGGATTCTAATAATCCCTACTTTTGCCAATTGTATAGTAATACTCCCTACTTTTATTTTGGATTCTGGTGGTGCCAAAAAAAAAAGGATTGTAGTGGTACCAAATCCAACTCCAAATGCTTTTTATTTTTTTCATTCGTGCCGCATATTGTTTTTGTTCTTTTCATTCCTGCCGCATATTTTTTTTGTTTTTTTCATTCTTGTCCCTAGAAAGATAATGAAGTGTAGTTACTAAAAGAATTTTAAAATTATTTTTTGAGAATTCGAGCAATTATGATAGTTTTTTAAAAAGGAATAAAAGTGAAAAAAACGTAAAAAAATTAAAAAAATTAGGAGAAACGTTGTAAATTCATTAATAATCGCGGTAAAGTGTTATACTAAGTTTTGAATCAAATGCAATTCAAAATCTATGAATTTAGGGTATACTCTCGGTGGTGTCGCACAAAAATCCAACTTGTTTTTTTGGGACCACCAGAATCTAAAATGAAAGTAGGGATTATTAGAATCCAATTTTCCTATAAGAAAAACTAGTTTTAATTCCAAATATTAAGATCCTTATGAATGTGTGAGCGCAAATGATATGCAGATTTGTTGTGGAGATAGATGGGTGTAAATTTGGCACATTCTCAAGACAGCCGTTATTGTTTACTGTTTATGTCACAAACCTTCAACACCAACTGGGCATGGATATTGATATCAGTATGGTTTTGCAATACCCAATGCATATGGTTATAGTTATGACTTTGAGAAGTACATATGGATATGGGTTTGAAAGAAACCGGAACAACCCATTTCCATCCAGCGCTAAGTCTGCTTTTTGTATGGTAGATGAGAAATTACCATTTTTTGATTTTATCCAGGGACTAGTCAAGATCTTTACCATTTAAAGAAATTAGGAACATATATGTGTTTAAAGGGAATGCAATAAAAATGACTGATCCATTATTCTGGTCAAAATGAGGGTATTATTTAGGCGCAAAAACCCAACCCAAGATCCTTGTGATTCCCCTGCGGATGTCAATACCAAAAGAAAGGTTGTGGTGGAATTGCCTGTGTATTTGGCGGGTACTTGTATAAATCTCTTTTAGTTTTATTCCCGGGCAACATTTACAAGAATGCTCAGTGAATTTATAGATGCCCCTTTGCATCTTTGTCTGATACTTCCATGTCGTGTGCTTCATCAAACTCAGATGTAGACTAACGATAAATTTTTCTGATTGTTGAGATCTTCCTGCGGCTAGTGTCCGAGACTTCCTTCTACCCGCCATCCAAAACCTACTCAAGGACCATGATTCACTTGATCCAGCACACAAGGAGGCGCTAGAGATTGTAATGAAAGAAAGATCCGGGGGAACCTTTGAGACTATCAGTAAGGTGATGGGTATGGGTGCTCATCTTGGCATTGCTTCATCAGTCACCAGTCTATTTGGTGATGGTGGATTGCTTGGCAAGAAAGAAAGTCCAGAATCTTTGGAGCCACACGAAACACCGCAGCCATCCCCACCCCCTGTTGCGGAAGACACGAGATTCAGGCGAATTATGAGGGGTAATTTCGTTGAGATGCTTCGAGTTAAACCAAAAACTCAGGAAGACGGTGCTCCAACTCCATGATATTCATTCCGGTTTCCTAATCTTCTCCTTTTTGCCTGGATTTTACTTGTATCCTCTGCCCTTATTTTCATTATTGTTTCTTTCATTTTTGGCTCAACTATGGGATTTTCAAATACGTGCGCAGCAATTTTATGAAGACATTATTTTGCTAGCAACAAATTCACCTGCGAACTTAGATGGGAGAACAACACAATTTAAATAAACATAAACCAAAATGAATACTTTGAACCCCATCTGTGTATGGTAAGGGGTTGAATGTAGCAATTTCCTCTCTAAATTTTGCAATCTAGAGAGAATAGTTCTAACTAATTTAAGATTTAAAAATCGTTTACTAATTGCATGCAAAAAAAAAAAAAAAACGGAGGATACTTCATGATATATTTTCTTCGGTCCATAGAAATGTCAGTTGAAAAAAAATAATATTTTTCAACTATCTAAATGGACAACACATTTTGAACATTGCAATTGAATTGGTTATGATTAGCTTCCCCGGTTTCCTCAAAAAAAAAAAAAAAAAAAGATTGCAATTGAATTGGTTATGATTAGCTTCTCCGGATCTCCAAATGCTAACCTCGTATCCACTTCAAATGCCGATGAGCTTATAGTTCTCAAGTGGCATTGGAGTAGGGGTGTTCATTGGGTCAAGCCTGGACCAACCCGGACCAGACCGGTTTGGACCGGAACCCGAAATAGCCAAAACTTTGGACCAAAGAACAGACTGGAAACAACTGGTCCAAACCCAGACCAATCCAATTAGGACTTGGACCGGACCAACCCAGACCGATTTGGACCGGTTGAGAGGTTTTTAAAAATTTTCTATTCAAATTTGTAAAATGATTGATTAGTTAATTAATGTATGTCATTTTGTTAGAAATTACATTTTTTTGTAATGTAAGTTATTGTTTATGAAATTATGGTTGGAAATTTTAGAAAGTAATGAATTATAAAAATTTAAATGATATAATTAATAATATGGTAGAATACATAACAAATATGACAAAATTTGTTGCCACGCACAAATACATACAAAGTTGGCTAAAATTTAATTACCATTTACGTGAATTTATACAAAGTTAAAATAGGATGAATATATGTCAAAATAATTATCTTTCTAATTTTGTGGGGAGGGGCCGTTGAATTAGGATAAAATAATTTTTTTAAGTGATAATATTTTATTATGCGTGATTAGCGCCTACAATATCATGAATATTTTTTTTGAATAAATTTAAATTTGATAATAATTGGGTTTCCGGTTCGGGTTTGGGTTTTTCCGGGTTTAGACCAACCCGGACCGGAACCCGAAAACGTAAAAAACTTGGACCGAAGACCGGACCGGTTACCATTCGGTCCGGGTTTGGTCCGGGTTTTTGGTCCGGTCTTTTTGGGTCAACCGGTCCAGACCGAAATATGAACACCCCTACATTGGAGTGTGATTTATTTATTTATTTATTTTTATTACTAGAGTTTGAGTTTTGATGACCATAAATTTTACTAAGGAAATTGTTCATTCTATAGAAGGTTTCTTGAGGGCTTCATGACATTGTGACATTCCTTATTCATCCTATAGAAGGTTTCTTGAGGGCCTCATGATATTGTGACGTATCCTCTTCCCTCGCTTGCTAAGCATATTGGATTTATACCCTATAGAAGAGACCTCCTGATGGACCAACTTATTATTGTAAAAAGATAATAAAAATATTCTTTTCAAATATGGTCATTTTAATTTTGTCACTAACATTATGTTTTCCACTGAATTTGTGTCACTAACATATATCTATGCGTTGTACATGTAAAATAGTACATTATTAATAGTTAGTATTTTGTTAGAGTACTATTACATAAAAATATTATTATAAGAATGAATTGTTTAGATAAATAAGCTTTTAATATGTACAATTGTACATGATTAATTCTTTGTATTTGGTTATAGTACTATTGCACGGTAAATACAAATTTTGAGTCTAAAATAAATAAAGATAGAAAATTGAGAAACAAATTAATTTGTATTAATATTTGAATGTATGCGGTACACTTTCTGTATTAAATACAATAAAGTAGTCATCTAATTCGATCTCCTGAAACTTGGGTGAGCCGAGGGAGCGAGTGCTTGATCTCGATCTCGAATGGAGGTTTTGTTGGAAAAAACAATGAGAGGGAGAAACACGGTCACATGGAAGATGGGGGATCACTTGGGTGGCTAGGAGTCGAGGGCAAGCCCGTCTTCCCTTAAGACTTATTCACTAGACCGTGAAAAGACTCAAGGGTAAAACCTAAATTCTTGTAAGCAAAGTAACAAGATTTCTCTTGGGCTCTCAAAGAATGTTGCTGCAGTCAACACCTCAAAGAGTGTGTTGAAACTCTCTAGAAACTTGAAGAAGAAGATGATTGAGGGTGTGGATGAATGTGAATTCATCCACCTTATATAGTGATCTTAGGAGCCATCAAGCTAGTCAAACTTGCCAATAATCAAGAGCTTAATCCATGGGATATGGTTGACTCATAATGATGAGAAATCAAGATTGATTTCTCAGTCAAATCTCATCCCAAAAAATGCTCAAAAGGATTTGACCACGAGGCGTAAATTAAGGGATTTCAAAAATCAATCCCGACTGTGATCAACACGACCCGTGTTAGATCAACACGGTCCGTGTTGATCCAGTGCACAGAATTTGTGCTCTCTGGACACCAACACGGGTCGTGTCAGACTAGACACGATCCGTGTTGAGCCCCTTTTTCTTATTAAGCTCATTTTCGACCTCCCGGTCGATCCTATGCTTATATCTTATACTTTTATGCCTCTTAACTCTTGAAATACTCCAACAATCCCCCGCCATTTCAAGAGTACCACTTGAAATAGCCCGAGATCCCTCACTTGGGTAAGATTACCCCCGCCATACATGGCGACTTCTAGAAAGATTCAACACCCGAGAAATCAAGGAGTTGTTATGCGTCATGAAAGTGTCTCACGACTAGAACCTTCACTTAGTGTATGTAAGATCAATTAGTCTAGATGCATAAGTAGACAAGCTTTGAACTTTACATCCTTACTTGACTAGTTGGATTACATAACACACACACAACCCAAAACCTTGCTTAAAAACAAAGACACTATTTCAAACCGGCCATGTGTCCCATACCCTCCGCGAGAACAATCAAGCCCAGCCCTAGGCTATCCAAAGCGGCCCACTTCACGTTCTCGCATAGGCAGACTTTTACGCCCCATAATAGAGCTCCCCATCTCTTCGATTCAAAATCTGTTAATGAGTCATAGACTCAAACCTCTTGAACATTACGGTTCTTGAGCATCACTTGATCACCTTGGGATGAATTATAGGATTGATGCTCCAATTGTCATACAACGTCATCGACCATTGAACTCAAAACTTGACCACATATGTCAAGTGTGAGTTGGAGCTCCGTTGTTGACAATTTATAATTGGGCTTTACTCCCATCCCCTTATCAAGGATCACTAGATACTCTTGTAACCTTGCAAGAATTTGATCATGATACTTTTGAGTGTCCTCTTTAACTAAAATCACTAGATAAATACATATCTTTTCATGACCTTACTTATCATGATCATATCTTAAACTTAACATTTCTTTCCTTCACCATAGTTGTGATTACACCATCACACTTTAGGTAAGATATACTTTTCCCCTTGTCATAATACGACTAAACCATCGCATTATAGGCTTTGGTAAATTTTTAAATATTGAATTCATATTTGAACTTACAAACCGAATGCTTAGTAGGCGACAAACCTTTAAACTATACATTCTTTTGTAATGCCAAAATCTCATGAACTCAAACCTTGGTTATAACATTATCCAAATAACATGGATAATTCTCATAATACTTATAAAGATATTACTATAACCTTGTCCAAGATGTTGGACTACTTGTATAGTTACCTTGAAAGAAATGCTTACAAGATCAAAATTTCTTTTGATTTTTCGCATTCCTTTCCTTATCACTATGTCTTCATCCAAGTACCTTGGATAGCCACTACTTATACCTTATAGCAACATTATAAATCAAATTAACATTTGATTTTCCATGTTGTTTCCTTAACTATATCCAAATAACTTTTGGATTTCATAGTTAAATCTTATTGCCTTAGAACCTTGTAAATCAAACTAACATTTGATTTTCATGTTCTTTGAATAACTATATCCAAATAATTTTGGATTTCATAGTTATAGCATTTGTACAAATCAAAATAGTATTTGATTTTCCATGGAAGAAATCTCTTCCAAATTAAACTTGAAAACCCACTTAAGTTTCATGGAAATTAGATTCCATCTTATGTGTAATTTAAAACATTACACTTTCAACCATTTGCTACAACTCTTGAATACCATAAGCTTGAATACCATATGTAATGAAACTTATTACATATCTTAACATTGGCTAGGCGAGAAAGAATCTCAATCGATCTTGAATGATTATTTTATAGTTATATGACTTTTATTCTCATATGATAAAACATCATTCTAATTGGGTCATATCTCCTTATATGATTGGATCCACTTATTAAAAATTAAAAATGTGGAACTCATAATCATTCGTCCCGTAAGCCAATCTTACTCAAAATATTAATCCATATACCACTTAAGGATGGATCAACCAAATGTATATGGAAGTCATATGCATTTCCCTTTGTAGCAAACTTGATTGGATCCTACATATCAAACATGTAGACTAGATTAATAGACTATTAACAAATGAAGAAAGGATCATCCAATTTTATAACACATGAACTTAGGTAAACATCATGCGTTCCAAAATATATGATCATGCACATAGTCCAACATGCATACATTATGCAACTTATCTTATAGTAAATACATACTACTTACATTCATACATGATGAACACTTATAATCTCATAAAATGGCGGTAAAGCCAAGTACATGTATTCAACTTAAATACATGAATACATTGAGTTATGATTATCCTTAAATCTTGCATAATCATACGTCAACCATATGCCTCAATATGCAAGCCACATATAATAGCATACAAACCATACAAAGTATGAACCTTCTCATAAACATTTACTTTATCTCATGAAGAAACATCATATATGACAAAGTAAACATTTAACAACAAAATCATCTTGATAATAACATGATCATTGAGCATGAGAAGCTTACACTTATAAATAAATTTGTGTTTATGTTACTTATGACACACCCATAGCCCATATGCTTATAATAATCACATGAACCGTCATTATTTCTTATTTGGCTATGCTAAACTCATTGAAACAATAATATGCGTGAGAACTTTAATTACTACCATGACAAACAAGAAATATACATTTCTACTTGCACTCATATGAACAAAAATACCTTATTCATATCTTAATGATAAGAAACATGTCATGGCTTAACTTATTCACGCAATGCAATCATATGAATTAACTTGATCTTATACTTTTAACAAAGTTAGCTCAAGTACTTAATTAACATCATATGATACTCTTGAACTTGTCATGCCTCAAACATAAAAACTATGTAACATGATTGATTGGTAACATGCATACTAGCATACTTGAAACTCAGATCAATCAAGACATTTTAACAAGGCATACTTGCATAAGTGCTAATTAAATATATAAAGACATATATATTTAAACAACTTATAATCATGAAAACTTTCAAGCACTTATAAGCATATGATTGTCAAAACTTTAAACATCATAAACATGAACTCACATTAGACAATCAACTTGAACTTTGAGAGAAACATGCAAAGACTTGAGACATATGAGCAAACATATAAACCTTCTTTGCATAATCAAATAAATAAGAATTAACCACATAAATTCATCTTGAAACATATTACCACGAATCCATATTCTCACAACTTATAAAATTCCATGTCAAACTCATATATTTCATGAACACTTACACCTTTATTCATATTATGTACGCTTAACAAGACATGAACCAAACAAGACAACCCAAGTATATATCTTAAAATCATATATACTAAAGGAATTAGAACTTAGATATTGTCTTACTCAAGCATACTTATATTTCTAGCGGAGAATAATACTAGTCATGTACATAAACTTAAACATGTGAATCATATAGATTGACATACATACTTGCACATGTACATACTTGAAAAATTAAACATTCATCAATTAAAAGGAAATTGATAAACTCATGTACTTAAAAAATATAAATAATCATGATAAACTTAATAAACAATTATCATGCTTTACAACTCATATATGAATAACACATATATATAATTAATCATAGGAAAAACATGCCATAAAAAACATAAACTCACTTAAACATGGCACTTTGTGCTTTACTTGACAATAATAAAATCACTTAAAAGACTTGGCAAATGGCAAAGAAAACATGTACTCACAAACACCTTAACACACCACTTTCTTAAAAACTTATAAATGGTGACTTAACAAGGTGCAAAAAACTCAACATGTTTCTAGTTAAACCATCCATTTGAATTAACCCAATTCAAATCAAATAGGATTATGCCACTTAAAAAACAAATAAATGTCAACTTAATTAAATAAATAACATATCTTGATATGAAGGCAATCTCATCATACCCCTTGAACCTCTTGAGTATAACCATCAATCACCATTGCCACAACCGATCGATAATTTAACTACATTAATCAAATGAATCACAATTGATTAATAATCTTGATAATTAAAAACAATAAACTTGAATAAACAAGAACTTGTATAAAGCAACATAAACTTATCTTTCGATTCTATAGCATCTTGATCTTGAAATTCCCTCCCTCAAACTCGATCATCCATGGTGACAATAAGTCTTAATATTGTTGAAAAAAACAATGAGATGGAGAAACACGGTCACATGGAAGATGGGGGATCACTTTGGTGGCTAGGAGTCGAGGGCAAGCCCGTCTCCCCTTAAGACTTATTCACTAGACCGTGAAAAGACTCAAGGGTAAAACCTAACTTCTTGTAAGCAAAGTAACAAGATTTCTCTTGGGCTGTCAAAGAATGTTGCTGCAGTCAACACCTCAAAGAGTGTGTTGAAACTCTCTAGGAACTTGAAGAAGAAGATGATTGAGGGTGTGGATGAATGTGAATTCATCCACCTTATATAGTGATCTTAGGAGCCATCAAGCTAGTCAAACTTGCCAATAATCAAGAGCTTAATCCATGGGATATGGTTGACTCATAATGATGAGAAATCAAGATTGATTTCTCAGTCAAATCTCATCCCAAAAAATGCTCAAAAGGATTTGACCACGAGGCATAAATCAAGGGATTTCAAAAATCAATCCCGACTGTGATCAACAAGACCCGTGTTAGATCAACACGGTCCGTGTTGAACTCAACACAACCCGTGTTGGATCAACACGGTCCGTGTTGATCCAGTGCACAGAATTTGTGCTCTCTGGACACCAACACGGGTCGTGTCAGACTAGACACGATCCGTGTTGAGCCCCTTTTTCTTATTAAGCTCATTTCCGACCTCCCGGTCGATCCTATGCTTATATCTTATACTTTTATGCCTCTTAACTTTTGAAATACTCCAACAGGTTTAGCTGAATAATTCTTGCAGTAGTTCTTGAGTTGAAGGTATTTAGCGTTGATTGCTTGGTAGTTGGAATCTGCTCGAAGTTTAACCGTCCGAAGGTTGACTGTTGGTTGTAGTTCTCCTGGTTCTTGGATGCAAGGGCTTAATGCTTGAGCTCGATCGATGAACCAGACGAGGAAGACGACTGCAGTCTTTGATGCGAAGAACAAAAGTTGTTGATCTAGCCGAAGTTGGTCCTTGGCGCTTGGCAACTGGAGGTCGCTTGTAGTTCGATCTTCTGAAGACTCTAGAGTGTAGAATGCCGAATGCCAAGGGGTAGATTTCTGAGTTTAGATTGTTGAGTATCTTGCTAAGAACTCCTTGTTGTTCTTGATCAAGACGTGGTGAAGAGTTGAAGATTCGATCATGAGTTTCTACAGACTTCGATCCTTGGCGCTTGGTAGTTGGAGGGCGTGGCAGTTTGATCTTCTGGAGCCTCTGGATGCTGACTGTTGAATCTGTGGGGGCCTTCAAAATTAAGGGGGAGGACCCCTATTTATAGATTCTGGAGGCCTAGCCCCTAGGGTTTGAGTTGGGCTTTGAGCTTGGGCCCAAGTTAATTAATTATTCCTTTAGTTTTAAATAAAGAAATAATTACTATTTTGTGCATTATAATTGACATGTGTCATGATATTATTGGTTAGGATGTATTTCCATTTAAAGTTTAATCAAATGGACCGCCGTAATTAATTTAACACATGCCGTATAATAATTGGCTGAAATTTAATTTATTTTCCGCATGTCATTTTCTTATTTGCTGACAAATTTTTAACTCCTACAGATGCCCCCTTCGAGAGTCAGTCACGGTCTCACGGACAAGAATTTTGAGTGTTTGTATAGGCTGAGTCTCGAAAAATTAAGGAGAATATTTTTTTATCACAACTTTTCAGTTTGGATAAAATTTCATCAAAAATTTAATTGGATAAAACTTTTGGCAGTTGGAGTTGGAGTTGGAGTTGGAGTTGGAGAAGGAGATGGAGGAGTTGAGTTGGAGTTGAAGTTTGAATTGGAGATGGTGATGGAGTTGGAGTTGGAGATGGAGATGGAGATGGAGTTGGAGACTTGATTGAGAATTCTAGTAGTATCCTGAAACTTGGCCAATCAGATACTATATAAACGCACCATCCTCGCCTCTTCCATTCATCTGCTGTTCCTAATCTTCTCCCTGAATTTGAAAACTCACAGGTTTTACAGTATCTTCTTTTTCTTTCTTTCTTTCTTCTTCCTTTTGTTTTTTTTACTATGATTTGACCTTTTATTTTTCCAGTTGTAGACCCCGAAAAATTGATCGATGACCTTTTTTTCGCGGCGCTACTTAAGGAGTGATTGGGAGCCGACTAGGATTGCTTGACCTTAAATAAGGTTGAACCTTTAAGAATGTTTTCGTTAGCAGGTTAAAAACGAATTATGCGCCCGGCCCTAGATTCACCTTTTAAAATAGAAGAAAGAAAGAGACAAAAAAAAAGGAAGGGAGGACAACAAAGGAACCCGTCTGAGTTCATGCTGAACCAAGACGGGTTCATGGCTGCAAAATCCCACGAAAAAGGAAAAAAAACAAAGAGAGAAAAGAGGATAGGAACCAAGCCGGGTTCCTTGCGCTATCGACGAATTTTACCGAATAAAGCGACGAAGCAAAAGAGAGTGAAAAGAGGGCAGGAACCCGCCTGGGTTCATGGATTGAACCAAACCGGATTACCTTTGGCGTTGAACACAAATTAGGTCAAAAATCATAAAAAAGAAGGGGTAAACACCAAAGCACAAAAAAAAAGGGAGTCGCCAGTTGAATTTTAGGAAAAACAACAAACCATTAAAACACGGACTCGACTGCGAATCCAAAGATGGATTCGGGGTAAGGTTCTGGTTGACAATTAAAATCATCAGATCCGCCTATTCAACGAATAGACTCTACTAGAATTAAATTAAAGCAAAACAAAAGCTAAAAGGGAGGAATTAAATATGAATTTCACAAATTTATCATTAAAATCATGCAAAACAATGAAAATATAAAAAAAAAGAGAATTCTATAAATTACTACATGTTTTACATCAACTATGCTAACCTTTAGTAAAGCAGCATGCAAGAGGAGAGAGAAGGTGGAGAGAATATGCTAGTGTCAATACTCTAGCATACCATGGTGTGTTTTTTGGAAGGGAGAAAAGGGTTTAATTTATAGTGGAGTAGGGGGAGTAGGGGGTGCGTTCTAGGGTTTAGGTTTTAGCCGCCGCGTCAAAACTCAGTCGAGTTCAGCTTTGGACCGAGCTGCGCATGGCCCAGCAACCCAGACGGGTTCTGTTGGTGAGCCATGCTCAGGCCCATGGAACCCAGACGGGTTCCTGCTCGTTTTCGGGCTATTATGCTCAGGCCCGTAACATTTGGGCCATTATGCTCGTTGACGGTCTAGAAGAGAGATGGGTTTGCATGCTACTAAACTATTCGGCTAGCTTATTTTTACAAATAACTAAAACTAATAATGGTACAAAAATCCGGTGTCTACAGATAGCCCCCACTTTGATCGAGTTTGAGTAAAACGATGATCAAAGTAGTCTTGATGATCTTGGATATGAATCAGAAGCCTGTTCTGAAGCTGGTTGACGCTTGGAAGCTTGGTCCTGCGCCGATGTTGGTTGGTCTGCTTAGTTTCTTCCGTAAAGCTGACCGAATTGATCCGCCTCATTTCGCCGTGAGGTAGATCAAGGTCGTGCACTCCATTTCGCCGTGGAGTGCAAGACCTGTGTCTGAATGCTAAAAAGGGTGTCATCGCATTGTGAGGGCCCGATGACGGCCGCTGAAGATGGGTTGACCGGCTTAGTTTCTTCCGTAAAGCCGGTCGGGGTTGATCCGCTTCATTTCGCCGTGAGGCGGACCGAGGTGACGCTTGGAAGCTTTGTCCTGCGCCGATGTTGGTTGGCCTGCTTAGTTTCTTCCGTAAGGCTGACCGAATTGATCTGCCTCATTTCGCCGTGAGGTAGACCAAGGTCGTGCACTTCATTTAGCCGTGGAGTGCAAGACCTGTGTCTGAATGCTGAGAAGGGTGTCATCGCATTGTGAGGGCCCGATGACGGCCGCTGAAGATGGGTTGACCGGCTTAGTTTCTTCCGTAAAGCCGGTCGGGGTTGATCCGCTTCATTTCGCCGTGAGGCGGACCGAGGTGACGCTTGGAAGCTTGGTCCTGCGCCGATGTTAGTTGGCCTGCTTAGTTTCTTCCGTAAAGCTGACCGAATTGATCTGCCTCATTTCGCCGTGAGGTAGACCAAGGTCGTGCACTTCATTTCGCCGTGGAGTGCAAGACCTGTGTCTGAATGCTGAGAAGGGTGTCATCGCATTGTGAGGGCCCGATGACGGCCGCTGAAGATGGGTTGACCGGCTTAGTTTCTTCCGTAAAGCCGGTCGGGGTTGATCCGCTTCATTTCGCCGTGAGGCGGACCGAGGTGACGCTTGGAAGCTTGGTCCTGCGCCGATGTTAGTTGGCCTGCTTAGTTTCTTCCGTAAAGCTGACCGAATTGATCTGCCTCATTTCGCCGTGAGGTAGACCAAGGTCGTGCACTTCATTTCGCCGTGGAGTGTAAGACCTGTGTCTGAATGCTGAGAAGGGTGTCATCGCATTGTGAGGGCCCGATGACGACCGCTGAAGATGGGTTGACCGGCTTAGTTTCTTCCGTAAAGCCGGTCGGGGTTGATCCGCTTCATTTCGCCGTGAGGCGGACCGAGGTGACGCTTGGAAGCTTGGTCCTGCGCCGATGTTGGTTGGCCTGCTTAGTTTCTTCCGTAAAGCTGACCGAATTGATCTGCCTCATTTCTCCGTGAGGTAGACCAAGGTCGTGCACTTCATTTCGCCGTGGAGCGCAAGACCTGTGTCTTTGTGCTGAAAAGGGTGTCATCGCATTGTGAGGGCCCGATGATGGCCGCTGAAGATGAGTTCGTCTTTTTGTAACCGCCTGACGACCGACGTATCTCGTGCATTGTCCTGCAAGACAGAGGAAGAGGGCATCACTTTATATGAAAATCAGAACGAGTCAGAGAATTTACCTGTCAGTTGTGCTTTAGTTCTCAGAAATGGACTTAAGTTTGCCACTGTTTTGGGCTTGAATTTGGGCTCGTTTTGGCTCTGTAAACCCGTTTGAGTTCGTGAATTGGGCTTGCAGTTGCAAAGCCCACTTCGGCCGTAATGAACTTGGGCCGGCATTTTTTCCTTTTTTTTTTCTTTTTTTTTTTTTTAGGGTTTTGGTCGGCACTTTTGCGCAGGAACCCGTCTGAGGTTCTTCGTCTGAAGTCCAAATGCAAGGCCCATTTTTTTGGGCCGGTACCTTTGCGCAGGAACCCGTCTGCATTGGGCCGTCTGCGAAACGAGGATGGGCCAATGCATCTGGGCCAATGCAAACAAAAGAACCCGTCTGCGTTTCATATGCTTTCTCTTTCTTGTTTTTTTTTCTGCAAGGCCTAATTTTGCTGCAAACTCAACTGGGCCAATGCATTTGGGCTGGTTTGAGCGCAGGAACCCGTCTGGGGTCCCCTCTTCCTGCGTTGGGCCTGCAAACGCGAGGCCCGCTTCTTGGGCCGGTATATTGCACCAGAACCCGTCTGGCCTAGCTCTTTCTCTTTTCTCTCTTTTTTTTTCGGCCAATGCATGGATAGATTTTAAGATAGATTCTCGGCCAATGCATGCTCTCCATGATCTTGTTGCTGGGGCCCGCCGCTTGGCCACTTGTGTGGTGAGCATGCATCCAATTCCCTTATAAAAAGGGGCCTCTTCACACCCTCAATCACATATCTCACTCTTCACTTCCACTTCTTACTCAAAGAAATCCTTCATTCACTAGTTACGAAGCAATGGTTAGGAAAGTTAGGGATCCGCCCGTTCAACCCCATGCAACAAACTGGGCACATGAAATGTCCTCCCGGCGAGCATGGACTCCCAAGCCGGGTTGGGAACCGTCGATATTGGTGCCTGAACCGTGGAATCATGTATGGCACAAGCATTCACATGTCCGGGTAATGTCTTCTTCCTGACTCTGCTCTTTAATCATAGTATAAATTTGCAAGTAGAAATGTTTAATTCTAGCTTGTTGATTTAGCTACAAATAATGAAGTAGTTTATGTCGATTACCCGTTTGAGTTGATCCTATTTTGAGCTAGCCCGAAAAATGAGCCTGTCTCAAATAATCCGAAAAATTGAACCCATTTGAGCTAGGAACCCGTCTGAGTTGGGCCCAGCCTTGCTCTCGTGAACCCATTTGAATTGGGCCGGAAGTGAGTGGCCCGTTTGAGCTTAGGAACCCGTCTGAGTTGTGCCCAGCCTTGTTCTCGTGAACCCATTTGAATTGGGCCGGAAGTGAGCGGCCCGTCCCTTTCTGGTGTTAGGAACCCGGCTGATACGGCCCGTCATCAAAGAAACCCACGTGAGTTGTGCTGACGCGGCCCAACTCCTCTCATCAAAGAAACCCGTCTGCGTTTCTGTCGGGTGGGCCGAAAAAACAAGGCCCGATTTTCTTGGGTGGGCCGAAAGTGAGGCCCAGCTTCCGTGGAACCCGTCTGTGTTCTACTCGGATGGGCCGAAAATAGCGAGGCCCAATTTTCTTGGGTGGGCCGAAAAGTGAGGCCCAGCTTCCACAGAACCCGTCTCGGTTCTGCTCGGATGGGCCGAAAACGGCGAGGCCCGATTTTTTTTTTTTTTTTTTTGGGTGGGCCGAAAAGACAAGGCCCAGCCCTCTTTCTCCTTAAGGGAACCCGTCTGCGTTTTCTTTTGGTTGGGCCGAAAACAGCGAGGCCCAACCCACTTTTCTTGGGTGGGCCGGCAGAAAACAAGGCCCAACCCTCTTTCTTCAGAACCCGTCTCGGTTGTTGCAAAGAAATGAGTCCGTCTGCCTTGACCCATCGTCGAAGTGGCCCAACCCACTTGGGTGCATAGAACCCGTCTGGGTTTTTTTTTTTCAAAGAAATGAGCCCATCTGCCTTGGCCCATCGTCGAAGTGGCCCAACCCACTTGGGTGCATAGAACCCGTCTGCGTTTGGATTTTGCATACGGCCCAACCAATTTTGAACTTGTCTGATTTGATGGAACCCGTCTGCATTTTTCCTTGGATCGGCCGAATGACTTTTTTAGCCCCCTAATTTAGTGGAAGCTCAATTTAGCTTTTGCTAAATTAGGGATCACCTGATAGGTTGCCGTAGGGACTTGTCTCTTTTTGAATTTTTGTGGTGGATCCTCAGGAAGACTCCCTTAGAACTGGTGGCAATATGCGGAAGCCGATCAAGGTGGTGGAGCATTTTGCAGAAGATAACTGGGCGCTTACACTTTTAGAAGAATCAGGATTCGACCTCTTCTGGAAATGTGTTAAGGCCTGGGAACCTTGCACACCACGGGTGATGGGGCGTGCGCTCGCGGAGAGATTCTGGGATTCCACCAACACCTTCCACCTCCCGGTAGGAGAAATGACCCTAACCCCTGTCGACTTTGTGATGATTACCGGGTTACGCTGGGGTGGTCAAGATGTCGAATTCGACCCTGTTGTGCCGGACCAGGTGATGGAATTATTAGAGCCTGTGCTCGAACGGCGCCGATTTGGTCGAAAGATGAAGCTTTCTTATGGTTCCTTCGAGGCTGTCATCACTTCCGCCGACTTCACTCATATGGATGAGTTTCAGCGTCGCTTCATTTTCCTGGCATACATCATCTCTGCCACGATGTTTGCCAACCGAGGAGACGATGTTTACTTGACCTGGATGAAAGACCTCCTTGATCTAGAGCAGGTGATTCATCGGAACTGGGCTAAAGCTGCTTATGCTAACTTCATTCGTTGGCTTCGCATTGGTGTACGGCCTGGTACTGATGTGGACCCATTCTTCGCACCAGAGAGTCCGCGGGAGATGAGCGGCCCGGGCATGTGGAAGGTGCTCGAGGTAATCTTCGAGACGCTTCTCTTTTACATGCTTTTCTCTCTTTTCCTATATCGTGAGTCTTGGTATTGACGTACTTGCAGATATGGGGGTACGAGTATATTAAGGGATTCACTATCCCTACCCGACACGCCCAGACAGTGCCAGCAGCAGAACGGTGGCACAAAAACTACCTCGAGGAAAAGAAGAAACCATTTGGGAGCTTGGATGAATTGCGCCGCATTTTGGATCACCTTGAAGAGGTACATCTTTCATGTAATTTTTCTTGAATTTCTTTGGTGCTTATGTTTCCTTCACTTGTGCAGGATGACGTCAATTGGAATGCCTGGGTTGGCTTCAATATTCCGCAAGATTTTGTCCCCTCACGAAATGCGGCGCATAGGGATAGTACCCTGCGCTTGGTGATGGAGAGCCCGTCCGGTTGGGTCTGGAGTCTTGGTGAGAGGCTTACGAGGCAGACCCTGGGTCATGAAAGGTGGATAATACCATCAGACCCCCCTGAGACCATGAACGATCCGCGAGCCTTGCATGCCGAGGCGTTTGTAGAAGCTAAGAGGGGTTCTTGGTATACTAACCATGCATCGATGGCATCCCCCGACCAATTCTGGGAGGAATGGGAACAATATCGATACCGACTAGAATTCAGAAAGGTGTAGAAGAAGACCTCCATTTACTCTTTTTATGTCAATTAAATTACAGCCTAATATGACAAATTATTTGCTTGCTTGCAGTTGGGCCCTATTGCAAGGATGACGCGAGAAGAGTCGGAGTAACTCTGAGGGACACGGTTGGCTACCAGAGGCGACTAGTGAGGACATCAAACCAGAGTTAGAGAAGATCCTGGGAAAGCCGGTAGGTGATTCCCCTTTTTTCCTTGCTTAGTTGTAATTTGCTCAAACTTTGACCAATTTCCTCATTCTGTGTAGTGGCGATGGAAACAAGCGAAAGGCTTTCTCAAAAATTACTTCACACTTAAATGGGCTCGCGAGAAAGACCTTGCAGGTTCTGTGGTTGGGGACGCAGACGTGGATGATGATGCACAGTCTCGTCCTGTGGATCCTCCTCGCCGTTCAGATGCGCACGTGCCTCGTGGCCGGTCGGAGCGGATTGACCCCCCTCGACATTCTTCCTTTATGGCCGACGCGAGGCGGTCTTATGGGGGTGAAACTGCTCTCCGAAGGCACGGGGAGAGGAGTAGGCGGAGCACGGACATGCCGGCTCACGATGACCGTGGGAAAGGTATCTTACTTGAAGATAGCCATTCAACCAGTTCCCACTATGGAGACACGGGTTTCGGCCACGACTATCAGCGTTACGTGGAGAAACGGCATATCCTCCATGTCTTTAGGTGGCGCGAGCATCGGTGAGGTCTCATGATCATGGAATTCGCGAACGCGGCTCTCGGCGTGGCACCCCAACCGTGGTGGAGACATGCTCCGAGTCTAGCGCTGTTGGTGGAGCTGTGTGCGGCGAGCAAGAAGGCATTTCACTGCATTTAGGTACTCCTTCAAAGTCTCATCATTCGGGGTCCAGGCGCCAACCCTCTCATCCTTCGCCTCAATACCCTTATGGAATTCCCGGGTATGTTCCTGCGTCTCCTGCACCGACTGTGGATTTGGGTTTTGGCACTTCCTTTGCGGCGGTCGATCCTACTGTGGTGCTTCGTAGTGATTCGGGTGCATCTGTGGGGTATAACCGTGCCCTCGTAGATGACGCCTCATCAGTGCTTCCGTCTCAACCCGTTGTTCCCGTTACTCCTTCGCGAGGTTTGGAGCGACCTCGAGCGTGCGGATGGGAACACAAACTCGGGAATGGTCGGGATGGCTGTCCGAGCTGTAGTAAGAACTTCTTGGCCTGCTCCACAGGGGTGGCCTGGAGGTAATCAAGAGTGGCAGGTTCCAGAACACTCTTGGCTTAATGCAGGCAATACCGAAGTGTTGCACTTGTCTGGCTCAGGTGGTGATACAGAGGTGGTAGACTCCTCCTACTATCAATGGGACACTTACTTTGGGGCTGGTGGAAGCGGAGCCCATGGGGCTGATAGCGCTAGCGGCGGTGGCGACACGGAGGTCTGGCCTGATGAGGACTGAGAAAGATGCACATGCAGGGTCTTTTATGCAATGAATTTGTGTAATGTTATGTATGCACTTAGGACGATGCAATGCAATGATTTTTTTTTGCTTTTTCTTTTTTTTTTTTTAATGCTTTTGTACTAGTGCGAACTATTGATGTGACACTTATGCAGTAACGATGCTAAGTAATGCACTTCCTTTATTTTCATGTACCCTTATGCACAATAAAGCAATGCGATATGCAATCTACATGGTGGGATTACTCCCACTTCCCTAAACGAAAAAAGAAAAAAAAAATAATAAAAACACAAAAAAACGAGAATTAAACGCTACAAGTAAGTTCGAACTACAGTTTCGGGGCCGGCGAAGACATATAATCATCTTGTGGACCCGCATTATGACCCAAAATAGAGCTGAAGAGGCTTCTTGATCGAATCCAAAAACTAGCCAAACCCGTATGACGTTCAAGCCCAATTGGAATTCCACCCACAAAGACTGGGTTGAGAGACGAGGCAATGGAGGCCTAGAAACCCGTGTGAGTTTAGGCCCAATTGGAATCCCACTCACGAAGACTAGGTCGAGAAACGGGGCAATGGAGGCCCAGAAACCCGTCTGGGTTTCTTGCTGCTTGGGCTTGGGCAACCGACACTTTGTTTCCTACCTGGGCTCGGACAATCGACGTTTTATTTCCTACTTGGGCTTGGACAAGCAACCCGTCTGGGTTTCCTACTATAAATACATGCTTCCAACACCTTCAACACATACCAACGCCAACCTCCTGAGCTTCTACCAGAAACCTATTATCACCAGAAACCCGTCTCGGTTTGCTGCCATCACAAACTCAAAACTCGTCTAAGCTTTTCACCAAAAACCCGTCTGGGTTCGCTGCCAAAGTTTTTCACCGGAAAACCGTCTAGGTTCGCTGCCACCTGCCTTGTCTCTGCATCACAAACTTCGCCAAAACCGTCCTTTCGATGGCATTCGAAAAGAAGTTAGCCACTTGGATGAGTACCTTGTCCAAAGAAGAAAAGAGAGAATTGGGGAGGTATAAGCTGACATCTCTGCTTAGCTTGAGGCAGGTGAAGATAGATTGGGATTTCCTGCGTGCTGCTGAAACCTTCTGGGATAAGGAATTCCATGTGTTTAGATTCAACATGCGGGAATTGGTTCCTTTGCCTGAAGAATGGTCTTCTATCCTTGGGACGAACCATTATGCTCCATCAGTAGTTCCTCCATTGACTACTGACGCAAGGAAAGACTATAAAGAGCTGTTATGCCTTCCCTCTAGGGTAATTGGTAGTGCGATAATAGGGGATAAGGTGCACTTTCAAACCATAGTGGAATACTTCCAAGCCCCTGAAACCTTAGAGTATGGGCCCGTGGTACGGGTGAGGGCCCTGGTATTATGCCTGCTGGGAGAATTTTGTTTCTATCATGGCGGTAGAAGGACGGGTCCTGCGAATTTGATCTACGTGGTAGAGGATATGGCTCGTGGTTACAATCCTGTACCGGTGATTCTGGGAGAGACGTTGATGTGTCTTGATGACTCTGACCCGGAGCATGATTATCGAGGTAGCCCCCTGATTCTGCAGGTAAGCCGTGCATTTTTTTTTTTGCCTCTTTTTTTTTGCTTTTTTTTGTTTTTTATTTTTTTTTTGCACGACACAAAACCCGTCTGGGTTGTCTAATTTATTGCCCTATTTTGCGGTACAGGTTTGGTTAATGGAGCACCTTAGCCTGGTCGAAAAGGCGGAATCTGCAACAGCATTGGCGAATTTACATCGGTAAGAGGAAGTATCCGGCGTCGATCGATGGCAAGATGGGTCAAACTGCTAAAGAAACCTGAAGAGATCACGGTACAGTGGTGGGTTGAAAATTGGCACATTCCAGAGTACATTACTTGTGATCAAAGAAACCCCTACGTATGCATTGCAAGCTTGACACACTTGACATTCTACTTCCCAGAGCGGGGCATGAGACAAATGGGGTTGAGGCAACGTATTCCCGACAAAACTCATGATGCCCCGAAGTTACTCCATCTCAAGAAGAGTGTTGTAGAATCCTGGCTGAAATATTGGGAGAAACGGCCCACTGTTCGTGCTCCTTCGAAAACGCATGTATCGGAAATGCCTGTTCCTGGTTATCAAGACTGGCTGACAGCCGTGGTGGTAACAAGGAGGGCCGAGGAAGCCGAATGTACGAGGCTGGGCCCTAAGGCTGATGTATTGCAGCGCTTGGGTCCCAGGATCACTGTGAAAGATCGATTGGGCCCTAAAACCGACGTGAAGGACAGGCTTGGCCCGTTACCGAAAAGCACTGATACGTCTGTCGAAAAAGGAAAAGCCTCTCAGGAGAATGGGAAGAAGAGGTACCGTCCTGAGGACACTGAGGGAGGGACTAGTGACACTAAAGAGACCGGGGTTGGACCAAAGTCTGCCGACAAGAAGAAGATGAAACAGGCCTGAAGCTGTGTGCCAATTTATATTTTTATATTATTTTTTTTTTATTTTTTTTTGATTTTTTTTTTTGATTTTTTTTTTTGCTTTTTCTTTTGTTTTTTTTTTTGATAATATTTTAGCTGAACCTTTATTAGTTACAATTAGAGTAATTGCAACATTATTCGAGAGACCAAGTATTGTAATGAATTTCTCCTTTATAAATAATAATAACAGTCATTAATACAACGAAGTCTTCTCTTTGCACTGTTTATAAAATTGAAACCCAGTATGCGACTCGAGCCCATTTGAGGCGCAACTTTCTCCAATCCGGGGGCCAAAAACCCGTCTGGGTTCCTTGTGGCCCATAGTGAAGCCCGAATCTGCCTAAGTTCGGCCAAGTGTCTAGAAATTCCCCTTCTAGTTGCTTGGCCGATTCGGTCGACCTTGTTATGCGTAAAACTTCTTTAACTGGTCTAGGTGGTGGGCTGTATCAATTCTTCTCCTTCTGTAGTGACTAAACGGGCTGCTCCCCCCGGCAGTATTTGTTTAATGACATAAGGCCCTTTCCAATTTGGCGCAAATTTACCCCTTGGATCTTGAATGGGTGCCCTCATCTCCTTAAGCACTAAATCTCCTTCTTGAAGAACCCGGTGCTTAACCTTCCTGTTAAAGGCCCTAGCTATACGAGCCTGATATAAGTGCACATTGTGTAAGGCCCTGAGCCTTCTCTCGTCAATAAGCGTCAGCTCTTCATATCTGGCCCTAGCCCATTCAGCTTCTGGTAGTTGACTTTCAGCAAGTATGCGGAGTGATGGTATGGCGAGCTCAATTGGAAGCACTGCTTCCATTCCGTAAACCAAGGCAAAAGGGCTTGCTCCCGTTCCTGTTCGAATTGAAGTTCTATATCCCCATAAGGCGAAAGGAAGCTTATCAGGCCAATCCTTGTATGTTACTGCCATTTTCTTAATGATCCCCGCGAGAGTTTTGTTGGTCGCCTCCGTCGCTCCATTAGTTTGGGGCCTGTAGGGCGAGGACTTGTGATGCTTGATCTTATACTTAGCCAACAGTGCTTCAACCTCCTTCCTGAAATGGCTCCCATTATCACTGATGATCTCATGTGGCACCCCGTATCTACAAATGATATTGTTCAGGATGAACTTAGCCACATGCTTCGAGGTGAGTTTTGCATAGGAGCAGCCTCTACCCACTTGGTAAAGTAATCAACAGCTACCAGTACATATTCATGTCCTCCAGTGCCTGTTGGATGTATCTTCCCGATTATGTCTATTCCCCAGACTGAGAATGGCCAAGGAGATGTCAATGTAGTGAGATAGGAAGATGGCTGATGTCGCAAATTGGCATATTCCTGACACTTGGCGCATTTCCTAACGAAGTTGAGACAGTCGGCCTCCATGGTGGACCAGAAATAGCCTCCCCTTTGAATCTTTTTTGCTAACATTCTGCCATTCATGTGTGGTCCGCACTCTCCTCCATGTATGGAGGTCATTAATTCTTCCGCTGACTTGGTATCAACGCAAAGTAGGTTAATGCCCGTAGCGGTTTTCTTGTAAAGCCGATCATGAATGATGAAGTATTGTGCTGCCATCATTCTGATCGCTCTTTGTCCTTTAGAATCAGCCTCAGCGGGATAATCTCCTTTTGTTAGGTACGTATAAATATCGAAGAACCATGCATTCGAGTCTACGACGGGCTCTTCTACGGAGTACACATAGGCGGGTTGGTCGCGCCGCTCTATTGTTATAGGAAATTCGTAAATTCCTATTGGCATAGCAATCATGGAGGAGAGTTTAGCTAAGGCGTCTGCCAACTCATTATTATCTCTGGGTAGGTACTTGAACTCAATGTGCTCAAATTGCGTCGCAAAGTCCAACAACCGTCGTTGATAGGCCATCAAAGATTCATTTCTGACCTTCCAGGCGTTCTTGGCTTGGTTGATGATAAGACTAGAATCACCAAACACTCTGATGTGCTTTACTCCTATAATTAGCGCTACTTGTAATCCGATGATGCAGGCTTCATATTCGGCTGCGTTGTTGGTCGCGTCGAATTCAAGTTTAACAGAAACGGGATGATGCTCCCCTTCGGGTGATATTAAGAGCACCCCTGCGCCACATCCCATTTGGTTAGAAGCACCATCAAAATACATTTCCCACGTGATCTCGTCCGTATGAAAGACTTCTTCGTCTGGGAATTCCAAGTTAGTGCTTGGAGGTTCCTGACAAGGAAAGTCTGCCAGGAAGTCCGAGATGGCCCTTCCCTTGATGGACTTTTGAGGCACAAACTTTAGACTGAACTCTGATAACATAACTACCCATCGAGCTATGCGATTATTAATTGTGGGCTGCTCCATGATGAACTTGATCGGGTTGCATTCAGCGATCACATGTACTGTGTGTGACAACATATAATGTCGAAGCTTCTTCGTCGCCCAAACCAATGCAAGAGTCATTTTTTCAATGTTGGTGTATCGACTCTCACAGTCACTGAATTTCTTGCTGAGGTAATAGATGGCGCTCTCCTTTCCTTTTACCTGTTGAGCCAACATAGCCCCCATCGCAGAGCTGGTTATTGTGAGGTAAAGGAGCAGAGGCTCATCTGGTACCGGCGGCATTAGCACAGGGGAATGGGTCAAGTATTCTTTAATTTTGTCAAAGGCTGCTTGACACTGATCATCCCATTCCACTTTCGCTCCTTTCTTGAGTTTCTTGAATAGTGGCTCACAAGTCATAGTGAGTTTGGAAATAAACCGACTGATGTATTGCACGCGACCAAGGAAACCTCGAATTTCCTTCTCTGTCTTAGGTGGTTTTATCTCTTGTATTGCTTTGATTTTTGATGGGTCCACCTCGATCCCACGTTGGCTGACCACGAAACCTAGCAGCTTGCCTGATGTAACCCCAAATGCGCATTTCCGGGGATTGAGCCTCATGTTGTATTTTCTTAATCGAAGGAAGAATTTGCGAAGATTTGGGAGGTGCTCTTCCCTGGTTTTGGACTTGACAATCATATCATCCACATACACTTCTACCTCCTTGTGCATCATGTCGTGGAGAAGGGTATTTGCGGTGCGCTGATATGTGGCCCCTGCGTTCTTTAGGCCGAAAGGCATTACCGTGTAGCAGTACGTACCCCATGGAGTGGTGAAGGATGTTTTTTCCATGTCCTCTTCTGCCATCTTGATTTGGTTATACCGTGCGTAGCCATCCATGAAGGACAAAAGCTCGTGGCCGTAAGTATTGTCCACTAGGACGTCGATATGTGGCAGAGGGAAGCTGTCTTTTGGACTGGCCTTGTTCAAATCTCGAAAGTCAACACATACCCTTACTCGCCCATCTTTCTTCGGAACGGGAACGATGTTTGCTACCCATTCGGGGTAGTGCACTGCCCGTATAAACTTGGCCTTTAACTGTTCCATGACCTCATCTTCGATCTTCTTTGACCAATCTGGCTTGATTCTACGAGCCTTTTGCCGCACTGGTTTAGCGTCGGGATATAACGGAAGGGTATGTTCAGCGATATCCCTGTCGATACCTGGCATGTCCTCATATGACCATGCGAACACATCCTTAAACTCCTTAAGAAGTGTTGTGAAATCCTGTTGCTCCTTGTCTGTGAGGGATTTACCCAATTTGAGCTCCCGGGGGTTATCCTCCGTCCCTACATTTATGCTTATGGTATCTTCGATGACCGCTATTTTTTCCTCAAATGTATCCATGGCCTCTGTTAATTCATTTTGGTCTTTTAAAGGTTCAGCATATTTATTATCAGTGTTGGCACAACAGTTCGAGTAGGCAGAAATGTTCATCTTATTAAATGCAGAAATGGGTACATCAACAGACTCTGGGTTAACCCCGACCAACTTAGGACTACTAGAACCTGACTCTATGACCTTTGGGACAGACTCTCCTACAGACTCTCCTACAGACTCTCCTACAGAAAGCGTAAATTTGTTCTCTTCATCATCGATCCAGGTGATCTCGCGATGGCCGCCGTCTTCTCCGATCAACAGACTTGGATCAAAGCTCGGGTTGGAAAGTGCAGCGATGACCGGGTCGACGAATTCTTCCTTGCGCGCCTCTTGCCCGAAGAGCATTCCAAAAATGCCGCCTCCAGCGAGGTGGGTCCATTCCAAAGGTGGACGACTTCTCCTAGGCGGGATGAATGTGGCGGTTGTGGTGACGGCACAGTCATTGAAAATTTCTAACCCCGCCACTTGGATACCCTGAGACTTTAGGTAATGAGGTTCTGGGAAGCCGTAATAAGGGAAGTCATCACCCTCTCTCAAGAACTGTCCATTAAGAGTGCGTGGATACGGTTTGACTTGGTATAGGGTCGGAGGGTTGCCCAATCTTTTCTGTTTAGCCATGGCTAGCTTCGTCAGTTTCACTTCCTCCTTAGTTGGTTTGTAGCCTAACCCAAACCTTCCTTTGTTTTTGAACACCTTGAAATTTGGCGCCAACCTGTTCTTGGGATTTCGGCCGAGTGGCATCCCCGGAAAATGACCTTGCTTCCTCAATATAGCATGAATGTTAGGGTTTGAGTAGGGATCGAAGTCAAAGTGAGCTTGATCCTGGCTCAAAACCGCTACCATCTCAAAGTTGTGTAGCTCCTCGTCAGCTGAGCTATGTTCAATCTCCGAAGGTTCTCCACGGACAGACATTGACGGCCGAACCATTGTCCACAAGAACAAGTGGTATGGTTTGGGTAGAGCACATGGCGGTGAGGTAAAGGGCCTTGTTGTGAGAACCTCCCTCCTCGGGTAAGTCTTCATCCCCGAAGGTGATGGTAGGCTTCCCGGAGGTAATGTGAGAGATGATATCCTCTGGTGATGCTGAGGTAGGGACCATGAGCTTATTGAAGGCATCCAGCAGTATTTGCCTATGGTCTTGCGAAGCACACAAAAGTTGCCAGATTATGACTTCGGCCTTGGTTTTCTTTAGCTGTGTGAGGAAAGGATCTTCTGGTGGAGGTGTAGGGGTTTCCGTCGTTTCGGGATTAGGGGTCGCTGCTGACAAGGTAGCATTCTTGTTATAGTAGCGGCCGGACCGAGTAAGGGCTGCAGCCTGGGGAATTGTTACTTCTTCCACATCCCCTCCTTCGTCAGAAGAGTCGTATAATGGATGCCTATTGGCTTCTTGGTCAGTGGACTCTTCGCCCTCTTCTTCATTTTCACTGTCCCAAATACCGTTGATGACGAGTTCCTCCGTAAGCGGGAGAAGAACTGGGACAAATTGACCCATTTCGGTGATGAGAGTGGACGGATCAAAACTGTTCTCCTCCAAAAAGACGGCATTGGTGTGATTAGGCAACGGGTTCTCCTTGTTGTTGGGTTTTCGAGACGGGTTTGGTGGAGGAATAACACCGTCTCGGATTAGCCCTTCGATCTTATTTTTCAAAGACCAACATACTTCGGTGTTGTGACCTCGACTGCGATGGAAATTGCAGTATTTGTTCCCATCCCACCTCGGAGGCTTAACATCAGGTTCAGGGGTCGGCAGGGGCAATTGGATGATGCCCTTTTTCACCAGCCTTTCCAACGTCCTGGCATAAGACATATCCAGCGGGTGGTAAGAGTCGTACCTCGGAGTGAATGGCCTTCGTTGGATGGAATTAGTCTCAACAGTTTTCTGAGGGGGGCTAGGCGCGCTAGTGGCCCTCCTGTTGGAGCTAGATCCTTTCCAACCAGAATGTTGTGTGCTTTTCTCATTGTTAGCGGCTTCAATTTGAACACACAAGTCCTTTAAGGTCTCAAAGTCTTTGATGGATTGGAAGCCAAAATGCCGTGTGACGCGGGGATGAATTCCTTGCCTGAAAGTGCTTAGTTGCATCCTAAAGGGGACAGACTCGTCGATTTCAGATAGCATGGAATGCCATCGCTCGTAATAAGAGAGGAACGACTCATCCTCCTTTTGTTTCATGGAAGTTAGGTCATCCACAGTGACCTCCTTTTGCTGCAGGCGACTGAAATGACTGATGAAGGCCTTGAATAACTCATCTGCGTTGGTCTTAACTTGCTGGAGTAGATTTTGGTACCATACCTTGGCCTTACCTTCTAGAGTGGAAGGGAAGACTGTGGTGTAGAGACCTTCATCTACCTTATGGAGGGGAGCCAGCCTCAGGAATTCCTCCAAGTGATGCGATGGATTTTCAGAGGGTCTAAATTTCATGTTTGGCACCTCAACCTTGTCCCTTATTCTCGATACATAATGTTTGGGGATGGCGAAATCCATGCAGGCGTCGGTGAAGGTTGGATCAGCTTTCATCATCCTTCTGGTGAGCATATCAACCTTCTCCTCAAGTTTTTTGACGTAGGGGTCCTCCGAAGTTCTGGAGTTATTCAGTACAAGTTTGGACCTGACCTCACCAAATTACTTAGGTTTTGGGCCTCCATTTTTGGATTTGGGGTGACCCTCTCCAACTCCATCATCTGCCTCGGCCTCAGATTCGGTATCATAATAGTTTTCTTCTTCCTCAAGTCCGATGCCGAGCTTTTTGTTGATCTGCTTAATGGCTTCCAGCACGCCATTCATGGTTTGTTGATTTTCACTGAACTTCTTTTCTAGCTTCTCATTGGTTCTGTCCTCCTGATCTGCCATGCAAATGGCAATTGCTTCCTGTACCCGCTCGTACAGCGCATCAAATTGCTTGTCACCCGAGTTTTCCCCAAAAAGGTTGTTGGCGAGGGATCCTGACATGGTGGATTCACTGGATTGAGCCGACAGTCCGTAATTGGGATTGCGAATAAGTCTGCCGGTTTGTGGGTCACGGATGCGGGCTCGAAGATGGTCTGTTATCTTGCCTGCATGGAAACTGATTAGTGCTCGAAAGAACTTTTGCGCCACCCGCCCGATGCATGCATGACTTAGTGGACCTATATGAACCTAGGACATGGACACGACGCCTATATGCTGACACAAGGATGACTCACCCACTTTTATGGGAGTGCATGTCCTAACTCTATATGGACCTAGCATGATGACTGACCGGACTGACACTGACTCAAGGGGCGTCATAAAGGGCCGAATAGGATCAATAGTAAGTGGATTGGGCTGACTGTAGTATCGAACAGTTTGGCGGCGAAGGAGAAGAAAACAGTGCCCAAAACTACCAGGTTGGTGTAATTCCTCCCTTTCAAATAGGCACAGACAAGATTCCACAGTGAGTCCAACTAGGTCAGGCAGAGCAAACCCGTCTGGGTTTATAAAACCCGTCTGGGTTTGTACCAGTCGATCTTTCTTTTGATCCTACGCGGGCTAGAATGACGTCCTACTCATGTTTGGGCTAGACGCTTGGACTCAACTTTTACAGGATTAAAACACATGACATACAGATGCGGGATGAGCCTAACCATGGCTTTAGGTTCAGGGTTTTTCTAGGTTTAGGGAGATGAATAAGGTACCACATGTTCTCGCCCCGGTGCATTTTCCTTATATGGATTCAAGGAAGAATGTGTGGGGTGTTGCTCTTTGGGTTTCAAGGAAACCTTTAGAGTGTAACACGGGGAGAGGAGAGATCAAATGCTTGGTGATGTAAGTGCATCCCACAAGTAGTGACCTCCCGCTCTCGGGGTTGATTCCTAGTTTTAAAACCTAAACCAACGCTTTTGTGCTCCCCAGCCATAAAGGCCCAAGAGTAGCCTGGTATGCAATATGCCTAAAAATGATAAAAATGTGAAATAAATTAATTCCTCCTCTTTTTTTTTACAAAAAAAAAACGCTAAAATTTAATTCTTTCAAGTTTTACCCTCTTTTTAAGTTTAAGTCCCCAGTGGAGTCGCCAATCTGTAGACCCCGAAAAATTGATCGATGACCTTTTTTTCGCGGCGCTACTTAAGGAGTGATTGGGAGCCGACTAGGATTGCTTAACCTTAAATAAGGTTGAACCTTTAAGAATGTTTTCGTTAGCAGGTTAAAAACGAATTATGCGCCCGGCCCTAGATTCACCTTTTAAAATAGAAGAAAGAAAGAGACAAAAAAAAGGAAGGGAGGACAACAAAGGAACCCGTCTGAGTTCATGCTGAACCAAGACGGGTTCATGGCTGCAAAATCCCACGAAAAAGGAAAAAAAAACAAAGAGAGAAAAGAGGATAGGAACCAAGCCGGGTTCCTTGCGCTATCGACGAATTTTACCGAATAAAGCGACAAAGCAAAAGAGAGTGAAAAGAGGGCAGGAACCCGCCTGGGTTCATGGATTGAACCAAACCGGATTACCTTTGGCGTTGAACACAAATTAGGTCAAAAATCATAAAAAAGAAGGGGTAAACACCAAAGCACAAAAAAAAGGGAGTCGCCAGTTGAATTTTAGGAGAAAAACAACAAACCATTAAAACACAGACTCCGGCATGCGAATCCAAAGATGGATTTGGGGGTAAGGTTACGGATTTGACAATTAAAATCATCAGATCCGCCTATTCAACGAATAGACTCTACTAGAATTAAATTAAAGCAAAACAAAAGCTAAAAGGGAGGAATTAAATATGAATTTCACAAATTTATCATTAAAATCATGCAAAACAATGAAAATATAAAAAAAAGAGAATTCTATAAATTACTACATGTTTTACATCAACTATGCTAACCTTTAGTAAAGCAGCATGCAAGAGGAGAGAGAAGGTGGAGAGAATATGCTAGTGTCAATACTCTAGCATACCATGGTGTGTTTTTTGGAAGGGAGAAAAGGGTTTAATTTATAGTGGAGTAGGGGGAGTAGGGGGTGCGTTCTAGGGTTTAGGTTTTAGCCGCCGCGTCAAAACTCAGTCGAGTTCAGCTTTGGACCGAGCTGCGCTTGGCCCAGCAACCCAGACGGGTTCCTGCTGAGCTGAGCCATGCTCAGGCCCATGGAACCCAGACGGGTTCCTGCTCGTTTTCGGGCTATTATGCTCAGGCCCGTAACATTTGGGCCATTATGCTCGTTGTCGGTCTAGAAGAGAGATGGGTTTGCATGCTACTAAACTATTCGGCTAGCTTATTTTTACAAATAACTAAAACTAATAATGGTACAAAAATCCGGTGTCTACACCGTTTCAATTTTTTTGGCCATCTTTTCAACTTACTGACAGAGTTATCGCCTTGACTTGAGCGGAATACTTAACTTACTAACGTAGAGTTGTCCTACATAACTCTTTCAGAAACGGCAATACAGTTTGGGTCGATAGAGTCATCGCTCTACTTCAGCTTCCGCAGATTACTCCTCAGTTGACTAACGTAGAGTTGTCCTCTCAGAAACGGTAGTATAATCTGAGTCGACGGAGTTATCGCCTTGACCTGAGCGGAATACTCCTCATCTTACTGGTTAAGAAGCTCCAATTGTCGGCCTTGACTCATCCCCAACCGTATAGCTTGCAAGGGCTAAATGATAGCGACGACCTCGAGGTAACCCAACAAGTCTTGGTCTCTTTCCCCGCTGGTCTTTATGAGGATAATGTTCTTTGTAATGTCGTCCCCATGGATGCTTGCCATTTACTACTTGGTAGACCTTGGCAATTGATCGGCATGCTATCCGCGATGGTCGGAAGAACACCTACACTTTCCTAGTGGGAGAAAGGAAAGTCAAACTCCTTCCTTTACCCACTTTTGAAACCGATATACAATAAACTGGGGTGGAAAGTGAGAAGAGAAACCTCCAAAAGAGTAAAACACAGGATGAGAGTGCTTTGAGCAAAGGAAAGCCTCATCAGGATCTACTTTTGCGAAGAAGCGACCCTAGTGAGGTTGAGCGATCCTTAGCTCCACAAAAGCTTTCAACCTCACTCCCTTGCCCCTCACCCTTACCTACAACTCCATCGGACTCCGCATAGAGTTTCCATGTGTTGGGTCGTGCTCAATCACTCCCAAGCCTCGCCATGGAGTTGAGTTGCTTGATGACACATCCATGATTACTCACCCGAGCTCCATTACTTCCACATCAAGGTTAAACAAGGAAAAGGTTGTTTCCATTAGCCTTGACCCTGAACTCTCATATGACGAATTCCTTGTTTCTTTCAACAAGTTGATGGGTACTAGACGTGTTCGGGTCCTTCATGATGTCGACTTGGCCCTTCCTTTCTGCCGGAATCGCTACATTTTTTAGAAGGATGGGTCGATGAGCGCCACTCTACTTCGACTGTTGGAGTATGTCCTTTTGGGTCTGCACGGGTATGCGAATGATTTTGAACCCCCAAGAGTTGAGGACAACTCTTTTTGAAGAAAAGGAGTATGAACCATGTGGGATCGGTTCACCTTTTGTTCGTCTATGGTCACCGACTCACTTCAAGCCTCCCTCTCCTCTCCTATCCTCGAATCAAACATGGTTTCATGCCCATTTCATGGTGGATACAAGCCCTTGGAGGGTCAATATAGCCATCAAGGAGAGTGGTGTTTCACTCTACAAAGACCCCGAGCCATAGGTTGACATCTTGGGTCTTTATCAGGGCATTCCTAAGCCTTCTAAAGGGCTTCGGGACCATAGAATAACGAGGCGAAATCAACCTCAGAAGCTAGAAAAGGGGCATACCTTCACTCTTTCAACCATAACTCCTTCAATACAACTCCGATCGACTTCAAATTTTGGGAGCTCAAAGTAGACACCGAACTTTCCATCGATATATTACGGGTCTAAAGCGGAGTCTGGGTCAAGAAGTTATGTGAGTTTGAAGTCCTAGCTGCCTAGAAGGTCGCGCTCGCGACGCCCTTCTGGTCCAGTGCCCCCTTCAGCAAGCCGTAGCTCCCGCGACGCTATGCGTAGCGCCCGCGAAGACCCTTTTCCATACCTAAATTTCACTATTTTCCCCCTTTCTATAAATACCCTAATGTTATATTTTGTAAGGGACTTTTGATGAAACTTTTATGATTTAGGCACAAAATTCCTCTCACTTGGAGAGTTTGTAATTGTGTGTTTTCATACTATATCAATGAAAGCTAATCATTTGGGTGGAAATTGCTTGGTGATTTCTCTTCTTTGTGAGTGGGTGTTCTTTCTACACTCTTTGTGAGATTTCTTGGGTGTTTCAAGACTCCTTGCTTGTGGAAGGTCCTTGTGCAAGTGATTGAATATCTTAGTTCAATTGGGTGAGTGATTACTCTTTACAATTTTCCATATCCCTTTTAATTCTTGTTGTATTTGTTGTTCACCTCCAAAAATCCAAAACTCTAAAAATTAGTTTGTAGTGTTTATGAGTTTTATGGGTGGATTTCCATCATCCACATGAGCTCTATAGACCCTAGGTTCCGAAACTCTCCAACAACTCGCTCAGAAACTTCAGTATAGTCTGGGTCGATAGAGTCATAGCCTCATCGCAAGTGGAGTACTCCTCAGTGACATTCTGTTGTATTAGACATATTGAGGTGTCTCTTTTCAGAACCGACTGGGTCGACAACGTCGTCACCTGATTTATTACTCCTGGACTTTCTGCTGTTTACGAGCTATGAAGAGTGGACTTGAATTCTATGTCGAGCATTGATGAGCCAGTCAGACTTTCTTTTGAAGATCGGCGATAAGCCACCTGATCCGTTCTCTACTACAAGCGTCATCGATTGACAGAAGGACACCGCTAGTTGGCTTGCCCCCAATATTGACCTGAATGAGAGTCAATGTCGCCAGTCTAGAAAGAGTCCACCACTTAGGCAAAGGAGTGCGCCATTGATTTGAAGGACGATGACGTCGTCTTGAAGCGGAATTCAACCAACACGACTAGGATGTCCCCACGTTACATGCTTGAAGGAAGTTGTCACCATCCTGACTATTCCATTAATGATGCTAACTTAAAGCATACCACCGACATGAAGATCTTGGCAAGCCAGAGTGTGACTTGGAAGCCCAAAATTCGATAACCTAGAAGTTGGTCAATTTCTTACATTTTTTACTTGAGAGTTTTCATTGTAATGACGTAGAAGTCTTTAACCTTATCTATTTAGGGAGAGTTACTGGCTTTGTAGACTTAAGAGTTTCTCTATCTAACTTGTGAGTCTTTGCTTGTCTTGACTTTGGAGTCTTGTATCTTGTTGACTTGGGAGTCTTGCATCCTGTTGACTTGTGAGTCATTGAATTTTGTTGACGTATATATAAGTCATTCATTTTGACTTGAGAGTCATGAACTTGTGAATCTCTTGTCAGGGATGAATTGAAAGTCTTCTTCTTAAATGACTTGGGAATCTTTAAGTTTATTGACTTGGAAGTCATGATCTTGACTTGTGAGTCCTTTCATTTTGTTAATTTGAATTTGGTTGACTTTAAGTCTTTCATTTTATCGACTTGGGAGTCAGGAGACTTGTTGATGCGAGAGTTTTACTAACTTGGAAGTCTTTGTCTTGTTCTTGACATGAAAGCCGATGAATTTGGTGACTTAAGAGTCTTGAAGTTTGTTGATTTGAAAGTGTTGAATTTTTGTTGACTTAGAAGTCTGGTTTTCTTCGTCTCCGACCAGGTCTTCTCAGAATTTGCATTGGGGTTACATCCCATATAGGCCCAGTTTGGCCTCATTTTGCGCACTTTTCCTCCACAAGCACACAAATGTCAAGAAACCTACAAAGGAATAAAATAACATAAAAACACTAATATTTACACACGGATATGAGGAAAATGCCATGGGAAAAGGATGCATTTAGGCTCAGAACCAAGCCTAAACATCATGTCACTTGTTACATTGAAAAAGAATGTTGCCTTCCATGTTCACTAATGGACTAATATTGGTCCTAAGATTTTGTTGTAGCATATGCTCGAACTAGTGTTGCTCACAATTTTGTGTTTTTGAGTGATTATTCTATTTCTAATATAGATGTTGAATTCTTATGTTTTTTCCAATGTGTTAGATTGGGGATACAAAACTTCTAATGTAGGAAGTGTGATGTTTCTTATATAGAGATGTCGAATTCTTTGAACAGGTAAATTTCAAGTGAACAAACTTATGTTTCTTATGAAGTTTTTTCTAAGGTGTGTGTGTTCGGTCTCGTTCCGAGCCGAATTTCTTCTCTTTTATAGGGTGTTTTTTTCTTGTTTTAGCCCTTGTATATATATTAGATGTGATAATTTTGTGTTTTATAGGAAAATAAGGAGTTAGAAGGAAATCGGGTTTAAATGAGGCTTTTTAGGGAATTCTGAGCTATTTCCTGAGTCATCCCAAGTCAACCCGAGCCGAGACCCGAGGCAAGACCAAATTGAAAACCTCTTGTCAAGTTTTGGTGTAAAACAAGGGAAAGAGCCAGAATGGAGTCACGCCCGAGTTAGCAAGCGTCGCACTCGTGAACCCGTGAACGTTACTGGCGCCGCCCTGCTACGATTGGTAGCGCCTGCGACCTATTGATGAGAGAGGATGGGGCGTGTGGACAGAAGGGCTACTTGCCTGCGACAAAGGCTGACTCGCCCGAGTCATGTCTCTGTCGCGCCCGCGACATATTCGGTAACGCCCGCGACCAGTGTGAATGAGCGACGGTAGTAAACAACGATGGTGACTCGCCGTGGCGTTTGCCGAAATCTGCCGCGTCTTTGCGGGAGTTATTTCTAGGGTTTTGGGTGTCGTTTTCTCTCCTTCTATAAATACCCAAATGTAATTCAGACCTAATACCCTTAGTTTTAGCTTAGTTTTTCATATTTTAGGAGTAGGATTAGATTAGATTTAATTGCTTTTCTTTAATTGCTTTCTTTAATTGTTCATCAAGTTTTCTCCATTGTTCTTCAAGATTTCAATTGTTCTTCAAATCTTCTTTCTTGTTCTTCAAGCTTTAATTGATTTCTTGCATTTGTATTCAACTTTCTTCAAGCCTTCTTAATTCAAGCAAATATCCATTGAAGTTTTCAAGCTTTCTCTCTCCTTCTTTCTCTCTTTCTCTCTCTCTCTCTCTCTCTTTCTATTTGCCATTGATGTTGATTTACAAGCTTTCTAGTGATAAACACCCAATCCACTTTTAGTGAGGAGGAGGGTCAAGGGTTACCAATTCTACTTCTAGTGAGAATTTGGGGATCCTTGGTAATCCAATTCACGATTTCTTGTTTGTTCGGGAGAAATCCAAGTTAGATTGAAGTTTTATTGAAGATTGTTCATCAAAGGTATAATTTCTTTTCCCTAATTTCATTGTTCATGCTTTTTATTGCTTTCCTTCTATTGCTTTCCTTTAATTGCTTTCATCTTTATTGCTTTCTTTGACTCATGCCTAGGTTAGATTTATTGCTTTCCCTTACATAATTTACCGCTTTCCCGTATTGTGAAAAACCCAAAACACAAACCGCTTTCCCAGATCAAGCCTAAACACTCATCCTCATGGACCGACAATCCTTACTTAGAAAACCATAAAAATTACAACCGAACAATGGCGTCGTTGCCGGGGATGGCGTTATTTGGTAGATTAGGCTATTGGTTTGTGTGTAAATAGTTTAATTGTTTTCTTGACTACGCTAGAAAAATGTAGTGAAAAAAAATTGAATATCGAAAAAAAAAGAAAAAAAAAAGAAAAAAAGAGATGACATGTTTTAGCTTCCCTCAAAATGAGCAAGAATTATTTTGTGATTATCATGATAGATTGAATGATTATCTTGCTTATTGGGCCCCTCATGGTTATATTTATTCTAATTGGCAAGTGTTAGTTGTTACTAATGAGGGATTGAACTTCGAGACCTGTTCTCTTCTTAATTACTTTGATTTCAATGTTGAAAATGAGTATCGGGCTTGGGAATTATTTGATTGGTTGTATACGGATACTCGCCAATTTGGGGAGACTTTTTATTCATCGGAATCTTGTTTTGGTAATCCGTGTGCTCTTCATGCTCAATTGCACTATGAGAAACATTATGTGAAAAACTCTTATGATCTTTCTCCATGTGATGTTGTTGAGTCTCGTCATTTGTGTGTGCATGGTGAATCTCCGTCTCATGCTTCCGAATCTTGTATGGACATTAGACTAGATAAAATTGGTGCTGAAAAAGATGGTTTACAAGATAGGATGAATGAATGCATTCAAGAATTTGAACAAGTGCTTACAACTAGTGTAGAAACTTATCTTGCACAATTGGTTGATTCGAATGTTGAAAAAGGTCATTCATCGTCTTTGAGCTCTGAAATGCATGATGATTCTTCTGTGTATGATTATGATTATGATAATGACTACTGTAATGGACATAGTTTTGTAAGCAGGATTAGTGATTCCTTAGCTCTAGCCCTACCTAGTGAGCATGAGGAACATGATGATTTTGTGTGTGATGATCTTGATGACTACATGCTTGATGATGAACCATTGTCCACACCATTGTCTATGCTTTTGTGCGAAGAAAAGGTTGAGTTTACTGAATGCCATGATGCTTGTGATGAAATTGAGCATGATCTTGTTGAGAGTGAAATTGAATATGTTGTGATTGAATGTGTGCTTGATACCGATTTGTTCACTTTCATTGAGAATCATTGCATTAGTGAGGCTTATCTACCCTTGTACGTGAGTCCATTGATGTGCATTCTTGTGATGATGAGCCTAGTTCTTTGGGGATTGATCATGACTGTTTGAACTTGGTTGTTGATAATGATGTTTTTGATGATGACATGCTTTATGAGTCATTCATTATGAGTTATAACCCGGAGCCTCCCACTTTCACTTTTAGCGTTGTTTTGAATGATGCACCTTTGTCTTTTGATGTTGATAGTTCTTCTTGTAAATCTGATATTGATGAAGATGAAGTTGTGCTTGTGTGTGATGTTGGGAGTGTTATGATGTGGTCTAACCCTGTTTTTTCCTTATCACCATTTGTTGATTATGATGATTATTTAGATGAAAGTTGTGATTTGGAATCTGTGTTTGATGAAAATTGCATGAAAATTGAGATTGAACCATTGTTTGCATCCAAGTCTTTACTTGAGCATGTTCAAGAATGTGTTGTATTGTCCCCTCCCGTTGATTTGTATACCCAATCTCCATTTACGAGTCAATGGGAGGATCAATTTGTCATGTCTTCTTTCACTATGCCTAGGAAAGTCTTGTGCATTCTTGTAGTTCATCCCTTCTATGAATTTTCTAGAGCATTTGATAAACTGTTAAGAGCACTAATGTTTGTTCATGTGCTATTGAGAGTGTGCTCTTATCTTCACCATTCTGAGATGCATGAGAGAATGCATGACTTGTTACTCCGGGTGTTGAATGGTTCTGACATGGTGCCCAATATCTTGAGGTGAGAAGGAGTGAATTTCTTGATAAGATGCCTTTGAGGTAATATCCTTCCTCACCTTTTGTATAATTAGTGAGTCGGTTTTCTTTTCTTCTCTTATTTTCTTTTTGGTGTGTGTCTTTTTCTTTTATTTTGGGGTGCTTGCTTACTTACTTCTGTTTCCTTTGAGGATATGGCAACCTCTTTGTGTGGGAGTGGGAGGGTAGTATGCATTCTGGTTTTTAAGTTTAAGAAAAGAAAAAAAAAAAGAGAGTGAGAGTCGTTTTGTAAATATTTTAGTTTCTTTAGTTCTTTAGTCCCAGTGTCTTGTATAGTTTGTTTTTCCTTTTGATCTTGCATGTGAACCATCACACGTAGTATGATTTTCTTGTTTATTCCTAACCTATTGTGCGATGTTCTTGGATCGCGGATTGAGTGTTTTTAATTGAAGATCTTGAGGTAACTTCTTTCCGCCCTCTCTTATTGTGAATATATCATTGATCTATGATGCATGCTTGATTTTTCCTTTTGGGTGGCGAACCCCTTATGTGTGATTGTTGGAAATATTTTGTTGTTGGAGCCGTGTGGGCTCGGGTCGCCACCGCTTTTTATGTGATAAGTGTTTTGTATATATGCTTTTCTTCGATTTTCTACCTTACTTGTGACACCCTTCTCATGATGGAAACATTGTGATGTTTTGTGTTGGAGCGGGGGTGACATCTTTCAATGTTCATGGGTAGATAATCTAGTTTGGAGTCTTTTAGTTTTGTTTTTCGTAGTTTGTGTCCAAAAATCTAAAAAAAGTTTTGTGTGAAGAAAAAAAAGGAGAAAAAAGGGAGTGAAAAACCTTAAAAGTTTTTGTTTTTGCCTTGTTTTCGCTTTTGGTTGCGTTTCTTGGATTTTGTTGTCAAAATTTGGGAAGACTTTCTTAATCTTCTTTAAAAGAAACCGGTTTGAGCATTTTCGACCCTATCTTGGGTGATTGTCATGGCTTAATTGAATTAGATTCCCTTCATCGAGTGTCTAGCGAGAGCCCTGATTTTCTTCACGTTCTAGTTGAAACTGGGAGACCCTAGGTACCCACATCCGAGCTCGTTTTCTGAAAAAGAAAGAAAAGAAAGAAAAAAAGGAAAAGAAAAGAAAACAAAAGAGAAATCAATTCTCAAACAAATGAATTAAGTGGGGCGTGTCGACTGAAGGACATTAACCACCATAATGTTAGTGACCTACACGGGACCGGTATTAGTGGTATGGCGCTGATACCCCTTAAGCTCCTCCTATATCGAATTCTTGACGGGGGAGTGTATGGAAAGGACTGTGTTGGGAGGGTAAACCCCAATTTTGGGCCATGCCATCCCCGCAAAACTAACCTCGACCATTAAACTTTAAAAAATTGTTGGGAAATCCCAACCCAAAAAGAAAGTTGTTTGTTAAAAGTGGGGAGCCTTTCCTTGCATCACCTGCGGCCCTCACCAAGCCAAGGGCGGCCAAATGCGGGGGAGGGCGTCTCTTGTGTTCTTGTTCATTTTGTTTTTGAGCTCGGGTATAAGTCTTAGGGGTCAAACGGAATCGATTAGAACCCACTTGCACATGAGCACAAGGGAAGTAGCTTTTCATGAAGTGTAGGGGATTGAAAACCTAAAGGATTGATAGTTACCTAAGTTAGGTGTTTGTGAGATGCTCATAACGGTTCCTTTGGAGGATTAATAAGGTTTTCTTGATTGAGATTGCATTCTTCCTTGAAACAAAGCCGTTTTTCTTTTTCTTTCGTTTCAAAGTTGTTTTGTTTTTCACTTTTCCTCTCTTATTTTTCTGTGGCTCTTTTGGGTAAAGCTTCTAGAAACCCTCACGAGACCTACCTCGTCCACGCGGGCTACCGGGGGTTTAAAGGGCTTGATGCATATGCTAAATGCATCCGCGATTCCTGCGAAAGTGAGTTAGGGTTTTTAGTTTCTTTTTCTAGTCCTTATCGTTGTTTTTAATTTACTCGGGGCGAGCAAACCCTTGTGTTGGAGTGTTGTTCGGTCTCGTTCCGAGCCGAATTATATCTCTTTTATAGGGTGTTTATGTTTATTTTAGCCCTTATATATATATTAGATATAGTGATTTTGTGTTTTGTAAGAAAATGAAGGGTTAGAAGGAATTTGGGCTTAATTGTGGCTTTTTAGGGACTTCTGAGCGATTTCCCGAGTCAAACCAAGTCAACCCGACTTCTAGTGAGAATGGCACAGACCCAAGACTCGCTTGAGTCACCCCTGTCATGCCCGTGACAGTGTTCTAGGCATCGGAGACGTCGGCCAAGACAAAGGAGGTAGCGCCCGTCACAACATTTATCGCGCCCGCGACCAGCTGCGGAGGGAAGAACCTGCTGCGGACAGAAGCATGACTCGACCGCGCCCATTGGCGACTCGCCCGAGTCGTCTAAAGGGTGACGCCCGCGACCCTTGCTAAATGCTGACAGACAAAACTGGGCAGACACTGGACTCGCCCGCGCCCATTGGCGACTCGCCCGATTCACTGCGAGCTGAAGAATTGCTGCACGCGTGCTGCGATTAGAATCCTAGGGTTTGGGTTGTATTTTCCATCTTCTATAAATACCCACTTGTATTAAGCTTATTTATCGAGTAGCCTAGGTAGTTTAGGAGTAGGATTAGATTAGATTTAATTGCTTTCTTTAAGTTGTTCTTGAAGTTTTCTCAATTGTTCTTCAAGATTGCAATTGTTCTTCATTGTTTTTTCAAGTTTTATTGCAAGTTGTACTCAATCTCTTTCAAGCAAGTTCTCTCATTCAAGCATTTTTCAAGCTCTCTCTCTCTCTCTCTCTCTCTCTCTCTCTCTCTCTCTCTGTCAAGTTTCCATTGATGTCTTGTTTTCCAAGCTTTCTAGTGATAGCCACAAATCCACTTTTAGTGAGAAGGAGGGTCAAGGGTTTCCAAATCTACTTCTAGTGAGAATTTGGGGATCCTAGGTAATCCAATTCACGATTTCTTATTTGTTCGGGGAAATCCAAGTGTAGATTGAAGGTTAGAAGTTTGTGTTCATCAAAGGTATAATTTCTTCTCCCTAATTTGATTACTCATTCTAGTTCTTATTTCATGTTTTTAATTGCTTTCTTAATTTCATGCTTTATTTGATTTGATGCTTCTATTGCTTTCTTGATTATTCATGCCTAGGATAGATTTATTGCTTTCCTTTACATAATTTACCGCTTTTCCGCATTGAGACAAACCCCAATCACAAACCGATTCCCCAAATCAAGCCTAAACACCCATCCTCATGGACCGACAACCCTTACTTAAAAAACAAAAAAAATTACAACCGAACTGATGTATGCTAGCTCACGAAGATCAGAGTATTGAACTAGAATGCACCATACACTCACACACACACAACTACTGACTGAACAAACAATAGCTAATTGGAAACAATTAGCTGGACTAGATAATAAACCGATACGGAAATAAAAGGATAGACTTGCTTACAACTGATACAGACACACCACAATTACAATCAAGGGCAAAGGACTCTCACATTCATGCTCCTACAGATACACAGAGCATGGATGATCAAGCCAATCGACACTTCGGATTCGGCCAAAATCCGATGTGAGCTGATTTCACCAAGGATTGAGAGTTATCTGATACTCACAAACATACAGAGTACTAAGACAATCGAGAATGCTATTGAATGAACACTGAGATGCCTTTCATTGATGGAAAACTTCAGAATATAAAGGAAATTAACAGTTTGATTAGCAGATGCTTAACATAAGCTAATCTGCCTAATCTCCCTGATTTAATCTAACTTACAAAGTTTAAAATAAATACAACTGATTACATCCTAATCTATCTAATATGATCCGGATTACATTTGCTTAGAAAATAAAAGAAAAATGCTAGCTAAATCTTGATTGGACCAATCTGCCAAAGGGTGGCAAAATGAGCCAATGGGAGGCTTTCCTGCCCAAGGGGGTAAAACTTGATGTTACTGAGGTAATTCCCGTACAACTACTAACCTGGAAATAATCTCAACAGGTTAATATTAGGCTAGAAAGACCAAAACAACCCTTAGGGATAGATAACAAAACATATAGCCTCAGAACTGAGGTTCTGCAAAAACTGATAACAAGCAACCCTGCTGGGACTGCTTATTCTGGCATCTGAATCTTACTGTTTCCATGCTCGATCATGCTGGGACTTGGCTTGGACATGAAAATGGCATGACAATGAACAAAAAACTCCTTGGGAAACTTGGTTGAATCTTCCTTAATCAATAGATATGACATTGAGAAAGACTGCTGCTTGGACTGTTGCTGCTGGGAACTGGAGTTGGTTTGGATGACCAATGTTGCTGGGCTGAATGGCTGTGGGTGCCAAGACTTGCTGAATAAGTGTGTAGCAAGCCTGGATGGATGCTGTGGATTGATTGGTGGTTCTTTGGTGATCTTTGTAAACCTCTGCTGAGTATCTGAATCTGAGAAACATCTTTGAATAACTGCTTTATGCTGTCTTTGGGATTTGGAAACTGCTTTGTTTCTTCTGGAAATGCTTCCTTAATTGCTGAGTTTGGTAAATCAGCATGGTCTCCTCCTTGTGCTGCTACTGAAAGTGCTGGTGAAGCTCCTATGGATGCATCCTTTGCTGATAAAGCTGCTGCTGCTGGTTGTTCTTCATGATGGTTTCCATCATCCTCCCCAGGTTGAGGAAAGTTTGTCCTCAAACTTGGAAGGTCCTCATCTGCTGGATAGTATGGTCGAAGATCTACTACATTGAATGTTGCTGAGCCTCCACACTCTTCAGATAGGTCCAACCTATAGGCATTATCTCCAATTTTCTTAAGCATTTCAAAGGGGCCATTTGCTCTTGGTAGTAGCTTGCCTTTTCTCTTACTAGGGAACCTGTCGTTCCTTAAGTGGATCCAAACTAGATCTCCTGGCTGGAAAGTCACCTTATTCCTATGCTTGTTTGCTGATGTAGACACTGTTCAGTATACTTTGTAATTTTCTCCTTCACTTGCTGATGAAGCTCCTTGATTTGATATGCTCTTTTACCTGCTTCAAAACTAAATTTGACATAAGTAGTTACTAGAACTAAATCTAAAGGAGAAATTGGATTTTTACCATAGACTACTTGGAATGGAGAATAGCCTGTGGCCTTGGATGGTACTTTGTTGTAAGCAAACTCAGCATGGGGCAAAAGAGTATCCCATCCTGCTTTATTTTTGTGGATCGGTGCTCTTAATAGGACTCCAAGTGTTCTATTAGTAACCTCTGTCTGACCATCAGTCTGTGGGTGGCAAGTGGTGCTATACTTGAGCTGGGTGCCCAATTTCTTCCATAAAGTAACCCAGAAATGGCTCAAAAACATGGTATCTCTGTCAGACACCATTGTCTTTGGCACTCCATGTGACCTGACAATCTCTTGGAAGAATAATTCAACAACTCTTGTGGCATCAAAAGTGGTGTGGCATGGTATGAAATGTGCCATCTTTGAAAATCTATCAACCACCACCATGATTGAATCCTTCCCTCTCTGAGTTTTTGGCAAACCCACAATAAAATCAAGGCTGACATCTTCCCAAGGGCTGCTGGGAACTAGCAATGGGGTATACAGGCCTTGTGGTAGGCTGTGTGACTTAGCCAATTGACAAATATTGCACCTCTTCAACAGATGCTCCACATCTTTCCTCATTTTTGGCCAACTGTAATGCTCTTTCAACATCAACAATGTCTTTCGACTCCAAAATGCCCTGCTAAACTCCCTCCATGGACTTCTGAGATCAGTAGCTCTCTGAAACTGCTCTTAGGGACACACAATCTGCTCCCTTTGAACAAATAACCCTGGTCTATGTGATACAGACCCTGGGGTTGCTGCTGGCACTTCTGGTACACCTGCTTAAAATCTCCATCCTCCTGATACAAAGCTTTCAAATGCTCAAAACCCAAAATTCTAGAATCAAGTATATGAAGCAACATATACCTTCTACTCAATACATCTGCTCCCTTGTTTAGTACTCATGACTTGTGATGAATCATGAAGTGAAACTGCTGCATGTACTCTACCCAAGCAGCATGCGTGGTGTTGAGCTTGTGCTACCCTTGAATGAACTTCAAGGCCTCATGATCACTGTGTAAGATGAATTCTGCTCCAATAAGGTAGTGCCTCTAGTGTTGAAGAGCTCTAATGATGGCATAGAACTCTTTGTCATAGGTGCTGTACTTTCTCTTTGCATCATTCAACTTCTCACTAAAATATGCAACTGGCTTGCCCTCCTGGGTCAATACTGCTCCTATGCCAACTCCTGAAGCATCACATTCTACCTCAAAAACTTTGCTGAAGCTGGGCAATGCTAGAACTGGTGCTGAAGTAAGCCTCTCCTTAACTTCTTTAAAGGCTCTTTGGGCTGCTGTTGTCCAAATAAAGGACTTTCCCTTCACCACTTCAGTCATTGGTGCCAAAATGGTGTTGAAATTCTTGACAAATCTCCTGTAAAATGAAGCCAGGCCATGGAAGCTCCTGACTTGCTGAATAGAAGAGGGCACATGCCACTCTCTAATTTCTTTGATCTTCTCCTCATCAACCTGGATACCTGCTGCTGTGACAATGTATCCCAAGAAGTTCACTTGGGCTGTAAAGAAGTGACACTTCTTGAGGTTGCAAATAATTCCTCCCTACTCAGAATAGATAAAACCTCCTGTAAATGCTTGACATGCTCTTGCTCAGACCTGCTATAGACAAGAATATCATCAAAGTACACCACAACACTCTTGCCTATGAGTGGTTTAAGGACCTGGTTCATGAGCCTCATGAATGTAGATGGAGCATTAGTCAAACCAAAGGGCATGACCAACCATTCAAATAATCCTCCCTTGGTTTTAAAAGCTGTCTTCCACTCATCTCCTTCATAGATCCTAATCTGGTAGTATCCACTCCTCAAATCAATCTTAGAAAAGATTGCTGACCCATGTAACTCATCCAACATGTCTTCAAGCCTAGGTATAGGGTACCTATACTTGATTGTGATCTTGTTAATGACCCTATAATCAATACACATTCTTTGGCTTCCATCTTTCTTAGGCACTAACAAGGCTGGGACTACACATGGACTTAAACTCTCCCTAATCATTCCCTTTTCCAACAACTCATCCACCTGTCTTTGTATCTCATTGGTATCTGCTGGTGTCATCCTATAAGCTGGCTTATTAGGCAACACTGATCCAGGCACTAAATCAATTTTGTGTTGGATATATCTTTTAGGTGGCAAACCAGGTGGCATTTCCTCAGGAAATACATGCTGGAACTGCTGGAGCAAGGTTAAAAATAAAGGGTGATCATTTTGTGGGGCTGAGGGTTCTTCAAGGTCTAAAAGGATCAAGTCCTTCTGCGTGCTATATTCATGTTGATAAGATAAAAGCAACACATCAAGACTAGGTTCAAGACATAGGCTCTTGGATTTTTTGGCTAACTGTGAGGGTTTCATGGGGGTAATTAGAATGATCTTTCTGTGGTTTAGGGTCAGGGTGTAGGTATTAGCTCTACCACAATGACTCACTGATCTATCATATAACCAAGGTCGACCCAAAAGTAAATGGCATGCATCCATTGGCAAAACATCACACCAGACCTCATCTTTATATGATTGGCCAATTGAAAAACTCACAAGGCATCTAGTAGAAATTTGGATACCTTTCCCTGAGCTGAGCCACTGAATGGTGTATGGAGCTGGGTGGGGCTTGGTTGCCAAGTTGAGCTTCTTCACCATAGTGCTGGAGGCTGCATTGGTACAGCTTCCACTGTCAATAATCACAGAGCACACCTTTCCTTCTATAGTGCACCCTGTATGAAAGATATTCTTCCTCTGCTCTTACCTGCTTTCTTGAGCTGCTCAAGACTCTCCTGATTACCAACAACTCCCCTTCATCTGGACCCTCCTCTATGGCATCATCATAGATTGGATCATGTTCAGGCTCTTCATAAACATGTTCTTCTTCCTGCACATTTTCAGAGTCAATAAACAAAGCTGCCTGATACTCAGCAAGAGTAACCATTCTCTTGTTTGGGCATTCTGAGGCAATGTGCCCCAGGCCTTGACATCTGAAACATCTTCTTTAATTAAATGGCCTTCCTGCTGGAGCTGGGGTTCTTTGTGGATAGGTTTGTGGCTGATTTTGTGGGGGTTTTTGGAGTGGGGCTCTATTTTGTGGAGCTGGGTTGAACTGTGGTCTAAGGGGTGGATTGTAGGCTGGCTTTTGGTAAGAATAGGGCTATTTTTGGGGGTAGATTCTGGGTTGAGGTTTGGTTTGGTACTCCTTGAACCTGCTCTTCCTTTGTTGTTCCACCTTGTGAGCCTTAGAGCTCAATTCTTCAAAGCTGGAGTAGGGCTGAAGCTCCACGACATGCCTGATGCTGTCATTCAGACGCATCAAATACTTCACCAAGATCTGCACATCATTCTCCCTTAAGTCACACCTCCACAACAGATGCTCAAACTCTTTAGTGTACTCTTCCCACAGATTTTCCTCCCTGATTCAACTGTTGAAACTTAGTATAGTTAAACTGCAAGTAGTTTTCAGGCAAAAATTTTTCTTTCAACTTCTTTTTCATTTTCTCCCAAGTTTTGATCTTATCTTTCCCAGGCTTTTCTACTCTTCTTTTCTGTAAATTACTCCACCAGGTTGAAGCATGTCCTCTCAGTTTGAGAGCTACAAGCTTAACCTTACTCTCATCAGAAACCTCCTTAAGATCAAACACTCTCTCAATGGTCTGCAACCAGTATAAGAAAACTTCAGCATCTAAATCTCCCTTAAACTCAGGTATCTCCACCGTAAAGTCTAATCTTCTTTCTTCCCTATCCTCCCTATCTTGTCTATCACTTCCTCTTCTATCATACTGACCTCCTCTACCTCTTCTCATTCTATAATTTCTCCTAATGAACCTTCTATTTGCTGGAACCCCTCTACCAACTTCTCCTATGAAACTAGAATCACCAAAGGGATTCTCCTCCTCCTCTTCCTCATAGACATTCTCTGCTTCTTCCTCCTCTTCATAACTTGCTCTTTCTCAAGCTCATCTTCCTGAATCTGCTTTTGCTTCAAATAAACATAATGCTTCAGTTGATCTTTCAGACACTTCACTTGCCTCTCCATTTCATGCTTTTCTCTCAAAGCCTGCTCTGCTATCTCCTGGGGTATCTTACTGCTGCTCGACATCCTGAAAGATTAGAAACAAGCTTCCTCCAAGACAGAACACAATGCTCTGATACCAAGATGATGTATGCTAGCTCACAAAGATCAAAGTATTGAACTAGAATGCATCATACACTCACACACACACAGCTGCTGACTGAACAAAGAATAGCTAATTGAAACAATTAGCTGGATTAGATGACAAACCGATGAGGAAATAAAAGGATAGACTTGCTTACAACTGATATAGACACACCACAGTTACAATCAAGGGCAAAGGACACTCACATTCATGCTCCTACAGATACACCAGAGCATGGATGATCAAGCAAAGTTGACACTTGCTAGATTCTTGCCAAAATCCAGTGACAGGAGCTGATTTCACCAAGGATTGAGAGTTATCTGATACTCACAAACATACAGAGGTACTAAGACACTCGAGAATGCTATTGAATGAACACTGAGATGCCTTTCATTGATGGAAAACTTCAGAATATAAAGGAAATTAACAGTTTGATTAGTAGCTGCTTAACATAAGCTAATCTACCTAATCTCCCTGATTTAATCTAACTTACAAAGTTTAAAATAAATACAACTGATTACATCCTAATCTATCTAATATGGTCCGGATTACATTTGCTTAGAAAATAAAAGAAAAATGCTAGCTAAATCCTAATTGGACCAATTTGCCAAAGGGTGACAAAATGAGCCAATGGGAGGCTTTCCTGCCCCAAGGGGGTAAAATTTGATGTTACTGAGGTAATTCCCGTGCAACTACTAACCTGGAAATAATCTGAACAGGTTAATATTAGGCTAGAAAGACCAAAACAACCCTTAGGGACAGATAACAAAACATATAGCCTCAGAACTGAGGTTCTGCAAAAACTGATAATAAGCAACCCTGCTGGGACTGCTTATTCTGGCATCTGAATCTTACTGTTGCCATGCTCGATCATGCTGGGACTTGGCTTGGACTTGAAAATGGCATGACAAGGAACAAAAAACTCCTTGGGAAACTTGGGTGAATCTTCCTTAATCAATAGATATGACATTGAGAAAGACTGCTTGGTATTCTTTGCTGGAATTGGAGTTAAATGCGGATGACCAATGCTTTGAAATTTGAATGGTGTGGTGCGGACTTGCTTAACAAGTGTGTAGCAAGCCTGGATGGATGTTTTGGATGGATTGGTGATTGCTGGTGATGCTGTAAACCTCCTATTGATCAAGTTGTTCTTCATGATGGTTTCCATCACGAACAGTGTGCATGGCTATAAAGGCACTATTGATCAAGTGAACAAAATCTTTGAAAAAAATCTTGAATTCATACGTAGCGAAGTGAGGCAACAAGTTCAAGATTTTGTTCATTTGTGAGGTGTGGATGTTGCCTCCACATCTGACAAGTGTACAAAATACTGAACTTGTTGCCCCACTTTGCTACATAAATGGTCTCTTCACAATTTTTGAGGAATACACACACTCCTTTCTCCTCCTCTTCTCTCATCATTTTCCTGGGCAATTGTTCACTATATAATTAAATCTCCCAATATTTAATACATGAGTTTGGTGGTAAATGTGTTAACCTTAGGAGAATGAATGGATATGTAGTTGATTTGTGTCGTGATAGCGCTGAGTTTGTTTTCAAGGTAGTGATTTTGTCCACAAAACAATGTGAAGTTGTCTTCTTGATAGTCTCTCCTTTCTACATCCTACAATCATTTATATGCAAACTCTAAAAGAAAGCACAATTTGAATTTTAAATTTGTAAAGGTTAAGGTTATAGTGCGAAAAATGATGTCTTCGAACGTTGGTGACATTTAGTATATGAGCAAACTCATTAACTAAGACCTTCTTACATTTGAAAATGTTGTCATAGCTGATCGATTTTTTATATTATGCTATTTGAAAATTCTTTTTTACTAATCTATAGTTATAATAATTTCATTCGCTAAAAAGATTTATGTGTTAATAAAATAATATATATAATTAATTATTGTAATAAATTACTTTAATCAAAATATACTTATTTCAATTTTTTAAAATATAGCTAACGGTTATTATAATTTTAAACTATGGTAATTGAAAAAGTTCCAGTTATGATAGATTACTCATAAAAGTATTACTTATTTTTTTAAAAAATGTATCTTAATAAATATCATTATTTGTTGTAACAAATCATTTTGACGAATTTATATTAATTATAATTTTTTAAGGTAAAGTATACTTTTCAAATATGGTGGAATCTCCCAAAATTATTTTAACGATGAATACAATATTGAAAATATAAATATATAAATCAGGATAACGAAAACGTTATTGTCAAAACCTGACGTTATTATATAGTAGAAACTTCTTTGCAAAGTGGGGTATAATTTCACTGTTATTAGTTATCAATTGAACTTGTCATGAATTTGTGGATGTTAAGTCTCAAGTGTGTCTTTTTCCATCACCATCACTATTTATACCCACTACTGATGCATTCCATTCATTCACCGTCCACCATGCAATGCAGCTCGCTTTTTAATGTATTTGACATGCATTTCCTGTTTAACCAACAGTTCATTCATCGTGTGTATGGACATGCAACCCAACTTTATCAAAAAAATTACGATATGTAATGGCGAAAAAATGTCTCAAGTATTATAAATATATATACACACACAAACTGAGTATAGAATAATGCCAGTGTAAGGCACAGGCCAAAAATTACAGTTTTGTAGTGTAGATTTGGTGTAATATATATATATATATATATATATATATATATATATATATATATATATATATATATCTCAATATATAGCTTAACTTTCATTTGATCCTAGGTTCCTTGGTTATTGTATTTAAGGCATAGTATCTCCATGTATGTACACAAACTACATGGCAAGCTACTAGCTATTGTACACAATGGTAAAACAGTACATTCATATGTGAATAAAGTTATAAAGCAAGCTACTAAAGTATTATTATTTATTTATTTTCAAAGCCAAAAAAGTAAATAAAGTAAATTTATGTGTGAACGCAAGCTAAAAAATAACCTATCAATTAGTTATTTTACTTAGGGACAAAAAAGTACATTTGTGAGTGAATACAAGCAAACAAACAGGCAATAAAACAACAAAAATGGAAGTGTCTCCTTTAATATGGAGTACTAGTAGAGCCACCCGGTGCAAGGCACAAGCAATTTTTTATACTACCTCTGTCCCTATATATTTGTTAATTTGATTGAATTTTGGCCATAATTACTCACAAATTACAACAAATTACAATATTAAACTACCACCATTAGAAAGATACATTATTATATATTTAAAGACAAAAGAGTAAATTCGTGTGTGAACACAAGCTACAAGGCAGGTAGGCAAGCAACCTGCTCGTTATTATGTTCGATTCTAAAATCGAGTCGGGGTCGGGTCTAGGTTAAGAAATTCAGATGTCCGAATTTTGTGTCGAATTCAGATTCGGACAAATTCGGACAACGTACGAACCCTGAACTTTAGACAAAATATTGAAAGTGCATCTAAATTTAGTGTAAATTCATATTTAGATATATTCGGACAAATTTAGGTTCGGACATCACAAAATCTTCGAATATGAAATTCGGATAGGGTTCGGGTTTAGGGATTTTGTTCGAATGTCGAAACTGTCTGAACCCAATTTTTTTCCACCCCTAGTCTTCTGCAAGGCCTTAAGCAATCTTTTTTCATTATTTGATTTTTGATGTTGATAAGCGACATTTCAAGCTAACGTCAGTCTCACCATACTGAATGCCTCACTATTGAAACCTTCCCATCCTTTGGTTCCATCTTTTCTGCCTTTTCACCCATCTCAATGTACAACTTTTGCTGCCGGAGGCACGTCCCCAATGCGCATCCCCCACCACGCATAGTCTTTCCCATCGAACTTCGAAATCTTCACAGGCATTGCTTCTTAGTCTACAAATCAACAATGTTCCAACCAAAGCTCTTGTTGGGGAGATCCAAGGAGGGAGCCCACTTCAACCAAGACCCATGCATGGTACACAAGTTAAGTGAGGTTCCATCTTAAAACCAATTGGTGTTAAGAGGAGTAGCCCATTTGACATATATACCATGTCATTTCTCTTTACTTTTCTGATGTGAGACATTTTTACTCATGGGTGAATCCCAACAGTTCTGATACCATTTGTTAGGATTCTCAAGACGTTGTTAGTAGACAAATAATAATAAGGACGAAAAAATAAATAAAGATTCTACACAAGGAATTAACATGGAAAAATTCAAACCAGGAAAAAACCACGAACGATGCACTATCAGAGGATTACAAGTGTTTATCAGAGATTCTCAAACCTCCATAATCTCTCACAACCTCCCTAAAGTTACCACCTGAGAAGTCCACACTCACATATGAGCCTAACACAACTCACTCAAAGACACAGAGATTACATGTCAATCTCTTGTGGTCAGATGAAACACTCTCAATTACAATACAAATAAAGCTAACACCTAGGTCTTATTTATAGTGAAGGTTAAATACAATTATTAGGGTAACAATCTGTTTGGTTATTAGAGGGGGAGGGGAGGGGAGCGTATTAGAGGGGAGGCAAAGGGAGGGGAGGGGAGGGAATGGGAGAAGATTTATTTCTATCTTGTTTGGATTATAAGTGGAGGGGAATGAAAGGTAAGACGAGTTAATTGTTGTGTTTGGATAAGAAAAGGGATGGAAGGAGGGGGAGTGGAGAAAAATAAAGTAGTTATTATATTAATAAAGTTATTTTTTTTAAATACATAATGAGTTCTCCTTCCCTCCGTCAATCCTCATATCAGGGGCTAATGGAGGGGAATGGAGGTAAGTAAATGGTTCCCCTCCCCTCCTATTTATTTTTACAAACAAGGGTAGAAGGAATTATTTAATACCATTCCCCTCGTTTTCCCTCCCTCCCCCCCCCCCCCCCCCAAACAACCCCTATCCAAACATACGTTAAATGAGAAAAGCTTGGCAATCAAGGCAACACATAAGGTGATAAAATAGTTAAGGAAAAAAAATCAACAGCTTCCATATCCGTCGCAAGTTGATTCCCAAGTTGGTTCACCGAAACCAACCTATATTTGGTTTACATTCAACACCACATGATTAAACCTAACTTAATTATCAATCTAAAAAATATGACCTAATTTTAATAATCTCCACCACACTCAAGAGTACAATCCATTTGAATCAAAATTAAATACACTAACATTGTTCATCGTCGCCAATTGTATGATTCTTGATTTAACAGTATCAATAAAGTTATGAAGGGCTACGACATCAAAATCTTCCGAGTTACATTGATATTTTAATATATATTTCTTAGTTATGACTCTCACAATTGAATTTTTTGAAAACTGTTCATAAATTTGCACAATTTTTTCATCAAAATCTTCCTTGTTACATTGAACAATTTTGTAAGGGAACATAATTTCACCATGTAAATTTAATGTCCATTGAAACAATATTTGATGTCCTCAAATACAATACTTGATATCCATTCATGTTCATATATACTCACCAAAGTTCCATGCTCATGTGTCCATTCCCTATATATATATATATATATATATATATATATATATATATATATATATAATATTAGGTATAAAGGGTGTAGATTGAAATATATGAATTCTAATGAAAATATTTTAGGAAATTTACAGTATATTATATTTAACTTTTTTAACAAAATCATATATTATAAATGTTTGTGCATTTAATTAGATGTGCATTAATTTTGGTTAGTCATGTGTAATAATAAATGTTCATTTTTTTTTTCTTTTGGGAGATGTTCATATTTTTTATTTGTTAAATTGTTTCTGATGAATAATATATTTGTTTATGGGCTTCATGAATAATCTATGCACATGCATACATAATTGTAGATATGAATTATATGTGAAATAAGAAAGGAGAAAAATACAAAAATATCTTTAACACTACTTTTTTCTTTCTTTTTATTTTATGCACTATTTCTTTATTTTTCACTGTTGTTTTTTCTCTATCATTTTAAATATAATATCAACAATTTTTCCAACAATACATATTATTTACTTGCGTCCCGTACAAAACATACGAGTCTAAGTATTAATTTTCATATATATATTTGTGAGTTATAACTCTTAGAATTGATTTTTTAAAAACTGTTGATAAATTTGTACAATTTTTTTGCCCAAGTATTACTGTAAATACATTTCATATTTATGAGTGAAGTAACAGTTTATGTTACATTACATCCATCAATCAACGCACAGGTAGCCTCAGAAATGATAATAAATTACAAGAGGAAAAGCACGGGCATAGACTTCCTAGCGTTCCCTTGACCCCGCTAAAAAAGGCAAACCGAACACCAAAGCGGAAGACTGTCCGACCCAATTGCATGCAACTGGGCGTGAATACCGTTGCCCAAAAATCATTTGAGCCAAATATTTAAATTTATCTGATCCGAATTAAATAAGATTTACTCCTTAATTTTTGTCTGAGTTTTGAATTTGGTAAATTTGGACATGTTAGAATATAAATTTAGGCCATGTTCGGGTTTGGTGTAAGAAATTCATGTTATCTTAATTTTGAGTCAAATTCAAGTTCAGACAATTCTTGCACATTCGGACAATGTCCATATTCTGAATTCGGACAACATATTAAGTTTGTCTATAATTACTGTAAACTAAATTAAATTTGAGTTTAGGCATATTTGGAGAAATTCAGGTCCAAATATATGCGGACAAATTAAATTTCGGTGATATGGTTGTAGTAGTTAGGACATTGCCCTGTTTTCTAATTTGGGCTATTGTGGTTAATTGATCATTGGTTAGTAAAATAGGATCTGCCCGATAACTATCAAAAAAAAATAATTAAGTACCTCTATGCGCCTATTGGTGGGTTGGTTAATATTTTTCTACAAATGAAAATGAAGTGCATCTTGCTTCAAGACATTTTTCATAATATAACATATTCATATAAGCACACTCATTTTTATTACAAAAAAATATTTGTCCAATAACTATTGTGATCAAGTAAATAAAAAATATATAGGAATATGTAATTAATTAAAAAAAATTATAGGGACCTTATTATAAATGTTATAGAAAAAACTAAAATTTAGAAAGTATTTTTTACAAAAGTTTTACACTTTAAATAATTTTTCATTGCATTATGTATTTGTAAAAACAATTTTAAAATGCTAGGTTTCATCATTTTTTTATGATTTTTGAAAATCAATTTTAGATCATAATTTACTTTTAACATAAGATAATTTTTCACAAAAAATTCTACATTTTTAATTAGTTTTTTGATAATTTCTAAAGAATATTTTAAGTAATTGTAAAAAGGAACATTTTCTTTATTTTTTATATTCTTTTAACTTTGTAAATCGGAATTTTGAAACATTTAACTTTTTTTCTCTAATATTTATGATAAGGTCCCTACAATATAGTTTTGTTTAATTAAGTAAATGTCTCTCTATATATATTTTATTTACTTAATTACAATAATGATATGAAAAATATATGAATGTGCTTATATGAAGATGTTATGATATGCAAGTTGGTTATTAACAACCATCTTGCTCCAAAATATATGTGATTATCCCTTCTATAAATAGGGCTTAATTTGACTCGCGTGAATATAAATAAATTTAATAATACGAACAATCAACTTTTAAATGGTTCAACCGATCAACAAAATTTATGTATGATACATAAACAGTCAAAAACCACACAACAAAAAAGTAATTACCAATGATTTGTAAGTGTCGATCAATATTCTAATTATTCCCTCCTTTTCTCTATCATTGTCACATTTAAATTTTGGGAAGATTTTATGAAAATACTATCAGAATAATAATTGTATTGAAAATAATAAAAGTAAGGATTATTTAGTTTTAAAATCCCTAACTTTGAGTCTTGTTTATCAGAATATCCCAAACTTTACTTTTAACATGAATATCCCAAACTTTAGGGGTTGGTATTTATTAGCATCCCAACATCGAATTAATACCAACTAAACTCGGGTTTTTTTACAATGCTATTGTTGTTTTTTGGCTTAGACATACCTTCATTCTGCAAAACACCCCAATAAATATTGTTACATCACAGGAAAAACCTGAGTTTAATTGATGTTAATTCGGTGTTGGGCTACTACCAAATACGATCCCCCAAAGTTTGGGATATTCATGTTAAAATTGAAGTTCGGGATATTTTGATAAACAAACTCCAAAGTTGGGGATTTTAAAACCTAATTAGCCTAAAAGTAATATATAGATAAATTTCAATTTTGGTTATATAGTTGTACTGGTCATGATAAAAATAAAAAGTAAATTTAGAACATTGTGATTAATATTGTATTGAAATTGTAAAGTGACAGATATGATTAAAAAAATAAAGAATTAGTTAAAGTGACAAATATTGAGAAATGGAGGGCGTAATCAATAATTAATCATAGTACATTTGTGAGCCCGTGTTAATAATTGTTATGAATATTGAGCAGTACAAATAAATGATGGTGTAAATCAGTGTTGACTGGAGTTAAATATATCCCTTGAAAATCAGTGTTGACTGGAGTTAAATATATCCCTTGAAAAATGAATGAGTATTAACAATCATTAAGTACTCCCTCCTTTCCTCAATAATTGTCACATTTGAGTTTTGGGGGGATTTTAAGAAAAAAATATTGAAAATGATAATTGCATTGGAAATGATAAAAGTAATAAATAAATGTCTATTTTGGTTATATAATTGTATTGGTAATGATAAAAGTAAGAGGTAGATTTAGAAAATTGTCATTAATGTTGTATTGGAATTGTAAAGTGACAGATATTATGGAAAATAAAAAATTAGTTAAAGTGACAGATATTGAGGAATGGAGGGAGTATTGTTTATTAAAAATGATTATTTGTAAATACTACTTCCGTTCCAAATTATTTGTCCATTTATCTAATTTGAGAAGACCAATACATATTGCGAATTGAGGTAAAAAGTTTATAATTTACCCAAATTACCCCTATTTTAATTGAAAATAATAGTTGTTGGAATTGTAAAAAGTGATAAGTAAATTTATTAATTAGGGATAGAAAATGAATTACAATTGTTGAAATTGTAAATGGGACAAAGAAGTTAGGTAAAAGGACAAATAATTTGGGATGGAGGTAGTACTCTCTTTGTCTTTTTTTATCTATTCCACCTGCTCTGTATTATTAATTGTCATTTTGTTACTTATCACATTTTTCTATGTCATCTTTGATTGCTAATTTTTTGATTATATAAATTTTAACAATTGAAATGTTATATTTTTATGATAATATTTTTAGTTATGGATCTAATGATAGTAATTTTATAGAACAAGACATTGTCTATATATCTAGAAATTTATGGTCAAAATTTTTAAGAGTTGAATGCACAATTTCAAAAGATAGCTATTAATATGGAAGAGAGGGAGTATCACTTTAGAAGGTTGGTTAGAAATCAAGATAAGCAAGAAAATTAAGCAGAGAAATTATAAAATTACATAAATTGATAAGCATTAATTGTGAGAGATAGACAACATAATAATAAAGTTAGTAAAAATTTACATTAAAAATGTAAAATGATAAATAATGACTGACAAGCTAGCTAAGTAAGGATGATGAAGAGTGATGAAAAGTAATTAAAGAGGAGCAAGCCATTAGATAATGTACGCATGCATCAAACTTTAGTCTTCCCACGAAGACATTAAAAATAACAAAGATCAAGTAGATCGCCGTTATTAATTACCACGTTTGGTAATTAGGTGAAGAAGGTCTGACATACGTACTATGGAAGGCGGAAGGCAAAAAGTCTTAAAATGTAAAACAAATTAAAGAAGCAAAAGCAGTTATGCATGAATTAATCCCGTTTGAGTGGGGTGTTGTCATAACCTTGGATGATAGTAGTTAAATCACAGGTGGGAGGTGCAACCAAATCAAGGAGAGCATCGAAGGGATCTAATGATTTGGTTTGTTGAGAAAAAATGAGATTAAGAGAGTGGTCTTGGACCAAACCAAACTCCACAGAGGAGGACTCCTGTTGATGAGTGTGCTCTTCCTGATCAACCGGCATCTCCCCTTTCCCGGTGTGGTTTTCAACAAACAACAAGTTACTGTTGTTGTTGTTGTTTCTGGAGGTCTTGGAGGGCTGACACGACCGTGTTGATCCTGCAAGGCCATTTCTGTGAGTTGGCCACGGATGATTGTGCTCTGAAGTGTATGTGATCACCAACATATTTGGGTCTGTTCGGCTCCTTTCCACTTGCTTTCTTGCACAACACCCCTTTGAGCTACTGCATTTGTAATACCCTCTGTCACATTTGGCCAACTACACCAATGTTAGGGCTTCATGCAATTCACAAACTTGATAATTTATAGTATTATATATCAATTCTTAATGATTTTTTCTTTTCAATTTAGTATTTCAAAAAATTTTATTTAGATAAATTGCAGTTTAGGTGATGTACTATTCCTTAAAGGTTTTTTTTTTTTTTTTTTTTTGCAGCTTTTAAGGTGTAGAGAAAGTCCTTTTTTCCCTAAAAAAAAACATTTGAGAATTCTTATTAATCAATAGAAATAATTATTTTATAAGAACTTTTTATATAAAGTTCAACAATAGTGACATTTATTTATTTTTTTCAGTTTGACTTATTTTAAATAGATCACACGAATTACAATATTTAATATTAAAAAGTTTCTATCTGGAAAAATAAACGTAACATGATAACATTCATCAGGGTAACTAAATACAAAAGTAACTATTCATGCTAACATAGTTTTTGAACCATGATAATCATCTTGACTTAATATGGTTCTTAAACATCTTGAATTGTTCAAATTTCACATTTTTATATTTTTATTAATATTTTTTTAATAATTATATATATATTTATCAATTATAATAATATAATACTTATTAGCTTGGTCAAAAAATATAATAATAGCCTAATTTTATCAATCATAGTAGAAAATGCATATTTTATACATAGTTCTATATTTATGAAATAAATATAAATAAATAATTATTTTTAAATTGTTTATAAGTTGTAATAACCCTGAAAATAAAGAAACATACCTTTAGAATGATTTAAATACGCTTACATTTAACTTTATTATGATTTAGAAAAAAGGCAAAATGGTTAAGAACCATCTTACGTCAAGATGTGTTATCATTTTGCTTTTTTTCTTTTTGTGGGACCATGCTCATAATTAATCTATGCCTTTTTCTTTAGAATGGAGGTTTATCTTATCATTTTCTTACCTTACTTTATTTTATTTTACTCTAATTTATAATTAAAAAATATTCAAACAAATCTGATTTTATTTTTCCCAAAAATTTCATAATTTAATTATAAAATATATTTACTTCACCAATAACTTAATTAACACAAGTTATTTCCTTTTCATTTCCTTATCAACCTTATTTTACCAAATTTAATCATACCACTATAAGAACATGTAGGCCTCTCAAATTGGTAGGTAAATTTAATTTACCCAAATTTACCAGTTTTTACCAAATTTACCAAAACTTATGAAAAATTACCAAAAATTACCGAAGTTAAAAAAATTAAAAAATATTTAATTTTGATATATTAATGTAAATTTGTCAAAAAGTTACCAAAATTTACCAAAAGTTATTAAAATTTAACTTTTACCCAACTATTTTTTATCCATGAATTTTACAGAACTTTTATTTTGATTATTTCTGACTAAATTTTTGTGTTGCATTGATTTCTCCACTTTTTCCCAAAGTGACAAATAAAAAGGGATGGAAGGACCATATGTTAGCATATAGGTTTTGAAATTGAACCTAAGTCCTTAAATATTGAAAACCATGAATGTAAATCTACTATATCAATTGCATTTTCAATTGCCTTTTGGCAATTTTGTTACATATACTCTTTAAGGCCAAGTCATATATATTCTAGGCTTTTATTGTTTTGTTTTCATTTTATTTAAATCTTTGAATATCAAAAATTCTACATGCACTTTTATTGCTCAAATTACAATAAATACTATTCAATTTAATATTCCATTTTCTAAAAATAAAATTTAAAAATAAAAAAATTAAAAAATAAGACAAATAGGATAAATAAAAAGAGTAAAATTGAATGTAATTTTTTTTTTACGACGGAAGGTCGTTTTTGGTTTCTAATTTTTCTATTTTTTTTGGTATTCTTTGATTTTTGTTTTTATAATTCTTTCTATGTAAAAGTTTCATATTTTCCAAATAAAGTATTAAAAATAACCATAATTTTCTCAAATTTAAATCTAAAAATTTATTTTCATAATATTTGAATTTTAATATAGATGTTGGGTAATTTAGGTAAGATGAGTAAGTTGACGTAGTTTATGTACTGTTGGAGAGATCCAAGGTGGGAACCTACTTCAACCAAGACCCATGGTACACAAGTTAAAGTGAGGTTCCATCTTAAAATGAATTAGTTTTAAGAGGAGTAGCCCACTTGACTTATATGCCATATTCTTTTTGATCCCTTAATTTATTTTTTTTGATATGGGACATTTACTCATGAGTGAATCCCAACAATGTACTTTAAGTAGAAACAAATAAAAATAGGTAGATGGTAAGTAAGGGTAACTTACCAAGCAAAAGAGCACCCCAAAGTTAGCAATTTTTGAGAACAAAGTGAGCATTTGATGTATTTTTGGGGAACAAACTAAGTAATATGTGACCTTGTGTGATACACTTTCTGTAATCACGAAATTAATCAAAACAACCACATATCTTTGTGTGGATATATAAGACCCTACTCCCTCCGTTCTTTTTTATCTGTCATTTACGGTTTTCAGTGCCAATTTTTAATCAATAATTTCTAATATAAAATTTTTATAAAAAAATATAATATTATACTTTTTTAATAGTATTTTTTATTACGAATATAATGATATCAATTTTGTATGATGAATCATTATACAAATTAAGATATTCACGGTCAAAATTTTTGCCACAATTCCCTAGGCGACAGATAAAACAAAACTGAGGTAGTATATCTTTTGATTGGGAACAACATTGTTTGTTGATAATTATATAACTAATCAAAACATCTCTATTTTACCCAAAATCTATGTATTTTTGGGGATCAACATGAATGGAAAAAAAAAACACTTAATTTCATGCTACACTGAAAAATAATTAAAAAATGTAGCATAGGAAAGAGGAACATCCCATTTCTAAACTATTAGATTGGATAAAAATAATGTAAAAACAAATTTAAAATAAAAAATCTACCCGTATAATGCCTTTCGCCGGATTACTGTCGATGTTATAAATAATAGGGGCTTCGAAAATCATGTTTATCAAACTTAAAAAATGAGAGGTGAATTGACATAAACCTAAAATATTTCTAAAAAAACACAGAAATCATCACTGCATACTGAGAAATTATCCATTTACACTGATAGAGAAATAGATTATTGTGCTTATTAAATTAAAGCATATTGACTGCAACTATTATCTTCGTTTTATATTTTTTTTGATGGAATCTTCGTTTTGTAATATTTGTTAATATAGTGTATATACAATTAAAGATTTAAAAAACTGAGGAAATATTCATTTATTGTAACGAAAAGGAGTGTCGCACAATTTATGAGTGGGTACGTACTTATGTCTATGAGATAGATAGAGTACTTGTGGTTAAGTCATTTTTAGGGTAGGGTATAAAAATAAAAGCAAGTTACTAGGCACCAATATTTTTTGAACATTAAAGAAAGAAATTAGGAATATAAACCTGGGATAAGGAGAATCCTTTATAGGCTTCTGACCATATTTTCTCCAAGCCCAGAGATCAGATGGAACAACTTCACCACTTTGCCTGCTATATGCTCCGGTTGGTGCTGGTATACATACTACTTTTTTTGCCTGACTCTTCCTGCTCATATTTACACACATACATATCAACTCTTCAATCCCCTTTCCTGTGTCTTGTAGCTTAATGATTGAGTCACACAAAAAGAAATTTTACAAACTTTGGGCTCTGAAAAAAAGAAAAAGAAAAAGGAAGGAAAACAAAAATGTATAGATTTCATCAAGTTGAAGGGATTGGTGTTCGGAAATTTAATTGTTATGACATGCTATTAATTGAAGAATTATTTATTTACATACTAATCACATGTGTCTACATTTAGATTCAAACATGTATGTATGTAGACATACATACATACATACATACATACATATTCCAAAAGCCAGTTATTCCCTTAACCTGATTCCCTGAAGATAAAGTACCCTACATATGAAGAAATAGAGTGTTTTCCGGCAAGGAAGGTACGCAGGTGTGATGGAAAGTTCATTCTCCAACACTACTTTCGGGGCAAACAGAAACCTAAACATGAAGTGTCAACCTTTTCTAGAATTGCAAGTACTGTCACCTTTAATAATAAATATAATATAAAAAAAAATACCAACTAAATAATACAATCAAGTAGACAACTGTACCATCATTCATGAAGGATTCATCATCTGAGGTTAAAATTAAGTTAAGTACCTTCTCTTATTTGCAAGATTTGGTAAGAAGGGCATCTGAGGTCCAGAAGTGCAAGTGTGAGACAGCTCATCCCTTGTGTTGCTCCCATTAGTATTCATCATCTGAGGTGAAGGTCCTTGGTCTTCTCCTGGTGGTATGACTGATTCATCATCCCTTGTGTTGAGCTGGAGAGGCCTTGTGAACATGTTGAAGCTGTTAACCAGTAGCGCAGCACCTCCTCGAAGTGACAAGTCCTGTTGAGGTTGTTGTTGGAGCCCTAAATCCATGAAAGGTGATGGCAAGTTGGTGGTTGTCGTGGTTGCTGCATCAATGTTAGTCAGCAGCAGCTCAGGGAAAGGGCATAGATCTGTATTGGATGATCTGGATTCCCAGTGAAGATCAGCCATTACACTGTCAGCAGTAACAGCAGCCATACTAGTAGTAGTAGTATTAGAAGTTGTGCTGACGGGTGCCGTGGTTCTGATTACACTGTTGCTGGCCCGAACCATGTCCGTTAGATCCCCTTGAAAATCGTCCATGCCAGCAGATGGTAGATCGTTGGACAACCTAGCTTAACTATGACTCAAGTTCAATATATAATGGATGTGTTTTAGTAACAAGCTAGATATTGGTTAACTAATTACCTGATTCGAGATCATGTTGAGAACATAGGATTATCAAACAAAATTTAGTTAATCTATTGGGAGATTAGGAGATTGGAGATATGAGCAAGGGAAGAGAGGGGACGAGATAAGAAACGAATGATAAATCATTGCAAAGTTGGGGGATAGGTACCGCACTATAATTTTTTCTCAATCATGCTAGTTAGACGTTTCTTGTTATTAATTTCGTTAAAATAAATTTCATCTATGAAAAATTATTTATCTATCAATAAATTTAATTAACTGTTGTAATAAGATACTTTGATCAAAATATGTTGATTGTTATTTTAAGGTAGAATCAACAATCGATTGTTATACTTTTTAACTATAATAGTTGAAATCCTTCAAAACAAACTCTAGGAAGCAAAAATTTGTCAGCAAATCAAAAAATGACACGTGGAAAATAAATTAAATTTATTTGGCCAATTATTATCCGCCACGTGTAAAATTAATTACAGGGCCCATTTAATTAAATTTTAAATGAAAATATAATATGGCCAATAGTGTCGCGACACGTGTCAATTATGACACAGAAAATCATAATTATTTCTTTATTTTAAATAAAGGGATAATTAATTAATTTGGGTCCAAGCTCAAAGCCGACTCAAACCCTAGGCAACCCTAGGCCTCCAGAGCTTATAAATAGAAGTTTTCTTCCTCATTTTCAACACTCTGCAGTCTACCCCCGACGACATTCAGCATTCTGCATTCTAGACTCCAGAGGCTTCAGAAGATCAAACTGCCAGCAGTTTCCAGCTACCAAGTGCCAAGGATCGAAGTCTGCAAAAGCTCAAGATTGAGTCTTCAAGCTTCTACCACATCAAGATCAAGAATTGCTTCAGAGGTCTTCACCAAGACCTACAAAGCCTTCAGAAGATCGAACTACAAGCGACCTCCAGCTACCAAGCGCCAAGGACCAACGTCTGCTAGTTCGACAACTTCTGTTCTTTACATCAAAGACTGCAGTCGTCTTCCTCGTTTAGTTCATAGATTCGAGATCAAGCACTCAAGCCCTCGCATCCAAGAACCTGAAGAACTACTGCTTAAGATCTTCAGCTATCAAGTAAGGATCAATGTTCAAGACCTTCAGCTCAAGAACTACTACAAGAGTTCTTCAGCTAGACCTGCATTTGAGATCGAGATCAAGCGTCCGCGCCCTCGGCTCACCCAAAAATTTCAGGAGATTGAATCAGAGGACTACTTTATTGTATTTAATACAGAGATTGTACCCGCTTACATTCAAATATTAATACAAATTAATTTTTTTTCTCATATTTCTTGTCTTTATTTATTTCAGGCTCGAAATTTGTGTTTACACAAACTATGGTAGTTGGAAAAATTTAATTTATGGTAGAATCTCCTTAAAAATTCATATTTTGAAAAAAAAAATTGTATCACAATGAATAACATTAGCCATTTTGATCAATGTATGTTAATTTTGAGTTTTAAAGATAAAATATACTTTTTAACTTGATATATTTTAAAATATTTTCAAAAATGCATGATAGAATTTGCAAACAAAAAGGAAAAAGAATTGTGGATGGTCAAGCAACTTTATTTATTTTTCCATTTTTTTTTCTGATTTTTTTTTTTTTTGGGAGGAGGGAAGGGGCACACAATCGGATTGTATAGTCAGGTACTCAATAATTTGTGCACCCGAGTTATATATGATATGCGTGCTAATTTTATCAACGTAAGCTATATTATTATGAGCAAACATATATAATTTTAAGAGCACATATAAGGTTTTTATTTTTTTTTATCATACATATATTTGTAATTTGAGTTTGTAATTACACATGAATATATGTATGACTTGATAAGTTGACAATTTTAATTTTATGAGTATGTATACACTTATTAATAGAATAAAGTTTTTATTTTTTTTATCATAGATATATTTGTAATTTGAGTTCGTAATTACACATGAATATATGTATGACTTTATAACGACAATTTTGATTTTATGAGTATGTATACACTTATTAATTTTGGGCATATATGTGTAATTTTATGAAAACACGTACAATTTTATAATCATATAATTTACTATCTTTCAAAAATAAAGTTAAATTTGCATTTATAAACTACATATCAGAGTACATGTATACTTGTATGAATTTAACTTCTTTTAATGACCATGTATATACATTTGATTATGGGTAAATACAAATACGTAATTTTTTATGTTAGAGAAAAGTGAGTAGCAAGGTAACAGCGGAAGCGAATAATAGAATCGAAAACGAGATGACGAATATTACGACAAAATTTAGGAACGAAAAATAAGCGATAAAATCAAACACCAAAATTACGTGGGAAACCGAAGAACTCGGAGAAAAACCCACGGACAGCGACAGCCAGAAAATAATCCACTATGAGAAAGGAGGAGTACAACCTGATCACTATCACAGGGTGTGATGCGATCCACAAAGGAGATTACAATAACAATCTCTCAACACTCAACTCACAATCTCTCAGGATACACTGGGGAAAATATTGGTGAGACCCCTTTCTCTCTCAATATTTTCTCTCTCTAGCTCTCTGTGTTTACCGATGTGTTTTTGGTGGAGAAACATGCACCCTATTTATAGGGAGAACTCCCTATAACCTAACTTGACTCCCACTCTAAATAGATTTAGAATCTAATACAATTAGGAAACCCAATACAATAAGGAAACCTAAATAATATCCTAATACAATTAGGAAACAAATAATTGTGAGATCAAGAGATTTGGTGATTTTAGGACACTTTCCTAACAAACTCCACCTTGGACTAAAATCAACGAATCATCGGTCCAGATAAACATCTTGACTGTCGCCATCAACACGCCCCTCCGCAGGGCGTGGCCCCGCAGGGCTCTCACATGCTTAGAACACCAACTAAGTCCAAACAATGTTCGAACTTAGCTATAGATAGAGGCTTGGTTAACATGTCTGCAGGATTATCAGAAGTATGAACCTTCTTCACCACGATCTCTCCTGCAAAGAATCGTATCTCTGATGAAGTGATACCGACGCTTATATGTTTGGTCTTGAATGATAAGTGTCATTCTTTGTCGATGTATAGCACTGATCGTCTGAATAAACCCCGCCTCGCCCGTGGTACTCCAAGCTCCATGACCAATCCTCAACCGGATGGCCTCCTTCACTCCTTCCGTTGCAAAGAATATATTCACCTCTAGTAGATGTACGCTATAGATTGAAGTGAAGCTTTCCAAGATATTGCTCCTCCACACATGACGAACACATACCCTGAAATTGAGCGTCTCCTATCCAGATCTCCACCATAATCAGCAACAACATAACTTGCAACATCAGACGTTGCAACACTACCTCTATCATACAGGATGCCCTTCTCCAAAGTACCCTTCACATAGCGAAGGATCCACTTCACTCCTTCCCAATGCTCCTTCCCTGGATTCTGCATGTATCTACTCACCACACTAATCATGGGGACAGTCAGTCTAGTACACACCATAGCATACATCAAACTACCAACTGCACTAGCATAGGGAATATTAGACATCCTCCTTACCTCCAAATCAGATTTAGGACAGTTCTCACCATACAACTTGAAGTGCGGCTAAAGGAGTTGAATCGCTACTGATTTCGTGTTGAATCTGTCCAACACCTTCTCCAAATATTTCTTCTGAGACAGGAACTGCTTCCCTGCCTTTCTATCCCTTTGGATCTCCATACCCAAAATCTTCTTCGCCGCTCCGAGGTCTTTCATCTCAAACTCCTGGTTGAGTTGAGATTTCAGCTTCTTTATTAGTGACATGTCCCTGGAGGCAATCAACATGTCATCCACATACAATAATAAATAAATGAAAGACCTTTCTTCAAATTGCCTGTAGTACACACAATTATCATAGTGACTTCTTGTGTACCCTTGCCCTACCATAAAGGTATCAAACCTTTTGTACCATGCTGGTGCCTGTTTAAGTCCATACAAGGACTTCCTTAATCTGCATACCTGTTCCTGTTTACCAGGAACGATGAAACTCTCTAGCTGCCTCATATATATTTCCTCCTCCAACTCGCCATGGAGGAAAGCTGTCTTGACATCAAGTTGCTCCAACTCCAAATTAAATAAAGCAACAAAGGCAAGCAAGGTGTGGATCGACGTATGCCTCACGACTGGCGAGAATACTTCGTTGTAGTCGATTCCTTCTTTCTGGTTGCAACCCCTTACCACTAATCTGGCCTTCCACCTTGCACTTTATACACCAGGGATACCTTCCTTTCTTTTGTACACCCACTTCGCAGTAAGAGCTCGTCGCCCTTTAGGCAACTCACATAGCTCCCATGTATGATTTTTCTGAAGACTCTCCATCTCCTCTTGCATAGCTCCTATCCAGTTTGAGGCATTCGACAAGAGATGGCCTCCTGATAGGTAGAAGGTTCAGCACCTTCAGGAGTCTCCTCTGCAACACTCAACGCATAAGCAATCATAACATCATCTTCTTCAGTATATCGCGCTGGTCTCCTGATCTCCCTCCTGGGACGATCTCTAGCAATGCATGGTTGTTCCTCCACCTGAGGAACATTCATCTCAATCTCAGGCTCATCAACCTGAGTTGGTTCAGGAGCATCAGTAGTTTGCTCCTGATTGCAGGTTCTAGCAGCTCCACCTTGAGCCTGCTCCACCTCAAACACCATTCTTCCTACATCCTTCTCCTGATTTCCTACATCATCAGAAGTACCGGTAGATTCCATTCCAGATAACATAGCAGTTTCATTAAAGGTTACATCTCTAGACTGAATAACTTTCATCAAATCAGGACACCACATTCTATATCCCTTAGACTCAGAACCGTAACCTAAAAACATGCATTTAACAGCCCTGGGAGACAGCTTCCCACCATTCACATGGACATATACAAGACATCCAAAAATTCTCAAGTTAGAATAATTAACTGGATTACCTGTCCATACTTCCTCTGGAATCTGGTATTCGATAGAGGCATGAGGTGATCTGTTCAGCAGTGTGAAGAGATATCACCTTTGCCCAGAACGATTTGTTCTTCCAAAGCCCTGCATTCGAGAGCATGCAGCGGGCTTTCTCCAGGAGTGTCCTCTTGATTCTCTCGGCTACCCCGTTTTGTTGAGGCTTACCCACCAAGGTTCGATGCCTCGCAATCCCATGCTCCTCGCAGAATTCAGTAAATTCAGAATCAACAAACTCTAACCCATTGTCAGTCCTGAGTTTCTTGATTTTCCTGCCTGTCTGGTTCTCCACCAAAGTTTTGAACTTCTTGAAATATGAGAATGTCTCATTCTTGTGCCGCAGGAAATAAACCCAAGTCTTCCTCGAGAAGTCATCCACGAATGTCAACATGTAGCGCCACACCCAAAGGATGGCACTCTAGCAGGACCCCATAAATCTGAATGAATATAATGAAGGATCCTTGCTGTTGTATGTTTAGCCCTTGAAAAGCTAACCCACTTCTGTTTCCCGTAGACATAGTGATCGCAAAACTCCAACTTGCCGATCTTTGCGCCTTCAAGGTATCCCTTCTTGCTCAACATTGACATTCTCTTCTCGCCCATGTGGCCTAGTCTCATGTGCCACGGATTTTGTCTTTGTCGGACTCATCAAGATTTAGGATCGCCACCGCAGATCCTCGCCACTGTAGACCCTCGCAGGATGTATAGACGCCTTCCCGATTCCCTTCATAAGAACCATGGAACCCCTGCACACTTTCAAAACACCATCTTCTCCTTTGTACCTGCAGCCGTTAGCTTCAAGAGTACCCAAAGAAATTAAATTTCGAGTCATGTTAGGGATATGACGAACCTCCTTGAGGGTTCTAACGATGCCATCATGAGTCTTGATTTTGATGCTACCGATTCCTGCAACCTTGCAGGCTGTGTCGTTACCCATGACTACGACCCCGGTGTCAACACTCTCATAAGACTCAAACCAGTCCTTATGAGGACACATATGATAGGTGCACCCCGTGTCAAGAACCCATTCATCTCTAGCTATCCTACTCGATGTGGTAGCCAAAGCATCATCCGTAACTACAAACCCATCACCATCTGACTCGGACTCTATGCAGTTTGAGGTACCAGGTTTGGTGTGATTATCCTTACTCTCCTTCGGTCTCTCTGCTTTGCCCAATGCCTCTTTCTATATGCCCCATCTTACTACAAAGAGTTACACTTCTTATTCTTGTGAGGATTCCTAGACTTTGAATGGTGTTTAGACCTCCTCTAGACCCGCTTTCCCTTACGCTTCGATTTCTACCCTTACAACCATAGCATCACCACCCCGATCATCACCATCGATCAAGTTTCTCCTTAGACAGAACTAGCCTTTACTTCAATAAGGTTAAGGTCACCACGATTCCCATACAACATGATTTCCTTAAATTGTTTATGTGATGCAGTAGGACAGAATTAAATGAAAAGCCTTATCCTCATCAAGGTGTTTTATATCCATTGATTCCAATTCGAATAATAGAATCAAATTCACTAAGATGTGCCCGAATAGAAGTACCTTGGGGCATCTTCACTGAGAATTTCTCCTTCATTCGGTACTTGTTTGCACGACTCTTCGACATGTACAGCTCTTCCAGTTTGGTCCAGAGCACCCGAGGTTTCTCGATATGCATCACATCTCTCTGAATGTGCTCCGCCAAGCACAGCTGAATCCCTGCCAGAGTCTTATCTTCAAGCTTCTTCCACTCCTTGAGTCGATTCCCTGATATCCTTCCGAGTTTTGGAATTCTTCATCGCCATTGTCGATCACCGTGTCGGGATACTCAATCACATCCCATAACCCGTGCTGAATCAGGACCGCCTTCATCTGCAATCTCCACATAGTAAAACTCCTCGTTCCATCAAATATTGGAATATCGCACTTCATGATTGAAGCCATCTCCATCTTGCTCTGATACCACTTGTTAGAGAAAAGTGAGTAGCAAGGTAACAGCGGAAGCGAATAATAGAATCGAAAACGAGATGACGGATATTACGACAAAATTTAGGAACGAAAAATAAGCGATAAAATCAAACACCAGAATTACGTGGGAAACCAAGAACTCGGAGAAAACCCACTGGACGCGACAAACTAAAATAATCCACTATGAGAAAGGAGGAGTACAACCTGATCACTATCACAGGGTGTGATGCGATCCACAAAGGAGATTACAATAACAATCTCTCAACACTCAACTCACAATCTCTCAGGATACACTGGGGAAAATATTGGTGAGACCCCTTTCTCTCTCAATATTTTCTCTCTAGCTCTGTGTTTACCAATGTGTTTTTGGTGGAGAAACATGCACCTATTTATAGGAGAACTCCTATAACCTAACTTGACTCCCACTCTAAATAGATTTAGAATCTAATACAATTAGGAAACCCAATACAATAAGGAAACCTAAATAATATCCTAATACAATTAGGAAACAAATAATTGTGAGATCAAGAGATTTGGTGATTTTAGGACACTTTCCTAATATTTTAAGAATACATTTTTTTTTAATCATAAAGATAAGTATAATTTGATTGATATTTAGATTATGAACATAAGTTACATGAGATTGATATTTAGATTATGATTATATCAGTGGTGAGATAGCTAAACTAGAAGAATATATGACGAATTAAATAAATGTACACAAATATAAAACCAAAAAAAAAGGAAAAATATTTAAATTGTTCGTGCACATTTTCATACAAATATATGTATTGTATAAGTGTGTAATTTGTTTCTCTAATTGTTTGGTAAAAGGAAAAAAAAATTCTCTTGTTTTTTTCTCCCTTTTTTCTTTGGTTCCAATTGGCTTGATTTGACAAGTCAAAACCAAACCATATTTAATACCCTCTCTGTTCTTTTTTATCTGCCATTTACAGTTTTCAGTGTTAATTTTTAATTAATAATTTCTAATATAAATGTTTTGCAAAAAACTATAATATTATACTTTTTTAATAGTATTTTTTATTACGAATCTAATGACATCAATTTCGTATGATGAATTATTATACAAATTAAAATATTAACGGTCAAAGTTTTTGGCACAATTTCCAAGGCGACTGATAAAAACAAACATAGGACGTACAATAATTGATGATATTTCATAAAAGAATTTTTGGATAATAACATTGATTTTAGGAGTATTGGACAATCATGCAATATACTATTTTTTGGGACTTTAATATGTTGTATTGTGTGGATGGGTGATTTATATGCACTGAGAACGAGTTCTACTGAAAATGACTCACAAGAGATTTTCCGTGTCAACTATAAGGCAATCATTTGATAAGTGTTTTGAAATTTTAATGGAATCTATGCCGACACTAAAAATATGTGTATTACCAACTACTTTTTCCAACCAATTTAAAATGGTTGGAAAAACCAACCATTTTAGCAACTATTTAATATTCCAACTATTTTTCAAAAAATTTTGTGGGAAAAATGGTTGGAAATTCCAACAAATTTTACTAAAATGGTTGGAAAATTTTCCTACCACCCTTTTTCCTACTATTTGAAAATGGTTGGAAAATTGGTTGGATTACTAACCATTTTTCAAACCAATTTCAAATAGTAGGAAAAAGGATGGTAGGAAAATTTTCCAACCAATTTTAGCAAAATTAGTTGGAATTTCCAACCATTTTTCCCACTAAATATTTTGAAAAATAGTTGGAATATCAAATGGTTGCTAAAATAGTTGGTTTTTCCAACCATTTTAAATTGGTTGGAAAAAAGTGGTTAGTAATACACATATTTTTAGTAGTGCGATAACCCTAAAATCCATATGTTTGTCTGAAACTTTTCCTCTTTTGTATTTTTTTTAAAGTCAAGCTTATGTCAAATTGGCGTGAGTTATTTCTACGGTTGTGGAGGAGAGAGAAAAATCAATTGACGTGAATTATTTCTTAACTTACGCCATTTTTTTACTGAAAATTCAATTTTCGTTTGTTTTTTAACGTATATTAGCGTGAGATCTTTTAACTGATCATGCCATTTTTCACATGTTAAACAATACAATTTCTACTAGTAAGTCAAATACAGTACATGAGTTTTAGGATTACTCAGCATAGATTCTCTTAAAATTTCAAAAAAAATTAACCAAATGATTTTCCTCCGGTTGACACCAAGAATCTCTGATGATTTATTGCCACCAAAACTCATTTTCAGTACCTCAAAAGACATTCTACTATAGTTCAAAAACCATTCTTAAAATGATATTTAGGAAATTCTTTAACAGTTTGGCAAACCCATCGGGTACTATGCTAAGAAATGATGGGTATTTTGTGTAAATTATTTATTTACTGTGATTATTTAGGAAAAAAAATGCACTATGTATCTAAATTCATATTAAAATAATCACAAAAGTTATCTATCCCCATAATTAGATCTTGATATTTTATAAGGTACAATGTGGTACCATAATTCACTATACTACTCAATATTCTTTCACGTACACTTCACTTTACTATAATCATTAATAATAGGATTTTTGGATGCTAATATACTGAATTTTTGAGGTATTGGACAATAATGCACTAAACTTTGACCTTGGACAATAATACACTGAACTTTAAGGGGTGTTGAACAATAATGTACTCATAACGATCTTCACAGTAACTGACTTGGTGGAAATCCTACATAGCACGTGGAGGAGATGAACTGATCCAAAATATTTAAATTTATGATATGTCCACTAATCCATACATAAGAAAATACAATGAACTTTGAAAAGAGTAAAAAAAAAAAAAAACAACAGAAAATCACATTTGTTTAAACATGTTTTCACAGAGAGACTGTTGTTGTAGTTGTACAAAATCACCTTTGTTTGTGTAAATTAGCTGACATGTCATAAATTTAGATGTTATTTAGCATATTCACCTTCTCGGTCTGCCACGTAAGATCATCACCAAGTCAGTCACCGTTGAAATTGTTTCTGGTGCATTATTGTCCAACACCCCTCAAAGTTCAGTGCATTATTGTCCAAGGTCAAAGTTTAGTGCATTATTGTCCAATAACCCAGAAATTCAGTATTATAGCAACCAAAAATCCTTAATATATATATATATATATATATATATATATATATATATATATATATATATATATGTGTGTGTGTGTGTGTGTGTGTGTGTGTGTGTGTGTGTGTGTGTGTGTGTGTGTGTGTGTGTGTGTGTGTGTGTGTGTGTGTGTGTGTGTGTTCTTACTTTTCTCCTTTACTCTTCATATTTTCTCGATCTCATCACCTTAATTAGCACATCAACGATTGTTTCCACAAGTTTTACCATACCATTCCACATCTTATCAAACTTTTCACAATTTCAACACACCGTACCATCTCCGCATCTTACCAATCGCACAAAAGAACAGGGCTAATGACCTAATTTGCCTTACAATGAAGAGTCGTTCATGCATACTGTTTATAACTAGGGAGTATATTCATTGAGGAAAATATTTTCCTAATTACTCAATTGTTAGGGGATCCAAGGGGGGAGCCCACTTCAACCAAAGCCCATGGTACACAAGTTAAGTGATGTTCCATCTTAAAACCAATTGGTGTCAAGAGGAGTAGCCCACTTGACTTATATACCATGTCCTTTCTCCTTACTTTTCCGATATGGGACATTTTTACTCATGGGTGAATCCCAACAATCTCGCCTTTCACACATGAGTCTCTCCCCTTTGATCGGAAGACTCTTTTCCCCAAGGTTTCAAGTCACCATCAGGAGCCCATCATAGCCGCACCTTACTCTACAAAGCCGTACCTTACTCCACCTGAATCTCATGTCACCACTCTGCCTCAACAGTTCCAGCCGCACCTGACTCCACAGAGCCGCACCCTACTCCACCTGAGTCTCATGCCACCACTCTGCGCATTCAGGAGACCCTGCCGCGTACGCGCCATAGTCCCTACTCCTGTCCATGGTGATCTTCCTGCACCTTGCATGCGCCCAGCCGAACGAACCATCGACTCTAATACTACTTGTTGGGGGATCCAAGGGGGGAGCCCACTTCAGCCAAGGCCCATGTTACACAAGTTAAGTGAGGTTCCATCTTAAAACCAATTGGTGTTAAGAGGAGTAGCCCACTTGACTTATATACCATGTCCTTTCTCCTTACTTTTCCGATGTGGGACATTTTTACTCATGAGTGTATGCCAACATCAATAAATAAGGGTTTTTTGCATTTTGGACCCCGAAATATAGGGGTATTTATTTTCTGGTCTCACGGTTTCATTTTTTTTTGGACCCTAAAGTTTATGGTTGAATAAAAATGGACCTTAAAGTTTGTAGGTTAGAAAAAAAAGCCCATGTACTGTTTTTCCTTTTTCTTCCTATGTTTGAATTTTTCTCCCGATTAGGGCCAAACTTCAGGAGTAACGTCAAAACTGATATTGAAACTATAATACACTTCTCTTATTCACGTCGGAACTAATTAGTTCCGACATGAATAAGAGGGGTGTATCACAACTTTAATATTAGGTTTAACCTTAGTCCTGAAGTTTGGCGCTAATCGGGAGATAAATTCAAACATAGAAAGAAAAAGAAAAATAGTAAACGAGCCTTTTTTTTTTAACCTACAAAATTTTAGGTCCTTTTTTATTCAACCCATAAGCTCTTTACAAAAAATTACTCGAAGGTACCCCAATATTTGGGGAAACTATTTTTCGGTACCCCAACTTTTCCAAACTAATTTTGAGGTACCCTTACTTTTTGGGTTATTAATTATTTGGTGCTTTTCTGGCCATTAATTTTATTAAGTGACCGAAATACCCTCATTCTTCTTCTTCAAGGGTATTTCTTCAAGAAGGGAAGAACAAGGGCATTTTGGTCACTTAATAAAATTATTGGTCGAAAAATCACCAAATAATTACTAACCCAAAAAGTAAGGGTACCTCGAAATTAGTTTTGAAAAGTTGGGGTACCAGAAAAATATTTCACCAAAAGTTAGGGTACCACATAGTAATTTTTTGTAAACTTTAGGGTCAAAAAAATAAACAATGAAAACCATGAGACCAGAAAATAAATACTCTTATAATTCGAGGTCCAAAATACAAATAATTCGGTGTTTTGGATTTTGGACCCTCAACTTTGGGGGTATTTATTATTTGATACCACACTTTTCAAAGTTTATTATTTGGACCCTGTACTTTGTCTCCGATGACATTGTGGACAATATTATAGCAATTCGGTAAAAAAAAAGCCCTTAAGTAAGTTTGACTATTTTTTCCTTCCAAGTTTGCCCTTTAATTAATGATGAACTTCCAAGTTTGCCCTTGATTTATTAATTCTTTATTTTCTCTTCACTTATTTATTACTACCAAAATTCTCACATTTTAAATTTTTTAATTTAAAAATTATTAAGAACTTCAAAATTTTAAAAATTATAAATTAAAAATTAAAATAATAAAATATTTAAATAGTTTAAAAAGTTTAAAAATAAAAAAAATGAAATATAAACTTAAAATTTAAAATGTTAAAATTTTAAGATTTTAAAATTTTAAAATTTTGAAAAATTTAAAATGTTAAAATGTTAAAATTTTAAAATTAAAAAATAAAAAATGTGAAATTATAATAAATTAGCAACTAAAAATTAAAAATTAAAATTTCAAAAATTAAAATATTAAAAAATTGAGAATTTTCAAAAATTAAAATCAAAAAATCAAAAATCAAAAAATTTAAAAATAAAAATAAAAAGAATAAAAAATTTAAAAATTTTATAATTTAACAATTTTAAAAATTAATAATTTGGAAATTAAAAATTAAAAATTAAAATAAAAATGAAAATGATAATTAAAAACTTAAAAATTGTAAAATTAAAAATTAAAAATTAAAAATTAAAAATTAAAAATTAAAAATTAAAAATTAAAAATTAAAATTTAAAAATCAAAAATTAAAATTTAAAAATTTTAAAAATTAAGATTAAAAATTTTAAAAATTAAAATTAAAAATTTAAAAATTAAAAATTAACAAATGTCAAAAACCTTTAAAAATTGATAAGGGCAAATCGGGAGTTTTTTTGTGTATTTTGGCCCTTTGCCGGAGTAAAACTTAAGATCGGGTTAGATTTTTTGGGTACCCAAAGTACAGGGTCCAAAAAATAAATTTTGGAAAGTGTGGTACCAAATAATAAATACCCTCAAAGTTGAGAGTCCAAAAACCAAAATATCCTGAGTTTGGTATGAATAATGAAAATAGTATTATTTTAATGGGTGCTGGAGTATGATATTGGTAACGATGTCCTTGGATTTAAGAGATGAGTGTGGTATGAATAATGGAAATAATATTATTTTAATGGGTATTGGAGTATGATATTGGAATTGGAGGATGAGGTGAAGGATGAGTGGGATAGGAAGTAATAAAATAGTATTAGATAGAAAGAAAAAAAAAGGAAAAACCATAAAAAATACAATAATTAAAATTAAGGGACCCATTTTTCTCCCTCTCTCTTTCTCTCTCTCCCTTTCCTCCCTCTTCTCTCTCCTATGTCCCCCATTAGTCAAAGGATGAGGATGCCCTCTCTCTTCTTTTTTCCTTTTTTTTTTGCTCTCTCATGTGTCGTTTGCCTCCCAAGGATACCAATATTCATAGCCTTAAAGCTTTTAAAGAATGCTCTTTACCTTTGGAATATCTATGTTCCGACCATTGCGAATAGAGCGAATGCAAGGGATTGTGAGGTTCGATCCAAGCTTTAGGTAAAAGGATCAAAATTTGTTGTAATAGAAATTCTCAAATGCACTGGTTTTGGTTTTGGACATCAGTTTGGATTTCTAGCTTTCATGATTCCCGTCAATCAGGTTGATAATCCATATAAGGGTAATGTATGTTTGATGTGGGAAGAGAGAATAAATAAGGTGCTTCCAATTGGTAGCTAAATTTTTGAAAGTTGTTTGGCGAAAAAGTGAGATATATAAAGTACAGGCAGTAGAACAAAGCTAACTACTACGCGTAAGTTGAATATATATGAAAGGCAGGCAGGCCCTGTAGTCACATATGGAGCCAAGATATTTTACGAAGGTGTACCACTCATATACATAAAGAATATAGTAAGAGTGAGAATTGAGAAGAGAAGGGGATTTGAAAAACAATAGGGTAAAACTTTAAAAGAAATGCTCTAAAGAAGTATTGAACATTTGACATTACATCTAACAACACCTGTCATAACTACTGATCTACAAATTAACGTTTCTTTATAAACATTTCTCTAGATTTTGAAGCAAATAATTTTCTTTTTATCTATGATAGCGAGGGTCAACATGGCCCTAGATAACCCCCTTATGTATGGCATTCACCCGAGCCTGGAGCCTCCTTTGAGAATCCCAACCAAATTGCTCTAGGTGGTGTCCTCTTCATCTCGGCACAAATAACGAAGGAGGGGCACGGGTTAGTGTTGATGGAGGTGAAAATGGTGTCGGGTGAAGGTCAGCAGCCACGTCACAGGTGTGTTCGGCCACGATGGTCACGCCCATGACAATCCCTGGGAAGGAGAGTTGGCTGGAGGAAAGAGCGTTGCGGGCAGAGATCCCTAGTCACGACCGCGATCCCTTTCCCTCTATCCTTCCAATTTTTAGGCCGCAGCTTGTCATGATCCTGACACATCCATCACGATCGTAACACCTTCTAGGATCAAGACTGTTGCGCCCGTGACCAGATTGTCACGATCGCAACAATATCTCTTTTAAAGCGAGTCACGACCGTGATGCCCAAGGTCACGCCCGCAACTCAGTGAAGTCTTGGAGCACCCATCGCCATGTCACAACCATGTCGTGGGACATCACGACTGCAACAGATCCCTCGGGGACTCGCTCCCATGCACAAGCCAAGGTGTCACGGCTGCGACACCGTCTATTGCGCCCGCGACGACACTGATCCGGTTTTAATTTATGTTTTCAATCCCTCTCCCTATATATGCCCTAAGATTATCTTTCGTAAGGGACTTTTTGATGACTTTTGATGACTTTGTTTATGAAATGAATGGAGAAGCAAGTGACTCTCATTCTCCCCTAAATCTTGTTTACTTTATTCATCATTGTTATGTTATGGTGGTGTTGCAAGTCTTTCCTTTATAGAATTTGTGGTGGGATTTGTTTAACAAATTCATGGTGGATTCCTAGGTCTTGGTGGTGGTCTAACCTTTATCCAATATCATATCCGGTTCCGTTGGTGTTCCTAGCTTAGTTATTATTTCCTTTAGGTTGTGGTTATATTAATTTTCTCCTCAATAAAGAACTATTATTTTCATCAAGGATTATTATCATCTTCATCCACATCTCTACTACTCAAACAAGTATTCTATCATTCTCCCACCGCGTCACGCTCCATGTAGTATCAGAGCATCCATGTTACTTTGTTGCTTTACCTTTGTTATTCTTGATTGTTTTTGGTTGTTGAGTATTGTTGTGATCATATTGATGACCCCCATTCCCACTGTGATTTACTACCTCCGTCCCTAAATAATTGTCCATTTGACTAAAGTTTTACTGTTGATTACTAAAAAAACTAGAATGAGTTACAATATGAAATTATCATCATTAGAAAGATATAGTACTAAAAATTATAATAATATTAATGTTATATAGTAACTCATTGTAATTTGTGAGTAATCAGCGGTCAAAGTTTAGTTAAATGGACAATTATTTAGGGACGGACGTAGTATTTTGTTTGATTGAGCTTTGGTTGATCAAGTGTGGAATTGGAGTATTGTAGGATTATGTTCATCTTGTGGTGTTCGAGTTTTTGGTGTTGTTTTTGCTCTTTCTACATTATATTGCTACCTATTGTATCTTCCGTGCAAAAGCTAAAAAGAAGCCTACACCAAACACAAAGCCAACTATAAAAGAACGTAGCTTCACAAAATCTCCCCAACACAATCCACCTCTCTCCATTTCTGATGTAGATTCCCTATCTACCTTAGCTATGAGTTAGGGTGAGCCAAAGAGTTTGATTTCAAACGCTCATATTCCAAGCAGATCCTAGATTCAGTTGGATCATACATGTTATGTATCAAGGGTTTCATAATCCTCATTCAGCTACTTTGAGACAGATATGAAGGGAAGGTCCTAGGGGAGTTTTGAATGCCTACACATATCAGACAAGAAGGAGAAGCTTGACCTTAGTAAATAAACTCAGTTTCTTGAACTGAGTTTTTGTAGAACCCCATCCTTAATAGGTAGGGTTCCTGAGGCTCATACAAGCTGTAGAGACTATGTTAATGGGATCTCCTAACTTCCTAGTGTTCCTTGATGATCCTAGTAATTATGGTTGTAGACTGCAACCCATTACTATCCTTGGGCACTTTTTGCAGCACCAACAACCCATGGTAGAAACTGGTAGAGCAAGCAGAAGCAGTTCTAGGAAATTTCTGCTTCTATTGAGGTTATTCAGCCATTTTTTCTTTGCTCAAGTTACCTCAGTAACTAATTGTTACACCAAACACTCAGGATATCCAGAAGTTATTTAGTTCAAGGATGGTGAAAATGCATGAAGGCCGTCTGAGGGACCAATTAGAAACAACCAAACAACAACTTGAGATTAGCTGGCTTCTTTTGATTGTAGTCGATGTAATTAACTCTAAGCAGCTTATTCAGATGTAATTTTATGTAATCTAGGCTAGTTAGAGGTTTCTTCACACTTAGAAAACCTCATTAGCTCATTTTAGCAAGCTGCCTGCTTGCTTGCTTCCTGTTTATAGCCAAAGCTTCTGTAAACCAGAACAATTATTTGAGTTTATGAAACTAGTGGAGCTTTGTTGCTTCTCTTGTTTGTGAGAGTTCTAACAACTCTCAATCTTTTACTTGTCTATAACTAAGCTTTCGTAGACTTAGTAGGTGAAGAGTGGAGCTTGATTCATGCTTCTGGTGGTGTCCACTGTATCCATTTGTGTGAGTTGAGTTTGCCCTTGTGTTACAGATTGTGGTGTGGTCTGTAGTAGCTTAGTGATAACTGCGTTTCATGACTATGTTTTTGGGGGTTTTCAATAGTGAATTAGGGATAATTTTGTGTGTGAATCTTGATTTTTATTCCAATTTCCCTACTACACTTGGTGTTGTTGTTTTTGATGTGAATTTGTAGGTTTTGACGTCAAAACACCAACTTTCTCTCAACTTCAAGCAAGAGTGAATATACCACGGACCTCTACATGTCAAACCCAAACCGTGGTACAAATTTGGGACGGAAAGGAGCAAGGAATAGCGGGCGGCAAGGCGGCGTGGTGGTGGCCACGGTCCGCGGACTTGCCACTCATTTTGGCGAAGGAAAGAAGAAAGAAGCGGGACAGTGGCAACCTCGGGCAGCCCGTGGTGATCACCACGGTCCGTGGTGTACGGACTGTACGGACCGAGGCGAACTGCCTATGCAGGTCGGTTATTTTCGCGAGTAGAAAAGGGAGGAAGCGACGGTTTTTCGATATTCATTCATTATCTATCAGTTTTCCTTCGTTCTTTGACCGTCAAGAAGAGAAAAGAGAGCCCTAATACTTCCATTCTACTCCTCTTCCCTACCATCAAGATTCAAGACCGAATCGATTCAAGAGAAACCAAGATCAAGATTCGCAAAGGAAAGGAGCGACGTTCGCGGAGAAGGTTCTACCCCGGGATCGAAAGGCTCGATGGGTTGTATTCTTCGCAATTCTATTCTTTCTTTTTGATTTCCTTCTTAGTTTTGAGATTCGATTATGATGTTTGGAACTTGTTTTGTGTTTTCATTGAATATGAGCGAGTAGATTTCTTGAATTCTAGGGTTTGCAACCTAAACAATGTAGTTTGATTGTTTGTTATTAGTTTGTGCATGAATTCTTGATTAGAATCAATAGAAGGTTGTGTTTTCCATGTTTATGAGTATTCTTAAGGCCTTGAATATTTGTAAGTTTGAGATTAACCTGAGAAGTACTGAAAGGTGAATTAGGGTAATCTGACTACCAACCTGTCTACCTAGGCTTATGAAAGTTGAAAAAGGAGTAGTAAACTAGGGAATCATTAGATAACCTGACTTTTAAGACCTTCAATTCTGTTTAACCTAAAAGGCAGACGAAAGTTGTTGATTAGGTTGTTTAGAATAATTCTATTTAGCATCGAAAGGGCGATAGAATTAAGAGGTTATCGATTCTTGATTCATTCTTGAATGTATGATTGTGCAGGCTAGGTTTTAGTAATCGAACTTGTTGTTAGGTTAGCATCTCCCTAGAAGTCTTTCTCTCTTGATAGATTCTTTGATTGATGTTTCCCTGCTTTATTAGTTTTCTAAAACCTTTCAAAACCCAAAACATGATTAGCTTAGCAATCGCGATAGAGATTAGTTTTCTGTGCTGCTAATTGAGTCCCTGTGGGATCGACCTTGACGTGCTACTACGTACACTGTGCGCTTGCGGTCCTGTCAAGTTTTTGGCGCCGTTGCCGGGGACTCTGTCCCTAGCAGTCGGTAAACGGATTCTCTTAGGTTGACTAGGTTGTTTTATTTTTCTTTCTTTTTCTTTTCTTTTTATCTTTGATTTTTTTCCCTTTCTTTCAAAATAAAAAAATAAAAAAAATGGCAATTCTTGATTTTCCCCAATTTGAGCAGGAATCATTTTAGCACTATTTTGAGAGATTACTTGCATGTCCTGTTCCATATGGTATTGTGCCTGGGAAATCAGATGTTCTTGACATTGTTGCTTTGGGGGTGAATAGTGAGACACGTACTCTATTAGAGTATTTTAGTTTCTATGATACTCAAACTGTTGATGAAGCTTGGAGTTTGCTTGAGTGGCTTGCACGTGATACTCGTGATTTTGAAAATTATTATGGTGCATTCTCTTTCCCCAATCTTTGTGCATCTCATGCTAGATTATGTACTCAACCCCATTGTTCGCCTCATTGTCGTTTGTGTAATTCTTTTGACCATGATGAATCTGCATGCCCTGTTTTAGCCAAACTTGATTTTTTGATGAGGGCAATGCAAGAGCAACAAGATAAGGTTGAAGCTTGTCTAGAAAAAATAGATGAAATAGTTGACCCTTCTAAGTCATCTCTGCCCACTGTTGCTCCTTCTCATCCTAGCTTACCTAGAGACACTACTGATGGTGTCTTTGCTTTTCATAATGCATCCTTACCTTTTTCTCAGTCAACGGGGTTCGAGGTGAGTGATTCCCATGGGTTTGATGCTAGGTATGATGATGATGTTTGTCATGAGTCAATTGATGCTATTGATGAGGAGTCTTGTGAGGGGTTTGTGGGTGGATTGGATCCTTCAAGCGAGGAATCTGTTGATGTACTCCATGTTTCTACACCTTGTTCACCACCTTCCCTTGCCCCTAAGAACCTTGAGGAGCCCATTCCTTGTGAAAAGACCATTGATGTTCATGCTGATGTGGAATGTGTGGTTAACTCTTGTGATGTGACTGTGATTGAGGGGATCAACAATGTTCTTGACTTGTCCTTAGGCACTTTAGAAGGGTTTCATCCCTATCTTGATCCATATTGTAAATGCCTAGAGGACTCAGCTAGAAAAATCATGTGGACTACTTATTTTGATTCTTTTGATTTTTCTAGTGCTTTTGACTTATTTGAGAGAGTGCAACTAACATTTTTGGCCATGAGTGTTTTGTTGCTCTCTTATACGCAGGCTTGTGAACCGCATGCTGCGGAATTTGACAAGCTTCTAAGGGCTTTGACTGCATCTGAGGTAAATTTCTTCTAGCTAAAGACGTTAAACTAGCGCTTCTTGGGAGGCAATCCAAGCGTTTAATTGCTTTATTAGGTTTTATTTCATTCCTTTAATTTTCTTCGTTTTTTTTAGAGTGTGACGCGTTATATCGTTTCCTTCTTGTGCATGCTACCCTTATTCGAAATGCGTTGTGGATACTGCTTTGTCCAAGCATGGGGGGAGGGGGTTTGGGTTGATTGTCTTAAAATCATGTGCTAGAGTGAGACTGACGTTTATAGTTGCATATTTGTTAGTTTCTTTTTGTGTTTGTTAGGCATTGAATTTGCATCTAGGTTGCATATAGGAGTAGTTTTCTTGCTTTCTTGCTAAAAAAAAAAGAAAAAAAAATTAGGATAGTCTTTCGCCTTTAAGAGGTGTGTGTTTGGATTGTCATTGCAAGTGTATACTCATGGGATTTTTGGCTTGTTGTGGATGATGAAAGAGACTTTGTTGTTTGTTTGACTTAGGTTGCTTGTCTTGTTTGTAATTCATCTAGTCTTGATCAATTCATGTGTATGATAGTAAAGTTCTTATGTTTGGTACATCAAAGGAACTAGTCGCTTGTGATTGTGGTAAGTTAACCCGTGAGACTTCTTGAGCCTAAAAGACTATCATTTTTATAGTCTCATTTTCTTTTGAGTGTGACCTTACCATGTTTGCATCTCTAGAGCTTGAATTGACTCTCTTTGAAACTGTCCTTGACTTGTGCATTATGTTAATATGATTGAGGCCCATCTTGTAGCCACAAAGCCAAAAAGTCACCCGACATCTTGACTTCTTTTTGCTAGCCCTTTACTAACCATTTTTCCTGTCTTGTTGTTACCCTATATTGCGCGCCCTTGGCCTGTTCTTAATCCCATATCCTTTAGCCAAGTTAGTGGAGCAACAATTCAGTTGGGGGACAGTTTCTAAGTGTTGGTGACTTCGTTGGTTGGTTTACTTGATGAGGGAAACATTGTTCATAATCGTTATTTATCCCCTCTTTTCATTCGAGGTTGAAATTGGTTCGATGGGAAATGAGTCGTTTCTATATTTATCTATGCTATTCACCACAAAGTAAAAAAAAAAAGAATGAAAAGTACAAAAAAAAAGAGAAGTTTTGAGGAATAAGGTGAATAGCATGGTGGTTTTCTTGTTTATATTGACTCTTCCGTTATTTTGCTTCGATGGGGAAGATATTTATGCTTCATTGCGTGTGAAGTAAGAGGTGTTGAGTTTTATGTTATGGGAATGTTGCTCTTTAGGTTCTTGGCTTTTAGCTTCACATTTCCTAAATGATTTCCCTCCTTACCCTACATCTAAGCCCCATTACAACCTTCGAAAAGTCCTCATGATTTACATTTATGCATATGGTCTATAGCGGTAGAGAATCGAGAGTCTTGTCAAGCTTATAGTAGGTTGCTTACATTGGTTGAAGGTTTTTAGTGAACCGTCATTTCTATTTAAAACACACGAGGGGAGTGATTTACATACCCTAAAGTGAGGTCCTACCGATCCCAACTAGTTCGCCAAACATGTGAATGAATTTTGATTACATTTAAGTTGTGATAGACTAGTTGTGTTGCTTCCTGGCTTGTGATTCTATTTCGAACAACAATTTTTGTTTCAATTTGATTCTTAATCTCGCTAGGGAGTCTCTTTGTATATGCTTGTTTTGGCTTTCTAATATGCCCTTTTTATTAGAGGAGGTGTGAGTAGATTTCTTTTCCTTTTCAAGTCTTTTCATCTTGTTTTGAGTCTTTTACTTGCTTGGGGACAAGCAAGGAGTAAGCATGGGGGGATTTGATAACTGCGTTTCATGACTATGTTTTTGGGGGTTTTCAATAGTGAATTAGGGATAATTTTGTGTGTGAACCTTGATTTTTATTCCAATTTCCCTACTACACTTGGTGTTGTTGTTTTTGATGTGAATTTGTAGGTTTTGAGGTCAAAACACCAACTTTCTCTCAACTTCAGGCAAGAGTGAATATACCACGGACTTCTACATGTCAAACCCAAACCGTGATACAAATTTGGGACGGAAAGGAGCAAGGAATAGCCAGGCAGCAGCAACCTTGGGCAGCCCGTGGTGGTGGCCACGGTCCATGGCGGACTTGCCCAGCTCATTTTGGCGAAGGAAAGAAGAAAGAAGCGGGACAGTGGCAACCTCGGGCAGCCCGTGGTGTACGGACTGTACGGACCGAGGCGAACTACCTATGCAGGTCGGTTATTTTCGCGAGTAGAAAAGGGAGGAAACGACGGTTTTTCGATATTCATTCATTATCTATCAGTTTTCCTTCGTTCTTTGACCGTCAAGAAGAGAAAAGAGAGCCCTAATACTTCCATTCTACTCCTCTTCCCTACCATCAAGATTCAAGACCGAATCGATTCAAGAGAAACCAAGATCAAGATTCGCAAAGAAAAGGAGCGACGTTCGCGGAGAAGGTTCTACCCCGGGATTGAAAGGCTCGATGGGTTTTATTCTTCGCAATTCTATTCTTTCTTTTTGATTTCCTTCTTAGTTTTGAGATTCGATTATGATGTTTGGAACTTGTTTTGTGTTTTCATTGAATATGAGCGAGTAGATTTCTTGAATTCTAAGGTTTTGCAACTCGAAACAATGTAGTTTGATTGTTTGTTATTAGTTTGTGCATGAATTCTTGATTAGAATCAATAGAAGGTTGTGTTTTCCATGTTTATGAGTATTCTTAAGGCCTTGAATATTTGTAAGTTTGAGATTAACCTGAGAAGTACTGAAAGGTGAATTAGGATAATCTGACTACCAACCTGTCTACCTAGGCTTATGAAAGTTGAAAAAGGAGTAGTAAACTAGGGAATCATTAGATAACCTGACTTTTAAGACCTTCAATTCTGTTTAACCTAAAAGGCAGACGAAAGTTGTTGATTAGGTTGTTTAGAATAATTCTATTTAGCATCGAAAGGGCGATAGAATTAAGAGGTTATCGATTCTTGATTCATTCTTGAATGTATGATTGTGCAGGCTAGGTTTTAGTAATCAAACTTGTTGTTAGGTTAGCATCTCCCTAGAAGTCTTTCTCTCTTGATAGATTCTTTGATTGATGTTTCCCTGCTTTATTAGTTTTCTAAAACCTTTCAAAACCCAAAACATGATTAGCTTAGCAATCGCGATAGAGATTAGTTTTCTGTGTTGCTAATTGAGTCCCTATGGGATCGACCTTGACGTGCTACTACGTACACCGTGCGCTTGCGGCCCTGTCACTTAGACACAGGTACTATCTTTGTTCCTTTTGTTTTTCTTTCCTTTATGCTGATTTTGCCTTCAAACTCAGCTTAGTGAATGATCAGATTGTGATTGTGTGACTATTGGTGTTTTCCAATGCCAAGCACTCTGATCAATTGAGCTGCACATATATTAGTTTTTGGTATCAGAGTTGAGTGACTCTCTTAGGAGTGCTTATTTTTAGAAGAAATATGTTGAGTAGTAGAACAATAGAAGAAGTTGTAGAACAAGCCTTAAAGGAGAAGGCTGAGTTGGAGAAACAGGTCAAATACTTGAATGATCAACTAAAAGATTATCTATATTTGAAATGGAGTAGTTTGAAAGATAAAACTAAGTTTGAAGAAGAGAGTTCTTCCTTTAGTAACCCTTTTCTCGAGGAAGAGGAGTATATTAGTATAACAAAGAGAAAGCCTAGGCAGAAGAAGGCTTGAATGGATGATAAATTAGATTTTAAAGTGGATATTCCTGAATTTGAAGGTCAGTTGGATGCTGAGGTATTCTTGGACTAGCTTCAGATTGTAGAGAGGTTCTTTGACCTCAAGGAGGTTTCTGATGAGAAGAAGGTGAAGTTAATAGCTATGAAACGCAAGAAACACAAAAAATTACTTAGAGGTACCCTAACTTTTGAAGAAACAATTTTTTGGTACCCTAACTTTTCAAAACTAATTTTGGGGTACCCTTACTTTTAGGATTAGAAATTACTAGGTGAATTTCCGGCGAAATTCCGATTGATTCAAATCATTTTCGTCGACAAAAACAAAGGGCATTTTCATCCACAAAAACATTTAATCAATTTCCCACCTACAACTCACCTGTGAATTAAAATCATTAGCGGGAAATTCACCTAATTATTTCTAATTCTAAAAGTTATGGTACCCCAAAATTAGTTTTTAAAAGTTGGGGTACCAAAAAAACATTTCACCGAAAGTTAGGGTACCCCTAAGTAATTTTTTGCAAGAAACATGTTCTATATGGTTGACCAATTTATAGAAGAGGAGAGTAAAGAAGGGGAAGGAGAAGATCAGGACTTAGGAGAAGATGATAAAGAAATTGCAAATCAAGTTCTTATCTTCTAATTACTTGAGGGAGAATTATGGTAGGCTACAATAGTTGGTGCAAGGTTATAGGTGTGTAAAGGAATACACAAAGGAGTTTGAGCATCTGTTATGGAGATGTGATCTAAAGGAGAATGAAACACAAGTGTTAGTGAGATTTTTAGCAGGTTGAATGAAGGCATCAAGAATATAGTTGAATTACACCCCTTTAGTACCTTAGATGAGCTTAGTTATTTCGCTTACAAGGTAGAGCTGCAGAGGAGGTCTAGAGGAAAGGAGTATGCAGCTAAAGCCCCATTCAGACCTCAACCCCAACCAACTAAACCATATACTCATTCCAGGCCTTATCCTACACCACAAAAACCCACTTTTACCCCAAGATACCCCTAAAAAACCCCACTCCCCCATAAAAACATCTATACCTCCACAAAGAACCTAAAACCATATACCTACAAATAATAGAAGATATTTTCGGTGTCAAGGACTAGGGTATATAACCTCAAAATGTCTTATTTGTTTCATTCTCAGAAGGTTGTGACCTTAGCTATATAGCCTCAGAAGGTTGTGACCCTAGCTGAGTATGAAGTTGTTTATTTGTTTAACATGAAGTTGAGGAAGTAGAACAATTAGAGGAAGAGCCCATGGGAGAACCAATTGACGATGAAGTAAAGATGGGTCCAGATGAGGGAGAGATATTGGCGATTAGGAGAGTTCTTAGTAGCTCGTCAATAGAGGAAGGACAGGAGCAAAGGGTAGCTATATTTCATTCTAGATGCACTGTGAAAGACAAAGTTTGTTCATTGATTATAGACGGAGGCAGCTGTACCAATGCAGCTTCTCAGGAGATGGTAGATAAGTTGCAGCTGGCTACAATTCCTCATCCTGGTCCTTATTTTATTCAATGGCATAAATCCAATAAAGGCATCCCTATCACTCAGAGGTGCTTGGCGAGTTTTTCTACAGGCAAGAATCATAGTGATTCAATATGGTGTGATGTGTTGCCTATGGATTCCTGTCATTTGTTTTTAGGAAGACATTGGATATTTTGTTAGGTTAGGTGGTCTAGACCTATCTAGGCCACAAGAGTAGGCGGGCCCGATCCACCCCGATTATGGGCGGAATAAGAATTCTAACTATTAGGATTTCCACCTAATCTAAACTAATCTAACCAGAAAATAAATAACAGAATTGAAATAGTAAGGGCTTAGTATTACCTCGTGTCTCTCAAAGAGATCGCCTCGGCCGACCTTATACTCTTGAACGCTCCAGACTCCAAAGAGACTCCGAGTAGAAGATTCCAAATAGGAATCCTCCACAAAAAGGTCCACGCTGCATCTTTCGGAACGACTGTTAGACCGTTTCAGCCCTGGTGAAATCGAGGACAAAAGAGTTTGTTTGACTGTATCCTATATGGTTCGTCCTTCTTTCCTTAGGGTAGCTTCCGGGGAATCACCTCGAGACTCCTAAAATCATGAACTTTTAAAAGAAAGATTTTCCAAGTATCCCTTCAGTCTCAAATTAAGAGACTATCCTTTTAAATGGCCACTTGGGATGGAAAGACAATGTTTAAAAGCCTTTTAAATGGCTACTTCGGAGAGGGAGGGGAAATAAGGATTTTATTTCCGATGTGGCACGCGCATCCTGGGCATCACCACGGACCATGGTGAGGTGCAAATTCAGAATTTGCTTCCCAGGAGAGCACCACGGACCATAGTAGGGCACCACGGACCGTGGTGGCCTCTGCCACCCTCCGTAGTGCTTCCTTTTCACCCCCTTGGGGTTTTCTAACGTCCCCAGTTCAATATTTTGTTGATTCGACCCTCTTTCTAACATAGTCTTGCCCTAGGGTACTAGCTTGTGTGACCCGATGGGACCAACTGGCACAGTTGTGATTGAATTGTTCAATCACCACTCATGAGATCTTTTAGCAAAGACATCAACCACCGTGCCATGTTGGCTTAAGTGCTCGGTTGTATTTGAACATTGTCGCGCCACTCCCAACAATCTCCCATTGGTACCACAAGTATTCTTATTACGAAATTCCCTTGTCACTTAATGTCTCGCATTCAGATAAGATCAAATAATGTCATCCTATTGAGCCCGAATGTTTCTTGACTTCCAAGTTAAACTTACAAACCGGATGATCAACTATTGATCCATCCATGTCTGGCCTGACATTTTAAGTATAAGCTCGTCGAGTGGCCTGTTAGACATTTACCCCCCAAAGAGGGAGGGCAATGTCGTCTTGTTCAACCACAAATCACCACATGACCAAAAACAACCCAGACACCACCTACATCACCTCCTATTACAAAAATTTTCGGATGTGCTCCAAAGTTACAACGAGTCATGTATGAAGTGTAAAGAACTCATGACTGAGAAATTTCTTGAGTTTAGTAGGAGCCACTTATGACATTTACAAACTGAAAATGCTCCAACCACAGGTCAGTTTAGTAAGTGTTCTCCAACACTTTACCCATGTGATTGTGCTTGACATCTAATGTCTTATGATTACAAAACTCGATCATCATGTCAATCCCACATGCTAATTAATAAGCAATCATCATTGTCCCAACATGATGATCCAATTAGGAACTTAGTCAACACTCGACCAGGCTTAGCTATTCCAAGTTCACCAAATGGGGTTTCATAAGATCAGACATCATCCGATCTTTCCCATTTTGGATATGTTAATCCTTTTGGACGTTCATTTTATTATAAACCAAAAACTGAACAAAGACATAAATTATCGTTGAATATCTTTATAACTCGAGAACAATATAACTATGAGGAGTAATTAGGTACATTAATCAATGTGATTTCAACTCATTAACTGTTCTTCCATGAGAATTAAATCATTATGCATTCCCTAATGCATCAAAAGTCTATATCTTAGCATAACTAATACGCTACATTTGTTCATAACACTATATGCTCAGCATGCTATAGGGGTTTAATATGCGGTATTTGCATCATCAAGAACTTTGCACATCTCACTATCACTTACTTCGAATGACATTTGAACGATGTGATTTGCAAGGGACACATGTGTGGACTTGTTTGTGCACCTTAGTTTGTTCAGTTTGAGCAATGGCCCTAAAAGGTATCCACGCCTTTGTTCAAGCTACAGTACAACCAGGTGTATATCGTATCCATAGGGAGTTGGGACTACCGAACCTAAAAATCGAACGAGCCCTCACCAGCTAGGTTTGAAGATCAAGGATTTGGATGGTGGGTAAACTATAAGACTAAGGCCAGAAAGGAAAATCATAATGAAAAGGCAAGGGCTCGGGGGTAGTAATGGGCCTCATAATAAAGAACTGAACATGGATTCATGATGTTAGGGAAGATCAGTACTCGGTCATCAGGTGTAAGAATTGCATGCATACCAAGCTAGTATCGATTTCCCTCGCCAGAGTGGTAAATCGATGCATACTTCCCAAAGTCTATCATCACTCCCGTGTATGACGAACCTTGGTAGTATTTGAACGCAATTCTAATGGATAAGTTCCAAAGTCCCTCTCGCTAGAGTTAGGACTTAGGACTCGAACACTCTGCCCTAGGTTCTCAATTTGATGTTTGAAAGGATCCACAAGTAACCTCCCGGCACCCGGTACCCTTCAACTATCGAGTTGAAAACTAGGGTGGAACACCTAATAACCTCATTAATCACCCTAATCCCATTATTCTATGTCTAATCTGGGTCTAGGGTAGTCGTTGGTCAAATCTCGAGCTAGCCTTCACAACCCCAAATCTTAAGAGAAGATAAACTAGGAACCTTTCCTTTCCATATCTTATATGGTTTCCTTTTCGCAGCTTTGATGAGAGTATTGTTCAAAATGAGTCAGACAACAAAGGAAGACATTCAAATCCAAGAATATGCCCTCAAAAGCTAACACAACGATCCGACTTAGCTGTTGTCATTCGTACAATATCCAACAGGGCATGATTGCTCCAATCAGACACATTATCTCAGTGGTGTTCTCGAAGGAGAGAGATATGAAATAATTTCATGATCTCTAAGATGATTAGCGAACTCTTGGCTCATATGTTCACAACCTCGAACCACCAAAGGTCTTGGAATCTTTTGCCAATCCAGTTCTATACCTCATTTGGAATACTTTAAATAGTTTAAAGATTCCCATTCATGATGCATGAAGTAGACATAACCATGTCATACTCAGACCGTTAGAAAACAATGAAGTACCGAAACCTACCTTTAGCACTAATTTCTTACAGGGCCAAATACATCTATACATACTAGTGCTAAACGCTCACTAGTCCGTTCATCAGTTCCAATAAAAGGTGATATATAGTCTATCCCATCAAAAAAGGCATCGCAAAAAACTAATGTTTTGAGCTCAAAGTCAACCCAAATTCCTACACAAAGGAGCATATGGAGACCTTTGTCTTATCAAAATGACCTCTATAGTAAACTCAAAGGTGAATTAGATTTGAGCCAGATGTTTAGCCTTTGAAAACAATGTGATGAATATGTTTATCTAAATCTTATGCATACTTGACATTCAACAAATGTCAGTATCTTAAATGATTCAATCCTTGGAACCGTCAAAGAATCACCTTTGCATTTTCCGAAGGAAAGACCTTCCTTTCCAACCGAAAACAGAAATCCCATTTCTGGCTTAGTACATGAACAAAATAACCAATTATTGAGTTCAAGTGTAGCCTTGGAAGGTTAATAAGATAGACTCTTAAGTCCCAAAAGCACAAAACAACACCACGTTGCTAGTTTTCAATGCTCAGGTCGACTTCTACCTTGTTGACTCGCCTACTTTTCAACTTAAATCCAACATATTTATTTTTAACAAATGTGTGATTGTTTAGGCCCATTTTTAGGCCTAAATAACGCTCTTAGACTTGGTCTTTTGGCTCGATTTCGGTTTGTTTTCATACTTTTTACTTTGTTTTTAGTTCTTTTGTAGGTTTCTCGCATTTAAGGAGCAAAACAAGGCATAGGAGCTATTTCGAGGCTTTTTAGGGGATCCCTAGCAATTCCCCGAGCCGAGTCGAGCCGAGCCAATGAGTGAAGCGAAAAAGGACCGAAAAAGCACCCGCTACACCCTTTGTAGCAGGCGCGACACCTTTGAAGAAGAGAAAGGGAGAGTTGGCAGAGACTGGTCGCACCCGCGACACTGGGTAGTGGCACCCGCTATAGATAGAGCTTCCCAGATGGTCGCGCCCGTGACCAGGAGTGTGCTGCCCACAACCTAGCATAATCATGAATCGCATCCCTGCCTTTGTTGGGTCGCGCCCACGACGGCCTGAGATTTCACGCGCGTCTGTTGGTTAAAACGGCAGTGTTTTGCTCAACTCTTAGATTTAACCTATGGTTAGTGAATTATTAAGGGAGATTTCATTCTTCGCTTGGGTTTGTAATCAAGATTGAAGACTTTTGATTGGAAGATTATTTGAAGCATTTCTTTTATGGTTCATCCTTGTTTATTGCATCCTTGATAGGTGACTTCCTTCCGTTACTCTACTTTCTTTTGTTAATCGTTTAATCACCTTTTAATTGCTTTGTTACTTGGTGTTTTGGCTTGGATTACTTTGTTATTGCTCTTTTGTTCATATAAATCATGCTTAGGTTTAGGATGGATGTTGTTATCTTAGTGTTAGTTATGATTAGTTGCTAGAAACCCCATGGGTTAGAGGGTAATTAGGGGTGTGGATAGGGGATTAGGAATGGGTTAGCTCTTTAGTGAGTAATTAGGTGGACAATCACCTTCCCACTCCAATCCTTCCTTCAAGTGTGATGTGTTTGGGTCCGAAAGTTCCCGAATGCATCGAACACTTGTCAATGGAAGGTTGGATAGGGGATAGCTAAAACTCACCCATGAAAGTGGGAAGGAGGTTAGCTAGGAAATTCCGTTTCATTAACCCTCCGGGTCCGTGGTGGACTTTAAGGTAGTTAATCCGGACTACCCTCGAAAGAGGGAGGATGTTGGGTCTTTTCTAGCGGAATTCCAATCGACCAAATTCTGTTCCCTAGCGATCTTAGCACGTACCTAGACCTAGATACTTTGACTAAGGCCCCTTGCTCCTTGAGAAGAACGACAGTTAACCGGGTATACCAACTTGTTGTGTAACAAAATGGCGCCGTTGCCAGGGAGCTAACTCCCCTAGTTTTAGTTTCTTGGTTTAAGTTTACTAAGATTGCTTTCACGCTAGAAATCAGATTGTTTGATGTCTAAAGAAGTTTGATGCATCTTTCGTTCTCTTTGGTGCATAAAGGTTCGTCCTAGTGCCTATCGAGCTTCATAGGAGGTCTCGATCCTTATGGATGAAAGATAAGATGATTCACCCCATACCTTAGCTTCGTATTTCGTTCCATCGCCAGGTACGGGAATCAGCCCCATCAGATTACCACCATCACCACCCGATGCAGTGTTCGAGTTTAAACTATATTTACTTGAAGTCTACGAAAACAATCAGTTTCATGGAGACATTTCCGGAAGTCCTATTGCCCATTGTTTGGGCTCGTTTTTAGGCCTAAATAACGCCCTTGGCCTTGGTCTTTTGGCTTGATTACTGGTTACTTTTGTGCTTTCTACTTGATTTTTGGTTCTTTTGTAGGTTTCGTGTGTTCATAGAAGAAATCAACGAATAGGGGCTATTTTGAGGCTTTTTAGGGGATCCCGAGTGAATTCCCGAGCCAACCCGAGCCGAAGAACGTGCGGAAGATAATGTCAAGGCACAAGAAACCCCTTAAGGAGAAATTGTAGGTTGTCGTACCCGCTACCAGTTTGGTAACGGGCGCGACAAGGCCATATTTCGTGCATCCAATCGGTCGCCCCCCTATAGTTTTGTAGCGGGCCCCCTGCTCAGAAGGGAACTCTTTCTGGAGGTTGTTGCGCCCGCGATAACTATGGTAGCAGCTGCGACATTTGTTGCCAATGCTCAAGGGGGGAATCTTCTAGGGGGTCGTCCCGCCCGTGACACCAGAGGTGACGGCCACGACGCTAGTTGGGAAATTTCAAGAGAAAAAAAAGCTTCCTCAGAGGGTCGAGCTCGCGACCAGCAATGTAGCGGCCACTACCTTGCGCTGTCCGGAGAATCGCCCTTGGTTTTTGTTCCGTTGCGCTCGCGACGCTTGCTGTCGTGCTCGCGAAGATCTGTAGTTTCACGCGTTTTCCCAGCTAAAACAGCTACGTTTTAGGCAACCTCCTAGCTTTATATATATAAATACAACGAGTTAACTATGCTACAAAGGAAAATAATATAATTAAAACAAAACTATAAAAAGCAACAATTATATGTACACATTTTTTTTAATCCTAATACATGTATAGGACCCTAGGACTGTGTTTTCCTTTTCCTTCATACGTTTATACACAGTGTAATCCTTTAAGGAGATTTCTGCCCCTTTGATGTAGGCTGATCGGCCACCACACAGTGGTAGACACCGTGTCCTCGCCGACCACGCGTTTCTGGCTGTCATTCCTCCCCTCTAGTATGATCGGACTGTGGGCAGAGGCAGTGTATTCATGCTATCCTTCCACATTGAAGCATTATTTAAGCAAGGCTTGATGCTATTTGATTTTGTCCCACTCTGCTTCCTTGCTCTTGTCTCTTCTTTCTTCTAATCATGGTCTTTGAAAAGAAGCTCGACCTATGGTTAAATTCTCTTTCAAAACTCGAGAAATGCCTCCTCACCTATTACAACTTGTTTCTTATTTTGAGCTTGAAACAAGTGAAGATCAACTGGAACTTCCTCAAGGCAGCTTTCACATTTTGGGATCCCAAGCTTCACGTTTTTCGGCTCTCCTGGAATGAATTGTGTCCTCTTCCTGAAGAGTGGGCCTGCATATTCGGTTTCGACCTTTACGCCCCACCGTCAACTCTTCATCTTGCTTCCAATTATCGTGAAAGGTTAGAAGAGTTGACGAACTTCAATCTTCGGGCCTTGGGGCATATTCTGGTGGATAACAAGGTGGATCTTCAAGCCCTAGTTGAATTCTTTCAATCACCGGAGGCACTTAAACTCAAGCCGACATCTTGAGTACGAGGTTTGGTTTTCTGCATTCTGGCTGAGTTTTTTATTTTACCATGGGGGTTCGGGTTTTGTTCCTCTTTCTCTCATTCATATTGTAGATGAAATGGCTCGAGGTTACAACCCAACCCCTTCATAGATATGGCTCATGGAACACCTCAGCATCGTGTCCTCTCCCATAACCCCTTCGTAGATATGGCTCATGGAACTAAGGCTCTTACTTCCTCATTCTTTCCCTTCATAGATATGGCTCATGGAACACCTCAGCATGGCGTCCTCTCCCATAACCCCTTCAGAATTGGCCCACTTTTGCCAATTCAAAAGGAAGTATAAAACAAAAAATTACTTAGGGGTACCCTAACTTTTGGTGAAATGTTTTTCTGGTACCCTAACTTTTAAAAACTAATTTTGGGGTACCCTAACTTTTAGAATTAGAAATAATTAGGTGAATTTTCGGCCAATTATTTGAATACAACGGTGAGTTTTAGGCGGGAAATTGATCAAATGTTATTGTGGATGAAAATGCCCTTTGTTTTTGTGGACGAAAATGATTTGAATCAATCGGAGTTTCGCCGGAAATTCACCTAGTAATTTCTAATCCTAAAAGTTAGGGTACCCCAAAATTAGTTTTGAATAGTTAGGGTACCAAAAAATTGTTTCTTCAAAAGTTAGGGTACCTCTAAGTCATTTTTTGGTATGAAGCCCGTAGAAGTTTTGAGGAATAGGTGATCTTCTTAAAGGATCACAAAGAAATCCAATGGTGGATTCAATGGCGCGCGGGTTTTAGCAGTCCATGGCGGCCCGTTTGCCTTCTGTTGGGCCTGGATCTGGTGTTTGGGCCAAAATTGAATCACTTTAAGATTATTTCGGTGTAATTTCGAGTGATTAAATAATAAAAATGGAATTATAAAATAAATAAAAGTTTTCCGGGAAAGAACCTTAGACTGGAGTTGATCAAGAGCACCATGTCACCCTCTTGAAATTTCCTTCTCTTAATATGCTTGTCGTGCCAATTAAGTTTTGGTTCTCTCCTTGTATATTCGGGAATTCTCGTATGCCTCTTGCCGCAATTCATTGAGTTCTTGAATGATGGAGACCATCCAGCAATTCCACCAGTAGTTCAAGCATCACCAACTAGTTCAGACCAGGAGATGGGAGATGATTCAGCCACAGCAGCAGCAAGAGCAGCTTCTACATCATCTTCATCACCCAAGGAGGCTACACAAGCACCCTCAGCAGCAGTATTATCAGCAGGTAGCCCTACTGTGCCAAACTCAGCAGTTGTTGGAGCAATTCCAGCAGAAACAGCAAGCTTCCAACCCCAGCAGTAGATCAAGGATACTTCAGCAGCCACCAGCCCACCAACATCATCCATCCAGGCTTGCTATGCCTTAGTAAGGCAAGTCCTGGCCAGCACAGCCATCCATTCTACCAGTATTGGCCATTCAGGTAAAATCCAGTTCCTCGCAAAACCAGTCCAAGCAGGCATCTTTCTCACTTATGTATCTCTGATTTGAGTGAGAATCAGCCAAGGGTCCCTAGGAGATTTTTGTTCTTTGACATACAATTTTCAAGTTCCAAACAAGTTCCAGCATGTTCAAGCAAGGAGGCATTAAGTTGCAAGTTTCAGAACAAGCAACCCTACAATGGTTGTTTGTTATCAGTTTTTCCAGAACCTCAGTTCTGAGGCTAAGTTATTTTGTTCAGCTATAATGAGGGTTATTTAAGTCTTTCCCTACCTTCCTTAAGTTGTTGAGATTACATCCAGCTTAGGATAGGCCCGGGAAAGTTACTGAGGTAACTTAGAATTACCCTCCCAGCTAGGAAAGGTTCTGATTGGTCACAATTGCCAACCTTTGGGGTTTTAGTCCAATCAGAAGCCAACTTTGTTTTCCTTTTATTTTTCAAATGTATCCGGATTGTATTAGTTAGTATAGGTTGTAATATGATGTATTAGGTTTAGTTCAACAACTAGATTAGAAAGGGAGATTCGCAGGTTACTTTAATTAAGTGCCTCTAATCAAACTGTTAGAGTTAGCTATATATAGGGATGTATCCAGCAGCTTGCAAACCAATCAGTGATATTTTCAATAGCATTTTGAGTGCCTTAGTTGAGCCTCTCATTTGTGAGTGTCAGCAAACTCTCATTTAGGTTGAATCTACTTCAGTATCTAGGAGTTGACATTCCTAGTGGTGTCTGTAGAGCTTACTTGCTTTAGTGGTGGTGTGCCTGTATCTGCTGAGGTAACTAAGTCCTTTGCCCTTATGTTTATTCTGTAGTGTGCCTGTATCAGAGTGAATATAAGTCTATCCTTTTCATTCCTTATCGGTTTGTCATCTAGTCCAGCTAATTGTTTCTAATTAGCTTTGTTTTAAACCATCAGCAGTGTGTGTGTGATCTGTGTGGTGTATTTTGAAGTCAATACTCTGATCTATGTGACCTTACATACATCATTCAAGCTGCACGATTCTCTTTTCTTTTGTCGTCTGTGGATCGAAATTGAGGGTCTTGATGGCTCCGAATGCCTTGTGCTCAATCTCGACCGGGAGATGACAAGCTTTCCCGAATACCAACCTATAGGGTGTGGTGCCTAGAGGAGTTTTGAAAGAGGTTCTGTAGGCCCACAATGCATCATCGAGTTTTAAGGACCAATCTTTCCTTGATCTATTAACAGTTTTCTCAAGAATACTTTTTATTTCCCTATTCGAGAGCTCGACTTGGCCGCTGGCTTGGGGGTGGTAAGGTGTTGCTACCTTGTGTTTAACCCTATACTTGGCTAGGAGGGATTCTAAAGGTCGGTTGCAGAAGTGGGTCCCATTCTCGCTAAGGAGTGCTTTAGGGGTCCCAAATCTAGAAAAGATGTTCCTTTTGAGGAACTTGATGACTGTTTTGGTATCATTAGTTGGAGGTGCTATAGCTTCCACCCACTTAGAGACATAATCCATAGCATTTAATATGTAGAGGTTTTTTTAGGATGGGGATAACGGGCCCATGAAGTCGATTCCCCATACATCGAATAGTTCAACCACTAACATCCCAATTTGGGGCATCTCGTTTCTCCTGCATATATTTCCTGTTCTTTGGCATCTGTTGCAACATAGAACATAGCACCTCACAACTCTAGTGAGGGTGGGCCAGTAGAAACCTGCATGAAGAACTTTGGCTACTGTCTTGTCGGGCCCCAAATGTCCACTAAAAGGGGTGGCATGTAGGTGAAACAATACGTTTCGCACCTTTTCTTCAGGTATACAGTGCCTGTAGATACCATCACCACGAAATTTGTATAATAGCGGTTCCCACCAAACATATCTCTTGACATCAAAAAGGAATTTCTTCTTTTGCTGATAAGTTAGATCCGGTGGGAGAATACCGCAAACTAGATAGTTTACATAGTCAGCGAACCACGGAGTAGAGCGCTGATTCGCGGCTAGGAGTTGTTCATGAGGGAACCATTCATTGATTAGTAGGTCATTGTCAGCTGAACAATCTGATTGGAGCCTTGAAAGGTGGTCAGCTACCACATTTTGTAGGCCTGGCTTATCTGGAATCTCAATGTCAAATTCTTGAAGCAATAGTACCCAACGAATGCGACAGGGTTTCAAATCGGCTTCTGTCATTAAATGCTTAATGGCTGCATGATCCGTATAGACTATGACTTGAGAATTGATTGAATAGGTTCTGAATTTGTCTAAGGCATATACTACCGCCAAAATCTCCTTTTTAGTAGTCACATAATTCACTTAGGCTCTATCAAGGGTTTTGCTGGCGTAGTAGATGGCGTAAGGTTTCCCGTCAATTCTTTGCCCTAGTACTGCTCCAATAGCGTGATCACTAGCAACACACATTATTTCAAAAGGTAGATCCCAGTCTGGCGCTTACATAATGGGTCCAGTTTCAATTTTTGAAAAGTAGCTAAGCATTCTTCATTGAACTCAAATGGAACGTCCTTGGCAAGTTGGTTCGTAAGAGGCTTCGTCGTTTTCGAGAAGTCCTTAATAAATCGTCGATAATAACCTACGTGCCCTAAGAAGCTTCTGATACCTTTCACGGACACAGGCGGGGAAAGTTTTTTTATTACCTCGACCTTGGCCTTGTCCACTGGAATTCCCTTGCTGGAAATCACATGTCCGAGGACTACTCCTTGTACCATAAAGTGACATTTTTCCTAATTCAGAACTAGGTTGACTTCTTCCCATCTTTGTAATACCCGCTTCAAGTTCTGCAGGCAAAGGTCGAATGAGGTTCCTTACACTGAGAGATAGTCCATGAATACCTCCACAATATCCTCAATAAATTCGGTATCATACATCTCTAAAAAGTGGCTGGCGCATTGCACAGGGCAAAAGGAATTCTTCTATAGGCCAGGGTTCCATAAGGACAGGTGAAGGTTTTCTTCTCTTGGTCTTTAGGGTGAATTGGGATTTGGAAGAATCCCGAATACCCGTATAAATAGCAAAAATATGAGTGTTTTGCTAGGCGCTCCAACATCTGATCTACAAATGGAAGCGGGAAGTGATCTTTCCTAGTAGCCTTGTTCAGCTTCCTGTAGTCAATGCACATCCTCCATCCAGTAACAATCCTGGTAGGAATTAGCTCGTTCTTTTCATTCTTGACTACACTCATCCCTCCTTTCTTTGGGACTACGTGAACAGGGCTAACACACGCACTATCAGAATGGGGTAAATTATCCCTGCCTCGAGGAGCTTAAGTATTTCCTTCTTCACTACCTCTTTCATATTTGGATTGAGTCTTCTTTGATGTTCGACTGAAGGTTTATGGTCCTCCTCAAGCAGAATTCTATGCATGCAGAAGGAAGGATGTATCCCTTTCAAATCATCGATGACATACCCAATTGCCTTTCGGTGAATCCGCATTATTTCTAATAACGAAGATGTTTCTTCCTTTGTTAAAGTTGAACTCACAATCACTGGATAGGTGGAATTCGGCCTGAGGAACTCGTATCGAAGTGTTTCTAGTAGCAGTTTCAGTTTTACTTCAGGAGCATTTTGTTCCGTTCTATCAGAATCATCGGTTAGGTCGTACTCTTCCTTGGGTTCACTTGTCACTTCAGGTGCAGCATCCAATAGTTTTGCATAAGTTACTATGGCATCCTCCTCATCCTGTCTTGAACAATCATCGAGCAGACATAGTTCAAGTGGATCACTTGACTAATGGTTAGGGGATACGTTAGTAACAATTTCTTCAATAGAATCTATCAAATTACAATCATTAGACATAGAAGGAAATTTCGCAGCATGCTTCAGGTTAAATTCAATCTTTTCTGATCCCACATTAAAGGTCATTTTTCTATTTTTAACATCAACACAATATCCTGAGGTTGCTAGGAATGGTCTACCAAGGATGATGGGTGTTCGTGAGTCCTTGTCCATCTTTAAAATAACAAAATATACAGGGATGAAGATCTCCCCTATCTTAGTAGTATGTCTTCTAATACACCTACCAGGTATTTGATGGAACGGTCAGCTAGTTGCAGTGCAATAGTGGTAGGTTTTAATTCACCTATCCCTTACTTCTTATACATAGAATAAGGCATTAAATTGACCCTGGATCCGAAGTCGCATAGTGCGCGGTCAATGTGCAGGGTGCCAATTTCGCAAGGTATAGTGAAACTACTGGGATCTTTAAGTTTAGTCGGCAGTTTGTTTTGTATGGCAGCACTACAATAGTCATTTAGAGCCATAATCTCATGTTCCTCTAACTTCCTTTTGTTACTAAGGATTTCTTCGAGAAATTTTGCATAAGTAGGCATTTGTGAAATCACTTCATTGAACGGGATAGTAACTTGAAGTTGTTTTATTATTTCCATGAACTTCCCAAACTGTTTATCATGTTTCGTACTAACTAACCTCTTAGGGTAAGGTATCATTGGTACATGGAGTCTTTGGTTAGCTACTGGTGGCTGATCTTGCCTTTTTCTACTTTCCTTATCAGTAGCATCTAATGGAGGTTCCTTTTCTAGTTCAGGGTCTTTATCAGGAGTGCTGCTAATTGGGAGTGATTCAGTTGATGTACTTTCAGGTTGTTTTCGCCTAGGTTCGTCCAATTGTTTTTCACTCCTAAGGGTCAAAGCACTGTAGTCTCCTGACGTGTTATCGGTGGGAGGGGCAGAAGAATCGTTCGGGTAAATCACTTGGGAGGTAAACTTTTCATTTTGGTGAGTCAGGGTCTCTATCTTTTCCAAGAGGCTTTTAATGGTCCCTGCTTGCTCTCGCTGGTTTGACAGAAGGTTTTTCACCTAGATTTCTAGGTCTGGTTTTTGGTCAACATGGTGAAGTGTTTGGTTTGGTCATTGCAGATTATTTCCATAGGACAAACAGGAATCACATGGTAGAAGTAAAGATGTAGGAGAGTCAAGATGGTCCATTTTTTTCACTAAAGAATCAAGTTTAGCAGCGGGGTTCTGACCACTGCCATGAGTTGTCTATTAGATTCTCGATCAGAGTCCTGAGTTCTGGTATGGTTTTGTCCATGATGTTGCCTCCAGCTGTTGAGAGGATGCTTCCTCTCGTTGACTCATTTGCTCCATTGTAGAATGATTGGATTAGAACCCATGGTTCGAATCTGTGCTGGGGACATTGTCGAAGAATGTCCTTGAATCTTTCCCAAGCATCGTACAATGTCTCATCAAGCTCTTGTGTAAAGGTTGAGATTTGATTCCTCAAACTGGTGAGCTTGCTTGGAGGAAAGTATTTTTCCAAGAGAGTGTTGGCGAGTTCATCGAAGGTTGTGATCGAATTCGGCGGAAGTAAATCGAGCCACTCCCACGCCTTTCCTTCCTACGAGAACGGAAAGTGACGCAGTTTGATGGCGTCCTCTGACACGTTGTTGGCCTTGTAAGTGTCACAAGCTTGACGAAAAAGTCCTAGATGTCGGTTTGGATCTTCGTTTGCCAGCCCATGGAATGGTGCTTTTTGACACCAAGTTGATCAACGATTGACGTAGTTCAAAATCGTTCGCTTGGATTGTAGGAACACTAATAGTTGATTGTGGGTTGGCGACATTGGGAGTCAGATACTGCCCGAATGTCCTTGGTCGTTGTTCTCCCATCTCTTCTTCCTGTTCCGATTCTTGCTCTTCTTCATTCGTTTCTTGATATTCTTGTTCTTTCTCCAGTCTCGCTTTCTTCCTTCTCTCTCGAAGTGTACGTTCGATCTCGGGATCATACTCGAAGGAGAATTCTTTTTGCATAAACCTGAAAAAGACAAAAACAAGAATACCAAGCGTAATAAAGAGAAAATAAAGAAAAATAACGAAAATAAATAACCTAGGTCACTCAGAGCGAGTTCGTCCAATGGCGGTTGGGGGGACAAATCCTCGGCAACGACGCCAAAAACATGACACACCTAAAATGTATAAGATGTCTGTGTACCGCAAGTGTACGAGTTTGTGTAATAATAAATATCATTCTCTCTCAGGGATTTGCGTTTAACCACGCACTGAACTAGTTCGCTACAAAGAATGCTAGGACGATCCAAGGTTTGTGATAATAATTCAGGAAACTAAACTAAGAAACCAGGAATCTTTAGTGTTTTAACCAATTAATTAAAGGCGTTCAGGGGAGTCCACTCTAGTCAATCAATCAAATTATCAACAATCCCGGTGCAAGTAACAAGAAAATTCGGGGTCTAAAATCTTTCTAGACCTTATCACATCGATCTTTCGATCCGAAGTGAGATACATTGATTAAACTAAACATTATTTCTAACTATTTAATCCAATCAAAGATAAAGAACTGATTATAAATTGACCCTAGGCAAAAATCATTATTTCTAAATATTTTCTAAACCTATTCAATCTACGCTTTTCCAATTCAAGACTCAAACTTTCGTCATGTTGTCAAGAATCTAATACCAAGTAAAAGGCGGTTAGCCAGATTTTACCATGACATACAATATACGCAGATTAAACGAATAAAAAGACAACCAAACAACGAGACTTAATTCAAATTCAACAAAGAGACATCGAGTTTATCCCCCAAATAAAGGAGATTAGCTACTCATATTAAAAGTAAACATCGCGAAAATTGAACAATAACTAGAAAACATGAAAGTAAAATAGAATTAACCGTGTTCGAATTTGGGGAATCGATCTTTTCGTGTGACCGGAATCGATCTCTTTCGTGTTCTTCGATCATAAGCAACAATCTAAACTAATAACAATGTTTGTGAATTAACTGGAAAGAAACTATCTAAAATCTACCCTAAAAGTTCTCTCCACTATCGTCTAATATTACGGCTAAAAACTAATAAAATTCGATGCTTGAAACGACGGACGTCAAACCCCTTTTATAGCGCTAGATTAGGGCACAAAACGCTGGCAGCGTTTCCAGAAACATTGGCAGCGTTTGGCACAAAGAGAGAATTCTCCATGCTTTGGCGCTGGCAGCGCCCAGGAAAGCACCGGTAGCGTTTTGCCTTTCCTTGTCTTCTGAAGTTTCTGGGTGAGGCGCTGGCCGCGTTTTAGAAACGTTGGGCGCGCTTCTGCTTTCCGCCCGAAGATGGGCTGGGCCGGTTGTCTTGGGCCGCTTCTTCTTTCCTTTTCTTCTTCTTCTTCAATTTTTTTTTTATTTTCTTTGATTTTTCCTAATTTTCCTTCAATGTTTCATCCTTTTTTATATATTCCCAATGTTTCCTGTAAAATATACCAATCTCGCGACCAAGTGTATAAATCACATAAATGCATAAAAATACGGGATTCAGACATAAAAAGAATGAAATAAACATGTTTTGAGCCCTAAAAACACTATATAAAAATGACTTATCACGGTCTTGAAAGTTCACACACATGCGCACTTTCCAATCTTTCTTGGGCACTGGGACGATGTTAGCAATCCATTCGTGATATTGAACTGCTTTGATAAATTTAGCATTAAGCTGCTTGATTACTTCCTCTTCGATCTTCTTAGGCCATTCAGGCTTGATCCTCCTAGCCTTTTGTCGAACCGGCTTTGCATTAGGGAGGAAAGGTATGGTGTGCTCCGCAATCTCCCTGTTAATCCCCGGCATGTCCTCGTAAGACCATGCAAATACATCAACAAACTCCTTGAGAAGCTCTGTAAATGTTACCCGTTCTTCTGCTGTTTAGTCCCATTTTAGGGGCTAAATACCACTCGTTTACGCCCAAGTCTATTGCCGTTCCCTAATAAAATGGTTATTTATTACGTGTTTTGTGATTTTTAGGTATTAAGTTCGGAGAATGATAAAAGCGGGGCGAAGTTGCGAAAAAGGGCGATAACTCGGTCACCCCGAGACCTTTGGAGCTGATTTGATGCCGTGGTGAAGACCCGGGAAGCATAGGAGACCAATCGTGCCTAAAAGAGAGGGAGTTCGGGCCAAAAGGCTAAGTATGAGGGCATCCATGTTCGCTACGCCCCTTTACTTAGCTGGAAGATCAATTGAAGACCGTAGCGTTCCCTACGCCGGTCGTAGCGAACGCTACGCCGTAGCGTTCCTTACGCAGGTCGTAGCGTTCCTTACGAGCCCAGGCAGAATGTTCTGCCCAAGACCGCAGCGGTCGCTACGAAGGGTGTAGCGAACGCTACGATGAAACCCAGATTTCCCAAGATTCCAGCCATCTGTCATAGCGTTCGCTACGCCAAGTGTAGCGAACGCTACACATCGTTGACTGGGTCGCTACGCCGGACGTAGCGATCGCCTTGGAGCTGCCGAGAGTTAGAGTTTTCGCCTGTCTTGGGTCGTAGCGAACGCTACGATACTCGAGCGTCGCTACGACCCTATTTCCAAGATTATTTTAGGCCAAACGAGTGTTTTGGCCATTCTTCCCTTTTGGTTTAAATAGCCGTCTTGGGGCATCAATGGGAGATCGATGATCCATTATCTAATCTAGGAGATATCTAGGAGTAGCTAGGGCATCTAGGTTTAGACTTAGATTTTATTTTCAGTTTGTAATTAGTAGATTTTAGAAGGAGATTAGTGAGAGATTAGTCTAGGGTTTTGAGATTTGAGTTTATTATTGAAGATTTGGGGATTCAATCAATTGAGAGATTGTTGGATCATCTTTTTATTGCTTTCCATTGTTCATCTACAACATTTTGATAAGTATTCTCTTCCCTTAACTCTTTTATTAATTACCTTGCTAATTACTTTGCTTGTTCTTAATTGCATTGCTTGCTATTTCATTGTTCTTTCTTGTTTATGGTTGTTTGATGTTAGAAATCATGTGTAGGTTTGGTATGGATGTTGTTAGCTTAGTAGATATCATGATTAGTGGCTAGAAACCCTATGGGTTAGGGGTAATTAAGGGTGTGAATGGGTGATTAAGTTTGAGTTAGCAATATTAGTGAGTAATTAGTTTGGAAATCAATTTCCCCACTATCCTTCCCTCAAGTGGGATGTATTTGGGCGAGCATCTCAATACATCCAACACTTGTGTTGGAAGGTAGGAATTGGGATGGTTAGTATTCTAGTTCGCGAGAGCGAATAGAAACTAACTAGAAAATTCTGTTTCATTAACTTCCCCGGGTCTGTCGATGGATTCTGGGGAAGTCAATCCGAGCTATTCTCGAGAGAGGAAGCTCGGTGGTGAAGTCAATCCGGGCTACCCTCGAGAGAGGAAGCTCGGTGGGCTATTTCCAATGGAATTACCATTTGATTATCCCTCCTTGTTATTCGCTTGTTGCAAAACTCATTTCCTCATCCTCGTTTGCATCCCGAAAAGCCTCCGAAGCCCATTTTCCATTCCTTGATCGACCTTAGTTTTATTTCTTGCTTTGTGATCTTTCAGACCAATATCCTTACCTTAGCAATCTCAACCCGACCATTGACCTAGTTCCTTTGACCAAGGCCGCCAGCTCCCTGAGAGAGAACGACAAAACCGTGGTCTTACAAGCCGCTGGTACACAAAATGGCACCGTTGCCGGGGAGCCAGCGCCCCTAGTTTTAGTTTCTTGGTCTTTGGTTAATTGAGTTTGTTTTCATGCTTGAAATTAGTTTGTGCCTATCCAAATGAATTTGATGCTTCTATCGGTTCTTGTTGATGCATGTAGGTACACCCTAATGTTCTACCGAGCATCGTAGGAGGTTTCAAGTCCTAATGGGTGAAGTCCAAGCTGATTCACCCCGTACCCTTCTATCATATGCCGTTCCATCATCGGGTACAGGAGGCAATCCTATCATCCTACCGCCACTACCACCCACCGCAACATTCGAGTTCAAACCATGCTCACGGACACTTTGAGAGAAACCAATTCTATGGAGATCGCCTGAGGACCCTATCGATCATATTAGAAGATTTGAAGGTCGGATTGGTTTTGTGCATATGCCAGAGGTATCTTCGGAGTTTTTGAAATTGAAGTTTTTCCCTCTCACCTTGGGAGGAAAAGCTAAGATGTGGCTTGACATTTGTCCACCCGACATATACTACTTGGGATGCATTGAGCGGGATTTTCTTCACCATTTCTTTCCTACGGTGATGACGATAGGCTTCGACAAGCTATCTTGAATTTCAAGCAAGAGCCGGGAGAAACTCTTTTCGATTCATGGGCAAGGTTTAAACTTCTTCAAAGGCGATGTCCACATCACAATCTTCCGGATTGGTTATTGTTACATCAGTTTTACCATGGGCTTCAAGACGATCTTAAAGACTCAATTGATATTGCATCAGGAGGAATGTTCCTTATGAAGACCGAGCATCAAGCAAATGTTTTCCTTCACAAGCTATTTCAACATTCTCCTTCTTGGGGAAGCCGTCGGAGTTTAGGAAGTAGAGGCTATTCCTTAGAGAGTGAACCTACTATCAAATTTCAGAGGCGCTCCAAGAGATGGAACAAAAGATGGTATCTAATGGAACAACCAATCAATTGGGAATCGTGCAGGAGACCCAACCCTCCACCCAAAACATCCAATATTTCTCACCAAACCACCAAAACCAAGAGGCTTGGCAACCCACTTATCACCAACCTACTCCTCATCTTCAAGAACCCCAACCATCTCAAGGGTCCAACATAGAGAAGTTGCTGAAGCAAATTGTTGAAAATCAAGAGAATGATAGGGCTTGCCTCGAGAACATTGAAAATCAATGGGCCCAAATGTCTCGGATAGACTACATCCCTCAAACCGTCCCCATCCAACCTCAACCTACTCCAATGGTGCCGGTGAATCTTATTACCCTCCGGAGTGAAGGGGAAGCGATCGTACCAAATTTTACGGAGGAGGGATGTTTGAGGGGAGAAGGAAAAATGAGTGAGTTGGAGATGAATGAAGGAAGGGAGATGTTGCTTGAAGAAGCTAAAAGTGAGTATGAGGAGACCACTAAGCATTTGAGAGTAGCACAGGGTGTGCAAACCCTTACATCTACTTCTAGTCCTAATATGTATACTTGTGAGCTGTGTTTGGGTCCACATCCCGAGCATCAATGTGGGGAGTTTAGTCAAGTAGAGCGTGTGAACGCTATCTATCCATCATATTTCAACCCACTTTTCTCCCATTCTTTTGAAGGGCATGCTTATGACTATACCACGTTTATCAACCCTACATTCAACCCCATTTCTCAACCTTATGACCACCACTCATTTGTCCAAGAAGAATCCTCCCATTCAACTCAACAGGACATTGTATCACCCCATATTTCTCAAGCCACCCAATCTTCACCGACTCCAATGGTACAAGTAAATTCTATCGATCTAAGGAGTGGGGAAGAGGTTGATGAATTTTCTTGGGTAGAGGATAGTGTTTTGGAGAAAAAAGTAGAGGATGAGATGGAGATGAATGTTGAGGAGAGAGTTGTGGTTGAGGAAGCTAAGGTTGAAGAAGAGAGGGTGTTGGTGTTGGAAAAGGAGGGAGAACAACAAAGAGAAGAGATTTTGGGAGGAAATACCCATGAATGCCCCGAAGAGGGATTTGATTCCCACCAAATGCAAGTTCCTCTCCTAAACTGGTTGATTCAACACTTGATTGATGAAGGACATATTGAGTCAAAGTTTAATGTCCCTATTGAAACGCACTTTTTCATGCCATCTTGTGTTGAAGTCAATTCAGTGACCACGGCTGTTCATGACCACGGTTGTCCCCATCACCAAATCAAACCAACGGGGGAGACCCTTGTTCTATTTGCGGAGATGATGAGGAAAAGGAGGAGGAAGCGACATTGGAAGAAATCAAAGACATCATCACCTCTTCCCCGCTCATGGTCAACCAAACGACCGGAAGGACAACTCAATTTGAGGTTGTCCAAAAATGGTAGGAGTTGGAGAGGAAGGAAGAAGAAGCGATCATGGTGGAAGAAGCTGATTATATACCTCTCATGTGCACCACGTCTCTCCAGAATCAAACGGGTATTTAGGTCAAGCTAGGGACCTAAAACAAGCACTACATGGGAGGTAACCCATACTTCTGTTTTGATTAATTTCTTTTCTTTTGTTTCTTTTTTCTTGTTTCTAATCCTGCATGCGGATCTTACGAGCCTTGCTTGTTTTTACTTGAATATGCTAACCCTTTGCTCGATTATCACGGATCGCGGATTGATTAATCATTTATTTTGAAGACTCGAGGTATTATCTCTCCGCTCTTCTCTTTTTGAGTTGAATATCCTATGATCCATGCTGCATGCTTGATTTTCTTTTGGGTGGCGAACCCCTTTAAGTGTTTATGTTGGGGTATATTGTTGTTGGAGCCGTGTGGGCTCGGGTCGCCACCACTTTTGTTTGCTAGTTGTTCTTGTTTGTTTGTTCTCTACCCTTTTTCTTGTGACACCTTCCCACAATGAGGACATTGTGGCGTTTTAAGTGTGGGGGGGTGAGAGATATTTGCTTCAAGAGTAGATCACCTAGCTGTTTTTGTTTTTATTTTCTTAGTTTTTGCTTAAAATTAAAAAAAAAAAAATTCGTGTGAAAAAGGAGAAAAAAGGGAGTGAAAACCTTTAAAGTTTTTCTTTTAGTTTTGTTTTTGTTCTGCTTTGTTTCCTGGATCTCGTTATCGAAGTTGAGAAGCCGTTCTTAAGCTTCTTTAAAAGTAACCGGTTGGAGCATTTTCGACCCCATCTCGGGTTTTAGTCAAGACTTACCCCTAATAGACTCCCTTCATTAAGTGTCTATTGAGACTCCCGTTCTTTTCACGTTCTGATTGGAACCGAGAGATTTTAGGGGCTCGTGTCCGAGTTTGTTTTGTTGCTCATTTAGCGAATTCGAAAACGAAGAAAAGAAAAAGAAAAAATTTCATAAGGTACAATAACCTGAATAAGTGGAGCGTGTCGCTGAATGACACTAACCACCTACACTTAGCCAACCTACACGGGCCCGGTATCGGTGGTACGGCACTGATACCCCTTAACCCTCCTCCTATATCGCTTTGCGACGGAGAGGCGAATGGAAAAGACCGTGTTGGGAGGGTATACCCCTTATATGGGCCGTCCAATTCCCGAAAGTAAGGCTAATACCGACCTTTAAAAAGAAAATGAAAAAAAAAATATAGGAGGAAGTGAAACGGAAAAAGTTTCTTGCTTCTAAATAAAGTGGGGCCTCTCCTTGCATCACCTACGGCCCTCACCAAGCCAAGGGCGACCAAATGCGAGGGAGGGCAACATTTCTCTTGGTTGTTTCGTTGTTTCCAAATTTGGACACGAGCCTTTAAAACCTTTTGATTCCCGTTAGAACCCACTTGCACATATTTGCACATGGGGTTTCGCTTGGTATAAGGTGTAGGGAGTTAAAAACCTTCAAGATTGACCTTTATCTGAGTGTGGTGTTTGTGAGATGCTCCTAACGGTTACTTTTGGAGGCTTAATAACGTTTTCTTAGTTTGGATTGCGAGATCTTTTGAATCAAAGCTTGTTTTTCTTTCTTTTTGTTTTCTTCGGTTTTGTTTTCACTTTCCCTCTCTCCTTTTTCTTTGGCTTTTGTGGGTACAGCCGCTATAAACCCTCACAAGACCCACCTCGTCCACCCGGACTCGGGGTTTAAAGGCTTGATGCATGTGCTAAATGCATCCGCGATTTCTGAAAGTGAGTTAGTTGCTTTTGTTTAGTTCTAGTTTCTTATTTTCTTTTGTTTAGTTTTGCTCTGGACGATAAAAATGCTAAGTGTTGGGGGGTGTTTAGTCCCATTTTAGGGTCTAAATAACACTCGTTTAAGCCCAAGTCTATTGCCTTTACCTAATAAAATGGTTATTTATTACGTGTTTTGTGATTTTTAGGTATTAAGTTCGGAGAATGATAAAAGGGGGGCGAAGTTACGAAAAAGGGCGATAACTCGGTCACCCCGAGACCTTTGGAGCTGATTTGATGCCGTGGTGAAGACCCGGGAAGCATGGGAGACCAATCGTGCCTAAAAGAGAGGGAGTTCGGGCCAAAAGGCTAAGTATGGGGGCATCCATGTTCGCTACGCCCCTTTACTTGGCTGGAAGATCAATTGAAGACCGTAGCGTTCCCTACGCCGGTCGTAGCGAACGCTACGCCGTAGCGTTCCTTACGCAGGTCGTAGCGTTCCTTACGAGCCCAGGCAGAATGTTCTGCCCAAGACCGCAGCGGTCGCTACGAAGGGTGTAACGAACGCTACGATGAAGCCTAGATTTCCCAAGATTCCAGCCATCTGTCATAGCGTTACGCTCGCGAGTGTAGCGAACGCTACACATCGTTGACTGGGTCGCTACGCCGGACGTAGCGATCGCCTTGGAGCTGCCGAGAGTTAGAGTTTTCGCCTGTCTTGGGTCGTAGCGAACGCTACGATACCCGTAGCGGTCGCTACGACCCTATTTCCAGCATTATTTTAGGCCAAAACGACTGTGTTTTGGCCATTCTTCCCCTTTTGGTTTAAATAGCCCGTCTTGGGGCATCAATGGGGAGATCGATGATCCATTATCTAATCTAGGGAGATATCTAGGAGTAGCTAGGGCATCTAGGTTTAGACTTAGATTTTATTTTCAGTTTGTAATTAGTAGATTTTAGAAGGAGATTAGTGAGAGATTAGTCTAGGGTTTTGGAGATTTGAGTTTATTATTGAAGATTTGGGGATTCAATCAATTGAGAGATTGTTGGATCATCTTTTTATTGCTTTCCATTGTTCATCTACAACATTTTGATAAGTATTCTCTTCCCTTAACTCTTTTATTAATTACCTTGCTAATTACTTTGCTTGTTCTTAATTGCATTGCTTGCTATTTCATTGTTCTTTCTTGTTTATGGTTGTTTGATGTTAGAAATCATGTGTAGGTTTGGTATGGATGTTGTTAGCTTAGTAGATATCATGATTAGTGGCTAGAAACCCTATGGGTTAGGGGGTAATTAAGGGTGTGAATGGGTGATTAAGTTTGAGTTAGCAATATTTGTGAGTAATTAGTTTGAAATCAATTTCCCACTTATCCTTCCTCAGTGGGATGTATTTGGGTGCGAGCATTCCGAATACATCCAACACTTGTGTTGGAAGGTAGGAATTGGGATGGTTAGTATTCTAGTTCGCGAGAGCGAATAGAAACTAACTAGGAAATTCTGTTTCATTAACTTCCCCGGGTCTGTCGATGGATTCTGGGGAAGTCAATCCGAGCTATTCTCGAGAGAGGAAGCTCGGTGGTGAAGTCAATCCGGGCTACCCTCGAGAGAGGAAGCTCGGTGGGCTATTTCCAATGGAATTACCATTTGATTATCCCTCCTTGTTATTCGCTTGTTGCAAAACTCATTTCCTCATCCTCGTTTGCATCCCGAAAAGCCTCCGAAGCCCATTTTCCATTCCTTGATCGACCTTAGTTTTATTTCTTGCTTTGTGATCTTTCAGACCAATATCCTTACCTTAGCAATCTCAACCCGACCATTGACCTAGTTCCTTTGACCAAGGCCGCCAGCTCCCTGAGAGAGAACGACAAAACCGTGGTCTTACAAGCCGCTGGTACATCTGCTGTGAGCGATCTACCTAACTTCAGCTCCCGAGGTTGCTCTTCTGTGCCAACATTTATGGTGATGGTGTCTTCCAACACCGCCATTTTATACTCATGTTCATTAGAAAATTCTTTTAAGGGTTCATTAAATTCCAGATTATTATTGGCGCAGCAGTTCAGGGAAGAGGGGAAAGAAGAATCAGAGTAAGCAGAAAGGTTCATCTTATTGAATGCAGAAAGGAATACATCACCAGCAGACTTAAGACCAAACTCGTCAGACTCTAGACTTTTAGGACCTGACTCTATGCCCTTAGGAACAGACTCTCCTATAGATAAAACAAAGCTATTCTCCTCAGCATCGACCCACGAGACTGCTTTAACTCCTACGTCTTCATAAATCATGGAACTTGGGTCAAAGCTCGGGTTGGATAATGCAGTGATAACAACATCAGCTTCAGACTTCCCTTGGACAGCTTCTTGTCCAAACAACATGCCAAATATGTTGCTCCCAGCAAAATGAGTCCATTCCAATGGTGGTTGTTTGTCCCGAACGGGAACAAAGACAGTAGCCATATTAATGGAGCAATCATTGAAGACTTCTAGCCCAATGACTTGAATTCCTTTATTCTTCAGACAGAATGGCTCAGGGAACCCATAGTAAGGGAAGTCATCACCTTCCCTAACAAACTGCCCATTCAGAGTGAGTGGATAGGGCTTCATTTGGAATAAGGTAGGAAAATGGGGGAACATACCCCTATGATCATGCCATACAATCACAAAACCCCCACGGGTTTTAGAAGGTCAAGGCCCAAAGTCAAAGCATATTAAGGGGTGATGATCAAGATTTTAGCGCCAGCATTTGAAGATAAAACCCCCGCAGGTTTTATATCCTTCACACAGATCACTGACGTGGACTTATTAAAACTACGCGCCCTGATCAAGAGAAAATCCCTGCGGGTTGTATAGTCGCTTGGGCTGGATCTGCTTCCGTTAGAAAATCAAGTGACAATTCCGTTAGAAAATACCCACTGGGCTTCCTCTTTCAAGGATAGTCCGGATTAACTTCCCCAAAATCCACCACGGACCCGGAGGGTTAATGAAACAGAATTCCCTAGTTAGTCTCTACTCACTCTCATGAGTAAAGTGCTAACTATCCCAATTCCAACCTTCCAACAAAAGTGTTGGATGTGTTCGGGAGCTTTCGAACCCAAATACATCCCAGTTGAGGGAAGGAATGGAGTGGGAAAAGTGATTTCCCAACTAATTACTCACTAATATTGCTAACCCATACCTAATTACCCATTCACACCATTTATTACCACCTAACCAATTAGCGTTCTAGCCACTAATCATGATGAAAACTAAGCTAACAACATCCAAACCAACCCTAAGCATGATTTCTAACATAAAACAACCATAAACAAGCAAAACAATTGAAATAGCAAGCTAAGCAATTAAGCAAGTAAGAAAGTAATTAGCAAAACAATTAATAAAAGAGTTAAGGGAAGAGAACACTTATCAAAATGTTGTAGATGAACAAAGAAAAGCAAAGGGAATGATAATCCAACAGTCTCTCAATTAATTGAATCCCCAAATCTTCAACAATACCACAAAATCTCCAAAACCCTAGATTAATCTCTCTCTAATCTCTCTCTAAAATCCACTAGTACAAGGTTGGAAAATAGAGTCCAAGTAACTAGAATCGGGTTTCCAAGATAATCGTCAATTTGGATAAATATACAAGGCAAAACAGTTGGGCAAAAACGCAGCACTTCGAGCCGAACAATCGCGCAGAAAAGGGGGAGACCGCAGGTGCGGTCTCTTGCTGCCCAGGGAAAGTAGCGGGTGCCACGCGCGAAAACTGTAGGGTAATTCTTCCTTCGTAAGACCGCAGGTGCGGTCTTCACTGACCGTAGGTGCGGTCCTCTTTTCTTCCTTTTGTTCCTTCCTTCGTCCTCACTAATTAGTACCAAATGAAGGGAAAGTGATCCCGGGTCAACTTCGCCTCGGCTCTCGGTCCGACTCGGCTCGAGAAATCACCAAAACTCAAAAACAAACAAAATGAACAAGGAAAGAAAAAGAGTTTCCCTTCCCCGCATTTGGTCGCCCTTGGCTTGGTGAGGGCCGTAGGTGATGCAAGGAGAGGCCCCACACTTAAAGAAGCACAAACTTTTCCTTTCTTTTTGGTTGGTTTTACCAACGAAATTGCTTTTTCTTTTTTTTCTTTTAGTAGTCGGTATTAGCCTTACTTTTGGGAATTGGACGGCCCAAAATGGGGTTTACCCTCCCAACATAGTCTTTTCCATACACACCTCCGTCGAGAATTCGATATAGGAGGAGCTTAAGGGGTAATAGCGTCGTACTGCTAATACCGAGCCCGTGTAGGTTGGCTAAGTGTATGGTGGTTGATGTCGTTAAACCGACACGCCCCACTTAATCCGGTTATTTAGCTTTTGCTTTCTTTTTCTTACTTTTCGACTTTGCTTTTGCTTTTGCTAAACAGGAAAAAAAAAGAACAAGCTCGGACATAAATCCCTAAAGTCTCCCAGTTTCAACCAGAATGTGAAAAGAATCGGGGATCTTGCTAGACACTCAGTGAAAGAAATCTAAGAAGGTAAGTCATGACGATCACTCGAGACAGGGTCGAAAATGCTCAGACCGGTTTCTTTTAAAGAAGATTAAGAACGACTTCTCAATTTCGACAACAAGATTCAAGAAACAAAGCAAAACAAAGCGAAAACGAAAATCGAAAGAAAACTTTTAAGGTTTTCACTCCCTTTTTCTCCTTTTTCACACAAAAATTTTTCAAATTTTTAGGCAAAAACTAAGATAAACGAAAACCAAAAATACGAAAACCAAAAAATGCTAGGTATCTACCCTTGAAACAGAATATCTCCCCCCCCCCCCACACTTAAAATGCCACAATGTCCTTATTGTGTGAAGGTGTCACACGAAAAGGGTAGAGAACCTACAAAAAGCAACCAAAAAAAACAACTAGCAAGCAAATGGTGGCGACTCTAGCCCACACGGCTCCAACAGCAATATAATCCCAACACCAACACTCGAAGGGGTTCGCCACCCAAAAGAAAAGATCAAGCATGCAACAGGGATCAATATATACACATCAAAGAGTACGGAAAGAGGTTACCTCGAGGTCTTCAAAACAAATGATTACTCAATCTGCGATCCATGATAGCCAAGCAAAGGGTTAGGATAATCAAGCAAAAACAATCAAAGCTCGTAAGATCCGCATGCAAGAATTAAAATATGAAAAAGAAACTAACTAAGACAAAAATAGAAATTAACTTAAAAGAAAGAAATAAAAGTATGGGTTGCCTCCCATAAAGCGCTTGTTTAAGGTCCCGAGCTTGACCTAATTACTTACTTGATTCTCGAAAGGCGTGGCATGCATGAGAGAAACATGGTAAGCTTTTTCCACCAACTCTTCTTCCTTCTCCTCCCGCGCACTCTAATAGAACTCATGAATAAACCGGAACGATCCTCCGGTGGTCTAGTCAACTCCGAAAGAATCAAAGATTTTGGCCTCCTCGCTTTGCTCCACCAATATTTCTTCCTCTTTTTCCATCGCTTCCTCTTCTTGCGCAAGAATTGAGCATGCCTCCTTGAATACTTGATAGCCCGGATAGAAAGAGAAGATAACCCCGGCTTGATATTTGGTGATGTGCCGGGTCTCAGGTCTTGGTAAACCATCTCTCTCAATTTCATATTTTCCATATATGTTTCACCCAAGGCAATCTCCCTCCTCAAAGGCACGGTGTTGAGGAAGTCACCATGGAAGGTGAAATTAACTCCATGAAGCTCAAAATGAATAGATTTAGGGTGACTTTCTCCACCCCAATGATCCAGTTCCACAATGATTCAGCACGGCTCTTCTTGATGCTCATCCATAATACCAACCACTGCATTGACCTTGAAGCGTGACTCTTTGTGAGGGTTCCTCCTTGAAGGACCAAGATCAAAATCAATATGTTCTCTCCCCACATGAAGAGACAAATGTCCTCTTTTCACATCTATAATTGTTCCCGCAGTGGCTAAGAAAGGTCGACCAAGAATAATAGGGTTTCTCCAATCCTTATCCATCTCCAAAATAACGAAGTCACAAAGAATAAGGAAACTTCCCACTTGAACCGGGATGTCTTATAATATTCCCAAGGGCTTCCTAACAGTTCGGTCCGCAAATTGCAAGCTAATAGCGGTAGGGGTCAAGTCATCAAGGTTTAATTTCTTACATATAGAGTGTGGCATGACACTCACACTTGCCCCCAAATCACATAATGCATTATCAATCCTCATATCACCAATTAAGCACGGTATAGAGAAACTACCGGGATCGGCAAGTTTCAAGGGAGTCTTGCTCCCCATAATAGCGTTGCAACTGAGAGGAACGGTCGACGATTCTTTGATTCTCCTTTTGTTTGTCAAGAGGTCATTAAGATGTTTCTTGAAAGAAGGGACCTCCACCATGGCATCAAGAAAAGGAATATTGACTTGGAGCTTCTTCAATATATCAATAAATCGCACAAACTTCACCTCATTTTTATGTTGAATCAATCTCCCAGGAAAAGGTATTGTTGGTCTATATGAAACGGGTTTATCCAAAAGGTTTTCTTGAATATCCTCCCTCAAGATTTCTTTTCCTTTCTCTCATCTTTTCTCAATCTCTACCCTCTCTTCCAATTCTCTTTTTCCTCATCCTCGGCCTCATTAGCCACAACATCATTCTCCTTTTCTTCAATCCTAGCCTACTCAACTTCTAAATCCTCCTCTTCATTACTACTCACCACAACTCCATCATTCTCTCCCAAAGATCTCTCCTCTTCCACATTCTCCTCCATTACTAGAGGTTCTTCAATTTTTCTTCCACTCCTTAGGGTAATAGCATCAACTTTCTCCCCTTGGATAGGTTGAGGTTGAATAGGTTGAGAAAAGTATATTTGTTGAGCAACTTGGGTCATTTGGGTTTCAAGGTCTCTAAGGCGAGCACCCTTACTTTCTTGGTTAGCCACAATTTGTTGCAACAACTTTTCAATCATAGAATCTTGGGATGGTTAAGAAAATTGAGGTTGTGGGGTGGGTTGATGTGAGAAGTCTTCTTGAAAATATGCATGATGGTCATAAAATTGAGAAACAGGATTAAACATAGGATTGGCAAATGTAGTATAACCAAGATCATAGTCCTCATAAGAGTGGGAATAAACTTGGTTGGAATAGATGGCATTCACATGATCTACTTGACGATACTCCACACATTGATGCTCAAGATGTGGACCAAACCATAACTTACAAGTATGCACAATAGGAATAGGTGTGGATGCAAAGGCTTGCATACCTCGGGTTAAGTTTAACTGGTTGGAAACCTTGTCATTCACCATCTTCTTTTGCACGATCAATAGAATCTTTGTATGAATCACAAAACCCATAATAAAAGTGTTGAAGTAGCATCCAATCCAGTAAATTGTGATGTGGACATTGGCTTTGAAAGCTTTTAAATCTCCCTAAAGCCTCAAAAAGATCTTCTCCGGGTTCTTGCTTGAAAGACATAATAACTCGCCGGAGTGGATAAGTTTCATCCGCTGGGAAGAATCTATGCAGGAAATCTCTTCTAAGTACCTCCCATGAAGAATAAGTGCCGGGAGGACACGTTTGAAGCCATGTCTTCGCTTTCCCCGTAAGAGTTAGAGGAAAGAACTTCAATTTCATAAATTCAGAAGATAAACCGGGAACTTGCACGAAACTAATCCGATCTTCAAATTTCTCGATGTGTGCAATAGGACTCTCGGATTTGTCTTCATAAAACTGATTGCTCGAGAAGACTTCAAGTAAGTATGGTTTGAACTCAAAAACGACATCGGGTGGTAACGGTTGTAGAGTGATCGGGTTGCCTCCCGTACCCAATGATGGAACGGCATATGATAGAAGGGTACGGGGTGAACCAGCTTGGCCCTCCGCCATCAGAACTCAAAACCTCCTACAAGAAATGAAGAAGCATCAAATTCATTGGATTTAGAACAAACTAGTTTCTAGCATGATAGCAATCTTAAACAACTCAAGACCAAGAAACTAAGTTAGGGGTGCTTGCTCCCCGGCAACGGCGCCATTTTGTGTAACGTGGTTTTTGTACGTCGGTTTTTGTATTGTTCTTCTCGAGGAGCTAGGGGCCTTGGCTAAGAAACTCGGTCTAAGGTCGAGTTACGATCGCTAGGTAAGGCAATGGGTTTGAAAGGGTCACAACGCAAGAAACCAAACTAAGGTCAGTCAAGGTGAAACAATAGGTTTCGGGGGCTTTTTGGGATGCAAATGGGAACAAGGGGATAGGTTTTGCAACAAGAGAGCAAGAAGGAAGAAAATCAAGTGGCAATTCCGTTAGAAAATACCCACTGGGCTTCCTCTTTCAAGTATAGTCCGGATTAACTTCCCCAAAGTCCACCACGGACCCGGAGGGTTAATGAAACGGAATTCCCTAGTTAGTCTCTACTCACTCTCATGAGTAAAGTGCTAACTATCCCAATTCCAACCTTCCAACACAAGTGTTGGATGTGTTCGAGAGCTTTCGAACCCAAATACATCCCACTTGAGGGAAGGAATGGAGCGGGAAAAGTGATTTCCCAACTAATTACTCACTAATATTGCTAACCCATACCTAATTACCAATTCACACCCTTAATTACCCCCTAACCCATTAGGGTTCTAGCCACTAATCATGATAAAATCTAAGCTAACAACATCCAAACCAACCCTAAGCATGATTTCTAACATAAAACAACCATAAACAAGCAAAACAATTGAAATAGCAAGCAAAACAATTAAGCAAGTAAGAAAGTAATTAGCAAAGCAATTAATAAAAGAGTTAAGGGAAGAGAATACTTATCAAAATGTTGTAGATGAACAAAGTAAAGCAAAGGGAATGATAATCTAACAATCTCTCAATGGTTTGAATCCCCAAATCTTCAACAATACCATAAAATCTCCAAAACCCTAGATTAATCTCTCTCTAAAATCCAATAATACAAGGTTGGAAAATAGAGTCTAAGTAACTAGACTCGGGTTTCCAAGATAATCGTCAATTTGGATAAATATACAAGGCAAAACAGTTAGGCAAAACGTTGCACTTCGAGCCGAACAATCACGCAGAAAAGGGGGAGACCGCGGGTGCGGTCTTGGGGACCGTAGGTGCGGTCTCTTGCTGCCCAGGGAAAGTAGCGGGTGCCACGCGTGAAAACTGCAGGGCGATTCTTCCTTCGTAAGACCGCAGGTGCGGTCCTCTTTTCTTCCTTTTGTTCCTTCCTTCATCCTCACTAATTAGTACCAAATGAAGGGAAAGTGATCCTGAGTCAACTTCCCCTCGGCTCTCGGTCCGACTCGGCTCGGGAAATCACCAAAAATGCCCTGGAATGGCCCGTTTTACCTCGTTTTGAGTAAAAACACCAAAACCTACAAAATAACCCAAAACATACTAAAAAGTCATGAAAATAAACACGAAACGAGTCGAAAGCCTAAGAATTAAGGCGTTATTTAGACACAAAATTGGGTCTAAACACCCGCATAGAGAACTTATACTGGGGGCTCTCCAAAACGCCATCATTCCTACCTCCACAACTCCAGAAGCCTTGGTCTCGCATGTCGCCGCTAGTCAGGGTGCCATTACCTTTAGTGATGAGGATCTACCTGTATCTGGAATGAACCATAATAAAAGCCCTGTACTTAACCGTACTTTGCTCTAATAAAGTGATTCCATTGATTTTGGTGGATAATGGTTCCGCTGTAAATGTTTGTCCTTGGCGAATTGCTGCCAAGCTAGGGGTCCAAAAGAGCCAACTGGCTCAAGATGCTGTGTTACTTCGGGCATATGATAACACCCCTCGAAAGTCATTAGAAACGGTGACGTTGCCTATCATCGCTCAGAATGTGAAATTCATGGTACTGGATATTCCTGCTGCTTTTAACTTTCTTGTTGGGGCGCCAGAACGCCGCTGCTTCAACATCAAGGCCGAAGGTGAAGATGGTTATACACAATCAAGCGGTCACCCTTTCGGGAGGGGCGATCTCTGGGACTTTCGAACCCAAACAGCCAGTATTGGAAGTAGAGCACACTCTACTGATGTGGAACTTCACAATTTTGAGATGATTGCTGTTATACAGGATGAAGCACCCTTTGATTTCGCTCCTTACTCTAACCTAAAGATTCATGCTATTATGAGGAAGCAGGGGTACTTCCCGGGAATGTCTTTAGGGAAGAGACCAGACAGGGTTACGCCACAATTTTCTAACTCTATTTACTCTTGTCGCTTTGGTTTGGGGTATAAACTAACTAATCAGGAGGTTCATCTTGCCAAGATCACATTAGCTCGTCAAAGAAACCAGTTCGATTCTCCTACGTTGATGGAGACTAAGCCATATCCATTAACCTTGAATGGACAATTCATAAGGAAGGGTGATGATCTCCCTTGGTATGGGTTCCTGGAACCTCGATACGTTAATGGTATTCGCATTCCTGGATTAGAGGTCTTCAATGACTGTGATGTCCTGTCAAAGAAAGTTGTCAAGCCTAAGACAAATGAGAAGTCACCTCTTGAACGGACTCATTTTTCTGGAGGGAGTATGTTCGGTCTGCTATTCGGTCAGGAAGCTGCTAAAGAAGAAAAGGAGGTGGACCCAGTGGTTACTGTGTTGTCCAACTCTAAATTTGACCCAAGCGCCATGATCTCTACTGATGGAGACTGCCACAAAACGAATTGGGTCGATGTTATTAACAATAAATGTACCCTAGTGTTAGGAGAACCTTGTAAGGTGTAGTCTGAGTCGAGCACTATTGAGTCTGTAATGAGTCTGAGTCAGCTGGGATTAGCCCCAAGTCTGATAAGTTTGTATCCGTTTCTGCATTTAATGAAGTAAACGTTTCTGAGTATCTCTTTTCTTCTTCCCTTCTCCCTAATTGTTGTGCTAATAACTATAAATTTGATGCTGAACCTTTAAAAGACCTTAATGAATTAACACAAGCCATGAATGACCACGAGAATCACATGGCACCTGTCGAAGAAACCATCGCCATAAATGTGGGGACGCCTGAAACTCCCCGGGGACTGAAGATTGGCAAATCATTAACCTTTGAGGAGCAACAGGAGTTCACCTCGTTTCTAAGCGAGTTCGTAGACGTCTTCGCTTTGTCTTACGAAGACATGCCCGGAATTGACAGGGAGATCGCTGAACATGCAATTCCACTATACCCGGATGCTAAGCCGGTACAGCAACGACCTCGCAGAATTAAGAATGAGTGGTCGAACAAAATTCACGGTGAAATCAAGAAGCAGTTAGAGGCTAAGTTCATTAGGGCAGTAGAATTCCCGGAGTGGGTAGCTAACATTGCGCCTGTGCCGAAGAAGGACGGAAAGGTTCGAATGTGCGTTGATTTCCGATATCTAAACAAAGATAGCCCAAAGGATTGCTTCCTTTGCCACATATTGACGTTTTGGTTGATCACACCTGTGGTCATGAGTTGCTAACATTCATGGATGGGTACGCTGGTTATAACCAAATCAAAATGGCCGATGAAGATATGGAGAAAACGTCATTCATCACTCCGTGGAGTACTTTCTATTACACCGTCATGCCTTTCGGATTGAAAAACGCGGGTGCTACTTACCAACGCACCGCCACTACCCTGCTGCATGACATGATCCACGTAGAGGTTGAGGTATATGTGGACGACATGACTGTCAAGTCGAAGAAGCGTGAGGATCACATTCCAAACTTACGCAAGTTCTTCCTTAGGCTCCGCAAGTACAACATGAGATTGAATCCACCGAAATGTGTGTTTGGAGTGACTTCGGGAAAGTTGCTGGGTTATATCGTCAATCAATGCGGGATAGAGGTTGATCCATCCAAGATCAAAGCGATTCAAGACATCCTTCGCCTCGGACAGAAAAGGAGATTCGTGGTTTCCTAGGGCGGGTACAGTATTTGAGCAGATTCATTTCCAAACTCACAATGACTTGTGAACCATTATTCAAGAAGCTGAAGAAGGGAGCAACGATCGAACGGGATGAGCAGTGTCAGGCAGCATTTGAGAAGGTTAAAGCTGACTTAACCAATCCACTAGTACTAATCCCGCCTATCTCCGGGAAACCATTGTTGCTTTACCTCACCATCAGTTCAAGCGTTATGGGTGCTATGCTGGCACAAGAAAGTGATGGTCTTACGCGAGCTATCTATTACATCAACAAGAAGTTTCTGGGGTGTGAGTCTAGCTATTCGGAGATTGAGAAGATAACTTTGGCATTAGTATGGTCTACAAAGAAACTTCGCACTATATGCTTTCACACACTGTATATGTGATCGCAGCATGTAATCCGGTCAAGTACATCATGGGACAACCTACTATCAAAGTAAGATTGCTCGATGGATGGTCATGCTATCTAAATTTGATCTGCATTTTCGACCACTGAAGTCTGTAAAGGGGCGTGCAGTTTTCGATTTTCTGGCTGAGTTTCCTACAGGAAGCCCTGGCAATGGGGGCTTGGAGTTTAATGATGAACAAATATTTCAAGTTGAAGAGGAAACCTGGAGGCTATACTTTGATGGTGTTGCTAATCAGATGGGATGCGGGGCCGGAGCTCTTTTAATTTCTCCCGAAGACATACACTTTCCTTTGGCAGTCAAGCTTGACTTTGAAGCTACTAATAATGCTGCTGAGTACAAAGCTTGCATTTTGGGCTTGCATGTGGCCCTGGAGATGGGAATTAAAAGGCTACGAGTGTTTGGGGACTCTAGTGTGATCGTCAATCAAGCTACTAGTATATGGAAGGTGAAAAGCGAATCCTTGGCACTGTACCAGCAACATTTGTCCAAATTAGCTGAGAAGTTCAACCATATTGAGTTCAAATACCTACCAAGGGGTTACAATGACTTAGTTGATGCACTAGCCAAGCTTTCATCCATCGTGGCTATGCACGAAAGGGATCAAGCCCTACCAGTGACAGTGGAGAGGAGAGATTGTCCTGCTCATCAACAGTCAATGGTCGGTTTGGTCAGTACTGATGCATGGTTCTTTAATATTTATGCGTTTTGAAAGATGGTTCATACCCACCTAATGCCGAGCGTCGAGAGCCAGGAGGGCTATCCGGTTAGTGGCCTCTCAATATTACATTATTCAAGACCGTCTGTACAAGAAGACTGCTATGGGGATAACCCTCCTATGTGTTGATAAGGGGGAAGATGAGGAATTAATGAAGTCCACTCGCGGAGGGCATGGTATTTTTAGTCGACAATAGAGTCTGATTGTCTCCAATTTGTGAAAAAATGTCATAATTGTCAAGAATATGCTGATCTCAAGCATCAACCATCCTCTTATTTGACCACTTTGGCCTCACCTTGGCCATTTTCAGTATGGGGAATCGACATTATAGGGAAGATTTCACCCCAAGGTACAGGAGGACATGAATATGTGTAGGTAGCTGTATAGTACTTTACTAAGTGGGTAGAAGTTGCCTCATACTCAAAAATCACTTCGAAGCATGTGGCCAAGTTCACGCTAAAGAACATCATTTGTAGATACGGGGTGCCACATGAGGTGATCAGTGACAACGGGAGCCATTTCATGGGTGAGTTTACAGCTCTCTTGGCCAAGTACAAAGTCCGACATCACCATGCTTCTCCCTATCGGCCACAAACCAATGGAGCGGTAGAGGCTGTAAACAAAAATTTGGTGAAAATTATCAAGAAAATGTCGTCACTTACAAAGATTGGCCCGACAAGCTTCCTTTTGCAGTATGGGGATATCAAACATCAACTCGGACTGCAATGGGAGCTACGCCATACTCTTTGGTGTACGGGATGGAAGCAGTTTTGCCAGTAGAACTTGTCATTCCTTCTTTAAGGATCATTGCTGAAAGACAAGTCCCTAAGGCCGAATGGGCCCGGGCTAGATATGAGGAGTTGGCTTTGTTGGATGAAAGACGACTTCGTGCTCTACATAATATCCAGCTCTATCAGAGTTGGATTTCCCAAGCACTCAATAAGAAAGTCAAAGACCGGGATTTAATGGAAGGAGATCTAGTATTGCCAGAAATGAGAGCAGCACGTCAGGAGGTATCATAGGGCGCAAGACGTGAGGTAGCGTCATCCACTAGGGCCTGACTACCGGGATACCCTACGAATGCACCTGAATCATGATCCCTCACCACTATCTCCCGACCGCGTCGAGCAGAATGCACTGAAGTCGGAGTGCGGCGAGAATGAGATGGCCGGTAAGTGGCGCTCGACTCTGAAGCGTCCTCCACCCAATATGGACGGGACTGAGCATTACCTCCATACCCAGTACTGTGGTACGATCCTCCCTGACCGAGAGGCTCCTCCAGCGACATCTGAGCCATGTCCTCCTCTATATTTGGAGGACGACGATCCTTGCTACCGGACCTGCTACGATGTGAACCAGTTGAGTGTTGACCCTCAACCAAGATACCTTTGCCGCGACACTCTAGTACGGTTGCTGAAGGAAAACGAGAGGATCCACCGACTTCTCTTCGAGATTGGCCTTGAGTGGAATATTCCCCTACCGAAGAACAACGTGGGGCTCTGTACGGGGAACATTTACAGTAGAACGTCGAGGGGGTTCTCTGGGAACAGACTCCGCATCGGCCTCCATATCGACTCTTTGGGTGGTGTCGCTGCGATACCTATCAGAGCCAGTAAATGCTCGATCAAGGAGCTTCAACATGGTACTCCACTCCTTGGTCATTTATCGGAGGAAAGCCCATCTCGGCTGAAAAACAACAATACCAAGGTTAGCCATAGGTAACATATGGAATGAAAAAGAAGGCAACATGGAATAGAGGATTACCGGTTTGCGATCGAATGCCCGAAGCGCGGAGCACTGACTGCTAGTTTCCACATCCAAGAAACCACCGATCTTTCATCTCTCCGGGGGGTTCTCGACCTTAGCAGCTTTAGCATTGGGCCCCAGCTAAAAATTTTTCTGGTCAGATATCAGCTAAAACATAATAAGGACAAGAGGAGGAGGATACATACCACTCGAGGAGCTAAACGGCTGAGATAGTGCTGGAACTCCTCGTCGAATTGCTCCTGTGGAACGTTATGCACGAAGTCGTCAAATTCTTGACCTCGAACCAGATCTCTCAGAACACCTGGGTCAACCCGCCATGGCTCAAACATGTGTGCCGGAGGGTCCAGGGGAATGAGACCAGGATAGCCTCCCACAATCTGCCTCGTGGCTCTCTCCCCCAAATACCACACATAACCATAAGGCCCCTCAACCAGGAGGCGAAGACGGGTGTCGTGCTCCACCAGCTCCAAAGGTTGTGGTAACCCTCCGACGTCGAAATCATCCGATGGACGCCAGTTCACGTGATCCGGTAAAAATAAAAGGAGTATTTAAGGTTGACATGCAAAGGGAGATGAAAGAAAGATGTTGGATATGAAGGAATACCGGTGTCAAATTATCCAAGATGCCACGAATGAGGTCAAGACTCCCTGACTTGTATTTCTTATCATGAATACCCTCGGTGGTCCAGCGTTCAGCAGTTAGTACCGTCTTATTCTTCTTCGAACGAATGCCCAGGGCTAAGATATACTCATATGCCCACGTCTGCATAAACATGATGTTAAATGAGGAAGAAAGGACGAACTGCATTGAAGAAAAGAAGGTTCGAGCACATACCTCGAGCACCTTCCACAAGGAAGGACCATACTGGTAACGAGTCTGGGTCGCATGAAGGTAGACCAGGTCTGGATCCATTGAAATCCGGACGCCACGACGACGCCAATGCATGAAGTTTGCATAGGACGCCTTGCCCCAATTCAGGTTTCGAATATTGTCGAAGTTAAGAAGGTTCCGAAACCATGTCAGGGAAATATTGTCCCCATGGTTGGCGAAGAGGGTGGCAGAAATAACATACGCCAGGAAAATGAAGCGACGCTGCTCTAGAGGCAAGTTTTGAAAACCTGCATCGCGAATAGTCATTTCGAAGTGCTTATAGGCAAGGTTGGGGAGGCCACTCCGTTGCCCTAAGCGAGCAGACACTGGAGCCAACAAATCCAACACTACTGGAGGGATATCCGCGTCAAAAACCACGTCCTGCCCACCCCAAGGAAGGCGAATCACATGACGGAGGTGTGACCGTCATCTCACCCACTGGCAAATGAAACGAGTTAGTTGAATCCCACAACCGCTCGGCCATCGCCCGACCTAGGGTACGAAATGTCCTCTTCCTCCAAGTCTCCAAGCATTTCCAGAAGGGCATGAAGCCCGTGGCGGTCAAAGTGTCACGAACGAAGTCTCCCGGAATCGATTCCGCAGCTTTAACAGGCGCTTTTAGGACGCTAGGAGTTTTCAAATTGTCCTCCTAAAGGTAGAATTCCGGCGCAACATTTAAAATGGGGGCTCAGCTAGCATTCTGGATCAAATTTCATGGACCCAAGCTTGACCTAGCACAGGCACTAGCCTCACAGCCACGGCCCGTGAAGTAGACCAACAAGTCCATAGTCAGGCCTAGGAAGCGGCCTAGTAACGAGTCAAAACACGCCTAGGTTTTGACTTCGCCAAGCCCACCGTCATGGCCCATGAAACGACCCAGTAGAAAACCAAAATAAAAAAAAGGGAATGCGCGAGTCAAAACCCGCCTAGGTTTTGACTCCGCCATGCCCAGCTGACCGGCCTAGAGCACGCGACGGCCCAGTAGGCTGGACATAAAACCCACCTAGGTTTTATTCCGCCTAGTGGGCCGCTACTCGGTCAAATGTTGAAAATGTTCTTGGTCCATTTTTGCAAGGCAATTTGCAAATGAGTTTTTTCCGTCAAAATGCAAGAATAAATGGATTATTCAACATTCTAACATGTATACTTAAAATAGCTAAAAATCGACAAGATATGAAAAATAAAAATTCATGCTTGCTCATTTTTACGCTAAACTAAGTACAAGAAGAAAAGTCCAAGAATTACCTTGCCGTGAGAGCGGTAGAACCAAGCATGGTTCCAAGACTGAACAATGAGCTCGGAGGGAGCGCTTCCATACCAAGAACAATGTTACGTCGCGAACATCGCTCATGAGGCCAGGCCGCCGCATGAGGAAGAGGTGGATTCCTATGACTCCGGGGTTGCATCTTCAAAACTCGAGATTGCTTCAAAGAAACAATACTTCTTTTCTAGAGAGAGAAGGAGTGAGCTAGAGAGATTAAGGAGATGAAGATGTGAAGGAAATGAAGGAAGGCTCTTGAATTTATAGAAAAATTGGGTGAATATGAGCCGTTCGTTTCTTGAACCCGCCTCGAGATGCCAAGCACGTTTCATTGGCCGAAAATCCAAAGGTTATCCTTTTGTCACCCGAAAGAGAGGCAGGGTGACATAGCTTCTTTATGACCGCAAGTGGGCCGGGCCCCACTTTGATACCCTTCACAAGGCAGAAAAAAAAAGAAAAAAAAAAGAAAGAAAAAACACAAAACCCGCCTAGGTTTTGTTTGGCCCAAAAGGAGCGGCCCAGGAGACGCGGTCCAGGCGCAGACACAGCCCAAGAAAGGTCACCAAAACCCGCCTGGGTTTTGTGACGACTACAACCCAAATTCACGGCCCAACTCCACGTTGTCTGAGCCCACAGTTTGAGCTCTATGGCCCATAGGTAAAAATTCGAACCTCTTTTATTTTTAAATAAAACTGATACTTGATGTTCTCATGAATTTCAGGTCGCCAACAAAGGGACCACCATCATCTAGGTACCGCACAAAAGGTCGATGTCATCATCATCACCCAGGGCCATCGGCAGAGTTTCGATGCAGTCTCGATCCAGGGCCATTGGCAGAGTTTCGATGCAGTCTCAATCCTGAGCCATCGGTATCGCGCCCGGTGAAGTCTCAATCCCCGAGCCATCGGCATCGTGCCCAATGAAGTCTCGACCCCCAAGGCCATTAGCAGCGCGTCTGGTGAAGTCCTTCGGCATCGAAAATGCCAACCATCATCAATCGACACCGGGAAAGACTGGAACCAACACCGGGAAAGACTAGAATCGACACCAGGAAAGACTGGAACCGACACCGGGAAAGACTGGAATCGACACTAGGAAAGACTAGAAAACTCCATGAACCATCGGCATCATGTCCGATAACAAGTAAGGCGTCATTCTCGCCCGAGATCAACATCGATTCATCAACGGTCAGGGTAGAGCATCATTCTTGCTCGAGATCACCTCAAAAGAGGCGCATGCCGCCTGCAACCGCGATGCAGGACTCAGCTTCCAAGCATCACTCCAAGCTTTGCAATCCAAAGTCATATCCTCAGACTACTTTGACCTTCGTCCTATTCGGACTCGATCAAAGTGGGGGCTTTCTGTAGACGCCGGGATTTGTACCGGTATAACCCCGACTCATCGAAAAGTATGGGCCAAGTCATTGGGTCCAAATGAGCAACAAACCGAGTGCAAGAAGAATAAAACAGGTCACGTTTAATTGCCAAAACCCAGTGGGGTTTTAACTTTTAATGAACAAGCCCACGCAGAAGTAGGCCTAGTCGCGCGCCCCAGCCGAGAGAGTTTAAAACCCGCCTAGGTTTTGAGCGAAGTAGCAGATGACGCCGTTTTGCTCCACGTCATTGATCCGTGTGCTGATAATTGTTATAACCCGCCTAGGTTTTAAGGATTTTAGCGCCAAAATTTGCATGCATGCATGATCCCTTGATCTTTGCCCCAAGTGTTTGACTTCCCCTTGACCACCCAAAACCCGCCTAGGTTTTGGACTCTCATGGCTTGATTTGTGGGATATGATCCCTCCATTTCCCTCCAAATCTCACACTCCCTCACCTATAAATACCCCCTCCATTTTACCCTCATTTCATCAACAACTCTCACAAAAATTACCATCATTATACTCACATTCTATTACTCTCATTTCCGTCATAGTATACCTCCATTCTATCAAACTCTTATCATCCACATCCACCTCTAATCCTCTCATAATCACATTCATCACCAACATACAACCATCCATACACCACTTCTCCTAGCCACTTACATTATTTCATCCGAGTTTCAAGTCAAAGGGGGGCAATTCAAGGGATCAAGTTCATCATTCCTATCATCTTAAACAAGGTTCAATTTCTTTGGTTCATTTTGTTATGATTATTCATGTAATTCTTTCTTTAGTTTCGTGCTTGTAAATATTTTGTAAAATGAAAATCACATTGTTTTTATATTGCATGATTCGAATAATAATTCCGCGAAATTAATCAAACTTCTCCCCGCTCTCTTTCTTTTCAATGTTGATTTTAGTAGAGTCTGTTTTATAACAGGCGGATTCGAGAGTTCTTATAACTCTCAATTCGTAACCTTGCCCCCGAATCTAGAAATCGAATTCGTAGACCAGAGTCTTTCTTTTTCTTATTTTACGGTTTGTCGATTTCCTTAAATTGGCTGGCGACTCTATTACATTTTATAAATTCGTTTAACTATTTAAAATATTCGTTTATGCATAAAATAATTTAAGCAAATAATTTAGTTCATTCCCCCTCACTAATTTAAGATTGGACCCGAGGAAAATGGGCCAGAAATTAAAAAAACCTAGGCGGGTTTTATTAATTTCAACCCATTTTCTTCTGGCCCAGGGGCGCAGACGAACCAGCCCAGGGTCTGCTAAAACCTAGGCAGGTTTTAGCATTTTCTGATGGCCCATCTGCTCCTCTTTGGGCTTGAATTTAGTGATTGGGCCGGGAATAAATTATCGTTAAATTAATTTGTGTAATTACGGATAATTTAAATAATAAAAAAGGGTTTGTAAATAAATAAAGTTTCATCACCCCGAAAATAAATTTTGAAAAATAAAAATATCCTTATTTAAGAATTAAGAAACCTTGGTCGGCTCCCGATCGTTTAAGTAGCGCATCCGAGAACAATTCCCCCAAACGGGAATTTTTCCGGGTCCTACAACTGTACTATAGGATCAAGCTACTAATGACAACATTAGTGAATTCATTAAGTTGTCATATCAATTCATCTTGTGCTTTTATTTTTTTTAACAAAAATGAATGAGACAAACAAATAAGGAGGGCTTACAACTATATATGGGATATCATTGTCATATATATAAAGCTCTCCTCCCACTAAAGATGAGAGCTATCAATTATATGTCCAAAGAACAATTTCTAATTTCCATATCAATCATATACTCCCAACTGAATCTAAGAAACCGATAAAAGATACTTGACATTGCAAAATAGAAATAGCTCAAACATAACCTCATGGTCATAACTCAAAGACAACATAATATCATGAATAAGAAATTTCATTCCAAGACCAGTTCAAAAAATAATGTCATCTCAAGCAAACAGAGAGGGACGACTTAGAACTATGAACTGTATTAGAGTTTTAGACACTCTAACATGTTGAAGCTAATTAAATTACATATATACTTTACCACACCAAGTATAACAAAAAAAGAGCCAAATCCCCACTATCAGTATGTACTCTTATTTTCCCATGAGGGGGATATATATTTGGTTATCTAGGGAGGAAATCCAAATCCCTTCTATCAGTTAACCCCACTAATTAGCACTCTTCTTTCGGATGAATAAAATAAGTTATCCTTGCTAATTATAAAAAAAAAAAAAAGTCAAGATAATTGAAATAGAAGTGAGAGGTCCATACCTTAGCATTATCGGCTCCAAAATAAAGGCACATATGCAATCTTCTCATTCACCATAAACTGAGAACTCTATTCCCATTTGAACATAACATTCATTTTGCTATTTATGTTTCTGAAAGTAGTATCAATCTGTCACATATGGAGGGATCTTTCACCATCATCTAACCTAGGGGGCGGGGGCAAATGCAGCAATTTCATAGAAATCTCAAACCGAAGTTGTTCATCAATTTTATTTTGGTAAATGGATCCTTACTAATTTAATTATCTAATACTAGTTGGTCAAGGGTGATACCACCTATACTAAAAGCACCAAATCCCCCATGTTCATGTTTAGCTTCCATTATTAAGATTAGAAATCTCATTGACTTGATCAATACTGTCGATACTAACACCAAATCTACAAGACAAAGAAGCAATTTTATACCCATATGTCATGACATAACAAACTTAAGGCCAGAAATAAGCTATTGATTCAGGATAAAAGGAAAAGCAGAACCCAACAAGCCTTGAGCAATCTTCTACAACGTAAACACCCCCATCTTTCTTGTACTAACTCCTTCCCACCAAAAATAAAACCAAACAACACTAATTACATAATCAAAAGCAATCCCCTAAAAAATAACTGCTAATTGTTGTATGTTTTCATAGGTAAAATTGTTCAATGCAAAGAAGTGTTCTCCACATCAGAAGCATATACTACAAAGCAAGCATACAACTAATACAAGTCAAAACTGCAGTACCAAAGCAAGCATACAACTAGTGAAGTTATCACAATAACATGTCAAAAGGGGGCAGTGGCAGCGTGCTACCTGCAGCTGCTAAATGCTGATGCCGGGCTGCTGCTGCTGGCTGCTACCGGGTAGTGGCTAGCTACTCCCGGCTGCTGCTACCGATGCCTGCTGCCAAGTGCGGCTATCGGGCAGTGGCTTCCTACTGCCTCGTTATTTCTCAAGTTCACTCTCGATAATTCATGCCAAAGCCAACTTTTATATATGGATGAGAAGGGAAGACAACCTAGCTAGTTCATCTAAAGGGACAAATTGAAGATTAGAGATTGAACTTTAAGAGAATTGAGATTCAAAAGACACGTTCCATTAAACTGGAAGTTCAAAATTAGGAGATACCATAAAAGCTTTTTAGTTGTGACGGAATACAATTCAATAATGCAAAGTGGAGACGTAAACAAAAGACAACAAGCGTGGGTTATATTTCTCTTATTTGGATTCTAGCAAGTGCCAGTTGCTCATGCTATTTGTCTTTCCATTTCAGTTTTTCCAAGACCAATCAATGAATTAACACTGGACGCAACATCATTCATATTTTGGAGCTAAAGTTTAAATAACTTGATCACCAAAGGCGAGATTCTAGTCATATGTATATCCAGCCTAACTGGAAACAATCATTGAAAAACGAAAACAAACCATCATTGACACAATTGTCAATCCAATATGGACTAAATCAACATAAGTAATTCGATCATTATGTGTAGAAGAACTTACAAGAATGTTGTTCAGTCGCATTTTGAGCCGAATTGATACCATTAATAAAGGGTTTTTTCTTGTTTTAGACCCCTAAGTATGAGTTAGTTATGATGATTTTGTATTTTTATAGGTTGATCAAGGAATAGAGGGAAAAAAAGGCCAAAAAGCTCCAAAAACCCATCAACCACGTGGTAGCACCCGCTACAGAAGTCGTAACACCCGCTACGAGCAGAACAGAACAACGTAGCGTTGCGACCAAGACAGTAGGAAAGCCAGATTTTTCGTCAAAGTTGTAGCACCCGCGACCTACTTCGTAGCGCCCGCTACAAACTGCACAGACAGGCTTCGCGCACGCGACAAACCTCGTAGCGCCCGCGACGACGTTCAGCATTTCTGCAAGAACTTCCGAGAAATTGTAGCGCCCGCAACCAGACCTATAGCGCTCGCTACCACTTGCACCGATGGATGTCGCGCCACGACAGATATCGTCGCGCCCACCACAGGTTGCATGGAAGATGACGAGAGTTTTTCCGCCGAATCGGTCGCACCCGCGACCATGGGTGTCGCACCCGCGAAGGTCTAAAACTACAGAAATAAAAAATGGCGGCTTCTTAGGGTTTAGGGGGAAATTAGTTTGCTTTCTTTTTCCTAACTATTTTTCTTTATAAATAGGAGGGCCCTAGTGAAGAGAATAATCTTTAGCTTTACATTAGTTTTTCATTAGCTTTTAATTAGCTTTCATTACATTTAATCATGAGTCTTATTAGTTAATTAGTTTAGTTTCAAGTTCTTTCCTTCGATTGTAATTCACACTTTCAAGTTGCAATTCAATTCAATATTTCCATTATTCTTTCTTGCTTTCTGTCTAGCTATGTTAATTTCATTAGTATTAGTCCACACAAATTCCATTTTTTAGTGAAGAGGAGGATTAAGGTTCCCTGAATTCTCCTTTCGAGTGAGGATTCAGGCAGTCTTAGTAATCTGAATCACGCTTTTTCTAGTTTATTCGGGAGAAGATTCGTGACTCAAGATTCAAGATTCAAGATTCAAGATTCAAGATTAGAGGAAAGTACAATGCATTCTAGGTTTATGTTTTCTTTCCTTAATTCCAGTATTCAATTCAATCTCAGTTCTTTATTTATTGCTTTTGATCGCATGCTTAGTTATGAAATTTCTTTTTAGTTTTAATTTCCAGTTCATGATTAGGTTAGTTTAATTGCTTTCACTCTTTAATTGCTTTTCATTATTTACTGCGTTTCCTCATTGAAACCCTACCAAACCAATTCCCTATTAACCTAACACACCATCTCTGAGGATACGACAACCCCTACTCTTAAAACCCAAAATACCACAACTGAACAATGGCGCCGTTGCCGGGGATTGCTTTATTTGGTAGATTAGGTTATTGGTTTGTGTATGAATAGTTTATTGCTTTCTTAGATTAGTTTTAAAAACCAAAAACAAACAAAAAAATAAAAAAAAAATTGATAGACCACGAAAAAACGTAGAATACAACAACCTGAGGTTTGGGTTCATAGTCTTGTTAGTAATAGATTGGTTAGGAAAGAGGAACCCTCAATATAGCCACCTAAGATGGCCGAGGAAGCATGTAGGGTGACTCTGAATGACCAGCTATACCCATCATATGACCCACCACCCTCATGTTTTGTACTGCCTACCCTGCCTGTAGGAGTAACCTTTGACCTTAGGTAGCACCACACCCAGAACCTACCACTCTTCACTGGTACTGGGTTAGCTCTATTATGGACTGCATAGTACAAGGAATACGTGAGCATGGTGACTCCCCTCGGAGTCCCATTGGACTATGTACTTCTAAAATACCTACCTTTTGCTTTAAGGGACGCTGCTAAGCGGTAAATGTATAGCATCAAACCCTGGTCCATAACATCTTTGGATGGTTTTCTAAAAGCTTTCATGAAAAAGTATTTTCCTAACTCCTTAGCTGTCCAATTAAGGAATTCCACTTTGAAATTTAGACAGGACGTAGGAGAACCATATTGGCAAGCTTTTGAAAGATTTAAAAACTTACTATCCCAATTCCCTCACCATACACTCGGTTATATATCATAGTTTGTGCTCACAGCATGATATGGAGAAATGGATAGGTAAAATTATCAATTTATGTATTATATATGTTATAATGTCATTACACTCTTCTTTACACCTCAAATTGGAGTGTTAGAAAAAATAAGAGTTAAAAATGTAAAAGAGGGAAAATCTCACTCCTCCTTACTGCCCCTTACGGCCTTACCCGCTTACCCCCTCTCACTCCCTTCCCAAACAAGGATAAGGAAGAGTAAGCAAACCCTCCACCCAAACCCTTCTCCCAAGCGAACAAAATATTAGGCAAAGCATTAGTGTACGTCCAGTAAACCATTAGCTGACTGCCTTGCCAACTTATGGATCACAGTTCACAGATTGTAAGAGCTCCAAAATTACGGTGATAATGATATGCATGATGAAGATGCCCAAAATCAACACAGATGTCTAACAGTATATATTTGCACTCTAAATCCAAAATGCATCTCATTGTTGAATTCAAACTTTATATAAGGAGTCTAGATTATCTTAATACTCATATATACAACGATGCTATTGAAGCTGTATAGCAGCCATGATCGCGTGTACATATACGAAGATATGAAGGATTGTAACGGTGAAAACGGAAAAAATTGCTCTATATGTTGGACTATGTACATATCCTAAAACACAAATTTAAAACATTGGTGGAAACGTACCAGGCGAACAAAATATAAGGAGAGAGCAAAAGAGGAGGACAACGCGATTTGATCATGAAAAGCTTTTATCATAAACCTCACTTGTGGGTGAAAATGGAGGAGATGCATCATTCAAAAGTCGTACATTATCATTGGTTTGTTGAATATCGACCACCACTTGATTCAAGGAATTTGTCATTTCCTTGTGTATTCCTCTGAGTGAGGTGAGTATTTCCTCCATGGAAGGTCTCAAATCCATGTCCTCCTGCAAACACTGAAAAGCGAGTTCTGCTACAAGCTTCACCATCTTCTGCACCCCATAATCCTTTTCGTACCCTAAAGCTGGATCAACGAGCTCATGCACTGCATTTTTCTTTATTCTGTCCATTGCCATGTTAGACAAATTGATATCATGTCTATGCCTTGTGATGTCGACAGCTGGCTTTGATGATATCAATTCCACTAGAACAACTCCAAAGCTATAAACATCGCTCTTCTCAGTGAGTCGATAACATTTGTAATACTCAGGATCAACATAGCCAGGAGTTCCTTGGGGTGCTGTCGAGACATGGGTCATGTCACTAGGGAAAAGTCTCGATAGCCCAAAATCAGCCACCTTCACTTGGAAATCATTGTCTAAGAGAATGTTGGTTGTTTTCACGTCACGGTGTATGACCTCAGACTTGTGAAGGAAAGCTAGGGCTTCTGCTGTCTGAATGGCAATGCTCAGCCTTGTGGCCCAACACAGGGTATTATTAGACTCTACATGTTTCCCATGAAGATGATCAGCGACTGTTCCGTTGGGGATGTACTCATAAACTAGGAGCAGTTCTTTGCTTCTCCTTGAGGTGCACCCATACAGAGTCACTAGGTTTTTGTGTCTTATGGTAGCTAGGATCCGGACCTCATTCATGAACTGTCCCATGCGCTTGCAACTGCTCTCGTACAAGCGTTTCACAGCAACAAGCCGTCCATCGCTGAGCTTTCCTGAAAACATACAATCAAAAAGCATCCTCACGTAAATTCCTCCTCGTATGTAAAATTTCATTTTGCTTATAGTCAACAACTCAAGATACAAGTATTGGAAAACAAATCATTGGGTTTTGACTGGTTCAACTGGTCTGGGGTCATTTTGAGATTACATTGAAATTTCTTTTGATTAGCATATACATGTTAAGATAATGCTATCAGTACTACAATAAATTTCAACCCTATTCAGTTCAGGTTTCAGGGGTAAAGGAATGATTAGTGAATTCAGTAAAAGTTGAAAAGTTTAGGGTTGAAAATATGGTAAGAATGGTTAACTTTAGCCTGAGTTAGGTAAATGGTCAAGTGAATGTATGTTTAGATGATAATTTGGGAGCCCAATTTTGGGTCTGACTTCAAGTCACCCTAGTCTAGTCATAGATGGATTGTTAAGACTTAAGAGACAAGATGATTGAAAGAAGCTTGGTTAAATATCCTTCTCACCATAATAAACAGTACCAAAGCCACCATCTCCCAATTCCCTGGACTCACTGAAATAATCAGTGGCCGCCTCCAATTCAGCATAGCTGAAGATTTTAACACCATAGTAGAAGCTAGCTCCATCAATGTCAGATTTAGAGGAAGGATAGGAGGTGATGCTCTGGGACAGGTTAGTTGATGGGGTAGTAGTGACATCTTGGCTATAGTGAAAGCCTTTGCTTGAGGAATGGCCAGAACTTTGTGCGCCAAGAGTAGCATCCTTGCTCTGTGCCTGAGATTGGTACTGTCGTCTTCTTCTTTGTATGATAAACACGGATAAGCACACAAGTGCAAGTAGACCCACACCTCCTGCTGCCACCCCTGGATGTAAATTTCATACAATGCTTTAAAACGGTGTTTGAAGACATCAAAATCTTGAAGAACCAAAATATTGAACCAAGGACAAACAGCTTTTTACCTATTATAACAGTCTTTCTTGATGACTTTCCTGCAGTAAGATTTCCATAACGTAGACATGTCACATTTGTAAACATAAAAAGTTAAGTTGCATGATTGTAATTATATTTAGTAGTTCAATCACAAGAATACTATAGATTTGTGTGTAGAGTTATGCATCTAAAACAAATCTTTTGGTCAATTCTGTTGTGGTTTCATTCTCCTTGTTTCAGTAATTCCTCAACTTCATGCTTCCTTCAGGTTGTGATAGATTATGAGTAAATGGAATACACTCCAGAAAGTGCTGACCTGAATTTGGGGTTTTCCCTTTAGCTGTTTCTTGTCCTGCATTAGGCACTGCACAATATTAGCCTTTACAAGAATCTGTATCTGAAACTCAATACCTTATAGCCAAAATCTCAACCCAATAGCAAAAAACCTAATGAAAAAATTGGTTTATTTATTAGATTTAAGTGTCTTGGTAAAAAAAAATTCAGTTTCTTAAAATAACAAATACAATGGCACCATAAACCAACAATGGACTCACACTTATTCTGAAATTTTGCAATTTCGAGCACATAAAGAAGAGGAGCATTAAGCATATATGCCAAAATTAGAGATGAATTGGAGAGTGTAGTTCTCAATTAGCAGCAGAGCCAGTGTGTTGAACCTTCCTGAAGAAATTGGGTTAAATTTGAGAGAGAGATACAAAGAGGTGGATGGAGGAACTACTGAACTGGATGGTATTGTCACCAAGAGCCCAGGAAACAAATTAGCTGATCCGTAAACTTGTTCCACTACAAGGGTAAGCTGGAAAATTACAGAAATAAATTGAAAGCAACCGCTGAATAATGATTGAGTCGACTAATGTTACCCTAAAAAGTGCATGCTTAAACTAAATTTAAGGGTCAACCCTTTCAATCTTCTAAAGTATGTGCATGTAACTTGTCTATCATTGTTGATAGCATAGCTACACCAGTGTCCATAAAAGAGAAGCTTGAGGTGAAATAGTGGGTGGCTTATGTTCTAAATGGTTTCCCACTGAAATGAAGGCTTTCTATGGTTATTGGAGTCTTGATCATGGGCGTTAAATTATTCGTAAATGCTGACGAGAATGTCAGAAAAATGGAAAGGATCCTAAGGTGAGACAGAGTCAGTTTTACAAGTTGGAAAACTACAAGGTCGAAACAGAGGCATATATGTATGTAGTACACAAGGAACTGATTAAGAAATATGAATGGTAGAAGGGAACAGATTGAGAAAGTAAAGGGGTGGTACCGGGACAACTGGAACTATGAGGTCCATCAGAACAATAACAAGTAAACTTATTCAGAGTTGGATCAGACCCGCAAACCCCACCGGATCCAACACACTCGTCACACAAATCATTCTCCGCAGACCACTGTAATCCGAACCCAGACTGAAATGCTTCATGCAAACTGGTGTTGTCTGTTATACGGCTAGCCGCACTTTGATAAATTGGCACAAAAAAATTTCTTTGGCAACCCTGACCTGGACCTTGAGGTGGAGCATTGGGTATGAAGTAACCATATATCCCTCCGGGACAAGAGAAGTAGCTAGACCGGGAAAAGTTAGTTTCTTGGAAACACTGAAAATAGAAGGTAACATTTGTATCCCTGGATGTGTAGCTGAAAAGGGTGAAGTTTATGCTGGTGTTTAGGGTCTCTGTATTTGGGCAGTAATTTTGAGATTCCAACAAGTCAGCCCTCACAACAGAGATAGTATGTGAAGTATTTTTGTAATCTAGGAGGTAGAATTTCTGACTGGTGCTGATGGAGATCCCTGATGTATCATCTTTGTTATCATAGCTCATGGTCAACTCTGGCATGCCATGGCTACAATCGAGCTTGAACCCGGGATACCCACAGTATTCAGGCTGGTTCTCCTCGTCATAGAAAGGGTAGCCTATGTTATTGAGTTTCCCACACTTGAACATTCTTTTGCACTTTACGTATTTTGCATCTTCAGCCTGGGCGGGTTTATGAAGTTGGATCAAGTTAGGGAAGATTATGAAGATGAAGAAGAAGAAGAAGAAGGAAGATGGAACAGAGTGCTCCATGTTTGAGGGTTTCTAGGTGTATGAAGAATATGTAGAAGATAAGAGTTTGTATATGTCATATGAATGTTATCACATGTTTGGTTGCTATTATTTGTCCCTGGGGAAGGTGAAACTTAATAAGAATGGAGTTTGTTTTTTTTAATTTTTTTATGTTTTCAATTAAAATTTAAAAAAATTACTTTGTGGATGAACGTTGAACAGGGGCTGCCAGCAGAGGAGGGAAATGTAAGAAAATAAAGATTTGGTGATGTAAGGTTTTTGTTGAATACAAGTAATCTGAGGAGGACACTGAATATCCCGAGTCCAGACAGATTTGCCGCCCAGTGTCTGAACTGAACACCTACCTGTTTTAGTTCAACACACCGAATTCAAATTTATTGACTCTTTGCCCTCGCCACCCAAATCAATTAACAACTAAACGCTTGGATCTTTTTCCAATGTTGCTGGAAGTTCTGCCGAAATAACCGATTTCTAATGTTAAATATCTCTCGTACAATTGCCATGTTGTGTTTTCAGTCTTGAATAAAGACTCAATTTCAATGCCCTCAAAACCGAGTGCAATCCAGAAATCCAATATGGATTCTCGACCAGAAATGAATCTGTACAATTATAAATACGCCCCTCCATTTCATATTAATTGTTGCATTTGAGAATTATGTAATCAAAATTTAAAAAATTTTAACCATAAAGTTTTTAATATTTACAATAACTTATATATAAAATTATTACCGTTAAATTTGTAATGAAAATTATTATTCTAAAAGTATAATATCATAATTGTTAAGAAAATATCATACACGAAATTATTAATCAATTAAAGATTGACAATGAATGCAATAATAGTGAAGTAATTGATAATCAGTATTACCTCCGTCCCAAATTGTTTGTCCATCTACCTAACTCATTTGTCCTAAAATGTTTGTCCATTTTATAATTCCAATGATTGTAATTCCTATTATACCCCTAATAATTATTCTTTTGTTTCTTTTTTATTTTTATTCACATGAGAGAAGTAAGGGTAATTCTGGTACATTACATATTTTTCACCTCATTTCCCATGATCATTGGACTTTTAAATATAGTTGGATGGACAAACAATATGGGACGGAGGTAGTACAAAGAAAATATTAACTCTTTCCAATCCAATATTCCAATCCAATCCAATCTAATCCAAAACTTACACAATTTCTCAAATATTTTTCCTCTCTAAAAATACAATTTCCCAAAAAAGTATCCAATCTAGAAAACACGGCTAAAAAAATGTTGGTATAGAGAAGGCAAAAACATAGGCAGCACAGAGCAAGGACTTCAATTCATTTCCCATAATGAGAACATGGTCTCGAAGTAAATATGCTATTGCTGAGATATATGAGATATCCATATTCCATGCTTTTCGCCTACTTCAGATTGACTAAAGCCCGTGGGGTGGTAATGGACTAATGATATGGTGCAGTGAAATTTAAAAAAGTGTGTTGAGTTGCAGTAAAAGTTGTGGCAAGTATAGGAAAATGTGAGGAGACTAGGAGAGAGAAAAATAAAAAAATATATTAATAATAATTATGATATGATGTGGTGAAGTGTGATGAAAAATTAAAAAATACGGTGCGATATACTACCGTACCGCAACTTATCACGTTAAAAAAAACTGGGCCCGCAGTATTTGACAAATTCTCAAGATGTTTGTTGAAAAGGTCACCATTTTCTACTCTAGTGGACTCTCACCTGTCATGGTTACAGTAATCCAAGGCGACATCATTAACCTACTTTTTCTTTTCTTTTCTTTTTTCTTTTTTACGGAGTATTTTTTTAAAAAAGGTTTACAAGAGCAATTGCAGATATATTAATGACCTTCATGGTTCTAACTTTAAACCACCAACAACCGGAAATAAAGCTAAAAGACAAACAAAAAGGGAAGCTTCCTGCTGCCGCAAGCCATTTCTGACCGAGTCTACCCGGATAAATGTTTTCATACTCCAACTACTTATTTATCTATTTCATCTAGGGATTTAAGATGCTGATATAAATACTGGACGATAATGATCGTATTTTAAAATTAGATCATAATATACTCTACTTAGATATTGTATATCAATTATATTAGTGTTTTTGGATATGATTTTAAACGGTCTTCTGATTAAGGGTGATTAATACATTATTACATTCACCTGATATATAAAAAAATCCATAATTTTTATCTCAAATTATATTGAATTTTTGCTTTTTCTTTTTCCGTAATTACTGCTGGTCGTAGCCACCCTTGACTTAACCTCGTATCCGCTAGTACCTTCAAAACATGGTATATTATCGTCCAACTTTAAGTTGTGGTGTATTACCACCACATAAACATAGTTATTAAAATCCCGATCTTGATTTACGATCTTACGATTTTATGGTCCAAAATCGTCGATATGATCCTACAATTTACACACGATCCACGATTCTACATGGGCTAAATTCCGATCCTAACTTCCGCATAGTTTCGAGTTAGGATCCCAATTTTAATAACTTTGCACACAAGTACACTATTTTTAACGTGTAAAATTCCCTTTTATAAAAACAAAACTAGGCATCATCAAGCAATCATCTAGAAGACTGCTCCTATTTCTACTAATTGAGCTGTCCCATTTGCCTAATTGTCAGAGTTCTTCTCTTCCATAGGTATTATGTGACTCAACCAGCGGGGTAGGAAGTAAGCCCCTTCTTTCTTTCAGTTATATCCCACATTGATCAATTCAACAACCCTTTACTATTGTTTTTGTTTTTTTTAATAATTGAAAGCTTGAACAGACTAATGAGTTTTTAACAACAAAGCTGAAACAACATGAAACAACAGCATCACAGCTAAATAAATAAATAAAAAAAGAACATCAACACATAAACAACCAAAAAAAAAAGAAAATGAACAAAATCATAACATTAGCAAATTTCTCTTTGGATCGTTTCTCCTTAAACAGCTCCTTAAACAATAATATGACAATCCTTTACTATTGTTTTATCTTACTCGTGATTATTGATTACGACACCTAGGCACCCAAAATCAATATGATATCCTGGTTGAGACTAACAACCTGTGTTGTGTCACTTTACACCTGGATATGAACTGAACTGAATCAGATCCAAACAAAAGCCTAATCCAGAAAACCCATTTGTCCAACATTTGGAGTGTTATAGTATTTTGTTGTATGTTAAGACACTATTTGGTCAAAGTTATACAGAAATTTTTATTGCAGAAAATTTATCCTTGAAAGTTTTCTCTGACAAAATTTTTTCTTGAAAACACTAGTTTATTGTGCCTGGTTTACATTCTGAAATCATGAGAAAATTTTCAGAGACAGAGTATTTGGTTGAAATTGTAACATTCCTAAGAAAAAGGTTTAGATGTCTAAATTACCCTAATTACTTATAGCAACTGTCCTGATTGTGTGCTCAGGGTTTGTAAATTTAGCAGCGGTATTCACAGAATTCGCTCATCATGAGATTTTCCAACAAGCTCCGTCAAAATTTCCTTTACCCCTACTTAAATTTTGGGTATTGCTTAACGTCGCCTCCCTTTTTACTAATGTCGCCCCCCAAATATTTTAATCCTATCCTTTTTCACTCCTCTCTCCTCTCTAATTTCTCTCTCTAATAATAATAATAATAATAATAATAATAATATTTACAAAAAAAAAAATTAAAAAAAAATTTGAAAATACGGTTGCTGCACGACGCGGCACCGCGGCGGTGCCGCACTTAGGTCGCGGCAACACCACGGCCGTGCCGAGATCTAAGTGCGGCATCGACCGCGGTTCCGCCGCACGTTTCGTGCGGCAACCGTATTTTCGGATTTTTTTAAAAAAAATTGTAAATATTATTATTATTATTATTATTATTATTATTATTATTTACAAAAAAATTTTTAAAAAAAATCCGAAAATACGGTTGCCGCACGAAACCTGCGGCGGAACCGCGGTGAATGCCGCACTTAGATCTCGGCATGGCCGTGGTGTTGCCGCGACCTAAGTACGGCACCGCCGCGGTGCCGCGGCACGTTTCGTTTGGCAACCGTATTTTCGGATTTTTTTTTAAAAAAATTTTGTAAATATTATTATTAATATTGTTAATATTATTATTATTATCATTATTAAAATTAAATTACAATGTTATTATTAATAAATTAACGGTTTTTGAAATTCAACCTAAATTTAATAATAACATTACAATTTAGGTTGAATTTCAAAAACCGTTAATTTATTAATAATAACATTGCAACTTAATATTAATAATGATAATAATAAGAATAATAATAAGAATAATATAATATTAACAATAATAATAATAATTAAAAAATAAATTGTAATTATTATTATTCTTAATTTTTTGTTAATATTATTATTATTATTATTATTATTATTATTATTATTATTATTATAAGAGAAAAACTAGAGAGAAGTTAGAGAGTGAAGAGTCAAGGACAATATTGGAAATTATTATGAAAAAGTGGGCGACATTAGAAAAAAGGGGGGCGACGAAAAGCAAACGGGTAAATTTTTCACTGAGAAAAGGTGGAAAATATGGATAAACTTGGTCAAAACATGAAAAGATGGACCAAACTGGGGTCAGTAGCCAAGAAATTGAAATAGTTTACAGGGTACCTGGGTTTCGACAAGCAGAAGCCTTTTCTGGGCAGAAGCATTTGAATGTTTGATGTTTGGAATCCCAACCACAGTGCCCCCCTGATGCTTCGCAGTTCATACATTGACGATCATCCAATTTCCACTGCAACCCAAACCCATGACGCAAGGCCTCAATGCTTGTGTCACCATTTGTAAAGGAGCTGGTGTTTCTAATATAGGAACCCTCAATGTGTAGTTGCATCCTTTAAAAGGAGCAAACGTCCCACAGGTGAAAAGGACGTCGAGTTCCATACCATTTATCTTGCACAAAGAAGGTTGTAGACCCTCCAAGGGGATCGGGGAAGGAAACGGGCAACCATAGAAGAGAGTCATGTAGCTTGGGGCAGGGGCATACTCAAAAATTGTACCATCAATGCTGCTGCTTTTAGTGATTGAAGGGCAAAGATCATCCACAAAATCATCCCTTGCAACTCTAAGCTTGTGTCCTTTAGAATCGATGTGTAAGATTTTGTAGTTTAGGGACGCTATGCTTATGATTGGGCTATCACCAGAGCAATGAAGCCTAAAGTCTGGTAGACCACAATATTGTGGCCGGTTATCACCCCAGAAGGGGAACTTGAGGTTTTGGATAAAACAACAGTTAAAAGGCTGACTGCAGTTGGAGAAGTGCTCGCCATCAGACCAAGCAAATCTAGTAGGGAGGTTAGCTGATATGAATATTGAAAGGGAGATGAGACAGAGAAGGTGGAAAATATGGAACCCCCATTCTCTGAATTGGTATCTTGAGTTTCAGAGGATATGAGAGGAAGACCAATAAGTGGTACTTATGGTGTCTGCTATTGCTACTTGAGGCATGTTGATTGGTTTGGCTTCTCAAATAGCTAAGGAGACTGATTGACTCCTATTACTCGTGTTATTATCAAATTATACCCAAGGTGGACCACTACACTGGAAGACTCTATGGCAGATTTTAGGATCAGTGCTTCCGGAAACTATTAGCTTCAGGACAACTAACTCGACTAAGACGTTTCTTTTGAGGAAAATCACATGGTCCAATTGTGAAATAATGGACTTGAGCCCAATTCAACCCCAAAAGCTAGCTTAGGAGGTTGAGGCACCCAAGCCATTATAAACACCACAATATAGGTGTCAAAGGCCGATGTAGGACAACTCAACACCAATTATAGCTGAACCGTAAATATATCAACTTGATTGACAATCAAAGAGGAGGTTTCCGTTCGATTGCGAATTTGGAATGATACAACCTAGTGCCATTCAACAATACAGCAGCAGATTCCTAGTGGGCTCTATGAAGATCCAAATATGTCCATCCCTGCTCATAGAAACACTTATTCAAACAGACAATGCATTTCAACACTGCCTTCTATATTTAGATTGAATGGATTAACTACGTGATGTTTGCAAGTATATTATTATATCAGCTTGTTTATATCATAAGATGTAGTCAGCATCTAGTTGGTGGGTGCAAGATCGAGTCACTGTTATGTCACTCGATGCTATAGTGTTTACTTATAAAATAGAGAATGTGTTCAAGTAAGTTTAATTAACTAGCAATCATAGAGTAGGTTGCTTCTGAAAATAGCAGCTCAGCTAATCATATTGATTAGTCACCTAGGATTAGGTTGAACTAATTAGATACAACAACAAATTCATCTGAGTGCATCAAAAACAAGTTTCCCAAATCCCCAAGGCTTGCAAGTGAATTCAACATAAATTAGGGGGAAAAACCATTGTTTGTATTCTGGTCAAACAATTCTGCTTTGGTAACACTAGTCTAATTTGGTTTTACAGACTTCTGCCTTGATGCAAATATAGATTGGTGCCTTGCAGGGTATAGTCTGTATCTTAGGTCCATAGAACTAATACTACAGGGCCATATATGAACTCTCCTGATTACTAAAGATGGGTTTAAGCAACATAATATCAAGATTTTCAATCATTATATTATGCACACACATACCCAAAAAAAAAAAAGAAAAAAAGAGCAAAACTGATGCAATTGTATAAAATCATATGAAGAAGGATGGATATACCTGGAGCTGCAACCGCCAACATTGATTTGGAGCAAGGTGAATAACCAGCAGTTCCATCAGGGCACAGGCAGGAGGTCTGATGCTTAGTAAGATCAAAGCCACATCTACCCTTTGAAGCTTGACATTGTGCACATACACCCCCATCATCTAACTTGTACTTGACCTTGAAACCATTGTTAACTATCTGACTGAAACCTTGCTCAACATCAGGCGAATATCCTGAAACTGGAATGAGAATACTGTGTGTACAAAAACTGGGGCCAACATCTCCATCCAAAGGGTAAGCAATAGAATCATTAGTACCACTGACTTTGCAGTTGAACATGTTAGGAATAGGTTCATATGGAAAGGGGCAGCCATATAAGACTGTGATATTCTGAGTTCCATTAGCATACTCAAACAGGTTAGAATCCATAACTGTAGTGGTGAACTCATCCAAGCAGATTCCTTGCTCTAAATCATCCCTTGCTAAAGCAACAATCCTGGAAGTTTGATTCATATGCAGAACCCGGTACTTCAAATCCATGATCTCTATCACTGGAGTAGCATTGTCCTCACAGCTGAGCTCTAGTCCCGGGTGTCCGCAATCCTTGGGCCTTGAACCTCCCCAGAAAGGGTACCCAACATTGCTGAGGTTTCCACAACTGAAATAATTCCCGCATCCTTCATACCATTCTGTTTTGCTGCTGCTGCTAAAACAGATGCCCACAAAATTCATCAGAAACCAGACGAATGTGATTGACCAGTTTAACAGAGGTTTCATGTTTAGTAATGATGATTGATCGAAATTGGAAAAAAATGGGAATAGTTGAACAAGGTGGTTGGTTCTTTTTAGAGTTGGAGGCTAATTAGGATAATAATGGAGGATCGGAAATTCAAACAAGGGAAGTGCGAATTGAAGTTGTATGGATTTGGTGGCTGGTTGACCAAAACCACTAATCCAATGGTTTTTTTTTTTTTTGGGCAATCAAATTGCGTGTTGTAAGCTGTGGGTCCACTCAGTGGGTCGCAGCATGCAGTAGCAGAAGCGTGGATTGATGATTGGCACTGGCAGGAATATTATACAGCAAAGTCATGGCCTTCATTATTAAACAAAATATTCTACCTTTAGAATTGTCGTTTGTTTGAGGTGCCAAACCATGGAATGGATCTAATTCATTATTCTTTCATTAACTAACGATTTAATTAAATAGACGAACCCAAAATTGTACGAGGCAATAATAAAATAAACATTGTTAAAAATAAAGATATAAGAATGTATATAGATTATTATAGAATAAGTGTATATATAATTTTTAAAAAGAGAAAGATTAAAAGGAATATTATACAGCAAAGTCATAGCCCCAATTTAATTGATTTCTACCTCAATTATTAGTTTGGTTTTACGTTTACGTAAAGAAAGTTAGTCTCTTCTTTTGTAAGAGTTTTTTTGTACCCTTATGTAGGGCTTTTAGTCTCTTTCTAAAGTTTTTTGTTCAGTTCGTGTGGTCTTATAAGTTAGATGAAGATCGACTGTTAAATCGCTATAGCACGGGTTGTGAGGTTCTCCATCAATGGTAAAGATGCAAAGTCATCGAAAAAAGATGCAGAGTCATCGAAGAAATCAAAGTCGAACGTCAGTAAGGTTAGTATTAGTTATTTGGAAGTTGAATTTCATATCTATGTTTTAGATTTACAATTGCTTGATCACGATTTTCATTGTAAGTATCGTATGACTTGCTATTAATGAAATCGTTATGTTTAGTTTATAAAAAAAAAAGAGAAAGATTTAATTATGTATAACACTTTCTAATATTTTCAAAAAGAAAGATTTTAGACACACACACACACATATAGGAAAATTGGACTATAATAATCCCATATTTTGCAAATTGGATGGCGATAATCCCTACTTTCACTTTGTATTCTGGTGGTGCAAAAAAAAAAAAATGGATTGTAGTGGGACATTTTTGAGAGCATATCCTAAATATCATAGATTTTGTGTTGCATTTGATTTATAACTTAGTATAACACTTTACCATGATTTTTAATGAATTTACGGCGTTTCTCCCAATTTTTTTCAATTTTTTTTACTATTTTTTACCATTTTTTCACTTTTATTATTTTTAAAAAATCATAATAATTAATCGGAGTCTCAAAAGAATAATTTTAAAAAAAATTTAGAAACTACAATTCATTAACTTTCTAGTGGTAGGAACGAAAAAAACAAAAACAATATAGCGTAGGAATGAAAAAAATAAGAAGAATGTGGAGGTCGATTTGGTACCATTACAATCCAATTTTTTTTTTTTTTTTTACCACCAGAATACAAAGTGAAAGTAGGGATTATCGCCATCCAATTTGCAAAACATAGGATTATTATAATCCAATTTTCCTATATATATATATATATATATATATATATATATATATATATATTGGAAAAACAGATAGTAATTCCATTAACAAAACTGGGAAGGCCAAATACAAGCTGTGCCAGAAGCAACAGTCAAAAACAACAGCACCAGAAAAGTTCAAACCAAAAACCTCTACAAACTCCTAAGCTTTACATCATTACAAATAATATGAATCAAAACCGATATGTCCCTAGACTGGCTGTTATGGATTCTACAATTCCTCTCATGCCAAACATGGTAGACTATACTAGCAGAAATCAAAGCAAGTTGTCGTTATACTGAGTTCTACTAGCAAGTCAATTTCTCCAGTCTTCCAACTCAATTTGGAAAGAGTAAAGAGAAGAAAAGACAGATTTAGCCACCTGGATGGAAAAGGAACAACTGAAAAAAGATGATCATTCGATTCCGCCTCATTGCAGCATAAGCAGCATCGGTTGACCCATGGGATCTCAAAAAGCTGAAAACGATCCTGAGTTATTAATCTTTGGTTCATTAACATCCAGAATGTGAAGGTTATATATATATATATATATATATATATATATATATATATATATATATATATATATATATATATATATATATATATGAATTGGATTCTAATAATCCCGACTTTTACGAATTGAACAATAGTAATCTCAACTATCAATTTGAATTCTGATGGTCCAAAACAATAAAATAAAATTGGATTTTAGTGAGACATCATTGAGAGTATACCCTTATGGACATCAAGTTCAAAACAAAATTGCATTATATTAAGCTCAACAAGGACAATATGTTTGAACTTCTTTCTCACCATTGATGCCTATTTAGTTCAAACATATTGTCCATGTTGATTTTAATACAATGCAAATTCGTAATGAACATCATGTTATAAGAGAATGAACATCATGTTATTAGATGATGAACATCATGTTCAAATGAAATGTGTGTCATGTGTAAATCAAGTTCAAAACAAATTTACATCGTATTAAATCAACAAGGATATGATGTTTGAACTAAATGGGCATCAATAGTGACAAGGACAATATGTTTGAACTCCTTTCTCACCATTGATGCCCATTTAGTTCAAACATATTGTCCTTGTTGAGTTTAATACAATGCAAATTTGTTTTGAACATGATGTCCATAAGAGAAATGGACATTGTAGTATATGGTAATGAACATCACGTTATAAGAGAATGTACATCATGTTATTAGTAACGAACATCATGTTTAAATAAAATGTATATCATGTGTATATCAAATGGATATCAAGTTCAAAACAAACTTATATCGTATTAAATCAACAAGGACATGATGTTCGAACTAAATGGGCATCAAGTTTGATCAAGTGATCATCATGATCATGATGTTCATCATGATTAAAGATTGTCTATTTTTAATTAACTTACCCCAAATCATGATCAAGTGATCATCATGATGATCATGTTCATCAGGTTCATTGTGATCATCATGATGATCATATTCATCATGATCATCATGTTCATCAGGTTCACTGATTCAAACCCCTTCTCTTCAACTTACCCCAAATCATGATCAAGTGATCATCATGATCTCCATGATCTCCATGATCAAGTGAAAAATCGTTTAAATTGGAGATTCAAACCCAGAAAATATGTTTGGAAAGAGGAAGAGGGAAGGAGGAAGGATGAAAGCATGCGTCTGAGAACTCACGTCTGCACAAAGCCCATCAAAAATCTTTTTTTTTTTTCCAGTTTTGCTCACGTGAAGGATGAGAAATAAAGGGAAAATGGCTTTCTTTTGTTGGTCATTGATCTATGATCCGAGGGCTGTTAATCATCCTTCTCATATTCTCACCAAAAACCTTTCTCACCCTATCTACTCCTATATATATATATATATATATATATATATATATATATATATATATATATATATATATATATATATATATATATATAGGAAAATTGGGTTCTAATAATCGCTACTTTTGCAAATTGAATGGCAATAATCCCCTACTTTCAATTTGTATTCCGGTGGTCCAAAGAAAAATAAAATTGTATTGTAGTGGGACATAATCGAGAGTATACCTAAATATCATATATTTGGTGTTGCATTTGATTCAAAACTTTGTATAACACTTTACACGATTTTTAATGAATTTACAACATTTCTCCCAATTTTTTTTCAATTTCTTTTCAATTTGTTTATGATTTTTTCAATTTTATTCCTTTTAAAAAATCATAATAATTGCTCGGAATCTCAAAAAAAATAATTTTAAAAATGTTTTAGCAACTACATTTCATTACCAATCTAGGGGCAAGAACAAAAAAAAAACAAAAATAATATGGGGTAGGAATGAAAAAAAAATAAAAAGAATGTGGTGATGGATTTGGTACCACTAAAATACAATTTTTTTTTTACCACCAGAATACAAATTGAAAGTAGGGATTATTGTCATCCAATTTGCAAATGTAGGGATTATTAGAATCCAATTCCCTATATTTATATATATTTATATATATATATATATTGCAAAAAGCAAGCAACAAGACTTTTATAACATAAACATAATTGATACATCAACGAGGAGGGGGGGGGGGGGGTACCCCCAAGCTCAAGGATTTAAATTACAAATGGTATCCCTAATTTGAATATTTTTCTTTCCATGCCCCCCACAGCCATTGCAAGCAAGGGCTTGGTATATGATGTCTTGCTTGATATGCTTGATAATTAGTGTTGGCGCCTTTCGAGCTTGCCTGTGAATACGGGTGTTGCGTTCCCTCCAAATATGATAAATGAAGGCCCCGAACAGAGCGATATTCAACATTTTACCTCCATTGGAATGCATGGGGATTGACAGCCAGTTATATAATTAAGGATGGGAGGTTATCATGGCTGCTTAAGTGGGTGTTACTGATCCATGCATCTGTAGAGGCCCAAGAGGATTTCCTGTGTTAGATTGCAAGTGAGAAATAGGTGGTCGAAAGTCTCCTCGACCTGGTCACAGTTTGGGCATCTTGTATCGTTCCATCGAGAAGTGTGAGTGCGAATGGGAAGCTTCCCATGCATGATGACCCACACCACGAAGTGATGGTTGGGCAAGGTGAGAGGGTTCCAGGGTATATGCACCCAGTCCGGTTTGTTGTTGCAGCCAAGAATCTATTTGTATCCATGTGCTATTCTATATTCCCCATCAGTTGTTGTGCTACATCTCCTTTTTTCTCCCGGGCAGCAACCCCATTTGATTTCATCCTTAACTTCACATAGATATTTGAAATAGGTGCAAGAGTCATAGGGGGAGTAGTTCCACCGGGAAGACCCTTTGACATATCTTGCGTGAATCCATTGAATCCAGAGGAATTCCTTTTTACTTTGAATATCCCACACCAATTTTGCAATACAAGCCTTGTTCCAAGCTGTGATATTCCTGAGACCCAAACCCCCATATATATGCCTTAGGTAGGTAGGCTGTCTCCCTAGAAACAAGAGGAGGTTGAGTATAGTCCGCTTTAGCGCACCAAAGGAAGTTTCTGCAAATCTTATTTATTTGATCCAAGGGAGATTTGGGAATGATAAAATGTGCACCCAGAAGCCATAGATGCCCATAAGGACAAAGTTGATCAGAGTTACACGCCCAGCATAGGAATTATTTCTCGGGGCCCAGATCCTGATACGCTAGGTGATTTTTTCTGTAAGGATCATGCAGTCATTTTTTGTAAGCTTACTTGAGGAGATTGGGACCCCTAGGTATTTGAAAGGGAGCGTTCCCATCTCAAAACCCATGTAGTTTCTCAGCGTTGATGCTTCATCGTTACTGACTCCTCCAAAAACCACTTCGGACTTTTGTTTGTTTGCAACAAGCCCAGTTACTGAGGAGAAATGATTAAAAGCGTTTGTAAGAATTTGTATCGACTGATGGTTAGCAGAAGGGAATATGATGAATCATCCGCGAACATGAGGTGAGTAAGCCTTAGGCGCTTGCAATTCAGATGATATTAAATTTATAGCTTGTTGTAATATGCGCATTGATTGATCTGGAGAGATAATCCATGGTGATGACGAAGAGTAGGGGAGATACATGGCCCCCTTGCCATAGTCCGTGCCCTCCAATGAATTGAAGCAATCTTATACCATTCATATTAATTGAAAAGGAGGTAGGTGTCACACAACTCATAATACACTTCACCATCCAGCTAGGGAACTTAATTGAGAGCTGTCAGGGCTTCTTCAATAAATTCCCAGTGAAATAAGTCAAACGTGTTTCGGAGATCAATCTTCATCATACACCTAGGAGATATCGAGCCTTTAATGTAGCCCCCAACTATTTCCTGACAGAACAGTAAATTGTGTAGTAGTTCCCTGTCAAGCACAAAGGCGCCCTAGTTGGGGTTTATTATAGGGGGTAGTATCTCCTTGATTCTATTGGTTAGAAGATTAGAGATACATTTATAGAATGTGTTGCAGCAGGAAATAGGGCAGAAATAACACTATATGCTAATTATGTGTATGAAAAAGCATTAAGTGAACCGTAGTCAAGTGGTTCACGTGTAAGTGAATTAGTAATGAGGCATAAGTTTGAGTTTTGCTAGACATGCAAGGGTTGGACGTTTTTAACCAATTCATTGTTTCTCTCCTTTGTTAAATAACATATGTGTTCGATTCCTAGCAAAATCAATAAGCAAACAGTAGCTTCAGTGGCGAATCTTGACCTTATGATTAGGGGTGACCAATACACTGTTATTTTATATAATAAACATAAAATTCATAATTTTTATTCCAAATTATACTAAATTATTTTATTTTATTGGGTTAACGGGGGTCGTGACCACCGTCGGCGATGCCCCATGAGTAGCTTAGTGATTTGCGCATTCATTTATCATCAGCAACCTGAGGTGCGAGTTCGAGACTCGTTATATGTAAGTTTTAGATTGTTTTTTTCTTTTTTTTTAGCTTCTATTCGCTGGATTGTTGCTCTCCTTCATTCCCAAACACAATTGAATTTCGAAAGTCCACTACTGTCTACTCTAGTCTCCGAGCTCCAAAGTCCCATCTCCAATCCTCCCTCTCGGACCCATCATTGCTCAATGCCTAACCTCACATTCATGAACCGACCCAAATTTCTTCCAAATTGGTCTTTTATGTCTCTTCTCTCAAGTCTCAATTCAACCTCTTGTGAATTTTTTTTATAGATTACTCTCTAAGTTCTAAATTTCTATTATCATTCATGATTCCTCCTAATTCATTCTCAATTCATTTTCAGTTCTCTAGGCATTCAAGTATTCTCAATTCTCTGGAGGCTAAATTAAGGTTTTTATTTTAAATTGATTTGCTATTTGTTAACTAAGTCAATATAATCAAATTTAAATTTCTAGTTGGATGCAGATCTTACTATTATGTAATTTTGAAGATTGTCAATTTTTGGGATTTTGAATACTTGCTAGCTAATTGAATGATTAAATGTCTAATTTACTCAACTTATTAATGAATCAATGTGGTTAAATTAAAATTTGGCATACTTGTTAACTTTTCACTTGTGTTGGTTTTGTGACACTTTCAATGCTTTATTTGTTGCTTTTTTTATAAAAAAAATGTTTTAGGGTTGTGTATGTATTACCTTCATCCCTTTTTGAGTGTCACCAAAACTAAATTTAGAAGTCCACTGTATCTAGAAAATTGAGTAAAAAATATTAGACTTGGACAAATATACCTTTTTCACTTAATAGGAATAAAGGAAAATATTTTAAAAGGTAAAATAAAATATCTCATTCATTAATGAAGAGAAACATGAGTATTTTAATTATTGAAATTGTAAAATTGACAAATATAAAGAAATAAGGTAGTTAGAACTTAGAAAATTTGGCACCCATTTAAGGACGGAGGTAGTATATACCTATTAATTACTATTAAGCTTTAATTTTTTTTAATAAATTGTTGTTAACTCCTCTGACTTTGAATTCTGGATCTTCTACTAATAGTTGTCCTCTATAGGTTACTTTGTCCAGGAATATTGTTAAGTACAGATTTGGGCTCTAGCCCGAGTTCTAAATGCACAAGTTCGACAGTTTTTGTTGGTTGCTAGCTGCTCTACCTGTCCCTGGCCAGTTCATTTGTACCATCAATGTTATCTTGTTGATATGTACATAATTATGGATTATTATGAGTCTTCATGTGTTTCTATTATTTCATGAATATTCATATGATTTGATATGTATGCATGTAACACCCCAACCTTAATCACGGGGTTAAACTTCCACTTAGAGAACCTAAGCCCGCGATTAGCGCAGCGGAACACCTTAGGTCGAGGCATTACCGCCGTCTCCCTCAAGAGACAAGGCAACCACAACAAAGAAACTTCCAAAAACCTTCCAAAAACCACAAGATAACTTACAATGTTCACATTAAAACTTATACAACCTTGGGATAAAAAAATACATAAACTTAACATGTCTTAAACTAGAACAATTCCAAAAGATCCTGCTTGTTCTTGATAACCAATAGATTCTACAAAGAACTACCTCGAGATCCTTGAACTATTTAGGAACCGACTTGTCCTTGCCTTGGGAGCTCGAACCTCCTAAAACAAAACATTAAAACATCGCAAAAGTGAGTGGGGAAACACTCAGTACGTAAACCTCCAGCACGTAAACCGTTCGAAAACGGTTTCGGTGCCGGCATTTAAATTCATTTTGAAAACGGGGAAGGGGTTAAAATAGGACTTGCATGACATGAACATAAACATATGCATAACCATAAATCAATGAAGATAGAAAGTAGGTGGAACCCTTACGATCGGTGCAAGCACCTCACACACGCGTATGCCCAAGTTGATCTAAACTTGGAATGATTGATCTAAGCGATGCGACATCGCAGTCAAGGCACTCGATCGAGTGCTAAAAACATAATCAGTAAATATAAGCATAGAATGTGGGTCCACTATTAAATGTAAAGACATTGTAAATCATAAAACTTGACATGGCATGAATAGAATGAACCATGAATATAACTTAGATAGTAAAAGCTGGACAATTTGCGTACCTTGGAACGCTAAAGACTTTGTGTGGCAATTCGGCTTGGAGATGGCTTTAGAAACTTGTCAACTAAGATAAGAATAAGTAGAAATGAAGAACCGAATATGGTTCTAAATTATATTCATAAGTTTAGAGGCTTAGTAAATAAAAATGAAGTAGCTTTAAGAATAAAATTTCAGGTTATAGTAAAATAGTGTTTATAGCATAACTTGAGTTAGGAAAATCGAAACGAAGTAAAAGAGTACATCTCGGGATAGGGAAAATCATAATCTACAACTTTGTCAACAGAACCAGAAGCTAAAAATGAGTGGAAGGGCTCCAAAATGGGCCCGTACAGAAGCTGAGTATATGAAACTTTAGTCTTTTAGTTTCGGAAAAACATGAGAAATATGACGTAGAAGGTGATTCAAATAAAAGGGCTTGAATACAAGAGAATAAGCTTGAATCAATGATGAATAGGATGATTATAAATTGGAAGCTCGGATGCGAAAATAATGAGTTCAAATATGGTTCGATAATACGATATGGAATGAAAAGACGAAATGGAGCAAGATATACATGTCCAAATGTGAATAAAAGCAAGCTTGGATTAATGAACTATGAAATGAGGAATGAATTGAATTAGACATTGGAGGTTATCAAGCTAGAAGGAATCTTAGATAGAGCAAAGATATTGAACATGATACTTAAAGAAATATAGGAAATAAGGACTTACTAATACAGTAGCTCTTGAAGAGTATACATAAGACTTACTTAGGACTCCAAAATGGTACACTTAGCCTTAAACACATGGCTCTATGATGACAATATCTACCCATGACACATTTATACTTAGAACTCCCTATTGGGTTGATTTGAGGCCCAAAAGCTATCAATTTACAAAGGTTATTTTGAGCAGAAAACTATTCTGGACAGCCCGGTTTCCCGGGGGCGTAACTCACACTCCCGATATCGTATGACGATGAACTATACCTTTCCGGAAAGCTCACAACATGGCCTAAAACTTTCATGTTTACCACAAAACCAACGAGGTCTCCAAAGGGACGAAAAATAGCCCTCAACACACTGACTCAGAAATCGTATTTAAAAACGCGAGGTTACGGTTTTGGTCGTAACTCGGGCTATACATGTCGGAAATTCGAAATTCCAAAGCCTATGGTTTGCTAACACCTTAAGCTATCCAATGGAGTAGAAATTTGGGAAAAAATCTCACTTTTATAATTCTGTAAATTTCCAGAATTGAAAACAGTAGCTAAAACACCTAAAACTCATCTTTTAATTGGATTTTCCCACTCTTAATCATAATAGAACTTAACCAAACTTCATCAAACCTTAATCCACCATATTTTCAGAATATAAACCATGAAAAACTCTTCATCAAAGGCCTTAAAACCCACATGCATTCATGAATTCAACACAAATTCAACATATAAAACATAGCCTTGAATTTCTTGCAACAAGACTTCACTAATTCACCCAAAATAACATAATAACTCTTAATTTATAAACTTAGAACATAAACTCAGCCCTTAAACACTTAGAAACTCATAAGAAACCCACATGCATCATCATCAATTCATCATCTACCATAAAATCAACTTAAAACCTCACAAAATACTTGAAAATCAACATGCATGTTCTTCAAACTTAACCCTAACTTAACCAAAACAATTATATACTTGAATTCATGAATAAAGAGAGTAAAAGAGATGAAATTAACAAAAGAAACATAGATTAAACATAGAATTTCAGATTAGACATAAAAGAATTGAAATTAGGGTTTGAGAGATTACCCTTGGAGTTAAAAATGGATGAAAACACAAGAGAGAGGAAGGGGGTGGTGCGTGGTGGCCGAGGTGGCGGCTGGCGGAATTTGGCCGGAAAATGGCGGAAACGGCTGGGGTGGACAGCCAGAGAGGAGGAAGAGGGAAGGAGAGTGTAGAGAGAGAAAGAGCTTGGGTGTGGGTTTGAAATAAAAAATGGGTCTTCTAACACTAACACTACTATTATAAACTCCTCCACTTAACTAAAACACCCTTAACTAAACTTAATTGAAATCTGAAAATATAATTTAAATACCTAATTTTAAGTAAATAAATTATAAGTAATTAATTTGATTCAAATTTGAAAAGAAGTGAAGTGTATTGAGACTCCCTTCTACTAAACATTTAAAACACACTTAAAACTATCATCCAATTACTAAAGCTAACAATAAATAAGACTAAAACCTTAATTAAAAATAATAATAGGATGATAACATTAGGAGTAATTAAATGGTAATTGTTGTAGTAACTTGAAATATTGGGTTTTTGTAGAAGATAAAATATATCGATAATAATTGGGCAACGTAAAAATAAAATACAATGACACTTGAATTAAAATAATAAGGTGGAAAATTACCTCTTGAAATTATGTAAGGGAATAAAATGTAAGAAATTAAAATTGGAACGGTAAAATATATATATAAATCGGAATATGTAAATATTAGCCGTTTCTCGGTAAATAAATTTATAACGTAAAACGTACAACCTGAAATACTTTAACTCAATGCACAAACATGTAAAAGTAAATTTTTAAGCCGATAAATCGGCATCTTAGCCATCTCCTGCACGAGACTTGTCACCAAAAATATAAATAAACAAGTAACTCAATAAATAAATAAAGATAAACGCGAAAAATTTATAACGCGATTTAGATAATTACCGTGATTAATAAATAATTAAACATGATTTTGGGGTGGGTTATTACAATGCACCTTATTGTAAATGTTATGCATACAAAATGCGAGTAATGTGTTCTCATCTGTGTAAGACTATTTGATATAAATGGTTTATTGAAATTGGTTGATCGTATTGAATGATTAAGTATTTTTCAGTATCATGAACAAGACTACTTGTTTCGTAATCCCTAAATGCATTGTTATTGATTGACCAAATATGCATAAACTTTGTTTCCTAAGCACAATACAAATTATAGTGCGTATTGGATATATGATTGTGATACTATATGAGCATATGGATGGAATCTATCATTGTGAGACTTTAATATATGTGATTATTCATTATTCTCATAGACATGTTTTAAAAGTAATCAATGATATCGATATCCATGATTAATGCATTTTCACTATGAAGTATTTAACTTTCAAGAGTTATGTATGTGCTTCTGAAGTGGAGTTTCTTTTTATGAATAAGTGATTAAAACACTTCCACTATATGTTTTATATGCATTGATATTATGTTATTTATCTTGAAGTGAATTTCATGGATACTTACTTGATTGGACCATGAATAAATGAGGTGATATATATGTGTCCTGCAGACATCAGACCAATACACATTTTTAGTGATAATAAATCATTTCTTGTCCGTTGATGAGGGAAGAAGATATTAGCATTATATATATGACACTCTACTTTGATTAAAGGCTCCCGAAGAGCACATATAATGCTACTTGGTGGAACTAACTTTCATATTGTGGACGCACTTCTCTCCACCAAGTTAGTGTCAAAGGAACTTATTAATTAAGTTTCAAAGGTATTCGTGGGAATGAATACCACGTTGAGACAATTAGTATTCATATATTATAAAAATTGCTTTGAACAACATGTGTGTTGAACAAGGATATCATCCTTATTTTCTGGGTTATTCTACACAACTAACCCAATTGAAGTATATACTCCAGTAAACCAGAAGTTTACTATTGATGAAGACTTTATCATAGTAGGAGCATGTTGGATCAATCCTCTTAAGAAGAACCCATATGGATATATTTTAAAGGGCCATAAGATCCTTAATCAAATGAGTTATAATTAGCTCTCTCTATCAAAGAAAAGTAATTATAACACCATCATTAACAAAGATAGGGATCGAATCCCTTATATTCCCGGATTGTGTACAAGTGATATTTGTGTTGGTCCTGTAGACCCATATGTAAACTATTTGAATATAGTATGACTTTACTAGATGCATCAGTTCGATAGTCACTTGTATGTTTACTATCAACTTGCAACCTGGCGCTTGTAAGATTGTTTGCTCAATTGATTTACGAGCACATTTCAAATTATCAATCAAGAAGATTCATCTTGATAGTGATGGTGAAGACTTTTGATGGACATAGATGTTAAGCATCCTATGTAAAATGTTTATATGTGAAATGATCCTGTAGAATCATTAATATATGAGATGTTGAGTATATAATAAATGACAGACCTATTACTTTTGAGAGCGGAGCTTACTACAACTGTTCAGGGACATGTCATGTTACATGCACCAACATTGATCCAAATAAGGTCAAGAGGTTATCATGAATGTTTATTTCTCCCCTACAATGGTTTCTGGCCATGAGCCAAAAAAATCTCCCACCTATGAATTTGAGCATGTGCGATGTAAGCTCCATAATAACGCACTAAGATGGGACCCCGAAGGAATCAGGAATATATGTTGGGTATATCCATACTTAAATATAATAGAACTATTCATTGGAGATATACTTATGGCACAGTTTGTCGATTATGATGACACAATTTTCCCAACATTAGGGGGAGAAATCAAGTTGTTGGACAAGGAAATAAGTTGGAACGAATTATTATGATCCTCATACAATGTAATATGAACTGGAAGTTCAAATATAATTCGTCTGCAAACTTGAGCGAATCTACTGCCAGATATTCTACTTACCCACAAAGAGTTGTTAATCCTATGTCCCAACTACTAATGCTCCTGTAAGAACTGATGTCCTAGTAGGACAAATTGAATTGTTAATGAGTCTCGACCACATATGAAGCGTGGTAGACCAGTCGGTTCCAAAGACAATAGTCCTCGAAAAAGAAAAAGGAGTGAATAATTAAAGACAACCGAAATGAGGAAATTTTGACTCTAGAAGAGTCCTCAATCATGACAAATGTGGAAGTTGCACCACAAGCTTAGGCACCTGAAATTCACGAAGATGATGAGATCTCAATTAATTATGTCATGAATCGGATAAGGTAGAACCGAAATGAAGTCGACGTCGACATATCATTTGATTATATAATATAGCGCTCACTATTGTGAGTAATAATGAGGATTATGAGTTTAGGTCTGTTAATGAACACAGACAAAGATGAGGTTGGCCAAGTGGAAAGATGCATTTAAGAATTAGATTCGCTTGTAAAATCGAAAATATCAGGACCTGTTGTCCATACACCAAACTGGTGTAAAACTTGTGGGATACAATTAAGTCTTTGTGTGTAAAAGAATGAGAAAGGGAGATTATGAGATATAAGGCACAAGAAGCGACTTGTTGCATGAGTGTTTTCGCAAAGACTTGGTATCAACTATGAAGGAATATACTCCTATGTAGTCCATGTCACTACATCACGATACCTTAAATTTAGCAGTACATGAAAAGCTAAGTATGCATCTTATAAATATCGCTATAGCATATGAAAATTGTGATAATGATGTTTATATAAAACTCATGAAGGGTTCAAAGTGCCTGAAGCACAAATTAAAATTCTCGAGAATATTGGTTATTTAGTTGATAGACATTTTTGTGATTAAAGCAATATGGACGCATATTGCATAATCAAAGGAAATGATTAAATGATCCGGATCATAATTGTTTGTAAATGTTATTGATTGTTTGGGCTCTCGAAGAGTCTCAAAAGTTGTGGATTGCTTTATAAGCGTATTTGGAATGAAAGATTTTGGTAAAATCTGTTATTGCCTTGGTTTACAAGTTGCACATTTTGAGAATGATCTTACATGCATAAATTAATTTATGTAGCAAAGTGCTAAGATAATGTTGCATGAGCAAACACTCCCTTTTAAGTACCCTAGTAGACAGTCATTTGATATGAAAACAACCCCCCTTTCGATCCCGAAAAAATGATGAGAAATTTAGCGGTCTTGAAGTACCGTATTTGAGTCCTGAAGTACTGTATTTGGGTCTTGAAGTACCATATTTAAATGATATTGAAGCATTGATGTATCTTGCTAATCATACATGATCTAACCTATTTCGGTGCCTCGAAGGTACTAGCGATGTAGATATTTATTATCCCCATCAGTTCAAAGTTGGTTTGATTAGCTATGGATATTTACCTAAATCATATGACACTTGATCACATACTAATTATGTGCACGCTAAGCAAATTCGTTTCAGTGAGAATTAAGTTGATTCATGTATCAAGTCAGTCATGAAGTTGAATTACATCAACTCAGAGATCTTAATTGATGCTCTCATCAGGGGGAGTTAATGCGCGTTATACTCTTTTTCCCTTATCTGAGGTTTTGTCCCACTGGGTTTTCCTTAGAAAGGTTTTTAATGAGGCAACATACGTGGGCGCATTAAAGAATCATGTACTCTTTTTCCTTAACTAGGTTTTGTCCCATCGGGTTTTCCTAGTAAGGTTTTAACGAGGCATATTCTTTGAATAATGGACATTCAAGGGGGAGTGTTATAAAATAATACATTTATTTGTGAATGTCCATTAGTATCTCTTAGGTGGTTAGGGTTTAGGAGGATTTTTCTCATGTGATTTCACTATGTAATTAGTATAAATACCCCTTGTGGGTTATGAATAAAAGATCGCTCATTCTCCTTCCTCAATCTCTCTGTGTGTCTATTGTTCTTCTCTATTACTCTCTCTGTATCGTGTTCATCTATTATTTTTTCATAACATCCTCCTAATTTTTTTCTACGAGATTTTTTTTCCATTTTGTTTTCCTAGGTCCCAACGGACCGTGTTTGGTGCAATTGAAAATTGTTTTCTAGGAAAATGATTTTCCTGGAAAAATGATTTTCTTAGAATATGAATTTTCATTTGATATTTTCCTATGATTGGTATAGAGGGGAAACGATTTTCCTGGAAAAAGATTTTCATCTGTTTGACAATAAGAAGGTAGAGACTAAAATTCCTGTGTGTGAGAGACTACTGGAGAGAGAGAGATAGAAAACAAAATATTAAAATAGGTGCAAGAGAAAGGGTGGTGGAAGAGAGAGAGAGAAGATATTAAAACGAATGTATGAGAAAGAGTGGTAGAGAGATAAAGATGAGAGAGAGAGAGAGAGAGAAATATTCAAATTGGTGCGTGAGAAAGAACGGTAGAGAGAGAGAAAGTAGGGAGAGAGAGTGAAAGAAGAGAGACAGATGGAGAAAATGATTTTCATTAGGTTGGTCTCAAAAAAACAATTTACAAAGGGGTTGGAGAAATCATTTTCTTAGAAAATGGTTTTCTCCATTTTTCGGTCACCAAATACCGAAAAATGGAAAAATCATTTTCAAGAAAATGATTTTTATCCCAACCAAACACGCTATAAAGGAATCTCTATTCACTACAATCATATACATTTCACCATTTTTACCTCCTAGTTATGACCAAAGACACCAGACAATATCATTGGCATATAGCAGTCACCCTCGCCTCCACACTTAACCTCTCTCTAATAGGCATTGCAAGTTTGCAACCTCAATTATAAGTCTTTACTCTTTTTCATGATGGTAGTGGTCAGGCCACTAAGGCCCCATTCTTTACTCTTTAAATTTTCACCACACTTCACCACACCATACCACAATCATTACCAATATATTTTTTTCATTTTTCTCACTCCTAACTTTTCTCCTCTATTTTCACATTCACTCTCTTAGCCTACTTCACATACCACAACTTTCACTACAACTCACGACACTTTTTTTAAATTCCACCGCATCGCAATATTACCACACCGCAACCAATCATATAAAAGAACGGGACCTAAGACTAAGACTATAGGACAAATATCTCTATTCCATAGAGTAATTATCATCTTTGGAGATTGTGCAGTCAAATTTTTAAAATTTTAATCATTAATTTCTCAATAAATATAATGACTTGTTACTAGTGGCGGATCTAGACATTCCACAGGGTGTCTAATATAATTCTTATCATATCAACGCTTTTGAAAATTAAAATAATAAATATAAATTTATAACAATAAAAATATAAAAAAATATTAAATGACATATTCACAAGCTTAACAAAATTTCACATCATCATATAAATATGATCATGAAATAAATTGAAATTTCACATTAACTAGATATTTATAGCTTAAACTTATACTGATGCTCTATTACCCAATTCATCGACTAACACTTTCTTGTTTATAAAAAAAATTAATTCGGTACTTCCTCCGTCCCAATTAATTTGTACAATTTACTTTTTCATGGCCTTCAATGCAACACTTTGACTGCTAATTTTTTTCACGTTTTATCTTAACAAGACTAATAATATTGTATTCATGTAAAAATATTTTTCACAAATCTAATAGTGGTAGTCTTGTATAATAACTCAATATATTATTTGATAAATTAACGATCAAAATTTAAAATTTTTGACCTAATTAGTTGTAACGCCCCAGAAAATCAATTATGAAAAAGTCAAAGTTAAACTAACGTTAACAGTGGAAGTCTCAAACTTTATTTGGGTGTCACTCCCGTATCCCCGAAGGAATACAAGGTGAGAAGGAAAAATTACAAATGTTCGACAACTCTAAACCAAACTAAATAAACTTAAATTCCGAAAACAAACTCAACATCACTAACTTCAAGTCTTTCAAATTTGAAACACAACATAAACTAATAAAAGCTATGCAGACCAATCCTCATTGCTAATTCATGTCCCCAACATATAGATCTTCACCTGAAACAAAACATTACAAGCATGAGGGGAAAACTCAATAATGTCTACCCTTAGCCGTTAAAACAAGTTAAAGTTCATTTCAGTTCATTTAAGGGAGAGGGAACAAGTCGAATCATTTCACAAACCTTTTGCACCCTTCCCAGAAGTATAAATTGTTTTTCTTAACCCAACCAATTCATTTTATTATGCAGGCAGGGTACCACATCCCTTAAAGTAATGAATATCAAACCGGATCACAGATCATTTGCCTACCACAAGCTACGACCAGAATTATAACAATATCACATTTCCGCCTACCACAGGCTACGACCAGGATCCCGGATCCTTTGTCTACCACAGGCTACGACTATCCTATAAACTATATCACCCCTGGTCTCTTAGTCCGTAACCCTGCAGAGTACAACATCCTAGTCTCTAGGTTATCCCCGAAACCCGCTTATTGTTCCACTTTGAATTATTAGTATCTTATGCATTCTGAGCTCACAGTTCTCAAGTCAAACCCGACCCGATCTATCAAAACTGGTAACAAAACCACTTATAAAAGACCATCTCAATTTTCTCAACTCATAAATTAACAGCCACAAACAAATAATCAAAACAGACGGTCTAATTTTCAATATAAAGTCCCCATTCGGGATGCAAATTCCAAAACAGATAAGAAATCAACAAAAATAGTTAAAGTACATCCCAGTGGGGATTACGGCATAGATATTACCTTATTATCTTCACTTCACTTCAAATAATGAACACACTTGAGCTCACTATGCGAACTAGCTCGGGACTAAAATAAAATAATTTCTATAATTAACAATACGCCCTTCAAAGTTAGTATTAACTACCTTCTACCTAACCCTCCCCTAGGAACACCATAGCGTTCCTTACATTCATGAATTAACAATTTGTAAAACCCCGAAAAATTCGATTATTTTTACCGTTAAAATTTCTGACGCGCGTTACTTTCCGTTTGTTTATATGAGTTTTTATCACACGGAGCTATTAGGAACACGAGTGAGTTCGTTAGAATTTTTAGAGTCTTAAAATATCAGTTAGAGACTTTTTGGGTATCGGTTAAAATTAATTGGGATCAGTTTGCAAAAACTGTTTAAGGAAAGGTGTTGTTTTAGGAAAAGAATAAATTGGAAGGGTGTTACTAACACCTAGGTTTTATTTGTACTAATTTTACCCTAATTTCTTCCCCTATAAATACCCTTTTTGGATCCATACCCAATAAACAAATACCCTAGTTTTTGTCATCAGCCGCAAAACCCATTTTATTTTATTCTCTCTCCTTTCTCTCTCCTCCCCTATTCTTTTCCTTCTTCTTCCTCGCTGTGCAACCCCGACGCCAAGCACCACCGCACCAAACACCAACAAACCACCCTCCTTCCACCCGTACTACGCCGGCGACCACCAAATCACCGCATTCCGACCGCCACTGCTCCACTTCCGCCACCACGCGCCAAACACGCCATCAACACCACTCAAAACCTCTGCTCGCTCGATCCTCTTCCCGACCGACCACAGCGCCACCGCGCGCCGACGAACCCCCAGCTCCAGAACCCCATCTCATGCGGCGAAACGATCACGGCATCAAACTCCGGCGAGGACGGCCCGACACCCGCTTTCCTTCGAGCCGCTTTCATTGTGCACCCAACCCTTGACACCGACCATCCCGAGTTGCCGCCTGCCGCGGCCACAGAACGCCAGGGTTGCCACCAACGACGACCGCAACATCAGCACCGCCACCCTCTGATTTGTTCCCCCTTGATAGTATAACTCTAACTTCTTTTCTCTCACTATATTTTGTGCTTTGTTATATACGTTAAGTATATGTTATGTGATTATGAATGTTTACTTAGAGTGTTTGTGTCATTTGTGTGTCATTAGTAGTAGTATCATGTTGAGGTTACATTAGTAGGATTATTATGTTTATGTTTAGTAGTATATTGATTAGTTGTGTTTCAATAGTATTAGTATCATGTTTAGGTTTAGGAGTAGTATTATGGGTAAGTTTATAACTACGATTAGGTTATTATTATTATGATTATTACTAAGTTTTCAGTTATTAAGTATTTCATGTTATTAAGTTTTATGTTATTATCAAATTTTCATAATAAGGGTGTGTTTGGTTGAGAGGAAAACGATTTCTGAGGAAATGGTTTTCCATAAGAAATGGTTTTCCAAGGAAAATGGTTTTCCATGCCAAATTTTCCCTTGTTTGGTAGCAGATAAATTATTTTTCGGAAAATGATCATTTATGTCGATATAAGTAGCGATATATGTTACAAATGAAAATATTTGGAGCTCAAAATTCATATTTGAGCTTTTCTTAAACATTTCTATCGTATTATAAAGTTTCGTGACAAACCGATAAAATTGAATTTTGCTTTTAAGTTTCAGTCATATTTAACCGCAAAAAAATGTCGACAAAAGTGGCGATATATGTTATAAATGAAAATAATTGGAGCTCAAAATTCATATTTGAGCTTTTTTAATCATTTCTATTGTATTGTAAAGCTTCGTGACAAACTGAGAAAATTGAATTTTGCTCTTAAGTTTCAGTCATATTTAACCGCAAAAAAAATGTCGATAAAAGTGGCGATATATGTTACAAATGAAAATATTTGGAGCTCAAAATTTATATTTGAGGTTTTCTTAGTTTATACTATCAAATCATAAAGTTTCGATTCAAACGGTTCAGTTTGAATTTTTAAAAGTTTCAGTCAGTTTTAGGGCAAAAACTTCTGATTTGATGTATATCGAGATAAATGTTATCAAATAAAAATATTTTGACCTAAAAATTTATATTTGAGGTTTTTTTAATCAATTCTATCGTGTTACAAAATTTCGAGAAAAACCGTTAGTGTTAAATTTCGGCCTCAAATTTCAGTTAGGGTTAGTAGTAAAAATAGATCCAACAAACAATGGTGGAAAATAATTTTTCTAGGTTGATCAAAGGAAGTCAATTTCCTCCCTTTAAAGGAAAATGATTTTCTTTGGAAATGATTTTCTAAACGTTTTTTGTACCAAACACTAGAAAAGTGGGAAAACATTTTCCAAAAAAATATTTTCTCCCCTACCAAACACACTCTAATATTATTAAGTTTGGTGTTACTAGTAGCACTTCGTATTATTAATAGTTTTCAAGTGATTACAAAGTATTCATATTATTACTAATATTAAGTATTAAGTTCGAGATGTTGTTATGTTCTATATGGTTACTAAATACTAAGTGTTCGTACTATATTTTAAGGTCACATTATTGATAAGTTTTCCATATTATCATTTATAGGTATATTAATATTACTACCAAGTTTCATAGTATGATATTAATTTTTATGGTGCTAGTAAGTTTTCATATGGCTATTTTCATAGTATTGCTATTATTAAGTTTACATAAGTATTATTAAGTTTCATATTACTATTATTAAATTCTAAGTTATTACTAAGTTTTCATTTTATTATTATTATGATTATTATTTTCATGATTTTATTTTAAAGTTTCATATTATTATAAAGTTCATGTTATTGGAGGTTCATGTTATCATTATTATTATAATGTTTCGTGTTATTATGATTATTATAAGGTTTCGTGTTATTATTATAAAGTTTTGTATTATTATTATTATTATAGAGTTTCATGTAATTTTTTTAAAGTTCATATGATTAGTATTAAAAGTTTCACATTATTAGCATCAAAGTTTCATATACTTTGGTATTGAAATTTTATAAAGTTTTCATGTGGTAATATGATTTTTTTTATGTTCAAAAACCCTACGTTAATAGTATTATTAAAAGTATTAGTATCGAGTTATGGTTTTAAATATGTCGTGTCGATTTTATTATCTTACCTTTAGAAAATGTGTGTTGTGATGTTCATGTTTTCTTAATAGTTACGCTCGATACATGGTTAACTAACGTATAAGAAAAGGTTAAGGTTGGGGTATGGTAGGATTAGTGCGTAACTAACTTTCGTAGTAGTCGAGTTCTAATTTTAGAAGTTTATATTCGAATTCTAGGTCCGAGCGAGACGATGCGATAGTTAGCTCCTGTGTGTAAGTGTTGCAGTAAGGAGAAGTTGTTCAGGTAATGTCTATGCCCTAATCCCCTTTGGATGCTCTTTACTTGTTTTATTGATTTCTATATTGATTTCGGAACACGCATCCCGAACGGGACTTTATCTGAAACTTGACTGTCTATTTCGTTTAAGAAAGTTTTGTTCCTTGATTCATAAAGTATGGATAGTCCTTTGGTATTTGTGTTGAAAGTGTGTTGGTTTGAAATTTCGGTTTGGAAGTGTTGGTTTTGGAAATGTTGGATTTCGAAATGTTGATTTATTACTGGAAAGAGATGGACATGCAAACCTGATTAAATAAAGGCTATGAGTATAATGCGGGTTCGGGCAGTACTTCCCAAGACCAGGTAGTTACCTGTGAGGGAGACCGTCAAGAGACCAGGTGATGCCTGGTATTGTGGATGTGAGTTAGGCGCTGATCAGTCGAATAGGAATATTTATGCGAGTCCGTGGGACTCCGAAAGAAAGAAAAGAAAGAAAAGAAAAGAAAAGAAACGAGTTATGCGCTGATCAGTCGAATGATGTTGTTCATGCGAGTCCTTGGGACTCCGAATCATGTTTTGCGAGTCTTTGGACTCCGAGGGGCAATACGGAAGCCCCGCTCGCTTTAAAATATGGAAACAGGTAAGGTTGATGGGTAAAAGATATTTTGAAATGTTTGACTTGTTTCCCCTTCCCTTAAAATGTGTTGAAATGAATTGTAAAATGTTTTGACTGTTAGGGGTAGACATTATTGAGGTTTCCCCCCTCATGTTTGTAAATGTTTTGTTTTCAGGTGAAGATCAGTTATGTGATGGGGACGGGTAATAGAAGTGAGGACGTTAGTCTTGAAGTTAGATGTTTTGAGAATATAGCCTTGTTCATGTTTTTGGAATTGAAGTCGGTAAATGTTTAGTATGTGTTGTCTCTAAAATTCGAGTTTCCTCCGTTTGTAAATTAAAGTAATTAATGATGAGTTGTTAGTTTTCCTTTCTTGCCTTGTATCTCTTCGGAGGTACGGCAGTAGCGCCCAAATAAAAAAAAGGGGGTCTTCCGCTGTTAACATTCGTTGGACTTTAACGTTTTTCCTTATTGAATTTCCGGGGCGTTACACAATTTAAATATACTCCATATGTTTGAAACAATCAACATATTACAATTAAACAACACTTCCCACATGACAACACATTTAACAAAACATAGAACTGGGCAGATTGCATCACTCACATTGCAAGGGTCATAACTTGACTTCCCGATATCCTATGGGCCTGGTTTTGGACTTTCTAGAAACCACAGGATGCCTACTAAAACTCTTATGTTGACCTCGAGACCTAAAGCATACTCTAAGAATCCTAAAAACAGCAACCAATCAAACCTATCTAGATTTGACCTACGTCTGGTAATTGGGGGCATAATTCGAATTATACACCTCAAAAACACGATCCGCAAAATTCCTTTGAAAGCTAATATCCTAGGGGATTCCCAGTCCAAAAGGTTCGGTCAAAAGATGACTATACAATTTATGGTGACCCCTTCTTTACGACCTACCGAATCTGTCCCGCTCTCGGTCCACTTATAGTTAGTAATTCTGGTTCTAACATTCACCATTCGATCCTAGAATCCTAATTTGGGCTAAAACAGTAGCTAAGGTCAAGGTCTCTACCCTAATCCAACCAAGTTCGATGCTTCATGATTACTAAAACTAAACCTAATACAATTTCCGAAAATAACTCATAAAATTTGAAACACTAGATCTTAACTTGCATCAATTTACTTTAACCCAACAAATTAACATGACTTACATAACATACTCACATGACATCAACACGAATAAAAGATTTATAATCACCTAACTAACATGAATTAATTATAATAATTAACGCCCTAATTCATGCATAAAATATTAAAGACACCTGAACATGCTTGAGTTATATTTTACTAACATTCACATACTACCACAAGAATGATCACTAGGGTCACATAAGTAACAACTCAGCTCATACCCAAGAACTAATCTTGAGGGTTATCCATATTTATAAAATCTATTTAAGTCTAATCTAACTTGATCTAAACTTCCTACTAACATCAAGAATAACCACACATCATTAATCCAAGTAACAAGAAGTAAAAAACTCGATCATATTTAATAAAACTCTAACTTATTAGTAACCCTAAACATGAATACTAACATTATTAAACTTTACCAACCAAATGTTATAGCAAACAAAAACCCAATCTATCACATGAATTTATGCATTCGACGATTCAAATAACTTATGGAATAAAATTATAATTAAAGAACTCGCTTACGAACAGGGACGAAGTCAGAAAAAGATGTTGAAGGGGGCGATCATTACAATACTTCTATTCTATTTCAAAAAAGAATTATAAAATATATTTAAACTAAAGGGAAGAAAAAAAATAATACAGTAATAAACTATAATTCATTAATGTACTACTTTAATCATGCAAGCATGACATATATTAAATAAATTATTATTTTTAATTTCAATTCCTTCACTTTAAATAAACAAATTTTAGATTACTGTTAATATACTTAAATAAATATATTACAGGTTCATAAGTTGATATTTATTGCTCTATATATCATTACTATTTTTAATTATTATAATTATTTGCTATAGTAATATCTATATTTGTCCAAACATTTGAAAATGAGTAAGGAAGAAAAAGGTGGAGTCCAGTTAAAATGTAAAATGTCATAAATTTATTAAATTATAATGTATATTAATATGTTGCTCTAGGTCAAAAGCAATGAAAAATGAATGCAAGCTTCCAAGATTTGAACCCCTAACCCCATATTTGTTGCTTTAGGGCTCCACAACTTAATCTACAACCACAATGTGCAATCAATTTGTACACTAAGTATTAAAATGATGCACACCACGGGGGCAATTGTCCCTGTTTGCCCAGGGGTAGCTCCATCCCTGCTTACGAACATGAAACCAATCAAGATTATCCTACTATATTAATCTAATCACATGCATCATAATTCAATCAAAAGCAGTGAAACAAATTAAACTAACCCTAGTGCATTTCATTATTTCATGCATACAATAATACTAATGATAATGAAACATTAAGCATGTTTAATATGCAAATTACAATCATAATCAAATCAACATATTAACAACATCAAAATAGCAAATTGCACCAACAATGGTAAAAGTCATTAATAAGAATCATAATTTGCAGCAAACATAATTCAATTTGCATAATTCATTCCTAATCCACCCCAACATTCTTTGCATAAAACACCCCAACTAAAACTCATATTGACAACAAGAATTGAATCAAATGAACATATGAATTAACACCAAGAATCATATAAATACTTGAACTAACAATCAAGAAATCAAACTTTAATAATTATACAATTTAAATTTGTTTACAAAGATTAATAATAATAACAATCAATGATAAACAAATCAGAATCTAAAAGAAACTAAACCAAGAAAAGCCAACCTAAAATAAGGTTTACTCAAGGAGGGTTGTTAGGGCAGTCTTCTAGGCGGTTTCTGGTGAGTCAGAGGGTGACGGCGTCAAGGACGGCAATGGCAGAAGCGGTTGCGTTGACGGTGGTCACGACAACAGGGTGGTCGGAGCAAGTCGACGCACCACAGCAGCAGCGAAGGGTTCTCCTCGCATTTTGGGTAGTGTGTGACAGCAGTGGTGCAGGGGCTCAATGGTGTTGGCGACGGTGCTTTGGGTAGGAGCAACAACAGTGGTGGTTGGTGGTGGCGGGTGTGCGGCAACAACGAACAGAAGAGAGAGAGACAGAGAGAGTGTGATAGAGAGGGAGAGGGAGACAAAACAGAGGGAGGGAGGGGATGATGGTCGCAATGTTGGCATGTTGTGGAAGTGGGAAGCGGTCGGTGACGTCCGGCGGCGGCGGAAGGAGTCCTGGGCTGCAGACGGAGAGAGGGAGAGTGAGAGACGAAGGGTTAGGTTTTTGAGTTAGGGTTTGAGGGAGAACTTAACTATTTATGTTATCTAATAAAACCAAGAATACTAATACTAATTCTACTCTAACTCAACTTTTAACATAGCTAAAATCTTATTTTCAAATAATAATAATAATAATAATAATAATAATAATAATAATAATAATAATAATAATAATAATAATAATAACAATAATAATAAAATAATAACAATAATAATATATATAATATTATTAGAAAGTTTGTGGGTCCCGCTAAATGGAGAAATGAGATTAATTGTAGATATTTCGACCAATCAAAAAGTAGATAAATGTTGAATTAAATTGTTTTGATGCAACTATAATAATAATAATAATAATAATAATAATAATAATAATAATAATAATAATAATAATAATCTATATAATATTAATAGTAAAGTTTGTGGGTCCTGCTGAATGGAGAAAGGAGATTAATTGTAGAGATTTCGACCAATCAAAAAGTAAATAAATACTGAATTAAATTTTTTTGATGCAACTTGTAACGCCCCGGAAATTTAATTCTAAACTTAACGGTCAAAATCAAACGTTGACTAAAACTAACAGCGGAAGACTCAATTTTTTTTTTCTTTTTACTCATTTTATTTACTTGGGCGTTACTGCCGTACCTCCGAAAAGATACAAGGCAAGAAAAGAAAACTAACAACTGATCATTAATTACTTCAATTTAACAACGAGATGAACTTCGAATTCTAGAACAACAAAACTCAACATTAACCAAACTTCAAGTCTAAACATAAACTAAACTTTATTCTCTAACGACTAACTCCAATGTCCTCACTTCTATTGCCCGTCCCCATCACATAATTGATCTTCACCTGAAAACAAAACATTCAAAAACATGAGGGGGGGAAACCTCAATAATGTCTACCCCTAACTGTCAAAACAGTTCAAGGATCATTTCAAACTATTTTAGGGGAGGGGAACAAGTCAAACCTTTTCGCAATTCAATTGAATCCCAACCCAGAAATAACTAGAGTTCAGAAATAACAGAACTTAGAAACAACAGTACAAACTTTCAACTCAGAAAACACACTTTCCAGAAATCTCAATTGACTTTTCCAAACTCGTAATCGTAAATCGAAATCGTAAATGAGTAATCGAATCTGAGTAAACTTTTCCTCGTAAAACGGTCGTAATTTTATTATGCGGGCGGGATTTGCCTATCCCCAGAATATCAAAACTCGTAATCGAGCAGGATCTCGGATCCTCGTAATCGAATGGATGGCGGTCGAAGCGAATCAGATGTGTGCACAATCTCAGAAATAATATCGGGACTCCCCGATCTCTTGATAACTCCCCTGCAGGAATAGATCCTGATCTAAGGGTCGTTACCCGCAACCCGCTTATGGTTTCACTTTGTTTATTAGTATCTTATGAATTATCAGACGTCAGACTTCAAACAAAACTCAACCCAGTTTCCAAAATCAACAGAATGAAACTCAGAGTTTAAAAGGCTACCACGTTTTACACAATTTAAAAAAACATCTCACAGGCATCCAAATCAGACAGTCTAACTTTACAGAAAGTCCCCATGCGGGATGCAAGCTTCATAAAACATATTAAAATCACAAAACAGATAAAAGAGCATCCTGAAGGGGATTAGGACATAGACATTACCTAAACAACTTCTCTTTACTGCAATCACTTACACACGGGAGCTAACTATCGCGTCGTCTCCTCGGACCTAGAATTTGAATATAAACTTCTAAAATTAAACTCGACTTCTACGAAAGTTAGTTACGCAGGAATCCTACCATACCCCAACCTTACCCTTTTCTTATAGGGTAGCTAACCATGTATTGAGCATAACTATTATGAAAACACTAACATCACAACACATATTTTCTAAAGGTAATATAATAAAATCGACACGACTCATTTAAAACTATAACTCGATACTAAAACTTTTAACAATACTATTAACGTAGGGTTTTTGAACATAATATTCATATTACCACATAACAACATGAAAACCTTATAAAAACTTTAATACCAAAATATATGAAACTTTAATACTAAGGCATATAAAACTTTGCTACTAATAATGTGAAACTTTTAATACTAATCATGAACTTTAAAACAATTACATGAAACTCTATAATAATAATAATAATAATAATAATAATAATAATAATAATAATAATAATAATAATAATAATAATAATAATAATAATAATAATAATAATAATAATAATAATAATAATAATAATAATAATAATAATAATAATAATAATAATAATACAAAACTTTATAATAATAATAGTAACAACACGAAACCTTATAATAATCATAATAACATGAAACTCTAAAATAATAACATGAAACCAAAAACATGAACTTTATAATAATAACATGAAACTTATTATTATTAATAGGTACATAAAATAATAGTACAAACTTAATATTAGCAATATTATGAAAATAGCCATATGAAACTTACTAGCATCATAAACTTAATACCATAATACGAAACTAGATATTAATAATAATAATATACATAATAATGATAAAATGGAAACTTATCAATAATATGACCTTAAAAATATAATTAATAAGTAACTTAGTAACCTCTTGGAACATAATAGAAATTTCAAAACTTATTAATTAGTATTAGTAATAATACCACACTTGTAATCATTTAAAAAACTTAGTATTCATAATAATAATATGAAAACTACTAATATCACAAACATAGAAACTATCATGCATGATCTAGCATCCAAACTAAAATATTCTAACACTATATTCATCACTTATATGAGCAATAACTCTAGCCCTACTCATATAATAACAGAACCATCATACACATCATACTTGCAACAATTAAACTACAAACAATAACAAGAATAAAATCCTACAAAAAGAATAGAGGGAGAGTAAGGAGGTTATACTAGCAAGGGTCACAACCAGAGGGGGTGGCGCTGGGTGGTGGCGACGGCAGCAGGGCGGTCACCCATGCGGGTCTCCGGCGTCGGGTCTGTTGGCGAGGGCAGGCGGCAGCAACGGCAATATATAGTAACAGAAGCCCTCGAAAGCAACACCGAGGTCGGGCTTCGTCCTCGCCGGAGCTGAGTGCCGATGGTCGTCTAGCCGGAGAGATGAGGGGCGTCGGTGCAGTGGTGGGGGTTCACGGCGACGTCGGTTGGGGTGTCTGGGCAAACCGAACAGAGCAGAATCGGAGGCTTGCGGGCGGTTTCTGCGGTGGCGAAAAAGGTTGGTGGTCGGCGCTGCGGTGGTCGGAGCTCGGTGGTGTGGTGGCCGATGTCGAAATGAAGGTGGAAGGAGGGAGGTTGAAGGTGTTGGCGTGGGTGGTGTATAGTGGTTGCGTGGTGTCGGGCAAGAGCAACAGCATCATATTAGTAATGTATTAATGAAAGAAGAAATAGGAGAGAGAGAAAGATAAAGAAAGAGAGAGAAGGGGGGCATGTGTCACACTAGGATTGGGATATGAGAAAGTTTGCATTGGTAGTGGGCGGCTCCAATTGCCGCAAAAACGGTTGCAACAACAACTTAGGGAAGTTTTTGGATAAATCAGAAGAAAATAGGAAGAAAAAGGATAAGGGGGTAAGGTCATCAAGATGACATCATCACAAAATTACTACCAAAAATACCCCTAATGTTAATACTATATTCCCCAACATTTTTACCCGAAAACATAACCAAAACTAGATAAAATTTCCATAACTGATCCAAATAAAATTCTACCCAAAACCCGAAAATTCCTAACTGATATTTTTAGGACACTAAAAATTCCAACGAACTCACTCGCGGACCTAAAAGCTCCGTGTGATAACAGATAAATAAAAATGGAATAAAACGTACGTTAAGAAATTTAACGGTAAACGCAATTGAATTTTTCGGGTTTTACATCATTACCCCCTTAAAAGAAGTTTCGTCCTCGAAACTTAAACTCTTACTTAGCGATTCTTCAGACGGAACTCACGGTTACTTTAACCAAAAACTTGGGATTTTACACCATTACCTTCTTCAAAAGAGTTTCGTCCTCGAAACTCAACATGCCACAAGCATATGGTGCAAAACTTAATCATACTGTAACTTATTAGGGAAAGAGATGAGTACCAGTCACATCGTCGTCCAAATTTTTTGCTTCTTTGCCCCACATTACATACACTCGGCCTCCCTGGTTGCGAGGTGCCTGGTATTGCTGACAAGGTGGCTTGTCACGATTGGCTTGGTTGCCATTAGAGCCATTCCGATTCAGGTGTTGTTGCCTTGGGTTCCTGTTGTATCCTCCTCGATCCTGGTATGTTGAGGGTAGGGCCCCTTGATTGTTGGTCCTTTCATGGTTGGATCCTTCTGGTGCTGGAAGAGGGCAGTCTCTCACCATATGATGTGGGCTGCCACACCGATAGCAGCTTGCCCTCAGGTTAGTCCTGCACTCCCTGGCGATATGGCCAGGCCTGCCACAAGCTCTACAAAACAACCTAGATGGAGGTGCTTGGTTACTCTGCCAATTGTTGTGGTGGCTTCTCTTGTCGGGGTATACTGGAGTATGATCCGAGCGGGAAGGTTCCTTTCTCTTGTTGCCTTGCTTGTTCATATATGCCTCCCGGGCTATAGTCACTCTCTCAATGTTGATGGCCACGTCCAGCATCTCCTGATATGATGTGAATGTGCGTGCTGACATACAATCTTGAATGTCAAAACTCAGACCACTCTCGAAACGATTCATCTTCAAAACTTCATCAGCCACATATGCCGAAGCGAAACGGGACAATTCTGAGAACTTGGTAGCGTATTCCAGCACACTATTCTTTTCTTGTTCCAATTCCAGGAACTCTTTCTCAGCCTTTTGGAGCGACATAGGGTAAAAACGATTCTTCAGCATCTCCTTGAACCGATTCCAGTTGAACCCAGGTTCATTCTGTCGTTCCTTCACACTCATCCACCATAAGTCAGCCTCTCCAGTCAGGTGGTAAGTCGCAAATCCAACTTTCTGCTCCTCAAGACAGGGAAGAACGTTAAATTTCTTTTCGATGTCACGTATCCACTACTCAAACACCTTGGGGTCAGCTTCCCCGGAGTAGGTAGGAGGGTTGAGGCTGTTGAACTCCTTGAATAAAGAGGCATTGTTATCCCTCCTCGTGTCGCCTATTTGCTCTGACATTCGTTGAAGGTGCTCGGTCTGCCGAGTCATCATCTCCATCATCATAAGTTGTGCCATATCGGGGATTATGGCGGGGTGTCCTCTCCATTTGTGGCGGATTGAGCAGCATGTGCTGCTCGTGCAGCTGCTGTCTCTTGGAGTTCCGCAAAACGTTGTCTCAGCTGATCACTAGTTGGTATAGGCCTACCTTGAGCCCCACTAGATCTAGTCACGTCATCCTGAGTCATTCTGGAGTTAAAAGAATCAGCCTTATCCAGCTCTTACTAATGAGTTTCTCCCCTAATAATTCGAGCATAACAAAACGTTCACAAGGTTACTTGATAACAACAGAATAAGCAAGCATATAAACTCATAAACAATTAGGGAGCAAAAAATATCCCAATCCCCATCCTACACTCACACTCCGAACGTAGCATCCTAAGCTCTAACTAAAAACCTAATAGACCTTAGGAGCTACCAGGTCGTATCCCAGAGCTCTGATACCATTCTGTAACGCCCCGGAAATTTAATTCTAAACTTAACGGTCAAAATCAAATGTTGACTAAAACTAACAGCGGAAGGCTCAATTTTTTTTTTAAGGATAAGGGGGTGAGGTCATCAACATGATATCATCACAACTTTACTACCAAAAATACCCCTAATGTTAATACTATATTTCCCAATATTTTTACCCGAAAACATAACCAAAACCAGATAAAATTTCCATATTTGATCCAAATAAAATTCTACCCAAAACCCGAAAATTCCTAACTGATATTTTTAGGACACTAAAAATTCCAACGAACTCACTCGCGGTCCTAAAAGCTCCGTGTGATAACAGATAAATAAAAACGGAATAAAACGTACGTTAAGAAATTTAACGGTAAACGCAATTGAAATTTTCGGGGTTTTACACAACTATAATAATAATAATAATAATAATAATAATAATAATAATAATAATAATAATCATCATCATCATCATCATCATCATCTATATATTAATTATTATAATAGAAATCATTGTGAACCCCACGAAATAAAGCCACAGGAGTGACTGTAGGGGCATTGGCTAATCACAACGTAGAAAATTATTATTTTTTATTTACAATCCGGATTTTATTTTAGAATTAAAAAACCCAAAAAGTATCACTAATCTCTGACTGCTTTAGACTCCAACTAAGTTTACAGCTCTCTCATAACCCACGTATTCGGCTAGGTCAATTACAATCATGACTTTTTGAAAACATATAAATAAAATACATCTGTTAGGGATTAATCTCTTATCATCTACTATTTCGAGCAATCAACATCATAATTGTCACACTTCGTCATATTCGCCTTAATTGATTACCATTCGCACTTCATACACTCAAGTTATCTTCGTTAAGGCAAGTCACAAGTCACTATTACATAGATATTCGAATCTGTTTAGGTCTACTTTGATTGCATTCACTGTTGTTGACGTATTCAAAAACTTTGAATTCTGCAGATTCAATTCACATCATTATATTTAACATAATTGATTACCATTCGCACTTCATACTCTCAAGTTATCGCCTTTAAGGTAAGGTACATGCCACTATTATATGGATGTAAAAACCAGTTTAAGTCTACTTTTATTGCATTCACTGTATTTAACTATTCAATCACTTTGAATTATGCAGATTGACTTAATCAGTGACATTACATCAAATCAAATAAGGTACATACTATTATACCCTGATAAGTGTGTTGTTTAATCTGAAACTTTTCATTCTCCTCTGTTTATTTAATTTTTAATCTCCACTTTTTATTTTCCTTTGTTTATTTCATTGATTTGTACCCTCTCAAGTAAATTAGATAGAAATAATTACCTTGGCAGTTGAGTTACCTTTCTGATGTAGCTCCAATTTGAAGTCAATGGTAGATTGCTTGAGCCATCACCGCAGATCCCAGAGGGTCCTCCCCCCAAACCGTAGTGTCCTTACTCCCCACACCATAATTCACCAGTCCACACCCCATATTACAATAGAATTACAAAAGAAAATACATACATCACAATTTTTACCTTTTATCATTGTCCAATTCTATTACCTATCATATCATATATTAACCTGTTGTTTTTAAAAAAAATTGTAACTAAAAACAATAAATTACCTTTTATTATGTCCAGTTCCACCTTTTTCTGTGCCTTCATCTGTGTTATACCTTCACCCTATTCTAGCTTGGCCTTACACAAACCCCACCATTACCCAACCCACATTGAAGTTACATCACGGATACAAAGCTCCTAAATAACCCAAAGTACATATACAATGAAATAAACCCCACCCAAAATTCAAAATACATATTCAATAATATACAATAAACAAACCCTACCTGAAATCTAAAATACATAAACAATAAACAACCCCACTCATACCCCCAACTGCAACACAAGAACCAAACTAAGACATCTATGTAAATTACAAGTTCTAAGAAAAATATAAGAATAAAAACCTCTAAAGATTCAACATTAAGAACCAAAATAGACCAAGTTTGTACATAATAAAAATAAAATATGTCGTATAGGATTCATAATCTACATCCATTTGTTTCCATATTCTGAAATAACTATTGAAAATTTCAAGATTAGGGATATTAATTAAATTTTAGATAAGACATGCATCTATGTAAATTACAAGTTCTAAGAAAAAGATAAAAATAATAACCTTTAAAGGTTCAACATTAAGAACTAAAATAGACCAAGTTTGCAAACAATGAAAAGTAAATATGTTGTACAGGATTCATTGATGGGTTTTTAGGATTTAAGGATGTTATATAGATTTTTGATAATTGCAAACACCGTTTCCTGTTAATAATTGCCTAATTGGTTTCTATTCTTCCGTACAGCCCGAACCAGATCTAACTATGGCGGCTTATATAGATTCCCATCAGCAACATCACAACAAGCCATGGTGGTTCATCATATACCCTCCAGGTCCCGATGGGAGGGTCACGATTGATGTGTTGCGGAGTCCATTTCGGCTTATCGTGCCATGTTCTGGGGATCGGGATGAAGCACTTATTCACATCCACAACACCTCCTGGTACAAAGGGTACACACCTTTCACACTTGCACTTTCATATGTATAGTTTGTTTCATAAAATTTTACCATTACTTATACGATAATTTAAAATTCTAGGTCAACGTAAGGAAGGATGATGCATCATGCAACTCGCCGTGGTCGACGTTCATTCACATTTTAGGAAATTTTCTATTGCTGAATTATATGTTTTGCCGGAACAATTTATCATGATGTTTTCCATGTAACAATTTCATTAATATTTCGTTTAGTTTATTTGTATGGACAGTTACTTATCTATGACTTTTATAAAATTTCAAAAGTAGCTAATTGAGTTCGCTCCGTGCATCGCACGGGTTGACTCCTAGTAATAATAATAATAATAATAATAATAATAATAATAATAATAATAATAATAATAATAATAATAATAATAATGATAAATATTATTATTATTTTGGTGCAACTATCAGTAATGATAATTATTTTGGAATAATAATAATAATCTATATAATTTTAATTGTAAAGTTTCTAAGTCCTACTCAATGGAGAAAGGAGATTGATTGTATGGATTTCGACCAATCAAAAAGTAGATAAATGCTGAATTAAATTATTTTGGTGCAACTATCAGTAATTGTAATTATTTTGGAATAATATTAAATAATAATAATAATAATAATCTATATAATATTAATAGTAAAGTTTGTGGGTCCCGCTGAATGAAAAAAGGAGATTAATTATAGGTATTTCGACCAATCAAAAAGTAGATAAATGTTGAATTAAATTATTTTGGTGCAACTATCAGTAATTATAATTACTTTGGAATAATAATAATCTATATAATATTAATAGTAAAGGTTGTGGGTAATCTATATAATATTAATAGTAAAGTTTGTGGGTCCCGCTGAATGGAGAAAGGAGACTAATTATAGGTATTTCGACCAATCAAAAAGTAAATAAATGCTGAATTAAATTATTTTGGTGCAACTATCGGTAATTATAATTATTTTGGAATAATAATAATCTATATAATATTAATAGTAAAGGTTGTGGGTAATAATAATAATAATAATAATAATAATAATAATAATAATAATAATAATAATAATAATCTATATCTATTAATATACCTAAGCTTAATATTTGAATTTTAAAATATTGAGCATATAGCAAGTTTAGGTGCATCATGAAATTTGTCGTGGTCAGCATTAGTTAGCATCTTAGGAAATTTTTTATTTCACCAGACACCCATGTTTTGTTTGAACAATATTGTGATGTTTTCCTTTTAATAATTTCATCAATGTCTTGTATTGTTTACTTTGTATTAACGATTAGTTATTCATGATTTTCCCCCCTTTAAAACAACTATTTTGTTACACTTCGTGCATCACATGAGTTTAGTACTAGTAATCACATAATAATAATGATAATAATCACATAGTAACAATAATAATAATAATAATAATAATAATAATAACAATAATAATAATAATAATAATAACAACAACAACAACACATGAAATTATCAATTTACCCTTACTCCCATGCAATCTCATGCACGTAGAAAATTACTAAAATACCCTTGTTAGACCCTTAACAGTCCTACAAGCTCAAGTGTCAACATAAATAATCACAACAAATTTTCAATAATTAACGGAGTCAAACTAAGTTATTAACAACGTAACGTTCAATACCATTGAATTTTTCAGGGTTTTACATTAGTCAACTTGGAAAATTTATTTGGGACAGAGGGAGTAATATTTTAGGGTTTGTGAGTTGCTGCTAAATTGGGCACCGCTATTATATTTTTTGGAATTTATTTTACGGTGTCCAATTGCTCCTCCAAATAAGAAAGTTTCTTCCGAATAATATTAGAGAATCACAAATTTTTCTTGGCATAGGGTGTCCGTGGATACCCCTACGGTCCTACACTATGCACAAATCTGCCACTGCTTATTACATAAAATTACTATTATTAAATTGATTGCGGAAAATACTATCCTAAAAGTATAATATTACAATTATTAAGAAAATAGTATATAAGAAATTATCAATTAAAAAATGACATTAGAGACCATGACAGTCAATTAAATTACAATTAATATGGAACAGGGCGAGTATCTTATAATCACGTTATATTGATCCGCTGACCGCTATTATTTTCTTTGTTTTAAAGTTATTTACACCAAACAAATTAGCATACCAGATGCATCTCAACAATCATCATCTGGCAGAGTTGAGGGTAGTGGCAGAGGTGATGGGACACAAACCACTGGAAGGGGAGCTGCTCAGGGAAGAGGAAGAGGGAGAGGCAGAGGCATAGGGCAACAACCTGTAATTGGAGTTGGGAGGATGTTTGAAATAGGAGATGACTCCGGGTATGTTCCCAGAAGGGGGTCTTCAAGGGATTCTGGATCTAGTGGGAGAGGGGTGTCTTCTGGTAGGAGATATGGATCTGAAACTGGCAAGGGAGGGGTTGAAGGCAGAGGAGGGGTCCAAGGCAGAGGTAGAGGAAGAGGGATGATGGGGAACATATCAGATTGGTTCAGTTGTAGTAGTGGGAGAGGGGTAAGTTTTTATTGCAACTTAACTAACTTATGTCTTTTCTTTTTTTTTTTTTTACAATAATTTTTAGGTTTATAAATTAAACCTATTTCTCCATTTTTCCATTGGTTATATGGTTGCTGATGTTGCTGGTGGAGGACAACAAACAGAAGGGAATGGTGGGCATAGTCTACATATGGTCAACAAAGTGAGGCATAAGAAACCTAAATATTCTCCATGCCACGAGCCTCTTTTTTTGCTGGAAGAAGATTATGTTTTCAATGCTTAAAGGATGCTCCCATTTTGATGTTTTTGTGGCAGCATTAAAAATTTTATATTGTTGTAATTAGATAGAAAAACTTGTATCCGAGGCACTGTTTGCTGCTATTTTGGATTATATAACTCATGGAATCTTGTGTTGTACTTTGGATGATGTGGTTCAGTCAATCTAATCATATGTTTTGCTATTACTCTGTCATTTATATGTATGTATGTCAAATAGTCTAAACATTTATAATGTCTATTCTCATAAATATGAACTTATGATAATTAAAGTCTCAATAACATGAACTTTTTCCATTCATACTCCTAATAATATGAAATTCTAATCAACAAAATTTAAATAATATGAACTTCTGTCTATTTCTGTATCAATAATATGAACTACTGTCTATTTCTGTTTCAATAATATAAAGTTTTAAATTTGATGTGATGGACACACTGTTTCTGTCACAAATTTTCAAGGTGAAGAACTCAGTTTCAGTCATTGTCAAATCTATCAACTTGTACCCAACACATTTGTGCAACATATGACAATTAATGCAACAGATCCCTTCATTCAATTTGCAATTCATTGTTCACCAAATTACAACAGCTACCCTACTAAGAAATGCACCTCATTTTGTAGGACCCTGGGAAAAGTGGTGACCACTTTTCTCCGCGATGCGCTACTTAAACGATCGGGAGCCGACTAAGGTTGCTTAATCCTTAAATAAGGACATATTTATTTTCGAAATTCATTTTCGGGGGTAACTTCATTTATTTTACAAATTCTTTTATGTTATTAAAACATACGAAATTACACTAAAATAATTTACTAATAAATTTAGTACCGGCCCATTATTCCATCCGGGCCCAAGAAGTAGCAAAGGGACCACCATGAGGCCCTTGTTGGGAATGTCCCGACAATGTTCGATATACACGGAGATTAAACCAAAGTGATATAGTAATTATATGTCTTGCTAGAGACCTCTATAATTAGTAATTAAATATGTTTAATTACAACTATATTATTTGGTCCTACTGGGTCACACAAGTCAGTGCCCTGGAACAATGTATGTAACCTAAATGATATTGTATCACGTTTAGAAAAGTTAGAAATTGATTTCTATGAGAAATCAGCCCAACACGGACCGAATTGGGTTCAACACGGGTCGTGTTGTCCCAACACGGTCCGTGTTGAGACACCACGGTCCGTGGTGTCTATGGGCCGAATAATTGGACCTTCTGGAGTCCAACACGGACCGTGTTGGGCCCAGAAACGCGCCGTTGTCTTTAATCGGCCCTTTAGGGTTTTGAACCATTTTCCCTAGGTTTTCTAAACACTATATAAAGGGGTCTCTGGGAGAGATTAAAAAACACCAACTGCCTACGACTCTTAGAGAGATACAAGGGTGATTTCCTGAGTTCCTCTCTCTTTTAGTTTGCAGTTCTAGTTTCAGGAAACATTGTCTGTTTCCCGAAACAATCTCACATACATCTTAGATTGAGATTCGTCTCGATCGGGTCGATCTAGCAATCGGGTTCCCGGAGTGCTGCGTGGACTTTTCAGTAGAGGGTTTCAGCGTTGGAATCTGGAAGGTCAACCTCTTCTTCAGCAGGAATTAGCGATCAGGTATAATTACTAAAGCCTCTGCAGTTGTTTTGATTAATTGTTTATAACTGTTATAATATTCCGTCAATTAATCTGTATCTGTTTAGGAAATAGATAACCTAAAACCTAACAGTGGTATCAGAGCCACCAATTACATGCTAAAGTATTGTACTTGTATTCATAAGTAATTTTGTCAATAGTTGAATTATATTATGAATATGCTAGAGTAGATTTATGCTTAAATTTTGAATCTTTATGAAAGTTTTAATCTTTACTGTTCATGATAATAAATCTGGAATTTTATTATAAAAATTTCATGCTTTGTTGTTATTTATTTCTTATTGCCTTTATTTAATCGATTTTATGTTTGTTTAATCGTTAAATATGACATAAACTTGATTCAATTTTGAATGTTTTAGAAACAATCTTGTTTAATATTTTTAAACAGTAGGCAATAAATGAAATAAGTCAAAATTCGCAAAATAGGGTTTTGTAGAATTATTTTCTGATTTAGTTTATTTACGGTAGATATGAAAAAATAAAAATAAAATATCTAACGAATTCGAAAATTTCTGAAATTTTTACTGGAGTTGTCTGGAAGTGTTTTGGACTTTTCATAATTTTTGTAGATGTTTCCCAATTAAAATGGATTTTTAATTGAGTTTTCAGATCTGAAGAGAAATAAAATTCATTTATTCTCTGAATTTTATAAATTTGTAGAAATTTGTAAAACTTCTGAAAATTTTACAGTAGGTTAGTGGGTAACCAAACTTTTAGGAAAAATTTTTCCGTTAATTTATCCATTCAAATTATATTTTTTAATTTAGATTTTCAGATCTGAGAGAAATAAATCTGTTGCTTCTCTGAATTTTTTATATTTATAGAAATTTGTAAATTTTCTGAAAATTTTACAGTAGGCTACTGGGTAACCGTTTTGTTATGGATAAATTGTTGGTGAATTTTCGAAATGGTTAATTAATTTTCCTTTAATTTACAGATTAATAGAAAAGTAAAATTGTTTACTTCTCTGATTTTTATTCTAATTTAGAAATTTGATAAAAATCTGAAATTTTTTACAGTAGCATATTGGATGAACCTATTGTATGAGAAAATTATAAAATTTGATTTTTAAACTTATCGGACTGTTAGTATTTATTTTCCTCTTAAACGGAGAATTAAAATGTTTAATTCCCTAAACTTTTACAATCTTTTGAAAATTGTTAAAATTCTGGAAAATGTTCATATTGGGTTATTAGATAACACTATAATATGAAATTATTAAATTCGATAAGTTATGATATTTTTGTTTAAGTTTTTCATTCACGAAATTAACCGAAACTGGGAAGCAACACGGACCGTGTTGCCAGCAGTTTTGGTGAATTCGTGTGTTTTAGGGTTTGTCATTAATTTTGGAAATTAATTATTTTATCCTATTACTACTAAATCAGTTCATGGGCATAAATCTATTAATTTGTAAAGTTTAGGAAACTTACAATATCTTTAAAAGATATAGTATCTTTTAGATTCCTTGATTTTAGGAAAGTCAAGTATTTTATATTTTTGTATGTATAGGTATAAAATCCTAAATCTGTTTAGGTAATTAAGATAAAATTTGGAATTTTGTTTATTTTATCATGCAATCTTTTGGGAAACCATATTTAATAATTGTTTTCTTATATATGTTGGTGTTGCAATTATATATGCCTTTATAATTTTTTATTTAAGCATGTGTTATATTTGATATAATTATTGCAATATTACATGTTTTGCATGTGCTTCTAGTGTGGCTATAGATAGTCGGTTTTACCGGTTTGCGTACCGGGTTGGGTGAAATACGGCATGCGTGCCGTCATTGAATTAATTTAAATTTAATTTTTCAGTTAAGTTATTTTAATTCATGTAAGGCCTCAATTGTGAGGTCCACTTTATAAATTTGTTGTAATTAGAGACATCAAATCAAGTGGGAGCCCAACAGCAATGGAGGTGGTGATTCGAGTGGAAGCCCATCCAAGGAAGTTGCAAAGCCCAAGAAGATTTTCTTGAAGACTGTCAAGGCTTAGTTAAATTAGTTGATTAAGTCTAGGTGGCTATACTAGGGGTTTTATTTATGCTTTAAATTCGTTATTGCATGTTTTATTATGCCTTCTATACTTTTCAAAAGAGTTCACCTAGAATTGCATGCTTAGAAATAATAAAACTTACTCTCAAAATGAATTATTACTCAACCTATCGAAACACCACTTAGATGGATAAATAAAGAAAGCCAAAGTGAATTATTTGTCCATCATTAATAAGTAGGGTGGGAGCTAGGTCAATTCAAATTGGCTATCAAAATAGTTTTGGGCCAAGAGCAGAGGAAGAGAAATATTGTATTCGATACAAATTTCTTGCCAAGAGTCATTTTGAATGATCGATCATAAGATGATCCACCAAAGATAACATGGGATCCAGTTTCGTTGGGCCAAAGTCCACTTGAGCCCATGAGTCTTGTGGGTCTTGGTAAATTAAAACACTAAATGAGAGTTGATAAAGTGTTTTGATTTGAAGTTAAAATTAGTTTAATTTCTTTGATGATTAATAACTAAAATTGAACCTTTATGTCTTGTCAGAATCAAAGATGTCTAACACACCCACCAACAACACAGTTAACCTCCGTTCTCTTTGGGAAAAGGAGAAACTCACCGGGACCAATTTCCTTGATTGGCACCGAAACCTGAGGATTGTCCTTAGGGCAGAGCAGAAAGAATATGTTCTAGAAAGAGCCTTAAAGAACAAGCCCAAAGAAATGCGACTCAAGCTGAAAAAGACAAGTGGCAGCGTCATTCTGATGATGATGTCCAAGTCAGCTGTATCATGTTGGCCACTATGACTCCTGAGCTTCAAAGACAGTTTGAAAACAAGAAGGCACATGAAACAATCACTCAACTGAAAAGCATGTTTCAAGAACATGCTCGAATTGAGAGATGTCAGATTAATGAGCAAATTGTTCGCACTCGTCTTGAGATTGGCAAGCCCGTTGGGCCCCATATGCTGAAGATGATTGGTCTTTTTGAGTCCATGGAGCAACTAGGGTTCCCCTATACTCCAGAGTTAGCTACTGACATTCTTCTTAGCTCATTACATGAAGGGTTCAACACCTTCAAACTGAATTACAACATGCAAGGGCATCAGAAGTCTCTAATGGATCTTCATGCGACGTTGGTCACGGCGGAGAGGGACATTAAGATAGCCCATAAGGTTAACTCAAATGTCCTAGTGGTCAGTAAGGGGAAAGGCAAATTCAAGAAGTCTAACAAGAGCAAGAAAGGACCTGCAAGTAAGAAAGGCAAGAACAAAATCATTGTCCCAAACTAAACCTCGGGACCCAAACCAGATGAAGAGTGCTTTTATTGTAAAGGCAAAGGACACTGGAAAAGAAACTGCCCCACCTACTTGGATGATCTAAAGACTGGAAAGGTCGTCAAGTCAGGTATAGATGTGATCGATATAAATCTTACTGTTTCTACTTTATGGGTATTAGATACCGGTTGTGAAGCTCACATTTGTGGAAATGTACAGGGCCTAAGTAGAAGTAGACGAGTCAGCAAGAATGAAGTAAACCTACGCACAGGAAACGTGCAAAGAGTTGCGGCTGTCTTCGTAGGAACTTATTGTTTATCTTTACCTTCAGGACTTATATTAGAACTAAATAATTGTTATTTTGTTCCCGCTATTAGTCAGAATTTAATTTCAGTAGCTGTACTTGAGATTGAAGGTTATTCTTTTAATATTACGAATGGTCGTTTTTCATTTACAAAGAATGGAGTCTTTTATGGAGCGGGCATTCGTATGAATGGCCTCTACATATTAGATTTAGATAAACAAATCTGTCACGTCGAATCGAAAAAGGCTAAAACAAAAGACTCGAATGAAACATACCTTTGGCATTGTAGGCTAGGTCATATTAATCAGAATCGTATCTAGGAACTGCAAAGTACAGGAATTCTGGAAAATCTAAACTTTGAAAAGTCTGAAGTTTGTGAGGCATGTCTGATGGGAAAAATGACTAAGTCACCTTTTAATGGAACTGGTGAACGGGCCAACGACTTATTAGGGCTCATACATACTGATGTATGTGGACCAATGAGCATTAATGCTAGGGGAGGATTCTACTATTTCATTACTTTTACTGATGACTTTAGTAGATACGGGTATATCTACTTAATGCGTCATAAATCTGAATCTTTTGAAAAGTTCAAAGAATTCCAAAATGAAGTACAAAACCAACTTGGTAAAACAATAAAAACTCTTCGATCAGATCGAGGTGGAGAATATTTGAGCCAAGAATTCATTAACCATCTAAAAGCTTGTGGGATTGTCTCACAACTATCTCCTCCAGGAACCCCACAACACAATGGAGTATCTGAAAGGAGAAATCGCACCCTATTAGATATGGTACGATCAATGATGGCAGAGTCAGAATTACCACTTAGCTTTTGGGGGCATGCTCTTGAAACCGCATCGCTTATTCTAAATAGGACTCTGACTAAAGCTACTGAAAAGACACCATATGAGATATGGAGAGAAAGAGTTCCCAGTCTGTCTTTTCTAAAGATTTGGGGATGTGAAGCCTATGTTAAAGTTTTACCTGACAGCAAGCTTGCACCCAGATCTGAAAAGTTTTTCTTTGTGGGCTACCCTAAGGAAACCAAAGGGTATTACTTCTACAACCGTTCCGAGAACAAAGTGTTTGTGTCTCGAAATGCTTTCTTCTTAGAGAACGATTTTGTCTCTAAGAGAAAGAGTGGGAGAGAAATTGAACTAGGTGAAGTTCAAGAGCCACAAACCACTTCGAATCTTATCCCATACCCCGTCACCACTACTTGCATTCCAATCTCTGTTGATCCTCAACAAGAAAGGGATGATGAACAGGTAGTCGGGGGACAGGTAGATGAAGAAGTAGGGAATGTGGACATACCCCTTTGTGAACTTTACATGGCTTGTAATAGTTATTTATTCATCATTTATAAATAAATTCAAACTTTACATAAATTGTGGTTTAGAATTATGTAAATGTCCAAAAGGGTTAGCGAATTCAAAATGGGAAATCGGATGAGGTCTGATTTCTGAAACCCCATTAGTGAACTTGATGACGCTAATCATGGTCGATAGTCGACCTATTTCCTAATTGTATTATCATGTAGGAATAGTGATAATAGCAACACAATTAGCATGTAGGATTGAGGTGATGATCAAGTTTCGTGATCATAGTGATGTGATGACATCATAAATCAATCACATGGGTATTGTTGAGAATAACTACCGAACTGACCCTCAGTGGGAGCTCTTTAAGTTGGGAATTGTCATAGGAGCTCTCACCACTCAAAATTCCTGAATCCTGAGTTCAGTATACAGACTGCATGATCTGCTGTGACTTTGGAGCGCGTCAAACACCTTTCGTAACAGTAGGCTATAAAGGCGGTGTCTGGGTTACAGTTGGATCATGTGAGAATGTATGTCTGAACAAGATGGCATTGTCCTCCCTATTAGGGACAGTTGTCTTATTGGCCACTCGGTGAGATTGGACTGAAAATGCTTGGCCGAGCTCAGTTGAATCAATAGTTGATCATCTGTTTTTTCAAAGTCTAAACTCGGAGATCGAGGAACGTTTCGGGTCTTATATAAGGATGACATCATCTTACCTTATCCAAACATGAGACAGTAAGTGACAAGAATTCAAAGAATCGAACACTTGTGGGACAAGTGGGAGATTGTTGGGAATGTCCCGACAATGTTCGATATACACGGAGATTAAACCAAAGTGATATAGTAATTATATGTCTTGCTAGAGACCTCTATAATTAGTAATTAAATATGTTTAATTACAACTATATTATTTGGTCCTACTGGGTCACACAAGTCAGTGTCCTGGAACAATGTATGTAACCTAAATGATATTGTATCACGTTTAGAAAAGTTGGAAATTGATTTCTATGAGAAATCAGCCCAACACGGACCGAATTGGGTTCAACACGGGTCGTGTTGTCCCAACACGGTCCGTGTTGAGACACCACGGTCCGTGGTGTCTATGGGTCGAATAATTGGACCTTCTGGAGTCCAACACGGGCCGTGTTGTTTCAACACGGACCGTGTTGGGCCCAGAAACGTGCCGTTGTCTTTAATCGGCCCTTTAGGGTTTTGAACCATTTTCCCTAGGTTTTCTAAACACTATATAAAGGGGTCTCTGGGAGAGATTAAAAAACACCAACTGCCTACGACTCTTAGAGAGATACCAGGGTGATTTCCTGAGTTCCTCTCTCTTTTAGCTTGCAGTTCTAGTTTCAGGAAACATTGTCTGTTTCCCGAAACAATCTCACATACATCTTAAATTGAGATTCATCTCGATCGGGTCGATCTAGCAATCGGGTTCGAGTCTTTGCGTGGACTTTTCAAGAGAGGTTTCAGCATTGGAATGCGGAAGGTCAACCTCTTCTTCAAAGAGGAATTAGCGATCGGTATAATTACTAAAGCCTCTACAGATTGTTTTGATTAATTGTTTATAAGCGTTATAATATTCCGCCAATTAATCAGATCATTTAGGAAATAGATAACCTAAAACCTAATGACCCTAAAACCCGCGGGTTTTGGCTCCATGGGCTGACCTGTGCCATGACCGAGGAAAATGGGATGAAGATTAATAAAACCCGTGCGGGTTTTGTTGATCTTCTGGCCCATTTTCTTTGGGTAGCCTTAGATTAATAAAAGGTGGTACTAAAATATTTGTAATGATTTTTTTGTGTAATTATCGTTTATTTTAAATAACTAAAAGAATTTATAAAAAGTGATAAGAGTCGCCAGGCGATTTAAGGAAACCGACAAACCATGAAAATAATAAAAATAAAACCGGTCTACAAAACCCGATTCTAAGTCCGAGGGTAAGGCTACGAATTTGAGAATTATAAGAATTCTCGAATTCGCCTGTTAGAAAACAGACTCTACTAAAATCTACATTAAAATGAAAAAGAGCGGGGAGAAGTTTAATTAATTTTGCAAGTTTAATATTCTTATCATGCAATATAAAATGAAGTTTTGGTTTACAAACTATGCACAAGTAAAGGGTTTAATTTACAAATTACATGATTTAAATAGCAATGATGAAAATGAAAGCGAACCTCTTTTGATTTGAGAGCCCAAATGTGCCGGTCGAAGATCTTGATTTTGCCTTGACTTGGAACTTTTGATGGAAGGGTGTAAGTGGTTTAGAAAAATGGTATGAGGATGATAATATGGATATGACAAAAAGTGATTAGAAGAGAATTAGAGAGTGAATATGGATGATGGAATTTTAAGAGAGTTTAGGTGATAATGACGATATTAGTTGATGAGAGTTTGAGTAGGATGATGGTATGAAATGAGAATAATAGAGGTGGTTTATGAGAGTAGTTGGTGATTAGTGAGGGTGAAATCGAGGGGTATTTATAGATGAAGAGGTGAGGGATTTGGAGGGAAAAGGAGGGAGACACATCCCCATGATCATGCCCCCTAATCCATGCAAAATCAAGTCAAGGCTAAAGGTCAACACACATGGGCTAATATCATGGGATAATGATCAAAAGTTTGGCGCCGGATCTTTAAATATAAAGTCGCGCGGGTTTTATAATATGTGCACACATATTGCTGACGTAAGCAAGCTGAACGACGCCTTTTGGCCAGGTGATAACCCGCGCGGGTTTTGAAGGTTGGGTCGGGGCGCGCCTTGGGCCTGTCCTGGTTCTAGGCTGCATTCTTGATTAAAAACCCGTGCGGGTTTTGTTAGTGGAAGTGGGCCAGCTTGTTTTGATTTATTCGCATTGCTTGCTATATTGGCCAATGATGTATCCGACCTTTAATGTTTTATTCACACTTTTGATAAGTCGGGATTATATTGGTAAAAATCCCGGTGTCTACAGAGAGCCCCCACTTTGATTGAGTCCGAATAGGACGAAGGTCAAAGTAGCCTTGATGTTTGTATTGATGCCGGCAGTACATGGCGACCGACTCATGTTGCTGATGATGATGTCGTTGGTAACCTTTAGATGGCAACCATTGGAAGACTGGTGCTGGCGGTGTTGTTGGAGACCTTTAAGTGGAATCCGCTGTACGACTTACATTGATGAAGAGGTCATCAGTAACCTTTAGATGGTGACCGTTGGACGACTGATGCTGAGAATGTCGTTGGAGACCTTTATGTGGAACCCGTTCGAACGACTGTTGTTGCTAACATCGTCAGAGTCCTTTATGTAGAACCCGTTGGACGACTGTTGCTGACGACATCGTTGGAGGCCTTTAGGTGGCAACCGTTGGACGACTGTCGTTGACGACATCGTTGGAGGCCTTTAGGTGGCAACCGTTTGACGACTTTCACTGATGGTGCTCTTTTATACGGCAACCGGATGGCGGATGGTCCCTTCCTAGCGGTGACCCGATGATGGTGCTCTTTTATGCGGCAACTTGACGATAGATGGTCCCTTTTAGCGGTGACTAGATGATGGTGCTCTTTTATGCGGCAACCTGAAAATCGTCAGAAAATCAAGTATTAGTTTTAGGAAAAATGCAAATGAGTTTAGATTTTTACCTGAATCTTGGGAATCCTTGGGCCGTTGAAAGATGCTGGGCCACAGGATCTTGGGCCCCTTATTTTGGTTTTTGTTGGTATAAAACCCGTGCGGGTTTTATAAGGTCTATTGGGCCATTGAAAGGCGCTGGGCCGTGAGAACGGGCCTGCAGGATGCTTAAAACCCGCACGGGTTTTGGCCCCCCTCCCCTTTTTTTTTCTTTCCTCCTCGTGAAGGGAATCAATGGTGGGCAGGGCTTTGTGTGGACGAGAGAGAGTCATGTAGCCATGTCTCTTCTTTGGGTGGCATAGGGATGACCTTTGGATTTTCGGCCAATGAAAAGCATTTGGCATCTCGAGGCGGGTCCTAGAAACGAGCGGTTCATATTCACTCAACATTTCTGTAAATGCCAAGCTTCATTCATCTCATTTATTCACATCTTCAACTTCCTCTCATCTCTCTAGCTCATTTTCTCTCTCTAGAAAATTTTTCTTTGAAGATAACTTTAGGTTTTCTGGAAAATGCATCCTAGAGGTCGTAGGAATCCTCCTCTTCCGCATGCGGCGGCGTGGCCCCATGAGATGTCTTCAAGGCGCAACTTTATTCTAGGTGCAAATGCCGACCCTTCGGACCTTACCTTTCATTCTTGGAAGCATGCTTGGTTCTACCGCTCCCATGGAAAAGTAATTTTTGAAACTCCTCTTTTTGATGCTTAGTTTAATATTGAAAATGAGCAAGCACGAATTTATTTTTTCATGTCTTATTGATTTTATTATTTTAAGCATGCCTTAAATTGATGTGTGAATATGTCTTCATGGTGTTTCTTTATTCATTCACAACGATAACTCACTTTGAGGGAAGGACCAAACTTGACCCAAAGAAAACAGAATGGGTTTTATGCGTGCTCAACCCAAAAGAAACGAGGAAAACGGCCCACTAGAACAGAGAAAACCCGCGCGGGTTTTCTGGCCCATAAACCACCCAAAAAGAAATCGGGCTTGGATATGTGGCCCATCAAAAAGCCAAAACCCGTGCGGGTTTTAGTTCTGCTGGGCCGCCTATTTGGGCCGGCAGCTTCTTTTTTTTTTTTTGTCTTTCTTCTTTTCTTTTTACTTTTTCAATTTATTTATCTCGTGGGCCATGGCTGTGAGCCCAGTGTTGGTGCTAGATCTAACTAGGGCCCGAAAGAATACGCCTTGGTCTATTAGATGAGCCACCCGACTTTAACTTTGCCCCTCTTGTTTTGTCACTAGGAGGATAACTTGAAAACTCTTGGCGTCCTAAAGGACCTCCTTAAAGTGGCCGACTCGATTGCCGCGGACTTCGTTGACAACATCTTGACTGCGACGGGACTTATGCCGTTCTGGAAATGTCTGGTGGCCTGTAAAGGCCGTACGTTCCGTGTTATAGGCCGCGCTATAGCGGAAAGGTTTTGGGACACGACCAACTCCTTCCATCTGTCCGTGGGTGAGATGACGGTTACCCCCACGGATTTTGTTATGATCACCAGTCTTCCTTGGGGCGGGCATGACGTAGTCTTCAACGCCGAGATTCCGCAAATGGTCTTGGATTTGTTGGGTCCAGTGTCAGCGCATTTAGGCCAAGGACAAGGCCTATCGAACCTCGCCTATGCGCACTTTGTGGCGGCCATCCGCGACGCCAACTTTCAAAATTTGCTCGGGGATCAACGCCGCTTCATCTTCTTAGCGTACGTCATCTGCGCCACTCTTTTCGCCAATCGGGGAGATAACATCACTTTGACCTGGTTCCGGAATCTCTGGACCTGAATGAGATTTGGAACTTGAATTGGGGCAAAGCTGCGTATGCGAACTTACTCCTCTGGCTTTGTCGCGGTGTCAGACTGTCGCTGAATGATGATCCAGTTTACCTCCACAAGTCTCACACTCGCTACCAGTATGGTCCTTCTTTATGGAAGGTGCTCGAAGTATGTACCCGAGACTCTTCTCTTTGTAGTTTTGCTACTCTTTTGCTATTTGTTTGACTTTATATTCATGCAGTCATGGGCATATGAGTATGTCCTGTCCTTTGGCATTCGCTCTAAGAAAAATAAGACAGTCCCAGCTGCTGAACGCTTGACTACTGAGGGCGTTCGAGGGAAGAAATTCCAGTCGGGCAGTCTTGACCGTATCCGTCGCGCGCTGGATGACCTCACTCTGGTATTTCTTTATGCCTGACATCTTTATCTAATTTTTACTCCTATTCTTGAAATGACTCTCTTTCTTTCACAGGACCAAGTGAATTGGCGTCCATGGGCGGAGTTTGATTTGAGTGGATTGCCCACCCCTTTGCAACAAGTGGAGCACAATACTCGCCTCCGTATCCTGATGGAGGGACCCTCGGGCTTCATATGGTACCTGGGGAAGAGAGCTACGAGGCAAATCCTAGGGGGATATCCCGACCTTATACCCCAGGATCTTCCAGAGCACATGTTCGCGCCATGGCGCGTCGCTCTGGATGTGCCTTGGGAGATTGGATTCGCGGTCAAGAGTTCGACCACTTTGTGCATGACGTCCCACAAGAGCAATTTAATGAGGAATTCCAACGCTACTTGAGCCGTTTAGCGCCCCGAGTGGTAGGTATCTCCTCCTTTTTCTACGTTGTGCTTTTGACTAATTCCTAACCATAAAGTTCGCAATTGGGCCCTATGCTGAGTCACGAGGTGGAGGCTCCACCAGCGAGGAGGAAGATCGGCGGTTTCTTGGATGTTGAGACAAGCAGTTAATGTTCTGCACTCCAAGAATTTGATCGGAAGCCGGTAATTCTTCATTTTTCGTTGCTTCCTTTATCTCATATGCCGCTTATACATGTATAACCTTCGTTCTCATTATCTTTCAGCCAAGATGGGCTTCCTTCAGACAAGTGACCAAAGAGTGGAGTACTATGTTGAAGCACATCAACCGATCATTCACTGGCTCAGGCAGGTATTGGGGAACATTGCCAAAAGGGCTGACATGGAGGTTGACGCGGAGTCTATTCCTCGGGAACCACCTCGACGTTCTACTGCGGGAGTTCCTCGTACCGATCCCCCATGTCGTTCTTCGGCAGGGGAATATTCTTCCCGGGGCCGATCTCGAGAAGAGGTTGGTGGGTCCACTCGTCCTCCCCTAGCAGTTGTGCCAGAGGGTCGTGGTAAAGGTATCATGGTTGAGGGTCATCATTCAACTGGGTCTCATCGTAGCGGATCTGGTAGTAGAGGTCGTCGCCCTATGGACGAGGACATGGCTCAGATGTCCTTAGAGGAACAAACTGGCCAAGGGGGATCACATCACAGAGTTGGGTACGGTTGTGATACTCAACCTCGTTCCTATTGGGTGGAAGATGCTTCAGAGTCGAGTGCTACCAACCGGCCTTCTCATTCTTGCCGCACTCCGGCTTCAGTGCGTTCTGCTCGTCGTGGTCGGGAAATTGTGGTGAGGGACCATGATTCAGGTGCATCCGTAGGGTATCCTGGCGGTCAGGCCCTAGCAGATGACGCTACTTCACGTCCTGCACCATATGACGTCTCCTTTTTCGTCTCTGGTTCTTATTCTGCTGGATGGCCAGTTCCGACCCCTAGAATGGGTCCTTCATGGCCTACGGGTACGCAAGAGTGGTCTGCACCCGAACACTCTTGGCTAGGAGGATCCTCCTCTTCTGGTTTGCCAGCCCCCAGTTATGGAACTGGTCTTGTATGGCCTACACCTTCTGTTGAGTGGCACGTTCCAGACCATTCATGGCTTGCCAGTTCCTAGGAGCATTCCATATCATCTCCGTCGAGCGTGCATCCTTCCGAGGTTCCCTTGTCTGGGCCACCGCAGACAACTCCTGGTCCTGACTACTACTCTTGGGACACCTATTTCGGCACGACTGGTGCCTGCAACGCTGGGACTTCTCATGCTGGTGCCGATCTGGTTGAAGATAGCGGCGATTCGGGCTCCCTTTGGTGGTCAAAACTCTTGACAAGCAAGACTTTATGCATTTTTAGACTTTTGTTATGCAGAACTGATTTGTACTCTTTTTTTTTATATATTTATTTATTGTAATGCAAGACTTTTATGAATTTTATTTCTTATTTTATATGCAAGACTTGGTGAATGCACGACTTTATTTTATTAATGCATGTCTGAATGACTTTCTACATGACGGGATTAATCCCAAATTAACCCCGCTTCCCCAAAAAGAAAATAAAATAAAAGAAAATAGAAAACTTAAGTGTCAGAGTAAACTCGAGCAAAAATTTCAGAACCGAGCATCACTGGGTCGATGACAAGATCCAAAACATTAAAGATACATGAACGGGCCAATTTAATTCCAGGGCCCAATTATAATCAGAAACAGGTGGGCTGAGCCGTGGAAGGCGGCCCATGCAGGCAGAAAACCCGCGCGGGTTTCTTCTTCAGCAGGCCATGGGTTGGGCTTGGACGGGCGCGCGCTGGGTCTAAGAACATCAAAACCCGCGCGGGTTTTGATTTCCTTTTCCTTTTTTTTTTTGCTAGCCGTTGTAGATGGCATGAATCATGGGATTTGAGAGCAATGGTTACATGATCACTTGCTGGTTGCTTTTCTCCATTTTGATCATGAATGGATGTGTATAAATACCTCATTCGGCGTATAATGATCATTACTCCTCATCTTCATCTCAAAGTCTTCAACACATTTTCTCCAAAAACCTTTCAAGTCACATGGCTTTTGAGAAGAAACTTTCTACTTGGATGAGCACCTTGTCCAAGAAAGAGAAGAAAGAGCTCGGAAGGTACAAGTTAACAAGCTTGCTGAGTCTTCGACAAGTGAGAGTCAATCACGACTTTCTCCGTGCGGCGGAGACTTTTTTGGATCCGAAGATGCATGTTTTCCGATTCACTTGGAAAGAGCTATGTCCACTTCCGGAGGAATGGTCCTCCGTCCTAGGGACAAATCACTTTGCTCGGCCGACATCGCCTCCAATGCCAACTGACATCCCCAAGCAATACAAGGAGCTCTTATGTCTTCCGTCTCGGGTCATCGGGAGCGCAATATTTGGTGAAAAGGTACACTTTCAAACCATTGTTGAATTTTTTCAATCGCCCGATACCTTGGAATACGGTCCTGTGGTACGAGTGCGAGCGCTCGTATTATGCCTTCTCGACGAGTTCTGTTTCTATTATGGCGGCAAAAGAACCGGACCGACGAATTTGATCCTAATAGTCGAAGACATGTCCCGAGGCTATAATCCTGTGCCTCTAATGTTAGCGGAAATCACGATGGGCTTGGATGATCCGAATCCAGAACATGATTTTCGAGGAAGCCCCCTACTACTTCAGGTATGCCACTCCTTCTTTCACTTCTGTCCAGATTCTGTCTCTACTGCCCGTAAAACCCGCGCGAGTTTTACTCTCTTTTTTTTTTTTGAGATAACTGGCATGCAGTCTAACTATGTCTAACTGTTGGACAGATCTGGTTAATGGAACAATTGGGCCTCATCGAAGAGCCTTGTACTTCATCGGCGATGGCGAACTATTGTCAGAGGAAGAGGAAGTACACCGACCTCCGCTCGGTAACGGAATGGATCGTATTCTTAAAGGAGCCTCGGGAAATCTCATGGTGGATCGAATGGTGGCACATTTCTGAATATGTGACCTATGACTCCCGCAATGCCTACGTGTGTCTCACCGGCTTGAGGCACATGACTTTTTATTTTCCGGCGCAAGTGAAGCGCCAGATGGGTCGGAAGTAGGATATTCCCGAGCTTCTGTGTGAAACTCCCGATCAGCTGAAACTTCGAAGCTCGATTATAGAGTCATGGCTGAAGTATTGGGAAAGAAGGCCAACTCTCAAATCCCCTCCAAAGATACATGTGTCTCATATTGCCGATGCTGACTACCATGGATGGCTAATTGCTGCTATTGAATCTCGTCGCGTTGGAGAAGCGAGTAGGAGCCAAGCATCTGCAAAAAGAAAGACTAGGTCCTCGTACATCGGTAAAGGACTGTCTGGGCGCGAGAGACTCGGTGAAGGATAGACTCGGTCCGAGAGTGGAGGTACAAAAACCAAGTAGGCGGGCCTATAAGCCCAAAGACAAAGAGAAAGCTCTTAACGGACCGAGAGATACGGAGACTGACCATGAGACAACTGGCGAAGTAGAGAAAGTGAAGCAAGATTAGAAGATGAAGGAACTGAAACTGCTTTGCCAGAATAATCTTTTATTTAATTATGCTTTTGAATTTTCTTATGTTACAAGTAATGTACTTGCGTCATTAATTAATAAAGGAGAAATATTGCTCACAATTATTGTGTTCTTGCAAACTTTATTTTCCTTAAGCACATGAGCATTTATTAAATATATCCCAAGTGTCTGAAAATCGATTTTCCAGTTGCTTGGTTATATTAAGCATAGTACCGCTTGAGTTGATCTAAATTTGTTGGCTGAATTATATCTTCTCCATCCATGGTAGCAAGACGAGCTGCTCCTCCTAGCAAAATGTCCTTAATCATGTAAGGACCCTTCCAATTAGGTGCAAATTTTCCCCTCGGATCTTGTATAGGTGCCCTCATCTCCTTAAGCACCAAGTCACCCACTTGAAGCGAACGACTTTTCACCTTCTTATTAAAAGCACGAGTGATTCTACTTTGATAAACTTGCACATTATACAATGCTCTCAATCGCCTTTCATCCATCAACATCAACTCCTCGAACCTTGCCCTAGCCCATTCTGCTTCCGGCAACTGACTTTCGGCCACTATTCGTAACGAAGGGATCGCTACTTCGATTGGTAATACTGCTTCCATCCCATATACCAACAAATATGGTGTTGCTCCCGTAGCGGTTCGTATAGAGGTTCGATATCCCCACAGGGCTAATGCTAATTTATCTGGCCAATCCTTGTAAGTGACAACCATCTTCTTGATAATTCCTGACACCATCTTATTAGCTGCTTCCACAGCTCCGTTCGCTTGAGGTCGGTATGGCGAGGATCGGTGATGCTGAATTTTGTAAGTGGAGTTCCCACTTCCTTCCGAAAATGGCTTCCATTGTCTCTAATGATCTCATGAGGTACTCCATATCAACATATAATGTTTTGAAGGATGAATTTGGCCACTTGCTTGGATGTGATCTTGGCAAAAGAGGCTGCCTCTACCCACTTAGTGAAGTAATCGATGGCGACCAATATGTACTCATGTCCTCCTGTTCCAGTTGGATGTATCTTAATTGCCAATGATGTCGATACCCCATACTGAGAACGGCCATGGAGATGTCAAAGTAGTTAAGTATGATGGGGGTTGATGCTGTAGGTTGGCATACTCTTGGCATTTGTGACACTTTCGAGCGAACTCTAGGCAATCTGCCTCCATAGTGGACTAATAATAACCAGCCCTTTGAATCTTCTTCGGCAACATTCGTCCATTCATGTGGGGACCGCATTCGCCTCCATGTACAGTAGTCATGATCTCCTTGGCACTCTTAGCATCGATGCATAACAAATTAATGCCCGTAGGTGATTTCTCATAAGTCGATCTTGGATCAAGCAGTATTGTGCTGCTAGAGACCTGACTTGCTCGTTGTCCTCGAGCATCCAACTCAGCTGGGTATTCTCCTTTCTGGAGAAAATTGTATATGTCATGGAACCATTCCTCAGTTTCTTCCTCTTGTGCTTCCATGCTACAAACATAGGCAGGTTCAGACTGCCGCTCCACTACTACTGGTAATTGAACCGTGCCTGATGGTATGGATATCATCGAAGACAACTTGGCTAAGGCGTCAACTAACTCATTGTGATCCCTTGAGAGGTACTGGAAGCTGATTTGCTCGAATTGGTCAGCAAGTCCCAAGAGCTTCTTTTGATATGCTATGAGGCATTCATTCCGGCCTTCCATGCATTTTTAGCCTGATTAATGATGAGGCTAGAATCTCCAAAAACTTCTACATGGCGTATGCCTAAAGCCAAAGCGGCTTGTAAACCCTTAATACACGCCTCATATTCTGTAGCATTGATGGTAGCATTAAAGTCCAACTTCACAGATACAGGGACGTACGCCCCTTTTGGAGATATCAACAAAACTCCTACTCCGCAACCCATTTGGTTAGAAGCTCCGTCGAAGTACATTTCCCATGTTATTTCATCAGTGAAGAATACATCCTCATGTGGGAATTCCAAGTGAGTGCTTGGAGGTTCCTGTAATAGTGAAGCAGCTAGGAAGTCTGAAACAATCCGTCCTTTGATGGATTTCTGAGGCAGGTACTGAAGATTGAACTCAGAAAGCATAACCATCCATCGAGCGATGCAGTTGTTGATGGTAGGTTGCTCCATTATGAATTTAATGGGATTATTCTCAGCTATGACATACACTGTATGTGAAAGCATGTAATGTCTTAACTTCCTGGTGGCCCATACTAGTGCAAGAGCCATTTTCTCTATGTTTCCATATCGACTTTCATAGTCCCAGAACTTCTTGCTCCAGTAGTAGATGGCGCTCTCTTGACCTTTAACCTTCTGGGCTAGCATAGCCCCCATTGTAGAGCTAGTCACGGTAAGGTAAAGGAGTAGAGGCTCATCTGGTACTGGCATCATGAGGACTGGAGGATGTTGCAAATACTCCTTGATTTTGTCAAAGGCCGCTTGACATTGATCGTCCCATTCTACTTTGCTTCCTTTCTTTAATTTCTTGAATAAAGGTTCACAAGTCATGGTGAGCTTGGAAATGAACCTGCTGATATATTGAACTCGTCCTAGGAAGCCTCTTATTTCTTTTTCTGTTCTGGGTGGTTGCAACTCTTTGATAGCCTTTATCTTCGAAGGGTCAACATCAATGCCTCGTTGGCTAACCACATAGCCTAGCAGCTTTCCAGAGGTGACACCGAAAGTGCACTTTGCTGGATTAAGCCGCATATTGTATTTGCGGAGTCGCAGGAAGAACTTGCGAAGGTTAGGAATGTGTTCCTCTCTTGTTTTGGACTTAACAATCATATCATCCACATAAACCTCTACCTCTATGTGCATCATGTCGTGAAGTAGGGTATTGGCAGTTCTTTGATATGTCGCTCCAGCATTTTTTAGACCGAAAGGCATAACCACATAACAGTATGTTCCCCATGGCGTAGTGAATGAGGTTTTCTCCATGTCTTCTTCTGCTATTTTGATTTGATTGTAACCGGCATACCCATCCATAAAGGATAGGAGCTCATGTCTGCAAGTGTTATCCACTAATACATCGATGTGAGGTAAAGGGAAACTATCCTTGGGACTAGCTTTATTGAGGTCTCGAAAGTCCACGCACATGCGCATTTTCCTATCTTTCTTGGGCATCGGAACTATGTTAGCAATCCATTCAGGATATTGGACTGCCTTGATGAATTTAGCGTTAAGCTGTTTGATTACTTCCTCCTCGATCTTCTTAGCCCATTTAGGCTTGATCCTCCTAGCCTTTTGTCGAACCGGTTTTGCATTAGGAAGCAAAGGTATGGTGTGCTCCGCAATTTCCCTGTCAATCCCAGGCATGTCTTCGTAGGACCATGCGAAAATGTCCACAAACTCTTTGAGAAGCTCCGTGAATGCTACCCGTTCTTCCGCTGTGAGTGAACTACCTAACTTCAAATCCCAAGGCTGCTCTTCTGTGCCCACGTTTATGGTGATGGTGTCTTCCAACACTGCCATTTTATGCTCATGTTCATTAGAATATTCTTTTAAGGGTTCATTAAATTCCAGATTATTATTGGCGCAGCAGTTCAGGGAAAGAAGAATTAGAGTAAGCAGAAAGGTTCATCTTATTGAATGAAGAAAGGAATACATCAGCAGACTCAAGACCAGACTCACTTGACTCTAGACCCTTATGACCCGACCCTATGTTATTGGGAACAGACTCTCCTACAGATAAAGCAAAATTATTCTCCTCAGCATCGACCCACGAGACCTCCTTAACTTCTCCGTCTTCAGTAATCATGAGACTTGGATCAAAGCTTGGGTTGGACAAAGCAGCGACAACAGCATCAGCGTTAGACTTCTCTTGGATAGCTTCTTGTCCAAACAGCATGCCAAAAATGTTGCTCCCAACAAGGTGAGTCCATTCTAATAGAGGTTGTTTGTTCCGAGCGGGAACAAAGACAGTAGCCATGTTAATGGAGCAATCATCGAAGACTTCTAATCCAGCCACTTGAATTCCTTTGGTCTTCAGGTAAAACGGCTCAGGGAACCCATAGTAGGAGAAGTCAACACCTTCCCTAACAAACTGCCCATTAAGAGTAAGTGGATAAGGCTTCATCTGGAATAAAGTGGGAGGATTGTCCACCCTCTTTTGTTCAGCGATAGCCATTTTTGCCGAGCCTGACCTCCTTCTCAGTTGGCTTGTAGCCTAGGCCAAACCTTCCCTTCTGGTTGAAGGTTTTGAACACAGGAGGAATTTTGTTCTTCGAATTCTTCCCTAATAGCATTCCAAGGAAATAACCTTGTTTCTTGAGCATAGCGTGTACCTTGAGATTTGAGTAGGGATCAAAGTCAAAAGGTGCTTCATCCTTGCTCATCATCGCCATAAGCTCAAAATTGTGGAGTTCTTCATCCATTGAATTGTGCTCCACCTCAAGAATTGACTGTTTATGAGTGAAAACAGCATTGATAGATTCTCTCGAAATAGTGATTACTTGTCCTTGAACCAGCATTTTCACCTTTTGATGTAGAGTAGATGCTATAGCATTGCACTCGTGAAGCCATGGCCTCCCTAACAGCAAATTGAAAGAGGCTGGAATGTCTAGTACCACAAATTCCACATTCCTAGTGACGCTGCCAGTAGTAATAGGCAACACTATAGATCCGACTGATTTCCGAGGTGAATTGTCATATGCCCTTAGTTGCACACCGTTCTCAGCCAAGTGTTGTTGTTGAACCCCTAATTTTTGTGTCGTCCTCCAAGGGCACACATTTACAGCTGAACCATTTTCAACCAGGACCAATGGGATAGTTTTGTTGGAGCATTGCACCGTAAGATACAGAGCTTTGTTGTGAGATGTTCCTCCTTGAGGCAGATCTTCAATCCCAAAAGTAATCATCTCCTGTTGGGTAGTAACATGAGCAACCAATGATTCGGGAGTCGTCGTAAGAGGAACCGTAAGTGCTGTAAGGGCATCCAACATCTTCTGTCTAAGAGCATGTGATGTGCATATGAGTTGCCATATGGTGACCTCCGCCCTTGTCTTTTTAAGTTGAGACATAAGAGGATCTTCAGGGGATACCTGATTGTCATTGTCGACCGTTGGTGTTGGGTTAGGAACGGCCACTGGGGTGGTGGTGTTCCTATGGTTGTGGCGACCACACCTAGTAAGAAATGCCACATCATCTAATTCATCTTTCTCCATCTATTCTGTCTCAAAATGCTCATGCTCATCATCTTCATCACTGTCCCAAATCCCATGGATGAAAAGACCTTCAGGAAAACCAACTACTTCGGGGACAAGTTGGCCTGTTTCTACAATCAAAGCAGAGAGATCGAAGCTGAAATCCCCACAGAAAATAGCATTTGCATGCTCAGAAATAGGATTACTTTGATTGTTCGGTTTCTTGGCAGCTTTTGGCATTGGTAATCTCCCTGCCCTAATCATATCTTCTATTTTGTTCCTGAGAGTCCACCATTTCTCAGTGCCATGCCCTCGGCGACGGTGATAGCGGCAAAACTGGTTGGCATCCCAGTTTCTGCCTTTGATTTCCGGCTCTTCTTTTGGTAAGGGCAAAACCAAGATACCCTTCTTGACTAGATGGTCGAGAGCTTGAGAGTAAGGAACATCCAAGGGCGTATAAGTCTCATACTTCGGTACATAAGGCCCCTTGTGCTGGATAGAGTTAGTCTCCATAACCTTAGGAGGGTGGCTAGCCGCACTAGTGACCCTTCTGTTGGAGCTGGACCCTTTCCATCCAGGCGAAGTGGTCTTGTCATTATGCATTGCCTCTAACTGGACACAGATGTCCTTTAGGTAATTAAAGTCCGTAACGACATGGTACCCCAAATGCTTGGATAGACTGCTCTTGAGTCTTTGCTTAAAGGTAGACAACTGCAGGCGGAGAGGAATTGTCTCATTGATGTGGGACAACTTTGTATGCCATCTTTCAAAGTAATCCATAAAGGACTCATCTTCTCGTTGCTTCATGGCAGTTAGGTCATCCACCGTAGCTTGCTTCTTCTGGATGCGGTGTAATGGTGGATAAAAGCCTTGAACAATTCACTCCAGTTGGCTTTGATTTGAGGGGATAATACATGATAGCATACCTTTGCTTCGCCATCTAGAGTGGATGGGAAGATGATAGAGTATAAATCGGCATCAATTCGGTTTAAGGGTGCCAGCCTCATGAACTCCTCAACATGATGAATAGGGTTCTCAGAAGGTTTGAACCTAATATTTGGCACTTCAACTTTGTCAGCTATCCTCAAAGTCGGTTGAACAGGCAACGGAACCTCTAAGTATTTGTCAGCAAAGGCCGGCACAGAGCTCATTGCTTTGGTGAGGCTCTCTAACTTCTGCTCAAGGGCCTTAACAGCGGGGTCCCTTGTAGGTTTTGACACTTCAGGTGTGTTAACCTTAGTCTTAGATGTGCCTACTCCTCCAGAATCCGGGGATGTCTTCATGATTTCAGGTTCAGATTCATCTCCTTGTATTTCCTCGTCATCCTCTTCAACATCCATCCCTAACTTGGTGTTGATCTTAGTGATGGCCTGCAGCATGCCATCCATCACCTGTTGTTGTTCATTCAGCCTCTTGCTCATTTTCTGCTCCTGCTCTAGGGTGTTAGCGAATACAAGACCCTGCATCTTAGTGTAGAGCTCGTCCAAATGCTTCGTGATGTTGGCTTCGGTGCTTTGGACCGGGATCTCTTGGAATTGCTCTCCAGACATAATGTTGTCACTAGTTACAGATGGATCGTAACGCGGGTTCGGAATCAAGCGACCAGTTCGTGGATCTCGAATGCGGGCTCGGAGTCGATCACCAATGATGCCTGCATGGAAATTCAAAGTTAGAACACTCGATGACATACTCTGACACGTACTAACCGATGCATGCATGCCCTAAAAAAAAAAAAAAAACCTATATGATCCTACTGACTCGACACATACATGCTGACACAGAGGACTCACCCACTTCTTGGGAGTGCATGACCTAACTCTATATGGTCCTAAGGACAAAACATCATAAAGGGCTTAATAAAGTCAAACATAGTGAGTGGGTCATAAATTGATAGGTTCCAGTCAGTGTTTCTCAATTCTGATGGGCCCGAACCACAAGCCGACCGTTTTAAGGAGAATCCGTAACTTGGCCCAACAATTCAGACAGCTCTAGCCATAATGACTATTACGCGGACTAGAATAATGTTTAACAAGACCGACGACCCACTCTTTTTTTTTCTTCTTTTGACCTCTTTTTTTATTATCTATAGTCGCGGAAAACGGACATTGTAAAGGATTGGATAAAGTCAACAATAAGCGAGTCATAATTAATTTATAGATTTAATCAACAAATCCAATATGGATGGGTCTGACAACGGGCTGGCCATAAATGCGATAGATTTATTAATTAAATTGACAAACTAATTTCCTCGAGCTTAGTAACTATCATACAATCTAAAACGCTATCCATTAACTTTGTTGGACTTTTAATTAACTTTGGACCTTTGTTAGGAGAATTTTGTAAAGGGCCATATAATATCATCAAAGGTGAGTCAATTTTTTTATTTATTAATTAAAATAACCACCCTTTAAACATAAATGGGCCCTCCCACTTGGGCTAAACATGATGCCTTTTAGGTTAATTATTTTTATTAATAAATAATCATTTTCTCAACCTAATGAATTTTATATGGACTAGAACAAAACCTCTAAACTAGGGTCGACTTTAAAACAAAAGGAAAAGGGAAGGGGTAGCACATAGCACATAGCATACAACATGAAGGGATACTCTAAACCAAGGTTCTATGTTCATGGATTTTTCTATGGTTGGATTACATGGCCTACCGCACGTTTTCATCTCCGTGCTCCATACCCTTAGGTAAGGAGTGTGACGTATTGCTCAAAGAACTTCAACGAAGCCCTTTGAGTGTAACGCGGGGAGAGAGGGGACCAAATGCTTGGCGATGTAGGGTGCATCCCACAAGTAGTGGCCCGCACCCTCTCGAAGGAATCACCTAGGTATAACTTATCCATCACCTTTGTGCTAACGTGTCAAAAGACGCGATTAGTGGCCCAGTATGCAAAGGATGCCTAAAAGAAGAATTATAAAATCGCGAAATAAATCATTTTCTCCCTTTTAAAATTTCAATTTAATTCGATTTTTTCAAGTTTTACCCTCTTATTAAGTTTAAGTCCCCAGTGGAGTCGCCAATCTGTAGGACCCCGGGAAAAGTAGTGACCACTTTTCTCCGCTATGCGCTACTTAAACGATCGGGAGCCGACTAAGGTTACTTAATCCTTAAATAAGGATATTTTTATTTTCGAAATTCATTTTCGGGGGTAACTTCATTTATTTTACAAATTCTTTTATATTATTAAAACATACGAAATTACACTAAAATAATTTACTAATAAATTTAGTACCAGCCCATTATTCCATCCGGGCCCAAGAAGTAGCAAAGGGACCACCATGAGGCCCTAAAACCCGCGCGGGTTTTATGGCTCCATGGACTGGGCCCTGTGCAACTTCGACTCAGGGAAAATGGGATGAAGATTAATGAAACCCGTGCGGGTTTTGTTGATCTTCTGGCCCATTTTCTTTGGGTAGCCTTAGATTAATAAAAGGTGGTACTAAAATATTTGTAATGATTTTTTGTGTAATTATCGTTTATTTTAAATAACTAAAAGAATTTATAAAAAGTGATAAGAGTCGCCAGTCGATTTAAGGAAACCGACAAACCATGAAAATAATAAAAATAACTCCGGTCTACGAAACCCGATTCTAAGTCCGGGGGTAAGGCTCTGAATTCGAAAATTATAAGAATTCTCGAATTCGCCTGTTAGAAAACATACTCTACTAAAATCGACATTAAAATGAAAAAGAGTGGGGAGAAGTTTAATTAATTTCGCAAGTTTAATATTCTTATCATGCAATATGAAATGAAGTTTTTGTTTACAAACTATGCACAAGTAAAGGAATTAATTTACAAATTACATGATTTAAATAGCAATGATGAAAATGAAAGCGAACCTCCTTTGATTTGAGAGCCCGAATGTGCCGGTCGAAGATCTTGATTTTGCCTTGACTTGGAACTTTTGATGGAAGAGTGTAAGTGGTTTAGAAAAATGGTATGAGGATGATAATATGGATATGACAAAAAGTGATTAGAACAGAATTAGAGAGTGGATATGGATGATGGAATTTTAAGAGAGTTTAGGGTATAATGACGGTATTAGTTGATGAGAGTTTGAGTAGGATGATGGTATGAAATGAGAATAATAAAGGTGGTTTATGAGAGTAGTTGGTGATTAGTGAGGGTGAAATGGAAGGGTATTTATAGGTGAAGAGGTGAGGAATTTGGAGGGAAAAGGAGCGAGACACATTCCCATGATCATGCCCCCTAATCCATGCAAAATCAAGTCAAGGCTTAAGGTCAACACACATGGGCTAATATCATGGGATAATGATCAAAATTTTGGCGCCGGATCTTTAAATATAAAGCCGCGCGGGTTTTATAATCTGTGCACACGGATTGCTGACGTAAGCAAGCTGAACGACGCGTTTTGGTCAGGTGATAACCCGCGCGGGTTTTGAAGGCTAGGCCGGGGCGCGCCTTGGGTCTGTCCTGGTTCTGGGCTGCTTTCTTGATTAAAAACCCGTGCGGCTTTTGTTACTGGAAGTGGGCCGGCTTGTTTTGATTTATTCGCATTGCTTGCTATATTGGCCCAATGATGTATCCGACCTTTAATGTTTTATTCACACTTTTGATAAGTCGGGATTACATTGGTAAAAATGTCTACACTTTTCCCCATAATGCTTACATCCACAAAATCCACACTACCCCACACTACACTACCTAACAAAGTTCAGATTCATGACCTGACTTTGTACCCACCCAATGCTTACAGCCTCTTTGCAACTAGAACAACCAATAGCAGCCCCAAAACTAATCCAATAACCTCCATAGCAGACCTATTAAAGGCCTTCGTTTTCAACATGACAATTTCTTCTTGTGCCTTCATCCTCTTCTCTTTCTCCTTTGTAAGTTTCTTCTTCAAGGCCAAATTCTCCTCCTTCAAGTGTGCAAATGTTGCAATTTCACACATCAATTGGTTAATCCTATCCTTCAGCATCTTGTTCTGCTCCACCAATCCAATTTCAACTTCCACGACCAAATTCTTTTCCATCACGGTGCTTCAACTGAAACCAGAACCCGTAATTAGTACATGTTATGGAAAACCCAAACCCAAAACTGAAAAAAACCCTAATTTCAACCCACATCCCTCATATGCGAAAATCCATAACCAAAACCACAAATTTTAGGGTTTACCTTCTACAATGGACATCTGTAGAACCTTAACCCAGCGTTTTCTCCCCTTCGACAAATCTTATGCACAGCAGGTAGACCACGCTCACACTTTATGCCTCCGTCATTCGCAATCCACCCAGAGGACGCCCCACTCGAACATCCATCTGTTCTCATCAGTTCGAAATTCGAAATTAGAGGAGAGAAATTTTCAGAAGATGAGAAAAAAAATTGAGAGCAGATCTGGGTTGTGATGATTTACGATGATGGAGGGAGATGGAGGACAAGCAGGGGGGAGTTAATTTTCTGCAGAAATGGTAGTTGAAGATGAGAGATTTTCAGAAGGAGATAGAGATAGCATAGATATACATAATAATGCTGACCTGGCGATTTTTTTTAAGTCAACGAATGACATGGCAAGGTCAAAATAAAAGGGAACGTGCCTCCGCCGCCAGTTCAGATCGCCACCGAGTTAAGTTCAACTTAACCCGGTGGCGTACTGTTCAAGGCAACAGGGGGTCAAAGTTTGTATTATTAATCACCAAATCAAAAGTTTGTATTATTAAGTCTTATATGCCAAAAGTTCGTATTATTAGAATCCAATCTCCCTAAAAACTAAGCAGGCCAATCCTTACTGCTAATTCTTGTCCCCATCATATAGATCTTCACCTGAAAACAAAATATTATAAACATGAGGGGGAAAACTCAATAAAGTCTACCCCTAACCATCAAAACAAGTTAAAGTTCATTTCAATTCATTTAAGGGAGAGGGAACAAGTCCAGCCATTTCACAAACCTTTTCACCCTTCCCAGAAGTATAAACTGTTTTCCTTAACCCAACCAATTCATTTTATTGTGCGGGCAGGGTACCTAATCCCTTAAAGTAATGAATATCAAATCGGATCCTAAATCTTTTGCCTTCCACAAGCTACAACCAGAATTATCACAATATCACATTTCCGCCTACCACGGACTACGACCAGGATCCCAAATCCTTTGCCTACCACAAGCTACAACTATCCTATAAACTATATCACCCCTGATCTCTTGGTCCATAACCCTGCAGAATACCACATCCTGGTCTCTGGGTTATCCCCGAAACCCGCTTATTGTTCCACTTTGAATTATTAGTATCTTATGCATTCTCAGCTCATAGTTCTCAAGTCAAACCCGACCCGGGCTATCAAAACTAGTAACAAAACCACTTATAAAAGACCATTTCAATTTCCTCAACTCATAAATTAACAACCACAAACAAATAATCAAAACAGACTGTCTAATTTTCCACACAAAGTCCCTGTTCGGAATGCAAGTTCCAAAACAAATTAGAAATCAACAAAAATAGTTAAAGTGCATCCCAGTGGGAATTAGGGCATAGACATTACCTGATTATCTTCACTTCACTTCAAATAATGAACACACTTGAGCTCACTATGCGAACTACCTCGGGCCTAAAATAAAATAATTTCTGTAATTAACAATAGGCCCTTCGAAGTTAGTATTAACTACCTTCTACCTAACACTCCCATAGGAACACCATAGGGTTCCCAACATTCATGAATTAACATTTTAAACCTACTCCACATGTTCCAAACAATCAACATATTACAATTAAGTAACACTTCCCACATGACAACACATTTAACAAAACATAGAACTGGGCAGATTGCATCACTCACATTGCAAGGGTCATAACTTGACTTCCCGAATCCCGATACCCTATGAGCCTGGTTTTGGACTTTCTGAAAACCTCGGGATGTCTACTAGAACTCTTATGTTGACCCCGGGATCTAAAGCATACTCTAAGAATCCTAAAAACAGCAACCAATCAAACCTATCTAGATCTGACCTACGTCTGGTAATTGGGCCATAATTCGAATTATACACCTCAAAAACTCGATCCGCAAAATTCCTGTGAAAGCTAATATTCTAGGGGATTCCCAGTCCAAAAGGTTCGATCTAAAGACAACTATACGATTTATGGTGACCCCTTCTTTACGACCTACCGCATCTGTCCCGCTCTCGGTCCACTTATAGTTGGTAATGATGGTTCTAACCTTCACCATCGGATTCCAGAATCCTAAATTGGGCTCAAAACAGCAACTAAGGTCAAGGTCTCTACCCTAATCGAACCAAGTTCCATGCTTCGTGATTATTAAAACTAAACCTAATACGATTTCCGAAAATAACTTATAAAATTTGAAACACTAGATCTTAACTTGCATCAATTTACTTTAACCCAACAAATTAACATGACTTATATAACAAACTCACGTGACATCAACACGAATAAAAGATATATAATCACCTAACTAACAAGAATTAATTATGATAATTAACGCCCTAATTCATGCATAAAATATTAAAGACACCTAAACATGCTTGACTTGTATTTTACTAATATTCACATACTACCACAAGAATGATCACAAGGGTCACATAAGTAACTACTCAATTCATATCCAAGAACTAATCTTGAGGGTTACCCATATTTATAAAATCTATTTAAGTCTAATCTAACTTGATATGAACTTCCTACTAACATCAAGAATAACCACATATCATTAACCGAAGTAACAAGAAGTAAAGAACTTATATTTAATAAAGGATTTTTGGATGATAATACACTGAACTTTAGGGTATTGGAAAATAATGCACTGAACTTTTTTTTGAGACTCTAATACACTGAACTTTGAGGGTTTTGGACAATAATGCACTCAGAACAATTACGGTGGTGGTTGACGCGGTGGTTGTCCTACTTTAAGGTGTCGTTTTTCTATTTTTTTCAGAAAGAATTTTTTTGCCGTGTAAGAAAGTACACATAAGTAGGATGACTAATATATTTTTTTAAAAAAAAGAAGAAAAAACGATACTTCAAAGTAGAACCACTACTGGAATTGTTCTGAGTGCATTATTGTCCAATACCCTCAAAGTTCAATGTATTAGCATTAAAAAAAATTCAGTGCATTATTGTACAATACCCCTAAAGTTCAGTGTATTATCGTCCAATAATCCTGTAATAACTCTAACTTATTAGTAACCCTAAACATGAATACTTACATTACTAAACTTTAACAACCAAATGTTATAGCACACAAAAACCCAATCTATCACATGAATTTATGCATTCGACGATTCAAATAACTTATGGAATAAAATTATAATTAAACAACTCGCTTACGAACATGAAATCAATCAAGATTATCCTACTATATTAATCTAATCACATGCATCATAATTCAATTAAAAGCAATGACACAAATTAAACTAACCATAGTACATTTCATTATTTCAAGTATACAATAATACTAATGATAATAAAACATTAAGCATGTTTAATATGCAAATTATAAACATAATCAAATCAACATATTAATAACATCAAAACAGCAAATTGCACCAACAATGATAAAAGTCATCAATAAGAATCATAATTTGCAACAAACATAATTCAATTTGCATAATTCATTCCTACTCTACCCCAACATACTTTACATAAAACACCCCAACTAAAACTCATATTGGCAACAAGAATTGAATCAAACGAACATATGAATGAACGTTAAGAATCATATAAACTCTTGAACTAACAATCAAGAAATAAAACTTTGATAATTATACAGTTTAAATTAGTTTACAAAGATTAATACTAATAACAATCAATGCTAAACACATTAGAATCTAAGAGAAACTAAAACAAGAAAAGCCAACCTAAAATAGGGTTTACTCAGGGAGGGTTGTTAGGGCAGTCCTCTGGGCGGTTTCCGGTGAGTCAGAGGGTGGCGGCGTCAAGGGCGGCAACATCAGAAGCGGTTGCGTTGACGGTGGTCACGACAGCAGGATGGTCGAAGCAAGTCAACGCACCACAGCAGGAGCGAAGGGTTCTCGTCACATTTTGGGTGGTGTGCGACGGCAGTGGTTGGGCTCAGTGGTGTTGGCGACGACGCCTGGAGTAGGAGCAGCAATAGTGGTGGTTGGTGGTGGCGGGTGTGGGGCAACACTGAACAGGAGAGAAAGAGAGACAGAGAGAGAACGATAGAGAGGGAAAGGGAGACGAAACAGAGGGAGGGAGGGGGATGATGGTCGCAGCGCTGGTGTGTGGCGGTAGGGGGAGGCGGCGGCAGGAGTCCTGGGCGGCCGACAGAGAGAGGGAGAGTGAGAGACGTAGGGTTAGGGTTTTTGAGTTAGGGTTTGAGGGAGAACTTAACTATTTGTGTTATCTAATAAAACCAAGAATACTAATACTAATTCTACTCTAACTCAACCTTCAACATAACTAAAATCTGATTTTGAAATAATAATAAATAATAATAAATAATAATAATAATAATAATAATAATAATAATAATCTATGTAATACTAATAGTAAAGTTTATGGGTCCCGCAGAATGAAGAAAGGAGATTGATTGTAGGGATTTTGACAAATCAGAAAGCAAATAAACACTATAATAATAATAATAATAATAATAATAATAATAATAATAATAATAATAATAATAATGATAATAATAATATATATATAATAATAGTAGTAGTAGTAGTAATAATAATAATAATAATAATAATAATAATAATAATAATAACAATAATAGTAATAGTAATAGTAATAGTAATAGTAATAGTAATGATAATAAAATATCTATATCTATATCTATATATATATATATATATATATATATATATATAATATTAATAGTAAACTTTGTGGATCCCACATGATGGAGAAAACAAATCAATTGTAGGGATTTCGACCAATCAAAAAGTAGATAAATATCAAATTAAATTATTTTGGTGCAAATATCAGTAATTATTTAGGTGTTATCCTGTGACGCCCCGGAAATTCAATTATAGAAAGTCAAGGTCAAACTAACGTTAACAGACAAAACTTAGCGGAAGACTTCAAATTTAGTTTGGGCGTCACTGCCGTATCCCTCAAGGAATACAAGGCGAGAAAGGAAAACACAACTGTCTGCTAACGGCAATTACTAACAACTCAACAAACTTTAAGAATTCATAACGAAAACAATATAAAAGGTTCAAGGACTTCTAGACTCGTCGTCCTCACTTCTAACTCCCGTCCCCAGCACTTAGATCTTCACCTGAAAACAAAACATTTCAGAAAATGAGGGGGAAATCTCAATAATGTCTACCCCTAACGTTTAAAACAGTTAAGTTCATTTCAATTCATTTTAGGGAGAGGGATCAAATCAAACGTTTTACAAACCTTTAACCCTTAACTGTTTCCTCAACCCCTCCAATCCATATTTTAATGTGCGGGCGGGATACCAAATCCCTTAAAGTAACATCGCCTACCAAAGGCATCAAGAACATCGCCTATCAAAGGCATAAAACATCACCTACCAAAGGCATTAAGAACATCGCCTACCAAAGGCATCAAGAACATCGCCTACCAAAGGCATTAATAATATCGCCTACCAAAGGCATCAAATACTATCCTATATCAGGGAAGGAAGCCCTGATCTCCTGGTCCATAACCCCGAGTTGTTACACTCGACAACAAAGTTATCCCCCGAAACCCGCTTAACGTTTCCACTTGAATTATTTACACAGTATTCAAACTCAACTCACGACTCTCAAGTCAAACCATCCCAAGTTATCAAAACCATTAACAAAACTTTGAATAAAAGACCATCCCATTTCTCAACTCAAAATAAACCAAGATCACAATCGAATCAAAAAGAAGATTATCAAAACAGATGGTCGTATTTCCACAAAAGTCCCCTTTCGGGATGCAATTCTCAAAATAGATTACAAAACATCAAAACACATTTAAAGAGCATCCCGGTGGGGATTAGAGCATAGACAATTACCTGATATACTTCACAGCACAGCAAAAGAAGAACACACTTGAGCTCACTAACGTCTCGCACTAACTCGGGCCTAGAATAAAAGTAATTATCTAATCAAAACGCGTTCTAACGAGGTTAGTATTAACTATCAACTACCTAACCCATCCCCTAGGAACACTTAGGTTCCTATCATTTATGAAATTACACTTAACACCTCCAAGAAAACACATAACAAGATCACATATTATTTTCACTCAACAATTATTATAAAAAGGAAGTAAGCAGAGGACAGATTATAACGTTCACATAAAACGAGTCACAACTCGACTTCCCGACATCCTACGGGGCTGGTTCTGGACTTTTCGGAAACCTCGGGATGTCTACTAAAACTTCTATGTTGATGGTTAAGCCCAACTCAGTCTCGAAGGATCTCAAAAACACCCGTCTTTCCCATTGGTCCAGATCTGACAGGTTCCGGTAAAACGGTTATAACTCGGGCTATACAAATCAAACGTTCGATCCGTAAAAGTATTATGGCTCCTAACATCTAAGGGAACCTCCAGTCCAAAGGGTTTGATCAAAAGGTAACTATACTATCCGTGGTGACTCAATCTTTAGACACTAACGAAACTGTCCCGTTAACGGTTATTAACTAATTTGTTATTTCGGTTCTAACCTTTACCAAAAGGTCTTGGGGTTCTAACTTGGGCTTAAAACGATACTTAGGGTCAAAGGTATATAGTCCAACTCAACTAAGGTCCAACATCAAACTTTTTAACATTAAAACCAATTTATAAAACATGAAAATTCACTTTACTATTGTCACTAACCCTAAAGTCATGCATAAAACAATTTTAACATTATCTTAAAAAGAAATCTACATTATTCTAATTCAATATTTCAAGAATTAACAAGGACGGTTATAACATGTGAGTTTCTTTAGTCAAGATTCGGAAAAGACTTAAAGAATATGTAAATAAACTATAAAGAACATATAAACATTTAAACTTCTAATCAAGAATCCTAAACAAAACTAATTTCTTTTAAACAAGATTAAATCAAGAACCAAGAACCAATAAACAATAAACTCAACCTAACTTATTTAGTCAAGATTAAACATGAATTAAACAAGAATGAACCCTAAGAAAATAAAAGAACATATAATATTTAACTTAATGAAACAAGAAACCTAACTAATTTACAAGGACCAAGAAAGGCTTAGGTTTACATGTACAAGAACCATAAAGAACTTAGTAACATTAAAACTACCAATCAAGAATCTAAGGTTTTAATAACAAGAAACCAACCTAATTCATTTAACAAACTTAACAAGATTTATTCTTAAGAAACAATAAAGGACTTAACGATTAAACAACTAAACATTCAAGAACTTAACCTAAGTAATAAACTTCCAAATTCGTACATACAATAATATTGTGGTCTAAAAAATTCATAAAAGAATATAAAGAATATTAAAGAATCACTTTCAAACCTAATAACCAACTATTACAACCTAAATCTAATTACAGTTTATAACATAAAATTACACATAACAATTAGGAAATTACACATAATTACAACAAGAAAAAAAATAATTACAATTAATTTCCCCTAATTACAAAAATTACAGAATTTAATAACAATAATAATTACAATATATACAATCAGATTTTTAATATTAAAACAAGAAAAATAAAAGAAAAAGAAAAGGAGAAAGAATCAGTTAGAACATATTAGGTTAGAGTTAGGGTTAGGGTTAGGGTTTTACGCAGGGTGTTTCTCGGCTGCGGTGGCGGTGTGCGACGGTCGGAGGGAGTGCGTCGGAGTGTTGGTGGCTGTCGGGCGTCGGTGGCAACGGGGTTCGTGGGTGGTTGTGGGAGTCGAACAATAGCTGCAACCGCAACAACAGTCGGTCTCTCGCGTCTGGCAACGGCGTCGGCTTCTGGGCATGCGGGGTGACGACGGCGGCCGGTACAGTGAGTCCTGAAGTCGACGAGGCGGCGCACGACGGTTTGTGTGGCGGTGCACAGCAGCGGGTTGGGATGGCGCGACCAGAGAGAGAGAGGGAGAGAGAGAGAGAGAGAGAGAAAGAGATGGAGAGAGATGGAGAGGGATGGACGGTGGTGGCTGCGGTGTCGCGGGTGGCCGACGACCGCTAGGGCGGCGGTGCTGGGGCTGCTGGGCGAAAGAGGGAGGGAGAGAGAGAGAGAGGTTGTAGGTTAGGGTTTGGTATTGAGAGGGATTAGGGTTTAGGGTTTGAGAGGGGAAGGAGAGGTGTATATATACTACCCATTTAATTAGGCCCAATTAACTAATCATATTCCTAACCCAACCCATTAAGCTAAAATCAGATTTAAAGAATTACTAATAATAGTAATAATAATATTAATACTAATAATCATATAATCACATAGCAAATAATATTCACGTAATTAATCACATAATAATATTAGCCAGCGGAAATTACTATTCTATCCTTGTTAGCCCCTCAACGGTCCTACGAGCTGAAGCGTTAGCATAAATAAACACATTACGAACAACAGTAAATAACGAAGTCAGACCTATTTTATTAACGACGTCACGGTCAACATCGTTGGATTTTTTTTTTCGGGGTTTTACATATCCATAATAATAATGATGATGATGATGATGATGATGATAATAATAATATTAATAATATTAATAATATTAATAATGGTAATGATAATAAAAATCTATCTATCTATATATAAATATTAATATATAGTGTCATTTTTGGGTCCCTCAAAATGAACAAAAGAGATTAATTTTACGAACTCCAACCAATCGGAAAATAGATAAATACTGAAGTAAATTATTTTGGTACAAATATCAGTAATTATTTTCATTCGAATAACTTATTATATATTTTATGTAGTTTCATTCGAATAGCTTAGTATTATGGAACGCAATAGTACTCTCTTTCATTTAATATTATCATATAAGTTGTGATATTTTTATTTTTCGTGGGTTAGGCTATGAGACATAGTACTATTTATTGTTTGTTTTAATATTGATATGTAACTGTTTGTATTAATATTGGTACCACATATATATTGAATTCATAATGTCATTTTATGGTTTCCTTTTAAATTGGTATGTACATGCATATTTCTTAATTAAATTACTATTTATGTATTTTTTCCCTTATAATTAGAATGTATCTTTATATGTACGTAAATTTATGTTATAGGTGCTTTTTAATTATTAAACACATTTTTTGAATAGGGTTTTTGGCTCAAAATAATCCGAAGTTGGAGGTCATTGGCTGAAAATAATCCAAACTCACTTTTTGGCTGAAAATAATCCAAACTTTTAACCTATTTACTCGGATTAAACCGAAATCGATTTTCGGCTTCGGAATGCTGACTGGGCTCTACAGAAGATAACGAAGAAGGAGAGAGAAAACCGAGAGGAATTAGAAAAAAGGCAAACAGTTAGTGTTGGGTCAAATTTTAAATTTTTGGGGTTGGAAGACTAAATTTATTATGTTAAAGTGTTTTTATTTTTGATCCATTCGCATGTCATTATAAGTTTAAGTGAGTTGGGGTCTACATAAGCTTAAAAAAATATTCAAAACCAAAATCAATTAAAGAAACACGTGCTCAGGCTGCCTAGTCAGCATTCCGATGCCGGAAATCAATTTCGGTTTAGTCTGAGTAAATAGGTTAAAAATTTGGATTATCTTCAGCAAAAAAGTGAGTTTGGATTATTTTCAACCAATGACCTCCGACTTCGGATTATTTTGAGCCAAAAACCCTTTTGAATATATCCGTGCGATGCACGGGCTTAAGACTAGTAACAATAATAATAATCACACCATAATATTAATTGATAATAATAATAATAATAATCACATAGTAACAATAATAATAATGATAATAATAATAATAAAAATAATAATAATAACAAAAAATCACTCAGAGTTACCCCAATATTTGGGGAAACAATTTTTCGGTACCTCAACTTTTCAGAACTCATTTTGAGGTACCCTAACTTTTTGGATTAGTAATTATTTGGTATTTTTCTGGTCATTAATTTTATTAAATGACCGAAATACCCTTATTCTTCTTCAAGGGTATTTTTTTCATGGTTGGAAGAACAATGGCATTTTGGTCACTTAATAAAATTGATGACCGGAAAAGTACCTAATAATTACTAATTCTAAAATTAAGGGTACCTCAAAATGAGTTTTAAAAAGTTGGGGTGCCAGAAAAACATTTCACCGTAACTTAGGGTACCTCAGAGTAATTTTTTGTAATAATAATAATGATGATGATGATAATAATAATAATAATAATAATAATAAGTAATATTAATAATAATAATAATAATAATAATAATAATAATAACAACACATGAAATTATCAATTTACCGTTACTCCCATGCAATCTCATGCACTTAGAAACACCCTTGTTAGTCCCTCAACGGTCCTACGAGCTCAAGTGTCAGCATAAATAATCACAACAAATTTTCAATAATTAACGGAATCAAACTAAATTATTAACAACGTAACGGTCAACACCTTTGAATTTTTCAGGATTTTACATTAGTCAACTTAGACAATTTATTTGAGACAGAGGGAGTAATATTTTAGGATTTTTGAGTTGCTGCTAAATTGGACACCGCTATTATATTTTTTGGAATTTATTTTACGTTGTCCACTTGCTCCAATTAAGAAAAATTCTTCCGAATAATATTAGACAATCACAAATTTTTCTTTGGCTAAGGGTGTCCGTGGACACCCCTACGACCCTACACTATGCACAAATCCGCCACTGCTTGTTACATAAAATACTATCATTAGATTCATTGCGGAAAATACTATCCTAAAAGTATAATATTGCAATTATTAACAAAATAGTATATAAGAAATTATCAATTAAAAAATGACATTGGAAACCATGACAGTCAACAAAATTACAATTAATATGGAACAGGGCGAGTATCTTATAATCACATTTTATTGATCAGCTATTATTTTGTTTGTGTAATAGTTATTTACATTAAACTAATTAACGCAATTTGTTTTTTTTATTTTACTGCAGAACACAAAAGAAATTGGGTAGGAATGGGTAATCTTTATTTTACAACACAACACATCTAAAATTCAAGTACCAGTATGGGATGGAAGAAGTATTATACATCTTCTAACTAACCCAAACATACAATCTACCTACTTCCTAACCCAGTGATAGCACCTAGATATGATAATTGCAACGTCTAGTTACAATTTGCTCATTTAAGTACTTGCACTTTCTTTTTCCGCAGTAGGAGCAGGAATGCTCATTATTATTGCAAATGCCAGCCACCTATTTCAAATGGAACTACTCTGCAAACAATCAGGGGATGGGGTGTTTTCTGGCAAATTTTCCTTAGGAATCATGGAATCTCTGCCCCAAAAAGACTCAGCTATGCAGAATAAACAGAATTACAAATTCATTCTAGGATAAGCTTCGCAAACGAGGCTACGGGATAGTATATAGATGAAAATTACCTAAAAGGTGAAGTTGCGAGCATTGGAAGGGGAAAAAAAATATTGTCCCACTCTTAGGTTCTTGGTATGAGGGTCATATGTGGTCGAAAGAGCAATCAATTGCTAGCACCATGAATGCTACTCCAAATTGCTGTTGATATCGCCCGAGGGCTCAAATATCTACACCAATGTCCCAACATGAGAATCTTGCACTTTGACATTAAGCCCCATAGCATATTGCTAGATGAAAACTTTGGCACAAAGATTTCTGATTTTGGCCAGCTATGTCATGCCCATAAAAAAGATAGTATTGTATCAACCTCAGAAGCTAGAGGAACTGTGGTATACATTGCACCGGAGGTGTTCTTCCAAAATTTTAGAGGCATGTCCCAGAAATCAGACGTTTAAAGCTAATGTGGGTCTTAGAAATGGCTGGTTGCAGAAAAAAACCTGAAGCTGATGTTGAATGCAGTAGTGGACAGTATTTTCTGCAATGAATATACACGCAGCTGGAGCAAGAGGAACGTGATCGTCAAGAGATCTTGAATGAGAGGAAAAAGAACTATGGGGAAAAGATGGTCATGGTGAGCTTATGTTGCATACGGACAAGGCCTCAAAGCCGGTCAAGACTAGAGTTGTTGAGACACTAGAAGGAACCTCTGAGTCATTGCAAATTCCAGCCCTGCCCACTCTGTTTTCCCCACAAAGGTCTCCCTCTCGGGAGATTACTTCTGTCACAGTTCCAGCAACATAGATTCATAGTCACAGTAAATGGACAAATCGTCGAGAGGAGACAAGGGTACTACTAAAACCAAAAATGTGTTTATTAATTTTTCTATCTTCTTTAATGTCCAACAAAGCACACATATATTACTATTTTCATTATCAATCACGATTCACGAAAGATACACCCATTTCCAGCAATATAAAGCCAAGTAGTGCAAGAACAAAAATAGAAATGAAGATCGTAACCACAAACAAAACATATGCCTAGCAATAAACGATTATCAAGAATATGCTTTTCAAAAGGAGTGCAATCAGAAGCAAAGCTCTTCTTTAAACAGCAATTTGAATACAAAGAGTGTGGTTTCTTTACAAAGCATCTGGGGATACCTCCTGTAGTGTCGGGGAGGAAAATGTCAACTTTTGGATTCTTGGTGGATGTAGCTTGTATGAGGTTGCACTGATGGCAAGCTAAATTTTTATCACCAGCAAGGAGGCTTATTTTAATAAATGCAGTCACGACCGCTCTTCACCAACTTGTATTCTCAGTATATAAAATCCCAGACAGTACTGTAGACAAATTAAATGAGATAGTAACCCAGTTCTTCTGGTGGAACTCCAAAGGACAAAAGTCAATACAGTGGCGGGCAAAGGAGCATTTATTTTTACCTAAAGGAGCTGGAGGCCTTGGAATCAAAGAGCCCCGAAGCTTCAACTAGGCTCTCCTATTTAAACAGGCATGGAGATCCTACAAAAATGATACTTCTCTATTAGCAAAAATCTGGAAAGCCAAATATAAATGGCATTCGCTTTTATCAACTCCACAGGACTATAAACTGCCAAAATTGGCTTCATATGCATGGAAAGGATTGGTTCAGGTAACGCAATTAGCATCTGACATGGTGAAGTGGAAAATAGGAAATGGACGAAGTATAAAGATTGGAGATAAAAGATGGCTACAAGGAAAGCAACCTCAGCTCAGAAACGAAAATCAAAATGCTCCATTAAATACAGTTCTCTCAGTTGGGGTTGTCAAAACACCATGGGGCTTGGCTTGGATACTCATTTAATTTATCAAACCTTTAAAGCAGACACAACTCAACAGATCCAATCAAATCCAGTTTCATGTGATGGTGTAGAAGAGCAGCTATGTTGGGGAGGACATCCATCTGGACAATATACTGTAAAATCAGGATATTGCTACTATTGTCAGCAAAATCAGATAACCAAGAAGACACATCATGAGTACTCGAAATCCATATGGAAGAAATCTTGGCACTTAAGCATCCTTCCAAAATGGAAAGTGCTGGTTTGAAATTATGGAAAAAAGCACTACCTATGGGAGATAGTTGTATCAAAAGACAAAAAAAATGGAGATTATCAATGCTGGTGTGGAGAAAGTTTGGAAACAATATCACACCTGTTTCGAGAATGTCAAAGGCAAGCGAGTCCATTGGGATTAAAACTTAACAGTGAGAATCCAAGCTGGAAAGATTGGCTAATCAATTGGGTCCAATACTTGATGAATATTGACAAGGATGGTGGAACCAGATTATTGATCTTCATCGCTAAGGTGAGAAACATAGTTAAATTTCAAAAAATCAAGATAACCCAAAAACACCTTGAACACATGCTATCTTCCACGTTAAAGGAGGCATCCAAATGAAAAAATCAAGACATGAAAAAAAAGCGCATTGCAGAACAAAGAATCAACTACAGCCTTATTGTCTTATCGATATAAGACCCAATTTGCCTTAAAAACCAGAATCTGTTTTCATTGTGGATGGAGCTTGGGACAGAGACTCAAGACTTGTGACAGCAGCAATCGTTCAAGGACTGAACCATAAGGAAGATTATAGGAACAGCGATAGCATAAGATTTAAGGCACATTCGGCGACACAGGCAGAACTCAAAGCTATTCAAATGGCTTTGCTGAAGGCGAAAGATCTGAGATGGCGGAATGTTTGGATATATACAGATTCCCTGCAGGCAGTCAAGAGTATTTGAGACCTAGACAAAGGAGATAGTATATGTGTCCCATTATACATCAATATGGTATGAACAAGTTGTAGTTAGTAAACAACTGGCACAAGAATTTACAAAATGTAGAATAGAAAAGGTTAATAGAAATGTAATACAGCCAGCACCCAAGGTAGCTAGGAAACTTTTCAAAACAAGTGCTATATAAATCTCAAATGTAGGTTGTAATATGAACAATCGTAATAATAATACTCACTCTGTCATTTAAAAAATAAAATAAATAAAAAGATTGTCAAGAATATAGTCACATTTACAGACCATCAGAAGTAAACCCAGACACCAATAATTTCATCGACTGTAAGAAACAACCAAAATTGAATTTATCAATTTTGTAGCTTTCCAGGCAGCAGGCAGTTGCAAACAGAACTATTATAGCTCCCAACAAGCACACAGTACAAACAATCTTGCAAATAATTGAACCAAGAATTAGATAGGATAGAGATAGGATGAAGGAGATATACAGAGTAACAGTAAGATACAAGCACAGGGCAACTGGAGCAGGCTGATACTCGGAATCGTTATTGACCATGAAATTAGTAGTTCAAGAGTCACCATTACAAATTCAAAAATTATATAGTCTAAAGTGACTTCTGACAGTGGTCTGCCTTGGATTGAACTAATGGGTCCAACTATACCAGCAAACCCCCAATTATGCTACCCATCGAAAAACCATGGAATCACGCAAATAGTAATTAAGAAATTGCTTAAGAATTTTGAAAGATTCTCTTACAGATAGCATTCAGGAATATGTTCAAACTCAAGAGACTGAATTCCCGCAGCAAAAAGTGAACTCTGCATTTGGTTCTCCAAAAAAGGGGAAAAGACATGATTTTTCAGAATTTTTCCCTTTTGGCACGCTTATATCCTACAACCTATTGATGGCAAATTCAGAGTCATTAGGAATCACGGCAAATTCACAATTGTTCCCCCTTTTCCCACCTAGATTTCATCGAAGCTAGAAGATTAGTCAATTCTGAGCCTTGAGGACAGGGAAGGCTATGACATCCCGTATGCTGGCAGAGTTGGTCAATAGCATCACTAGCCTATCGATTCCCAGCCCCATGCCAGAAGCTGGAGGCATTCCATACTCCAGTGCCGTCACAAAATCCTCATCAAGGGTAACATCATAGGAATCATCATCACTTTTATTTTCCTTGTCATTATCTTGTGCTTGCTTCCTCAGATTGTGCTGCCTCAATTGCTCTTCTAGACGTGACCTCTGATCAACAGGATCTGTCAACTCAGAGAACGCATTTGCCAATTCCCTACCACAAATGAATAATTCAAATCTTTCAGTCAAGCCTGCTGAGATTCTATGAGGCTTTGCCAAAGGAGATATCTCCACAGGATAATCTAAAACAAATGTAGGTTGCAGGAGCTTCGGTTCTACAACTATTTCAAAGATTTCATTAAGCACGTGACCAATTGACATGCAATTTTTGATGGCAAATTTGTCCTTATCCTCAAGGCTACTTGCAAGTGTTGTCAAAGTCACTTCCTTGGCAGCTTCAAGATCGTCACCAAACTCACTGAACTCAATCCCAGAAGCTTCTTTGACAAGATTATGCATGGTCTCCCTCCTCCACGGTCGTTCTAAACATATCTCAGTTCCTTGATAGTCAATTGTAAGTTTCCCTTGAACTGCAAGAGCACATTGAGTAACAATTTCTTCAGCCATATTCATCATACTTGCATAATCAGAATAAGCTTCATACAACTCTATAGTGGTAAACTCAGGATTGTGACGAGTTGAAATGCCTTCGTTTCTGAAAATCCGCCCAATTTCATACACCTTCTCAAAGCCACCAACCAGCATTCTCTTCAAGTGAAGCTCAGTTGCTATCCTCAAATACAAATCCCTCCCCAATGAATTATGGTATGTAATAAAAGGCCTAGCTTCCGCACCACCAGCTGCCCCTTGTAGAACTGGAGTTTCAACTTCAACAAACCCCAAAGACTCAACCACCTTCCTTATCTCCGATATAATCTTAGCCCTCTTTCGAAACACATCCCCCACTTCAGGATTTGCAATCATATCCAAATACCTCTGACGATACCGCTTATCTACATCAGTCAATCCGTGGTACTTATCCGGAAGTGGGAGCAATGACTTTGTAAGAATAGCAAATGAGTTGACAAGAACTGAAAGCTCCCCTTTTTCAGTCCTTTTAATAGTACCAGTCACGCCAACTATATCACCAACATCAACAAGTGCTTTCAACTGCTCGAACTGATGTTCAGAAAGCTTATCCTTCTCACAGTAAAGCTGTATACTTCCAGAATCATCACGCAGAGTAAGAAAGGCAAGCTTACCGAAGGCACGGCGAGCCATAATTCTTCCAGCAACGGAAACGCAATCAGAAGCATGATTGGCCTCCTCGCCGCTGGATAAATGCTGATAAATGTGGTGAAGTTCATGAGCAGAATGAGTCCTCTCAAACTTGTACGCATAAGGCTCTAAACCCTTGGTCCGAAGTTCTTCAACCTTGGTAATTCAAGAATATTCAAAATCATATTTTCAGTGAAACCAAAGCACTCCTGGAATCCTGATTGGGGAAAAAAGAAAAGGGGGAAATGGAAGAGTACCTTTTTGAGGCGAATAGCACGGATGGCTTCTCGATCGGAGGTTGAAGTCGGGGAAGAGGGAGGACGGCGGTTGCGGCTGGGGTTGACGGAGGGTGGGGCAGAGCAGGCGGCGAAGAAGCGGCGGTGGTGGTGGCGGGATGAGAATGAGAGTGGACGGAGGAAGAAAGCAGAGTGAAAGAGGTGCTTCCATTGATGGGTTGTATGACTCCATATCTTCACTGCCTGACCCTCCATCCCGCACCCTTGATGTAGGATGCTACCTAATTCTTCTGTTCAACTTTCAACCCTCAACCCCTCCCTCAACCCCTTGAACTTGAAGCTGGTGGCTGCCTACAAACCAAAGTGTTATCTTCTTTCAACTTTGATTACTTACCTATGCGACTCCCGTTGCTTGTCCGTCCAACTTTTCCAAGATCATTTGCAATAGCAATCCAAAAGGTCAATGAAATTCACCTTTCTACGTCATCTATCATTTTTTATTTTTGAAACTTCATTCTATTTATTCTATAATAATAGAATTCATTTCTACTTTTACTATTCCCTTTTTTCGGTACGAATTCTTGTCTTTGGAATCATGCAGTTAAATTTTAAAAAATTTGACCATAAATATCTCAATATATATAATGAATTGATATATAAAATTATCGCCATTAAATTCGTAACGAAAGATACTATCATAAAAATATAAAATTGCAATCGTTAATAACATATTATGTAAGAAATTATCAATCAAAGAGTAAAATTGGAGACCGTGTGATGCGCGAGATATGAAAATTAGGTATTTTTTTCAAAAGGAAAAGTTAAATTAAATAACACAAAAAGTTTGGATCATGGTCGCTGCTCCGGATGTCGTCAACGCCCTTAGTAGCTTGTTAAACTCTTTTTCATGCGGTCTGCAAGCTAGCAAATAAGAGGGCAACTGAAGACTTATTAAATAAAACATTAGTAATGCTCTCATTAACAAATCGAATTCACTAGAAAAATCAAAATATTTGGTCCACAAGATTTTTCTAGGATAGTTCTCTAGGTATATATGATATGGATCAAGGGAGGGGTCATGTCCTCTTAATTTACCTAAGGACAACTCATCAATAATATTGTCGGTTTCATCTATTAAAACACAAGAATTAACCTCATATCCTATATTAACTTGAACATAAAAGGTCTTTTCATAAGGTATGGATTCCTCAAGGGATTTTGGTGAAACAGAAGGTGACGAAAAAGGGATTGAGGCATGAAATAAATCATTGGGATCATAGAGTACAATGTTTTCAGGGTCCTCATTTGAAAAATATAATTCACTATTATCTTTCTCACTTGGTTTCTCACAAATAATATCAACTGAATCATGATGAACCCCATCTTCATACCTAGCATCTAACACATAAGTCTCACTCACCCCAAACTCCGTCAACATATAAAAAGGTAAGGGAGTATCATGAAAATAAAAAACACCATCAGTAGTGTTTTCATGTAAACTAGGACAAGAAGGGTCATCTAGACTAACTGCTAAAGGGACGGTAGACTCACTATCATCACATATTCCATCATTAAAATAGGAAGAATTAAAGCTATGGTCAATGTCATTCAACAAGTCACACCTTCGCATCAAGTCGATTGTCTCAGTTTGTTTTTCTAACATTGCATTCGTTAAAAATTCAAGTCTATCATTATTAGGGCAAGTAGAATCATCATGTTTAGAAGAATAACATAAAGCACAAGTAACCGAATCATAGAATTGAATATACGAACTAGCATGAGATGCACAAGGATTAAAGTACTATGATGCACAATTAGAATTTTCAAAATCATATGTATCACGTGCAAGCCATTCAAGTAAATCCCAAGTTTCATCAATAGATTTTTCATAAAACCCAAATAATTCAAAAGATTACGAGTTTCTATATTTCACACCCTCAACAACAATATCAAGAATCTCAAGCTTTCCTAACATGATATCACATGGAAGAAGAATAACATATAATCGCTCAAAATAACATCAAAATAATTCACGTTCAAATTGAGAAAAATCAAGAATTGTTATTTTTTTAAAGATTTTTGAAACTTTTAATTTTTATTTGATTTTTTTATTTTTAGGAAAGCAATAAAAACCTAGTCAACCAGAGTACTTTCGTCTAATGGCAGCTGGGGAAACAAATCATTGGTAACGGCGCCAAAAACTTGATACGTCGCAAGTGCACGGTGTACAGTGTAGTATATCAAGGTCGTTCTCTCAGGGACTTGTTCAATTACGCACTAAATTATTTCACTACAAAGGATACTAGGTCATCCAAAGGTGTTATGTGTTTATAAGATTCTAAACTAAAATTAGAAAAGCAATAAACTTTAAGAGTTCTTAACTAGTAATTAAGGGAGTTTAGGGGAGTCCATTCTAACTAATCAATCGATTAGGAGCTAATTCCAATGCATGGTAATATTGATAGCGTCGGGGTCCATAATCATTCTAGGGCCTATCACAACAATCTTTCAATGGAGAGGAGAGTTGCAGTGACTAAACTAAACGCGTATTCTCATGGCTATTTAATTCAATCAAAGATAAGAACGGATTATATATAACACGACCCTAAGCATGAACCCATTTTTTCTAAATGTGTTCTACGCCTGTTCAATCTTCGTCTATCCAATTAAAAATAGCAATCTTTCGATCCGATATTAAGAGTCTAAACCAAGTAAAAGGTGATCAATCAATTACTATGACATACGAAACACGAAGATTTAACAACTATATTAAAACCTAAAACTGAAATCACACACCATAAATCAATCAAGAAACATCGAGTTTATCCCGTAAACAATGAGACTAACTACTCATGATAATAAAACCTAGGAAAACAAATACGAAATTTGAATTGCGAAACATAATCAAAATAGAAGATAAACCGAATATCTGAGTCGTCGAATTCGATCTTTTCGTTTCACCCAAATTGATCTCCTTCTCCTGCTCTTCTCTTCTTAATCTACTAGACGGCTCCCCGAAGAGAGAAAAATACAAAGAAAACCTAATCTATGAGCGTGAATAATAATAGGTTGAATAATGACTCCAGATGTTGCGGCGACATTCTTTTTATAAGCGGAAGGGTAAACGCGGCTGGCGTCCAAGACGGCGCTGCCAGCATCTCATGTCGACTCCACGAAGAATGCCTCTGGGCCAGGCGCTGCTGGGGTGCAAATAGGCGCCATTGCCTTTCTTCACCGTTAATTGGGTTGGCCATGGTGTGTTGTGAGCTAGTCTTTGCAACGTTATGGGCCTAAACGTGGTGTGGGCCGTTTTCTTCTTCTTTTCTTCATTGGTTCAACTTTTCTTTTCTTTTCTTCATTTTCTTATTCATTTCACTTGGTTTTACATGGATTTTCCTTCAATTCTGCAAAACATACAGATCTCCAAACCAAGTGAAGAAACCATGGAACTTGATATAAAAAGACAAGATTATACTACATAATTAGCCAAAATATACAAGTTAAAGACCTAATAAATACTATAAAATATAAACTTATCAAGTATCGTACCACACAAAGTCTTAATTCCACCATGCTTGATGGTGTTGATCATAGCCCCAAATGTGGTCCCTCCTAAGGAAGACCTCACAATAAATGTGAAGGCAAACCACAAGGTCACTGGCTTGGCAAGGGAAATTCAAGTTAGAACATGGCCTTCTAATGTTGTTACCATGTCAGTCATGGTTACAGGAGTTATGATTATAGAAGAAGAAATGGCTAACATAAAAGCCATGTTAAAGAAACTTACTCAAGAGAGCAAAGAGAAGGACACACAAATCAAGCGTTAAGATAGAAATATTGCTAAGTTGGAGATGAAATTAAAACAATGACCAGTTGAATCCCTCCATAAATATTTAGAAACCGAGGAAGAAAGCAAATCTAGTAAACGTGTGACTGAGAGTGACGTGTCTAAGAAGGGCGACAAGCCATGATCATCGACAAGCTCAATTACTACAGTACAAATCCAAAATTTGATCACAAGTGCGCTCAAGGCTCAACTTGGAGAAGCCTCACCAAGAACTCACCAATACACTAGGCCTTACACTAAGAGAACCAACATTCTTCATATGCCACATGGTTACCAACCTCCCAAAATTTATCAATTTGATGGAAATTGTAACCCAAAGTAGCACGTCGCATAGTTTGTTGAGACATTTAACAATGTTGGAACGAACGGAGACCTCTTAGTCAAGTAATTTGTGCACTCCTTGAAAGGAACCGCATTTGACTAGTACACCAACCTTGCTCCAGAGTCCATAAATAGTTAGGGGTAAATGGAGGTCGAGTTTTTGAATCGTTTTTACAGCATGAGTCATGTTGTTAGCATGAAGAAATTGACTAACACAAAACAATGGGATGACGAACCAATTGTTGACTATATCAACCGTTGGCATGCTCTTTCTCTAATGTGTGCAAGGACCGTATGTCAGAAACCTCTGCGATCTACATGTGCGCTCAAGGAATGGATTGGAGCATACTCTATGCCTTACAAATAAACAAGCCTAAGAGTTTTCAAGACTTAGTGACACAAGCTTATGACATGGAGTTTAAAATTGCCAACCATGGAACAAGTTCTAATAATAGCGTGTCTACAAGTGCTTGTAAAGACACGTCAAGAAGAGACCCTATGGTTGAAGAAGATGACTATTATTTTTTTGACTTTTGGACAAACTCCTTGAGAAGGGACTCATAGAACTCCTTGAGCCAAAGCGTCCGGAAGAAGTAGAAAGAGTGAGCAATCCTAAGTTTTGTAAGTGCCACAGGATCATTAGTCACTCGTTAGAGAAATGTAGAGCGTTTAAGGACCAAGTCATGCAGCTAGTGAAGGAAGGGAAAATCACGATAGATGGAGATGACATTGATGAGACTGATTAGATGCGATGTGCATAAGGAGAGAGAACACCCTAGGGAGGCAAAGTGTATTTGACAAACATGTAAAAAAAAGGGCTTAAGTCAACAGACTTCTGATAAGTGCTAATTGTGACTATATTTTTAGGGGATTTTAATAGTTGATTAGGGGTAATCCTAATTGTGAATCTTGATTTATATCCTGATTTCCCTATTACGCTTGGTGTTGTTGTTTTTGATGGAAACTTGTAGGTTTGTGGCCAAAACACCACATTTTCTTGTTTTCACTGCGTTAATGTTCTTGTTTTTGTTCTTACTAGATCTTTTGGTGTATGCAATAGACTTTGGAGTTCGAGTTCGACCCTGAGATTGAGCGAACTTTCCACTTTCAGAGGAAGAGGCAAAGACTAGAAGAAGCTAGTGGAGCAACACCCGCACAAGAGTTCAAGATGGCTGAGGAAGAAAGGAGAACCTTTGGCCAATATGTGACTCCGAAAATCACCAACCCTCAAACCACCATCAATCTCCCAATTGTGGCGGGCGAACAATTTCGAGCTGAAGAACTCTCTCATCAACCTACTGCGAGCTATGCCCTTCCGTGGTCTACCAAGTGAGGATCCCAACCAACACTTGTGCATCTTCCGTCAAGTATGCGATACCTTCAAAGCCAATGGGGCCTCGCCAGATGCAATCAAGCTGAGGTTGTTTCAATTTTCCATAGAGGATAGAGCATGGGAGTGGCTAAACTCCCTTCTGGCAAATTCCATAAGCATATTCGATCAACTTGCTAGTGCTTTCTTGGCAAAGTACTTCCCACCAATCAAGTTGGCGAGCTTAAGGAATCAGATATACACTTTCGCTCAAGAGCCGGATGAGAATTTGTATGATGCGTGGGAGAGATTCAAGGACTTGCTTAGCCAGTGCCCCCAATATAGATTTGAGCCATTGGTCCCCATTCAAGCCTTCTAAAATGGGATAGATGATCAACTAAGAGCCACCATCCTTGCTGCAGCTGGAGGGAACATCATGAGCAAGATGGTAGAGGAGCTTTATGACTTGATAGATCAAATGGCGTTGAACAATGATAAGTGCTTCTTGTATATATGAGAACTTGGTTGTTTTGATGAGAATTTGGGGAATATTTGATTTGATTATGTTATTTTATACCCGAATTTCCCATATTACACTTGGTTTGGAGTTTGGCGAGTTTTGTAGGGAATTTGTGAAGAATCGATGTAAACCGAGCCCAAAAAGCAAGTGTAGATCCAAGTTCTGAGCTTAAAGGACCAAGAAGTGAGGTGTTGGATCGCCCAAGGCCCAAACAATGGCCCAAAGTACTCCTAGGCTCGAAACAAGCAGTGACACGGGTGCCCCAAGAAGAGCACGGGTCGTGTCTATGGCCAGAGAGTGAGAAAATTCAAGAAGGAAGCTGACACGGTCCGTGTCACATGGAGCACGGTCCGTGTCACCCCTGGCACGGTCCGTGTCTCTCCTGTCTTTTCATTTTCGGCTGTTTTGAAGTGATGTTTGCCTATATTATGCGGATTTCTGGCCGAGTAGAAGGAGAATCGTCCATCATCATCCATTTTCATTCCTAATCATATCATTCATCATCCATATTCCATTCCATCATTGAAGATTGAGAGAAGATTGAAGAGCAACTCGAACATACTTTGAAGTGGAGGAGCAAAAGTCCTCCATTGTTGATTCCTAGCAAGTTTGTTCTTCACTTGGGTTTATTTCTCAATCTCTCATAGATTTCCATATGCTTTCTAGACTAGATTTCAATTGCTTTGTAGTTTTAAACATGAATTGTGAGTAGTTCTTTTAGTTTAGGGGATGAACCTTTGAAGTTGCTTGATGAATTGACTTTGTTGGATTGAATTATTATGAATTTAGTTTGTTTCAATCTATTTGGTCTTTGAATTGAATTGTTATTGCTTTTGCTTGATCACCAATTGCATGTTAATAGGTTGTTGAATGAAGTACCGAAAGGAGAAGTTTGATTACCCGAAAACCTAGATTGAACTAGTTAAAATTATCTAGACATAGAAGTTTTAACTAGGGTTCTTGAGATAATTAGATCTTCAACCTTGCCTAAATCGAAATAACCACGAAAGTAGGTGCTTGGTTAGTCTTGGCAATTCACTCTAGTGGCAAAATCTCATTGCGAAGTATTCTATGCGATTATCGAACCTTGATTGTGCAAATTAATGAAATGAGAGTTCAATCCACATCGTTGATTCGTTATTTGAGTTAGGTTTCATCCCCTGAACGCCTTTTCCCCTTGATTTAATCAGAATAGTTTAGCGAATATTCATTTCTTTAGACCTTGCTTGTGATTAGAGTTAGATTTAGTTGATTCAAAACAAAAACCGGATCGACTTAGCGATCAACTAGGAGGCTAGTTCAGTGCGTTGAAAGGAAAAGTCCCTGTGGGATCGACCTTGATTTATGCTACAATTTCACCCGTGCACTTGCGGCCTATCAAGTTTTTGGCGCCGTTGCCGGGGACTTTGTCCCTAGCCAGCCACTAAACGAATACCCTAAGGTTGCCTAAGTCATTTATTTTCTGTTTTGATTTTCCTTGATGTTTTTGTTTTTGTCTTGCGAGGTTTACTCTACGTGCATGCAAAAAGCTCCACTCTTTGAGCTTGATCCTGAAATCGAAAGAACCTTTCGCTCCCGGCGAAAGAAGCAAAAGTTAGAGCACGCCCGGAGAAGACAAGAAGAGAACTCCAAGCGAAAGAACACCATGTCCGGTGGAGGCAGAAGTGGAGAGCCTAGAATCACGCTTGGCTCCTATGTGATGCCAAATGTCACAAATCAACCCTCCGCCATTAATCCTCCAAGAATGACCGCTAACGATTTCGAGCTGAGGAGTTCACTCATCAATTTGGTGAAGGCCAACGCATTCCATGGCCTCCCCAATGAAGATCCCAACCGGCACCTTCGCCTATTCAACCAAGCATGTGAGACCTTTAAGGCAAATGGTGCAACGCCCGATGCAATCAAGCTGCGATTGTTTCCCTTCTCACTTGAAGGGAAGGCTTGGGAGTGGTTGGACGCTCTTCCATCAAGCTCTGCCATCACTACTTTTGACCAACTTGCTAGCTTGTTCTTGGCGAAATACATTCCTCCTAGCAAGTTGACGAGCCTCCGGAATCAAATCTCAACATTTGTCTAAGAGCCGGATGAGTCTCTCTATGAAGCATGGGAGAGGTTCAAGGACCTCCTACGTCAATGCCCCCACCATGGTTTAGAACCATGGGTCCCGATCCAAGCTTTCTACAACGGGGTGGATGACAACTTGAGGGCCAACATCTTAGCGGCGGCGGGAGGCAACATCATGTCCAAGAATGTGGCGGAACTCTAAACTTTGATTGAGGAGATGGCGATCAATAGCTACCAGTGGTCAAAGCCCTGTTCCAAGAGGACAGGAGGTAAGTATGAAGTTGATGCTATTTCTATGTTGAATGCTAAGTTGGATGCCATGACTAAGAAGATGGATTTGTTGAATGTGAATGCTCCCCCTCCCCAACCATGTGCGTCATGTAATTCATATGAGCATGAGACCTTGAATTGTCCTAGTGGGTTGGTTAGCAATGAATCGACCGAAGTGGTTAACTATATTGGTAACCCTTCTAATAGGCAAAACTTTGACCCTTTTTCCAATACTTACAATCCCGGTTTTAGGTTCCACCCGAACTTTTCTTACCAGAATAATAACCAAATGGGTCAACCCCAAGGGCAAAGACAACCCCAAGCACCTCCACCACAAGCTCCCCAAAAGCCTAACCTAGAGGCTATGATACAAGCTTTGATGTTGTCTCAACAACATCACCAACAACGGCAACTTGAGCATCAACAAAGACAAGATGAGGTGATTAAGGCCTTAGCTACTAAAGTTGACCTTATGAGCACCCACACTCAAATGCTTGAGAATCAAATTGCCATTCAAGCTAGTACCTCCACTACCCCTCCGGGAATTCTTCTCGGAAAGCCCGAACCTAACCCTAAGGAGCAATGTAATGCCATTATTTTTAGGAGTGGGACACAATATGAGGGACCTAGCGTGCCAAATACCAAGCATGGGGGAGTAGTGGTTGAGAAAGAGGTTGAGAGGCCTAGTGAGAATGTTGTTGGTTTTCAAAGAGAGAAAGACCTTGAGAGTGAGCATTCAAACGAGAACACCGAAACCCGACCTTCATCTCCACCTAGAGTTTACAAACCACCGTTACCCTTTCCTCAAAGATATGCTAAGGCTAAATTTGATGCAAAATTCGGCAAGTTCTTTAATATGTTAAAGCAATTGAATGTGAATGTGCCGTTTTTGGATGTTTTATCTCAAATGCCTTTGTATGCAAAGTTTTTGAAAGAAATCCTCTCTAAAAAGAGGAAAATTGATGAAATTGAGGAAGTTGCTTTGACTGAAGAATGTAGTTCTGTGGTTCTTAACAAGCTTACTCCTAAGCTTAAGGACCCGGGAAGCTTTAGTATTCCATGTGGCCTAGGTAGCTTAACCGTTGACCGAGCTTTGTGTGATGTGGGTTCTAGTGTAAGCTTAATCCCCTATTCTTTGTATGAACGGTTGAACCTAGGAGAGTTGAGACCAACTACCATGTCATTGCAAATGGCGGATCGTTCTATCAAGTACCCTAAGGGTATTTTGGAGGATTTTCCCCTTAAGGTGGGTGATTGCTATGTGACGATTGATTTTGTCATCCTAGATATGCCCGAAGATTCCCGTACCCAAATCATTTTGGGGAGACCTTTTCTTGCTACCGTAGGGTGTGTCATAGATGTACAATGTGGAAAGATGAAGTTTAGGATAGGGGAACATGAACTTGAGTTTGATTTATTCCGTGATGTTTTGCCACGTGGCGTTTCCCCTTGCTTTGGTGTTGATGTGTTTGGTGATAAGGATAAGAATGTTGATGGTTTGATTTGTGAAAAGAAAGATGATTGTGTGCATGTAGTGGAGAGTGAAAAACTTGAGAAGTTTCATGATAATTTTGTTGAACATCCTTGTGGTTTATTTATTAATAAAGGCCATGAACTTGGCGATGCGAGGATGGGGATAAAAGAAATTTTGCCCCCACCTAACATCATCAAGAACGTGCCTTATGCTATTAACAAAGGTACGTTGGATGAGATTTTCAGGTTTGATGATGGACATCCCTCCATTTTTGACGGAGGTGATGAGTTTGACCCAAGCTGTGGGGTCAATTTGAAGATGTTTGGAGGTACTATGCAATGTGAAGCTCCAAAAGCCCTTGGCTATGGAGTTATGGACTATTCGCCCAGTTGAGAGGTACCTTGTCCAGCTTAGGACATTAAACAAGCACTTTTTGGGAGGCAACCCAAGCTTTTTCGATTTTATTTTCATTTTTTTTATTTTCTTTTTAGGATTTTTTAAAATTTTTCCTTATTTTTATTCTTTTTATTTTTGATTTTTCTAGATTTGTGTTTTCTTCCTTTGCTTCTCGGGTGATGTTTCGCATTGCGGACAATGCTCGGTTCAAGCATGGGGGGGGGGAGGTTTGTGTAAACTTTTTGTGGATATGTGTGTTTTGAGTCTTTTTCTTTTGTTTTGTTTTTATTTTCTTTGTTTTCTAGATCTGCTTGTAGTTTTAATTTCCTCTTTTCGTAGAAAAAAAAATCAAAAAAGAAATAAAAAAGTTAAAAAAAAAACTGCTTGATATAGGATTTGGCGAGATAGTTTTCTTTTGACTTGAATTGATCTTGTGTAGCCCGTTTGTGAAAGACTGTGAATTGACATGAGTTGTGAAGCTAATTGTTGTGAGAATTGTGCTAGGATAGTAAGGCCGATTGCCTTTGTTTCTATTGTAAGAGTGAGTTGTGCATATGCATATCTTTTTAAACTAGGTAATGATTGTTGAGCGCTATCCGTGAGTCCACATAAGCCTAAAAGAAAAGACTAATCATTTTTATTAGTCTAATTTCCATGAGTGACTCACCATTGTTGCATCCTCCTTCATTTGCTTTGCATCTCCTTGAAATTGCTATGCGTTGTACATTGACAAGATGATAGACGCATTAGGATTTGAACCCGCAAGCCTTGACCACCCGTTTACATCAGAATATCCCTAGTTAGCCCTTTCTTGCCTTGACTTTTTCTTTTCTTGAACCCACATTATGAGCCTTGGCCGATTATATATTTCCTACCCTTAAGCCATTGCTTGAAATGTGTTGAGTATAAAGTTGGGTTAATTGTGGTTACTTTGGTGGTTTGGTTTGTGATGGGGATTGGGTTGAGTTGTAAATATTGATTTGATTCCCCAATTATATGCATTGAGGTTTTTGGTTGGAATTGGTAGCTTGCCTAGTGTGTGTTGTTTATAAGTGTGTATGTTTCATTCAAGAAGAAAAAAAAAAGAGAAAAAGAAAAGAAAAAAAAGAAAAATATAGAAAAAGTGTGAAAAAAAGAAAAAAAAAATCGGAGAATTCCGGAAAAAAAAGAAGGAAAAGAGAATAAAGTGTTTGACGTTGTGTTTCTTTTGTTTTGAGGCAAGTTTCCAATTGTTTGTGGGGTTGATTTGGATTGATTTCAAGTGGTAAGAGTGTATGTATGAATTGGTGCGACATAATTTCAAGCTTTGGCTTTTAGCCCCACAATTCCCAAATATTTTCCACTCCTTACCCTTAACCCTAGCCCTGTTACAACCCTTGAAAGTCCTCTTGATTGTCATTGTTGCTTTGCAAATTGCGGTGGAGAGTTGAGATTCTTAGCAAGTACGTGGTTGGTTGTGACTTTGGTTTGAGTGTTTGAGCGAACTTTCAATGATTTTTTATATTTAAACACATGAGAGGAGTGTTTCCACATTCCCAGAAAGTGAGTTTGCTCTTCATTCTTACCTAGTTTCATGCTTAACATGTGCCTTCTTATCTCATTCGGTGATTAAGGGTGATTGGTTGAACTTGATGAGTACCATTCTTGAATAATTTATCTTCATTTACTTGTGTAAATTGGCTTCTTTTTCACTCTTGGGCTGTACTTTAGATTAGATTGGGTTGATTGAATGTTCTATCATTGCCATCCTTAGGAGTTGTAATTAAATAAAAATTTTCGTTTATGTTATTTTTACTTTTGAGTCTTTTTGCTTTTGCTTTGAGTTCTTTGAGTCTTTTTGTCCCGGTTTCTTTCATTTTCTTTTATTTTCTTTCTTTGCCTTTTCTTTTGAGTTTGGACTTGCTTAGGGACAAGCAAGGACTAAGCATGGGGGATTTTGATAAGTGCTTCTTGTATATATGAGAACTTGGTTGTTTTGATGAGAATTTGGGGAATATTTTATTTGATTATGTTATTTTATACCCGAATTTCCCATATTACACTTGGTTTGGAGTTTGGTGAGTTTTGTAGGGAATTTGTGAAGAATCGATGTAAACCGAGCCCAAAAAGCAAGTGTAGATCCAAGTTATGAGCTTAAAGGACCAAGAAGTGAGGTGTTGGATCGCCCAAGGCCCAAACAATGGCCCAAAGTACTCCTAGGCTCGAACAAGCAAAGGACACGGTGCCCTGTGAAGAGCACGGGTCGTGTCTATGGCCAGAGAGTGAGAAAATTCAAGAAGGAAGCTGACACGGTCCGTGTCACATGGAGCATGGTCCGTGTCACTATGAGCACGGTCCGTGTCTCTCCTGTCTTTTCATTTTCGGCGGTTTTGAAGTGATGTTTGCCTATATTATGCGGATTTCTGGCCGAGTAGAAGGAGAATCGTCCATCATCATCCATTTTCATTCCCTAATCATATCATTCATCATCCATATTCCATTCCATCATTGAAGATTGAGAGAAGATTGAAGATCGAAGAGCATCTTGAATACACTTTGAAGTGGAGGAGCAAAAGTTCTCCATAGTTGATTCCTAGCAAGATTGTTCTTCCCTTTGGTTTATTTCTCATTCTCTCATAGATTTTCATATGCTTTCTAGAATAGATTTCAATTGCTTTGTAGTTTTAAACATGAATTGTGAGTAGTTCTTTGTAGTTTAGGGGATGAACCTTTGAAGTTGCTTGATGAATTGACTTTGTTGGATTGAATTATTATGAATTTAGTTTGTTTCAATCTATTTGGTCTTTGAATTGAATTGTTATTGCTTTTGCTTGATCACCAATTGCATGTTAATAGGTTGTTGAATGAAGTACCGAAAGGAGAAGTTTGATTACCCGAAAACCTAGATTGAACTAGTTAAAATTATCTAGACATAGAAGTTTTAACTAGGGTTCTTGAGATAATTAGATCTTCAACCTTGACTAAACCGAAATAACCACGAAAGTAGGTGCTTGGTTAGTCTTGGCAATTCGCTCTAGTGGCAAAATCTCATTGCGAAGTATTCTATGCGATTATCGAACCTTGATTGTGCAAATTAATGAAATGAGAGTTCAATCCACATCGTTGATTCGTTATTTGAGTTAGGTTTCATCCCCTGAACGCCTTTTCCCCTTGATTTAATCAGAATAGTTTAGCGAATATTCATTTCTTTAGACCTTGCTTGTGATCAGAGTTAGATTTAGTTGATTCAAAACAAAAACCGGATCGACTTAGCGATCAACTAGGAGGCTAGTTCAGTGCGTTGAAAGGAAAAGTCCCTGTGGGATCGACCTTGATTTATGCTACAATTTCACCCGTGCAGTTGCGACCTATCAAACAACCACCAGCGGTGAAGACTCAAGACCCCGTTCTACGAGGACGGGAGGTTTAATATTCTGTTGATGCCATTACACTTTTGTCTACTATGCTTGATGCAATAAATGATAAGATGAAAAAGCTGCATATGAATGTTTCCCCTCCCCCTCAATGTGCTTCCTGCTATTCTCTTGAGCAAGAGACTCTGTACAGTCCCAATGGGGTAGGTAGTAGTGCCCAACCTGACCAAGCCAACTTTATTGGAAACCCTACCCAAAGACCTCTCTTCGACCCATACTCCAACACATACAACCTTGTTTTGAGACATCATCCCAATTTCTCCTACCGGAACAGTAACCAAATGGGTCTCCCACAAGGACAAAGGCCTCCTGCTCAACCTTACCAACCTAGAGGCTGTGATGGTGTAGGACCCGGAAAAATTCCCGTTCGAGGAAATTGTTTCGGATGCGCTACTTAAGTGATCGGGAGCCGACTAAGGTTGCTTAATCCTTAAATAACGATATTTTTATTTTATGAAATTCATTTTCGGGGGGGGGGGGGGAGGGGTAACTTTATTTATTTACAAATTCTTTTATATTATTAAAATATACGAAATTACACTAAAATAATTTACTAATAAATTTAGTACCGGCCCATTATTCCATCCGGGCCCAAGAAGTAGCAAAGGGACCACCATGAGGCCCTAAAACCCGCGCGGGTTTTATGGCTCCATGGACTGGGCCCTGTGCAACTTCGACCCAAGGAAAATGGGATGAGGATTAATAAAACCCGTCCGGGTTTTGTTGATCTTCTGGCCCATTTTCTTTGGGTAGCCTTAGATTAATGAAAGGTGGCACCAAAATATTTGTAATGATTTTTTGTGTAATTATCCTTTATTTTAAATAACTAAAAGAATTTACAAAAAGTCATAAGAGTCGCCAGCCGATTTAAGGAAACCGACAAACCATAAAAATAATAAAAATAACTCCGGTCTACGAAACTCGATTCCAAGTCCGGGGATAAGGTTAAGAATTCAAGAATTATAAGAATTCTCGAATTTGCCTGTTAGAAAACAGACTTTACTAAAACCAACATTAAAACAAAATAGAGCAGGGAGAAGTTTAATTAATTTCACAAATTTATATTCTTAACATGTGATAAGTGCTTCTTGTATATATGAAAACTTGGTTGTTTTGATGAGAATTTGGGGAATATTTGATTTGATTATATTGTTTTATGCCCGAGTTTCCCATATTATGCTTGGTTTGGAGTTTGGTGAGTTTTATAGGGAATTTGTGAAGAATTGATGTAAACCGAGCCAAAAATCAAGTGTAGATCCAAGTTGCATGCATAAAGGACCAAGAAGTGTGGAGTTGGATCACCCAAGGCCCAAACAATGGCCCAAAGAGCTCTTAGGCCCGAGTCTGCAGTGGCACGGGTGGTGCCAGAGGAGGCACGGGTAGTGCCTATGACCAGAACTTGAAGAATTTTTGTGCAAGAAGTTGACACGAGTAGTGCCTGGGGGCACGGTCCGTGTCACTATGGAGCACGGTCCGTGTCACCCCTGGCACGGTCCGTGTCTCTCGTGTCCCTTCATTTTCGGCGGTTTTGAGTTGTAATTTGCCTATATTATGTGATTTCCGGCTGTTTATGGAGGTATGAATCATCATTCCACCATCTTCCATTCCATGACATATCATATCCTTCGTCCATATTCCATCCACCATTGAAGATTGAGAGAAGATTGAAGATCGAAGAGCATCTTGAATACACTTTGAAGTGGAGGAGCAAAAGTTCTCCATAGTTGATTCCTAGCAAGATTGTTCTTCCCTTTGGTTTATTTCTCATTCTCTCATAGATTTTCATATGCTTTCTAGAATAGATTTCAATTGCTTTGTAGTTTTAAACATGAATTGTGAGTAGTTCTTTGTAGTTTAGGGGATGAACCTTGAAGTTGCTTGATGAATTGACTTTGTTGGAAAGAATTATCATGAATTTAGTTTGTTTCAATCTGTTTGGTCTTTGAATTGAATTGTTATTGCTTTTGCTTGATCACCAATTGCAAGTTAATAGGTTGTTGAATGAAGTACTGAAAGGAGAAGTTTGATTACCCGAAAACCTAGGTTAAACTAGTTAAAATTATCTAGATATAGAAGTTTTAATTAGGGTTCTTGAGATAATTAGATCTTTAACCTTGATTAAATCGAAATAACCACGAAATTAGGTGCTTGGTTAGTCTTGGCAATTCGCTCTAGTGACAAAATCTCATTGCGAAGTGTTTTATACTATTATCGAACCTTGATTGTGCAAGTTAATAAAATGAATGTTCAATCCACATCGTTGATTCGTTATTGGACATAGGTTTCATCCCCTGAACGCTTTTTTACCTTGATTAAATCAGAAAAGTTTGTGTGAATATTAGTTTGTTTAGTTTTTGATTGTGATTAGATTTAGAATTAGTTACTTCAAACCAAAAACGGATCGACTTAGCGATCAACTAGGAGGCTAGTTCAGTGCATTGAAAGAAAAAGTCCCTGTGGGAACGACCTTGATTTATGCTACAATTTCACCCGTGCACTTGCGGCCTATCAAGTTTTTGGCGCCGTTGCCAGGGACTTTGTCCCTAGCCAGCCACTGAACGGATACCCTAAGGTTGCCTAAGTCATTTATTTTCTGTTTTGATTTTACTTGGTGTTTTAGTTTTGTCTTGCCAGGTTTACTCTACGTGCATGCAAAAGGCTCCACTCTTTGAGTTTGATCCTGAAATCAAAAGAACCTTTCGCTCCCGGAGAAAGAAGCAAAAGTTAGAGCACGCCCGGAGAAGACAAGAAGAGAACTCCAAGCGAAAGAACACCATGTCCGGTGGCGGTGGCGGCGGCGGTGGCTAAGAGCCTAGAATCACGCTTGGCTCCTATGTGATGCCAAATGTCACAAATCAACCCTCCGCCATTAATCCTCCAAGAATGACCGCTAACGATTTCGAGCTGAGGAGTTCACTCATCAATTTGGTGAAGGCCAACCCATTCCATGGCCTCCCCAATGAAGATCCCAACCGGCACCTTCGCCTATTCAACTAAGCATGTGAGACCTTTAAGGCAAATGGTGCAACGCCCGATGCAATCAAGCTGCGATTGTTTCCCTTCTCACTTGAAGGGAAGGCTTGGGAGTGGTTGGATGCTCTTCCATCAAGCTCTGCCATCACCACTTTTGACCAACTTGCTAGCTTATTCTTGGCAAAGTACTTTCCTCCTAGCAAGTTGACGAGCCTCCGAAATCAAATCTCAACATTTGCCCAAGAGTCGGATGAGTCCCTCTATGAAGCATGGGAGAGGTTCAAGGACCTCTTACGTCAATGCCCCCACCATGGTTTAGAACCATGGGTCCCAATACAAGCCTTCTACAACGGGGTGGATGACAACTTGAGGGCCAACATCTTGGCGGCGGCGGGAGGAACCATCATGTCCAAGACAGTGGCGGAACTCCAAACTTTGATTGAGGAGATGGCGATCAATAGCTACCAGTGGTCAAAGCCCCGTTCCAAGAGGACGGGAGGTAAGTACGAAGTTGATGCTATTTCTATGTTGAATGCTAAGTTGGATACCATGATTAAGAAGATGGATTTGTTGAATGTGAATGCTCCCCCTCCCCAACCATGTGCGTCGTGTCAATCATATGAGCATGAGACCTTGAATTGTCCTAGTGGGTTGGTTAGCAATGAATCGACCGAAGTGGTTAACTATGTTGGTAACCCTTCTAATAGGCAAAACTTTGACCCTTTTTCCAATACTTACAATCCCGGTTTTAGGTTCCACCCGAACTTTTCTTACCGGAACAATAACCAAATGGGTCAACCCCAAGGGCAAAGACAACCCCAAGCACCTCCTCCACAAGCTCCCTAAAAGCCTAATCTAGAGACCATGATACAAGCTTTGATGTTGTCTCAACAACAACACCAACAACGGCAACTTGAGCATCAACAAAGACAAGATGAGGTGATTAAGGCCTTAGCTACTAAAGTTGACCTTATGAGCACCCACACTCAAATGCTTGAGAATCAAATTGCCATTCAAGCTAGTACCTCCACTACCCCTTCAGGAATGCTTCCCGGAAAGCCCGTACCTAACCCTAAGGAACAATGTAATGCCATTGTTTTGAGGAGTGGGACACAATATGAGGGACCTAGCGTGCCAGATGCTAAGCATGGGGGAGTTGTGGTTGAGAAAGAGGTTGAGAGGCCTAGTGAGAATGTTGTTGGTTTTGAGAGAGAGAAAAACCTTGAGAGTGAGCATTCAAAAGAGAACACCGAAACCCGACCTTCATCTCCACCTAGAGTTTACAAACCACCGTTACCCTTTCCTCAAAGATATGCTAAGGCTAAATTTGATGCAAAATTCGGCAAGTTCTTTAATATGTTAAAGCAATTGAATGTTAGTGTGTCGTTTTTGGATGTTTTATCTGAAATGCCGTTGTATGCAAAGTTTTTGAAAGAAATCCTCTCTAAAAAGAGGAAAATTGATGAAATTGAGGAAGTTGCTTTGACTGAAGAATGTAGTTCCGTGGTTCTTAACAAGCTTACTCCTAAGCTTAAGGACCCGGGAAGCTTTAGTATTCCATGTGGCCTAGGTAGCTTAACCGTTGACCGAGCTTTGTGTGATGTGGGTTCTAGTGTAAGCTTAATCCCCTATTCTTTGTATGAACGGTTGAACCTAGGAGAGTTGAGACCAACTACCATGTCATTGCAAATGGCGGATCGTTCTATCAAGTACCCTAAGGGTATTTTGGAGGACTTTCCCCTTAAGGCGGGTGATTGCTATGTGCTGAATGATTTTGTCATCCTTGATATGCCCGAAGATTCCCGTACCCAAATCATTTTGGGGAGACCTTTTCTTGCTACCGTAGGGTGTGTCATAGATGTGCAATGTGGAAATATGAAGTTTAGGATAGGGGAACATGAACTTGAGTTTGATTTATTCTGTGATGTTTTGCCACATGACGTTTCCCCTTGTTTTGGTGTTGATGTGTTTGGTGATAAGGATAAGAATGTTGATGGTTTGGTTTGTGAAAAGAATGATGATTGTGTGCATGTAGTGGAAAGTGAAAAGCTTGAGAAATCTCGTGACAATTCTGTTGAAAATTCTTGTGATTTATTTATTTACAAAGGCCATGAAATTGGCGATGCTAGGGTGAGAATAAAAGAAATTTTGCTCCCACCTAACATCATCAAGAATGTGCCTTATGCTATTAACAAGGGTACATTGCATGAGATTTTCAGGTTTGATGATGGAGATCCCTCCATTTTTGAAGGAGGTGATGAGTTTGACCCAAGCTGTGGGGTCAATTTGAAGATGTTTGGAGGTATTGTGCAATGTGAAGCTCCAAAAGCCCTTGGCTATGGAGTTATGGACTATTCACCGGGTTGAGAGGTACTTGGTCAAGCTTAGGACGGTAAATAAGCGCTTCTTAGGAGGCAACCCAAACTTTTTAGATTTTATTTTAATTTTTTAGGATTTTCTAAAATTTTCCTCATTTTTCTTCTTTTTATTTTGATTTTCCTAGATTTTTCCCTATTTTTCTAGAATTTTTAGGATTTTTCTTTAATTTATTTTGATTTTTCTAGGATTATTAGACAATTTTCTCCTTTTATTTTTCTTTTTCTAGGACTTTTCTAGGGTTTCTATTTTATTTTTCCTTTTGGAGGTATTAGTTGTAGGAGAATGAAAAAATAAAGAGAGAAAAGAATAAAAGAAAAAAAAACATAATAAAAAGAGATTGAGAGTGAGAGTGAGTGGAAAAATAAAAGTGAGTGAGTTGGAAAATAAATGAGTGAAAAGAATTAGTGTGGAGAAGGATGGATTGTAAAAAAAGTGAGAGAAATTCAAGAAAAAAATGAATAATTGGGAGTTGGGAGAGTTTTAGGGATCGAACTCAGGACCATACAAGGTGAAAGGAAGCAGCACGGGTAGTGCCTACATGGGCACGAGTCGTGCGCCCCTCCAGCAGCCCAAAAAAAAAAAAATTTGTCAGGTAACTGAGGCACGGTCCGTGTCTCACTCGAAAACCCTAAAAACAAACACTGCTTTCTTTACTTGATTCGGTCCGTGCCCCTTCTCATCTTCTCTCTTTGCTCACCACCCACACAACACTCGTCCACAGCGCATGCCTTTCCGCCCCTCGCTCGCACAACACCACACTCGTTCGCCCACCACAACCCCACAAAGCCTCGCTCCCTCCTGCTCGTGCGCCAGCCCCTGCCTCTCGCCCAGCCACATCCCACTTTCATTTGCAGCGCATGCAGCGCACCATTCGCAGCACCCACACTCCATTCCCAAACCCTTCTCAATCTAAGTTCTTCCTTTCTTCTCAATTTCTCTTGTAAAAAGGTTTGATTCTTGTTTCTTTTTAGTTTTCTTTGCTTAATTTGCTAATTTTTGAGATACATTGTCTTGGTGTTTGAATTTAGGGTTATTTGTGCTTAATTGGTTTGATTTGCTGGATGCCCTATTTGATTCTTGAGGTTAATTCGAACCCTATTGCTAATTTCGTTTCAATTGTTCAACTTTGATTTCTCTTGTCTTGGTTGAATTGTTTGAAGAGCCAATTGCTATATACATTGGTGTGGTGTGTCTCAAATTTTAGTGTGGTTGTTTGGTTGATTGTATATACATTGAGTCTTTGGTGGTAGTAATTTAGTCATTGTTTATAGTAACTTGTTTCTTGCTTTATTTTTAGCTTAGTTTAGTCATGGTGGTGATTTGTATATAGTTGGTTCTTCACCATTGTAGTGTTTTGAAGTAGTGTTGATTTTGAGTTTGGTTTGTTTGGTTTGCTAGGATGTACATATTGTTTTAGCTTACCTCTTTGTTAGACTTTTGTCTTAGGAGTCTAAGTTTCGTGATTCTTTGTTTTGTTTTTGAGTTAATGATGGTTTGTAAAAACTAACTCCACCATCCAATTTGAGTCTTTTGCACTTTTGTATATAACTAACATTGTTGTAACCCTTTTGTTATCGAAGGATGGCTAGGGGTAAAGGTCCAGTTCAAGAGGAACCGTCTTCTAAGAGGCGGAAAGCTGATGGAGGTAAAGGAAAGGACAAAGGTGCGCGCTCGTCACGGCCGAATAGAGGTAACAATCCATTCAATCTTGAAGGTGAAATGTATGACTGTTACCTTGCTTTGAGCAAGCGTAAAGTCGTAGCCACTAGATATATGCATGAACCCTTCTTGGCTACGACTGGCATGTTTACTGATGTTGAATGGTTGTTAAATCGTTGTTGCCTGTTGCGTTTTGCTCGTATGAGAGAACCTACCTTTCGCAACCTGACCTTGGAGGTGCTTAGCACTTTCGAAGTAGACTTGACCACTAGGGACGGTTTGATTAGTTTTAACATCGATGAGGAGACCCATTCCCTAACTTTGGCTGAATTTGCTGAGATATTTCAACTGCCTGTTATCACTGATAGAGGGAGGCGAGAGATGCCTGATGATGATGTATGGAACCCCAAAGCCTTTTGGAAGTTCCTTACTACAAGGACTGATTATAACCCTCGCAAATCTAAATGCACTGCCATCCGCAATCCGACTTTTCGGGTTGTTCAGCGGATTTTATCATATGGAATGTTTGGTCGTGGTGATAGCATGAATGTTGCATCTAAGGCTGAATTTTTTGTGCTGTGGGGGATGTATTATGCCCGACCTGATGTTAACCCTGCTGCCCTTTTTGCTCTTCATTTAGAGAGACATGCTAGCCTGGGGAAGGGGGATATTGTTATGGGGGGTCTACTCACTATATTAGCGAGACATTTTGGTTGGGACCCTGCTCGCCATCAGCGAGATTTAGTTGGTGGACCTTTGCTTTTAGATGCTAAGACCTTTTGTTCTATGAAAATGTGTACATTGGACGGGGCTACTATTTTGTGGCGGTACCCTAACAATGACTTGATGTGGCTTCCCCATGATCATGTGTCCATCCAACATGTCCCTAACATCCCCTTTCTACCTCCCATGGACCCAAACCAGTCCGATCTTGAGGCTCCACTAGCCATCCGCGAGGATGGAGAGAGTGGTGACAGTAGCAGTGATGAGCACAGTGATGAGGGTGATGGTGAGCCTACCCTTGAAGAGAGGCTTATAAACCTCCAAATTTATTGTGAGCTTGAGTTTCAAGCCCTTCGGGACTCCCAGGGTAGGATTGAGCGTAGTCAAGATGAGATGCTTGCCTTGATGTGATCCGTTCGTGATTGGCAGCTTAACCATACATGCAACCCACCCCCTCCTCCACCTCCATGATACCTCTTTGTGACCTCTTGGTGTTTTCTTCCTTTGCTTCTCGGGTGATGTTTCGCAATGCGGACAATGCTCGGTTCAAGCATAGGGGGAATTTGTGTAAACTTTTTGTGGATATGTGTGTTTTGAGTCGTTTTTATTTTTGATATTTAACTTGTTTTGAGTCTTTTTCTTTTGTTTTGATTTTATTTCCTTTATTTTCTTGATTTGCTTGTAGTTTTTAATTTCTTCTTTTCGTAGGTTGTTTTCGTTTTCTTATTTTCTTATTTTCATTTGAGTCTTGTAAAAAGTTTTTGAAAATTGAAAAAAAATGGTTTGATATAGGATTTGGCGAGATAGTTTTCTTTTGACTTGATTTGATCTTGTATAGCCCGTTTGTGAAAGACTGTGAATTGGCACGAGTTGTGAAGCTAAATGTTGTGAGAATTGTACTAGGATAGTGAGATCGATTACTTTTGTCACTATTTTAAGAGTGAGTTGTGCATATGCATATCTTTTAAACTGGGAAATGATTGTTGAGCGCTACCCGTGAGTCCACATAAGCCTAAAAGAAAAGACTAATCATTTTTATTGGTCTTATTTCCATGAGTGACTCACCATTGTGGCATCCTCCTTCATTTGCTTTTCATCTCCTTGAAATTGCTATGCGTTGTACATTGACAAGATGATAGAGGCATTAGGAATTGAACCCGCCAGCCTTGACCAACCGATTATATCAGAAAATCCGTAGTTAGCCCCTTTCTTGCTTTGACCATTTCTTTTCTTGAACCCACATTATAAGCCCTGGCCGATTATATATTTCCTACCCTTAAGCCATTGCTTGAAATGTTTTGAGTTTGAAGTTGGGTTGATTATGGTTACTTTGGTGGTTTGGTTTGTGATGGGGATTGGTTTGAGTTGTAAATATTGATTTGATTCCCCAAATTATGTACATTAAGGTTGTTGGGTAGAATTGGAACTTGCCTAGTGAGTTGTATATAAGTGTGATGTTGTTTGTTTGTGTGTGTGTGTTTGAATCAAAGGTGAAAAAGAAAGAAAAAAGAAGAAAAAAAATTAGAAAGAAGCCAAAAACAGAAAAAAAGTAAAAAATCGGAGAATTCCGGAAAAAAATGAAAAAAAGTGAATAAAGTGTTTGACATTGTGTTTCTTTTGCTTTGAGGCGAGTTTCCAATTGTTTGTGGTTTTGTTTTGGATTGATTATAAGTGGTGAGATGAATGCATGTTGAATTGGAGCGGAATAATTTCAAGCTTTGGCTTTTAGCTCCACAATTCCCAAATATTATCCACTCCTTACCCTTAACCCTAGCCCCGTTACAACCCTTGAAAGTCCTCTTGATTGTCATTGTTGCTTTGCAAATTGCGGTGGAGAGTTGAGATTCTTAGCAAATACGTGGTTGGTTGTGGCTTTGGTTTGAGTATTTGAGTGAACTTTCAATGATTTTTCATATTTAAACACATGAGAGGAGTGTTTCCACATTCCCAGAAAGTGAGTTTGCTCTTCATTTTTACCTAGTTTCATGCTTAACATGTGCCTTCTTATCTCATTCGGTGATTAAGGGTGATTGGTTGAACTTGATGAGTACCATTCGTGAATAATTTGTCTTCATTTACTTGTGTAAATTGGCTTCTTTTTCACTCTTGGGCTGTACTTTAGATTGGGTTGAGTTGATTGAATGTTCTATCATTGCCATCCTGCGGAGTTGTAATTAAATAAAAATTTTCATTTTTGTTATTTTTACATTTGAGTCTTTTTATTTTTGCTTTGAGTTCTTTGAGTCTTTTTGTACTGTTTTCTTTTATTTTCTTTCATTTTCTTTCATTGCCTTTTCTTTTGAGCTAGGACTTGCTTAGGGACAAGCAAGGACTAAGCATGGGGAATTTTGATATGTGCTTCTTGTATATATGAAAACTTGGTTGTTTTGATGAGAATTTGGGGAATATTTGATTTGATTATATTAATTTATGCCCGAATTTCCCATATTACGCTTGGTTTGGAGTTTGGTGAGTTTTGTAGGGAATTTGTGAAGAATTTATGTAAACCGAGCAAAAAATCAAGTGTAGATCCAAGTTGCATGCATAAAGGACCAAGAAGTGTGGAGTTGGATCACCCAAGGCCCAAACAATGGCCCAAAGAGCTCTTAGGCCCGAGTCTGCAGTGGCACGGGTGGTGCCAGAGGAGGCACGGGTAGTGCCTATGACCAGAACTTGAAGAATTTTTGTGCAGGAAGCTGACACGGGTAGTGCCTGTGGGGTACGGTCCGTGTCACTATGGAGCACGATCCGTGTCACCCCTGGCACGGTCCATGTCTCTCGTGTCCCTTCATTTTCGGCGGTTTTGAGTTGCAATTTGCCTATATTATGTGATTTCCTGCTGTTTATGGAGGTATGAATCATCATTCCACCATCTTCCATTCCATGCCATATCATATCCTTCATCCATATTCCATCCACCATTGAAGATTGAGAGAAGATTGAAGATCGAAGAGCATCTTGAATACACTTTGAAGTGGAGGAGCAAAAGTTCTCCATAGTTGATTCCTAGCAAGATTATTCTTCCCTTTGATTTATTTCTCATTCTCTCATAGATTTTCATATGTTTTCTAGAATAGATTTCAATTGCTTTGTAGTTTTAAACATGAATTGTGAGTAGTTCTTTTTAGTTTAGGGGATGAACCTTGAAGTTGCTTGATGAATTGACTTTGTTGGAATGAATTATCATGAATTTAGTTTGTTTCAATCTATTTGGTCTTTGAATTGAATTGTTATTGCTTTTGCTTGATCACCAATTGCAAGTTAATAGGTTGTTGAATGAAGTACCGAAAGGAGAAGTTTGATTACCCGAAAACCTAGGTTAAACTAGTTAAAATTATCTAGACATAGAAGCTTTAATTAGGGTTCTTGAGATAATTAGATCTTTAACCTTGACTAAATCGAAATAACCACGAAAGTAGGTGCTTAGTTAGTCTTGGCAATTCGCTCTAGTGACAAAATCTCATTGCGAAGTGTTTTATACTACTATCGAACCTTGATTGTGCAAGTTAATGAAATGAATGTTCAATCCACATCGTTGATTCGTTATTTGACTAGGTTTCATCCCCTGAACGCCTTTTTACCTTGATTAAATTAGAAAAGCTTGTCAGAATATTAGTTTGTTTAGTTCTTGATTGTGATTGGATTTAGAATTAGTTACTTCAAACCAAAAACGGATCGACTTAGCGATCAACTAGGAGGCTAGTTCAGTGCGTTGAAAGGAAAAGTCCATGTGGGAACGACCTTGATTTATGCTACAATTTCACTCGTGCACTTGCGGCCTATCAGCATGCATTTTAAAGAATGAGTTTTTTTGATTTACAAAATATGCACATATAATGTAAAGTAAAGTACAAATTACATGATTAAATAATAATAACGAAAAGGAACAAAAGCGAACCTCTTTGATTTAGACCCTGTAAATTTCATGGGTATCCTGGGTTAGGTAATTAATTACTAAAAGTTACCGATTGTTACTGAAAGTTACCAAAAATTACCAAAAGTTACCGAAATCTACCCAAAAAAATTAACATTTATTTATTGAACATTTTAGACTGCCATATTTTTAATACTTATCAAAAGTTTACTCATATCAAAAGTTACCAAAAGTTACCAAAAATTACTAAAAGTTATCAAAAGTTACCAAAATTTAGCATTTACCAAACCAGAACTTACCTACCAAATTTACAGGCCCTTAGAAGCCCGAATGCGGCGATCGAAATTCCTTGACTTCCCGTGACTTGATGGATGAGGGATGATTATAAGAGGTAGTGTGTGTGGGTGATATTTTTGGTGGAGTTATGGAAATGAGACTAGTAAGAATGATGGAAGTATGATGAGAGTTTAGGAGAGTAAGGTAGGATTATGATGATAGTTGGTGTTTTGAGTATAATGGAGGTGGTTTATGAGAGTTGTTGATTGATGAATGAATGGAATGGAGGGGGTATTTATAGGTGATGAGGTGAAGGATTTGGAGGGAAAATCATGGGGGACACATCCCCATGATCATGCCATGCATCCCATGCAAGCAGATAACCCGCGCGGGTTATCAGAAGTCAAAGCAGAGGGTCAAGGCACGTTGGCTAAAATCAAGGGAATGATCAAGATAATGGCGCCATCTTTTGGAAGAGAAAACACGCACGGGTTTTCTAATGTCCAGGCACACGTTAGACGCGTTTAGGTGGTAGAAAACCCGTGCGGGTTTTGAAATGACTGTTTTGGGCTGGTCCTGTTTTGGGCCGTCTCTTTTGATTAAAACCCGTGCGGGTTTTGTCTTCAGTAGTGGGCCGCTTTGAGTTTGTCTTGTCCGCTTTGCTTGTTACATGGCCCAAATGATTTATTGATAAGCCGGGGATTATATCGATGCAAATCCCGGTGTCTACAGAGAGCCCCCACTTTGATCGAGTCCGAATAGGACGAAGGTCAAAGTAGACTTGATGTCTATCTTGATGCCGGCGGTGCTCTTCTATATGGCGACCAGGTGATATTGGTGATGAAGAGATCGTCGGTAACCTTTAGGTGGTAACCGTTAGACGACTGCAGATGCTGGTGATGGTGATGTCATCGGAAACCTTTAGATGGCAACCGTTGGATGACTGCTACTGATGAAAAGATCGTTTGGTAACCTTTACGTGGCAACCGTTGAACGACCGATACTGACGGATGTCATTCGGAGGCCTCTAAATGGACTCCGTTTGAACGAGTGCTATAGCTAACATCGTTAGAGTCCTTTATGTGGAACCCGTTGGACGACTGTTGCTGACGACATCGTTTGGAGGCCTTTAGGTGGCGACCGTTGGACGATTTTCGTTGACGACATCGTTGGAGGCCTTTAAATGGTAACCGTTTGACGACTGTCGCTGATGTGTTCTTTTATGCGGCAACCGGATGACGGATGGTCCCTTTTTAGCGGTGACCCGATGATGGTGCTCTTTTATGCGGCAACTTGACGATAGATGGTCCCTTTTAGCGGCGACCCGATGATGGTGCTCTTTTATGTGGCAACCTGAAAATCATCAGAAAAGTAGGTATTAGTTTTCGCAAAAATGCAAATGGGTTCAGATTTTTACCTGAATTTTGGGAATCCTTTGGGCCGCAGTCTTTGGGCCGCTGAAAGATGATGGGCCACGGGATCTTGGTCCGCTTAATTTGGCTCTTGTCGGTAGAAAACCCGTGCGGGTTTTGTCATTTTTTACTGGGCTGCTAAAGGCGATGGGCCGCCAGAATTGGGCCCATAGAACACCCAAAACCCGCGCAGGTTTTGGTGTTGGTTTCCTTTTTTTTTTCTCTTTCTTTTTCTTCTCCTCGTGAAGGGAATCATTGTGAGCTCGGGTCTTGTATGGATGAGGATGTGCCACGCTGCTTTGTCTCCTCTTTGGGTGGCAAAGTGATGACCTTAGGATTTTCAACCAATGAAACGCATTTGGCATCTCGAGGCGGGTCCTAGAAACGAGCGGTTCACATTCACTCAATATTTCTATAAATACCAAGCTTCATTCATCTCTTTCACTCACACCTTCAACTCTTCATCATCTCTCTAGCTTCTCTTTCTCTCTCTAGAAAATTTGTTCCTTGAAGATAATTTGAGCTTTTTGGAAGATGCATCCCCGAAGTCATAGGAATCCTCCTCTTCCACATGCGGCGGCATGGTCCCACGAGATGTCTTCACGAAGCAACTTTATTCCGGGTGCGGATGCCGACCCTTCGGACTTTATTATTCAGCCCTGGAACCATGCTTGGTTCTATCGTTCTCATGGTAAGGTAATTTTCAAAACTCCTATTTTACGCTTATAAAAAAAATGAGGAAGCACGAATTTATTTTTCATGTCTTGTCGATTTTTTAATTATTTCAAGCATGATGGCTCCTTTTTATTTATGCTTTGCACATGATAACCCATCTTGAGAAACAGACCAAACTCGACCCATTAGTGTGAGTCTTATGCATGCTCGACCCAAAAATCAGCCCACTAAGACAGGGAAAACCCGCGTGGGTTTTCTGGCCCGTAGACCAACAAAAGGAAGTTGGGCCTGGATGTGCGGCCCATCAGCGCATAAAAAACCCGTGCGGGTTTTCTGTTCTGCTTGGGCCTGCTCATTTGGGCCGTGTTGATTTTTCTTCAGCTTTTCTTTTTGTTTTGCGCCTTTTTTTATTATTTTTTATTTTCAATTTATTTATTCTATGAGCCATGGATGTGAGCCTAGTGTTGGTGCTGAGTCCAGCTAGGCCCAAAAGAATATGCCTAAAGTATTTAGACGAGCCCCCAATTTTAACTGGCCCCTTTTATTTGTCTTTAGGAGGACAACTTGAAAACCCCTGGTGGCTTAAAGAATCCCCTTAAGGTAGCCGCCTCGATTCCTAGGCATTTCATTGAACATACCCCGACTGCGGCGGGGCTTATGCCGTTCTGACAATGTTTGGAGGCCTGAAAGGGTCGTACGTATCGCGTCATAGGCCGTGCCATAGCTGAGAGGTTTTGGGACACCACCAATTCCTTTCATCTGTCTGTGGGGGAGATGACGGTTACTCCCACAGATTTCGTTATGATTACTGGTCTTCCGTGGGGTGGGCATAATGTAGTTTTTGACGCTGAAATTCCACCCATGGTCTTGGATCTTCTGGGTCCAGTCTCAGCGCTTAGGTCAAGGACAAGGCCTTTCCAATCTTTCATATGCGCATTTCGAGGCGGCCATCCGTGACGCCAACTTTCAGAACTTACCTGTGGATCAACGCCGCTTCATCTTCCTGGCGTACATCATTTTTGCCACCATTTTTGCCAACCGGGAGAATAATATCACCTTGACATGGTTTCGTAATCTTCTGGACTTCAACAATGTCCGGAACCTGAACTGGGGCAAAGCGGCTTACGCGAACTTCGTCCTCTGGCTTCGCCGCGGCGTTCGGCTTTCACAGGATACTGATCTGATTTACCTTCACGAGTCTCATACTCGTCATCAGTATGGCCCTTCGCTTTGGAAGGTACTCGAGGTATGTCCCCGAGACTCTTCTCTTTGCAGTTTTGCTACTCTTTCAATTCTTCTTTGACTTTATGTTTATGCAGTCATGGGCATATGAGTATATTCTGTCTCTGGGAATTCGTTCCAAAAAGAATAAGACAGTTCCAGCTGCTGAACGATGGTCTAACGAGGCTGTTCGTGGGAAGAAATTCCTGCCGGGTAGTCTTGATCGCATTCGTCACATGCTGGATAACCTCACTCCGGTGTTTCCTTATACCTAGCGTCCTTATTTATCTTGCTTTTACCCTTGGAGTGACTCTCTTTCTCCTGCAGGACCACGTGAATTGGCATCCATGGGCAGAATTCGACTTGAGTGGATTGCCCACCCCTTCGCAACCGGTGGAGCACGATACTAGTCTCCGCGTCTTGGTGGAGGGACCTTCGGGCTTCATATGGTATTTTGGGGAGAGAGCCACGAGGCAAATCTCAGGTGGATACCCGGCCTTATACCCCTGGATCCTCCGGAACACATGTTCGAGCCATGGGGCGTTGTTCCAGGTACCCTGGGAGAATGGATTCGCGGCCAAGACTTTGACAACTTTGTACATAACGTTCCCCAGGAGCAGTTTGATGAGGAATTCCAACGCTATCTGAGCCGTCTAGCCCCTCGGGTGGTAGGTATCTTCTTCCTTCTGATTTCTCATTATGTTTCTGGCTGATTCCTGACTGTGAGGTTTGTAGTTGGGGTCTTATGCCAAGGTCGCTGAGACGGAGGCTCAACCGGTGAGAAGAATGATCGACGGTTTCTTAGAGGTGGAGACTAGTAGTCAATGCTCTGCACTCCGAGAGTTTGATCGGAAACCAGTAAGTTCTCATTTTATTTTCTTTTCTCCTTTATGTCGTTCATACATGTCTAACCTAAGCCTCATTATTTTCCAGCCAAGATGGGATATTTTCCGTCAAGAGACCAAGGAGTGGAGCACGATGCCGAAGCATGTTGATCGAGTATTTACCCGCTCGGGTAGGTATCGTGGGGAAGCCGCCGAGAGGGCTGATGTAGTGGCCGATGCAGAGTCCGTTCCTCGAGATCCTCCTCGACGTTTGATTGCAGGGATCCCTCGCACTGAGCCCCCACGTCGCTCTTCGGAAGGGGAATACACTTCTCGGGGCCGATCTTGGGAAGAGGTTGGTGGATCCTCTCGTCCTCCCCTATCAGTTGTGCCGGAGGGTCGTGGCAAAGGTATCATGATCGAGGGTCATCATTCAACTGGTTCTTATCATGGCAGATCCGGCAGCAGAGGTCGCTGTCCTATGGAAGAGGACATGGCTCAGATGTCCTTGGAGGAACAACTCGGCCAAGGAGGGTCACATCACAGTGTTGGGTATGGTGGTGAAACCCAACCCCATTCCTATTGGGTGGAAGATGCTTTAGAGTCAAGTGCTACCAACCGACCTTCTCATTCTCACTGCACTCCGGCTTCAGTGCGTTCTGCTTGTCGTGGTCGGGAAATTGTGGTGAGGGACCATGATTCAGGTGCATCCGTAGGGTATCCTGGCGGTCAGGCCCTAGCGGATGACGCTACTTCACGTTCTGCACCATATGACGTCTCCTCTTTTGACTCTGGTTCTTACTCTGCTGGATGGCCAGTTCCTACTCTTGGAATGGGTCCTTCATGGCCCACAGGTACGCAAGAGTGGTCTACACCCCAACACTCTTGGCTAGGAGGACCCTCCTCTTCTAATTGGCCAGCCCCCAGTTATGGAGCTGGTCCTGTATGGCCTACTCCTTCTGTTGAGTGGTACGTCCCTGATCATTCATGGCTAGCCGGTTCGCAAGGGCATTCTGTATCATCACTGTCGAGCGTGCATCCTTCTGAAGTTCCCTTGTCCGGGCCACCGCAGACGGCTCCTGGTCCTGACTACTATTCTTGGGACACCTATTTCGGTACGGCTGGTGCCTCCAACGCTGGAACTTCTCATGCTGGTGCTGACCTGGTTGAAGATAGCGGCGATTCGGGCTCCTTGTGGTGATCGAACCGATGACAAGCAAGACTCCATGCACTTTTAAACTTATGTTATGCAAGACTGATTTGTACCCCCTTTTTTTTAATTTATTTTAATGCAAGACTCTTTATGAATTTTAATTCTGATTTTATATGCAAGACTCGGTGAATGCATGACTTTATTAATGCATAACTGAATGATTTTCTACACGACGGGATTAATCCCAACTTCATCCCGCTTCCCCAAAAAAGAAAAGAAAATAAAAGAAAACAAAAACCTAAGTGTCAGAGCAAACTCGAGCAAAAATTTCGGAACCGAGCATCATTGGGTCAATATCCAAAGCATTAAAAATACACAAACAGACCAAATTAATTCCAAGGCCTAAATACAATGAGAAACAGGCGGGCCGTGCCACGGAGAAACGGCCCATGTCATCAGAAAACCCGCGGGTTTAACTTCGCTTTTCTCTTTTTTTTTTTAGCTAGCCGTTGCAAATAGGCTAAAATCATGGGATATGGAGGGCAACGGCTATGTGATCATTGCTGGTTGTTTTTTTTTCTCCATTTTTGATCATGCATGAAGGTGTATAATACCCCACATTATGCATATAATCATCATCACTTCAAAGTCTTCATCACATATTCTCCCAAAACTCAAAGAAATCCTCCCGGTTCTCGTGGCATTCGAGAAGAAGCTTGCGACTTGGATGAGCAATTTGTCCAAAGAAGAGAAGAAAGAGCTTGGTAGATACAAGTTGTCAAGCCTGATGAGTCTTCGTCAAGTGAGGATCAATCATGACTTTCTCCGCGCGGCGGAGACTTTCTGGGATCCGAAGATGCATGTCTTCCGCTTTGCGTGGAAAGAGTTATGTCCGCTTCAGGAGGAATGGTCCTCAATCCTCGGGACAAATAACTTTGCTCGGCCGACATCACCTCCTAAGCCAACGGACATTCCGAAGCATTACAAGGAGCTATTATGTCTTCCGTCCCGGGTCATCGGAAGTGCTATATTCGGCGAAAAGGTACACTTCCAAACCATAGTCCAATATTTTCAATCTCCCGACAATTTCGAGTATGGTCCTGTGATACGAGTGTGAGTGCTCGTATTATGTCTCCTTGGCGAGTTTTGTTTTTATCACAGCGGCAAAAGAACCGGACCGGCAAATTCAATCCAAATTGTCGATGACATGTTCCGAGGCTACAATCCCATGCCTCTAATGCTAGCGGAAATCATGATGGGCTTGGATGATCCCAATCCAGAACATGACTTTCGAGGGAGCCCGTTGGTACTTCAGGTATGTCATTCCTCTTTTCTGCCACTGTTTGATTTTTGCCTCTACTGGTTACAAAACCCGCGCGGGTTTCTGCCCCTTTTTTTTTCTTTTTTTAGTTTGGGATAATTGGTGTGCAATTTAACCCTGGCTAACTGTTGGACGGATCTGGTTAATGGAGCACTTGGGTCTCATCGAAGAGCCCCGGACGTCATCGGCGTTGGCGAACTATTGTTAGAGAAAGAGGAAGTACACCGACCTTCGCTCGGTAACGGAGTGGATTACACTCCTGAAGGAAGCTCGGGAGATCGTGTGGTGGATCGAATGGTGGCACATCTCCGAATATGTGACCCATGATTTCCGTTATGCTTATGTGTGTCTCGCCGGATTGACGCACATGACCTTTTATTTTCCGGCGCGAGTGAAGCGCCAGATGGGTCGCAAGCAAGACATCCCTGAGCTTTTGTGCGAGACTCCTGATCAGTTGACGCTGCGAAGCTCGGTGATTGAGTCGTGGTTGAAATACTAGGAAAGAAGGCCAACTCTTAAAGGCCCTCCAAAGATATGCGTGTCTCATATTGCTGATGTTGACTAGCACAGGTGGCTAATTGCTGCTGTTGAGTCTCGTCGCGCTGGGGAAGCGAGAAGGAGACAAGTAAAGGAAAGACTGGGTCCCCGTACATAAGTGAAGGATCTTCTAGGCGTGAGAGACTCGGTGAAAGATAGGCTCGGTCCAAGAGTGGAGGCACGAAAACCAAGCAGGCGGGCCTATAAACCCAAAGACAAAGAGAAAGCCCCTATCAGACCTAGAGACACGGAGACTGACCACGAGATCACTGGCGAAACAGAGAAAGTGAAGTAAGATTAGAAGGTGGAATGGAAATGAAGGAACTGAAACTACTTTGCCGTAATAGTATTTTATTTGATTATGCCTTTTAAATTTTCTTATGTTACACCTGTAGCAGTTCGTATAGAGGTTCGATATCCCCATAGTGCAAATGCTAATTTATCCGGCCAATCTTTGTAAGTGACAACCATTTTCTTGATGGTTCCCGCTACTGTCTTGTTGGCTGCTTCCACAGCTCCGTTAGCTTGAGGTCGGTATGGCGACGACCGGTGGTGCTGAATTTTATAAGTGGCGAGCAAAGTTTCTACTTCCTTTCGAAAATGGCTTCCATTGTCACTAATGATTTCATGAGGCACTCCATATCGACATATGATGTTTTGAAGAATAAATTTAGCCACCTGCTTGGATGTGAGCTTAGTTAAAGAGGCTGCTTCTACCCACTTAGTGAAATAATCGATGGCGACCAATATGTACTCGTGTCCTCCTGTTCCAGTTGGGTGTATCTTGCCAGTGATGTCGATAGGCCCCATATTGAGAACGTGCACGGAGATGTCAAAGTAGTCAGGTATGATGGGGGTTGATGCTGTAGGTTGGCATACTCTTGGCATTTGTGACACCTTCAGACGAACTTTAAGCAATCTGCATCCACAATGGACCAATAATAACCAGCCGTTTGAATTTTCTTTGCCAGCATACGTCCATTCATGTGGGGACCACACTCTCCTCCATGTATAGTAGCCATGACCTCCTTGGCGCTCTTAGCATTAATGCATAATAAATTAATGCCCGTAGGTGATTTCTTGTAAAGGTGATCTTGGATGAAGCAGTATTGTGCTACTAGAGACCTGATCACTCGTTGTCCTCGAACATCTAATTCAGTTGGGTATTCTCCTTTCCGAAGAAAATTGTAAATGTCATGGAACCATTCCTCAGTCTCTTCCTCTTGTGCCTCCATGTTGCACACATATGCAGGTTCAGACTGTCGCTCTACTACTGATAAGTGCTTCCTGTATATATGAGAACTTGGTTGTTTTGATGAGAATTTGGGGAATATTTGATTTGATTATGTATATTTTATACCCGAATTTCCCATATTACACTTGGTTTGGAGTTTGGTGAGTTTTGTAGGGAATTTGTGAAGAATCGATGTAAACCGAGCCCAAAAAGCAAGTGTAGATCCAAGTTATGAGCTTAAAGGACCAAGAAGTGAGATGTTGGATCACCCAAGGCCCAAACAATGGCCCAAAGTACTCCTAGGCCTAAAAAAGACAGTGGCACGGGTAGTGCCTATGACCAGAACATGAAGAATTGTGTGCAGTGAAGCGACACGGGTAGTGCCTAGGGGGGCACGGTCCGTGTCACTATGAGCACGGTCCGTGTCACCCCTGGCACGGTCCGTGCCTCTCCTGTATTTTCTTTTTCGGCGGTTTTGAGTTGATATTTGCCTATATTATGCTTATTTCCGGCGGAGTTTAGAGAGAATCATCCACCATCATCCATTTCATGCCCTAATCATATCATTCATCATCCATATTCCATTCCATCATTGAAGATTGAGAGAAGATTGAAGATTGAAGAGCAACTCGAACATACTTTGTAGTGGAGGAGCAAAAGTCCTCCATTGTTGATTCCTAGCAAGTTTGTTCTTCACTTGGGTTTATTTTCTGATTCTCTCAGAGATTTTCATATGCTTTCTAGAATAGATTTCAATTGCTTTGTAGTTTTAAACATGAATAGTGAGTAGTTCTTTTTAGTTTAGGGGATGAACCTTTGAAGTTGCTTGATGAATTGACTTTGTTGGATTGAATTATCATGAATTTAGTTTGTTTCAATCTATTTGGTCTTTGAATTGAATTGTTATTGCTTTTGCTTGATCACCAATTGCAAGTTAATAGGTTGTTGAATGAAGTACCGAAAGGAGAAGTTTGATTACCCGAAAACCTAGATTAAACTAGTTAAAATTATCTACACATAGAAGTTTTAACTACGGTTCTTGAGATAATTAGATCTTTAACCTTGACTAAATCGAAATAACCACGAAAGTAGGTGCTTGGTTAGTCTTGGCAATTCGCTCTAGTGGCAAAATCTCATTGCGAAGTACTCTATGCGATTATCGAACCTTGATTGTGCAAATTAATGAAATGAGAGCTCAATCCACATCGTTGATTTGTTATTTGACTTAGGTTTCATCCCCTGAATGCCTTTTTCCCTTGATTAAATCAGAAAAGTTTGTGTGAATATTCGTTTGTTTAGACTTTGATTGTGATTAGAGTTAGATTTAGTTGATTCAAAACAAATACCGGATCGACTTAGTGATCAACTAGGAGGCTAGTTCAGTGCGGTGAAAGGAAAAGTCCCTGTGGGAACGACCTTGATTTATGCTACAATTTCACCCGTGCACTTGCGGCCTATCAAGTTTTTGGCGCCGTTGCCGGGGACTTTTTCCCTAGCCAGCCACTGAACGAATACCCTAAGGTTGCCTAAGTCATTTATTTTCTGTTATGATTTTCCTTGGTGTTTTGATTTTTGTCTTGCCAGGTTTACTCTACGTGCATGCAAAAGGCTCCACTCTTTGAGCTTGATCCTGAAATCGAAAGAACATTTCGCTCCCGGTGAAAGAAGCAAAAGTTAGAGCACGCCCGGAGAAGACAAGAAGAGAACTCCAAGCGAAAGAACACCATGTTCGGTGGTGGCGGCGGTGGTGGAGAGCCTAGAATCACGCTTGGCTCCTATGTGATGCCGAATGTCGCAAATCAACCCTCCGCCATTAATCCTCCAAGAGTGGCCGCTGATGATTTCGAGCTGAGGAGTTCACTCATCAATTTGGTGAAGGCCGACCCATTCCATGGCCTCCCCAATGAAGATCCCAACCGGCACCTTTGCCTATTCAACCAAGCATGTGAGACCTTTAAGGCAAATGGTGCAACGCCCGATGCAATCAAGCTGCGATTGTTTCCCTTCTCACTTGAAGGGAAGGCTTGGGAGTGGTTGGATGCTCTTCCATCAAGCTCTGCCATCACCACTTTTGACCAACTTGCTAGCTTATTCTTGGCGAAGTACTTTCCTCTAGCAAGTTGACGAGCCTCCGGAATCAAATCTCAACATTTGTCCAAGAGCCGGATGAGTCCCTCTATGAAGCATGGGAGAGGTTCAAGGACTTTTACGTCAATGCCCCCACCATGGTTTAGAACCATGGGTCCCGATACAAGCCTTCTACAACGGGGTGGATGACAACTTGAGGGCCAACATTTTGGCGGCAGGAGGCAACATCATGTCCAAGACAGTGGCGGAACTCCAAACTTTGATTGAGGAGATGGCGATCAATAGCTACCAATGGTCAAAGCCCCGTTCCAAGAGGACGGGAGGTAAGTATGAAGTTGATGCTATTTCTATGTTGAATGCTAAGTTGGATGCCATGACTAAGAAGATGGATTTGTTGAATGTGAATGCTCCCCCTCCCCAACCATGTGCGTCGTGTCAATCTTATGAGCATGAGACCTTGAATTGTCCTAGTGGGTTGGTTAGCAATGAATCGACCGAAGTGGTTAACTATGTTGGTAACCCTTCTAATAGGAAAAACTTTGACCCTTTTTCCAATACTTACAATCCCGACTTTAGGTTCCACCCGAACTTTTCTTACCGGAATAATAACCTAGAGGCTATGATACAAGCTTTGATGTTGTCTCAACAACATCATCAACAACGGCAACTTGAGCATCAACAAAGACAAGATGAGGTGATTAAGGCCTTAGCTACTAAAGTTGACCTTATGAGCACCCACACTCAAATGCTTGAGAATCAAATTGCCATTCAAGCTGGTACCTCCACTACCCCTCCGGGAATGCTTCCCGGAAAGCCCGAACCTAACCCTAAGGAACAATGTAATGCCATTGTTTTGAGGAGTAGGACACAATATGAGGGACCTAGCGTGCCAAATGCCAAGCATGGGGGAGTTGTGGTTGAGAAAGAGGTTGAGAGGCCTAGTGAGAATGTTGTTGGTTCTCAAAGAGAGAAAGACCTTGAGAGTGAGCATTCAAAAGAGAACACCGAAACCCGACCTTCATCTCCACCTAGAGTTTACAAACCACCGTTACCCTTTCCTCAAAGATATGCTAAGGCTAAATTTGATGCAAAATTCGGCAAGTTCTTTAATATGTTAAAGTAATTGAATGTGAATGTGCCGTTTTTGGATGTTTTATCTCAAATGCCTTTGTATGCAAAGTTTTTGAAAGAAATCCTCTCTAAAAAGAGGAAAATTGATGAAATTGAGGAAGTTTCTTTGACTGAAGAATGTAGTTCTGTGGTTCTTAACAAGCTTACTCCTAAGCTTAAGGACCCGGTAAGCTTTAGTATTCCATGTGGCCTAGGTAGCTTAACCGTTGACCGCGCTTTGTGTGATGTGGGTTCTAGTGTAAGCTTAATGCCCTATTCTTTGTATGAACGGTTGAACCTAGGAGAGTTGAGACCAACTACCATGTCATTGCAAATGGTGGATCGTTCTATCAAGTACCCTAAGGGTATTTTGGAGGACTTTCCCCTTAAGGTGGGTGATTTCTATGTGCCGATTGATTTTGTCATCCTTGATATGCCCGAAGATTCCCGTACCCAAATCATTTTGGGGAGACCTTTTCTTGCTACCGTAGGGTGTGTCATAGATGTACAATGTGGAAAGATGAAGTTTAGGATAGGGGAATATGAACTTGAGTTTGATTTATTCCGTGATGTTTTGCCACGTGGCGTTTCCCCTTGCTTTGGTGTTGATGTGTTTGGTGAGAAGGATAAGAATGTTGATGGTATGATTTGTGAAAAGAAAGATGATTGTGTGCATGTAGTGGAGAGTGAAAAACTTGAGAAGTTTCATGATAATTTTGTTGAACATCCTTGTGGTTTATTTATTGATAAAGGCCATGAACTTGGCGATGCAAGGGTGGGAATAAAAGAAATTTTGCTCCCACCGAACATCATCAAGAACGTGCCTTATGCTATTAACAAGGGTACATTGGATGAGATTTTCAGGTTTGATGATGGAGATTCCTCCATTTTTGAAGGAGGTGATGAGTTTGACCCAAGTTGTGGGGTCAATTTGAAGATATTTGGAGGTACTATGCAATGTGAAGCTCCAAAAGGCCTTGGCTATGGAGTTATGGACTATTCACCGGGTCGAGAGGTACCTTGTCCAGCTTAGGACATTAAACAAGCGCTTCTTGGGAGGCAACCCAAGCTTTTTCGATTTTATTTTATTTTATTTTTTTTGTTTTTTTTGTTTTTTTTAGGATTTTCTAAAATTTTTCCTTCTTTTTCTTCTTTTTATTTTTGATTCTTCTAGATTTGTGTTTTCTTCCTTTGCTTCTCGGGTGATGTTTCGCATTGCGGACAATTCTCGGTTCAAGCATGGGGGGATTTGTGTAAACTTTTTGTGGATATGTGTGTTTTGAGTCGTTTTTATTTTTGATTTTTAACTTGTTTTGAGTCTTTTTCTTTTTTTTTGATTTTATTTCTTTTGTTTTTTAGATTTACTTGTAGTTTTTTAGTTTCTTTTTTTCGTAGGTTGTTTTCGTTTTCTTATTTTCTTATTTTCATTTTGAGTCTTGTAAAAAGCTTTTGAAAAGAAAAAAATTTAAAAAAAAGAAAAACGTAAGTAGAAAAAATTTAAAAAAAACTGTTTGATATAAGATTTGGCGTGATAGTTTTCTTTTGACTTGATTTGATCCTGTATAGCCCGTTTGTGAAAGACTGTGAATTGACATGAGTTGTGAAGCTAATTGTTGTGAGAATTGTGCTAGGATAGTAAGACCGATTGCCTTTGTTTCTATTGTAAGAGTGAGTTGTGCATATGCATATCTTTTTAAACTAGGTAATGATTGTTGAGCACTACCCGTGAGTCCACATAAGCCTAAAAGAAAAGACTAATCATTTTTATTAGTCTAATTTCCATGAGTGACTCACCATTGTTGCATCCTCCTTCATTTGCTTTGCATCTCCTTGAAATTGCTATGCGTTGTACATTGACAAGATGATAGAGGCATTAGGATTTGAACCCGCAAGCCTTGACCACCCGTTTACATCATAATATCCTTAGTTAGCCCTTTCTAGCCTTAACTTTTTCTCTTCTTGAACCCATATTATGAGCCTTTGGCCGATTATATATTTCCTACCCTTAAGCCATTGCTTGAAATGTGTTGAGTATGAAGTTGGGCTGATTATGGTTACTTTGGTGGTTTGGTTTGTGATGGGGAATTGGTTTGAGTTGTAACTATTGATTTGATTCCCCAAATTATGTACATTGAAGTTGTTGGGTAGAGTTGGAACTTGCCTAGTGAGTTGTATGTAAGTGTGAGTTTGTTTGTTTTTGTGTGTGTTTTATTCAAAGAAAAACAAGAGAAAAAGAAAAGAAAAAAAAGAAAAATATAGAAAAAGTGTGAAAAAAAAGAAAAAATTGGAGAATTCCGGAAAAAAGAAGAAAAAAAAAGAAGAATAAAGTGTTTGACATTGTGTTTCTTTTGTTTTGAGGCAAGTTTCCAATTGTTTGTGGGGTTGATTTGGATTGATTATAAGTGGTGAGAGTGTATGTATGTTGAATTGGTGCGAAATAATTTCAAGCTTTGGCTTTTAGCTCCACGATTCCCAAATATTATCCACTCCTTACCCTAAACCCTAGCCCCGTTACAACCCTTGAAAGTCCTCTTGATTGTCATTGTTGCTTTGCAAAATGCGGTGGAGAGTTGAGATTCTTAGCAAGTACGTGGTTGGTTGTGACTTTGGTTTGAGTGTTTGAGCGAACTTTCAATTATTTTTTATATTTAAATACATGAGAGGAGTGTTTCCACATTTCCAGAAAGTGAGTTTGCTCTTCATTCTTACCTAGTTTCATGCTTAACATGTGCCTTCTTATCTCATTCGGTGATTAAGGGTGATTGGTTGAACTTGATGAGTACCATTCTTGAATAATTTGTCTTCATTTACTTGTGTAAATTGGCTTCTTTTTCACTCTCGGGCTATATTTTAGATTAGATTGGGTTGATTGAATGTTCTCTCTTTGCCATCCTTAAGAGTTGTAATTAAATAAAAAAAGTTTCGTTTTCGTTAATTTTTACTTTTGAGTCTTTTTACTTTTGCTTTGAGTTCTTTGAGTCATTTTGTCCCGTTTTCTTTTATTTTCTTTCTTTGCCTTTTCTTTTGAGTTTGGACTTGCTTAGGGACAAGCAAGGACTAAGCATGGGGGATTTTGATAAGTGCTTCTTGTATATATGAGAACTTGGTTGTTTTGATGAGAATTTGGGGAATATTTGATTTGATTATGTATATTTTATACCCGAATTTCCCATATTACGCTTGGTTTGGAGTTTGGTGAGTTTTGTAGGGAATTTGTTAAGAATCGATGTAAACCAAGCCCAAAAAGCAAGTGTAGATCCAAGTTATGAGCTTAAAGGACCAAGAAGTGAGATGTTGGATCACCCAAGGCCCAAACAATGGCCAAAAGTACTCCTAGGCCTAAAAAAGACAGTGGCACGGGTGGTGTCTGCAGTGGCACGGGTAGTGTCTATGACCAGAACGTGAAGAATTGTGTGCAGTGAAGCGACACGGGTAGTGCCTAGGGGGGCACGGTTCGTGTCACTATGAGCACGGTCCGTGTCACCCCTGGCACGGTCCGTGCCTCTCCTGTCTTTTCATTTTCGGCGGTTTTGAGTTGATATTTGCCTATATTATGCTTATTTCCGGCGGAGTTTAGAGAGAATCATCCACCATCATCCATTTTATGCCCTTATCATATCATTCATCATCCATATTCCATTCCATCATTGAAGATTGAGAGAAGATTGAAGATTGAAGAGCAACTCGAACATACTTTGAAGTGGAGGAGCAAAAGTCCTCCATTGTTGATTCCTAGCAAGTTTGTTCTTCACTTGGATTTATTTTCTCATTCTCTCATAGATTTTCATATGCTTTCTAGAATAGATTTTAATTGCTTTGTAGTTTTAAACATGAATAGTGAGTAGTTCTTTTTAGTTTAGGGGATGAACCTTTGAAGTTGCTTGATGAATTGACTTTGTTGGATTGAATTATCATGAATTTAGTTTGTTTCAATCTATTTGGTCTTTGAATTGAATTGTAATTGCTTTTGCTTGATCACCAATTGCAAGTTAATAGGTTTTGAATGAAGTACCGAAAGGAGAAGTTTGATTACCCGAAAACCTAGATTAAACTAGTTAAAATTATCTAGACATAGAAGTTTTAACTAGGGTTCTTGAGATAATTAGATCTTTAACCTTGACTAAATCGAAATAACCACGAAAGTAGGTGCTTGGTTAGTCTTGGCAATTTGCTCTAGTGGCAAAATCTCATTGCGAAGTACTCTAAGCGATTATCGAACCTTGATTGTGCAAATTAATGAAATGAGAGCTCAATCCACATCGTTGATTCGTTATTTGACTTAGGTTTCATCCCCTGAACGCCTTTTTCCCTTGATTAAATCAGAAAAGTTTGTGTGAATATTCGTTTGTTTAGACTTTGATTGTGATTAGAGTTAGATTTAGTTGATTCAAAACAAAAACCGGATCGACTTAGCGATCAACTAGGAGGCTAGTTCAGTGCGTTGAAAGGAAAAGTCCCTGTGGGAACGACCTTGATTTATGCTACAATTTCACTCGTGCACTGGCGGCCTATCAACTACTACTGGTAATTGGAGCATGCCTGATGGTATCGATATCATTGAAGACAACTTGGCTAGGGCATCAGCCAACTCATTGTGATCCCTTGAGAGGTATTGGAAGCTGATTTGCTCAAATTGGTCAGCAAGTCCCAAGAGCTTCTACTGTTATGCCATAAGACATTCATTCCGGACCTTCCATGTATTTTTAGCCTGATTAATTATGAGGCTAGAATCTCCGAAGACTTTTATGTGACGTATACCCAAAGTCAATGCAGCTTGTAAGCCCTTGATGCATACTTCATATTCAGCGGCGTTGTTAGTAGCATCAATGTCTAACTTCACAAACACAGGGACATGTGCCCCTTCTGGAGAGATCAGTAGCACTCCTACTCCGCAACCCATTTGGTTTGAAGCTCCGTCAAAGTACATTTCCCATGTTATTTTGTCAGTGAAGAATACATCCTCATCTGGGAATTCCAAGTGAGTGCTTGGAGGTTCCTGTGATGGTGAAGCAGCTAGGAAGTCTGAAACAACCCGTCCTTTGATGGATTTACGAGGCTGCATCAAGGTTGAACTCTGAAAGCATGACCACCCATCGAGCGATGCGGTTTTTGATGGTAGGCTGCTCCATGATGAATTTAATGGGATTATTCTCAGCTATGACATACACTGTATGTGAGAGCATGTAATGTCTTAACTTCTTGGTGACCCATACTAATGCGAGAGCCATTTTCTCTATGTCTGCATATAGACTTTCATAGTCCAAAAACTTCTTGCTCAAGTAGTAGATGGCGCTCTCCTGAACTTTAATCTTTTGAGCTAGCATAGCCCCCATTGCAAAGCTAGTCACGGTAAGGTAAAGGAGCAGAGGCTCATCTGGTACTGGCGGCATGAGGACCGGAGGATGTTGCAAATACTCCTTGATTTTATCAAAGGTCGCTTGACATTGATCGTCCCATTCTATTTTGCTTCCTTTCTTTAGCTTCTTAAATAAAGGTTCACAAGTCATGGTGAACTTTGAAATGAACCTACTGATGTATAGAACTCGCCCTAGGAATCCTCTTATCTTTTTTTATGTCTTGGGAGGTTGCAACACTTGGATAGCTTTTATCTTTGAAGGATCAACTTCAATACCTTGTTGGCTAACCACATAAACCACCAGCTTCCCAGAGGTAACACTGAAGGTGCACTTTGCTAGATTAAGCCGCATCTTGTATTTGCGAAGTCGCAGAAAGAACTTACGAAGGTTAGGAATATGCTCCTCCCTCGTTTTGGACTTAACAATCATATCATCCACATAAACCTCTACCTCTATGTGCATCATGTCGTGAAGTAGGGTATTGGCAGTTCTTTGATATGTTGCTCCGGCATTCTTGACACCAAAGGCATAACCACATAACAGTATGTTCCCCATGGTGTAGTGAATGATGTTCTCTCCATGTCCTCTTCTGCCATTTTGATTTGGTTATAACCGGTATATCCGTCCATAAAGGATAGAAGCTCATGTCTGCAAGTGTTATCCACTAATAAATCGATGTGAGGCAAAGGGAAACTATCCTTGGGACTAGCCTTATTGAGATCTCGAAAGTCAACACACATACGTACTTTCCCGTCTTTCTAGGGCACTGGAACAATGTTAGCAATCCACTCACGATATTGGACTGCTTTGATGAACTTAGCATTAAGTTGCTTGATTACTTCTTCCTTAATCTTCTTTGCCCATTCAGGTTTGATCCTCCTAGCCTTCTGCCGAACTGGCTTTGCATTAGGAAGCAAAGGTATGGTATGCTCCGCTATTTCCCTGTCAATCCCAGGCATGTCTTCGTAGGACCATGCGAAAACGTCGACAAACTTCTTGAGAAGCTCCACGAATGCTACCCGTTCTTCTGCTGTAAGTGAGCTACCTAACTTCAATTCTCGAGGTTGCTATTCTGTACCCACATTTATGGAGATGGTGTCTTCCAACACCGCCATTTTATGCTCATGTTCATTAGAAAATTCTTTTAAGGGTTCATTAAATTCAAGATTATTATTGGCGCAGGAGTTCAGGGAAGAGGGGAAACAAGAATCAGAGTAAGCAAAAAGGTTCATCTTATTGAATGCAGAAAGAAATACATCGCTAGCAGACTCGAGACCAGACTCACTTAACTCTAGACCCTTAAGACCTGACTCTATGTCTTTAGGAACAGACTCTCCTGCAGATAAAGCAAAGTTATTCTCCTTAGCATCGACCCACGAGACCGCTTTAACTCCTCTGTCTTCAGTAATCATGAGACTTGGATCAAAACTTGGGTTGGACAAAGCAGCAATAATAGCATCAGCTTTAGACTTCCCTTGGACGACTTCTTGTCCAAACAGCATGCCAAAAATGTTGCTCCCAGCAAGATGAGTTCATTCTAATGGAGGCTGTTTGTCCCGAGCGGGAACAAAGACAGTAGGCATGTTAATGGAGCAATCTCCAAAGACTTCTAATCCAGCAACTTGAATTCCTTTGTTCTTCAGATAAAAGGGTTCAGGGAATCCATAATAGGGGAAGTCATCACCTTCCCTAACAAATTGCCCGTTAAAAGTAAGTAGGTAGGGCTTCATCTGGAACAAAGTGGGAGGATTGTCCATCCTCTTCTGTTCAACGATAGCCATCTTCGTGAGCCTGACCTCCTTCTCAGTTGGCTTGTAGCCTAAGCCAAACCTTCCCTGCTGTTTGAAGGTCTTGAACAAGGGAGGAATTTTGTTCTTCGGATTCTTTCCTAGCGACATTCCAGGGAAATAACCTTGTTTCTTGAGCATAACATGTACCTTGAGATTTGAGTAAGGATCGAAGTCAAAAGGTGCTTCATCCTTTCTCATGATCGCCACAAGTTCAAAGTTGTGGAGTTCTTCATCCATTGAATTGTGTTCCAATTCAAGAGTTGATGTTTAGGAGTGAAAACAGCATTGATAGACTCTCCTAAGATGGTGATCACTTGACCTTGAACCAGCATTTTCACCTTTTGATGTAGAGTTGATGCTATTGCGTTGCACTCGTGAAGCCATGGCCTCCCTAAATAGAAAATTGAAAGAGGCCGGAATGTCTAGCACCACAAATTCCACATTCCGAGTGACGCTGCCAGTAGTGATGGGCAACACTATAGACCCGACTGACTTCCAAGGTGAATAATAATATGCCCTTAATTGTACACCGTTTTGAGCCAAGTGTTGTTGTTGAACCCCTAATTTTTGCGTCGTCCTCCAAGGGCACACATTTACAGCTGAACCATTGTCAACTAAAACTAGTGGGATAGTTTTGTTGGAGCATTGCATTGTAAGATACAGGGCTTTGTTGTGGGATGCTCCCCCTTGAGGCAGATCTTCAATCCCAAAAGTAATCATCTCCTGCTGGGTAGTAACATGAGCAACCAGCATTTCGGGAGTTGTCGTAGGAGATACAGTGAGTGCTGTAAGAGCATCCAACATCTCTGTCTATGAGCATGTGACGTGCATATGAGTTGTTGCCATATGGTAACCTCCGCCCTTGTCTTTTTGAGTTAAGAAAGAAGAGGATCTTCAGGGGAGACCTGATTGTCATTACCGGCTGTTGGTGTTGGGATAGGAACAGTCACTGGTGTGGTGGTGTTCTTATGGTTGTGGCGGCCAGACCGAGTAAGAAACGCCACATCATCTGGTTCATCTTTCTCCATCCATTCTGTCTCGGAGTGTTCATGCTCATCATCCTCATAACTATCCCAAATACCATGGATGAATAGACCTTCAGGGAAACCAACTATTTCGAGGACAAGTTGACCTGTTTCTACAATCAGGGCAGAAGGGTCAAAGCTAAAATCCCCACAGAAAACAACATTTGCATGCTGAGGCATAGGATTACTTTGATTGTTTGGTTTCTTGCCAGCTTTTGGCATTGGTAATGTCCTTGCCCTTATCATATCTTCTATTTTGTTCCTGAGAGTCCAGCATTTCTCAAGTGGTCTTATCATTGTACATCGCCTCTAATTGGACACAAATGTCCTTTAGGTAATCAAAGTCCTTTACAACATGGTACCCCAAATGCTTGGACAGACTGCTCTTGAGTCCTTGCTTAAAGGTAGATAATTGCAGGCGGAGAGGAATTGTCTCATTGATGTGGGACAACTTTGTATGCCATCTTTCAAAGTAATCCATAAAGGACTCATCATTCCGTTGCTTCATGGCGGTTAGGTCATCGACCGTAGCTTGCTTCTTTTGGATGCGAGTGTAATGATGGATAAAAGCTTTGAACATCTCACTCCAATTAGCTTTAATTTGAGGTGACAACGTATGATACCATACCTTTGCTTCTCCATCTAGGGTGGATGGGAATACAGTAGAGTATAAGTCGGTATCAATTCGATTCAAAGGTGCCAACCTCATGAACTCCTCAATATGATGAATAGGGTTCTCCGAAGGTTTGAACCTAATATTTGGCACTTCAACTTTGTCAGCTATCTTCAAGGTTGATTGAACGGGCAATGGAACCTCCAAGTATTTGTTAGCAAAGGCCGGCACAGAGCTCATTGCTTTGGTGAGGCTTTCTAACTTCTGCTCAAGGGCCTTAACAGCGGGGTCCCTTGTAGGTTTAGACATTTCAGGCGTGTTAACCTTAGCCTTAGATATCCCTATTCCTCCAGAGTCTGAGGATGTCTTGATGATTTCAGGTTCTGATTCATATCCTTGAATTTCTTCATCATCCTCTTCAACATTTAGACCTAACTTGGTGTTGATCTTAGTGATGGCCTGCAGCATACCATCCATTACTTGTTGTTGTTCACTCAGCCTTTTGCTCATCTTTTGTTCCTGCTCTAGAGTATTAGCGAATACAAGACCTTGCATTTTGGTATAAAGCTCATCTAAATGCTTCGTGATGTTGGCTTCGGCACTTTGGATCGGTACTTCTTGGAATTGTTCGCCAGACATGATGCAGTCACTAGTTGCAAATGGATCTTAATGTGGGTTCGGAACCAAACGACCAGTTCGTGGATCTCGAATGCGGGCTCGAAGTCTATCACCAATGATGCCTGCATGGAAATTCAAAGTTAGCACACTCGATGACATACTCTGACACGTACTACCCGATGCATGCATGCCCTAAGAGACCTATATGATCCTAACTGACTCGACACATATATGCTAACACAAGTGACTCACCCACTTTTTGGGAGTGCATGACCTAATCTATATGGACCTATGGACAAAGCATTATAAAGGGCCGAATAAAGTCAAATATAGCAAGCGGGACATAAATTGATGGGTTCAAGTCAGTGTTTCTCAATTCGGATGGGCTCACACAGCAAGCCGACCGTTTTAAGGAGAATCCGTAACTTGGCCCAACAACTTAGACAGCTCAAGCCATAATGACTATTATGCGGACTAGAATAATTCTTAACAGGACTGACAACCCGTTCTTTTTTTTTTTCTATTTACCTTCCTTTTTTCTTTTATCCCTTTTTTATTATTATTTTTTTCAGTCGAGGAAAACGGATATTGTAAAGGATTGAATAAAGTCAACAATAAACGAGTCATAATTAATTTATTAGTTTAATCAACAAATCCAATAAGGTTGGGCCTAACAACGGGCCGACCATAACAAATGATGGATTTATTAATTAAATCGACAAATTAATTTTCTCAAGCTTAGTGACTATTATGCAATCTAAAACGCTCTCCATTAACTTTGTTGAACTTTTTAATTAATTTATTTTGGACCTTTGTTAAGAGAATTTCGTAAAGGGCCATATAATATCATCAAAGGTGAGTCGATTTTTATTTATTAATTAAAATAATCACTCTTTTAGCATAAATGGGCCCTTCCACTTGGGCTAACCAATGATGCCTTTGGAGTTAATTATTCTAATTAGTAAATAATTATTTTTTCAACCCAATGAATTTTATATGGACTAGAATAACACCTCTAAACTAGGGTCGACTCTAAAACAAAAGGAAAAGGGGAAGGGGTAGCACATAGCACATAGCATACACATGAAGGGACACCCTAAACCAAGGCTCTATGTTCATGGATTTTTCTATGGTTGGATTTCATGGCCTACCGCACGTTTTCATCTTCGTTCTCCGTACCCAAGGGTAGGGAGTGTGAGGTATTTCTCAAAGAACTTCAAGGAAGCCCTATGAGTGTAACGCATGGAGAGAGGGGACCAAATGCTTGGCGATGCAGGGTGCATCCCACAAGTAGCGGCCCGGCCGCTCTCTAGGGAATCACCTAGGTATAACTTATCCGTCGCCTTTGTGCTAATGTGTCAAAAGACGCGATTAGTGGCCCGGTATGCAAAGGATGCCTAAAAGAAGAATTATAAAATCGCGAAATAAATCAACTTATCCCTTTTACAATTTCAATTTAATTCAATTTTTTCAAGTGTTACCCTCTTTTTAAGTTTAAGTCCCCAGTGGAGTCGCCAATCTGTAGGACCCGGAAAAATTCCCGTTCGGGGAAATTGTTTCGGATGCGCTACTTAAGTGATCGGGAGCCGACTAAGGTTGCTTAATCCTTAAGTAAGGATATTTTTATTTTATGAAATTCATTTTCGAGGGGGTAACTTTATTTATTTTACAAATTCTTTTATATTATTAAAATATACGAAATTACACTAAAATAATTTACTAATAAATTTAGTACCGGCCCATTATTCCATCCGGGCCCAAGAAGTAGCAAAGCGACCACCATGAGGCCCTAAAACCCGCGCGGGTTTTATGGCTCCATGGACTGGGCCCTGTGCAACTTCGACCAAAGGAAAATGGGATGAGGATTAATAAAACCCGTGCGGGTTTTGTTGATCTTCTGGCCCATTTTCTTTGGGTAGCCTTAGATTAATGAAAGGTGGCACCAAATGATTTTTTTGTGTAATTATCGTTTATTTTAAATAACTAAAAGAATTTATAAAAAGTGATAAGAGTCGCCAGCCGATTTAAGGAAACCGACGAACTATGAAAATAATAAAAATAACTCCGGTCTAGAAACTCGATTCCAAGTCCGGGGGTAAGGTTACGAATTCGAGAATTATAAGAATTCTCGAATTCGCCTGTTGGAAAACAGACTTTACTAAAACCGACATTAAAATAAAATAGAGCAGGGAGAAGTTCAATTAATTTCACAAATTTATATTCTTAACATACATTATAAAGAATGGGTTTTTTTGGTTTACAAAATATGCACATATAATGTAAAGTAAAGTACAAATTACATGATTAAATAATAGTAACGAAAAGGAACAAAAGCGAACCTCTTTGATTTAGAAGCCCGAATGCGCCGATCGAAATGCCTTGACTTCCCTTGACTTGATGGATGAGGGATGATTATAAGAGGTAGTGTGTGTGGGTGATATTTTTGGTGGAGTTATGGAAATGAGACTAGTAAGAATGATAGAAGTATGATGAGAGGTTAGGAGAGTAAGGGTAGGATTATGATGATAGTTGATGTTTTGAGTATAATGGAGGTGGTTTATGAGAGTTGTTGATTGATGAATGAATGGAATGGAGGGGGTATTTATAGGTGATGAGGTGAAGGATTTGGAGGGAAAATCATGGGGGACACATCCCCATGATCATGCCATGCATCCCATGCAAGCAGATAACCCGCGCGGGTTATCAGAAGTCAAAGCAGAGCATCAAGGCATGTGGGATAAAATCAAGGGAATGATCAAGATAATGGCGCCATCTTTTGGAAGAGAAAACCCGCACGGGTTTTCTAATGTCCAGGCACACGGATTGCTGACGTGGACGACAAACGACGCGTTTAGGTGGTACAAAACCCGTGCGGGTTTTGAAATGACTGGGCTGGGGGCGCGCCTTGGGCTGGTCCTGTTTTCGGCCGTCTCTTTTGATTAAAACCCGTGCGGGTTTTGTCTTCAGTAGTGGGCCGCTTTGAGTTTGTCTTGTCTGCTTTGCTTGTTACATGGCCCAAATGATTTATTGATAAGCAGGGATTATATCGATGCAAATCCCGGTGTCTACAGATGGAAGCCATGATTTTATCCCAACAAAATCAACTCGAGCATCAACAAAGACAAGATGCGGTGATTGAGGCCTTAGCTACTAAGGTTGACCTTTTATCCACCCACAACCAAATGCTTGAGAACCAGATTGTTATCCATATTTAAAACCTAACAACATAGTGGGAGTATAGAGGAGACTTGTACTCCCACGGGAGTACCACATAAGAGTTGTGTACGACATATTTGTTCTCTCATCAAATCTTTCACATGGCAATTATCTGACAACGTAAAGTATTTAAAGAAAAAGGATAACCCAATTATTTTATTTGTTTGTGCCAATTTTTGGACTACATGTCAAAAAAAAAAATATTGACATGTCAAAAGATGAATGGTAGAGTTGGTAGGCAATAAGTGCAAATTATTGTATGCTCCTGGAGTATGTGCTCCAGGAGATGACATGGCACCCACGTGACAAATTTTTTTTAATTTTAGCAAAAAAAAAATAGACGGTTACCTCGAATGGCGGTTACGTAAAAGTTATCAAGTCAACCATGGTGTGACCAGTCTATGCAGTTGCAGGCAGCGTTTTGATCATTGATTGTGCATGATTTTGTTCAGAAAAATTTGATTGTTCACCGGGTATCACATCATTGTCCACCATATGTTGTTCACTGACTTAAATTGCATAATTCATTGAACATTTCATATATGCTAAGAGTAGTGTCGTTGTTCCCCATTTCGTTGTTCACTAATTTGAATTGAATTGTTCACTGAGCATTGTACATGTTGTTTATCGATTTATTCAATGTTGTTCATTGACCCATTGTACTTATTCGAAGTTGTTCATTATCTTTAGAAATCAATAAAGTTGTTGTTCACTAACTCATTTAATATTGTTCACTAGCTCATTCGATGTTGTTCACTGATATTTGATGTTGTTTACTATCATTAGAAGTCAATAAAGTGGTTGTTCACCGATTCAATAAATATTGTTTACTGGCTCATTTGATGTTGTTCATTATCATTAGAAGTATAAGAGGAACATTGATAAATTTTGAATAATTATTGTATAAGGGGAACAATGATAATATGGTGAAATGAAAATCTGTATAGTGAACAATAAGATAGTGAACAATAGAAACATTGTGATGAACAACCATTTGTTATCTAATGAACAATTACGACATATCTAGTGAACAATCTAAACCTATTAGTGAACAAAAACATCTCACTTGGGAAAGCTCCCAATGGAAACAAATTTAATATGTTCTCCTTTGTATCACGATGACGATGACGATGACGACGACGATAATGATGATGATGATGATGATGATGATGATGACGATGATGACAAACGTGACAAGCGATGAAGATGATCGATGATGATCCGGGCTACCCATTTCAATTGTTGGGGTTCCGAAGTAAAAGTCGTCTTTCACTTGATTGTGATGAAGATGAAGAACGTGATTATGATGAAGATGATGAGCGTGATTCAACCAAATGAATATGAATATGATGATGATGATGAACGTGATTTCGATGAAGTTGATGATGATAAGATGTTGATGATGATGAACATGATTCTGCCAAACCGCAAGTCAGAGAGAGAGAAAGAGAGTGTTGCAAGTTGAAGAAGGAAAAGGTTGAACGTGCATGGCTTAAATATTTTTTTTCTAAATTGCCAACATGTACATGCCACATAGGACTTGGAGCACATGCTCCAAGTGCACACAATATGTAACCTTCTGACAGGTTTAGCCATGCTCACCGGTCTGTCAAGACAAGTATAAGATAATATGTGTCAAGACGTTAGCCATGCTTAAACACTTGACCTTGTAGCGACCTATCAAGTCGAAATTATGCTAAGACAAGATAAAAAAAATAAATCAAAACGTCAGTCGCGGTTAAACTCTTCGTGTATGCAACTTAGTCTCGAGGGGGCAATTTGCAATTTGTAGACACTAAAAATATCAAAATAGTGTCAAAAAGTTAAAATAAATTAAGTTGATTATTTTTGTCAGTCCAAATTAATTAATTTAATTTATTTAAGTGACGTTAACTCAAGCTGACTATCAAGTCAAAGTTCAAACGACTGCCGAATCAGAGTCTAATCGACTACCAAGTTAAGATCCAAGTGACTACTAAGTCAAAGTCAAATGGACTGTTAAGTCAACCCAAACTCAAGATCCGATTAACGGCCCAAGAAGGCTAACAAGTCACCTAAAAGAGGGAATCTCTCCCTTATAAATATGACTATCACTCTCATTTTGTGGGGTAGAAAAATCAACTCTAAAGAAGACTCTCTAAAATAAAACAATAAACACATCAAAATGTGACGTATGTTCTAGAGATCAAAACACCAGTTTGATTAAGATCGAAGGCGCATCGACCCTCCTTCAAGAAGACGACAAAGATTGAATCAAAGGATTGTATTTGTTGATCATGTAACAAATATCATATAGATTGTACCCATATTTTTTAAAATTAATACAAATTAAATTGGTCCATAATTCTTGACTTTATTTATTTTAGACTCGAAAATTTGTGATTACAATTATAATATAATTTTAATAACAGGAAAAGATATTGAAAAAATCTCTTACTCCAAGATCTATATATTATTTTTGGAAAAGGAAATAGTCAGCCTATATTTTTGATATATTCACCTATTAATTAAATCCTGAATATGCTCAATGAGATAATACATCTTAAATGTAAAATATCGGATAACAAAGAAATCTAAAAAATTGCTCGAAGCGAGGTACCTAAATATTTGGGAAAACTATTTTTCGGTACCCCAATTTTTCAAAACTCATTTTGAGGTACCCTTGAAGAAGAAGAATAAGGGTATTTTGGTCACTTAATAAAAGTGATGGTCGGAAAAGCACCAAATAATTACTAACCCAAAAATTAAGAGTACCTCAAAATGAGTTTTGAAAATATAGGGTACGGAAAAATAGTTTCCTCAAATATTAGGATACCTCCGAGTTAACTTTTGAAAGACATGTACGCCAAACCTGATATTCAAACCAACAAGACCTAAAAAATTGACGCACCAAATCTTCAAGAACAACATACCCCCCAAAAATAAAAAAACAAAAAAAAAACCTTCTTAACCCTTTTATGCTTTACCCCAAACTAGTGTTAAGCTCGTGCATAGCACGAGCATATTAAAATAAAGAATTTTAATGTTAAAAAGACAACTACATAATAAATATTCCGGCTTCCAATAATAAAAATGATTGACATCATAAGGCATTCAATGAGAAAATTTTAAAATCCAAGTAATAATGATCATTGCGGCTATGACGTCCATCATGTTTAATTGCCGAACATGCAATTTAAACTTGTCATTTACAGAGTAATACAATTGTACGAAACACATTGTACATATTGAATTTGAATTACCCCGTGAGATGTCAAGAATCTTACACCCGATATGCACACGTATTTCAAAGTTGATTGTAGATGTATTTAAAAATATAAATATATATACACATCTATAATATAATAGAGACGAAACAGGATTAGCACCACAAGTTCAATCTGAGTGCGTACGAGACTATATTACGTATGCACTTCCCTTTATTTTAGTTTTTGGAAAGCCAAGTAATACTGATCATGGCGGCCTTGATGTCCGTCATGTTTAATTGTCAAACCTGCAATTTAGAGTTATTATTTATTGAGTGATATAATTGTACGAAACAGATTGTACAGATTGAATTTGAAGTACCCCATGAATAAGACTCTTAAACCTGCAATTTAATGTTAATTTGAAACTATTTATGCTAACTATTGAACATGCAATTGCTTACTTCTTTGATTATCCGATGTCAAGAGTCTTAATTTGAAGTAACCTGTGAATTTGAAGTGCAGATTGAAGTTAATATGCATAGCACAGGCGACATACTGATAGTACTTTTAGAATAATCAAAGGAGTGTATGGAATGAAGACGTAACATCGAGTTCAAATTTGTTGTTCTTATTAGGTACTATTGATGTTGTTTAGCCGTGTATTTGGTTTCGTTTTCAAATTATGGAAATTTTGCGAATTTGAGTTTCTGCATGTTTAATATCAACTGCTTTTTTGACGATCCGAGTTTAAATGTGTTTCAAGTGTTTATGTACGCAAATTGGAAGAGATTTTGAATCGAATTCATAAAAAATATGTGTTGGAAGAAAAAAAAACCACCGTTAAGCACTTCACAAAAAAAAAAAAAAAGTCATGGTGTGGTACATACTGATAGTATTTTTAGAAAACTAACCTGTTTGTATTTGCAGGTTTGCCCAAAACTCAATGGTTGCTTCAAATGTTGATAAATGACAGATTGGAAGAGAATGAAAGATGTTTCGATGTCTATATATTAGGTCGGGAGATAGAGTTCTAATCAGATTTGGGTGTGAGGTAGAGTCCTAATTTCATTTGGATGGGAGTTAGAGTCCTAGTTGGGTTGGGAAGTAGATTTCTAATTAGATAAGATAAGATAGACTCTTAATCTGATTTGACTTCTTGTTTATTATTTTTTTAAATCGATTAATTTTTTATTATTTTATGGGCGGAAATTTTTTACTGTATTATTAAATCAATTTCTTTTAATCTGTTTGGCCGATAACCCTATAATTACTCTGGGTTGAGTATTTCAAAATTTGAATATATTACTTTTATATTATTGGGTTTTTGGACATCAATAATACCAACTTTGGGGGTATTGGATATTAATAATACAAACTATTTTCTTGGACACTAGCAGTACGAACTATTGACCTATTTTCCTCTAACAGTACACCGTCGAATTGTTATGGTTTTAACTCATCGAAAATATGATGTGACTCCATAATATGTCACATGGAAGGCATGTTAATGTCCACGTCAACATTTTCTACCCAACCTCCGCCTTCTACGTCACACATCATGGAGCCACGCCATCTTTTCGATGAATTAAAACTATAACAACTCGTTAGTGTACTATTGGAGGAAAATAGGCCGATAGTGGGTACTACTAGTGTCCAAAAAAATAGTTTGTATTATTAGTCTCCAATACCCCTAAAGTTGGTATTATTGACGTCCAATCATCCTATATTATTATAGATAGTTGTTAGAACCACCGGTTCTTACGAGGAAAACCAGCGGAGTTTATACCACAACGTGAGTGCAGCCATAGTGAAGGACCCAGTAATCACCTAAACCAGACAACCACCATGGTTGGTATGCTATAAAAAGACTCGCAAAAAAGTAGGTCAATTGCTTTAGTGAATTTGTTGGAATATACAACAATCAGAAACTTCTCGTGTTGGGCAACTTCATGCATGTGAACAAAGTGACTCATCTACAAACAGGGGCATACAATATCAACAACATCTTCAGTGTATATCTAATCAGAGGCTAAGCCGTAACATGCATTCATATTTTTCACCAGTCATAAATTAAGACAATTTTATAAATCCTCTTCAGATATGTTTCTATAACACATCATTAGCTAGTCAACCTTCTTTTTATTTTTATTTATCCTCTTGGAAAGATATAATTAATTATAATTAATCAACTTTTTTTTTGAAAATCCAACATTGATTAGTCAACTTTGAACAACCAAACGTGTATTTTTCACCCTTATCTAGGTGTACATGGTTTTGGATATTGCAAAAAAACTCACCAATGGGAGGCCAAAAATTTTTGTTTAGCATTATTACAATATTTAAAAGTTTATAAATAGTGAGTAGTTTTTATGTGTGCCTATTAAAATGCAAAAGATCCGACAAAATTGGACTCAACCCAGAAATCCCACCTAAACCAATCCGGGAAAAATGCGTTTTAAACACAAATTTTTGACCCAAACCCGAAATTACCCGAACTCAAATAACCTAGAAAAAATGGGTTTGATTGGTCAGATTTGAGTCGACCCAACCGCTCAAAAGCCTTAAAGTGGTAAATTTTGCATTGTGTTGGCTGTGGGGCCGATTTTGTTAAAAAATTAAGGCCCAATTGACCAAAAAAATTGAAAGGGGCAGGGGAAATTAGAGTACACGATAAGTGAACCAAACTGTAATACTTCGCTTGGGAGGAAAGTTAAAAACAAGAGTAAGCGCTCGTAAGAGTAAAGGAGGGTGAGGGTTTGTAAGGGTAAATTATTTACCCATGCTTAGAAAATAAAAAAAATGACTAACAAGTCCCTATATTTTGATGTAATTATTTTATGGGCCCTGTATTTTGACAAATTATCATAAGGTGACATTATCTTTTCGATAATTATTTATTGGGGACATTCCGACCAATTTTCCTGTCTAGAGATGCGCGAAACAATGATTTTTGTATTTTTGGTTGTTTTAATTGAAGTTAACTATCATTTTAGGCCTTAATATTTAGGGTTGATCAAAGATACATAACCCTAATTAACAATAAATATTGCAATTAACACTTCGTTCGCCGGAAAATAGATCGGAATGTCCCCGAGAAATAACTGCAACTCAGATAATGTCACCTTACAATTATTTATCAAATTACAAGGCCCTTAAAATAATTACATCAAAATATGAGAACTCTTTAGTCGGTTTTTGCTTAGGAAATTAATTAGAAGAGTTCATAAGACTATGATTTTAATTGACATATTTATTTTTTCATATTATATGTAATTCAATATAACACTCGGACATATTTGCTCTAATACCAACTCTCTCTGTACCCTCCCCACTCTCTCTCTGTCTTTGTCTCTCTCACTCTCTCTCTCTCTCTCTCTCTCTCTCACACACACACTCTCTCTCTCTCTCTACCCCCTCCCCTTATATGCAAACGTGTGTATCTGGCATGGAGCAAACGCATATTATGCACGAATTCATAATGCATCTTTACTTATTTTTTGTTTAACTTTTCTATTAACCACGATATAAATAAAATTGTATCTCTTTTGTCATCAATAATAGTATAATGGTTTAATGGTAAGAGTATTCGATGATGTATAGGTTTAGAATTCAATTCTTATTGTAATTTATTTTACATTACAAATGTTATATTTTTTTTGTCTTTTTAATGCATTTTTGGTCCCTTTGTGATGCACTTCTTTATTTTTGTAATATATCGTTGTGAGGTTTTAATGTATCTTTTCTTTGATTAAGTGTATCTATATGTGTGCAAAATGCATCTTTTCTGTATTAGAGTGTATCCGTTATCATTTCAGCAGTGGTGATATTGTAGTGCATCTTTTCTTTTATAAAGTGTATCTTTTATGTGTCCAAATGCATCTTTCTATGTCAGAGTGTATCATTGATCATTCCAGCAATGGTAATACAGTAGCATATCTTTTCTTTAACAAAGTCTATCTTTTCTGTAGTGTTTGCACTGTACACAATGCAGACATATATACCGTATAATTGTTTCCCTCTCTCTTCTTCTTCTTCTTCTTCTTCTTCTTCTTCTTCTTCTTCCCCTCTCTCTCTCTCTCTCTCTCTCTCTCTAAGTATGTGGAAGTCTCATCATTGCCTTGAGAACCCCATTGTGCCTCTAGAGTGGACATGTAAGCAAGGCACTCAATTTTTCAGTATTAGCAACCAAAACTGTATATGTTTCATCAATAAGGTCATCAAGGTCAAACTCGTCCATTGATTTTCAAATAGCCTCAGCTATCGTTTGGAATCCTTCCCTCAAAATTTCAATTGTTTCTTCGCTTATTTTGCCTTTGCCTTGTCCTTTTGCCTTTTTTGATAGAGTATCCATTTCATTAGTTTCACCTTCTTCAAGAATAATACCATTTTCTTTACTTCTTTGGAAGGAATTGCTACCCTTTGAGGCATTCAAATTTTTAGAGCTCTCGACCACATTATTTTCCAAAGATACTCCATTTTCACCCAACAATTGATCGATTTCTTCAATTGAAATTGTCACTTTTGAAGCAGACTTTTTGGTTTTGATTTAGCTACAGTTCTAACATTATCTCCCGTCGCTCTATCCATTCCATAAACCATGAAAAGCTTGTCATAGAAAGGAAATGGTTTGTTCCCAAGTTTTGTAGCTATCGGGTCCTCCAAAAATTTAATTCATAATTATCAAAGGGCTACAGGGGCTTAGGTGTATAATGGTAAACTATAACAATCACTCTGGAGAAGATAGACAAAAGAGAAGGTTTTAGTAATAATGGAAGTAAACTATTGTAGTTTGTGCATGGAAAATTAAGATAAATACTACATCTACCTTTTTCTTTTGTCCTCTATTGTGTATGAGAAATCAAGATAACTAAATGTTACATCTAAATTTATGTTCGAGAGTTCTATTTTAAGTATATATATTATGTATCCACTATTTAAGTTCAATCAACTTGTTTCTGTTGAATAATTATGAAGATGGTGTTCATATTAACAAACTACTTTAGAAAAGAAACCCAAATTTTCTTTGTTGCCCCCTTATTACTAACATCGCCTCGTTTTGTCACAAAGTGTGCAAAAATACCCCTACCTCTCTCAAATCCTCTCAAACTCCCCCCCCCTCTCTCTCTCTTTCTCTCTCTCTCTATTTGTCTCTCTCTCTCTACAATCTCTCTAATCTCGCTCTAACACCACCATCTGCCACCACATCTGCCCCATCACCGCCACTACTATCGTAGGATAAATACGCCGCTGGAGTTGCCACTGCAAACCCCGAACGCCGTCTTCACCAGAAAATTCACCACCCTGCTAGCTAGTTTTTTATTTGAATTTGTGTTTGAAATTTGAAACGTTTGAATTAATTTGCAGTGAAATTTTTGGGGAATTTGAATGCTAGTTTTTGTGATAGAACGATTAACTCGTAGTTGGGGTTGAGTTTTTTTTTTTTTTTTTGAAATGACAAATTTCAGCCAAAAAATAGGCCAAACGCCCCTGGATTATGTTGCTTAGGGTTTAGAAATAAAATAAGTAGGTTTCTTGTGATTATGTTGTTTAGGGTAGAGTTTATACTCTTGGTCATGGGAAACCTTCTAATAAGGAGTATCTTTTCAATATTATAGTGAATGTCACTACAACATATTGAGATTTGGGTGGCATTTATCTAGCAGCAAATATACAAATGCCGCATATAGTTAAAACTAAAGCTGGAGTTAGGTAGTCTTTTACAACATTATTTACAAATGTCGTGTTAGACCCATATTTTTTAGGGTCCATAATGCAAAGCAGTTAAAATGAAAAGCTTTTAGGTCAATTCTGATTTCTGATCCCTTTCTCTATAAACTCTCAGCTATCAGCCATAAGTATTTGGGTCCTCCTGTCCGTCTTTCGACCTTTGACTTCTTTTAGATCTTGTCGCTCTTCTCCGACACTTGTATTTCCCCATCATCTTCCTCCTCCTTATTGCTCAACCATAGAAATCTCTCTCTCTCTCTCTCTCTCTCTCTCTCTCTCTCTCTCTCTCTCTGATTCACAAAAATGGAGTCCTACGAAATCAACTTGATCAAGATTGAGAAGTTGGAAGCCATGAGGTGATATCGGACATTCCAAAAAGTTGCTTGTTTTGATATTTGGTGTGCTTCCTTCACTACTTCCAGTATCTGAGGTAGGTACCTTCTCACTCGCTTGCTCCAATTTTTGGTGTGGATTCTATTAGTAGTTAGATTAAATTTGATTTTGTAGGCTTTCACTTCTAATTAGGTTGTCAAGTGCGAGTTCGATTGATATTTTTCTTATTCATTCAATTCGTTTTTAGGTGTGTTTGATTTCAGTCCAAAGTACCATCAGATCCACTATCCGAAAACCAATCTACAAGGTTCCACTACTCAGGTATCATCTCTCTAATTTTCTCTTCTCCCAATCTATTGCAGTTGGTTCATTGTTTGGAGGAAAGAATCAAAGCACAACTCTTTGGTATGTTTCTTTTCCCTCATCATCGAATTATTTGATTGTTTTTCTTTTATAATTGTTGTGTGGTGATAAAATTGCATATATATTTGGTTTGCATATATGCAATATTCGACATTTTTCAAGTCCTTCAATTTGTTCTATTCAATTGCTAGAATTTAGGCCATGAAATCTTGGTGAACCTAAAGCTCAATGGTTTCTATGTTCTGATATCCCCCTGTGGACATTTTTTCTCGTCGTTCTGACTTCTAAACGTCCGCGGGACGGGGAATTTGTGCTGGGGTTTACTTTTAAAACACTTTAAGGATTATTTGTACATTTTATGAATAACAATTGAAAAATTACCTTCCCTTTATTATGTGCATTTCATGAATAATTAAACTAAACTTTTAGGAGCAAACATCCACTTGTTCCAACTCTTTAGGATCGATTAGCCCAATTTGTTCACAAGATGTTAGGCTCAGAAGAAGGTAATTTATGCAACCACTATTTAAAAATATATACAAAATCACGCTAAAGTTGCATCAGTATATTGTAAAACCATATTAAACACAGTTTAAGCAATTTCGTTGTGTTTTTGTTTGAAAGGAGTCGCCACCCGACTTTTTTTAAAGGAAAAATTCAAGATAAAACCGAAACGAGAACAAGAAAGACTCCGCCTATGAACAAAGAAGTGGATTGGGGGGGGGGGTAACATTATGAACTCGAAAGGTAAAGACCTTTGAGTTAGTTTCTCACTTAAGGAAGGACTCTACTAAAAGTTCGAAAGCTTAAAAATGTGTCTTTGATAAAGTTTGGAAGGAAAGTAGATTGAAACTTTACATGATTATTTCATTAAACATGCAAAAGAATGAAACAATTACAACATGTACGAGGACACTTTACATTAAGAAATAAACACACTAAAGTACCTACATGATGTTTTTAAGAGGAGTCTTGTCGAGCCTTGCTTGAATGCTTGAATTTCACCCTTGAGGATACTTATTTTGAAGCCTTGAATACTCCTTTTGATAATACCAAATTGAACCAAAGTTTAGGTAGAAGAGGAGATGGAAAACGATAGGAAAAATGATAGGAAAGAGGGTAATAAAAGGGCTCTTTTGTGGGGTATTAGATACTTTTGTGATGTTTTTGGATGGTTTTTGGATGGTTTATGTAGGGATATATGTTCAGTAGGAGCATAGTGCGGGTGTAATTGTCGTATCCACAGAGATTTAGGGCATCCAAACCTAAGAATCTAATGAGCTCTCACCTCTAGGCTTGATGTTCGAGGTTTTGGTTGGTTGGTAGACACATGGATTAAAAGACAAATGAAAAGCTACAATTAAAAGGGAACAGAGCTCGGGGGTATTACCGAGCCTTTTAAAAAGAGAAAGCGGATTGGTCAAGAGGTTATGAATGATTCATAGGCAGGTTATTCAGCATGGGAATTAGGCAAATGAATTAGCATCAATCCCTCTCGCCAGAGTTATGATTCGATACTTACTATCTAGATTCCACTGCTATTCCCATAGGGATTGTTTCTAGATAGCATAATGGCCTAATTCTCCTAATCGGACACTAATAACACGCCAATGTATATTAGTGGCCAATTAATCCATCCATAACCCTCCAATTCGATGTTGATAGATACTCTACAACTTCCCGGCACCAAGAGTATCGACATCTAATGAAGAGGTATGCTATGACATGCTAAATAGTTCATCGAATCATCCGAAACCACCCAACCTAACCTGAGCATGGATTTCGTAGTTTTAGGGTGATCAGTATTCGGTAATCAGGTGTGAGGATTGCAGGGATAGGCTAGCATTGATTTCTCTCTCTCGAGTGGTAAATCGATGCATACTTCCCAAAGCCCGTCATCACTCTCGCATATGACGGACCTTGATAATATTCAAACATAATCCCAACTAATCGGTTCAAAAATCCCTCTCTCGAGTGAATTAGAATCTAATTAGTCCACCCTAGATTCCCAACTTGATGTTTGGGGAAGGATTCATAACCTCCTGACACCAAAATCCTCCAACATTAAGTGGAAATCTAGGGAGGAACACTTAATTACCTCGTTAATCATCCTAATCCTACTAATCCAAGCCTAACCCCTCATTAGGGGCCCTAATTACCCCTAACTCTAGGGGAACTAGCAACACATATTCATAACTACCACTACTTCAATAATTAAATCAAAGCTCAACATGATTCTAGCAAAATAATGAAGAATTTGAATAACAATCACAAATCAAACTAATTAAAAGCATAAACAAGATAATCAACAAGTAGGTAAACCAAGTAAAAGTAGAAATAAAGAGGGAAGAAGGAGAACTTACTGAAATTTGGTATTAATGGAATGCTTGAATGATAAAATTAACAACAATGAAAGATTTAAATACAAACATAAACCCTAAATCAATTGCAAAGATTAAAACCTAATTAAATCCTAATTAAAACTCTAACTTGAGCTAAAACCTAAACCTAAAGACTAAAACTTAATAATGAAAAGCTTTTTTAGGAAAAACACAGAGTTTACATTATAAACTTGGGGGAAAAGAGGGCCAAAACGAAATCGTTTTGCCCTGAAAATAAGTTGGCAGCCTGGGGCGTCACGGTGGTGACCTAGTACGTCACGGTCATAACGCCTGGGGATTTCCAAAGATTTCAGCTAGGCTCGCCTCCCTCACGGGCGTGACATGTGGATTTTACGGTCATGAGGGGCCTTCTGGTCTGGAGGTCCCACTTAATGTCGCGGTCATGACAATGTGTGCCACGACCGTGAAGTCTGGAACCTGCTGGAGACTTCTAACGCCCTCACGGCATGACACTTGGTCATCACAACCGTGAGGTGCCTTCTGCCTGCACTTATCCTCAAAGTCACGAATGTAAGATTACTTCTACACCATCCTGGAATTTGGGGCATCACGACCATGTTCCCTATTCTGTCCTGTGTGCTTCCTCATCTCTTTTGGCTGCCATGGTATCATGGGGCTCAGGACCGTGACACCCCTGTTGGTAACACTTGTTGTTTCCTTGGTCTCCCAAGTTTAAAGCTCGGGTTTGTTTCATCTTATGCCGGGTCTTCTCGAGATTTGCATTGGGGTCATAGCCCTTCCTCGGATAAGCCCAATTTTGGCCTCGTTTCACGCGCACATAAATGGTCGAGAAACCTAGAAGAGAAAGAAAATAATGTAAAACCACTAATAATTAAACACAGAACCGAGTAAAATGTCAAGGGAAAATAACGCATTTAGGCTCAAAACCGAGCCTAAACACCCCCTCCCCACACTTAGCATTTTGCTCGTTCTAAGCATAATAAGACAAAAACTAAACAAAACAAGAAAAACACCTAACTCACTTTCGCAGGAATCACGGATGCATTTAGCCGTTTAAATCCCCTAGTAGCCTAAGTGGACGAGGTTGGTCTCATGAGGGTTTCTAGAAGCTATACACATAAGAGTCGAATAAAAAAGAAAAGGGGAAAGGAAGTTGAAAATCAAAACTAAAAAAAAACGGAAGGAGAATTCATGATCACTGTTTTACAAAAGCTAATCAGACAACACCGTTAATAAACTAAAAACATTTAGTATGTACATGCCAAGACACTAGATTCAAGTGAAACTAAACTTTCAGATTTTTCACTTCAATCTTGCCTAACTGGTTCCTTGTGAACGGTGCAAGTGTCTTTAGTTTATTCTCGGTCAAAACCTGGCAAAGGCGGTCAAGTCTCGACTATCCACACATCCGTGACCTTTTTTTTCTGTTAATAACTCCATGTACGTCACCCCCAACCTATTTGGTGTCGCCCTTAGCTTGGTGAGGACCACGGGTTACACATGAGAGGGTTTCGTACTTTATTCACTTATCTACTCTTTTTTTTTTGGCGTGTTTTGAGGTGAAATGCGACCCATGAGGGGTTTACTCTTCCATCATGGTTTTTCTCCATACATAAACAAAGTACTTATGGGGCGAGGGGCCGCTGACCACCCACGCCAAACCACGTTGGTGAACCAACAAACAAGTATATGCTTTTTTCATTTATTTTTTTATTTTCTTTTTGTTTTCATACCTGGTTCTTCGGGAATTTGCACGGCCCTCCGAAAAGGGGTTACCCTCCCAACGTGGGTTGCTCCATACGTATACGAAGTACTAAATGGGTGTGATTGTCGTTCACTCACACCAATCCTTGTTGGTTTAGCCGGTTTATTAAGGGCACGAAAGGCATGAATGACTAAACCTAAGACCTTCTAAGCCGAGAAAATTCCGAAAACATATTTGAGGTGATTTAATGTAAGGGTGCCATTTTGCAAAAGGTGAAAGGGATATCGAAATTCAAAGTCTCACCTAAAGAATAGATTTGGCACGCACATAATGACTGTTTTTGGCTAACTAACTCAGCTATCTAAACAGCTAAAGCATAAAGACAAGAAAAAATTGCTCCTAAAAGAAGAAAATCGAAAACTTTATAGGGATTTTCACTTGGATTTTCCTCTCTTTTTTTTCAAACTAACCAAATACTAACTAGGTACCTAAACAAGAATATCCCTCCCCTCCCCTCCCCCATCCCACACACTTAAATCTCACAATGTCCTCATTGTGAGAGAAAGAGTCTCAAAAAGGAACAAGTAAAAACACAAAGAGTGGTGACTCGAGTCCACACGATTCCAGCTTCCAAGAATCCAACATAAAACACACAATGGGGCGCACCACCGAAAGAGAAAAACAAGCACACAAGAATAAACTATACAAGCAATATAAACTAAAATATTTACAAAAGAAGGAAGGGTAGAACGAGGTTACTAAATGCTCTTCATAAAAGTAAGAAATATGAACAGGTGAACTTCGACCACAATGGGAGCATCAACCACTCCTTACTCATCAAGACTTGGGCCACCAATCTCGGAGCAAGTCAAAGCCCGCAGTAGAACATAATGCATTCTCGAATGCATTTCAGAATCATGGATGTAAGAGAACATAAAAACAACGAATCAGTATAAGTAAGTGCTCTTTTCATCTTATCGAATGGCTTAGAAAAATCATAAAAATGATAGAAGTGAACAATCATGATTTTTCTGAGCGAGTCCTCTAGGTAAGTATGATAGGAGGTCAAGGAGGGGATCGTACCCTCTAAGGGGACCTAGGGACTCAAGGCATGTGTGGTTTGGTGCGGGAGAGGTGATTGGTGGATACAATGGGATTACATGATTAGGCAAGGAGGATACTTCATCAACAAGCTCAATGCACATAGAAGGGTTCTCAACTTCCTCCTCAATCTCATAAAAAACATGTCCTAACCGAAAACCATCATCTAACTCATCAAATTTATCTAATGTGTGTAAGGAAAGAATATGATTATACCCTATGACAACTCTCTCAACACCATATGAATTAGCATCATCATCAACAATCACAAACTCTGTAGGTGTATCTACAGACTAAAGAACCCCTGCTCATTCCAAGGACCTCCACAATAACCGCTGACATTTTGATTGAAAGACAAATTTTTGAAGACATAAAATCAGAATCTAAATCCAAGAGGATGAGATAATTTCCAAATTGAGGAGATTGAAGAATCCGCCTCATTCATATATATCTTTGAGTATCTAACTAATTTTATCCTATTCCAAGAGGATGAGATAATTGCCAAATTGATGAGATTGAAGAATCTCAGCAACTCTCTGAGGACCTCATCATATCCGACAGTGAGGACCTCCAACTCCAGTATGACAATTCTGTTTGAAAGATCAGTCAAAATTAAATCAGGTAAGTATCTTCCAGATCCTAATCTTATTCTTTTCCTTCCATTTCTGAGTTGATATTATAACAGCTCATATTCTTTTCAGATACTAAAAAGAAAGGGAAAGAAATCGTTGCAATTGCCAATTTTGTGGAAGATTGAAGAATGATTCAAGAAAGGAAACAATCTTCTCTAAAGGAAAGTGGACGTTGCTGATTGAAGCTCAATATTTTTGATACCATGTGATTTCGTGATTTTAGAGATGGAGGAAGACCACAACATTCCTATCATTTTGGGAAGGCCATTCCTTGCTACGACCGGAGTAATAATAGATGTGAAACATGGTAGTATGTCATTGAATGTCGGTGATGAGAGCATTATTTTCAACCTCGAGGGGTCCTTGAAAAATCCTTCGTATGGGGATTCATGTTATGCTATCGATGTAATGGAGATGCTAGTCGATGAATATATTGAAGAATCTCATTTACTTGAGTCTACTTGTGATGATCCTTTGGGAGCATGTCTCCTAGAATCCTTCCAATTTGAGACCGAAGGCACCGACATTACATTTCTCACCAACCTTCTTGATTCGCTACCAACACATGAGGAGATTACCATTGATGAACTTCATATTGAGTGTATGGAAATTCAAGAAGCTATCTACAAGGGTATGTCTTCTTCCCAAGCTAAATCCTGTTCTTCTTTAGAGCTTAAACCTTTACCCCCTTCTCTACAATATGCTTTCTTGGATGATGAAAAGTTTTTGCCTGTTATTATGAATGCTAAGTTGCATGATTCTGATTTGTCTAAGTTGCTTGATTTGTTGAGAAAGCATAGGGGTGCATTAGGTTATAAAATTGAGGATTTGAAAGGTTTGTCCCCATCCATTTGTATGCATTCCATTGATTTGTTTGAAGATGCAAAACCAACTAGGCAAGCACAATGTAGATTGAACCCTAATATGCAAGATGTGGTTAAGAAACAAGTAGTTAAACTGTTAGCTATTGGGATCATCTTCCCCGTTGCAAATAGCGAATGGGGAAGCCCGATTCAGTGTGTGCCAAAGAAGGGCGGGATGACAGTCATTGAAAATAAAAAGAAAGAGCTAGTTAGTACCCGAACCGTCACAAGGTGGCAGATGTGCATTGACTATCGCCAGTTGAACAAAGTGACCAAGAAAGACCATTTCCCTCTCCCCTTCATTGACCAAATGTTAGAGAGGTTGGCGGGTCATTCATACTTTTGCTTTTTAGATGGGTACTCAGGTTTTTTCCAGATTCCAATCCATCCTGTGCATCAAGAAAAGACTACTTTTACTTGTCCATACGGTACATTTGCTTATAGACGTATGCCATTTGGTTTGTGCAATGCACCTGGAACATTTCAACGATGCATGATGGCCATTTTTAGTGATTTCATTGAACAATGTATGGAAGTTTTCATGGATGATTTTTCTGTCTATGGTAATACCTTTGATGATTGTTTGGCTAACTTAGAGAAAATGTCTTATTCATTGTGAGGAGGTCGACTTAGTTTTGAACTGGGAAAAATTCCATTTCATGGTAGAAGAAGGTATTGTTTTGGGGCACTTGATTTCTTCGAGGGGCATTGAAGTCAATAAGGCAAAAGTTGAAGTGATAGAGCGCCTACCACCCCTAGTTTCCGTTAAAGGGGTGCGTAGTTTCCTTGGCCATGCCGGCTTTTACCGCCGGTTCGTCAAGGATTTTTCTAAAATCGCTCGTCCTTTAACTGATCTCTTGTGCAAGGATGCCCCATTCTCTTTTACAGATGAATGTCTCGAGTCCTTTTTAGGTTAAAGCAAGCTTTGATATCCGCGCCGGTTGTCGAACCTCCGGATTGGACATTGCCTTTCGAGATTATGGCCGATGCGAGCGATTTCGCAATTGGAGCATGTTTGACTCAAACCAAAGAGAAGAAGTCACGGGTCATCTACTATGCAAGCCATGCGCTTGATAGCGCACAGAAAAATTATACGACCACGGAAAAGGAGCTCTTGGCTATTATCTTTGCTCTAAACAAATTTCGGCAATACCTCATGTTTTCCAAGGTTGTTCTATACACGGATCATGCCGCGATCAAGTTCTTGATGGGAAAGAAAGAAACAAAGCCAAGACTCATTTATTGGGTTTTGCTTATGCAAGAGTTCGATTTGGAAATTCGCGACAAGGTCGGGACTAAGAATGTTATAGCCGACCACCTGTCGAGGATCCTTGTTGATTTAGATTATTCTCAACCCATCATGGACTCTTTTCCGGATGAACGTCTGTTGTCCGTCAATCATTCTTACCCATGGTACGCTGATATCATCAACTACTTGTCTAGTGAGGTGATTCCTCAAAATTTGACCCCTCATAAAAAAAAAAAGTTATTTCATGACGTGAAACATTTCGTTTGGGACGACCATTCTTGTTCCGTTTATGTAATGATGGGATGTATAGAAGATGCTTACCCGAGAGTGAAGTGAAGTCCGTATTGACACATTGCCATGAGTTCCCGGTTGGAGGTCATGGTGGATCTCAAAAGACGGCCGCGAGAGTTCTACAAGCCGGTTATTAGTGGCCGACCCTCTTTTGAGATGCCTATCTTCATGTCAAGTCATGTGATAAATACCAAAGGTCCGGAAATATTTCCCGGAAAAATGAGTCACCGCTGAATTTCATTCTTGAGGTGGAGGTTTTCGATGTGTGGGGGTTGGATTTTATAGGTCCCTTTCCGTCATCAAGAGGTCATCAATATATTTTAGTGGCGGTAGACTATGTGTCGAAGTGGGTTGAAGCGATTCCATGCGTGAGATGCGAGGGAAAATCCGTGTTAAGATTTTTGAAGAAGGTTATTTACTCAAGATTTGGTATTCCGAAGGTCATTATTAGCGACAATGGATCTCATTTTATTGAGAAAAGGTTTGAGTCCCTCTTAGCAAAGTATGGTATCACTCACAAAAGAGGACTCCCCTATCACCCTCAAACACAAGGTCAAGTAGAGATTTCGAATCGTGCTATTAAGGAGATTTTGGAGAAAACGGTTAGTTCTTCACGAAGAGATTGGGCGGAGAAACTAGATGATGTCTTGTGGGCATATCGCACCGCCTTCAAAACGCCGATAGGGACTACTTCATACCGCCTTGTCTACGGGAAAGCATGCCATTTTCCCGTGGAACTTGAACACAAGACGATGTGGGCAATCAAAAAGATGAATTATGATCTCAAGGCGGCCGGGGCAAGTCGTTTGTTCCAATTGGAGGAGCTCGAGGAATTGAGACGTCACTCCTATGAAAACAATAGGATTTACAAGGAGCAAACCAAAGAATGGCATGACAAGAGATTGAACCATCGCGTTTTTGTGGTTGGTGATAGAGTCCTCATCTTCAATTTGAGGCTCAAACTCTTTTCCGGAAAGTTAAGATCGAGATGGTCAGGGCCTTTCGAAATCGTAAAGATTCTTCTCGCCGGAGTTGTTAAACTTGAGAATGCAAATGGAGATTGTTTCAAAGTCAATTCGTCAAAGATCAAGCCATACATTATGGGAGAAGAGTATGCGAGGACGGTTGTGGTGTTCCTCGCTGATTTCGATAGTTGAAGAGTGGATTAGGTCGAGCTAGGACCTAAAACAAGCAACTGGGAGGAGGTACGAGCTACTCTCCTCTTCTTTAGTGTTTTCTTTTATTTCTTGCAACTTTTATTTCTTCTGTTCTAATGTTCTTGTTTCGTTCATTTTGAAGTTTTTGAAATGAAAAAAAGAGAGAGTGAAAATTTTACAAAAGAAGAAAAAAATTGAGAAAATAGAAAAATTCGAGTGTGAGAAGAAAATTTGTGAATAAAGTAGTTTAGTGTGGTTTTTGAATGTTGAAAGTTGTTCATGAAAGTTGTTGAGTGTGTAAGAAAAGAGGGTTGATAATGAGGAGAGTAGAATTCTAGGACTTAACATTATTTTCAAGTTTTTGAGTCTTATAGGTATAGGGCATAGACAGGAGGAGACCGCACCTACGGTGCATATGACCGCAGGTACAGTCCTGATATGGCAACCCGAGCATTTTATGGAGTCCAGGAGAAGACCGCACCTGCAGTGCCCCTGACCGCACCTACGGTCTCAAGAGGTGATTTTTCCTGTGAGGAGGGTTCCAGCAGGAGACCACACCTGCGGTATCCCTGACCGCATATGCGGTCCATCGAAAGGCTGCGAAATCTGTAGGGGCTAAAACCCCTTTCTCTCTCATTTTTTCTTTCACTTCTCTTCTTTTCCTCTCACTCGAAAAACCCCTCTTCAACCCCTAAAACCCTAAAACTTACACCAAATACCTCAAATCCTTCACAAATTCCTTCCCCACTCTCCAATTTCTCGCAAATTTGTGCCCTAACCGAGACCCTCCACCATTTTCGCACCTTTTGTGGAGCGTTTCAAGTGCAAGTTCTGGGTTTTTTTTCATTGTGGAGTTCGAAAATGGCAAGGGAGTGCTCTTAAGTCCTCAAATCAGGTATTCCTTGCTTCTTGGTGAATCAAAGTTCATTTTCTTGCTAATTGTGGGTGATTTTTGTGCATAATTTCATCTTTTACTTCTTGGATATTGTTGAGTGCTCTTGGTTGAGGCTTGGGGGTGTCGAATTAGGTGCAATTGTGTGTGAAGTTAGTGATTGGAGTTTGGTTGGTGAGATTCTTGGTGGACATTAGGGGTTTAGATATTGTGTGTGCATATTGTTGTTGTTGCTCCTTGTTCACTCTAGCGGGTCAAGCTAAACGAACCCGGACCGAGAAAGAACCGACCCCTCCTCCATCTTCGTCAGTGGAGCCCAACAAGAACCGCTACAAAGCACAACCCGCCTCCTTGATTCAATGTGACCCAAAGGTGAAGGTTACTTTTCGGGATGAGATGCATAAACAGAGGTATGCAAGGTTGAAACAGAGGAAGATTTGTGCTCCCGATATTTATGATGAGCAAACAACGAAAGATATCCACTGCAAGCCGACATGGATTTCTTCATCAAAACTTTGGGTTGGGAAGTTTTTATCACCATCAGTGAGCCTATCGTAGATCAATCGGTGCTCGAATTCTTGAGCTCTTTATTGGTAAAGGAGGATGGCGCATCGAATGCATCTTTTACTTTCCAGATTGCTAAGGAGGAAATTGAGTGTTCAGTCCAGGATCTTTGTGATGCTTTGGGTCTCCCTGTGGATGGATTGTACTACGGAGAGTGCGTTAGATTCAATGAATAAGAGGCAATGAAGGCTCTCACCTGTTGGCGAAGGCGATATCCAAAATCTTTGAATCGTCAATCGAGGATTCATTGCCCGAATAACTCCAAAGCCCGGGATTTCTACAATTTAAGTGTTCGACTCTTCCATCGGATCATTTCAAGTTCTGTCTTCGGCCGCGAAATTGGGAGATCAAACGTCCGCAAAGACGATCTTTTCGTCATCTTCAACACAATCAATGGTCGTCGTGTCAACACCGGCTCTTGCATTTTCTACTGTCTTCGTGAAATCAGCCTCGAACTCCGCAACATGACCATTGGCATGGGTCACATAATCTGTCACTTTCTCAAGAGGAAAGGCTTCGAGTCTTACCTCGCCAAATGGACTCCACTGTATTTCCCCGACCCTATTGACGGTGTGAAATTGCGGAAGATGGAATTCTTGGAGAAACATAAGAAGCAAACTCTATACCGCTACGGGTATGACTCCCACAGTATCGCGATTCGATTGGATCATTATCATGCTGAAGAATGGTTGAATGTCACCGACCAACGAAACTGGTCATGTGGGAAAAGGCATGGAGGTCGCCGAACAATGGGTGGTCCTTTTGAACCCGTGGAGGGGAGTGAAGAGGAAGAAGAGGAAGACTTAGAACAAGAGCAAGGAGAAGATGCGGGTGCAAGCCAAGCTGGAGATTCTACATTGGAGCGTATCAGTGATCAACTCGAGGAACTACACAATGAGTTCCATGAGCAGCGATAATTAATCCAAAACCAACAAAGTCTGATTGAGAATTTGCAAGAGCTTCTTGAGGCGCAACAAGAGATCCTTGTTGGCATTCAATCGCAGCTCCAACCCCATCCTCCTCCGGAAGGATCCGCTTGAGGGACAGTTTGTAAGTGTCCTCGCCCCCACTTGATCCTTTTCACTGGGTTTATGTTTTACTTTGTAAAATGTAAGTGTGGGGGGATGTCTCATCGGAGGGTTTGGACGGGAAGGCAAGGCTTTGTGGTTTTGGCATGTTAGTATCTCGGGTTTTTGGCTTGTTTCGATGATGGTAACAAGGATGGTTGGGCATGGTTTGTGGTGGTCAACTTTTGGTTTTTAGTTGGGATGTTTTGGTTTGGTTTGATGATGGTTGTTCTTTTGGGCTGGTGGTGGTTTGTTTTGTCTTTCATTGGGTGTATTTTGATCATGTATGGTTGGGATGACATGTAATGTATGGTTGTTCTAATGAAATGAAATGAATCAGTTTGTTTGGTCAGTTTGAGATGAGTTTCACCCTTATTTCCGGCCTCAATGAGTGAGATTCGGGAATAAGGTATGTCATTGGTAATGTACATTTTGTCTATAGTTTTCTTTTCTTCTTTTTAGTTCTTTATTGTTTAGATGTTTAATTAGTTAGTTTTTCTTTGATTTTATTTTCAATCTAGTATGTGGATTTTGTCATGTATAAAGTCGTCTTTTGCTCTAACATAGTTGTGATTCAATTGAACGACGACTTCGGATCACGGTTTGAACATTTATGAAGAGTTCGAGGTAATATCTTTCCACCTTGCTCTTTCTTATGTGAATTGTTATTTTGATCCGAAGAATGCTTGGCTTTCTTTTGGATGGCAAACCCCTTTGAATGTCTGTGTTGGGTTTATCTTGTTGTTGGAGCCGTGTGGGCTCGGCTCGCCACCATTTGTTGGATAATTGTTTTGTTTGTTTGTTTCTCTAGGTTCGCTACCCTTTTTCATGTGAAACCTTCCCACAATGAGGACATTGTGGAGTTTTAAGTGTGGGTGGGGGGGGGGAGATATTCTGTTTCAAGGGTAGATCACCTACCTCTTTGTTTTTGTTTTCTTAGTTTTTGCCTCAAATTTGAAAAAAAATTTGTTTGGAAAAAGGAGGGAGTGAAAACCTTAAAATTTTTCTTTCGGTTTTCGTTTTCGCTTTGTTTTTGCGGTGTTTCCTGGATCTTGTTGTCAAAATTGAGAAGTCGTTCTTAAACTTCTTTAAAAGAAACCGGTCTGAGCGTTTTTGACCCTGTCTCGGGTGCTAGTCATGACTTATCTCTTTAGATGTCCTACATTGAGTGTCTAATGAGACCCTCGATCCCTTTCACGTTCTGGTTGAAACCGGGAGGTTCTAGGGGTTTGTGTCCGAGCTTGTTTCTTTTTCCTGTTTAGCAAAAGCAAAAGCAAAAAGAAAGAAAATGAAAGCAAAAGTTTAATAACCTGATTAAGTGGGGAGAGGCGGCTGAACGACATCAAACCACCATAAAGCTAGACGACCTACATGGAGCCGGTATTAGCGGTCTGGCACTATTGCCCCTTAAGCTCCTCTTATACTGAATTCTCGACGGAGGAGTGTATGGAAAAGCCGTGTTGGGAGGGTAAACCCCGCATTCTGGGCCGTTGCAATTCCCGAAAGGCTAGCCTCGACCTTAAAAAAATTCTTTGGGAAAACCCAACCCCAAAAAGAAAAGCTTTCAGCGTTAATAAAATGTGGGGCCTCTCCTTACATCACCTACGGCCCTCACCAAGCCAAGGGCGACCAAATGCGGGGAAGGGCAACTCTTTTTCTTTCCTTGTTCATCTTGTTTGTTTTTGAGCTCGGGCATGAGTCTTTGGAGTCTTTTGGAATTGGTTAGAACCCACTAGCACTTATGCGCATGGGGTTTTGCTTGGCATTAGGTGTACGACATCGAAAATCTCAAAGACTGACTTTTGCTTAGGATAAGTGCTTGTGAGATGCTCATAACGGTTCCTTTTGGAGGTTTAATAACGCTTTCCTGATTTAGATTTCAAGATATTTTGAAGCAAAACTTTTCTTTTCCTTTTCCTTAGTTTTCTTTGGTTTTGTTTTCACTTTCCCTCTCTCCTTTTTCTTTGGCTTTTGTGGGTATAGTCGCTACAAACCCTCACGAGTCCATCTCGTCTACCCGGGCTGCCGGGGGGTTCAAAGGGCTTGGTGCATACGCTAAATGTACTCGTTTCTCTCCCACGATAGAGGATTTTTTTGTTAGTCTAGGTAGTTTCTGTTTTGTTTTGCTCGGGACGAGAAAAAGTTTAAGTGTGGGGGAGTGTTTAGACCCAATTTTGTGTCTAAATAGCGCCTTAATTCTTAGGCTTTTAACTCGTGTCGTGTTTTAATTTCATAACTATTCATACGTTTTTGGTTATTTTGTAGATTTTGGAGTTTTTACTCAAAAAGTGGTAAAAAGGGCTATTTTAGAGCTATTTTGAGAATCCCGAAGTTTCCTGGGTCTTGACCGGGTCAAAGGCGAAGCGAAGAAGGAAATTCCGGCTAGCCGAGGAGGACCACAGCTGCGGTCCCATAGACAGCAGCTGCGGTGGTCGACCAAGGCTGGGGCAAGGAGCAAGTAACCCGAGAGGGACCGTACCTACGGTCCCCTAGACCACACCCGCTGTCTTGCAAAGGGAGAAGAGAAGAATCGCCTGAGTAACCACTTGAGTTGTATATATTACCTCTTGAACGATAAGGTTAGAGGACAGCTATCTATTGTAATATCAACATTTTAGCTTTCAATTAGAGGGAGATTAGTGTGATTTCTTAGTTATTATTGACTAATTACACTTGGTTTATTGCATTTGCTGTGGATTTATCTTATTTCGGGAGCTTGGATTCTTATTACTCTTGATCATCCTTCCATTGGCATCAACTAATGATCATTTCTCAACCCTTACTCTCTTTAATTCATCTATTTACATTTTAATCTCTGTTTTTGTTATTAGATTGCTTGTTGTTTGTTGTTACTTGATTGTTGCTTTGATTATCTAGATTCTCTGTTTTAAGTATGAATGATGAAGTTATTATTGTTGTTAGCATGTTAATCAAGATGATTAGAGGCTAGAACCTTTATGGGTTAAGGAGAAACTAAGGATGTGAATGGTTGATTTGGTTTGGGTTAGCAATTTTAGGAGGTAATTCGTAGTGGAATCAATTTCCCAATCCTATCCTTCCCTCAAGTGGGATGTATTCGAGATCGAAAGCTCTTGAATACATCCAACACTTGTGTTGGAAGGTGCGAATTGGGATAGTTAATGCTCGCCCACGAAAGTGGAAAGAGGTTAACTAGAGAGTCTCGTTTCTTTAACCCTTCGGGTCCGTGGTGGGCTTGTAGGAAGTTAATCTGGATTATCCTTGAAAAAGGAAATCCGGTGGCTGTATTTCTAACAATCTATTCAGGTTGATGTTGGTCAAGCAAATCTATCCTTAGAATGATATCATATTCAACCATGTCGAAGACGAGTAACTTAACCGAAAATTCCCTTTTCCGGATCTGGAGGGGATAGTTAACAAAGGCCTAGTTGCACACCACATGGTGTCCATTGGGAATTCCTACTTTGAGGGTCAATTTCTTCTTATAGGGGTTAAGGTTCAACCGGTCTGCCGCCCGAGTAGTAACGAAGGAGTGGGAGGCACTTGTATCAAAAAGAACAAACAAAACACTGTTTCTAGTTTTAATTGGCTAGTTATCACCGTACATGTACCTACGAGTGTTGGATTGCTCACAACGAAGACACTTTTGTGCCCATGTGGCGCCGCCACTCACCTTTCCAGGTTTTCTCTCCCCTTGGAGGTTAAAGTCATCCTGGCCTTGCAAAGACAGTCTGACACGAAGTATCCTTCCTCTTCGCACCCATAGCATCAATTGGTACCACTCCAGCAATCCTTAGCCAAATGTACCTTACGTTTGCACTTGTAGCATGTGGGGGAGGTCATTGGTGGCCACACCTCTTTTCTAAATCTTTATGATCCATTCCTGACCTCATGATTACGATCACTCCATCTTTTCTTGGTTGGGGCCTCTTTGGTCACCTTAAGCTCTGCCTCCACTCGCTCAATATTTATAGCCCGTTCATACATCTTGTGACAAGAGGAGAACTCTTGCGAGGCGAGAATCTCCGGATATAGGGTGCCAACCCTTCCTCAAAGTATTCCATCCAGAGTTTTTCAGTGGGCATGTAGCCCCTAGCGAACCGTGCTAACTCATTGAACTTGTTCATGTAATGCATCACGTTTCTTCCTCCTTACCACAACTTTCAAATTCACGTTGCTTAGCCCACTGTAGGTACTGCGGATAAAATCTGTGGCGCAGCTCCTCCGTGAAGGTTTCCCAGTCCCACTGTGCTGGGTCGTTCATCCCTTTGGTGTTCTCCCACCATATGTCTGTTGGTCCTTCCAGATAGAAAACAACAACTTTCACCTATTTAGCAGGGAGTACCTCGATGGTCTCGAATATCTTTGTCATTTGTCGAACCCAATCCTTTAGTATCAGTGGATTGGTGTCCCTAACTCCATACTTGGCTATGCGCTCCATCATCCTTTCACCACCCTCTTTAGGAAGATGTTCGCTCTGAACCCTGGCCACTACCTGGTGCACTATTCTCCCAAGAACATCTAGGGGTTCTTCTTCTTAGTCTTCCCTGACGTCTTGGGTGGGTTGTTGGTTGGGGCTAATTGAAGCATAAGATCTTTCTTCATGGTCTGTCAGTCTGCATACACTAGTGCATTTTGCCCCATTTAGAACATTTTTGTTAAGTAAACGCACCCATGTTATAATTTGATTTTAACTCTTATTTTAGCTACTTTATTCGGTTTCGGTTCTCTCCACCATTTGTTTCTATTTCTTTTAGGGGGGGTCATCGAAATTTGCATAGGAAAGAAAAGATATTGCATTACATTCAATATGGATTTATTTTTCCCCATTACAAGTGCCACATCATTCGTTTGTTGGAAAATCACGAGGATGCAACCCATAAGAAAATTCCCTAGGCTATCTACTAGATCCCTAGGCTAAAATCGCCCTTTCTCATTTGTGTGAGTGAAGGTTACAGGGTACGTACAACAATCAACATCTTACATAAATACTTGAAAATTAAATACACTTCCTAACGTTCTTTGTTCCACGATTCCTTCCCTACCCCTTACTTTCCTCCCTCACTCCCCCCTTCTTTACGATCCCAAGCCGAGAGAGGGATGTCCTATCACATTCCTCACTGCGCTTCATCCTCGCCATCCCGCTCCCGTACAGTTGGTGCTTCGATTGCGACCACCTCTGGGCCTCTCAAGGGCTAGGGGCCGCTACCTGGTATGGATAGGTGGTTAGGACTTGGCAGGGTAGATAAAGTGGAGGTGGCATGTTGTAGGACTAGGGCACCAGTGGGTAAGGGACGGCACTATACATCCCAAGTTAGGTACCGAAGGAACCGCATTTAAAGGAACGGGTAGGTTTGGGATAGCTGCTAGAGCTGCCACCAGATTGGGATAGAGGTCGGTTGTAGCTTCCCAAGCTAAAGCTGGGTACTTGCACGACTAGTGGGGGATTGTTCTCCGGGGAGGATAAGGGGTCGGTTGTGGCGGGATGGGTCGAGTTTCGGGCTGCGCCCATTGCCGAGATTTCCCCCTAAGTCATGATTCCCCCGTTCTCAAAGAAGATGTCGAGTGCATCTTCCACCGGGTCCTGATAAACTCTAGGGTACGGATCGGGATTGAGCAAGGGATGCAGGCCCCCTAGTGCCCGTTCTGGAAAGGCATCCACATGTTGGTCTGACCGAATCCCCAGACGGTGGTATACGTCTTCACAACCAGTTCCCTCTTAATACATTGCCAACACCCTACGTTCTATATGAAATGAGCTATGTGGTTGGTGGGGTTTCCTGAGGTGAGGAAATCCTGGTACTTAACCCTAAAGTAAGACCATGAGGATCTATCCGGTAGATTGCCCAACAAAGCCTGAGCCTTAAAGATTCGGTGTCTTAGTGGGGTTTTGTTGTCGGGTTAATACACATCTGCCATTAGTAAAAATATTTGGTCGGTGTATTATTCCATGATTTCACTCCCTTGTTTGGGAAGTTTGGAGTCCTTGTCATATTCCATCTATCATAATAACATAGCAGGTTTATTATTTAGAAGTTAGAGAAGCTATAGCAAAAGAAATCTTTACCGAGGCATCCCCGAATTTTGAGACAATATGACATGGATAAGCGGAATGGATCGAGCTGAGGAACATGTGCTCTGACACAACCTGTAACAACCCGCGTTTTTTTTTTTGTGTTTTTGTAATATGCAACCACTTCAGTGGTTGGTTCATGACCGATTTACTTTCATCCATACATAAGTCCATTCATCCAAAGGTTACACTGAAACAAGGATTAAACTCGTCCTATGGTGTTCAGGGCCTTCGGGGCTACCTCCATCCTTAACTCGAATTCTAACTCCCATGGGTATTCCCTTGAGTTAACTCGGGTTTCTCGATATGGGTTGGAGTGCGAAGATGGGCGTCCTTCCCCCTAACTGCCCTATAAAAGCTCAAGGCCAAGCCTGCATTTAAAGGAAGTGTGGATTTTAATCCGTTATCGTTCATTAAGTCTACACAGCCTTCGCTTGTCAAGGTATCCGAGGCAGACTTCCAACCTTTGAGGTTCATCTCCGACTCCCGTAGGTATTCCCTCGAGTTTGATTACTCGGGTTTCCCAAAATGGGTCGGGTGTGCCTCGACTGAGGGCTTTTTCTCGTGACTCCTCTCGATACTCAAGGCATTTGGATGGTCTCACAATTCCGAATTATCTTATGTCAGAAGAATGCAATGTTAATACATATTAAAACGGAACGAGCATTGTCCTCCACTCAGCCTCATCAATCCAACCAATCCAATCTTACCTAGTCATGCCTTCTCGCCCTCATTCGGGTTCCCCTCAGTCATGTTGGTACCTAGCATGAGATAAAATTGACATTAGCACACTCGCTAGCATAGGGCAGAACATTTTTCAACTATAGAATTATCGAAAACATGAAGCACTCTACAAGCGAAATGAACTACTAATTTTCGAAAGTGTTCTCCGCTGCTCGTTTATCCTTCATGACTCATTTAGGTGCACCCGTCATTTAGGGACGTGCATAACTTCGTTACTTCTTGAACGTCAGGTTCATTTTAAATGGAGGAGGTTCCCTAGCGGGGTCGGGTTAATAATCTTACTCCTAGGTTCTTCAAACATACGTATATTCTTACCACATTCAGGATAATGAACTTATGTCTTTATTATTTTCGGACAATAGCTCATTATGAAGGTCCATTTCAACCCAATTCTAGACGTCAAGCCCTGCTCAGCGCGAGAGATGTATTCTAGGCCGCCAAACCTAGAGACCCGGTTCATACCAGGTTTAGGTTAGCTTAGACAACCCAACCTATATGGCATCCCAGATGAGTTTTGCGTGCATTCCTTTCCTTGATTGCCTTATATGGTCGACTGACCTTATTAAAGGAAATGATCAATTTCCAATGACGTGATTGCAGAGTAAATCTCATTTCTTTCCTATATCTTTTTATGTGGCTAATCTTTCTAATTTCCCGTAATCTTTCATTTACTCTGCAACCACTCCACTATAATTACAAGTCTCTCCCTTCAATAACAAGAACCCTGAGTTCTACCGGCATATTGATCCTACTAAAGTTCTCTAACATGCCTTCCTCCTATTCATTTGCATGCTATGTGGTAAAACAAGCTTAGAGTAATCAATTATTTGGTTGTCACTGTTAATTACTGTAAAATCATGTAAACCTAATACTTTATGTTTTCTAAATTGTACATCTTTTATCTCAATATGCATGACGTCAATAGTTCTAATGTAAAATTTATACAAATTTCTCCTTGCTATTATTTTACTTAATTTGTTCTTAGTATAGTTTGTTTTCTAAATAGGTGAGTTAGAGAGTTTTCTAATTGTTAGACCTGTTGTCTTTCCTTAGGATATAGATCATATATTGGGTACGTGGAGTCTTTTTCTCTAAAAGATTCTTAGTATTCTTTATTGACAGGAGACTCTTCTGATCATATTTTGCATAATTTAATTCACAATAATTTCTTCGATTTGTGTTTGTAATCATGTAGGTAAGAATAGACATAATACACGGAACAAGAAACAGAAAGAATTGATCCAGACAATATCAAAGGTCGCCCGACCTTGGGTTAGTCAGAAGGTCCTCTTCTGGTTGCCGAATCGTTGAACCATTGGCCTGGCACACCTACCAATGTTGGATGGCCTTTGATCCAAATCGCCATAAAGTCATTCAACTCGGCTAATAATATCCCAAGAAGTTCAAGCTAATTTTCTCTAAGCAAAGCTCTCGACTCATCCTTTGAAGATAATTAGGTTGGAGAACAAAGGGAAATGTGGTCATCATCTAAAGGGGTGGCTCAAGGCTACTAGGACGTCAACGAATAGCACGGGAAAAGCCGAAACCAAGGAAGGTCAAGGACGGGGAAGAAAAATATAAGCGGTTACTCTCTCTATCATAACTCTTTCCATGAAGCTCCAATGTTCTTGAGATTCAGAGAGCTTAAAAAAGAAATCGAGAGCTTTCCAACAACATATTAGAATCTTAATTTGGAAGTTTAACGAATAAGTTATACAAGTTTGAAGTTCGACAAAAAAACTGCCTAGAAGGCAGTCACGACGAACGTAATGGTCACGCTCGTAACCTTCTCTTGGTTCATAAACAAAGCTAGCGTGACCAAGAGCTCTAGTCTTAGGTCATGACCATGACCCCCAATCTCACAATTTTTTATGATTATTGAACTTTAGGACTGACATTGAATTATTTGACGAAAACGTGGGAATAAATTTAATAGGTAATATATTTCAAAGGGTATTTTGGCCACAAATAATCCATATTGAGGGGCTTGTGATTGGGAATAATCCAGAGTGACTTTTTAGCTACTAGTAGTCTGTACTTTTTCACTATTTTTTCGTAGCAGTCCAAAATCAATTTCCAACATCGCAAAGCTGATGTGGCGACCGGAAATTGCCTTTCTAAAGTATGAATACACATATTTTCCGGTTGCTACGTCAGCTTTTTGGTGCTGGACATTGATTCTGAACTGCTATGAGAAAATACTGGAAAAGCACAGACTGCCAGTGGCCGAAAAGTCACTTTGGATTATTCCCAGTCACAAGCCTTTTTGTACGGATTATTTGTGGCTAAAAACCCAAAATAAAATTATCAATATAAGCATGTTGGGCATATAATAGGTGGAGAGAATAACCATGATTAATCATATATATTAGTCTAAGGGTGAGCGAAAATTCTAGAACTCCCGGCCCCATATTGGTCCCGGTCAAGTCCCGGTCCCAAAATGTCGGTCCCGGTATATGTATATATATATATATATATATATATATATATATATATATATATATATATATACATACATACATACATACATACATATATATATATATATATATATATATATATATAGATACATACATACATATATATATATATATATAAGTTCCCATTGTTTGTTTTCGTTTGCGTTTAACTTTTGTTATTATTGTTTGTTCAACTTGTATTATATATATATATATATATATATATATATATATATATATATCATTGTTTGAGAAACCATCATTTACCTATTTTTCAAACTTGTCTAATGTCTAAAATAGATTTTTCCCGATAATGTAATGACTTCGCGCAGGTTATGTTATTATTTTATAGAACATTGGAATTGGTTTAGCTACTGAAATGGTACTACAAAATGACTTGAAACGATTATGACTTGATCAAAATTTTCATTTTATAAACGTCATGTTATTTTTATGTTTTTTTTAATGAAAATAAATTAAATATTAGGTATAAATAAGTGGGAAAGTTGAGACCAAAAATTCCTGGTTCATTTCCCAGTTACAGTGGGGAAGGAGTGGGAGCGAAAACTGCTCGATGTGGCGTGTGGCGGGGGTGGGTGTGGTTACTCCCAGTTACAACCGGGATCCCAGTCCCGTTCACCCTATATCATTAACAAAGTAGAAAAGAATGTTGCCTCTGTATTTTGTCGAGTGTTCTCATGCCTGGCTGCTTGCTTGCTTCAATCCTTATTTTCTTTCATGTTTCTATTCACACCGCCTTCTTTCTTCTTCTTATTGTTTACTTTGTATCTCTTCTCCTACCTTTCTTCTTTGCATGCAGATAGAGATGAAACAAAAATCTCTGAGTCTTCACACAGTTGGTCCATTGTAGAGGAGCTTCATTGGTCATCCCAACAATGGTGAAGACAAACTACATGAGGATCAAAAGCAGCCAAAACCTCAGGTAACGGCTCCTTCTCTCTACTCTTTCCTCAGCTCTGATTAGCATCGACGACATTCGAGCTGACCTTCGAGCCGACCATACTTGGCCTGGTCTTCGTGTGTTTGCGCCGATTGCATCGTCGAAATCAATGAAACGGGTTAATGTTTGATTGTTGCGTTGAAACTTTCTCGATTAGGGTTTTGGGTTTGGGGTTTTAGGGTTTGGGGTTTGGGACTTATGAATTGTGTTTTGGTGATGGCAGGTACGAAGTTGAAGTACAAGCATGTGATTGTTATGGGTGCGAAGCATCTGGTTCATGATTGCAGCTTGAGTAGGTCGATTGGGTATTTCTTGGAGCCCTTGATTATTTTGGGTTTGTTTGGGAAGAAACCTTGTAAAATGGTGGATGTGATTGAGGTAATTGAAACCTCTTCAAATTCGGCTCAAAGGTACTTCTTTTAGCATTGCTCTTTCATCTGCAATACTTCAATTAGCTTGGTTGGTTTGGATTTGTGATATTGTTACTGATATTGTCAATTGTTACTGAAATTGAACGCGTTTGCTAGGAATGAGTTTCTCTTCATACATATGGACATTGCTGAACTTTATGTTGTTCAATGGGTCGGTTGGGGGTTCACTTTGCGTTTAGAAATGTTTGATTCATCTATGAATTAAGGTATATATGGATGTTTGCTCTGTTTTAGTTTGCAAATTAGTCTGTGTGGAGAATCAACGAATCGTATTGCTCATCGAGTAAATAGAAGCTACCTATGGTTGATGCTTCTTTGAAAGTGTTGGTCGAATTTCGCACGTTAGGGTTTTCAATTTAGCAGACTAGGAGTTGATTAATTTCCTGTTTTGATTTTGATAGGAATCCTAATTGTGGGAGAAGGCAGCATCGAAGTCATAAAGTTCCTTCTATTCGACTGTTGTAGGTTAACTAATTTTGCCTCTTTCTTTGTTCATTTCAACAATGACATGATGTTAGCCACGGATAACTCCTGTGGGAATCAAGCAAGGTTAACATGAAGGATTAAAAAACCTTAGAATTCGAGGAATTGGGTTCTTTTGAATGGCGCACGACTCTTCTATCTCATTTCTTCTCAACTCAGCGTTTCTTCTGCTTCTCCTAAATCTCTCAAAACCCCTAAAAATATGCAAGAAAACCCCTAAAATGTGGAGGAAAATTGAAAATTGTGCAAAAAAATAGAAGAACTTGGTAGGATAGTGGAGAAGGCATTGCAAAGATAACAGTTTGAAGACAATCAATGGTCAGTTTTTTCGGTTTTTGCTTGAATTTTTGCTTTATCGTGAACAGATTGAGCATTTGTGTCTATATTTTTGTTATGCATATTATAGTTGTGGTATATGCAAATTTGGGATTAAATAACTGGAAATCAAACTCTTTTGTCAAATATTGAATTTTTGGGGGTGAGAGTTTAGGGTATGCTCTGTTTGATGCGCATGTCATTTTAAATAGATTTGTTAAAATGTGATATGTTTTCCTGTGTTGTTCAATGTGCTGAATGGTTGCGTCAAATAATCCTAAGCTATACTGCAATGGGACAGATAGTGGAGGATTTCTGGAGGAATCTGAGAGTAGGGTAGATATTGTTGAGAATGACGGTTATTGGGGAGAACTTGAGTGGGACAGTGACTTTAACCGGCCCGAAATTGATGATGATGAGAATTATGATGCTGAGGATGAGGAAATGGAAAATGTAATGAGAAAAATAGGATTTTTTATCAGAATTTTGGCGAGGCGGCGAAGTTTTTTATTCGATGTAAAATAGATCATTTTCTATCCAAAACAAAAAAAATAGTTATGATTTTTCTTATGCCTCTAAATTATCTTAGGCTTCAATAAACCTACTAAGTATTGAACCAGATATGTCATATAAACAAAGTTTTGATTTCTATTGAAACGTACCTCCAAAAAAGGACCAAAAAAAAACCTTCATCCATAATATCCAATTACACAGAATTAAATATTAAGTTAAACAAGGTCTTTTCGATTGATTTGAAACAGGCGGATATATATATAGTAATTCCGAGAAATAATAGTTAAAATTTTAAACTAAAAATTTCCTATTTGCCCTTTAAAATTTACAGGTATAGAATTTTTGTAGATAGAAAATGGCTGGGAATAATTTAGTTTTTATGTTTTTTGTTGGTTGTCTGATCATCCCTGAATTTTCTAGATATACACAAGTCAATAAAATTGTTTATTTTTGGAAATTACTTGTACGTAAAGGATGCTATATGACCCTCAACACTGATTGTATTATTTACTTTCTCTCTTGTTGCTGCATTCTTTTTGGTGATTGTTGAGCATCACCTTCATGCATAGGAGGTCCATAAGCAACTTGTAACTTATGGTTATGTCTATTTCTCATGGTTACTCCATATATAGACAAATGTGAAAACCTCAATAATGATCCCCGTGGTATTGCCATTTGTTTTACCATATGTAATTATGAATATTTCCTTTCCATACTGTTCACTCTCCGCATAAAAATAACCTACCAGTTACATTTACAAAAGAACTTATTGTTAATTTTATAAATGAGCTGCGCAATATTCAAAATATTTGATTATAGGCTCCCCAACAAAGTCACAAAACAAAGGACACAATTAACAAGGAAAGTAAGGTACACAAGTAATTGACAACATTTGACAAACAATGAAGCCCAAAGTTCATCTTCAACGCTGTATTGACTGGATGTATCATTCCTTATCCTCATAACCATCATGCTATTCAGTGGTGTTTGAGCAAATCCATTCATTTTAGCAGCTGAATGTCCCAAAATTTGAAAGAGTAAACCAAGTTTATTCTATTTAAGCAAGAAACTTTTTCCTTTAGTAGAAGGGAATGGAAGTAGGGAGAGTTGGAAGTACACAAGATAATTCATTGGGTTTGTGGGCAATCCTTTGGGAACTTACATAAAATTTGTAAATTGATTTTGGTTTGTGAATATATCTTTGAGTAGCTTAATTTTATGTATGTAGAAAAAAGAAGATTATCTGTACTTAAGTACTTAACTGGTTACTTAGGTATAAAGGCAAATACTTGACTCTTAGATTTTGGATTATATGCTTCTATAATAGGAAAATAAAAGAAGAAAGATGTTGTCTTGTTCATGTATTGCTATTTCAGGTGGTGATACACGTGTGTTGAGGACTTCAATGGAGTGGGTTTTGATTAATGGTTTGATTTGATATTTGTGTAGTTTCATGTCATTATGTGGCGTTGGATTTGGATGGTCGGTGCTACACCTGGGGACGAAATGAGGTATGGTTATCTGAGCTTAGGAAGTTTGCCTTGTTGTCTTGTGGTTTAAGTTTGATGGTGTATGGTTACTCATGAATATGGTGTGGTTCTACAGAGGGGACAACTGGGTTGTGGAGATACTCTGCAGCGTGATAGGCCTACGATCGTATCTGAATTCTCCAAGTATGTTTTGTTTTTTGATTGATTCCACGATGTGGTCCTTGTTGTAAACTAGCAATAATCACAGCAGGAAAGATCTTACTTGAAAAGGATGAACGAGAGAAAAGGACACCGTGGCGTGGTAAACCCACTGTCCTGAAAGTGATTTCGCCTGAGCACAGATGCAAACTCTCCAATGGCGGCCACTCCCCAGGATTACACAGTCTGGTTAATTTTGTGCATTCTCCATTAACCAGTTGGAGTGAACGAGTAATTGCCCGAAATTTTTTAAGAGAAGCAGAGAAGAGATGAATAATCAGAGAGAATTTTTTTTCTGTGTTGAACAAGAGAGGAAGAGAAGGTTTAAATAGAAGAAGGAGGAAAACAAGAGAGCAAGCTTTGGGAATTGCAGTGTTGAAGACTGCAAAATCAAGCATTAAGACCCCAACAATCAGTCCCAAGCTCCAAAGCTCTCGAAAACACGCGCAATAAATTAACCCGTCAAAAACCGAGACAGAAAATTAAAACTGTTTAAAAAGTGACCAAACCCTCCCGAGCCCGGCCCGACCGATCGGACGGACGGACGGACGGCGGCGGCGGCGGCGCGCGCGCGTGTGGACCACCAAGTCCACCCTTATCTCACTTAGTTCAAATAGCTTTGGAGAACTCTACTATTTAAAGTAGAACAATTCTCACTTTTCTACCAATGTGGGACACCAACTTGTTCCCAACAAAACTTAACTTTGAGACTTAAAATCCAACAATCCCCCACAAGGATCAAAGTTTTCCAATCAAACAAGAAAAAGAGAAGAAAATTTGGGCAATAAAAGAGATTACTGCATAAGAGTTAATATCTTGCGATTTGAATTAACACTTAGTAACATCAAGCTTAAGATAAACATCCTATCTAGTGAACAAAGTCTGGAACTTGATAGGGAGTTGTAAATCTGTCACTTGAGTACATAGTAATCTCACACTCGTTTTGTACTCCGCGATTGACGCCTTATACTAGCCATACGTCGTCCACTGGTTCTCATGGATGCTTTTAGGAGATAGACCCACCAATCTCCAAAGGCGGCTAAACTTCCACATCTCACGTAGGTGAGTTCATCAGTGTGTACTACTTCACCTCCAATTTAATGGATATGAACTCATTAAGAGCTAAAGCTCAACCTCAATCAAATAGTAGTAAGCAGTATACACACCATAGGAGGAAACTAAATGGTGCTCTGAATTGTTGATGACCGTTAGTACCCACGGAACTTGCCTTTTACATTAGCGGGGATCAATCACCACAATTCACGTAATGGGTCTCAATCCCATCCCCTCGATGTGTCCATGATCATTTTCCTACAAAGGCCTTTTATTAACGGATCAGTGAGATTTTTCGGACTTCATATTCGGTGATATCACTCCGGTTTAGAAGCTCCTTGACAACCTTATGTCTTATGCGAATATGCCTTCTTTTCCCATTGAAGGCTTTATTCCGAAGCCACTGCAATAGGCGCTTGGTTGTCACAATGCGGAAGCAATGGAAGGAGTAGCTTCCCCATGATGGAATGTCCGCGATAGATTTACGAGTCAATCGGCCTCACGGCCGCCAATTCAAGAGCAATAAACTCAGATTCCATAGTAGACATGGCGATCTGGTGTTTAGAAGATTTCGAGGATATAGCACAACCGGCTAATGTAAACACATATCCACTAGTTGAATTAATTTCGTCATTATCGGATACCGATTCGCATCGGTATATCCCTCTGATGCATGAGTTTCTACGAATTGTAAACATAAATCCATGGTACCTCTGAAATATCTAAGCAATCTTCTCAAAGCATTCCAATGATCATTATTAGGATTGTGGGTATACCTGCTAAGTCTACTTACAGCATATGCAATATCAGGTCTAGTATAGTTCATGAGAAACATAACGCTACCAATAACCTTGGCATATTCAGATTGACACACAGGATCTCCTTTATGCTTCCTCAAATGAATGCTAGCATCATAAGGAGTTCTTACAGGTTCCACATCAAAGGAGTTGAACTTTCTGAGAATCTTTTCGATATAGTGAGATTGGTTCAAGGACATTCCTTTAGGAGTTCTCTTAATCTTAACTCCTAAAATCACATCAGCCTCACCCATATCTTTCATTTCAAATTTAGAACTCAAGAAAGTTTTCACCTCATTTATAACATTCATGTTTGTGCCAAAAATAAGCTTGTCATCCACATATAAGCATATAATAACGCATCCATTGGAGTCATGCTTAGAATAAACACATGCATCAGCTTCATTTGCAATAAATCCAAAACCAGTGATAGTGCTGTCAAATTTCTCATACCATTGTTTGGGAGCTGCTTTAACCCATACTGAGATTTAACAAGCGCGTACCTTGTTTTCTTGTCGAGCACAATCAACCCTTGAGTTGCTCCATGTATATCTCTTCATCTAAGTCCCATTCGAGCAGTTTTCACATCCATTTGATGCACATATAAGTCATGAATAGAAGTAATAGCAAGCAAGGCTCTAATAGTGGCAATTTTAGTAACAGGAGAATAAGTATCGAAATAATCAATCTCCTTCCTCTGATTGTACCCTTTTACCACAAGTCGAGCTTTGTATTTATCGATTGATCCATCAGCTTTCAATTTCCTTTTAAACACCCATTTACACCCTAGTGGTTTACAACCTCTAGGAAGGTCAGTCAGAATCCATGTTCTATTACTCAAAATAGACTCAAGTTCACTACTGATGGCTTCTTTCCAAAAGACAGAATCGATGGATTTCATTGCTTCATCATAAGTTTTGGGGTCTTCCTCAATGATATACACAGAAATAATTTCATCACATAAGAAGTCATGCTCGGTCAAGAAAGAGGTAATGAAGTCGAGTCGAAGGATAGTTCCTTTCTAGGTCTTTTACTCCTTCTAGGTTCGGTCTCATGCTCAGCAGTTGAGATGCAATACAAGTAGAAGAAAGCAGTTGAACATGTTGTGCACATTTCATTGGAAAAATATGCTCAAAGAATTCGGCATCTCGGCTTCTATAATGTTGCCATGCATGTAAGAGCCATTCACACCTTTAGTAATAAATCTATAAGCGACACTTTGGTAGGCATATCCAATAAATCTGATATCAGCTTTTTGGTCCTATCTTATTTCTTTTGAAATCGGGTAACCAACTTTAGCAAGACACCCCACACTTTCAAGAATCTCGGGTTGGGTGGGTAACCCTTCGAGCTCATAAGGAGTCTTATCTAACTTCTTATGAGGTACACAAGCACATGACAAGCGAAAGAATAGCTTCCCCTACATATTATCGAGTGGACTGAACTAATCAACATGGCATTCATCATGTTCTTTAAGGACTGTTCTTTCTTTCGGCTATGCCATTTCTTTGGGGTTCATAAGGAAGCGATTCGTTCATGGATTATCCCATTTTCCTCACAGAACTTTTTAAGTGAGGTGGAGTCATACTCTCCTCCTCTATCACTCCTTAGTCTCTTAATCTTTCTATTGAGCTGATTCTCAACTTCAGCTTTATACTTTAAGAATATCTCTTCTGCCTCATCCTTAGAATTTAGGAGATAAACCATAGTGAATCTAGAGTAGTCATCCACAAAGGTAATGTAGTATCTTTTGCCACCTCTAGACATATGGTTTTTGAAGTCCCCTAAGTCACTATGAACTAGTTCAAGGAGCTCAGATTGTCTGTCTATTGATTTATGAGGTTTGGTATGAAACTTAGCCTCAACACATACTTCACATTTAGAGAACTCATTGTTAACCAGATTAGGAATTAAGGCGAGGTGTTTTAGCCTTTTAATGGAGGCAACATTCACATGTCCTAATCTAGCATGCCATAAATCAAGAGACTCAACAATATAAGCAGAAGAAGTTCCAACATTCTCATTCATTTTCACACATATAGCATCTAGAATCACAAGTCCAGTATGGTTACAAAAGCCCTTCCCCACAAACTCCCCATTCTTGGTAAGGATAATGCGATTTCCCTCAAGGGTCAATTTGAGACCGATACTAAGAAGCAAGTTTCCGGAAATGAGGTTTCTCGCATTTAGTGCACGCACACACATCGGTGAGAGATAAAACTTTGCCAGAAGTTAGTTTTAAAGAAATCTTCCCTTTCCCTTGAACGGAGGCAGTGGCGGCATTTCCCATGCAAACGGTTTCGCCATCTGCTTTCTCAAAGGTTTGGAAGAGGCTTCTGTTTGTGCATACGTGTTTGGTGGCTCCGGTGTCTACCACCCACTCGACATTGTTGTCAGCAAGGTTCACTTTCGAGACCATGGCAATGATAGTCTCAAGTGTCTCAGCAAGGTTTGCTTGATTCTTTTTGTTTTTGCTTCTACAGTCCTTGGCCTTGTGTCCCGGTTTGCCGCACTCGTGATATTTCCCTTGAAATTTATACTTTTTGCCCGGAGACTTGAAGTTGCTTGCTTGAGGACTCTTCCCTTTATTTTTGAACCTGTCATTATAAGATTTTGGTTCAACCAGATTAGCACCAGTAGAGTTAGAATAAAATTTGTAGCCCCTTGTCCTTGATACGATTTTCTTCCTCAATTTTCAAATGCCCAACCAAGTCTTCTAGGGTCAGATCAGTTTCCTTGTGCATTAACTGGTTTCGGTACTCTTTCCAGGAGGAAGGCAACTTTTCAATCAGAACAATAGCAAGGGTAACATCACAGATTTTCAGACCTTCAGAAGCAATTGCAGAACATAAATTTTCATACTCATGAATCTGATCTATAATAGGCTTATCATCACCAACTTGGAAATTTAACCATTTACTCACAGCATATCTCTTAGACCAGCATCATCATTCCCATATTTCTTTTTGAGTGCGGACGAATCTCATAAGCGAATCAAACTTCATGTAAATATCAAGCAAAGCATTATTCATATAATGAAGCAACATTCCTTTACAAGTTCGATCATCTCTAGCATACTTGTCATCATAATCGAGACCAACTTGAGCATCGATGGCAGGAGGCAATTTTTCTTCTCTTCTAGGGTATGGGCAACATCAATTTGTTCGAGATAAAACTTAATCCTAAGACCAACGCTTGTAATTCTTTCCTTCCAAAGGTTCCAATTTAGACATGTCGAGAACGATAAACTTGTTGGTTGCCATGACTAAAGCCATATTGACTTTCGATTGTTGTAAACTAGCAATAATCACGGCGGAAAGATCTTACTTGAAAAGGATGAGCGAGAAAAGGACAACGTGGCGTGGTAAACCCACCGCACGAAAGTGATTCGCTGAGCACGATGCAAACTCTCAATGGCGGCCACTCCCGGGATTACCAGTGCAGTTAATTTTGTGTATTCTCCATTAACCGTTGGAGTGAGCAGTAATTGCCGAATTTTTTAAGAGAAGCAGAGAAGAGATGAATAATCAGAGAGAATTTTTTTTCTGTGTTGAACAAGAGAGGAAGAGAAGGTTTAAATAGAAGAAGGAGGAAAACAAGAGAGCAAGCTTTGGGAATTGCAGTGTTGAAGACTGCAAAATCAAGCATTGAGACCCCAACAATCAGTCCCAAGCTCCAAAGCTCTCGAAAACACGCGCAATAAATTAACCCGTCAAAAACCGAGACAAAAAATTAAAACTGTTTAAAAAGTGACCAAACCCACCCGAGCCCGGCGCGACCGGACGGACGGCTGCGCGCGCGCGCGTGTGGACCACCAAGTCCACCCTTATCTCACTTAGTTCAAATAGCTTTGGAGAACTCTACTATTTAAAGTAGAACAATTCTCACTTTTCTACCAATGTGGGACACCAACCTGTTCCCAACAAAACTTAACTTTGAGACTTAAAATCCAACAGTCCTTTATATCTGGTTGTTGTTATTACTGTTATCAGTGCTTAGTTGCAAATTTTAATCTGTTTATCAAATAATTGTTGCCTGACATAATTCTCTTAATCATTCCCCGCTTTCAATTTCCCATTTAAAAAGTCTTATGTCAAAAAATTGGTTGTGTTGTTGTGGCAAGCATAAAATAGTCAGTGTAGCTACTGGCGGAAGCCATACTGTAGTGGTGACTAAAGATGGGCAATCCTTTGCCTTCGGCTGGAACAAACATGGGCAGTTGGGTTCTGGTTAGCTAAGAAATGGTAGGTGTCATTTCTCTGCAGAGTCTCTAGAATTCATCTTCTATTATTGGTTCTGCTTTATGCATTGCTCAGTGCATACACTAATACATGTACTCAACTAATTGTTACTCATTTGGAAGTATCTCATATTTGTTTCAAATTGTTGTTTTTAAAATGGTCTAAATAATTTGTATTAATATGCGCCAAAAGATAGGGCCTTTGTTAAACAAAAGAATGAGCACTGGGAATTTGAATCGTGAAATAGGAATGTAATTGTTTAGTGTTGCACCATTTCTGCAATTTAAGGGAGGCCCATCAATGAGCTCCTCTTTGAGGCTTTCAATTTATGCTGGTTGGGTTGTCAGCTTGAAAGTGTATGCCCTCTCTCGAGGAGTCCTCCAATTTGATCACTTAATAATAATGCTCGTGTCTTACCCTATATCACGCTTTTTGTGCTCGGAATCCTCCTCCTTATTTCTGTCACCAGTATGAATCATGATTGATCAACAGTCTCTCCTGAAATACATAGTAGTTCAGTGGTTACCGGTCAGTGATAGTTTTCTTGAAGCAGAGTTATTCTGGTGCTATGGAACTTGGGCTCGGGTGCTATTTTTGTGCTCTGTCGACTGATTAAATCAAGCATCTTGGTGCTATACTGGGAACTTCAGCACAGTGCAATGATACTATACCTTATGTTGAAGTCAGAGCTGAAAATCTCTCCAATTTTGCCTTATGTTGTATTATTATTAAAATTTTAAAGATAATATTAAATTTTTCTTCTGCATTCTAGGTGCAACCTGAGACTTGAAATACTTCAAGGCTTATGAAAAAAATTGATTTGGTCTCGATGAAGGGTGCATAACTGCATATCCCAAATGTGTATCACACTAAACTTTTCAATGTATTCGTTCAGTTAGTATCGGAGATGGATAAACTTTTATCTATAATTTTGATTTTTGACATATAAAATCTTAACTTCTAATTACAAACATTTGTTGTGGCCCGTGCAAAGCACGGGTATTCCCACTAGTATTACTCATATATGGGAGTTATCCCACTTATCTCTACGTGTGTGTTTGTTTGTGGGTTATGGGCTAGAAATAACATTTACTTTCCAACTGTAAAACATTTATAATCTTATTATTATTTTATCATCCAAAAATCAATTCTCAAGCCACAATATGTGAGATACACTTTGAATACTAGTATCCTTTAATTTAATTGTGTTTACGTTTATGGACACAAGAAACATGTTCAAACTTTCTACCATTTTCTAAGTTAATTACATATTAATTAGATAATTATGCGTAGTATAGATCGATGACAATAATTTGCTACTCTCTTAAATTTTAATTAGATAAAATTAGCCCATATAACTATATTTTATCCATTTTTCTATATAGTCCAAACATGTCTCAGAAATAAGTACTAAAACCCTATTCTTTTATACGGTGCGGTGCGATGCCACAACTCACTATACTACTCAATATTTTTTCACACTTCACCATACTTTACCACAATTATTATCCGTATATCTTCTCACTTTTCTCTTTTCTCATTTGTCTCCTCTACTTTCACATTCTCTATCATCAACTTCTACATCAACCACAATTTCAACAAATTTTACCATACCATTCCACACATTACTGATTTACCGCACTTTTCACAATTTCACCACACCTCACCATCGCCACTTCTTACTAACTGCACAAAAGAACAAGGCCTAAGCAATTAATTTTACGGATTTTTGGACGATAATACACTGGATTTTAAGGGTGGCAATTAATAATGCACTGAACCTTTTTTAGACACTAATACATTAAACTTTGAGGATATTGGACAATAATGCACCCAGAATAATTTCAGTGGTGGTTGACTTGGTGGCGGTATTCGTGGCCGGCTGAGAAAATGACGTGCAAAAAAGTTACAAAAATTTTTCATGTGAAAAATTCACATAAGCAAAATGACCAATATATTTTTTCTGAAAAAAAGAAAACAACACCTCAAAGTAAGACAGTCACCATATTAATAACAATCGGAATTGTTCCTAGTATATTATTGTTCAATATCCTCAAAGTTCATTGTATTAGAGTAAAAAAAAAATTCAGTTCATTATTGTCCGATACCCCTAAAGTTCGTGTATTATCGTTTAATAATCCTAATTTTAAAGTTGTGTTCATATCATTTAATGATAGGGACAAGCTAGTCTTAACAAATATTTAATTTGTATTGGCAAACTAATTTGGTTTAAATATATATTATATTTTTTTCATAAGCAAATAATTAACTAATTAAATTAAATTTGAATTAAAATTAATTTGTCATGTTATGTAGAAATTTCTATTCCATATTTGAATATTGACAATATATATACAATAGTAATTGTTTTATATGATAAATGATTATATATATTAAAAAATTAGTAAACAAAAATTTTAAAATTTGATTGCAGGCAATCTTTCTTTTTAAATTTTTTTTATAGCTAATGATAAAACGGAAGGAGTAGACCCAAACCATCTTCCCTAGGAGAAGGCACCCACGGCTAAGCAAAGACCCTAAGAAAGAAGCTTCCAAGTATGAGCAAGGCATTTACGTAAGAAACTTGCGGAGATTAGCAGGCTTGATGTGACAGTGACAACCAGAGTACATCTAGAAACCAGCTAGCATTTTCCCTTGCAGGGGCCCACTTTTTTCTTTTCTAATGGATTTTCTTTCCAGTCCTCGTATGCTTTCCTGTTCAACAAGAGAATAAAAAAGGTCTTCTAGATTGCATGAATATTTTGAACCTATTGTTGTTGTGGGTGAACAGGCTAATATATATAAATTGTCATGCTACCTGCTCCCATCAGATGCAATATATATGTGGCTTAAAATCTAATACAATACAATACAATATCAATAACACGGATGTCCAGAAGATGAAGCATATTTCAGTTTTGTATCTACCGGCTCTTATGGTGATTCTTATTAGTTGGGCGTACCAAGGGGAGAATGTTTTGGTGGAGGCCAGAGATTTTCCTCAGTCTCCTCCATTGATGGAGAAGCGTCCCTCTGCAGTAACTACGATGTCAGGGAACTCATACTTTCTCGGGACGCTTGGTGTTGTGTGCAAATGCTGCAATCCTGCTGGTGGCCAATGCACAACCTTCTCCCAAGGGTCGTCGTGTGCTAATCTCCAGTGCTCGCCTTGGAAATTACCTTGGAAATTTCATTAACTTTTTGTATAAATAGAATTAGATATATACATATTTGGTATCATATGCTCGTAACTTGTATAGTTGTATGTATTTAGGGTATGCTAAATTTATGGGTAACATCAATTTTCCAAAATTTACCAGTTTTTTTTTTTTAAATTTCCCAAAATTTACAAGTAACAGTCATATGACTTACAGTTTTGGATCCTCTTCTCTGTTATCATACCAAAATTTGAGTCCTGTAAATGATATATCAGTAATATCACTATGTATATATAGTAAAGTTGTATTTCTGGTGTTGTAAGAGAATATTTATTTGTTGTCTCGAATATTCTCTTTATCACTTTTTATCAGAAAAATTGCTTTCAGGTGTTCAGTAAAAAAATGACTTTGGCCCTGTTATTTGGTTAGATTGGATATAACTCTCCCAACTTATCTTAATTTATCCACACCTAATATAATTCCCAAAAAAAAAACATTCATTCTAAAAACACACTTCCCTAAAAAACATCATAACTTATCCTAAGTTATCTCAACTTATTCATCCAAACCTAAAACTAACATAACCAAAGAACATGGTCTTTATACAAAGTTCTTTTTATTATCTTTAGGTGTTGTCATCAATCAAAATCCATTTGACAAAAAAATATTTACAGTTTGGTACTTTGTATAGGTCCCATACCTATTGCGTATGTGTAATGATTTTAAATGAATGTTTAATTTTTAAATAGAATCAATTGTTTCTCAATAAGACAAATATAGTTGAAAACTACACTCTGCTTGTTAGACTACATACTCAAATAAAATCATATTTAATCTATAGAACATGTGTTTTAATAATGAATTAAATACCAAAAAGATTATATTTATGCATTGAAATATCTACTTTAATTCTAAAGTTGGTATATTGGTCATACATAACTAGACTCGAAAGACAGAAAATAAACTATATATGTCTGCAATAATATAAGTTTCAACCTATAACTCTCTTACAAATGTTAATGAAAGAACCCTTGAGGGGAGGGGGGGAATAGGTTTGTTACAAAGTTCTGCACTTATAAATACAAGGATGTTAATAGGACTTCATTGAACTGAATAATACTTCTTTAGGTACAATAAAAATATAGGAGGTTAGGGAACTCATCAGAATCAGGACAGTGAGGTCCTTGATGACTACTTACAAGGACAGAAACTGAGATTCAGTTTCTGTTGAGGGGCCTCACAAACGAGGCTTGTGATGAGGGGCCTCACAGATGAGGCAGAGAGAAAGGACCTCACAGACGAGACTTGTGATGAAGGGCCTCACAAATGAGGCAGAGATGAGGGGTCTCACAGATGAGGCAGAGAGGAGGGGCCTCACAAACAAGGCGGAGAAGATGGGCCTCACAGATGAGGCAGAGAAGAACATGACGGATTACAATGGATATCAAACTCACAAAGCCTTAGTGCTTCAAGGCTTTGCTATACAATTCTTCACCAACATAATTGGCTATATAACTCACTAAGAACCTTGGTTACACCTCACCAGAAGTACCTTACTGGTTACATAACTCATCAATGACTCATTGGCTACACTCAGAAATCTCACGAGATTTCCTACACTCGATTACTTGCTTGGAATCGACTAATCTTTTAGGATGAGAGCAGGGACATTTATATAACCTGCTATTCAGCATCAAAACGACTACTTTATCTTCCTTCCTTGTGTTGATGATCCATTCCATGTTTGTGCTGATCTTCTATCCTTGTTTCTTTTGGAAGCTTTAATCTTGCCGTCTGTAATAATATTCTGCAAGGATATATAATGGAATTAGTAGATATTTATTCAGAAAATATGTTGGAATCATTTTAGAGATTTTCAAGATACTTCCCTAATTTGTTCTTTCAAACAAAACCTTCTGGGCGTATTGGAGGTCATCAGTGATGATCTCGAGGACATCTATGGAGGGCATTACAGTTTCTACAGTTAATTATAGTCATACAACAGCATTGAAGTTCAAAAGATATATTATTATTTGTGATTTAACATTTAAAAATTTTAGCAACAAAATCTGATATATGGAACAATATAACTTTATATTATATCATAGAAGAGTAGAGATTGTGAATTCCAATTAGAAAAGTAGTTGAATTCAAAAATATTATCAGTTATGTTGTTGGTCATTGTTAACCCATGCAAATAATGTGGTTAACCCAACGCATATTGGGTTAACATGAACAATTTGTGGGTTAACCATCCAGGAAATTGCACGGACAAATATTTTGTGACCATCCAATGGATGAGAGATAGATTTAAACCCTAAACCCTTATCCCTTGACACACCTTGAAATAGGTCAAATTGAGATGGAAACATTTAGTTAAGTTGTTGGTCATGGTTAACCTGGGAAAATATTATGTTTCTCCCATCAATTACTCAAAGGAGGCATATGCGACGTTGCTGACCCTAAACATGAACAAAATTTGGCTAATAACCCTTTAAAATCATATTGTCCACCAATAAACAAGATGAACAGTTACCAAATTTTCAATTTAAACAATCTTAAAACCAAGATTACCGTAATTTGATGCAACACTAAAGTTATCCTTGATATATTATAAAGTTATATTGTTCCATATATCAGATTTTGTTTTAGTAACTACTTTTTAACTAAAATTCAACTACTTTTCTAAGTAATTTAATTAAATTTTGTACAACATTATTTAAAGTCAAAATTTGGAGTCATTTTTTCGATAATTGAGGCAGAAGCCAAAGCCAACACGTCAACAAGTTTTGCACCACCAACAACAGCCACAAAAAGAAGACGTCAAACAACACCAAGCAGGGAAAGGAAATCCCAAACAACACAAAGAAGACGCAAAACAACACCAAGTAGGGAAAGAGAACCACAACACGACCAAAATGGGAACAACCACCACAACCGACTCAACAAGTTAAAACAAGACACCACCAAAATAGCCCAAGAGCAACAAAAAACATCTGTATCAAAACCTTAAAAAAAAATCACTAAGGCTCGAAGCATAAACACTGAAAAACCATCCTTGAAGTGCACACCACACGTCAGAGACATTCACCCATTTAGGCCTTGTCTTCATCCAACCTCTTCTTATTTAGCATTTTTACAACCGTCTCCCAGTCTTGTAAGATTTTCAAGCTGCCTTTATTGTTGATGTCAACCATCAGCTGGCCCAACAAATTATCAAAAGATTCAGAGTTGCTCCCAGCAATAGAAGAATAATTGGCTTTCGACACCATCAAACCACCTTTCGGGTGCTTGACATCTCTGGATCTTCTTGTACTCTTGCTTCATCGGTTTGAAGATTTGGATTGCATGACGTAACACTTGCTCAACCTTCTATGGTCATGCCTGAAAGCCTTGACTTTGGCCTTCTCTTTTCTCTTGGCCCTAGCTAAGACCTTAAACTCTTTAGGGATAAAATCTTTAATCCAGGAGGAAATTCAGGGACCGAGATTGAAAGAGAAAGGTCAGGCCCAAAAGACTCTTGCTGAATCCCATCTCTCTTCTCATGAACTTTATAGGGGCCTCATTAGAATTAGAATCACAGATCAATACCCCCTGTTTGTCATCAACCTCACCCTGCGAGGCCATAACCCTCTTCACCTCTCTGAAGTCAGGAACAAAGGAGGTAACAGGGTAATTAAGGCCAGCACTAGGGGTGCACTGGCCAGCCCAACCACCATTCCTAGGAACATTGATATCATGGTTATTACTTGAGTTACTCGAGGATGAAGCAAAGTCAGGGCAGGTCAAGACGAACTGAACATCTTGCACACCCACGTTGTTCTCACAGACACTAACACAATATGTTACTTGGTCAACCTCGAGAAGGACTTCCCCATCGATCCTAGACTGATGTTCGTAAGAACACAGACCTTGAAGGAATGAAAAACATCCAAGTTTAAAGCAGGAGAATCAATAGCCAGCACATGACCCCAACAACCACCAATCTTCAAGTTCTCTTTGCATCATAAGTGAAGTGGAAGACCAACGTAGGATAATCAAGCCTTGCGCCATTTAGAAACAAAACAATCATTCCATTTTGTTATGTTCTTGAATCATTTTCCAAGCCAGTTCGAGTATTTATCGAGAACAACATCCATGAGGTTAATAGACTCAAAGGTTAAGAGAAATAGAGCCTACCCATGGGTCTAATAGAGACCCCATTCAGACCATTAGACAAGACAACTTTGTTTAAATCAGAGGCTGAGAGATTACAGTCAATACTGATACCCACAAGGCTTCTACCAAGCCAATCCAAATTCAAGCTACACTTGACTCCTGTTGCATGAAGTCTCAACAACTGCCCCATACACCACTACCTACATTAATCAATGAAGGCCTCACCATCTTATTCGGCTGTACCTCAACAGATTTGTCATGTGATCTTCGAGGTGAGACTCTTTTAAATCTAGCAAAATTGACACTCAATTGCAAATTACCCAATCAAGCTCTATTGCTCCAAAAGATAGCTTTCTCAGCCTCCTTCCTATACTCAAATCTCACAAAAGCAAACCTACCAAAAGAGCCTCACCTTACTTTCCTCGGCACAAAAGCATCTAAAACTCTACCAAAATTCCCAAACAGAGTTCTCAACCAGTTATTGGTCGTACTCAAAGGCAAATTAACCACTAAAAGAGTGCACAAAGGGCTAATATCCCTCATGGTTATAGTACTAGCAACCCACGACCACAACGGCCACCAGCAAGAACAGCAAGGCTTCGGGGAAAGAAAGACAAAACACACCTCAAAGCGCAGAAAGGGAAACACACCGGTAACCACCGAATGGAGCCGTGACCCACACTGCCGACACCTGGAGACCCACCTGTCAGAGGAAAGTAAGCATACCACCGATGGCCGAGAAGAGGGGGAGGAAAACGGAAATCGAATTGGAGCCCAAAAAATGAGAACATTGGATGGACAACCACACACACCACAACAGCTCAGGGAAGGAAAGGGGAAAGATGGGAACAGGAAAAGATGAAACGACGGTGGTGGAAATGGCCAGGATCGGCGGCTTCAGCGGCGGAGAAGGGGAAGAGGTGCAGTGCGAGGGCCTTTGGAGTCGCCCATAATATGCTGAATAAGAAGGGGAAAAAAATTAGAGTTACTTATTACAAAGACAAAATTTTAGAAAAGACAAAATTATATCAGATTATAATCCAAATATATTATAAAGTCAAAATTTATTTATTACAAAGTCAAAATTTTATCCATATATTATAAAGTCAAAATTTAGAGTTATTTATTAAAAGTAATTTGATGCAACAATATGAATGTAAATTATGTAATCACCTCAAAAACAACCAAATAAAAAAATGAAATATTATTGCAAATTAATTGTCTTTCCACATCATCAATCTTTTTGCACGCATATACACCTTTAACAAATTTAAATTAAAAATAGATTATCTAGTCAAATGTACTTGATGGACAGCAACACGTACCTAACGCTATCCACAATGACATTCTCCAAAATGGAGAACACCAAGTAGATGAAAAGTAGATTTAATATTATTTTAATAGGTAGTGAAGAATGAGTATTGTTAATGGTGGAGAATGGGTTCAAGAATGAGGTAAAGAACAAGTAGGGTAGGGGCTAATACTTTATTGTATTGCAGGATCCACTTGTAATATTTAATTGTTTTTAATAATTGACAAAATTGAATATTCCATAGATAAAATACAAACAAATATATAAATTACTGAAAAGCACTTACTAATAAATATTTTTTAATAAAACAGTAATATTTTATTTTTACTAAAATATAATATTTAATTACTGAAAAGCACTTACTGAATAATTTAAAATAGTAATAATATTTAATTTTTTTATAAAATAGTGGTAATAATTAATTTAAAATTCTCATAAATGATAAATATAAGATTAGACACTTTTAAAACTAATTAATTTTAAGTTAATTGATTTTGGCTAAAAATTATTTTAGAAAACCTTAAAGAGAAAAAATTAATTAAAATTATTTCATTTATTAGGAAAACAACAGAAAGCAAAAAAAAAAAAAGAAGAAGAAGAAGAAAACAAAAGAAAGCCTGGAAACGAAAAAGAAAGAAACAAAAGAAAGGGAAAAAAACGAAAAAAAGGAAAAAAGGATGGAAGTCTTCAGCAGACATGCGTCCTCTAGAGCGTCGGTCCATGCGCCTGACTGCAGCCTGTATAATTGGGCTACACGCGCGCTCTATTTTTTTCCCAGACTTTTTCCATTCTTCTCTCTTTTTTCTGTCTCCTCCTAAGCTATGTGTAATGGTGTCCTTAGATTTGAAGGATGAAGGGGTATAAATAGTGGAAATAATATTATTTTAATGGATGTTGGAGTATGCTATTGGTAATGGTGTTGTTGGAATTGGAGGATGAGGTGAACAATGAGTGGGGTATGAAGTAATATTTTATTATATTATTGGAGCCACTTATATTACAATTAATACAAACTCAAAAATATTATTTTTATTTTTTAAAATTATATAATTATTTTTTAAAAAATTATTACAATTAAAAAATTTTGAAAATTAAATTTACAATGGAAACAAAAAAATTAATTTAGTTGGAAATAAAATTTTAAAAAATATTACAAACTCAAAATTATTTTGAAACAAAATATATTTGTTAAATATATTTTTTTAAAAAATATAACAATTACAAAAATTTTGAATTATAAAATAAAATAAAAAAAAGAAAAAAAACAGAAATTCAAATGCAAAACAAACGGAAAGAAAAGGAAAAAAGAAAAAAAAATTTGAAAACTTTACTCTCTGCGTCAAAAGGGAAATGTACATGGCCCACGAAAAAAAGTGCAACGTGCCCACAGCAAGTGAACTGCACGCGTCTGACTAAAAAAAAAAAAAGGCGGTGCAGCTCATTGCCCCTGCCCGCGATTGGGCCTCGTTTTTTATGAAATTCAACCCTCTTTTTCCCAAGGACGCGGATGCATACTTCTCCAATTTAATCTCTCCTTTTTTCCTTTATTTATTTTTCTCTTTCCTCCATCTTCTACCCAAAAGAACGCCAATACCCATAACCTTACGTCTGGGAACGTTGCAACGTTGTTGGTATGCTCTTTTTTTTATTTTTCCTTTTTTTTTTCTTACTCTTTCTCCTCCATTTTTGGTGTTTTTAAACACCATTGCTGATAGCTTAAGGGTAACAAAAATACAATAGTGTAAATTCCTTTTTCAACTCAACACCAGAGAGTAATTTATCCCTTTTTATTTTCTCCAATTAACTAACTTTTTAGTTGTTCCTTACTGTTTGGCTCATTTACATTTCTAATAATAATTCACTACTTTTACCCTTAATAAATGACTTTAAAACTAATAATAATTCACTACTTTTCCACCATTCTTCTGGTGACAAATAAAAATGTACAATCAAGGGGAGTAAGAAACAAAGATAGTTAATATTGATTATTGACAAGTTAGTTCCCTTCTAGGTACTAATTAATCATTGACCGAATATTTTCCGCACTGGAAAATTGGAAATGCAAGTAGGTTTTTTTTTTTTTTTTGGATTATTGCAAGCTAAAGGTTTAAAGGTTCACAAAAGACAGCAAAACAACATTATAAAATAGTAATCAACCCATTTCAATGCAAGCAGTTTGATCGCACATATGTAGGAACTTGATCACTGGGAGACCTAGTGTAATGATGAAAGACATTTACAAAAGGAAAAGAAATTCACACTTCCGCTGAATTGTAGTTGTATATAGATGTTGTTCTTTGTTTAGGTTAGGTTAAGGTTAGGTTAAGAGATGAGAGGAAAGGAAAGGAAATTATAGGATTTATTTGAGTTAAGTTAATTGATGGATGTAAATACTTAATTAGTAAAATTTGAATATTTTGGGGAAAATAAATAAAAAAATTATAAGTGTTGGAAAAAGTGGATTGATTTGAGATTAAAATAATATTATTTAAATTTTTTTTATTTAAATTTTACTTTTAACTTTGGTGTTTTTTAGGGAGTTATATTAGATTGGCTAAAATAAGTATAAGTTAAATTAAATTAAACTAAATCTTATTAACTAAGCTAATTAAAGGACAAACAATCTATCAAAACCATCAATTTTCATCATAGTAGAATATTCAAAAAAAGTGCTCCTTTTTCCGTTCTTTTTTATCTGTCATATACAATTTTCAATGTACATAAAATTTTTATAAAAAACTATAATATTATACTTTTTTAATAATATTTTTTATTACGAATCTATTGATATTAATTTTGTATGATGAATCATTATAAAATTTAAAATATTAATGAATAAAATTTTTAACACAATTTCCTAGATGACAGATAAAAAAAACGGAGGTAGCAGAACTGCAAGTGTGCAACTACTCTCTTGTAGAAAATAAGTCTAAAAATCTAGAAAAGAAGATATGTGTTATTGGAGCATGATTTGGAACAAAATATAGTGGATGCGTAACCAATCATGATGGTGAAAGGATGATTGTCTTTAGCAATAAAATAAGCTCAAGAAAACAATTCTAGCGGTGAAGGTCGTCTATAAAGCGCCGTGAGTGGTTTCCTATGTGTATGTAAGCAATGCAAGCAGCAAATGATCAAATCTGAAGAATCTCAACTGGTATGAGGACCTCAGCGTAATCGTCAATGAGGACCTCAAATGTCAGCAAAAGATTATTTTGTTTGAGAGACCAGCCGAGCTATCTTAGGGAAGTATAAATCATATCCTAATCTTATTCCTTCCTCTAATTCTGAGATATGATTGTAATAGTCTGCGTTTCCTTTTCAGATATCAAACGAAAAAGGAAGGAAGAATATGGAAAAGAAAGGAATCTCGTGGATGATAGAGGATCATCTCAAAAAAGGAATAAATCCTGGACAACCGTTGCTCTCAAGGCTATAAATACCATCAAGCTTCATTCATACAAGTATCAATTTCCAAAGAAGAAAATCGTTGTAAGAACTTTGTGAAAGAAAGTTCTGAGTGTAGGAGTATTTGAGTGAATATTCCGAGTGTAACCATTCTTGTGTAGTGGTGAGTTTTGTGTAACCAGTGGTCATACTGGTGAGGACCTCTAGGGTCGTGAGTTCCAAGATAAACAAGTGCCTCTCTGCTGTGTGAGGTCACTATTTGTAATCGCCTCCACTGTGAGGCCTCATATTCAGAAGACCTCTGTTGTGTCTTCTAATCTGATAGGCCAATTGAGGACCTCACAAGTTCTCTTTTGTGCTGAGTTGTAACCTCCTCCTCTTTAGCACTTTTGATCATTCAATAAAGAAGTTATTTTTCATATAAAAGTGCTACTAACTTGGTTGTGTTGATTGAAGTTCAGAATTATTTTTATAACCCTAATCAACTCCCCCCCCCTCTAGGGTTATTTCAATTGGTATCAGAGCAGGTCCACAGATCTGAAGAGTCTAACAACTCGTGGTAAAGATCATGGCCGGCCTCAATACAACCGAAGCTCCTCAAGGACGCTCATGGACAAGGGCACCTCTCCTCACTGGAGAAAACTATAGAATGTGGAAAAGACAAATGGAGATCTTTCTCAGAGATCAAGATGAGGACCTCTGGATAATTGTCACTGAAGGCGATTTTCCTACCCCCACAAAGAAGAATGCTGCAAATCAGGATGTCCCAAAAGAGAGATATGAGATGACAGCCAAAGAGCTCACCTCTTTGGGAAAAAATATTCGAGCTTTAAATTTACTGTATTGCAGTTTGAATCCAAATGATTTTTGAACGTGTTTCTAACTGTGAAAATGCCAAACAGGTTTTGGGAATATTTGGTTACCTTATATGAAGGTACAAGCCAAATTAAAGATATCAAAATGGACATTCTTGTCCAGAAATTTGAGGCCTGCAAAATGGAAGAAGAAGAATCCATTGAAGAAATGTACAAGAGATTTAGCAGTATTGTTAACCACCTCAAATCGCTTGGAAAGAACTATTCAAATGAGGAACAAGTCAGAAAAGATTCTCAGATGTTTGCCAAGAAGAAAGTGGGGTCCAAAGGTCACAGACATCGAAGAAGCATAGAACCTGAAAGTCCTCAAGCTAGAAGAACTCATTGGGAAACTGTTGGCCCATAAGATCCAATTGAGTGACCTCACAGAGTCTAAAGGGGTTGCCCTCAAGCGACGAGGATTACGATGAGGAATCGGATGAGGATGAAGAAAAACAATGGCTATCTTTGCAAGAGGCTTCAGAAAACTATACAAGAAAAATCCAAACTTTCGAGGCTACCTCAAGGATGGACAACATAGAAAACCAAAAGGTAAGACCTCCATGAAAGATGAAACTAACTCCTTCACTTGTTATAGTTGTGGCAGCACAGAGCACTTGATTAGAGACTGTCCGCATGCGAGAAAAAATAGAGATAAAAGAAACATGAGGCCCAGACCACAACAACGTAGAGCCATGCTTGCAACTTGGAGTGATGACTCAGTGAGGATAATGATGGCGTTGATGAAGTCGCAAATGTCACTGATGACTCAAATGAATGAGGAACCAGAAACATCCTCACACCAAGAAGAGGTAAACATTGATGACCTCCTCAATCTCTCACCCTTACATCTCGCTCATAAATGCTTGCATCTGTTTAAATATTCCAAATCTTTGATTGAAAGGGTCAAGTATCTTACCAAGCATGTTCAAAGTCTCAGTGAGGCCAATGATAACCTAACTTCTCAAAATGACCTCCTCTTCACAGAAAGCAATAGACTGTCTCTTGAGGTCAAAGACTGCTATAAAACCATCACTCAATTATCCAATGAGGCAGTCAATAATTCTCATCCTTACCAAAGCAAACCAGTCTCCACAACCCCGTCTTCTCAACCTCATACCAAAATTCCTACAAATCACCCTCCCAGAGGACCTCTCCTTCCCACACCCAATACCGCACCTCTCAAAAACTATAGGTCCAAAAGTCCTCCTTTCCATGCCAACAAAGGACCTCTCCTTCCTATCCCAAACATTCCACCTCTCAAAGAAAATCATCATAGAGGACCTCCTACATAAAATAAAATAAGGACCTCATCAAATCCCCTGTCTAAAGGAACTAGACCTCTATGCATTACTAAAATCTGGGTCCCAAAGACCTCAATGCAACGATCTCATCCTTGGTCAGAGACCAAGAAAGGTATAGTGTCTTCTTTTACAGGTATGCCTCAAACACGGAGATCCAACCAAGCTCTTCAAACTGAAAATCAACAAGAATGCAAGAGTGTCCTTTGGAGACAAAATTCAAGACAAGATCCTAGACATTGGGAAGGTCGTGAAACAACACCACCCGCACCTTCTGAGGGGGAGTCGTCTACGATGAGGAGCTCAACCTATGCACAAGCTGTCAAATTGAGGGGGAGTCATATCATCCATCCTCCCTCATGTGGTGTCTCTCCTCCTCCCAGGTTCGTCAACTCACAGCATGCCTGGACCTCTGATGCCCTCATCAGCATGGCCTTTCAGGCACCTCAAAATTTAATCAGGGCCTGGTCAAGGTGTCCTTATCATCTCCTTTCCTCCTATCCCTCCTTCTTCTTCTCTGTCTTCCTCTGCTTTTGGCTACACAATTTAGTACTTATACTCTCCTGTTTCCCTTCTGTCTGAAAGACAAAAAGGGGGAGATATCCTTGGTCTGTAACCGAAACAATATGGTAAACTGTTGCTTACTACTATATGATACTCTATTACAAGAATGTTCTGTTCCATCTATTGTCCATATCTGCTGTACATTGAGAATGCATGAATAGAAGCAGCATCCAGGAAATTTTGTCTTTCAAACAAAAAGGGGGAGATTGAAGAATCTCAACTGGGTATGAGGACCTCAGCGTAATCGTCAATGAGGACCTCAAATGTCAGCAAAAGATTATTTTGTTTGAGAGACCAGCCGAGCTATCTTAGGGAAGTACAAATCATATCCTAATCTTATTCCTTCCTCTAATTCTGAGATATGATTGTAATAGTCTGCGTTTCCTTTTCAGATATCAAACGAGAAAGGAAGGAAGAATATGGAAAAGAAAGGAATCTCGTGGATGATAGAGGATCATCTCAAAAAAGGAATAAATCCTGGACAACCGTTGCTCTCAAGGATATAAATACCATCAAGCTTCATTCATACAAGTATCAATTTCCAAGGAAGAAAATCGTTGTAAGAACTTTGTGATAGAAAGTTCTGAGTGTAGGAGTATTTGAGTGAATATTCCGAGTGTAGCCATTCTTGTGTAGTGGTGAGTTTTGTGTAACCAGTGGTCATACTGGTGAGGACCTCTAGGGTCGTGAGTTCCAAGATAAACAAGTGCCTCTCTGCTGTGTGAGGTCACTATTTGTAATCGCCTCCACTGTGAGGCCTCATATTCAGAAGACCTCTGTTGTGTCTTCTAATCCGGTAGGCCAATTGAGGACCTCACAATTTCTCTTTTGTGCTGAGTTGTAACCTCTTCCTCTTTAGCACTTTTGATCATTCAATAAAGAAGTTATTTTTTTATATAAAAGTGTTACTAACTTGGTTGTATTGATTGAAGTGCAGATTTATTTTTATAACCCTAATCACCCCCCCTCTAGGGTTATTTCAATTGGTATCAGAGCAGGTCCACAGATCTGAAGAGTCTAACAACTCGCGGTAAAGATCATGGCCGGCCTCAACACAGCCGAAGCTCCTCAAGGACGCTCATGGACAAGGGCACCTCTCCTCACTGGAGAAAATTATAGAATGTGGAAAAGACAAATGGAGATCTTTCTCAGAGATCAAGATGAGGACCTCTAGATAATTGCCACTGAAGGCGATTTTCCTACCCGCACAAAGAAGAATGCTGCAAATCAGGATGTCCCAAAAGAGAGATCTTAGATGACAGCCAAAGAGCTCACCTCTTTGGGAAAAAATATTCGAGCTTTAAATTTTCTGTATTGCAGTTTGAATCCAAATGATTTTGAACGTGTTTCTAACTGTGAAAATGCCAAACAGGTTTGGGAATATTTGGTTTCCTCATATGAAGGTACAAGCCAAGTTAAAGATATCAAAATGGACATTCTTGTCCAAAAATATGAGGTCTTCAAGATGGAAGAAGAAGAATCCATTGAAGAAATTTACAAGAGATTTAACAGTATTGCTAACCACCTCAAATCGCTTGGAAAGAACTATTCAAATGAGGAACAAGTCAGAAAGATTCTCAGATGTTTGCCAAGAAGAAAGTGGGGTCCAAAGGTCACAGACATCGAAGAAGCATAGAACCTGAAAGTCCTCAAGCTAGAAGAACTCATTGGGAAACTGTTGGCCCATAAGATCCAATTGAGTGACCTCACAGAGTCTAAAGGGGTTGCCCTCAAAGCAGCCAAGGATTCTGATGAGGAATCAGATGAGGATGAAGAAAAAACAATGGCTATGCTGGCAAGAGGCTTCAGAAAACTATACAAGAAAAATCCAAACTTTCGAGGCTACCTCAAGGATGGACAACATAGAAAACCAAAAGGTAAGACCTCCATGAAAGATGAAACTAACTCCTTCACTTGTTATAGTTGTGGCAGCACAGAGCACTTGATTAGAGACTGTCCGCATGCGAGAAAAAATAGAGATAAAAGAAACATGAGGCCCAGACCACAACAACGTAGAGCCATGCTTGGAGTGATGATGACTCAAGTGAGGATAACAGTGACGTTGATGAAGTCGCAAATGTCTGCCTGATGACTCAAATGAATGAGGAACCAGAAACATCCTCACACCAAGAAGAGGTAAACATTGATGACCTCCTCAATCTCTCACCCTTACATCTCGCTCATAAATGCTTGCATCTGTTTAAATATTCTAAATCTTTGATTGAAAGGGTCAAGTATCTTACCAAGCATGTTCAAAGTCTCAGTGAGGCCAATGATAACCTAACTTCTCAAAATGACCTCCTCTTCACAGAAAGCAATAGACTGTCTCTTGAGGTCAAAGACTGCTATAAAACCATCACTCAATTATCCAATGAGGCAGTCAATAATTCCCATCCTTACCAAAGCAAACCAGTCTCCACAACCCCGTCTTCTCAACCTCATACCGAAATTCCTACAAATCACCCTCCCAGAGGACCTCTCCTTCCCACACCCAATACCCCACCTCTCAAAAACTATCGGTCCAAAAGTCCTCCTTTCCATGCCAACAAAGGACCTCTCCCTTCCTATCCCAAACATTCCACCTCTCAAAGAAAATCATCATAGAGGACCTCCTACAGAAAATAAAATAAGGACCTCATCAAATCCCCTGTCTAAAGGAACTAGACCTCCGTGCATTACTAAAATCTGGGTCCCAAAGACCTCATTGCAACGATCTCATCCTTGGTCAGAGACCAAGAAAGGTATAGTGTCTTCTTTTACAGGTATGCCTCAAACAGGAGATCCAACCAAGCTTTTCAAACTGAAAATCAACAAGAATGCAAGAGTGACCTTTCGAGACAAAATTCAAGACAAGATCCTAGACATTGGGAAGGTCGTAAAACAACACCACCCGCACCTTTTGAGGGGGAGTCGTCTACTATGAGGACCTCAACCTAAATACAAGCTGTCAAATTGAGGGGGAGTCATATCATCCATCCTCCCTCATGTGGTGTCTCTCATCCTCCCAAGTTTGTCAACTCACTGCATGCATGGACCTCTGATGCCCTCATCAGCATGGCCTTTCAGGCACCTCAAAATTTAATCAGGGCCTGGTCAAGGTGTCCTCATCATCTCCTTTCCTCCTATCCCTCCTTCTTCTTCTCTGTCTTCCTCTGCTTTTTGGCTACACAATTTAGTACTTATACTCTCCTGTTTCCCTTCTGTCTGAAAGACAAAAAGGGGGAGATATCCTTGGTCTGTAACCGAAACAATATGGTGAACTGTTGCTTACTACTATATGATACTCTATTACAAGAATGTTCTGTTGCATCTATTGTCCATATCTGTTGTACATTAAGAATGCATGAATAGAAGCAGCATCCAGGAAATTTTGTCTTTCAAACAAAAAGGGGGAGATTGAAGAATCTCAACTGGGTATGAGGACCTCGGCGTAATCGTCAATGAGGACCTCAAATGTCAGCACAAGATTATTTTGTTTGAAAGACCAACCGAGCTATCTTAGGGAAGTACAAATGATATCCTAATCTTATTCCTTCCTCTAATTATGAGATATGATTGTAATAGTCTGCGTTTCCTTTTCAGATATCAAACGAAAAAGGAAGGAAGAATATGGCAAAGAAAGGAATCTCGTGGATGATAGAGGATCATCTCAGAAAAGGAAACAATCCTGGACAACTGTTGCTCTCAAGGCTATAAATACCATCAAGCTTCATTCATACAAGTATCGATTTCCAAGGAAGAAAATCTTTGTAAGAACTTTGTGAAAGAAACTTCTGAGTGTAGGAGTATTTGAGTGAATATTCCGAGTGTAGCCATTCTTGTGTAGTGGTGAGTTTTGTGTAACCAGTGGTCATACTGGTGAGGACCTCTAGGGTCGTGAGTTCCAAGCTAAACAAGTGCCTCTCTGCTGTGTGAGGTCACTGTTTGTAATCGCCTCCACTGTGAGGCCTCATATTCAGAAGACCTCTGTTGTGTCTTCTAATCCGATAGGCCAATTGAGGACCTCACAAGTTCTCTTTTGTGCTGAGTTGTAACCTCCTCCTCTTTAGCACTTTTGATCATTCAATAAAGAAGTTATTTTTCATATAAAAGTGCTACTAACTTGGTTGTGTTGATTGAAGTGCAGAATTATTTTTATAACCCTAATCACCCCCCTCTAGGGTTATTTCAAAATCCATTTCAATTTAATACTCTATCCTCCATGTTCCTGGTAAAATTTTGACGGCCTCGATAATTCAGTTTGGTTTAATCTTGAAAGACAAAAATCAGTCAACTAGTCATTTTCCAAATTTAAACCGGGTCAGCTCTAGGTGAAAGGAACCGAGTTCAGTTTGTCCGAATTTCGAGGGAAAATTATGGTTCAGTTGTCTCAGACAATCGAAAAATGTCCGAGCCCAGTTTGTAACTAAACTTTCTGTTAACAGTTAATTACCTTTATGTACAATCTGAACAATGGATTATTTTAACATTGTAGAATCGGTCAATGTTCGGTCATTCTCACTCTAAAAATATGAACATGTATGTCCATATATACAATTCAGACATTGTACATCCGAGTCTGGACATTAGTAATCCAGGTCCAGGTATGAGCACAATGTCTGAATTGTTTATCAAACAGGGTCCTGGTAATATGGTTTTGACCGGATGATCGATTCTAACAGAACCTGGAATTACCTAGACCTGAATTTTTGCAAGGAATGCTCCTCCAATTATCATTTTCATAATATTCTGTTACCTGCAATAAATCATCATTATAATATCAACCCACCATAACAAATTAATCAAAAATCAATATACCAAATTTTGACAGTGGTATTAGAGCATTCTGTTGAAGTATTTCAAGAAATTAAAGTTCGATTAAAGATGGAAATTTATTAATTAAGAGTATGCTAGGAAGGTTAAACGACCAATAGCTCAAGAAAACATGCATGTACTGGGTTGACACTGACCGTGTCCAAGTGACACGATCCATGGCAATGCCTAACTACTTGAGATCTTGATTCATGATTTTAGCCCTTGTAATTAACATGTGGGGATTTGATTGTGGTTGAATATTGAATGATTGATCAGTCAAATATTGACTCCCCCAATCAAGTTGAGATCATGCCCTTGAGTTGTGGTCTAGAAACCCCCTTTGCAGTTGCATGGTCCTCACCAAAGGTCAACACAATGGGACTCACACCGTTCGGAAGTAACGACCTCATCTCACAATCCTCCAAGGACCTCCAAGGTGTTTTGTGGTTAAAACGACAAAATTGCCACACCAAGAAAGGGAGGTATCTCGTGCCTTATTTTGTCCAAAGTCCTATCTATATGATTGAATCATTAAATGTGGACCTGAATATTTTCGCACGAAACAACTCACAAAGAAATATGAAAAACAAGGATTTCCAAGCACACAATCTAGAAGAGAAATCAAAGCATCAAACATGGAAAGAATCCGAAGGATATAAATCTATTAATGTAACTGATAATTGTCACGCCCCACAAGGAAACTAGCAACAAGGCTATAAAATCATCCTTGGACTCTAGCGGTAGGTTATTCGATTCCAAGTGAACAAATCGAGAGTTGTGGAGGAAATTTCATAAAAATTTCTGAGTTGTAGCCAAAGAGGTTCTGGTGAGATCTTGTGGGTACCAGAATTGTGGTCAAGTGAGACTAGTTATTTGATTTGTAATATAGGAACAAACCCTTGTTCTTCTGTGAGCTGTGAACATCACCAACCTGGTTGGTGACTATTGATGTACCTCTAATCACCTCCACCTGGGATTTGTGATCTTCTCACTATAAGATGCCTCAAGGTCCTCAAACTTTTGAGTTGCCGAGTGTTTTGCTTTGTTTTACTATTCTAATGTCCTTAGTTGTTTGATTCAATAAAAGATAGTTTCCTTTTCATTTTGGGTTGTTGAACCTTGACTAAAGTCAAGATTAAAGACTAATGTCCTTGCCATAAAGTGCGCTGAGTTTTGATAACCCTATTCACCCCCTTCTAGGATTCTTTCAAGTGGTATCAGATTATGTCCACTAAAATCATGAGACTAACCAGTCTGTGGTGAGAACCGACACTAGTGAAACAGGTCAAGTAAATTCATGGACCAGACCTCCCCTACTCACTGGGAAAACTACAGAAACTGGAAAAAACAGATTGAAGTCTTCCTCAAGGATCAAGATGAGGATCTATGGAATGTCATAAAAGATTGAGACTATCCTATGCTAACTAAGACAATCTCCCAAGGGACTACAGTTCCAAAACTATGTTCTGAATGCGCTGAGGGGAAAAGGAACTTTTGCGAAAGAAATACTCGAGCTTTAAAATTATTGTATTGCAATCTTAACTCTAACGAATATGAAAGAGTGTCTACTTATGATTCAAATAAACAGTTTTGGAACTACCTAGTCACTACCTATGGAGGAACTAGTCAAATCAAGGAAACCAAGGTAGATATACTTGTTCAGAAGTATGAAGCCCTCAAGAAAGAAGAAAATGAGTCAATAGATAGCAGGTTCAAGAGATTCAGCAATATCATTAATCATCTCAAATCTCTGGGGAAAACCTACTCAAATAAGGAGAAGGTTAGAAAGGTCGTCAGGCACTTGCCAAAAAGAAAATGGGGACTAAAGATGACAACAATTGAAGAAGCTCAAAACCTCAAGACACTACAGCTTGAGGAATGTCGGAAAGCTATTGGCTCATGAAATACAACTTCTTGATGACATACAATAGAAGAGCATCACACTAAAAGCGAGCAAGGACTCTGATAATGAGTCAGAGGATGAAGAAGAAGAAACCCTTGTTACGATCGCCAGGGGCTTCAAGAAACTCTACAAAACGATTCCTACCATTAGGGGATATGTAAAAGACTCATCAAACAGGAGATCAATCCACAAAGTTAAGAGCTCCTCTAAGGATGAACATGATTCCTTTAACTGTTTCAGATGTAGCGATGCAGATCATTTGGTCAAAGACTGTCCTGATACAAGGAGAACCAAAGACAAAAGAAACACCAGGCATAAAAATCCAAATTAAAAGGCAATGCTCGCTGCCTAGAGTGATAGTGACAACGTTGAAAGTGGAAGTTGTAGACACCGGATTTTGTACTGGCATTTGTAGAATAATTATTGTAAAATTAACTGACCTAAAATAGCTCTTAGTATGCATCGTCAATCTCCATAAAATTCTCTATTCCTATCCATTTCTAAGCCTCTTACATAAAATTCATCGTTTCCTCTTTAAAAACCTACATTTTTCACATTTCCTACATAGTTAGGCTTACTCTTTTGAATGCCAGCCTTTCCACAGAACTCTGATGTTCTTAAAATTTTATGTGCTTAAAGTAAACTCTATAAACTTTCCAACGCCTTTTGAATTGCATCGATTAGAGTCCGAATGAGGGAGTTATGACCATTTTAATTTGGGTTGTTTGTGTAGTAATTTTACATAACCAGACATTTGACCCAAAAAAGTCAAAAAGACAACTACTTATCCAAAAATCGGTTATCTATCATAAATCCAAGCCAAAATCTTATTTTTCCACTTCCATAATTTTCCAAAAAATATAATCTTATTTGGATTATAGTGCGATAATATTATTCCAATTATTGTTATTATTCTTTTTCCCAAATCCAACCCAAATATAATATTCCATGATTTTAATTTATTGTTCCTCCCTTTTCTTAACCAAATAAAATCTCTAATTATTTTATTTTATTATTCTAATATTCTCTCGTCCACCATTATAAATAGAGTCTTCCACCCTCATTATTGGAAGGGACCTCGAATTTTGTTGGCGTTTTGACCATGACAGAACTCTCTCTTTTCTCCCCTATTTTCTCTATGCATATTAAGTTTTAACAAGGTTAGCTAATCTTTTATTTTCTTTTCATCACTTTTAGTTCGTGTATTATCATGTAAACTTGAATAATCAATAATTGTACAACGCGTAACTTTTTTTTTATAATGCATGACACAATAGTTTTACTATGAAATTTGTACAAATTCCTTCTATTTTATTTATTTACTTTAATTCAATTTTAGTGGAATCTGTTTTTAAAACAAGCAAGTCAGAGGGTTTTCTAATCCTCAGACTTGTAACCTTACCCCTGAATCTGATCTTTGATTCGTAGGCCGAAGCTTTTTTTTATTTTTATTTTATGGTTTGTTAGTTTTTTTAAAACTGATTAGCGACTCTTTAAATTATAACTTGTAAAATTTAATTTGCACAAATTAAATTTACTAGTTTATGATTTCTAAGAATTGTTAGTGTTTTTAGTAAATCCTTATTTAAGGATTAAACAACCTTAGTCGGCTCCCAATTTAAGTAGCACTTTGAAATAAATTTCCTGAACGAGAATTTTTCGGGGTCTACATATTGGCGACTCCACTTTGATCGAGTTTGAATAAAACGCCAATCAAAATAGTCTTGATTTGCTGATATGATTCGGGATAACATCTTGAACCTGGGCGATGCTTGGAAGCTCGGTCCTGTGCCTAGCTGTTGAGAGATGACATTGTACTATGACCACCCAATGATTGTCACTGTCCGCCTCGTTGTGAACGCCCGACGATAGGACGCATTGATGATGAATATGTAAGATCGTACTTTGATGGCCCGATGACTGCCAATGTCTTCCTCGTTGTGAACGCCCGACGACTAGACGCATTAATGATGAAGATGTAACATCTTACTGAGATGGCCCAATGACCACGAATGTCCGCCTTTTCGTGAATACTTGGCGACTAGGTGCATTGATGATGAAGGTGTAACAACGTACTGTGACGGCTCGATGACTGCCAATGCTTGCCTTGTTGTGAACGCTCGGCGATTGTCTGCATTGATGATGAAGGTGCAACATCGTACTGTGACGGCCCGATGATTGCTAATGTTCGCCTTGTTGTGAACGCCCAACGACTAGACACATTGATGATGAGGGTGTAACATCGTATTATGATGGCCCGATGACTGCCAATGTCTGCTTCGTCGTGAACGCGCTGCAATTGGACACATTCATAATGCTGGTGTAACATCGTATTGTGATGGCTTGACGACTACCAATGTCTGCCTCATTGTGAACGCCCGGCGACTGGACGCATTGATGATGAAGATGTTGTCTTGCAAAAGAACAAGGAAAGTATTAGTTTTCCTGAATTGTAATTTGGATTTTGAAAGTTACATGTCTGATTTGTATATGAAGGCCAACTGGCCTTAACTGGGCTACGCCTTCAACTGTTTTGGGCCATTGAGCTGGGATATTGGTTGATCCACATAATAGCCAATTAGCCTTTGTTAGGCTGTGTAACCTAGTTTTGTAAACTCGGTTTTATATAGTTCTTCTTGAGGAGCTAGGGGCCTTGGCTAAAGGTATTGGTCAAGAACGGGTCTAGATCGCTAAGATTGCAAAAGGTGAGGTTTAGGTAACTAAACTAAGCAAACACGATCGAACAAAGAAACTAAGGTCAAGTCAAAGGGGAAATGGGCTTCGGAGGCTTTTCGGGATGCAAACGGGAACAAGGAGACGGGTTTTGCAACAAGAGAGCAACATGGAGGTAAATCAAGTTGCAATTCCGTTAGAAAATACCAACCGGGCTTCCACTTCCGTGGATAGTCCGGATTAACTTCCCCAAAGTCCTCCACGGACCCGGAGGGTTAATGAAACAGGATTCCCTAGTTAGTCTCTACTCACTCTCGTGAGTGAGTGCTAACTGTCCCAATTCCAACCTTCCAACACAAGTGTTGGATGTATTTGGAAGCTTTCAGAACCAAATACACCCCACTTGAGGGAAGGATTGGAGTGGGAAAGTGATTTCTCACCAAATTACTCACTAAAATTGCTAACCCATCCCTAATTACCAACTCACACCCTTAATTACCCGCTAACCCATTAGGGTTCTAACCACTATCCATCACAACAACTAAACTAGCATCAACAAAACCAACCATAAACATGGATTCTAACATGGAATGAACAAAACTCAACCAAAGCAATTAAAATATCAACAAGAACATCAAAGTAACAAGGAAGCAATTAAAGAAAAGCAATCAAATCAACAAGTAATAATAAGAGGGTTTAAGAAAGGAATTCACCTATCAAAGATACCAAAGAGCAAGGATGAACAATAGAAAAGAGAAGCTTCAATCACCAATACTTCAATCTTCAATACAAAACCCAAATAAAAGTAACATATTCAATGGAAATCTCACTAATCACTCACTAATTAAATCCTAATTACTACCTAAAAGCTAACTCTAGCCTAACTCTTCCTTCCAAAAGCCTCTCCCTGACTTTTTTCTAAGAAATCGCAGCAAAAGGGTTTATATACAAAGCAGGACAGTTGCCCGAAACGCAGCACACAAAGCCGAGAAAATCGTGCATAAACAGGGGACCGCAGGTGCGGTCTCAACGAAGAGGGTGAGGCAATTTTGGGCGTTCGAGAGACATCGGGTGCTGTCCTGGAGACCGCAGGTGCGGTCTTCATCTGGACCAGCAGGTAGCGGGCGCTACCTTCTCTCAGCCGACATATCTTGGTTGTCTTGCTTGGAAGGATGCGGGTGCTTCCTGGAGGGTAGCGGGTGCTACGCTGGCGAATTTCACAGGTGATTCTTCGCTTCGTAAGACAGCGGGTGCTGTCCGGTATACCACAGCTGCTGTCTCAGTCTGTCCAGCCGAGGTAGCGGGCGCTACCCTCCTGTTTTCTTCCCCCGTTGTTACCTCACTGATTTGCACCAAATGAATGGAAAGTGGTCCCGGGTCAACTCCGCTTCGGCTCTCGGTTCGGCTCGGCTCGGGAAATCTCCAAAAAGCCTCAAAAACAGCCCATTTTGCTATGTTTTCATGCAAAAGCACCAAAACGTACAAAATAACCAAAAACAAACTCAAAGGCACGAAAATAAACCGGAAAAAAGTCTTAAGCCTAAGAATTAAGACATTATTTAGGCCCAAAATTGGGTCTAAACACCCCCCCGCACTTGTTTCCAAACGCTTTTAGCGTATGAACAAAGAAAATTTCCTACTAGTTTCCAAAAGCACTCGTTTCCTACTTGTTTCCTACTTGTTTCCAAAAGCACCAAAACCTACAAAATATCCAAAGCATTGCCAATCTTAGAAATTTTCGACTCCCAAATGCTTCCTACAAGACAAGGTCCTTTGTGCGCAAGTGCTTGTGTATCCTAGTTGATTCCGATTGATCCGAAGCGAAAATCACCACCCGAGCTCATTTCAAAGCGAACATGGTTAGCAAAGAGTCGCCCTCCCCCGCATTGTGTCGCCCTTGGCTTGGTGAGGGCTGCGGGAGATGCAAGGAAAGGCTCCTCACTTTATTAGCGATTAACTCTCTTTTGGGTTGGGTTTTAGAATTTAATGCCCAACATTTCCGATTTAGCTTAGTTAAAGGTCGGCGTTAGCTTTTCGGGAGTTGAACGACACAACAATGGGGTTTACCCTCCCAACACAGGCTTTTCCCTACACCTCTTCGTCACGAACGATAGTAGAAGGAGGTTTAAGGGGTATTAGCGTCGTACCGCTAATACCAGTCCCATGTAGGTCGACTAACTTTATGCTGGTTAATGCCAGATTCGGTCGACACAAAACCAATTAAGTTAATTTAATTAAGCTTCACTTTTTAACAAGCTCAAGGGTGAAAAACTAAGGTCTCACGGTTTCAAAAAGGAAGTGAAAAAACAAGAACCTTTTTTTGCAATCGACGTAGGGAATCTAATTAGATGAGTCATGGCAACACCAGGACTAGGGCCTACAACGCTCCTACCGGCTTCTTCTAAGAAGATTAACAATGACTTCGCGCCATTGACTATGCGATTCTAAAAACAAGGAAAAAACTAAAGAAAAACAGAAAACTTTAGGGTTTTTTCATAATTTTTCTCCCTTTCTCTTTTCTCTTTTCACAAAAAATTTTCAAATTTTAGCTTAAAAAGAACAAAAAAAAAAAAAAAAGGTGATCTACCCTTGAACAAATATAACTCTCCCCCCCACACTTAAAACACCACAATGTCCTCATTGTGGGAAGGGTATCACAAGGATAGGATAGAGAACCTACAAAAAGCACATAAAAACACCTAGCAAGAAAAAGCGGTGCGACCCGAGCCCACACGGCTCCAACAACAAGATAAACCCAACAGGCACATACTAGGGGCTCGCCACTAAAAGAAAAACCAAGCATGCAAACAAATAAAAAATATAACACATCCAAAGAGAGTGGAAAGAGGTTACCTCGAGATCTTCAAATAGAGCACTCTCAATCCACGATCCAAAAGAACCAAGCATAAGGTTAGGATAAGCAATTTAAACTACCTAGATGCATAGGTCCTAGCATGCTAGATTAGAAACAAGATATAGAAACTAATAAAGAAAGGAAAAGAAATTAATCAAAAAGAAAGTATGGGTTACCTCCCATATAGTGCTTGTTTTAGGTCCCTAGCTTGACCTAATACCCATTTGATCCTTGAAAGACGTGGTGCACAAGAGAGGAGAATCTTCCATCTCTTCCACCATTTCCTCTTCCTCCCTTTCCAGCACTTCCCTGGTTTGCATGCATAAAGGTCAAGATGATCTAATCAGTTTGTAGTTGACCTCGGGGTGAAGAGAGGCAGTGGCTTCTTATGCTTCCTCCACCTTCGTTTCCATCTCTTCTTCCAACATCTCCCAACCACCATAGTGAACCAAGCAAGTTGTTTTTCCGGAGGTCGATTCGGGTGAAATAGATGAGAAGGAAATTTAAACTCCACCTTAGTTGGTTCCCGGAGTTTTGGAGCCTCAGGAACAAGCATGGGTTGATGACGGTCATCTTCCTTCAAAAGTTCTTCTTTCTTCTCAACCCCTTCCTTGAATTCTTCTTCAATAAAATAGTTCAATGTGATCGGGAAGTACTCAAACTCCACTTGGGTAAGAGAAAACTTTAGAGATGTCGCATCATCGACGATAAAATCTTGAACCTCCATACGCTCTAATAAAGGTTCCTCCAAGGGAACATCCGCCATCTCTCTAGTGTATGCCCCATCAAAAAGATTAGTGTCGAAGGTAACCTCACTATCATCGGGCTCCACTTGTATTGGCTCAAGAAGGATTTCCTCCAAAGGACTCTCACATGAAAGCTCAAAAGTATAAGGTTCTATTAAGCACCCACCTACTTCCTCATTGCATTCTTCCTCACTCAAGTTCTCCTCATTCTCACTTTTGGCTTCTTCAAACACCACTTCCCTTTCTTCATTCATCTCAACCTCACTCTCTTTCTCGCCTTCTCTCAAACATCCCACCTCCATAAAATTTGGTACTATGGCTTCTTCTTCACTCCGGAGGGTGATAAGATTCACCGACACCATTTGGGTTGGTTGAGGTTGAGGTTGGATGGGGATGGTTGGAGGAATATGATCTTGCTGAGCAATTTAGGCCCATTGATTTTTAATGCTCTCAAGGCGAGCCCTATCATTCTCCTGGTTTTCAACAATTTGCTTCAGCAACTTCTCTATGTTGGACTCTTGAGATGGTTGGGATTCTTGAAGTTGAGGGGTAGGTTGATGATAAGTGGGTTGCCAAACTTGTTGGTTTTGGTAATTGGGTGAGAAATGTTGGACTTTTTGGGTGCATGGTTGGGTCTCCTACCCGATTTCCAACTGGTTGGTTGCTCAATCGGATACCATCTTTTGTTGCATCTCTTGGACGACACCCATAAGGAGCTTGATAGTAGGTTCGCTCTCTAAAAAATAACCTCCACTTCCTGAACTCCGGCGGCTTCCCCAAGAAGGAGAATGTTGAAATAACTCGTGAAAGAAGACATTTGCTTAATGTTCGGTCTTCATAAGGAACATTCCTCCCGATGCAATGTCAATCGACTCTTTAAGATCATCTTGAAGCCCATGGTAAAACTGATGTAACCATGACCAATCCAGAAGGTTGTGATGTGGACATCGCCTTTGAAGACATTTGAACCTTGCCCATGAATCAAAAAGAGTTTCTCCCTGCACTTGCTTGAAGTTTAAGATGGCATGTCGAAGCCAATGCGTCTCATCAACCGGAAAGAAATGATGAAGAAAATCTCGGCTCAAAGCATCCCAAGTAGTATATGTGCAGGGTGGACAAATGTCAAGCCACAAAACCATTCCGATCTTCAAATCTTCTAATATGATCAACAAGATCCTCGAAACCATCTCCATAAAATTGCTTTCTCTCAAAAGCATCCAGTAGGTACGGTTTGAACTTAAATGTTGCGGTGGGTGGTAATGGCGGTAGGATGATAAGGTTGCCTCCTGTACCCGATGATGGAACGAAATATGATAGGAGGGTACGGGGTGAACCAACTTGACCCTTAGCCATTAGAACTTGAACTCCTACAAGAAACGAAGAAGCATCAAATTCATTGGAATTGGAACAAACTGATTTCAAGTATGAAAGCAATCTAAACTACTCTTAACCAAAGGAACCTAAAGTTAGGAGCGCTTGCTCCCCGGCAACGGCACCATTTTGTGTAACGTGGTTTTGTAACCCCGGTTTTATATAGTTCTTCTCAAGGAGTTAGGGGCCTTGGCTAAAGGTATTGGTCAAGAACGGGTCTAGATCGCTAAGGTCGCAAAAGGTGAGGTTTAGGTAACTAAACTAAGAAAACACGATGGAACAAAAAAACTAAGGTCAAGTCAAAGGGGAAATGGGCTTCAGAGCTTTTCGAGATGCAAACGGGAACAAGAAGACGGGTTTTGCAACAAGAGAGCAACATGGAGGGAAATCAAGTGGCAATTCCGTTAGAAAATACCCACCGGGCTTCCACTTCCGTGGATAGTCCGGATTAACTTCCCCAAAGTCCTCCACGGACCCGAAGGGTTAATAAAACGGAATTCCCTAGTTAGTCTCTACTCACTCTCGTGAGTGAGTGCTAACTATCCCAATTCCAACCTTCCAACACAAGTGTTGGATGTATTTGGAAGCTTTCGGAACCAAATACACCCCACTTGAGGGAAGGATTGGAGTGGGAAAGTGATTTCTCACCAAATTACTCACTAAAATTGCTAACCCATTCCTAATTACCAACTCACACCCTTAATTATCCCCAAACCCATTAGGGTTCTAACCACTATCCATCACAACAACTAAACTAGCATCAACAAAACCAACCCTAAACATGGATTCTAACATGGAATGAACAAAACTCAACCAAAGCATTTAAAATAGCAACAAGAACATCAAAGTAACAAGGAAGCAATTAAAGGAAAGCAATTAAATCAACAAGTAATAATAAGAAGGTTTAAAGAAGGAATTCACCTATCAAAGATACCAAAGAGCAAGGATGAACAATAGAAAAGAGAAGCTTCAATCACCAATACTTCAATCTTCAATACAAAACCCAAATCAAAGTAACAATTTCAATGGAAATCTCACTAATCACTCACTAATTAAATCCTAATCACTACCTAAAAGCTAACCCTAGACTAACTCTTCCTTCCATAAGCCTCTCCCTGACTTTTTTCTAAGAAATCGCAACAAAAGGGATTATATACAAAGCAGGACAGTTGCCCAAAACGCAGCGCACAAGGCCGAGAAAATCGTGCAGAAACAGGGGACCGCAGGTACAGTCTTAGCGAAGAGGGTGAGGCGATTTTGGGAGTTCGAGAGACAGCGGGTGCTGTCTTGGAGACGGCAGGTGCGGTCTTCATCTGGACCAGCAGGTAGCGGGTGCTACCTGGAGGGTAGCGGGCACTACCTTCTCTCAGCCGACAAACCTTGGCTGTCTTGCGCGGAAGGTCGCGGGTGCTACCCGAAGGGTAGCGAGCGCTACCTACAGGGTAGCGAGCGCTACGCTGGCGAAATTCACAGGTGATTCTTCGCTTCGTAAAATAGCGTGTGCTGTCCAGGATACCGCAGCAGTTGTCTCCGTCTGTCCAGCCGAGGTAGCGGGTGTCACCAGTGCGGTAGCGGGTGCTACCCTCCTGTTTTCTTCCCCCCCTTTTGCTTTCTTCTAACCAAGGCATGTAACGCCCGCTACACAGATCGTAGCAGGTGTTACCTCACTGATTTGCACCAAATGAAGGGAAAGTGGTCCCGGGTCAACTCCGCTTTGGCTCTCGGTTCGGGTCGGCTCGGGAAATCTCCAAAAAGCCTCAAAAATAGCCCATTTTACTATGTTTTCGTGTAAAGGCACCAAAACTTACAAAATAATCAAAAAACAAACTAAAAGGCACGAAAGTAAACCGGAAACAAGTCAAAAGCCTAAGAATTAAGATGTTATTTAGGCCCAAAATTGGGTCTAAACAGGCTGCATCCTCGACCGTTTGGCCCATTGGGCGGAGATATTGGCTGACACCTATGAAGGTCAGCTGGCCTTGGGTTGTTCTTGTATGCTCGATGCATAGCTTGACATGGAACTAGCATGTTGGACTTATCCCTCAACTTTATGCCTCTGATCTTTGGGAAGATTCCTTAAAAAATGGTTGGAGTCTAAAGAAGCCAGAAGGCAGGGTTTGGTATGACTGAGCTGGGGAAGCATACAAGAGCCTTAGTACATCATCAAAACAATCAAAAGACATAGGGGAGTTCTCGACTTCCTCCTCAATCTCATGAAAAAGAGGTCCCAACACAAAATCATCATGTATCTCAACAATATCACCTAATGTGTGTGAAGAAAGAGTAGGATTAAACCTTTTGACAACACTCTCAGCATCACATGAATTAGCATGATCATCAACAATCACAAACTCAACAAATGAGGAATCTACAGATGAAGAGGGGGCGGGATTATTAGTGATACGGATGCTTCATCTTGAGCATATAAGGGGAAAGTGCAGCATTTCAGAATCATAAGCCATGGCAAACGACTCAGAATCACACACATATTCATCATGAGACTTAACTTCTAAATCATGAGATGATGGCACACAAGTCAAAGGAGTAGGAAAGTCATCATCATCATTTTCCCAATCAAACACAGGCTGATTAACACGAATACTATGGGAAAAGGGGGAAGAAGACTCTATTCTATTAAATTCATGTAATAACCCGAAGAAAATCACCCCCTTAACATATTAATTAGTTTAATTAATCAAGGTTAAAATAAATCGCGAATAATTAAAGCGCGTGTTCCATTTTTCTAACCTAGTGTATGTTTTGCAGGACTTGAACAGTGCAATGATCGTCAACGAACCAGTTTAATTTTCTTTTCTTGAGAAATCCCTTCCGATAATTTTTATAGTGATCCTGATCGTTTATGAATTCAATTACCGAGACCGGTATATCGGGTCCTCCTTTTATCCAAGTCAATTTAGGATATAATTATGAAAATTTTATGGATGTATACGATATATTCATTTGGGTTACCAATAACATTTTTACGGATTAATAAATTTCGGTAATTTGGGGTATTAGGGAGAAATAAGTATAAGGAGGGAATCAAATTGGGATGAATTCTTTTGGGCTATCAAATGGGCCAGTCTAGGAGAGGAAAAGGAGATGCTAATTTAGGCCATGGGTTTTAAATACCAATAGGATGATAGTTGTTTCATTATAATCATATTGCAAACTCAAAGTCCCCATCTCTTCCTCTTGCTCTCTTTCTCCCTCATGGTCATTCCAGCCACCCCACGCCTCGCCTCTGTCCTCCTGTCGGCCGCCGGAGATTCACCAGATTTCCGCACCCCCTCCACGCCATCATCATCATTCTTCACCTTTTCTTCCTTTTCTTTGTGTGGTAATTTCTCCATTTTTTCCACACTCACTCTTCCAAGAATTTATACATGTTTATAATCTGATTTTAGGTGTGTGTGTTTTTTTATATGTTTTACAGAAATTTAATCAATTGGTGCTACGATTAAGTGGTGGTGATTGAAGGTTTAAGAGCACAAGAGTGAATTTGGGTAAGTTGGTATGAGTTTGGTGTTTTAGTGTCTGAATAAGTGAAAATGGGGTTAGTTTATGTACTTGCATGATGATTGACTTGTTATATTCACTGTGGAGATGTGTAATGTATGAATAATTGTTATTGCATGTGCTAAATTTAAGGTTAAAGTGAGAGATTAGTGAAGGAGATGATGTTTGATGATGAAATTATAAGGTATGATACTTGGGATGTCAAAATATGTCAAGAACATATGTTGCATGTTTAAAATGTGGCCATGGATGATAGAGTTCTGATGTTTAATTCTGGAATTTTAGAACCCATAATTAGGAAATTTATTTGGAGAGGATTTAGTATGGATTAATCAAGTTAGGAGGCATACAAAGCAAAAAAATGGAGCTTGGTTTTAATCCTGGGTAAAATCTGGTATTTCCAGAAGTAATAAGGTGTTTGTTTAACCCATATTTTTACATAATATGGTAGCTTAAGATTTTAGCTAACACCCGGTTTTTACGGTTCGTCATTTCGATAAGTATATTAGGAGTTATGGCCAAATTCGTAAAGTCGCCCAAAATTGAGAATTTCTGACGTCGGTTCAAAGATGGGCATTTTTCGAATGGTTGGAGGCTTCTATGGTCTAAAGACTGAACATAAAGATTGTAGGGGACATTCTTAACTTTCCAGAATGGTATGGTGTGCATTCATGGGATGTCGGGAGTGAGAGTTATAAACTTTTGTATGAAGGGTAAAAATCTGAGTTTTTTTCAGAAAGTACATTGTTGTGACTGCCTCTATTCTTGGCCAACATCCGACCATTTCCCATGCTCAAACCAACTTGTGGTTAAAATGAAGGTTGAAGTATGTATTACAAGCTTTCCATAGATAGCTTACCCGTTCCAAACCGATAAGTAGAGCTTGAGTTATGATTTTCCGAATAATTGAAGTTAAATCGGGGTTATTCTGGGTAGCTTGTAAATATGTTAGTTTTTATCCTCCTTAACCACGTTTCTGGCTTTCATGGTCAATTACAAAGTTGGAGTGTATATTCTAAGCTTTCCGAAAAGTCCTTTTTATGCCATAATCGGATATTTGGGGGATAAGATATGACCTTACGAATACGCCTTAGAAATTGTGTTCATTATTATTATTCTTAGAAAATTCACTAAGTTATTCCTCCATGATACAACTTAAGTTAAGTCCTAATTCACGAATAAATTCCCTTTTATAAGTACCGGTCTTATTCAAGGAGTTTACATAGAGATATGTTTAAGCTATGATTGAAAAGAGTGGTTGGGAATTTAATAGTATCCAGGGTTCAAGGACAAAGTTTCAAGTGTTTTATGATTAATAAAGGCCCCGCATAGATTTAATCGTGCCTTAGAGCACACCAGGGAACCCGTGCCGTAGTGCACACCATGTTAGCCGTGCCGTAGTGTACACCAGGATAACCGTGCCTTGTGCACACCTGGGAAAACATATAAATATAGTGCCTAAAGTGCACCCCATGGAAATCTGGCCAGTATAGGGCCTTGTCCACCATCCGGATCTCCCGATCGATCCGGGTATGCGCAAACGGAGGCTTAGCCGATGACCGCAAGTAGGGGACCTTCAGGATAATAATGCGGCAATTAAGTTTCAAGCAACTCAGTACTTTAAAGATTTAAGTTAAGGGTTCAAGTCTTATAGGACTTGTTTATGGTTTTTAAAGTATATTTTACAACATGTTATAAGTCAAACCTTATGGGTGGTTTGAAATAACAATTTATGCTATGGGTTGGGTATACGATTTAACTCATGTTTTATGACGTAATTTACATGTCACTTTCCAAGTCATGTTTTCATGTGCGTGTCTTTGTCAGCTCATGCATGATCTAGTTGATTTCAAACTAGTTTATGGTTCATCAATTGCCTTTAAAAGGAAGAACTCATAAGTTTTTTCCATTTAAGTTGTGATTTAAGTACAGGTTCAGTTATATTTCTTCATGTTCAAGTTAAGTTATGGTCAACCTATGTAAGTTATGCTACTCTTATTGTTAAACTGTTATTATGTTGTTTTTAATGATTTTGGAACCGCGCTAAGTAACTAAAACGAATTACGAAAAGATTCTTACATGTTAGGGGTATACGTACTGAGTTTAACTCACTTTTCGAAGTGTTATGTTTTACTTTTTAGGAATCTCGGCAAAGGAGAACGGAAAAGCCCCGGGAGGACGAAACCCTAAAGCACCGTAAGGAATCTGAAGGTGGTTAGATGCTCTCCATGGAGGATTTAAAAGAAATTGTGAATTAATGGCTTGTATAATTTCTTTTGGGTTGTTTTATGTTGTTTTGAGGTGGTTCAAGTTAAGTTATGATAATGATGCATGTTTGAAGTTGGATTATGGTTGATTGCTTTTGTTGGGTTTAGTCTTAGCCTTGTCCCCCACCGTGGACGGCGGTAATTCTCTCAGGTGTTTATCCGCTGCTAATCATTGGGTTAGGTGAATCATTGGCTTAATCTAGTGGTTAGTAACCTGGGGGTGTTACAGTTGTTGTATCAGAGCCAAATAAATTTGGAGAACCACCTTTTGGGTATCTTTAGGTGTTGAGGAAAAAGTATATGATAAAGCTAGGGGTAATCAAGCAATATAAAGAATAGGATAAGAGTTTATATGCAGGTGATCTTTTTTTAAATTTTAAGTACATAAGGTACTTGCCAAAATGCTTGAGTCTCGTTCTGTGTTGAATAATGAAATTTAGGGTACGAAAAAGGTCTAAGTATGTGCATGGTGGTATGAAAAGACCTAGGGAATAAAGAAATATGCATGAATATGGGGAAAGTTGAGTTTAGGTGGAAATTTTTAAGTTCAAGATTTGTTACAAGTCCACAAGTTTAACAAGGTTTTGTAAATGATGATGTTATGCATGCATATGAGGAATGTTGAAGATATACAGTGATGTGATGTTATAAATTTGAGGTCAATTATGATACATGAAGTTGTTTAAGACTTGATATAGTTATGGGTTTCGTCCGGGCAAGTTTATGATACAAGTTTATGTCGGTAGAAAGTTTGTTTTATTTTATTAAGTCGTTAAATGTTACATGATAAGATAGATGGCTGATCCCGAGACCCCGAACCTCTATGCTATGTTAATGAAGCCGAAAGATAGTGTTTTCGCGCACATCATGAAGTTTATGGAAGTATACCGCATGCTAAGAGAGAACCCGAGCTCTCGATATCACGATCCGGTGAGGAGAACTCACAGTCTGTTAGCGTTTCTACCGCACGCGCATCCCTGGACTTGGTTCCGGCACAAATACTGTGATTCTATCTATACTTTCGAGTAAGGCGCCCACGAAGAACTATTTCAGATTTCAGGAGCATGGTCCGTGGTGACCTTTGGGCTGAAAGTATACGAATATGCCGAATGTTGGGAGATGCAACCATGGGAAATCCCCTACTATTTCATAGATTTGTTAGGCCTTAACCTACCATTCAGTTTAAGGTCGAGGAGAGTGACGGTACTGAGGATGATGAAGGTGATGATTATGATGATGATTATACCCCTCCTTAGGGAGTCCAGGCTCTATATAAGCAAAAAAGAAGGGAAGAAGAATGAGAAGTAGTATTTTGTGGCGTGTTATGTGGAGAACAATGGTGTAATCATGGAACAATTACCTTTTTGTTTTCATGTGTATTGCGGTTTATGTTTCGAGGACAAGTTTGACTTTCGTGTGTGATGGTTGGGAATTAGCTTTTAATGTTTCAGGGTTGCATGTGTTTAGAATCTGAAGTTCTAAGAAGTAAGAACGAGGAAGTATGTTTATGTTTATCAACTTGAGGGGAAATTATGTATGCATTAAATGTTCAAGTTAACCATGGATACAAGAGGAGGATTAATAAGTATTAGGAACAGGGACTGTGATTAAATTATGTGAAGATAACAAGGGACAAGGGGAAAGGTTACGTAAGGATTGTTTGAGTTTACTTTCTTGAATGCATAAAGTGTGAAGGGGGTGGGATGACTGAGTTTTAGACAAAAATCTTATGTTTATAATGTAGCATGTCGTACGCATCAATCAACGACCACCCTTCTAACAAACAGGGGGGAAGAAACTGTCGATTCCTGAGGGCAGAACCTACAAGCATAGGGACCCCAAGGGGTACCTCAAGTAATCCGACATCAAGATCCTCAGCAAACATGATGCCCCCACCTAACCCTTACCATCCCGAGTTTTTGGGGCAAGTAATACGGGAACTTTTACAGAGAATTCCAAATCCTAGAATGGAAGGAAGTGGTACCGTTAAAAATGATGACCATGCTGATATGGTAGCCAAGAGGAACCTTAGGACCTATGCAGGAAGGTTTAACGTTGTAGAATGGGAGGACTGGATCCGAGGTATGGAAAAGATATTTGAGGACCATGAGGTACCGAAGGACAAATGGGTAACGATAGGGACCCTTTACCTGGTTATGGAGGCAGATATATGGTCGGGTACCATGAAGAACCAGTATCAAAGAATGGAACTGTCATGAGAGGATTTCCTAGTTGGCCTCCGAGCCAAGTTTTACCCTCTCTCCTTGCAGCATCAAAAGGAGAGGGAGTTTATGGGGATGAGGATGTCCCATCATGAGATGCCAGTTATGCGGTACGCTGCCAATTTCAAAAAGCTGGCCATTTCATGCCAGAGTACGTGTCCACCGAGCGCATGAGGATTGCTAGGTTCGAGAGTGACCTGCCTCGTACATACGAAGTCATCTGGCGGGCCAGTCCTTCAATACGATGTAGGAGCTATACGAACGCGTAGCTGAGGTGGAGAGAGTGAAGAAGGAATTAAGAATTATGTATTAAGACAAGGAAGGCCAAGTAATTCCAAAGAGGAAATGGAACTCTTTTAATAAATGCAAGACTGTTTATGCTTTATTTGATTCCGGTGAATCGCATACATTTATCCCTGCGCATGTTAGTACTGAGCTAGGCCTACAAAATCATGAAAAGGCAGTAGCGTATCAAACAAAGGCTACCAGATGGATAAGTTATAACATGTGAAAGGGCCCTCCTGAATGTCCCGCTCAGAATATCTGAGGAAATCTTTCTAGTAGATCTTATTGTCATAGATATAGCTGAATTTGAGATTAGCTTAGGCATGGATTGGGCTAGCCAAGAGTAGAGCCAAGATAAAATATGATGAAGGAATTGTTATGCTGAGAAGTCGGTTAGGAGGAAAGATTCATTTCAAGGGTGAATCTAATAAAACCAACTTCAGGACTGTGTCTTTGATGAAGGCAAGAAAGCTTATACGCTAAGGAGCTGAAGGATACTTATGCTATGTAATGGGAAGTAAGCCGGAAGAGCTGAAAATCGAAGATATTCCCGTAGTAAGGGATTTTCCAGACGCTTTTCCCGGAGAGCTAACTAGCTTACACACCAGGAGGGAAATCGATTTTGAAATAGAACTAGTTCCAGGTACGCAACCAATACCAAAGACGCCTTATCGAATGGCATCCGCCGAGTTGAAAGAGCTCAAAACCCAACTAGATGAATTGATTCAGTTAGGGTTTATAAGGCCTAGTGTTTCTCCTTTGGGGGGAGGGAGGCACCAGTTTTGTATGTTAAGGAAAAGAATGAAAGCCTGAGGCTATATATCGATTACCGGGAGTTAAACAAGGTTACTATCAAGAATAAGTATCTACTGCCCCGTATTGAAGATTTATTTAACTAATTGCAAGGGGCAGGCATGTTTTCCAAGATGGAATTAAGATCTAGATATCACCAGTTGTGGATAAGGTCGGAAAATATACCTAAGGCAGCTTCTAAGACCCGTTATGGGCACTACGGGTTTATAGTGATGCCTTTAGGGCTTACCAACGCACAGACAGTATATATGGATCTTATGAATCGAGTTTTCAGGCCCTTTTGGGTAAGTTATAGTAGTCTTTAATGACGATATTTTGACTTACTCAAAGACTCGAGAAGAGCATCACCAACATTTGGAAATAGTGCTGCAAACGCTGGGAGAACATCAGTTATATACTAAGTTAAGGAAGTGTGAGTTTTGGCTAGAAGAAGTAGCCTTTTTAAGGCATATAGTGACCAAATAAGGGATCAAAGTTGATCCGCAGAAGGTTGAAGCTATCATGAACTGGGCTAAACCCACAACCATTACCGAAGTAAGAAGCTTTTTAGGTATGACTTGCTATTACAAGCGTTTCATACAAGATTTTTCTAAGATCGCCTTGCCGTTGACCAGTCTATTGAGAAACACTATCAAGTTTGAATGATCGGAAAAGTATGATAAAGCATTTCAAGAACTCAAAATAGGACTCACATCGGCCCCAATCTTGGACTTGCCAGTGAAAGGAAAAGAATAGGTTATATATAGCGACGCGTCCAAGCGGGGGTTATGACGTATCTTGATGCAAGATGACAAGGGTCATAGCTTATGCCTCTCGGCAGCTTGAACCATGTAAGTAGGATTTCCCTACGCATAACCTAGAATTTGTGGCAGTAGATTTTGCCTTAAAGATTTCGAGACATTATTTACACGGTGTTTCTATCAAAATATTCACAGATTATCAAAATCTTAAGAACATATTCACTCAGAAAGAGATAAATTTAAGGCAACAAAGATAGTTGGAGCTCATCAAGGATTATGACTTAGACATTCAATACCATCCAGGAAAGGCAAATCCAGTAACTGGTGCCTTGAGTAGGAAAAATCAGCACGACACAGATGCGCCGAAGATGGCCAAATCAAAGCTCAGCCAGGTGATCCGAAAAGCAGGGATTGAAGTAGTCCCGCTAGATTATGTAACGACACAGTTGGAAGAACTACAGGTACAACCCTCCATTTTGGGATGAAATCAAGGAAGAATGAATGAATGATGATCATTTAAGGCATATCCGCGTAGGAATAGAACAAAGAAAACTGCCAGGGTGTTTGGTTCACGAGGATGGAACCTTAAGATTCCAAAATCTTCTATGTGTGCCTGCGAGCCGAGATCTATGAGAGAGGATTCTGTACGAAGGGCACCACGCCCCATACTCAGTCCACCCATGAGATATTAAGATGTACCGAGATAGAAAAGAGAAGTTCTGGTGGCTTAACATGAAGGACATTGCCAATTTTGTGGGTAAGTGTCTCACATGTGAAAAGGTGAAGATAGAGCACCAACGACCTGCAGGAGAACTAAGGCCATTGGAGATCCCTACATGAAAATAGGACTCAATCTCTATGGATTTTGACTTAGGATTGCCCTTAACGGTCACCAAGAAGAATGCGATATAGGTGATCGTGGGCAATTGTCTAAATCTACCCATTTCATTCCAATCAATGAGAGTTGGAAGGTTGATTATTTAGCAGATATTTATGTGAAGGAAATAGTGAGGCTACACGACATCCTCAAAGACATAGGCTCTGATTGAGAAACCAGGTTCCAATCACGATTTTGGGGAGCTCTACAGAAGGCTTTGGGCACCACGTTAAGCTTCAGTGGGACGTATCATCCAGAAACAGACGGCCAGACCGAAAGGGTAAATCAAATGATAGAAGATATGGTTCGGGCATGCGTCTTAGATTTTCAAGGAAGTTGGGAAGAGTTCTTACCATTAGTGGAATTCTCCTACAACAATAGCTACCAAGCTACGATTCAGATGGTGCCTTTTGAGGCTCTTTACGGATGAAGATGTAAATCCCCTTTATGTTGGAATGAACTAGATGAAACATTAATAGTGGGTCCCGAGATGATATAGGACATGATGGGTAAAGTACGGGTCATCCCGCAGCACATCAAGACCGCTCAAAGTCGGCAGAAAAGTTATGCTGATCGAAGAAGGAAACCCTTAGAATTTTAGCCGGGAGATAAAGTGTTCCTCAAGGTTTCACCCACTAAAGGAGTACGTAGGTTCAATATTAAAGGAATGTTAAGTCCTCGGTACCCACTATTAAGTCCTCGGTACATCGGGCCTATGAGATTATTGAAAGATTAAACCGTCGCATATAGACTTGAACTGCCTACAGAGTTAGAGCATATTCATGATGTGTTCCATGTTTCACAGTGGCAAAAACATGTACCGGACCTGAACCATCTAGTTGAATCGAGTCGATGGCAATCCCAGAAAATTTATTATATAATAGACCGGAGGGTCAAGCTTCTACATTCCAAGGGGATCCCTTAGTGAGAGTCCTTTGGACTAATCACTCCACGACGGAAGCTATATGGGAAACCAAAGAGAACATGCGAAACAAGTACCCCCATCTGTTCTAAGGCAAGACACCAAAGATAAGAGGGTAGTATTTTCTAGTTTCGAGGACGAAACTTTTTTAAGGGGAGTAAGATGTAATAACCCGAAGAAAATCACCCCCTTAATACGTATTAATTAGTTTAATTAATCAAGGTTAAAAATAAATCGTGAATAATTAAAGCGCGTGTTCCATTTTTCTAAACCAGTGTATGTTTTGCAAGACTTGACCAGTGCAACGATCGTCAACGAACCAATTTAATTTTCTTTTCTTGAGAAATCCCTTCTGATAATTTTTATAGTGATCCTGATCGTTTCTGAATTCAATTATCGAGACCGGTATATCGGGTCTTCCTTTTATCCAAGTCAATTTAGGATATAATTATGAAAATTTTATGGAGGTATATGATATATTCATTTGGGTTACCAATAACATTTTTACGGATTAATAAATTTCGGTAATTTTGGGTATTAGGGAGATATAAGTATAAGGGGGGAATTAAATTGTGATGAATTCTTTTGGGCCATCAAATGGGCCGGTCTAGGAGAGGAAAAGAAGATGCTAATTTAGGCCATGAGTTTTAAATACCAATAGATGATAGTTGTTTCATTTTAATCATATTGCAAACTCAAAGTCCCCATCTCTTCCTCTTGCTCTCTTTCTCCCTCATGGCTGTCCAGCCACCCCCGCTGCCCCTGCCTACTGCCCCCCTGCCGGCCGCCGGCACCAGCCGCCGCCGGAGATTTTCCGGCCACCGCACCCCCTCCACGCCATCATCATCATTCTTCACCTTTTCTTCCTCTTCTTTGTGTGGTAATTTCTCTATTTTTTCCACACTGACTCTTCCAAGAATTTATACATGTTTATAATATGATTTTAGGAGTGTGTGTTTTTTTATTTTTTACAGAAATTTAATCAAGTGGTGCTAAGATTAAGTGATGGTGATTGAAGGTTTAAGAGCACAAGAGTGAATTTGGGTAAGTTGGTATGAGTTTGGTGTTTTAGTGTTTGAATAAGTGAAGATGTGGTTAGTTTATGTACTTGCATGATGACTGAGTTGTTATATTCACTGTGGAGATGTGTAATGTATGAATAATTGTTGTTGCATGTGCTAAATTTAAGGTTAAAGTGAGAGATTAGTGAAGGAGATGATGTTTGATGATGAAATTATAAGGTATGATACTTGGGATGTCAAAATATGTCAAGAACATATGTTGCATGTTTAAAATGTGGCCATGGATGATAGAGTTCTGATGTTTAATTTTGGAATTTTAGAACTCATATTTAGGAAATTTATTTGGAGAGGATTTAGTATGGATTAATCAAGTTAGGAGGCATACAAACCAAAAAAATGGAGCTTGGTTTTAATCCTGGGTATAATCTGGAATTTCCAGAAGTAATAAGTGTTTGTTTAACCCATATTTTTGCTTAAAATGGTAGCTTAAGATTTTAGTAACACCCGGTTATTACGGTTCGTCATTTCGATAAGTATATTAGGAGTAATGGCCAAATTCGTAAAGTCGCGCAAAACAAAGAATTTCTGACGTCGGTCCAAAGATGGGCATTTTTCGAATGGTTGGAGGCTTCTATGGTCTAAAGACTGAACATAAAGATTGTAGGGGACATTCTTAACTTTCCAGAATGGTATGGTGTGCATTCATGGGATGTCGGGAGTGAGAGTTATAAACTTTTGTATGAAGGGTAAAAATCTGAGTTTTTTTCAGAAAGTACATTGTTGTGACTACCTCTATTCTTGGCGAACATCCGACCATTTCCCATGCTCAAACCAACTTGTGGTTAAAATGAAGGTTGAAGTATGTATTACAAGCTTTCCATAGATAGCTTACCCGTTCCAAACCGATAAGTAGAGCTTGAGTTATGATTTTCCGAATAATTGAAGTTAAATCGGGGTTATTCTGGGTAGCTTGTAAATATGTTAGTTTTTATCCTCCTTAACCACATTTCTGGCTTTCATGGTCAATTACAAAGTTGGAGTTTATGTTCTAAGCTTTCCGAAAAGTCCTTTTTATGCCATAATCGGATATTTGGGGGATAAGATATGACCTTACGAATACGCCTTAGAAATTGTGTTCATTATTATTATTCTTAGAAAATTCACTAAGTTATTCCTCCATGATACAACTTAAGTTAAGTCCTAATTCATGATTTCTTTTCTTTTAAGTCCCTTCAAGAGATCGTTGCGCTACTGTTCAAGTCTCTGCCAGTCCAATACGTGTTTGTAAGTCTTCAGGTACATATATTGCCTGACCTTTTATGAATAGTGTCATGAACTAATCATTTATGTTAAGCTCTAAATTTATTTTATATTATCCATGTTTATATGTAAAGTATCATGATTTATGTTCAAAAAAGATATGTAAGCTTTCATGGATTTTTAAGTAATTCAGGTCGATTTATCAGAATAATTTCATAGTTATTGTTTTTAGTATTTATGTTGCGTACCCTTCATGTTAGAAACTTTTATAATAATTCTATGCTTATGGATGGTTGAGTCATTTCACGAATAAATTCCCTTTTATAAGTACCGGTCTTATTCAAGGAGTTTACATAGAGATATGTTTAAGCTATGATTGAAAAGAGTGGTTGGGAATTTAATAGTATCCAGGGTTCAAGGGCAAAGTTTTAAGTGTTTTATGATTAATAAAGGCCCCGCATAGATTTAATCGTGCCTTAGAGCACACCAGGGAACCCGTGCCGTAGTGCACACCATGTTAGCCGTGCCGTAGTGTACACCAGGATAACCGTGCCTTGTGCACACCTGGGAAAACATATAAATATAGTGCCTAATGAGCACCCCATGGAAATCTGGCCAGTATAGGACCTTGTCCACCATCCTGATCTCCCGATCGATCCGGGTATGCGCATACGGAGGCTTAGCCGATGACCGCAAGTAGGGGACCTTCAGGATAATAATGCGGCAATTAAGTTTCAAGCAACTCAGTACTTTAAAGATTTAAGTTAAGGGTTCAAGTCTTATAGGACTTGTTTATGGTTTTTAAAGTATATTTTACAACATGTTATAACTCAAACCTTATGGGTGGTTTGAAATAACAATTTATGCTATGGGTTGGATATACGATTTAACTCATGTTTTATGACGTAATTTATATGTCACTTTCCAAGTCATGTTTTCATGTGCGTGTCTTTGTCAGCTCATGCATGATCTAGTTGATTTCAAACTAGTTTATGGTTCATCAATTGCCTTTAAAAGGAAGAACTCATAAGTTTTTTCCATTTAAGTTGTGATTTAAGTACAGATTCAGTTATATTTCTTCATGTTCAAGTTAAGTTATGGTCAACCTATGTAAGTTATGCTACTCTTATTGTTAAACTGTTATTACGTTGTTTTTAATGATTTTGGAACCGCGCTAAGTAACTAAAACGAATTACGAAAAGATTCTTACATGTTAGGGGTATACGTACTGAGTTTAACTCACTTTTCGAAGTGTTATGTTTTACTTTTTAGGAATCTCGGCAAAGGAGAACGGAAAAGCCCCGGGAGGACGAAACCCTAAAGCACCTTAAGGAATCTGAAGGTGGTTAGAGGCTCTCCATGGAGGATTTAAAAGAAATTGTGAATTAATGGCTTGTATAATTTCTTTTGGGTTGTTTTATGTTGTTTTGAGGTGGTTTAAGTTAAGTTATGATAATGATGCATGTTTGAAGTTGGATTATGGTTGATTGCTTTTGTTGGGTTTAGTCTTAGCCTTGTCCACCACCGTGGACGGCGGTAATTCTCTCAGGTGTTTATCCGCTGCTAATCATTGGGTTAGGTGAATCATTGGCTTAATCTAGTGGTTAGTAACCTGGGGGTGTTACAATTCACATTCCTCGGATTGGGATGGTCCTAACTTATAGCCACTTTTAAGCAAAACATGTTGCATTTGATGAACTGAAGAAGTTAATTCATGAAGTATTCTTTCCATGTTTTTAATTTGTTCATCATGAGTAGATATTTCAAATCGAGCACAAGGGGAGGTGACATTCATAGGAATAAAAGGAGGAGAGGAAAAGATGCTCACATATGAATCTTCATAGGACACCTCCCTTGGTTGATCCATAAATGGTGATTGTGTATGCAAACAACAGGAGGGGAAGGGGAATAGATATTCACAGAAGAATTTTCATAATGAGTTCTAGCATGATGAGCACAAGGATTATCAAAATTATAATCTGAAGCATGACAACTCTCCATAAAACTACGAGTAATCTCCATTAACCAATTAAACAAATCCAAGCCTTATAATCCTTTTCAACAGTGAAGCCATAATAATTAAGCAGATTACGAGTTTCATAATTCACACCCTCATTGATAACACACAAAACTTCCTAATCAGAAAAAGTATAACCCTGAGGAGCCCAATAAGAAAGATAATCATTTAATCTATCACGATAATCACAAACATCTCTTGCTCATCTTGAGGGAAGCTAAAACATGCCATTTCTTTTTTTTCGATTTTTGATATTTTTTTCTTTTTCTAAAAAAACCTAAAGGGGACTCTCAAAAAAAACTCAAAGGCCGGAAGGCCCAACTCCCCGGCAACGACGCCATTTTTGTTTAATGTTTTCCTAGGGTAGGACAACATTCGTATTGGTCCAAGGAGTCGAGGTTCTAGCCTAAAAATCTCTCAAGAGCAATCAACAACTAGGTATGGAGGTCTAAGTTTGAGATGATTTAACTACTATCCTAAGGTCAAGAAAGAAAAGCATAAGAGAAAGGTAAGGGCTCGGGGATAGTACCGGACCTCTTAACGAAAGACTAATCACGGAAACTGTGGTTTTAGGTGAGATTTGTGCTTGATAAACAAGTGTAAGGATTGTGTGCATACCAAGCTAGCATCGGCTTCCCCTGCCAGGGTGATAAACCAATATTCGATTCCTATGCACAAGCTAGCATCGATCCCCCTCTCCAGAGTGATGAATCGATGCATACATTCCAAAGTCTATCACTCTCGTGTATGATAGACCATGATAGTATTTGAATGCAATCCTGAGTAATCAATTCCAATTCCCTCTCGCCAGAGATAGGATTTGGAATCGATTAAACCACCCTAGAGTTCCAATTCGATGTTTGAAAGGATCCATAACCTCCCGGCACTCGGTATCCTTCAACTATCGAGTGGAAATCTAGGGCGGAACACTAATCACCTCACTAATCACCCTAAACTCACTAATCTGTATCTAATCCCCCATGAGGGGCCTTAATTACCTCCTGACCCTAAGGGAATTACTCACACATGGTTACAACAAACACTAATTCAGAAATCAAATTAAAACTGAACATGAAACAAGCAAGCAATGGAGAAAATCAACAATAACACTAATAAGACTAATTAAGAACATAAGCAAGGTAATCAAACAAGTAAAAATACTAATCTAATGCTGAAAGTAAAAGGGAAGAAGAACACTTATTGAAAGATTAGAATAGTTTGACAGCTTCATTTTAGAAAGAACAAGAATGAGAAATTCAATTACAAAACCAAAACCCTAAGCTAATTACAAAGAAATTAAACCGAATCCAAGAACTAATCTAAGGGCTAATCCCTAAAACTATAACCTAAACTCTAGAATGAAAAGTTGTCCTCAAAAAGGGTAGAGTTTACAATCTATAGGTGGGGGAAAGAGAGGGCAAAACACAATCATTTTGCCCAAAAAAATTACTTGACAGAACAGGGGGGTCACGGCCGTGAGGTAGGTTATGTCCAAAACCCAGTTTTTCACTTTCCTTCTTGTTTTTTCTCTATTATCGAGATTGAGGCTCGATTCTTTTTCTCCAGAGCCAGGTTTTCTCGGGATATCCCAGCTCTTCTGTATTTAGGCCTGAATTAGCCTGGTTTTGGACGCTTTTGCTCCACAAGCACCTAAAAGAGATTGAGGTAGTAGAATTTAGAGTAGAAAGATTATGATAGGAATAAAGAGTAGAATGAGTGAAAGATTGAGTAAGAGATTGAAAGAATTGATGAATGAGTGAGAGAAAGAAGGAAAGAGAGAATGAGTTGGGGAGTTTGGCTTCAAAAGAGGTAGTATTTATAGGTGAAGGAGAGGATTCAAGATACATGAACATACATACATCCTTCTCATTCGTAGTCAATATCTATGAATCTGCCCAGACTTCGAGGTGATCAAGGGAGTGTATGTGGTGGTCGGTAGCCTGAAGATGAATGCACCTGGTGTGAATAGCCTAAAGTCCAATCAACCTTAAGTAAGGGGGAAGGACGATGAATCTAACTTTGTCCATGCATCCCTTGGGCGGGAAGTGTGAATAGATGGGCATCGAAGATAGCTTGTTCACACCTTTGGATGGTGGGAGCTTATTTGAGTAAAAATAAATGTTTTGTGAGGTTTAGAACTTGAGACCTCTTGCATGTGTTTTTGCATGGCTTGCATTTTCCCTTTCTTATGTAAAAGTGAGCATGCAATTATCCAATCTTTCACATGTGATAATGCATGTGTTTTTATGCGGTTTTGTGCATGTAAAGTGCATGCGAGTAAACTTATCGACCACGTTTCTTCTCTTTATTCATTTATTTCCATCTTTATTCTTATGCTCAAATACCCGGTGTCTACACATACATGGAGTAGTTCTTCCGGGAGCCATGTAACTTCTCCCTAAAAAAAAAATCTATGGGGCAATGGCCTTGTATTACACGGCCGCAATGTCAATGTCACTCGTGTCACAGTCGATTTCAAATAATAGATTGAAGTCCAGGAGGGCGGGAACCGGTGCTTCACATAGCATACTCTTTAACTTCTCAAAGGTAAGTAGAGTTGATTTGGTCCATTCAAAGGTTCCTTTCTTCAAGAATTCAGTAATCAGAGCAGTAATGGTATTGAACCTGCGTATAAACCTCCGGTAGAAATATACCAGACCATGAAAACTCCTAACCTCCATGGTGGTTGTAGGGGTCGGCCAAGAACGAATAGCCATTACCTTAGACGGATCCATGAAGATTCCATCCTTAAAGATAATATAACCCAAGAAGACGACATAGGGTGTGAAGAACTCACACATCTTAATCTTGTCATATAACTTTCGTGGCCTCAGAATTTTGAATACCGGGTCTAGGTGACCAAGATGTTCATCTTCATTCTAGGAATACACTAGAATATTACCAAAATATACCACCACAAGTTTTTTAATGTACAATTATATAACTTCATTCATGAGTCTCATAAACGTACTTGGAGCACTAAGAGACCAAAGGGCATTACCATCCATTCATAGAGCCCACCCTTAGTCTTGAAAGCCATTTTCCACTCATCTCCTTCTGTATTCTAATTTGGTGATAACCACTTCAAAGGTCAATCTTGTAGAAGATGCATGAACCATAGAGTTCATCTAGCATATCATCAAGATGACGTATGGGATAGTGATATTTGATGGTTATGTCGTTGATCACTCTACTATCCACACACATCCGAAAAGGTACCATCCTTCTTGAGAACAACCAAGGCTGGAGCAGAACACATGCTCATGTTTTCCCTTACGTAGCAACCCTCTATAAGCTCATCAACCTAGCGTTGTAGCTCTTTAGTCTCCGTAAGGTAGTACCTATAGGTCACCTTGTTAGATAAAGGGGCCCTAGCGATGAGATCAATCCAATGCTCAATCCCGCATATAGGTGAGAGACCTAGTGGGAGGTCCCTTGGAAACACATCTAGATATCTCTCAAGCAAGAAAGGCTGCCACAAGAGGGTTTAGGTGTGTCTCTTCCTCACTTTTTTTGGTCTCGAGGAGGAGCAAGACATAAACTTCCTTACCCTTTCCAAGAGCCTTCTCTACCTATGTCTCACTCAAGTGTTTATGCTCCTCACATCCCACCCCAGGTTTTGATGGAAGTAGCTCATGAGGAGCTAGCAGTGCAAGTTTAACCCTCCTCTTATTGAAGGAAAAGGTATATATCTTTTCCAAAACATCATGTATAGCATGCCTATTGAACTGGCATAGACGCCCCAATAATATATGACATTAATTCATTGGGACTACATCACATAATATGGAATCACGATACTTTTGAACCAATTGAAAGAGGAAATAGAGCTTGCTTTGTTACCTTGATTTCACCCATGTTGTTCACCTACTTCAAGGAATAAGGATGAGGGTGTGAAATAAGGGGAAGCCCCAACTTCTCAACCACATAAGTAGATACCGCATTACCATTTATAATCAAAATCTTGTACCTCTTGGACGGTTAATGTTCTCCTTGTAGGAGTATCAGCTTTGAAATGCCTATAGCCTTGGCTGGACCTGTCAATTCGGGCGGGTGGGTCGGTTTCAGGTCGGGTTCGGTACGGGTCGGTTTCGAGTTTATTTATTGTAAGACCCAGGAAAAAATCCCTTTTTTTCTGTGATGCGCTACTTAAAGATCGGGAGCCGATTAAGGTTGCTTAATCCTTAAATAAGGATATTTTTATTTTCGAAATTCATTTTCAGGGTGATGAAACTTTATTTATTTACAAACCACTTTTATATTATAAAAATACTCGAATTTGCATAAAAATAATTTATTAATGACGTGATACCAATTATTCCCAAACCCGGGCCAAGAAGAGATGCGGGCTGCCAGAAATTGTCAAAAGCCACATAGCCTTTGACAATTTCATGGTTGGGCCAGTGCCTCTTCAGCCCAGAGAAAAATGGGGGAAATAAGCAAAGGCCATATAGCCTTTGCTAATTTCCAAGCCCGTTTTCTCTTGGGTCATCCTTGGGTTGGGAAAATGGATGGTATCAAATCATTTCTAAGTATTTTGATGCAAAAAACATGTATTTTTAATAATTTAAAGGGTTATAAAGAACAAAAAGAGTCGCCAGCCAGTTTAAGGAAATCAACAAACCGAAAAAATATATAAAAAATAACTCCTGTCTACGAACCCGATTTCTATGTTTGGGGATAAGGTTACGAATCTTAGAATTAAAAGAACTCTCGAATCCGCCTGTTAGAAAACAGACTTTACTATAATCGAACTTGAAATGAAAAAGAGCGGGGAGAAGTTTAATCAATTTCACGAAATTATATTGCGAACATGCAATATAAATAATGCAGTTTTCTTTTACAAAATTGGCACAAATGAAGGAATTAAAGCACAAATTACATAATTCAAAAAATTACTCAGAGGTACCCCAATATTTGTGGAAACTATTTTTCGGTACCCCAACTTTTCAAAACTCATTTTGAGGTACCCTTAATTTTTGGGTTGGTAATTATCTAGTGCTTTTCCGGCCATTAATTTTATTAAGTTACCAAAATACCCTTATTTTTCTTCTTCAAAGATATTTCTTAAAAAATGGAAGAATAAGGGTATTTCGGTCACCTTACTAAATTGATGATCGGAAAAGCACCTAATAATTACTAACCCAAAAACTAAGGGTACCCAAAAATGAGTTTTGAAAAATTGGGGTACCTAAAAAACATTTCACCAAAAATTAGGGTACCTCCGAGTAACAATAAAAAAAGACAAGCGAACCTTGCTAAATGGTGGATGTTTGAGATGAAACTTGATCCTTTGACTTGACCTTAGTTGGAATCTTGGATAGAATGATGTAAATGGTAATGGTTAGGAGGGTGGTATCAAGATGATAAGAGTGATTATAAGAGAATTAGAGAGGGAGAATGGATAATAGAGAGAATTTTGAGAGAGTTTAGGTGGAGTGATGATAATAGTTGGTGAGAGGTGAAGGATTTGGAGGGAAAGAGGATGGACAAATCCCTACAATCAAGCCTTTCCCATGTAAAATATTAAAGGTCATGCGGCCTATAATCTTTTCATGGTCAAACAAGGTCAATCACGTGGACTAAAATCAGGGGATTGCATGGGAGAGTTTTGGCACCAAAATCAAAATAATTTACAAAGGTCAAGCAGCCTGTGGGATTAAATGGCACGAATCGATGACGTGGCAGGCGATGGTGGGCCGCTACCCCTCGCAAAGGTCATGCGGCCTTTGTCAATTTATGATGGGCTGGATTTGCTTGCTGGGTTTGGTTTTGCGCTTGGGCCTGCTTATAAATTAATATAGGTCACACGGCTTATTCAATTTTCGGGTGGGTTGTTCTGATCTGATTGGGTCCGCTTTGTTGACTCCGTGGGCCCAATGACCCATTTTGGTGTTCGGCCCAAATGACTTGCGAAATTTTGACGAGACGAAACTTTGTCGGTGCAAATTCCGGTGTCTACAGAGAGCCCTCACTTTGATTGAGTACGAATAGGACGAAGGTCAAAGTAGCCTGAGATGTAGACTGCTTGACGTCTGATACCAGGAGATGGATGCTGTCGATGCTCTTTTATGTGGCGACCGGAAAATGGGTGACGATGTCGTCGAAGGCCTTTAGGTGGCAACCGTTGGATAACTGAAGATGCCGTTGATGTCGTCGGAGGCCTTTAGGTGGCAACCGTTGGACGACTGAAGATGGCGGTGATGTCGTTGGAGGCCTTTAGGTGGCAACCGTCGGAAGACTGGAGATGTTGATGATGTCGTCGGAGGCCTTTAGGTGGCAACCTTTGGACGATTGAGGATGTCGGTGATGTCGTCAGAGGCCTTTAGGTGGCAACCGTTGGACGATTGAAGATAGCGGTGATGTCGTCGGAGGCCTTTAGGTGGCAACCGTTGGACGACTGGAGATGTTGATGATGTCATTGGAGGGCTTTAGGTGGCAATCGTTGGACGAGTGGAGATGTTGATGATGTCGTAGAAGGCGTTTAGGTGGAAACCGTTGGATGACTGAGGATGATGAGGAAACTAATAGTCACTGCATCATGAGAAAAGACACCAGCGAGTCAGCGACACAGAGGAAGTTGGTGCAGCCAATGATGACTACCAAAACAGTGACGAGGATGAATCAAGGGAGGTAACATTTGATGATCTCCTCACTTATCCTAAAAAGTACTTGGGAAAATGCCTTTTAAAGTTTGCTGGATGGGAGACCAAGCATTTAAATGAGATTAGGTCACTAAAAGAAGCCAACAAACGCCTGAAAGAGTCCAATGAGAAATTGGAGAAATTATGTGAAGGGCTTACCTCCAGGGTCAACATTCTCAAAGCTAAAATACTAGACCTTAAGGCCAACCTTGATGATTGTCACAAGTCTCTGGTTGAGGCAACCTAGCAACAAGAAAACCTTAGAAAATGGCATGAAAGTTCATCCCCTGTTAAGGAGCGAAACTGTCATCAAGGACATTCTGTCTCGTAAGGACAAGCTATCAGAACCAAGCACCAAGGACGACACAAGGACCTTAATAAGTAGTACCAAGTCCACAGATTTCACTCATGGCACCAAGAACGACATAACTATCTTGGGAAAAGATATCAAGGTCATTCATCTCTTCCCAAAAGCAAATATGGTAATTCTCACTACTTCAACCATTATCGTTCTTAAATTGTAAAAGTTTGGGTTCCAAAAGGAACATGACCTCCTAAATGGTTGTTACTAGTAGTCAAGAACCTAAATTTAATGTCAATTATGGCTTGAGGAAGGGTGTCTAAAGTTTTTGCAGGTATATTCAGCATCCAGAAGAGTGGATGCTTAAGGGAGCTTAGAGCACTCAAGGACATTACTTACATCAGGAATAATAACCCCTCAAGGACCTCGTCATACCTAGAATCAAGGACCTTGACAAATGGATCTACTCAAATAGCAATGTTATGGATTATTTTTATGGCACATATTGAGGGGGAGCACCCTCTCTTAGGACTAACAAGTTCATTGAGTCTTGTAGATTATTGGAGATGGTTACAATATTAAGGGGGAGCTCTCTAGACTTTTTGATGAAAGTCAAAAAGGGGGAGAAGTGCTGCAAATGAATTTTGCCTTTCATCAAAAAGGGGGAGATTGTTAGAACCCCTCAAGGACGTTGACAAGGACCTTGGCGACTGGATCAATTTTAAATGAAAGCCCAAATTCAAATAGCCAGAAAAGATATCATGCGCAAGGAAAAAAATCTCAAAGAAGGCAGAAGGACATTCACCTAGGGCGTCATAAGGACGTTCACTCAAGGCATCATAAGGACGTTCACCCTAGGCGAGAAGCTTTGTCATGAACGACAAATAAGAGTAGAAAACAGGGAAGTTTTCTAGAAAATTTCTAGAAAGATTTATAACTGTTTTTTCTATCCTTTTCTAACCAGACTAATTAATTGTAACTATTTTTATTATAGGAAACAATTGATCAAGAAATTGGAAAGAAGATATGATTGAAATTTTCTGGAAATCTTGCAAGGAGATCACGCAGATTAGGAAGCAAGGCAAATCACAATGAAGGAAAGAATCAGGAAGGAGTCAAACTCAAACGTCGTTATCTACTGATGCACTGCACTTATAAATAGAAGGCCTCAAGAATGAAGAGAGTTAACGATTCCACGAAAGAAATCGGGTGTGTGTAAAAACCAGAGAGTGCTCTGTTTTTGTGTTCTTTCTTCGAGTAGAAAGAAGTGATTTTTGTGAGAATTTTGTTTGAGTGAAATCAATTCCTTAATGGACTTAGGTTTTGACTTGGGCTTTTGTAATCGATTCCTAGACGGACTTAAGATCGATTGGTGTTTGCACCAAAACAGTTGTTGGTGCGTGTTTTCCCAGAAATCATGTACGAAGTGCTCGACACTCTGTTTGTAAACCTAAGGACGTGTTTACCTTAGGAAAGTTCATATTCAATCAGCATTCTATTCCACATAAATAAAGGAGGTTATTCAGTTATCTCTTTATTGTCCTTTATTTCAGTTTATTCTGATTCACCTAAAGTTGAATCTTAATCTGAAAAGATTAAGACTACTAACGTCCTTTATCAATGAGTATTAGTGCAGAAATTTTTATAACCCTATTCACCCCCCCTCTAGGGTTCTTTCAATTGGCATCAGAGCAGGTCCACTCAAGAAGAGACTAACCGTTCTGTGGAAAAGATCATGGTTGGGATCGAAGATGGTGATATAGGGCAAGGACGCGTTTAAACAAATTTCCCCATTATTCAGAGGATCAAACTTTGCACACTGGAAGAAGCGTATGAAGACATTTATCATGGATCAAGACTATGACCTTTGGGACAAAATTGAGAATGGAGACTTTGTCCCCATGATCACAGAAAGAGAAATCACGAAACCCAAAGATAGATCCAAATATACTGCCAGAGAAGCAGAAAAGGCGGATAAAAATGTTAAAGCTTTACATATCCTTTACTGTGGACTTGATTCTAATGAGTTTGAATTTGTCTCTGGTTGTGATACAGCTAAACAGGTGTGGGACACCTTAGTGACCACATATGAAGGAACGAGCCAAGTTGAAAAAATAAGGCTTGACAATTATGTCAAGCACTATGAATCCTTCAAAATGAAGAATAGAGAATCCATCAAGGACATGTACAAACGATTCACTCCCATATTCAATAATCTCAAGTCCTTGGGGAAAACCTACTCCAATGAAGAAAAAGTTCACAAGGTCCTCAGATGTCTTCCAAGAAATAAATAGGAATCAAAGGTCACTGTAATAAAGGAAGTTCACGATGTGGAAAATCTCCAATTATATGACCTCATTGGAAAGCTTCTTGCTCACAAAATGCGTCTCCAGGAAGAGCAAAATGAAAAGGAAGAAGTAGCCCGTAAGGACATCTATGGTCCTTACGACAATGATAAGGACGGGATTTTGGCCTTGATGGCCAAGGAACTCAAGAAATCATGCAAGAAAAGTCATACCTCCAGAGTACCTTCATCCAAACGTTTTCCAGCCCAATTAACAAGTAGCGGCCCACCTAAAATAACTAAAGGTTATGTGGCCTTTAGTTATTTTTCACGGGCTTCTAGTGCATTCTGGGCCGGGAATGACCCATTTAATTTGTAAAGGTTAAACGACCTTTACTATTTTCTGCCAGGGCGTTTATGCGGTTTGGGCTAAGGAATCGGGTCGTTTATTCAGCAAAGGTCATACGACCTTTGTGATTTTCTTGATAGGCCGTGGGTATCATTTTGTAGGTCGTGTCAGTGAGCCTAGTGTTTAAATGTATGTTGGGTCTTGCTAGGGTCCAACAGACTGTATTCAGGTCCAAAAACTGAATGAGCCCCCACTTTAAGTAGCATCCTGAATTTTCTTCACCATTTCTAAGAGGACAACCTGAAAACATGCGGTAACTTGAAAGACCCCTCGAGAGTTGCAGAATCAATCCCTGGGGATTTTGTGCGTGATACTTTAACCGCGATGGGTTTTATTCCATTTTGGAAATGCTTAGTAGCCTGGAACTGCCGGACCTTTCGCCTCATAGGTCGGGAAATTGCTGAGAGATTTTAGGATATCACCAATACTCTCCATATTCCTGTGGGTGAGATGACTGTCACGCCCAAAGATTTTTTCATGACTACCGGTCTCCCTTGGGGTGGGCAAGATGCGGTATTTGATGTAGATATCCCTCCAGCAGTCTTGAACATGTTGAGTCTAGTGGCGGCACGCCTGCGTCAAAGGAAGGGGTTGTCCAACCTCTCCTATACTCATTTTGAAATGACCATTCGAGATACGAGCTTTCAAAACTTTCCTGACGATCAACGCCCCTTTATTTTCTTGGCATATATCCTTTCTACCACCCTATTCGCCAACCGAGGTGACAACATCGTCCTGTCGTGGTTCCGAAATCTTTTGAACTTCGACAACATTCGTAATTTGAACTGGGGCAAGGCGGCCTATGCCAACTTCATTAACGGGCTTCGTTGTGGGGTGAGGATTTTAGAGAATGAAGAACCCGTCTATCTTCATCGGGCTCAAACTCGCTTCCAATATGGCCCTTCCTTGTGGAAGGTGCTCGAGGTACCAACTTGAGACTCTTCTCACTTTTGATGTTGGTCCTCTTTTCTTCTTTCCTTGACACTATGTTTATGTAGTCATGGGCCTATGAGTACATCTTACCCCTGATTGTCCAATCAAAATTGGACAGGATAGTACCTGCCGTAGAGCGTTGGACTGTCGATGGTATTCATGGAAAGAAGTATAGACCAGGGAGCCTCGATCTCCTCCAACAAGCACTGTACAACCTTACTCCGGTACTTCCTTATACCTAGCATTTTTACTCTTATTTTCCTCTGCACTATGCCCTTAATTCCTTTTGTTTTTGCATACTCAAGTGAATTGGCATCCATGGGTCGGTTTCAATGTGGGTGGGTTGCCGACCCCCTTACATTTGGTTCAACATGACACTCGTCTTCGCCTCCTAATCGAGGGGCCCTCAGGTTACGTGTGGTACCTAGGAGAAAGGGACTCAAAACAGATCGTGGGACACCATCATGGTCTCATCCCCTTAGATCCTCCTGAGAGCATATTTGAGTCGTGGCGTATTGACCCAGGTATGCTGAGGGAAATGGTCCAGGGTCAGGATTTCCAGGGCTTCGTCAAGGATGTGCCGCAAGATCAATTCGACAAGGAATTTGATCGCTACCTTAATTGCTTGGCTTCCAGAGTGGTATGCATTTTTATTTTCCTCATCTCTCTTATCATCATTTTTGTTTATCGATTCTAATAACCAAGACTACAGTTGGGGCCTTACACTAGAGTTGCCGGAGTAGAGGTTCCACTAGGAGAGGAGAAGATTGGTGGTTTCTTGGACGTGGAGTATAGTAGCGAGTGCTCTGCCTTACAGGAGTTTGAGCAAAAACCGGTAACCTTCATTCTGTACTACTTCCTTGTCATTCTTCGCTTTATTTGTGAATAACCCTAATTTTGCTTTATTTCAGCCGAGGTGGCCAACCATTCGACGCGTTGTCAAGGAATGGAGCACTACGAGGAAACACATCCATCGGGTGTTCACTGGCTCCGGTAGATATCGGGGCAATGCAGCTATGGGCGCAGATATGGAGGCTGATGCAGAGTCTGTCCTTAAAGAGCCACTGCAACGTTCAAACGTGGTTCTTCCTCATTCGGAGCCCCCACGTCACTCTTCGGTAGGAGAGTACTCCTCTCGAGGTCGATCTCGTGAAGTGGTTGGTGGGTCTTCGCGTTCTCACTTGGGAGTTGGACTAGAGGGTCATGGTAAAGGCATTCTGGTTGAAGGCCAGAGTTCATCCGGATCTCGTCACAGTAGGTCCGACAACATAGGTCAACGTCCTCCAGGCATGGAAGAGGACATGGCCCAGATGTCTTTGGAGAAGCCTTCCAATCAAGGCGGGTCATATCATAGTGTCGGATATTGGGTGGAGGATACTTCAGAATCTAGCGCCACTTATCGGCCCTCACATTCTCGCTGCACTCCTGTTTCAGTGCGCTTAGCTCGTCGCGACCGGGAAATAGTGGTGAGATCATGATTCAGGTACATTCGTTGGGTATCTTGGTGCCCAAGCCCTAGGGGATGACGCTGCCTCGCATCCTGCACCTTATGCTGCTTCTTCCTTTAGTTCTGGTTCTTATTCTGCAGGATGGCCTGTTCCTACTCCTGAGACAGGTCCTTCATGGCCCACGAGTCCGCAAGAGTGGTCTGCGCCTCAGCATTCTTGGCTAGGAGGATCTGCTTCTTTTGGTTGGTCAGCCCCCGGTCGTGCGACAAAATCTGCTTGGCCTACTCCGTCCTTTGTATGGTATGTCCCAGATCATTCCTGATTGGCAGCTTCGCAGGAAACTTCTAGATCTTCACCTTCGAGGACATATCCTCCCCCTCCAGGAGTACCATCTCCTCCGAGAGAGCCTGATCCTATGCCCGGTCCCGATTATTACTCTTAGGATACCTATTTTGGCACTGCAGGTACCTCCAATGTCGGAACTTCGAATGTTGGTGACAACCATGCTGAGGGTAACAGTGATTCGGGCTCTTTGTGGTGATCATGCAATGTAGAATGCAGACTCTTTGTTTTTTTTATTTATTCTAATGTCCCTTTTTTATTTTATTTTAATACAAGACTTAATGTATGCACAACTTTTTTTTATATTTTATTAATGCAATTCCGCACATGATTTTCTACATGATGGGATTAATCCCGCATTAATCCCGCTTCCCCAAAAAGAAAAAATAAATAAAAGAAAACATAAAAACTCAAGTGTCGGAGTAAACTCGAGCAAAAATTTCTAAACAAACATCATTGCGCCGACAACAAGACCCGAGATATAAGAGAAACACTTTTGGGCCATGCAATTCACTGAAGAGAGATGGCCCACTTTTATTCACATAGGTTATGCGGCCTATGTGCTTTCCAACTGGGCCTGGACCGCTTCAAAGGTCAGGCGGCCTATATTCAATAACAGAGGTAAGGCGGGTTGGTCCTTTACGCGTGTGTGCTGCCTGCAAATAGCAAAGGTCATGCGGTCTTTGCTATTCTTTTTTTTTTAATAACCATTGGTGATGGGCTAGAATCAAGGGATTGATGATTAACGACCATATGACCGTTTTTTGTGATTTTTGATCCATTTTGGGTTTGGTTAAAGGTTTATAAATACCCCTCTTTATGTATGTGACCTTCATCCATCATCTTAGCTTGAAAGTCTTCAAAAACAATCACATCAAAACCTCTAAAAATCCAATGGCGTTCGAGAAGAAGCTTGCCACTTGGATGAGCACATTGTCCAAGGAAGAAAAGAAGGAACTTGGAAGATATCAGATAACCAACTTGCTAAGCCTTCGGCAAGTTAGGCTGAATCCGGATTTTCTATGAGCGGCGAAGACCTTCTGGGACGCGAAGATGAATGTCTTCCGCTTTAGCATGAAGGATCTATGCCCACTACCGGAGGAATGGTTTTCCATACTGGGAACCAATCGTTATGCACGGCCAACGTCACCTCCAACTTCCTCAGATGTCACCAAACGCTATAAAGAGCTCCTATGCCTTCCTTCCCGCGTCATAGGAAGCGTATTAATTGGCAAAAAGGTACACTTCTTAACTGTTGTTGAATATTTCCAATCTCCTGAAACTTTGGAATATGGTCCGGTAATACGAGTGCGGGCTCTCGTATTATGCCTCCTTGGTGAATTTTGTTTTTTATCACGGCGGAAAAAGAACCGGTCTGGCAAATTTAATACAAATTGTGGAAGACATGGCTGGGGGTTACAGTCTGGTACCGTTGATGTTGGCGGAAACCATGTTCAGTTTGGATGATCCTAATCCCGAACATGAATTTCGCGGAAGTCCCTTATTGCTTCAGGTACACCATTCTTCCTTTCCTATTTCCCTTAATTTTTGTGAAGAAAATTCCCTCTACTAGCTGTAAAAGCCGCTTGTCCTTTGCAATCTTTTTTTTTTTGTTAGTTTGGGAATAATTATCTTGCAATAATAACCCTTGCTAACTTTGTGGACAGGTGTGGCTGATGGAGCATTTGAACCTTGTCGAGGAACCTCAAACACCTTCTACACTAGCGAACTATTGCCAAAGGAAGAGGAGATATGCCGATCTCCATTTGGTGACGGAATGGATCGCATTCCTAAAGGAATCTCGCGACATTAAATGGTTTATCGAGTGGTGGCATATCCCGGAGTTCATGACCCGTGATTCTCGCAACGCGTATGTTTGCATCGCCGGCTTGACACATATGACATACTACTTCCCTGAGCGGGTACGAAGACAGATGGGTTGGAAGTAGACTATCCCGGAATTGTTGTGCGAAGCCCCCGAGCGTTTGAAGCTTCGATAGTCAGTAATAGAATCATGGTTGAAGTACTGGGAGAAGAGACCAACCATTCGTGCTCCTCCGAAGGCACAAGTGTCTCATTATGCTGATACTAGCTATCAAGGATGGCTAATTGCAGCTGTCGAATCCCGCCGTGCCAGGGAGCCAAGAAGGGAATGGGCTACATCGTTTGTGAAGAAGAGACACGGTCCTCATACATCAGCAATGGATCGATTAGGCACTAGGGCTTCAGCAAAAGACCGACTCGGCCCTAGGATCGAAACACGAAAATCGAGCAGGGGGGTCTATAAACCTAAAGACAGAGAGGGTGGCCCAAGCGAGCTTAGAGACATGGAAACTGACCACGAGACTACTTGCGAAGTAGAAAAAGTGAAGAAAGATTAGAAGATGGATGAGAAGAAGGAAGGAAATAAAGCTGCTTTGCCGAAATAACCTTTTATCCAATGTTGTCTTTTGAATTTTCTTTTCTTTTTACAAGGAGTGTACTTGCATCATCAATAAAATGAAGAAATATTATTCACAATTGTTGTGTTCTTACAAATATTTATTTCTTCCTCTTTATGAGCTCTCATTAAATATAAACCAATCCACAAACTCCTTGAGAAGCTCTGTGAATGCTAATCGTTCCTTCTCTGTCAGTGAACTACCCAACTTCTACTCCCAAGGTTGCTCTTCTGTACCCACGTTTATAGTGATGGTGTCCTCTAACACAGCCATTTGTGCACATGTTCATTAGAAAATTCTTTTAGGGGTTCATTAAATTCAAGATTATTGTTGGCGCAGCAGTTTAGGGAAGATGAGAAAGAAGAATCAGAGTAAGTAGAAATGTTCATCTTATTGAATACAGAAAGGAATACATGGGAACTGACAAGGAAATTGCAGAACATACCATACCTTTTCTCCCTACTGCAAAGCCGGTTCGACAAAAGGCTAGGAGGATCAAACCTGAATGGGCTAAGAAGATCGAAGAGGAAGTGATCAAGCAACTTAATGTTAAGTTTTTCAAAGCAGTTCAATACCCCGAATGGATTGCTAACATCGTCCCAGTGACCAAGAAAGACGGGAAAGTACACATGTGTGTAGACTTCCGAGACCTCAATAAAGCCAGTCCCAAGGATAGTTTCCCATTACCTCACATTGATGTGTTGGTAGATAACACTTGCGGACACGAACTCTTGTCCTTCATGGACGAATATGCTGGTTACAATCAAATCAAGATGGGAGAAGAAGATATGGAGAAAACCTCGTTTACCACGCCATGGGGAACATACTGTTATGTGGTCATGCCTTTTGGTCTTAAAAATGCCGGAGCAACATATCAAAGAACTGCCTACACTCTACTTCATGACATGATGCATACAGAAGTAGAAGTTTATGTGGATGACATGATTGTCAAGTCCAAGACAAGGGAAGAGCATATTCCTAATCTCCGCAAGTTCTTCCTATGACTTCGTAAGTACAAGATGCGGCTTAATCCAGCAAAGCGCACCTTTGGTGTCACCTCTGGAAAGCTACTAGGCTATGTGGTTAGCCAATGGGGCACTGAAGTAGATCTTCAAAGATAAAGGCCATCCAAGAATTGCAACCACCCAGGACAGAAAAAGACTTGCGAACCTTTGCTCAAGAAGTTGAAGAAGGGAAGTAAAATAGAGTGGGATGATCAATGTCAAGCTGCTTTTGATAAAATCAAGGAGTATTTGCAGCATCCACCGGTACTCATGCCTCCAGTACTAGATGAGCCTCTACTCCTTTATCTTACAGTGACTAGCTCCACAATGGGGGCTATGCTGGCTCAAAAGGTAAAAGGGCAGGAGAGCGCCATCTACTACATGAGTAAGAAATTTCTAGACTACGAAAGTCGATATGCTGATATAGAGAAGATGGCTCTTGCATTAGTATGGGCCACCAAGAAGCTAAGACATTATATGCTTTCACATACTGTATATGTCATAGCTGAGAATAATCCCATCAAATTCATTATGGAGCAACCTGCTATTAACAATCGCATCGCTTGGTTGCTTTCCGAATTCAATCTTCAGTACTTACCTCAGAAACCCATCAAAGGGCGGGTTGTTTCATATTTTTGGCTGCTTCACCATCGCAGGAACCTCCAAGCACTCATTGGAATTCCCAGACGAAGATATCTTTTTCACTGATGAGATTACATGGGAAATGTATTTCGATGGGGCCTCCAATCAGATGGGTTGTGGGGTACGAGTTCTATTGATCTCTCCAGAAGGGGCTCATGTCCCAGTTTCTGTGAAGTTGGACTTTGATGCTACCAACAATGCTGCAGAATATAAAGCATGCATAAGGGGTTTGCAAGCCGCTTTGACTTTAGGTATACGCCATATAAAAGTATTTGAAGATTCTAGCCTTATCATCAACCAAGCTAAGAATACATGGAAGGTTCGAAACGAATGCCTCATGTCATACCAGCAGAAACTCTTGGGACTTGCTGACCAGTTTGAGAAAATTAGCTTCCAATACCTTTCTAGGGATCATAATGAGTTGGCAGATGCACTAGCCAAACTATCCTCAATGATATCAATCCCGACACGCACGCTCCAGCTACCTGTGGTAGTAGAGCGGCAGTCTGAACCAGCATATGTTTGCACTATGGAGTCACAAGGGGTTGATACTGAAGCATGGTTCAACGACATATACAAATTTCTCTGGATGGGGGAATATCCGGCTGAGTTGGATGCTAGAGGACAACGAGCAATCAGGTCCTTAGCAGCACAATACTGCTTGATCCAAGATCATTTGTACAAAAAGTCGGCTACAGGCATCAATTTACTATGTATAGATGCTGAAAGTACAAAAGATGCCATGGCCATTGTGCATGGAGGAGAGTGCGGACCTGACATGAATGGGCGTATGCTAGTGAAGAAGATTCAGAGGGTCAGTTACAATTGGTCAACCATGGAAGCAGATTCCTTTGAGTTTGTTCGAAGGTGTCATAAATGTCAGGAATATACCAATTTGCAGCATCAACCTCCCTCATATCTGACCACTTTGACATCTCTGTGGCCATTCTCAGTATGGGGAATCGACATCATTGGCAAAATACACCCAACATGGACGAGAGGTCCTGAATAAATCTTGGTCGCTATTGATTACTTTACTGAGTGGGTAGAGGCAACCTCCTATGCTAAACTCACATCCAAGCAAGTGGCTAAGTTCATCCTTCATAACATCATATGTCGATATGGAGTACCCCATGAAATCATTAGTGACAATGGAAGCCATTTTTGGAAGGAGGTAGAAATATTGCTTGCCACTTATCATATTCAGCATCATCGATCTTCACCCTATAGACCCCAAGCTAATCGAGCTGTAGAAGCAGCCAATAAAACAGTAGCAAAGAGTCAATTGCTAGAAGTAGAATGGGCTCGAGCAAGGTTCAAGGAATTAATGTCGATGGATGAAAGGCGATTGAGGGTGTTATATAATGTGCAAGTGTATCAAAGTAGGATCTCTCGTGCTTTTAACAAGAAAGTGAAAATTCGCTCACTTCAAGTAGGGGATTTAGTGCTTAAGGAAATGAGGGCACCTATACAAGATCCAAGGGGAAAGTTTGCGCCTAATTGGAAGGGTCCTTATATGATTAAGGACATTTTACCTAGAGGAGCAGCTCGCTTAGCCACTATAGATGGAGAAGATGTGATTTAGCCAACAAATTTGGATCAACTTAAGTGATATTATGCTTAATATAAACAAGCAAATGGAAAAGTAACTTAGGACCCTCGTTAGACTCTAGACCCTTAGGACCTGACTCTATGACCTTAGGAACAGACTCTGCTACAAATAAAACAAAGTTATTTTCCTCAGCATCAATCAATGAGATCGCATTATCTCCTACATCTTAAGTGATCATAAGGCTTGGGTCAAAGCCAAGGTTGGATAGTGCAGCAATAACAGCGTCAGCCTCGGAATTCTCTTGGACGGCTTCTTGTCCAAACAGCATGCCAAAAATGTTGCTCCCAGCAAGGTGAGTCCACTCTAATGGTGGCTGCTTGTCCCGGGCGGGAACAAAAACAGTAAGCCATGTTAGTGGAGCAGTCCTTGAAGATCTCTAATCCACCAACTTGAACTCCTTTGTTCTTGAGGTAAAATAGTTCAGGAAACCCACAGTAAGGGAAATCATCGCCTTCCCTAACAAACTGTCCATTCAAAGTAAGTGGATAAGGCTTTATTTGAAACAAGGTTGGAGGATTGTCCATCCTTTTCTATTCAGCTATTGCCATTTTTGCAAGTCTGACCTCCTTCTCAGTTGGTTTTTACCCTAAGCCGAATCTTCCCGTTTGCTTAAATGTCTTGATCACAAGAGGGATCTTGTTCTTCGGGTTCTTTCCTAACGACATTCCAGGAAAGTAACCTTGTTTCTTGAGAATAGAGTGCACCTTGGGGTTTGAGTAGGGATCGAAGTCAAAAGGAGCTTCGTCAAACCTGCCACAATCTCAAAGCTGTGAAGCTCTTCGTCCATTGAACTATGCCCCACTTCTAAAGTTGGCTGTTTGGGAGTAAAGACATGTACATGTGGTTTGTATACCCCGGTTTTGTCGTTATTCTCAAGGAGCAAGGGGCCTAGGACAAAGCTATCCAAGTTTAGGTTGGGATTAAGATCACTAGGGGATGAAACAGGTTGAAAAGAGGATCACAACGCAACAAATAAAACTAAGGTCGGTCAAGATGGAACAATGGGCTTCGGAGGTTTTTCAGGATGCAAACGGGAACAAGGGCATGGGTTTTGCAATAAGAGAGCAACGAGCAGGGAGAATCAAGTGGCAACTCCGTTAGAAAATACCCACCGAGCTTCCTTTCTCGAGGATAGTCTGGATTAACTACCTCAAAGTCCACCACGGACCCGGAGGGTTAATGAAACGGAATTCCCTAGCTAACCTCCTTCCACTCTCGTGGGTGAGACCCAAATACAACCCACTTGTAGGAAGGAAAGGAGTGAGAAATTGATTTCCCAACTAATTACTCACTAAAATTGCTAACCCATACCTAATCACCCATTCACACCCTTAATTAGTCCCTAACCCATAGGGTTTCTAGCCACTAATCATCATCAAAACTATGTTAACAACATCAAAACCAGCCCAAAGCATGAATTCTAACATCAAACAATCAAAATAAAAGGCAAGTAAAGCAATTAATCCAACAAGCAAAGTAATTAGCAAAGGAAAGTAGAGTTTAGGAAGAAAATACTTATCAGATGTTGTAAAAGATCGAAGGAGAACAAGGAAACGATAATCTAAAGCAATCTCTCAATTGTTGAATCCTCCAATCTTGATTATAACCCAAAATTCACTAAACCCTAGATTGATCCAAACTAAATCACTCTAATTAAACCCTAATCTCTTCTCTAAAACTACTCTAAAAGCTGAATGTGAAAGTCACTCCCCCAGCTTCCCCCCCCCCCCCAAAAAATCGTCCATTAGAGTTTAAACACAAAGCAAAAAAGTTGAGCAAAACACGTCGTTTTGGCCGAGGAAAAACGTAGAACAGTATCGTCGCGGGCGCGACGGTCCAGATCACGGGCGCGACCATGAGAAGACTGGCAGGGCGATTTGGGTTTATGCAGGGTCATGTACGGCACAGCCTAGGTCACGGGCGCGATCGTCTGCTGGTCCGAGCATGTCAAGGGTGCGACAGAATAAATCGTGGGCGCGAACTTCTCCTGCCGATTCTCCTTTGGTTGCTGTCACGGGTGTGAGCCACCAGATCGCGGATGCGAGCGGCTGCTGAACCACCTCCTTCCTTCTCTTTCCAGGTTGTAGCGCCCGCTACAATGGTTGTAGCTGGTGTTACGACCCTGCTTTTCTTTAAACTTGGGGAAAGGGTTCCCGGGTCAACTCCGCCTCAGTTCTCGGCTCGGCTATGCTCGGAGATTCACTCGGGAATCTCCAAAATACTTCTAAAAAGCCCCAAAATAGCCTATTTGCTTTACTTTACGCCTTAAATGCGAAAAACCTACAAAAGGACGAAAAAGCGGGTAAAAACAATAGAAAAGACTCGGAATCAAGTTAAAATAGCAAGCCAAAAGGCGTTATTTAGGCCCAAAAATGGGACTAAATAAGACAGCATTGATAGGTTCTCCCGAGATGGTGATTACTTGGCCTCGAGCCATCATTTTCACCTTCTGATGCGAGGTGGATTCTATAGCATTGCATTCATGAAGCCAGGGACTTCCTAGAAGTAAATTGAAGGAAGCCGGGATATCTAGTACCATGAACTCTACATTCCTAGTGATATTACAAGTAGTAATAGGCAATATTAGAGATCCAACAGATTTCCGAGGGGAATTATCATAAGCTCGGAGTTGCACACCATTTTGGATTAGATGCTGTTGTCGAACTGCCAACTTTTCTGCCATTCTCCAAGGGCACACATTCACAGTTGAACCATTATCGACCAAGACCAAAGGAATAGTCTTGTTGGAGCATTGCACTGTGAGGTATAGGGCTTTGTTATGGGAACCACTCCTTGAGGTAGATCTTCATCTCCAAAGGCAAATATCCCCTGGTTAGTGGTCACGTGAGCGACCAAGGATTCAGGGGTCATTGTAGAAGATACTATTAGTGAAGTAAGGGCATCTAACATCTTTTGTCTATGAGCTTGTGAAGTATATAGTAATTGCCAAATGGTGACTTCAGCTTTAGTTCTCTTGAGTTGAGTGAAGAGTGGATCTTCGGGAGGAGTCTGATTGTCGTTGCCACTTAGTGGTGCAGGATTAGGGACAACCACTTGGTGGTGGTGTTCCTGTTGTTGTGGCGGCCTGATCGAGTAAGAAATGTCACACCGTCTGATGTTGGCTTGTCTGTTTCAATCCATTCTTTCTCGGAGTGCTCATACTCGTCATCGTCGTCACTATCCCAAATGCCATGAATGGATAGTCCTTTATGAAATTCAAGTATTTCCAGGATAAGCTGACCCACTTCAACAATCAAAGAGGAAGGGTCAAAGCTTGAATCTTCACAGAAGATAGCGTTCATATGCTCATGCATAGGGTTATCTTGGTTGTTAGGCTTCTTAGCGGCTTTCGGGAGTGTTCCCGCTTTTATCATATCCTCTATCTTGTTCTTGAGAGTCCAGCACTTTTCAGTATCATGCCCTCGGCAACGATTATAGCGACAAAATTGGTTGGCATCCCAATTCCTACCATTAATTTATGGCTCTTCTTTCGGTAAAGGCAAAGCCAAAATACCTTTCTTGAGCAGTCGATCAAGGGCCTGAGTGGAAGGAACATCCAATAATGGTGTGTAAGTGTCGTACTTTGGTGCATAAGGCCTCTTGTGCTGAATGGAATTAGTCTCAACAATTTTAGGAGGGTGGCTAGCTGCGCTAGTAGCCCTTCTATTGTAGCTAGATCCTTTCCAACCAGACGAAGTGGTCTTATCGTTGTGCATTGCTTCCATTTGAGCACAAATGTCTTACAAGTAATCAAAATCCTTGATGACATGATATCCCAAGTGCTTAGACAAGCTGCTCTTGAGCCCTTGCTTGAAGGTAGTTAACTAGAAACGGAGAGGAATGGTCTCATTAATGTGAGACAGCTTGGTATGCCACCTTTCAAAGTAATCCAAGAAGGATTCATTATCCCTCTCCTTCATGGTGGTTAGGTCATCCACCGTGGCTTGCTTCTGCTGGATGCGACTGTAACTGTTAATGAAAGCTCTGAATAACTCATTCCAGTCGGCTTTGACCTAGGGTGATACACTTTGGCTTCACCATCTAAGGTGGATGGGAAGATTGTGAAGTATAGACTAACGTCGATCCGGTTCAACGGTGCTAACCTCATAAATTCTTCGATATGATGAGTGGGATTCTCAGAGGGTTTGAACTTGATGTTTGGTACCTCAGCCTTGTCGGCGATCTTCAAAATTGGTTGAATAGGTAATGGTACCTCTATGTATTTGTCAACAAAGGCCTGCACAAAGCTCATTGATTTAGTGATGCTCTCCAACCTATGTTCAAGGACCTTAATAGTGGGGTCCTTGGTAGGCTTGGACACCTTTGTTTTAGATGTCTCTACCCCTCCAGAATCTGTTGATGTTTTGATGATCTCCTGTTCACACTCATACCCATGAATCTCGTCATCATCTTCCTCGGTATTTAGCCATAGCTTAGCATTGATTTTGGTGATTGTCTATAGCACACCATCCATCACCTGCTGCTGTTCATTCAATCTCTTCCCCATCTTCTGTTCTTGGTCTAGAGTATTAGCGAAGACAAGACCTTGCATCTTGGTGTAAAGCTCATCTAAATGCTTCGTGATGTTAGCCTCAGCACTCTGAACCAGGACCTCTTGGAACTGTTCTCCAGACATGATGCAGTCACGAGTTGCAGATGGATCATATTGAGATTTTGGAACCAAACGACCTGTGCGCATATCTCTAATGCGGGCTCGGAGTCGATCACCAATGATGCCTGCATGGAAATTCAAATTTAGGAACTCGATGTCAAACTCCGACACATGCTACCCAATGCATGCATGTTCTAAGGGACCTATCTGACCCTAACAGACTCGACATCTACATGATCACACAAACGACTCACCCACTTTTCGGGAGTGCATGACTTAACTCTATATGGACCTAATGACAGAACATTATAAAGGGCCGAATAAAGTCACATATAACGAGTTAATCATAAATTGAAAGGCACAAGTCAGTGTTTCTCAATTCGGATGGGCCCAAACCTCAGGTCAGCCATTTTAAGGAGAATCCGTAACTTGACCCAATAATTCAGACAACTCAAGCTATATTGACTATTATGCGGACTTGAATAATGCTTGACAAAACTGACGACCCTCTTTTTTATCTTCTTTTTATTTTTATTTTTTTTACTCAAGGAAAACGAATATTGTAAAGGACTAGATAAAGCCAACAATAAGAGAGTTATAATTAATTTATGGGCTTAATTGACAAATCCAATATGGTTGGGCCTAACAAGGGCTGGCCATAAATGTGATGAATTTATTAATTAAATCGATAAATTAATTCACTCAGACTTTGTAACTATTATGCAGTCTAAAACGTTATCCATCAACTTTGTTGGACTTTTAATTAATTTTTTGGACCTTTATTAAGAGAATTTCGTAAAGGGCCATATAATATCATCTAAGGTGAGTCAATTTTATTCATTAATTAAATTAGCTAACCTTTGAACATAAATGGGACCTTCCATTGGGCTAACCATAATGTCTTTTGGGTTAATTATATTAATCAATAAATAATCATTTTCTTAACCCAATGAATTTTATATGGGCTAGAACGAAACCTCCAAACTAGGGAAAAGGGGAAGGGAAACACATATACACATAGCATACAACATGAGGGATATCCTAAACCAAGGCTCTATATTCATGGATTTTTTTATGGTCGGAATACATGGCCTACCGCATGTTCTCGCCTCGGTGCATTCTTCACCCTCATAAATTTTGGGCAAAGTGTGCGAGGTGTTGCTCGTCGGGCTTCAAGGAAGCCTTGGAGTATAACATGGTGAGAGGAGCGACCAAATGCTTAGCGATGTGGAGTGCATCCCTATAGTAGTGGCCTCACGCTCTCGGGTATCATCCTAGTTTACCTAACCGTCGCCTTTGTGCTTACATGTCATAAGACCCGATGAGTGGCCCGGTATGCAAAAAATGCCTAAAAAGAATAATAAAATTGTGAAATAAATCAACTTCTCCCTTTTACAATTTCAAATCAACTCGATTTTTCAAGTTTTACCCTCTTTTTAAGTTTAAGTCCCCAATGGAGTCGCCAATCTGTAGGACCCCGGAAAAAATCCCTTTTTTCCGTGATGCGTGTTTAGACCCAATTTTGTGTCTAAATAACGCCTTAATTCTTAAGATTTTGACTCATTTCGTGTTTATTTTCATGGCTTTTTAGTATGTTTTTGGTTATTTTGTAGGTTTTGGCATTTTACACAAAAACGAGGTAAAACGGGCCATTTTAGAACATTTTTGGCGATTTCTCGAGCCGAGCCGGACCGAGAGCCGAAGCGAAGTTGACCCGGGACCACTTTCCCTTCATTTGGTTTAATTAGTGAGGTAACACCTGCTACGATCCTTGTAGCGGGCGTTACATGCCTTAGAAAGAAGGAAGGAGCAAAGGGAAGAAAAGAGGAGGGTAGCCCTCGTCACCATAAGTGTAGCACCCGCTACTCTTGGCTGGCCAGCACCTGATCGCCTTTGTGTTTCGCTGGGTAGCGCCCGTTACCTTAGCCGTGGCACCCGCTACCCAACAGGTAGCACCCGCTAACATATAGGTGGCACCCGCTACCCAGCAAGTAGCGCCCGCTACCATATAGGTAGCACCCGCGACCTACGCTCAAATGCAGCCATGGATTGTCAACCGAAGCAGGTAGCGCCCGCTACCATATAGGTTGCACCCGCGACCTCCTGGTCCAGAAGAAGACCGCACCTGCGGTCTCAAGGACTGCTCCTGCGGTCTCACGAAGCTCAAAAATCGCCTGGGAGATTTCGCTGGACAGCCAGAGACCGCACCTGCGGTCTCCCCCTTTTCTGCGCGATTGTTCGGCTTGAAGTGCTGCGTTTTGCCCAACTGTTTTGCCTTGTATATATACTCCTCTTTGACGATTTTCTTGGGGGAGACTTTTGAGTTAGCTCCTAGTGTTAGACTCTAATTTCCAGCTTTGTATTAGTGAGTTTTGAAGAGAGATTAGTGAGAGATTTATTCTAGGGTTTGTGGTATTTGAAGATTTGGGGATTCAAACAATTGAGAGATTGTTGGATCATCTTTTTATTGCTTATCCTTGTTCATCTACAGCATTTTGATAAGTTTTCGCTTCCCTTAACTCTTTCATTAATTGCTTTGCTAATTACTTTCATGCTTGTTTAATTGTTCTTGCTTGCTATTTCAATGTTTTGCTTGATTTGTGTTTGTTGTTGATAGAAATCATGCTTAGGGTTAGTTTTGTTGATATTGTTAGCATAGTTGTGATGGGTAGTGGCTAGAACCCTAATGGGTTAGGGGGTAATTAAGGGTGTGAATGGGTAATTAGGTATGGGTTAGCAATATTAGTAAGTAATTAGTTGGGAAATCACTTTTCCCACTCCATTCCATCCCTCAAGTGGGATGTATTTGGGTCCGAAAGTCCCCGAACACATCCAACACTTGTGTTTGAAGGTTGGAATTGGGATAGTTAGCACTTTACTCATGAGAGTGAGTAGAGACTAACTAGGGAATTCCGTTTCATTAACCCTCCGGGTCTGTGGTGGACTTTGGGGAAGTTAATCCGGACTATCCTTGAAAGAGGAAGTCCGGTGGGTATTTTCTAACAGAATTGCCACTTGATTTTCCTCCTTCTTGCTCTCTTGTTGCAAAACCTATCTCCTTGTTCCCGTTTGCATCCCGAAAAGCCCCCAAAACCCATTGTTTCACCTTGACTGACCTTAGATTTATTTGTTGCTCTGTGACTGCCTTTTTCAACCCATTGCCTTACCTGGCGATCTTAACCCGACCTTAGACCGAGTTTCTTAGCCAAGGCCCCTAGCTCCTCGAGAAGAACGATATAAAAACCGGGGTACAAAAACCACGTTACAATGCGCTACTTAAAGATCGGGAGCTGACTAAGGTTGCTTAATCCTTAAATAAGGATATTTTTATTTTCGAAATTCATTTTCGGGGTGATGAAACTTTATTTATTTACAAGCCCCTTTTATATTATAAAAATACTCAAATTTGCATAAAAATAATTTATTAATGACGTGATACCAATTATTCCCAAACCCGGGCCAAGAAGAGATGCGGGCTGCCAGAAGTTGTCAAAAGCCGCATAGCCTTTGGCAATTTCATGGTTGGGCCAGCGCCACTTCGGCCCAGAGAAAAATGGGGGAAATAAGCAAAGGTCGCATAGCCTTTGCTAATTTCCAAGCCCGTTTTCTCTTGGGTCGTCCTTGGGTTGGGAAAATGGATGGTATCAAATCATTTCTAAGTATTTTGATGCAAAAAACATGTATTTTTAATAATTTAAAGGGTTATAAAGAAAAGAAAGAGTCGCCAGCCGATTTAAGGAAATCGATTAACCAAAAATATATAAAAAAAATTAACTCTAATCTACGAACCCGATTTCTAAGTTCAGGGGTAAAGTTACGAATCCGAGAATTAAAAGAACTCTCGAATCCGCCTGTTAGAAAACAGATTTTACTAAAATCGAACTTGAAATGGAAAAGAGTGGGGAGAAGTTTAATCAATTTCATGAAATTATATTCTGAACATGCAATATAAATAATGCAGTTCTCTTTTACAAAATTGGCACAAATGAAGGAATTAAAGCACAAATTACATAATTGAATACAATAAAAAAAAAAGACAAGCGAACCTTGCTAAATGGTGGATGTTTGAGATGAAACTTGATCCTTTGACTTGACCTTGGTTGGACGCTTGGATGGAATGATGTAAATGGGAATGGTTAGGAGGGTGGTATGGAGATGATAAGAGTGATTATAAGAGAATTAGAGAGGGAGGATGGATAATAGAGAGAATTTTGAGAGAGTTTAGGTGGAGTAATGATAATAGTTGGTGAGAATAGTTGATGAAATGAGGGGTATTTATAGGTGGAGAGGTGAAGGATTTGGAGGGAAAGAGGAGGGACACATCCCTACAATCAAGCCTTTCCCATGTAAAATATTAAAGGTCATGCGGCCTATAATCTTTTTATGGCCAAATGAGGTCAATCACGTGGACTAAAAATCAGGGGATTGCATGGGAGAGTTCTGGCACCAAAATCAAAATAATTAACAAAGGTCAGGCGGCCTATGGGATTAAATGGCATGGATCGATGACGTGGCAGGCGATGGTGGGCCACTACTCCTTGCAAAGGTCATGCGGCCTTTGTCAATTTATGATGGGCTGGATTTGCTTGCTGAGCTTAGTTTTGCGCTTGGGCCTGCTTATAAATTAATATAGGTCACGTGGCCTACACTATTTCCGGGTGGGTTGTTCTGATCTTATTGGGCCTGCTTTGTTGACTCTGTGGGCCCAATGACCCATTTTGGTGTTCGGCCCAAATAACTTGCTGAATTTTGACGAGTTGGAATTTTTTCGGTGCAAATTTCGGTGTCTACATTTATGTTTTAGGTTTGAAATTTCGGGTCTAACCTTAAACTTTCGGGTGGGTTCATGTCAATTTTCGGGTCGGGTCAATTTCTGCCAGCTTTAACCTTGGCATTTAAAACATTTCTTCCCTTCTATCTTCTTTGGTAAGGCAATAGAAGAGCGATAAGCAATTCCCTTACCCTTTTCAAATCTAGGCAGTGGTGGAGTGGAACGAGGAGTGTCTTATGGCCTAGAAGTAGCCATGGGACTTTGCCTTTGAGGAAGATCAAATGGACCGCTAAATGGCCTACAACTAGCTTTCTCTTTCTTTCTTCGTTCAATTTTCTTCGTAATATTGCATAGCTTGTCCAAAGAGTGATAAGGTTGTATCTCGACCTTCTTGGCAATTGATGGAGATAACTCAAATTTTGGAGGTTCTTAGAGCTCACTCTTAATTAGCAATGGCCTAAACTCGTGAATGTATTCAATAACACTTTTTATCCCTTACTTAAAAGCGAAGAGTTTTCGAAGGGTATCCTGCTTGTATGTGTTTGGCAAGAACCTCTTGTTCATAAGCATCTTAAGCTTCTCCTATGATATGTTCTTCCTTTTTCCATCCCAAGCCCTCTACACCTTAACACTATCAAACCATAAGGAAGCCACCATGGTAAGTTTCAAACTTGCCACCTTAAACGCCTTTTCATTACTATAACCCGTAGCCTTGAACATCCGTTCCACCAATTGCACCCACTCCTTATATTTTTCCGGGTCAAGGTAGCCGTTAAACTCCGGGAGCTCAACCTTGACATCATGGAAATCATCCCTCGATGGTTTCTCACCTCTTCCCCTTCGACGAAACATATGAATAAAGTCTCTATCATCGTCACTCAACTCAAAATTAGGAGAAGGACGGATAGGTTTAGGGGAGGCTCTCTCTCTTCTCACAAGTCGAGATTGAACTTGGAGGTGTACATTGATTTGAGCCATTTGGGTTGCGAAGGCATCGAGAACATTTCGATCTTTGAGACTCAGCTTTTAAAGCCTGGATTAGGGGCTTCTTCAAATGGAGAACTCATGTGTGTTCTTTGGCGCAAGCTTGGTTCCTTTCGATTAGGATCATTGGCATTATCTGTGTTGCAAAAAAAGGTGAAGGATAGACTGTATTTTGTGGAGTTAGGTTCTTTGTAGTTGGTTATGGGTTTGGCTATGGGTTGTTTGTAGCTTTAGTACAAGACAGACAATAGGGAAATCCAACAACAATCCAACACCAAATCACAATATGAACAAGTATGTCACACTTTATCACAATCAATAAATACCCAACTTCTACTGATGCATAAACAAAGGTTATGACCCCAAACCAAAACACTTCAATATATCAAAACCCCAGAATGATGAACACACAACCAAAAATTGATCAAAAAAGCAATACTTCAAGAAGATGCAAAACCTAGATGTTCTGGTACAAAATGGAGCACGAATGCTATGAAGATTAAGAGAAAAAATATAGAGGATTTCCAAGTCATGATTGATTGAATGATAAACTCCAATAATGATGGCAAAGATAATGATGAAATGGTGTTGGGTCTTTATTCGTTTCATCTCACTCAAGCTCGTATGGCATCAAGGGTTAAGAACATGGCATTACAATCAGGGGCGGATCTATAGCATTGAGAGTGGTGTCAATTGACACCACTGCAATTTCAAAAAAACAAATTGTTTAAGAAAAAAATTAAACATTTATTATATTATTACCGTTTGACACCATGAAAGAGCGTAAGCATCCACTTGGTCTAGTGGCAGCCTCTTAAGTTTAGTACATGTGAAGTGTGAGTGTCATGGGTTCAATTCTCCGTAGGGGCAACATCGCTTAATAATTATTTATTTTTATTATTTGTAGTCGACTTAAATAGTGTTCTCTACTCTCAATCTCTTTATCCTAATTCCTCCATTATTAGATTGTAGTTTGTGTAATTCACTCCATTATTATTTCCATTTTTATTATTTGTGGTCGACTTAAATAGTTGCCTTTACTTTCAATCTCTTTAACCCTAACCCATCCATCGTTAGATTGTAACTTGTGTAAGTCACTCCATTATTGTTCTTCTAAGTTATTCTTTTCTTTTTATTGAATTTATGTCAAAATTTGATTTCAATTCATGAATTAGATTTGTGGGAATAAGCCAATGAGATTAAACTAGGGTTTGTTAAATTGTTTGTTGTGTGAATGAGCACAAGTCATGAATTAAATTTATGGAATAGTCAATGTGATTAAATTAGATTTTGTTAAATTGCTTGTTATGTGAATGAACAAATATGATTGAATTATGTTGTATGCAATCGTTGTTCCATATATTTTTATAGTTAATGTTGATTTTTCATCTTTTATATTATCATTCAATTTTTTTTAGTATATGTTCAAATTTATTTTTTTTTAGGCCAACTAAACTTGACACCATCGGTATCGCATCCTGGATTCGCCACTGATTACAATTCTCTCGGTTTCTAAGTAGGTGGAGTTTGACTTTTTATCTACGGGTCGTCGGTTCAATCTTGGGGTTAAGCATGGTAAGAGTAAATGAGGGAAAAACGAAAGAAGAAGTCAAGTGTAGATAGCACGATCGTGCTCCTTAACCACACGAATGCCCTGTCCAAGTTTCCTAGAATTTTGGTGGATCAAAGGGTCGCAATCTTGCAACCTGGCAGTCGTGTGACACCCCTTCCCGACACAATCGTGGCCTTTTATACGAGCTAGGGAGTCTTTCAAGTGTTGGGAAAGATTTCGAAGATGACACGATCGTGCCATCGATCCAACGATATGTGCGTGCCATTTCTGCAAAATGGAAGATTTCAAGTGGCTGAGTGAGTTTTCGGCGATGGCACGATCGTGCGATCCCATGGCACGATTTGCATGTAATGACCCTTGTACCCCCACTAATGTTCAGTTGAATACCCCTAAGTAGGTCATTTTATTTGGATGAATCTTAGCCCTTCATTGCAGAGCTTTGGGTTGTTTTTGGTCCTTGGATTTGGTTGTATCTTTCTTGGGGAAGGCCCCAACCCCTTTACCTTATAATATTGGCCTAGGGAAGAAAGATAACAACTTTTGATAATTAATGAATGGATTTTTGTGACCAACCCAGAACTCTCTTAAAATCTTAATACTTTACCGAGATTTTCTATGATTTGGTTGTGTTTTAAGTCATTCCTTTATTGATTTTGTGGTCATTAATCTTTATCAACATCATGTTGGAATGTTAAGTTGTTGGGTGGTGATTATCTTTATCCGAAGTTAATATCATTGAAGATTATTGGTCATTGTTGTTGTTTTGGATTCAAGTTCATCATTATCTTCGCATGATCATCTTTTCAACCACATTGATTATCATAATTATTGGAGTTTTTCAATCAATCGATCAAGACTTGACAATCCTCTATATTTTTTCTCTTAATCTTCATGGCCCACATGCTCCAACGTACACTTAATTTTGAGGAATAATATTTAGTAGAACTGTATTTCTGATGTAACTATCATTAATATATATATATATATATAGGAAAATCTTAGAGAACTTCCATTAATAAAACAAGTACATACAAGATACTCGGGCATACCCAAGGGGCTAACAATGCGATCAAGCCCAAGATCAAAACCATAACAAAACCACCTCCATGAGGAAAACACCTTACAAACAAAACTAACTAGTAAAGCCTCAAAGAAATATCTGATTTTATGAAAATACAAACACACTCAATCGAGCGTTTAACATTCTAATGTACCCTCTTATTCCTCTCACCCCAAATGTGATATATAATTGAAGTAAGAGCCAACTTCTTGTGTTTACTAGCAAACTTAGCACATCTCCCATCCAACAACTTCCAACTTGTCCAATTTGGAGCCAAATTGAACTGACCAATCCAAATGCGATGACCTACCCGCTTTGAAAAATTTCAATCAAAGAATAGGTGGTCATTTGACTCACAGTCTTTGTGACACAAGTAGCAGTGATTAGCCATATAAAAACCGAACTTCTACATTCTATCCACAGTTAGTAGCCTCTTCTGAGACACAATCCATTCAGTGAAGCACATTTTGGTATTCTAGGGCTACTCCAAACCAGTTGGCACCAACCCACTTTAGGATTGTGATCTTCGATGAAATCATAACCCAATTTCACCTTATACTGCTTCCCTTCACTGGAAATTTTCGAAAAAGAGGAAGCAATTCATCCCTCGCCTTCAACAATTTCCTCCAATACCAACTGGAATTCTATTTGATTTCACACTCAAGAATAGAAGTTCTGCGAGTATAGATGTGGTGTATCCACTGTACCCACAACGATTCTTTCCTGCAAATCAATTGCCACAGTATATTTCCAAGAGCAGCAGTATTCCATGCCATAGCATCACGAATATTCAGCCCCCCTTCACATTTATACAAGCAACATGTACTCCAAGAGATAGGAGGAACCTTCTTATTCTCTCCCCATAAGAAGCCACGACAAAGTTTGGTAATTGAATCAATCACATTCTTTGGGTAAATAAAAATTTACGCCCAATATGTATGAAAAGACATAAGAATGCTATTAACCAATTCTACCCTTCTAGCATATGTACGTTTTCTCACAACCCAACCACTAATTCTCAAAGTCATTTTTTCCAATAGTATAGTACAATCATGTTTGTTCAAGCTGAATGGTTTAATTGGAATACCCAAGTAGCTAAAAGGAAGGAAACCTTCCTTGAAACCAACAACATTCAATTCTCTATTTCTTAACCCCAGGCACATTAGCAAAAAATACATCGGACTTAGCCTTATTCGGATTCAGGCCAGAGACAGAAGAAAAGTGCTCCACAGCACCAAACTGAATTTTAACACTCTCTACATCTCCATTACAGAACATTAGCTAGTCATCCGCAAAACAAAGATGTGTAAGATTTAGGGGAGCACAGAATTGGCGGTACCTGACAAAGGTGATTGTGTTTCCTTCTTCAAAGTACGATTCAGATAATCCATCACTAACACAAACAAGAGAAGTGACATGGGATCACCTTGGCGAAGACCCCTACTACTTTTGAAATGGCCATATGAAGATCCATTAAACCCAACTGAGAAGCTTGCAGTAGACACACATACCATAATCCTCTCCACAAAAGTCCACAGGAAATTCAAGGCCAATAGCAAATTCCTTAAAAAATCCCAGTCCACAGTGTCATATGCATCTTTACCTTTTATAGAACCTAACGAGGTCCTCCGCAATTAAAATATTGTGCAAGATTGACCGACCCTCAACAAAAGCAGCTTGTGAAACATCCACTAAGTCACCAAGGACCTCCTGAAGGCGATTACAAATAAACTTTGTAATCATCTTATATATGACATTACTACATGATATCGGTCTCAAGTCCCCAACTCCCAAAGGGCAAGAGATCTTAGGAATCATAGTAAGGAGAGTTGAATTCACCTCACGAAGTAGTTTTCCCGTAAGGAAAAAATCTCTAATTGCCCTTACAACATCTGCACCAATGATGGACCAAGTAGCTTTAAAGAAAGATGAGTTATATCCATCAGGACCTAGACTTTTTGTACCATCCATAGCAAAAATAATTTCTTTGATTTCAGAATCAGTTATAGGCCTCAGCAGCTTGCTATGACTATCCATATCTACTTTTGCAATCACTTCAAAGTTCACCTTGCCAATGTAAGGTTTCTTATCAAAGAAATTTTCATAATGTCCAGTAATATATTTCCCAATCTCCTCAGAATTTTGTAATAAAATACCATCACCGTTATTCAACGACAAAATTCTATTTTGATGTTTCCTGAATTTAAGCATGGAGTAAAAGAATGCAGAATTGGTGTCACCTTTTTTCAACCAGTCAGCCTTTGTCTTCTGCTTCAAAAGTTTCATAGCAGCACTCAGAGATTCTTGATACTTCTGTTTTGCAGAATCAACACATTCTAGCATATTTGAATCAGATGGATTTTTCAAAAAATCATCCTGAGCCACCATTATAGCCTCGTAATCCAATTGTGATTTCTTATAAACATCACAAACTAAGATCTATGTAAAGCAGATAAGGGACCTTTAAGCATTTTCAATGTAGTGACAAGCACAATTATTGGTGTACTTGTAACTAGGGATGGCAGTGGGTCCTATACACCCAGCCCGGACCCGATCGGACTTGGCCCATTAAGACGGGTCTGGACCCAGCAGGTCTGGGGCGGGTCCGGGTCTAAAATAAATTTAACGGGTCTGGGTCCGGGTCCAAGCACCGAGCCGTGGACCCTACCCATAGACCCATTACAATATAAACATTTATAATTTTCCTAAAAAATAAAAACTCAATTAGTTAATTACAAGTCTACTCTACTGTGTACTACACTAAAATACTAAATCTAAAAGATTAAAACCTCTAGTCTCACATAGTCACACTCACTGACTCACGCAGACCACCACAGCCGCATTACTGGTCTAGTGTCATCCCATTCTCCACTATAATATATATTTATCTCTTTATAATCATGAACTTTTTTTTTTTGACATTTTAAGTTGTTTTGTATTTTGAGAGACTTTTGTAATATTTTGTTGATGTCTTGATGACTTTTGTGATGTTTTGACATTAGAAACTTAGAATTCGCTCGTATCATAGTATATTGATGTTTTGATCTTTTTATTATGTTAAAAATAGGTGTTTTTAAACAGAGTAGTTACTATTATACATGTATACAAGTAAAATTAAACCCAAAAGTTAATAAATCTAGTAAAAAAATGCATAATATGGTTAGACCCATTAAGGACCCGCTAAGGACCCACAGACCCGTGGACCCATTGAGTCCGGGTCCGGATCTGAATTTTTGGGACCAATCGGCTCTTGGGGCGAGTCCGGGTCCAAAAAAATTGACAGGTCCGAGTCCAGCAGGACCCACCCAGACACTGCCCATTGTCATCCCTACCTGTAACTCGCTTATTCCAAATCTCACTGACCACAATTCTGAAAGAAGGATCATCCAGCCACATATTGCAGAACATAAAACGTCTTCTCAGTCTTATAATACTTGAATCTAATGATATCACATGAGGAGAGTGATCAGAGATACCATGAGGAAGAACAAAGTAAGATAATGATTCAAAAGCTGTCAAATCTTCAGTATTCACCAAGGCACGATCAATGCAAGAAAAAATCCTCTTGTTATGCCAAGTAAATCTTAGACCAGAATGCTTTACCTCACAAATTTGAAATTCATTCTAGAATTGACGAAAATCAATAATTTCCTCCACAGATACCATATTCCCACCAACTTTATCATCAAATTCCAGAATGTGATTAAAGTCCCTGACTATAATCCAAGGTTCATCACATGAATCCGCAATATTAGACAATCCTTCCCAAAGCGATCTTCAATTCCCCAAGTCATTATCACCATATACAAAAGTTACCAACCATGAAGAAGAACCAGTAATGATCTTACAATGAATATATTGAGCAAGAAGTGTTTTAAACCCTCTTGCTTTTTTGGGCCATTCACCCTGAACATTCCATGAAAGGAATCTTTCCATGATCACTAGAGCTAGAAGTGCAAGGAACTTCACCATCCTCAACCAAACCTAATTCCAGAATGGGAGTAAGTAGGCTTGTTCATCGGTTCAAAACCGAACCGAGAAAACCGAAAACCGTATAAGCAAAAAAACTGAAACCGAAAGTCGGACCGAATCTTATTCGGTTTTAACCGAAAACCGAATAACTTTGCACAAGTCGAACCGAGAAAACCGAATTAATTCAGATCTGTTGAAGCATCATCGACAATCGTCTTTACCATCATCAAAATCACTCAAAAATCTGTTGAATAATCTTTATGTATGATTCACTGATTCAGATAATCATCAACATCATCTCTTTGGTACAGATGGTACAGATCAAATTATCAAAATTTGTTGGCTAACAATCGAAGAATCATACGACAACAGTACAAACATCAGATGCACACATCAGATGCAAGACTAGCAACAATTGAAGAATCAAAATTTGGTAATAGATTTACCGGACAGAGTGTAGAGAGGGAGTGAGAGTCTGAGAGAGCGGTGGTCCTGCGGTGGTCCGGGCGAGCAGCGGTCGCCAGAGAGGAGAGGACGACGACGAAGAGAGACTGAGAGAGTGCGTGAGTGCGAGTGTGCGACGAGTGCGAGAGACTGAGACTCTGAGAGAGTGCGAGAGCCGAAGGCAGCGAGAGACTAAGACAGCAGGCACAACCGCACAAGCAGGACTGCCGACGGCCCGACTGGGAGGGGGAGGGGCGGAGGGCGGGACTGCGGGAGGCAAAATGGCAAATAGGGTTTGGTGTTAAAGACTGGGAGGGAGAGACTTGAAACTTTCAAAAAATATTTTAACTAAAACCCTAGTTGAAGTTGTAGACGGGCGAGTCGCGAGATACATATTACTCGGTTTCTCGGTTTTTTTCCAATTTTTCGGTATTAAACCGAGAAAACCGAAAACCGATTAAACCCTAAATGTCAAACCAAAAGTCGAACAGTATTATATTCGGTTCGGTTCGAACCGGGTTCAATATTCGGCTTTTTCAGTTTAGAACCGAATAATGCACTGCCCTAGGAGTAAGGGTGATAGGCCATGATCCAACTAACAAGCCAGAGGCTATAGGAATATCAAGTCTAGCATTCCTTCTTTTAGGCACTTCAACCTGTGATCCGCTAGCCACAAAGTCATCCATCTTTGTGGGAATGGACAGAAATCTGGTCAGCTTGTTTTTCCTTTTGTTTCCATCCCTGTTGTTTAGCTTTCTTACGACAATTATCCGCCCTATGCCTAAACAATTTGCATTCAAAACAGATAACTGGTTTCCATTCATATTCAATTTTTTGAGAGTAAAGGAAACCTTCCTCATCAATTAACTGAACAGAATCTTGAAAAGAATGACCAATGTCACCTAAGGAAAATCCTTACTTAAATGGTGAAATTTGAGAGGTTTGGTTGCTCCTAACCTATTTCCGAACCTAATTAAGTATTGTCAATTTTAAAAAAATTAATTAATTAAAAATTTTGTTTCTACCAAGAATTGAATCTTGGTGGGTAGTATAGAGGACGAAAGTAATTACCACTTTACTACCATCTCTTTTATATCACTATAGTTACATCAACAAATAATATCCTGTCAATCATTTTCAAAGTGGAACTATTTTAAGATTAGTATATACTATACGAGGTATGATGATAGATAAATTAAGAATAAAACTTTTATGTATTTGTATTTAGCAAATATTGTTTCGAGCCTATTATTTGTGGTATTTTAATGGTTTTATTGAATTTTCATAAATATTATTTTCAATTTATAAAACAATAATTAATGTCTCTTTATTATGAAAAAAGTAACGCAACTTTGTTTTCGTTGATGTGTGAATGTTTAACATATTCTTAAACAGTTGATAATTATTTTTAAATTTTTGATATTATTAGTTATTTACAACTAAATATTAATGCTTTACAATTTCTCTAACATTCTCTATTTTAATTATTTTTATTAAAACATTCATATTTATTTAATAAAAATAAGTTTCAAACAACAATATGTTTATAGTGTGTGCAAATAGTTTCAATTATCTTAATAATTTATTTTGGTGTTTAAGAATAAGTGTTTTTTTAGATGTTATTGGGAAAGATTTGAAAAGAATTATAAAGTTGCTTATGTTTATTCAAATTGACTCATAAAAAATTTACTATTATTTTTCATTACACCTATTTAAGACAAAATCATAATAAATCTTTCTTGATTTTATTTTCATATTCATAATAATATTTAATTCTCTAAATTGAAAAATAAATTATTTTATAAATATTTTCTAATATATCATCTATGTGTGTATGTGTGAAAAAAATGTATATTTCAAACTTAATAAGTTTTACACATATATTCTATCAAAAAAAAGTTTAACACACATAATTCTCGATAGTTTAATAATTGACAATCTTCTTGTATATCACACCGGATATATGTCACTAGTTACAATAAAAAATAGACGTCGTATGTTGATTTTAATTGTTTTGACTATTTAATTAGAATATCAGATTATGTTATTGTAAAATCAGTTAACCAATAAATATTAAAAATGTAACTCATGGGCTAGTTAACAAAGATATTAAGCAATTAAATTCTTTGATTACAATCTTTTAAAAAAAATATGCTACTAAAATTCCATTCAATTTTTATTAGAATTTGTGGGATTAGGATTGTACCATGCTTATATCTAATTCACTTATATTGAGATTGTGGTTTTGACCAAATACATGATATATTTTTCTTCAAATATTTTTTGTTAATATTAAAAATTTTATAAAATAATTTCAAATCAACCATTAAATTATGATGAAGCATGAAATTCATGTCCTACGACACAATCCTCAATAAAACATTACTTATTCTTCAGTTTTAAAGTAATCCGCGAGACTTATAAATGTTTTACCACTTTTCATTTCATTGAACTACCTCAAACTATTCTAGAAGTGCATCCGACATTTATCTTTTAAATTTTTACATTTACCCTATCTGACATTTGTGGTAATAATTTTTACACACCTGACATTTGTGAAATAATTTTTACCTTACCTGACATTAAGTGTTCATATATTTAAACCTCCTAAGATATTTTATATATAATTGATTTTTGTTGGATTTTCCGGCAAAAGATAAATATGAATTGACTTTTTTTAGTCTTGATATTAACTCATATGACTTTCAATTAAACATGAATTAACATTTTTATCCTTAATATTAATTCATGTCATTTAAACCACAACATTTTCTCTACTTTATTTTTCGAAAACCCAATCTCTCCCCATTCTAAAACTGAAAACCCAATTATAAAATATCTTATAAAATATCAAGGGTAAAAAAATCAATTATAATAGAAGAAATATCTTATAATGAAAATGAAAAATGAAAATGAATTAATATCAAGGTTAAGAAAGTCAATTCATATTTATCTTTTTAATATTCACCGGAAAATCCAACAAAAATCAATTATAAAATATCTTAGGAGGTTTAAATATATGAACACTTAATGTCAGGTAAGGTAAAAATTATTGCACAAATGTCGGGTATGTAAAAATTATTACAATAAGTTGATTTTACAATTGTTTTCGCTATTCTCAACCCCTATTTCGCATTGCCGTGTTATCTGCCCCTATATTATAAAAAAAATAATTATGACAAATGAGTATCAAACGTCTCTGATATAATATATTTTGGTGGATAAAACAATAATTATGAGTGGAAAAGTACAAAAATTAAAATATTAAATAGAAAAATAGTGTGATAAATATATAAAAGCATTAATTTTTAATTGATTTGAGGAATGGGTCGATCGATTTTTGGGTTCAGGTTGGATTGAATCCGTTAATTTTCAGCTTTTTAGTTTTTATGTTTTTCATTTTCAGGTTCGGACAATTTCTAACTTTGGGTTGATAAATCATGTTCAAAACCCATAATTTTCATGCAGGTTCGGATTGGATCTATTCCTGCGTCTACATGCCACAAACATTTACGCATCATAAATTTCAAGGATTCTCTTGAAGAAGGAAATAAACGCAATATCTAATACCCACAAAAAAAAAATTAAAAAAAATTACTCAATGTTTTCATACCCAACCACCAGAAGTTTACTGAAACTTCCAGCCAAAAAAAAAAAAAAAAAAAAAGAAGTGGGGGGAATTGGGGGCCCATAAAATTAAGTATCGAGGAGAAAGGGCCCAATATCGTGACTAACGAGGGTGTGGAGTTTGGATTCCATGACCTCGGAGCAAATATTGGCCATGGCGTGGTAAAAGGACAATAGCTCAGTTAGTTGATCCACAGACATTTTGGCCATCACTTTTCTTGCCATATTTTCTCTCCCCTCGTTTGCCTTCATCTTCTCCAAGTATGCCACCGCGCTCCTCACTGTTGCCCCCATCTCTATCACCCTTGTTTCTTGCTGCTGACTCACCACTGCATTTGACTGCATTCGTCCAACCCCACCATTTGTTATTTCATCTACTACGTATACATTGAACACCTCCCATAAAGACGCTAACGGAAGCAATCCACATATGGCATAACACATAATCTAAGGCATGTGGACCTCATTTATTAATCGTCTTATACGTTTTATTTATTAGTCCCCTAAATTTATATCTAATGTAAAACATATCGTGATGAATTTATAGTTGTATTAAAAACATATGACAAGCTAAAATATTGTAGATTTTTGCCATATCAAGATATCAGTCCTAGCTTGCCCATGCCTTTGCACCCAACTTTTTTCATCTTTTGCATGCCAAATATATGCCTCAACATTCTCTTTTAATTATATTAGTTGTGAAATTACCTATCTAATAACTACCCTTTTTTTTTAGTTCATAGTTTAAATATAACCTAAATTTTCTCATATTAAATATAAACTCAGTTAACATGTGATGTATATACCTTAAGTGAAAATGATATGCGGCTTGCGGGAAGATGGTTAATAACCATATTGTATAGTATGACATAACATAACTACCTAAACATGCTAAATACTTTTGTAAAAGAAAGTATTTGATACATCACTATTATGAAAGTATAAATAAACTATAGTAATTATATTGAATTGCTATATTTTCATCATTTTCTAAAATCATATCTTATTTATATTTTTTAAAATTATTTTTACGTCCTAATTTATTTTTAAAATAAAACATTTTCTACAAAATGCTACATTTTTAATAAAAAATTTATTTGTTTAGGGTTTATTTGATAATTTTATAAATTCATATTCTTTAAGTATTGAATTTTTTCTTTCACATTTGTGAGAAGATGTCTACAATTTTGTTTAATCAAAATAGTGATGTGGTAAATATTGTATAAAAAAAATTTGGCATGCTTATGTCATATCATATAAGATGATGATTAACCATCTTGCCGTCCATACCTTAAGGAATTCAGCTCCAACTTTGAGTTGGGATTCTTTGGAGGGATTAATCCCGTTTCCTGCACAGTAAATATCTCTAGCGAGTGAGAAACTTCGAACTATTACTTTCCTCTTCTTCTCCAATTCATGGTCCAATTTTAGTGGCCTGGGTAGCTTTGTTGCACTAGCTGTCTTCTTCTGGTATGCTATAACCGCCTTCACAAAAGCCTGTGCAATATTACACAAATAATAATATTAGAACATTCTCCGCTTATGACCAATATATTATTCAACCCCACACACTTGACTTATATACTATGTCATTTATCTTTATTTTTTTTTTTATGTGGGACATTTTTACTCATTGGTAAATTCCAACATGTAGCTAGCTGAAATTTACTATAGGTAAGGCAAGGTTTGTAAGTACCTGATAAGCACAAGGGCAACCGGGGTAATCGAAATCATCGGAGTCGGGGCGCCGCATGCGCTCAGGATGGAACTGGAGGCCCATCATAAACTTACCATCGTCTGGGTTAAAGGCATCAGGGTCATAGAAGCCTTCGATCAATCCATCGGGGGCAAAGGCCATAGGAACGAACCTCTCAGCCAACTTCTTAACCCCTTGGTGATGGTAGCTGTTAACATGAATCTCCATTTTCTTGTGTCCTTCACCACCTTCCTGCTGAGACAATGACTCACTGAACCACTGATGCAGCGGGGTCCCTTCTAAAACCCTCACTGGGTGCCTGTGCCCATCGTAGTTGTCGTAGTTCATGTGAACCACCCTTTCTTCTTCTCCCACTTTTGTTGATACCTCCTTCTCTATGTCTTGGTATAGGGTCCCCCCACATGCTACATTCAGCACCTATATATTCCCACAACACAATTTTAATTTATACAACTTCATTAGTTTGATATTATAATCTCCTGTATATTTCATTCCTCCCCTAAGCTCACTAAAGTGTTGACAAACGGTTTAGAAAGTGAGATAGTTTCGTACTTGAGAACCGCGGCAGATGCCGAGAAAAGGGATGTTACGTTGGAGGCAGAGCTTGGCAAGGCGGAGTTCGATAGAATCCTTCTCCCTGTCAACGGCAGTATCACTAGCATGGAGGCGACGGATCTCTTGGAGTTCTTGAGGGGAGAGGTCAAGGTCAGATTGGTAGAGGGAGGGGTCGATGTCCTCGCCTTCACAAAGGAGAACCCCATGGATGGGTTCAAAACTGTCCAACAACAAGTGAATGCCTGTGACCCGCGGCACTATCACTGGGACTGCCCCATATCTTACTATTAGGTCCAAGTGGTACTCTCCTGCCCAAATCATCACCACACAAATACATACATCAGAAACATATATGAGTATGGCTCACTATGCGTGTCACCTTCAGAAGCCCAATTTGTAGTCGCCTAAACTTAAAGACGCCTGGAAAATTCATCAATCCGATTACTGGCTACCACCCATAGGAAAGTCGAAAATTTTGAGAAATTGATTAATCATTTCAAATTAACTTATTTTCTACATGCTTAGTTATATTTTGACTTTGGAAAAATTTTAAGATGACTATAATTTTCCATATTCACTTTGTAAAAATTTCCCTTGGGAGTCCAGGTTAAGATAGAAAAATTTAATTACTAATCCTAAAATTAAGGGTATCACAAAATAAGTTTTGAGAAGTTAGGGCACCTGAAAAATATTTCATCAAAAGTTAGGATATCTTCAAGTAATATATATATATTCTATCATCCTACATTTGTCTGCTAATGAAAAATTTTTGTTTATATATATATATATATATATATATATATATATATATATATATATATATATATATATATTCTATCAACCTACATTTGTCCCCTAATGGAAAACTTGTGTTTCTACCAAAGATTAAACTTTAAAAAAGATGGAATGGTTGCAAGTAAGGCAATGTTCTTTTCGAGTGTAGGTAAGGCAAGCGTTTAAATATTACATACCTCATCCATTTTTTTTCATTTTTAAATAAACTCTGTGAGTTAAATAAAAAAATTTATTATAAATTATCTAAAAAAATCTTTTTTTAGATGGTAAGATAATGTAATATAAGATAAAGCAAAATAAGGTAAAATAAAATAAAGTAAAATTATATTTACCTTGTGAAAGAATAGCATTTACAAGTTTGTTTCAAGGAAATGGACAACATTTTCATTTTGTTTGAACGAAAATTGGATTCTAATCATTAATTCCTATTGTCACCAACCGTATAGTAATAATCCTTATTTTCGTTTTGAATTTTGGTGGTCTAAAAAATTAATAAAATTGAATTCTTATAGGACAACACCGATAATATACCTTAAATATTATAGATTTTGGGTTATATTGGATTCAAAACTTAATATATCACTTTACCATGATTTTTAATAAATTTACAGTATTTCTCCCAAATTCTTTCATTTTTTGTTACTATTGTTTACAACTTTTTTGACTTTTATTTATTTTTAAAAATTATAATAATTGTTTAATTTTCAAAAAAATAATTTAAAATTCTTTTAGTAACTACACTTCATTATCTTTTTGGGGCGAATATAAAAAATATCAAAAATAATATGGGACAATAATGAAAAAATAAAAGAATATACGATTGCAATCCAATTTTATTTTGTTGTTTGGGTCACCAGAATTCAAAATAAAAATAGACATATTGCTATACAATTGATGAAAATAGGAATTATTAGAATCCAATTTTCCTTTTTTAACACCAAATTGGTATTTTTGCTTGAAGTATGTATTCTAAATTTATAGTGCCAGCATTATAATATAAACAAGTGTTACTGCCTTATAGTATAAATCTAATGTTGGTTCTACATCCCTGCAAAGGCTAATGCTATGTACACAGAGAGAGGCTTACCGACAAAATCGACGAACTTGTTCTTGCGAATGCTCCGTCTGGAGACGATAAGGACACGAGGTAGAATAACAGAGAGTTCTTGAGCGGCCATGACCTTCTGTGTTTAAGTTGGTTATGATTATCGGACTGTGTGGCAAAACACTTGTAGATAAGTTTTTGAGATCAAAAGAGAGATGAATACTAATGAGCCTATAATGTGACCAAATTAAGATGTGTGGCTTACTTTTTTTGGGTAACAAATTAAATGGGAGTAGGAGGTGTATTTATAGAAGCCAAAATTTGGACCCACTGAAATAGTGGTTCAATTAGGGCAGTTGATGCAATGGCACTGCTTTACTGTTTGCTGGAAAGCAACAGAGATCGGAGAAAAGGAGAAGAGAGAGAATCTGAAACACAAACAGAAAGTGTCCACAGCTCAGGCTCATGCGCCGCGTATGCTATCTAGTATCTACCCTCTGTTTTTGGCTGACTCAATTCCTGCCGAGAGATTTACGTTTATATTTTCTAATTTACTAAATTATCTCTTTTTTTTAGTCATTAATTTATTCATTCATTGGCGGTGTAGACTTGGAAAATAACTTCGATTTTTTTGGACGAAGGTAAGTATAAGTATTTAGACAGTCCTTCGATTCTATTAAAAAAAATAAAGGTAAGTTGGATGTACCTAATTGATGGATTACTTTTGTATATAAAAAACGATTAAATGGTCTAACAAGTATATTGTACTCTTTTGAAAATATTTTTCATTACCAATTTAATAATAATGTTTTTATATAATATAATATTATTGATATTAAAATATAACAATGTTCTTTGGATTGGTAACTCTTTCCAATTCAATCTAATCTAATTCAATCAAAACTTTATACAATTCCAATAAAAAATCATCTCTAAAAACATAATACCAAAAAAAAATATCATAACTTATCTAATCTAATCCAATTTAATCTAATCCATTCAAACTTCATTGTATCAAATTTAAAAAACATGGTCTATATATAGTCAAAATTTTTAAAATTTAAAGTGGAGACAGGCAGAACGGGAAAGAGGGAGTACTCGTGGGGTATAATCTAAATTTTTAAGTTAGATGGGACACGTTGATTGAATTAAAGCGAGGAGAATGTGATTTGTGAGGGATATGGATAGGGATTATCCAAGGGAGGGAATGACTAGGAGGGGTCAAAGCTGAGTTAGTGCTGACCTGGACCGGAACATGAGTTTGTCCATCCCCATCTTCTGGTTTTTAACCACCGAATTCTTTTTCCCTCGGTCTCCTTGTCAGGTTAGATCTCAAAGTTTAAGGGGCCTTTGATATCCGGTTTTTTGGATGACTTTTTGGTGAAAATGTTTTTTTGGAGGGTTTTTGACTGTTTAACTAGTCAATATGTCAATATAGAGTGTTTGGTAGATTGGCGGATTCAACTAGCTTTTTTCCCCCAAAAGCCAATTTGTAAAAAGCTACTATGAGTAGTTTTTTGTAGATAGTTATTGGCTTTTTATATTTTAAATTACCATATTGATCAATTAATTCACAAAATTACAAAAATTGTCATCAAAATAATTTAGGTTTAGCTCTTGTAGGCCCTGTTCTTTTCTGCGGTTAGCGAACTGCGGTGCCACAGCCTACCGCAGTTTGTCACAACCCACCACAAAATACCATTCTACCACAATTCACCACAACCCACCACAAATTACTTTTTCAAATTTATTATATATCTTTAATATAAATTTTCAATCAATACTTTTTCAACTCACTTTTTCCAATACAATACTATTTCAACCATTTTTTTAAGGGTTTTTGGATATTAATAATCCCAATTTTGGGGGTATTGGATATTAATAATGCAAACTATTTTTTTGGACACTAGCAGTACGAACTATTGACCTATTTTCCTTTAACAGTACAATGTCGAATTGTTATGGTTTTAACTCATCGAAAAGATGATGTGGCTCCATAATATGTGACATGGAAGGCATGTCAATGTCCACGTCAACATTTTCTACTCAACCTCCGCCTTCCACGTCACACATCATAGAGCCACGTCATCTTTCCGATGAGTTTAAACTATAACAACTTGGTCGTGTACTGTTGGAGGAAAATAAGTCGATAGTCGGTACTACTAGTGTCCAAGAAAATAGTTTGTATTATTAGTCTCCAATACCCCCAAAAGTTGGTATTATTGGCGTCCAATAATCCTTTTTTTAATCATTAAAAACAATACAATATTTCAACTCACTTTTTCCAATTACTTTTTCCCAATTACCAATACAATACTTATATATATATATATACAAAAAACTCACCACAACATACCAATAATCCGCCAAAATTACACCACAACCCGGCCGCCACAATTTCACCACACCATATCGCGCCATACCGCAGAATATCGCATAAAAGAACAAGGTCGTAATTGTTCTCTTATATCTCACTTCATGGCAGCACAATAGAACCTCTTCTGCCACTTGTCTTCTCCAAGCACCCTAATTGTTGGGATTCACCCAATGTCCCACATCGAAAAAGTAAAGAGAAAGCACATGGTATATAAGTCAAGTTGGCTACTCCTCTTAACACCAATTGGTTTTAAGATGGAACCTCACTTAACTTGTGTACCATGAGTCTTGGTTGAAGTGGGTTCCCCTTTGGATCTCCCCAACAAGTGGTATCAGAGTTGATGGTTCGTTCGGCTGGGCGCAGACAAGGTGCGAGAAGATCACCGTGGACAGGAGTAGGGACCATAGCGCGTGCTCGGCTGGATCTCCTGAATGCTTAGAGTGGTGGCATGAGACTCGGGTTGAGTAGGGTGTGGCTCTGTGGAGTAAGGTGCGGCTGGGACTCTTGAGACAGAGTGGTGGCATGAGACTCAGGTGGAGTAGGGTGCGGCTCTGTAGAGTAAGGTGCGGCTATGATGGGCTCTTGATGGTGACTTGAAACCTTGGGCAAAAAGAGGCTTTCGATCAAGGGGGAGAGACTCAAGTGTGAAGGGGGAGATTGTTGAGATTCACCCATGAGTAAATGTCCCACATCAAAAAAGTAAAGAGAAAGCACATGGTATATAAGTCAAGTGGGCTACTTCTCTTAACGCCAATTGGTTTTAAGATGGAACCTCACTTAACTTGTGTACCATGGGTCTTGGTTGAAGTGGGCTCCCATTTGGATCTCCCCAACACTAATGTTAGGTATTTCACATATAATTCGACACCACATCATGCTCCTAATATTTAAAGATTTCATAATACTACGGCCATGTCATTTTCTGCGGTTGGCAAACTGCGGTGCCACAGCGTACCGCAGTTTGCTACAACCCACCACAAAATACCATTCTACCACAATTCACCACAACCCACCACAAATTACTTTTTCAAATTTATTATATATTTTTAATATCAAATTTTCAATCAATACTTTTTCAACTTACTTTTTCCAATACAATACTATTTCAACCATTTTTTAATTATTCAAAAACAATACAATATTTCAACTCATTTTTTCCAATTACTTTTTTACAATTACCAATACAATATTTATATATATATATACAAAAAACTCATCACAACATACCAATAACCCGCCACAATTACACCACAATCCGCCACAATTTCACCACACCATACCGCGTCATACCGCAGAATACCGCATAAAATAACAGAGCCTATATGATAGAAATATTGATGTGCTTATATTGTGTTCAAAATATGATGATAGAAATATGATAGAAATTTGATGATAGAAATTTGATACCCTAATTGTGCTTATATTGACGATAGAAATATGATAGAAAGATTTCACATACTATAATACTATATGATATTTGTGTTCAAAATTTCCTAGTTATTTGCTTTTCCACATAATTTGGATAAGAGACTCATATTGTTTTTATGGTTTATATTGACAATGTAGTTACTAATTGATTATACATGTACATATTGTTTAGAATAGTGTACTTTCTACAAATAAATTATAAAATATCTACATTAAATTGTAGAAGTACATCGGGATAAAAAAAAAACTAAAAATGAATATAAATCATAATGTTAAATGTAAAAATGAATTACAATATAGACAAAAAACCTAAAAATGAATTTAAAAAATCATAATATTCAAAAACACTAAAAATAAAGTCAAGGGTACTATTGGAAATTAGAGAAAAAGTCATCCTACAAACATCTAACTCTACCAAACACTCTTTTATACAAACAACTAATACAAACAGCTGACAAAAACAGCTAACAAAATAATCAAAAGTCAAATAGCTAACTAAACAGCCAACAACTAAAAACAGCCAACAGCCGGACACAAAACACCTCCTAAGTTTCAACTTCCAACTGGGGAAAGTTTTTCTTACTTCTTTTTTTTTTTTTCATTTCGTTTCCAGTCAGTGGGTGCTTGTTTTGACGGTGGATAAATGTTGAGTTAATGGATAGTTGTATATTAGTGGATAATTGATAGCTAATAATTGTTATAATAGCTATTTGCAAAGATTATGTTCAGTAAAATTAAAGGTTAGAATAGTTGATAAATGTAAAATGTCGACTAAAAGGAACATTATTTTATTATTATTATTATTATTATTATTATTGTTGTTGTTGTTGTTGCTATTATGATTACTAGTCTTAAACTCGTGCAATGCACGGTGTATATAGGAAAAAATAGTTATTTTCATAGAAAATAAAAAAAAATATACAAATGGGAATATAAATTAGAAAGAGCGAAACATTAATTATATTATCAAATGAAAACATATCGTAACATAATTGTTCAAATAAAATATACACAAAATCAAAATTATTATTATTAATCTCCTTTCTCCATTCCCCATGACCCATAAATTTACTATTACTATTATTATTATTATTATTATTATTATTATGATTATTATTATTATTATTTAGATTATTATTTAGACTATTATTATTATTATTATTATTATTATTATTATTATTATTATTTTGCTAAAATAGTTACTGATATTTGGACCAAAATAATTTAAATCAGTACTTATCTATCTTATGATTGATCGAAATCTCGACAATTAATCTCCTTTCTCCATTTAGCGGGACACGCAAACATTACTATTAATATTATATACATTATTATTATACTATTGTTGCTGTTGTTATTATTATTATTATTATTATTATTATTATTATTTATTATTATTATCATTCTTACTTTCTAGTTTTTTTAATTTTAAAATAAAATCCGGATTGAACATAAAAAAATTGAAAATAGAAAAAAAATATAATTTTCTATGTTGTGATTGGCCAAGTCTCATACAGTCACTCCCATGGCTCTATTTCATGGGACCTATAATGATTTCTATTATAATATATAGATTATTATTATTATTATTATTATTATTATTATTATTATTATTATTATTATTATTATAGGAAACACCAAAATAATTACTGTTATTTGCAACAAAATAATTTAATTCAGAGTCCAAAGCAGCCAAAGATTAGTGATACATTCTGATTTTTTTAATTTTAAAATAAAATCCGGATTGAAAATAAAAAAAATAGAAAATAGAAAAAAAAATAATTTTCTACGTTGTGATTGATCAATTTCCCTACAGCCACTCTAGTGGCTCTATTTCATGTGACCCACAATGATTTCTATTATAATATATAGATAGATTATTATTATTATTATTATTATTATTATTATTATTATGTAGCCAACACCGAAATAATACTATTATTTGAACCAAAATAATTTAATTCAAAGTCCAAAGCAGTCAAGCATAAGTGATATTTTTTGATTTTTTCAATTTTAAAATAAAATTCGGATAGAAAATAAAAAATTGAAAATAAAAAAAATATATTTTTCTACGTTATGATTGGCCAATTAACTTACAGTTACTTCCGTGACTCTATTTCATGGGACTCACAATAATTTCTATTATAATATATAGATTATTATTACAACACACGCTATCTAATTAAATTGACAATTGGTGCATAGCTCAGTGGTAGGGCCAAGAGTATTGTTTGTTGTGGTTAAATGTTTGAATCTCTATAATTGCATAGATTGGTTTTCCATGTGTTATGATTTTCATACATATGTTTCTTTTATATGTTGATCAAAGATTAATTTTTTATTCTCATACTTTTTGAAATTTTCTTAAATTTATTTCTTTAGGGAGTTTGCCATCCACTTATATTATGGGGTTTTTTTCCTTTTTCTTGATCATCATTTAGATTGATTAAAAAATTTGTTATTTTATCTTTTAATGTATTCTATATATTTGAATTAATTATGAAAAATTATATTGTATTCATACTAGCATATATTCCTATTACACACTAACTAACATACACTCATTTACGTACACACCAATACATACTCTTTTGTACTGTAGCACACACTTACTTGCACGCTAACACAAACTCATGTACATACTAACATAGACTCATAACTCATTTGCAACCTGGCACAAAGTGCTTTGTACACTAACACATACCAACACAAACTCTTATGCACACTAACCTAAGCTCCTTTGAATGCTAATTTTTAGGGGAATGACTTTCGTGTACAATTGTGTAATTAATCACACACTAGTGTAAATTACTTTGCACACTAAAAAAACACTCATTTGCACGTAGTATGGATTACTTTGCACAGTAGCAAAAACTCATTTGCATACTAGCACAGATTCACTTGCACACTAGCAAAAACTCTTTTAATTTACACACTAACAAATATTCTTTTGCACACTGGCATATACTCATTTGCACACAAGGAAAAACTCATTCGCACACTAGCAAATAGTCTTTTGTAAACTAGAATAGATCCTTTTGACACTACTAAAAACTTATTCACAGACTCCTTTAAACACTAACAAAAATTGCTTTGTATGCTAATTAGAGACCTGTTCAACGGGTCAGAGACCCGCCCGCCTCGCCCCGACCCAGCTCGAAAAAATGCGGGTCAAGGTCACAATTTTAGGAGGTGACCCGTGACTCGGCCTGACCACCCGACTAAATACATTTTTTAAAAAAAAAATCTTAGATTAAGTTTTAGTTTTTTATGACCTGACCCAGCCTGGCCCAACGACCCGACAAAAAACTTTTTTTTAAAAAAAATTCTTAGATTAAGTTTTAGTTTTTTATGACTCGACCCGACTAAATTCATAAATAAAATGTGAATTTTTAGGCTTTTTTAATAAAAAAAAATCAATCATATATAGTTGTCGGCCCGTTGACTCGGCCCGTGGCCCGTAGGGTCAGGGCTCATGCCGAAGGTACCTAGCCCGACGAGTCAAAAACTTCCAACCCGACTGACCCAACCTGCGACCTGGCCCGACCTTTGAACAGGTCTAATTCTAATACAAACTCTTTTGCACAATAATTTTTTTTTAAAGAACACTTCAAGGCATTATAATAAAAAGAAAATTTTATAAACATGTTTTTGTGGCGTCATCGACAACTTTTTCTAATAAATATGAGTACTAAGAAAAAAGAATAAATGTGACTATCAACAAGATATGCCAAATATTATACTATTAAACTATGATACTTAACCATACCAACATTGTACTATTATATACTAAATGTAACATTTATGCAAACTATCATTTTACTTTATACTCAAATTTATAATAGTGTATATAATAGATACACAAAAAGGAAAAAAAACGAATACACACTAAAATAAATTAATATTTATACATACCTTATATAGGTGTGAAACACTTACATATATATATTTTAAAAGTTGTTCAAAAAATTAGGATTTTCACGGAAAGTAAAAAACAAAAAAAAAAGAAAGATTACTAGCCGACATTTTTTTTTTCTAAATTAAAAATATGTATAATGAAGAATATTAAATATTTCATGCGGAAGAGAGAAATAATTGGAAGAAGGGAAATAATAATCGGAAGAAGGAAGAAAATATAAAAAATGAATGCAGTGCCCAAATTTTGAACCTGTGACATGCATTGCAATTAAAACACTCCAAACCAACAAGCTAGAAGTTTCTTTGTTGAAATGCTTAGCAAGAAGTAATATTTTTTAAAGTTTTGGATGGCGGGAGTAATAATACCATATAAAACCTGTTATTATTAAATATACTATGTAAGCATTGTACACTACAGGCCAACTTGAAATTCAACAAGCTTATTAAAATATCATTTTCTAAAATCTATAAAATTTATAGGCTATGTTCAGCAAAAAGAGCGAATTGAGTAGCGGATACCTGTTTACGTAGCAGATAGCAATTAAAGTAGAGGATAACTGATGTATATTAACGAATAGCTAATAGTTGTTAAAGTAGTTGTTTGTAAAGAATTTGTTGGGTAAAATCAAAGGTTGAAGTAGTTTATTAATGTGAAGTAACCAAAAAAAACATGTATGTTGTTGTTATTATTATTATTATTATTATTATTATTATTATTATTATTATTATTATTATTATTATTATTATTACTACTACTACTAACCTTAAACCCGTTCGATGGACGGGTATATTAAAAAGTAGACATCTATTATTAAAAAATAACAATTGCATTCTATATAAATATAAACATGTATAAATTATAAAGAAAAAATTATTAACATACATATTTATTAGAAAGAAGAAAACATAAATGATGTTATCTTACTTACAATTAATATACAAATATAAATGTGTAGGCATGTTTGATTAATATGTATGGTGTACCCTAACATTTAAATAGTATAATACAATCAATTTTTAGCTCTAAACATTAAACATTAAACATTGCACATGTTTACATATTGGATGTTTAAAACTTGACATACATAAGAACATACAACATTGGTAACAAAAAAAATATAAATACAAATTTTAAGAGAAATGAAAGGCAACCTCACATTGTTTAAGTAGTATATTACAATTAAATTTGAACTCTAAACGTAATCTTTCCAAAAAATTACTCAGAGGTACCCTAACTTTTGGTGAAATGTTTTTCAGGTATCCCAACTTTTCAAAACTCATTTTAGGATACCCTTAATTTTTGGGTTAGAAATTATTAGGTGCTTTTTCGGTCATCAATTTGGTTAAGTGACCGAAATACCCTTGTTCTTCCACTTTTGAAGAAATACCCTTGAAGAAGAAGAATAAGGGTATTTCGGTCACTTAATAAAATTGATGGCTGGAAAAGCACCAAATAATTACTAACCCAAAAAGTAAGCAAAATGAGTTTTAAAAAGTTGGGGTACCAACAAATAGTTTCCCCAAATATTGGGGTACTTCCAAGTAATTATTTGTAATCTTTGACATCTTTACATATTAGATGTTTAAAATTTGACATATATAAGAATATAAAACAAACTGGTAACATAAAACTGCTTAAAGCAATCCAAGAAAACGCTAAGGAGAACTGACAAAGCCATACTAATATATTAAGTACAACTAATAATATAAATCATAGACTGGAAATCACAAACTGAAAATTTGTTAGCATGACAATAAAATATTACAGGGAGTATAACGCAGTCAAGGTTGTTAAAATTGGGATCCTAACTCGGATCCATGGGGTAGTTAGGATTTGAATTAACCCAAATAAAATCGTGGATCAGAATGTAGATGGTAGAATCGCATTAAGGATTTTGGACCATAAAATCGTAGGATCGTAGATCATGATCGGGATTTTAATAATAACTATGAACGCATCGTAGCAGTACGCTTGTTCATCATAATTGCAGAAACTAAAAAAAAGATTGAATTAACTTGTATGCTTAAATTAAATACTAAAATCTTAAAATTAAATAAGTGCTCACAATGATCGAAAAATTTGATAATAGCAATTCGTTTGATTTCCTGCAATGCTTGAAACAAAAAACTCGACCAGTATGTTCATAAGAACTTAATAATATAAATCCTAAACTGGTGTATCTTGACAAAGTTTATAGGCTCACAATGATCGAAAAATTAAATAAGTGCTCACAATGATTGAGAAAGTCATTTTGGATGTTTGACAATATCATTTTCTAAAATCTACAAAATTTATAGGCTTTGTTTGACAAAAAGAGCGGAATGAGTAGCGGATACCTGTTTACGTAGCATAAACCAATTGAGGTAGCAGATAACTGATGTATATTAACGAATAGCTAATAGTTGTTAAAGTAGTTGTTTGTAAAGATTGTGTTCGATAAAATCAAAGGTTGAAGTAGTTTATTAATGTGAAATGACAAAAAAGAACATGTATGTTATTATTATTATTATTATTATTATTATTATTATTATTATTATTGTTATTATTGTTTTATTCAAACAGTTTTTCCAACTTTGTTTTTGTTTTTGTTTTTGAAAGGTTTTCTTGCGTCCAACGTAATCAACCCCTTCATGCACTTACAAATACGAGGGGAACACTACTTATATCTGGATCCCCTCAAACCTCGTATTACGAGGACTTCTTGTTGTTGTATTATTATTAATCTTATTTCTTTTTTGTTTTATCGTCGTCATTGTCGTCATTATTATTATTATTATTATTATTATTATTATTATTATTATTATTATTATTATTATTACTACTACTACTCTATTCATCCCCAAAAATTTATCCATGTTTGACTAATAAAGTTGAAACTCTTAAATTTTTGTTGTAACTTAATCAAATTGACAAATTATATATTGAACTAGCATTATTAAATTTGTAAAGCAAAAGATTATTATTCAATATAGTTCTATAAATCTTCCTAAGCTAAAATCTGAAAAGTTAATGGCCAAAATGTTATATCAAAGACCGTCAAAATAAAATGAGACAATTTTTTTAGGGCATAGCATGTATTATTATTATTATTATTATTATTATTACTATTATATTAATAATAATAATAATAATAACAATAATAATAATAATAGTAACAATAATAACAATAATAATGATGATAGTGGGTTACACTTGGCAAGTTAGCATTAGTTCAATTAAAAAAATCTCGACGAGACATATAAATGTTGCTAACAATTTTCATTCTTGGTTAGAAGGAACACATGGGTACATTTGGCAGGGCCATTATTAGACGTTGCCTTCAATCCTTGATGTTACAATTGGTAACGTCAGCCAAATTCATCATTTCCACTAGTCTAAATGCTATACGCTAATTTTGAACGCTCCCGTACCGAAAAATTAAAATTTGATAAAATAACATTTTGATCAATCATAATGTTTTGATCAATCAAAACACTATAAGCTATTGAAAACGCTGTTGGCGAACAGAGCCTTAGAAGAGAGTTCGATAAAGTGGGATTATGGATTATCTTTTAATAATATAAAATATAATCGACCTATGAAATAAAAAAAAAGAAGAAAGAAATGAAAAAGGGTGGGGGAACTTTTGGAGACTAGTTGGTGCAATTATTAGACAATTTTAATGGTAGAGCAAATTTTCACCCACTTAGATTTCTAGACGAGTTTGTGTGGGAAAGAGTTGCCCAAGGGTGGGTAGGTGGGGGAACAATTCCCACTCGTCCTAGTGAGAAATCTCGATGGGTAAAAGTAGTGGGTCCCATGAGTTTTATTTTGTCAAATATACACATTTTGAAAAAAAGTAAAATCTAACTATTTATTTATATTGTTGTAAAATCTCATTGGAATATTAATATTGGGTTTTATTTCTACTTTACCTTTTTTTGTAATACTTTATTTATTTAGATTATAATTTTAATATGTTTGTGTTCTTAAAATTTATGAGCAACAATTGAAATGAAATCTTGTTTATTTTAAATTTATTTTGAGTGTGATTTTATATTTATAAAGTTAGTCAATAGGCCCTATTCTTTTTTCATGGCTGACAAATCAATGTACACAGCTTCACTAGCCACACAAATCTACATTTTACCGCAAATCATTACTTTTCTCTCTCCTCACTTTTTTCTGTCATCACTTTTCTCTTCTACTTTTTACATCTTCTCTCCTCACTTACCCCACATATCAATAACCCACCACAATTCCACCATACCCGCCACAATTCCACCACACCTCACCACACCATTCCGTAAAATACCGCATAAAAGAACAGGGCCTAAGTTTCAAGGAAAAAATTGAGTTTCATGATCAAATTAATAAAGTAAGTTTTAAGAAAAAAAAAGAGAGAGCTTCATGATTAAATTGATTTTTCATAAAATATTATTACAAAGTTATTAATAAATAAGTTTCAAAAAATAATTAGCAACTAATTAAAATCAAAGCCCAATAGCATTCATTGAGGGACAAGTTTTACCTACCATTGTAAAAACACCTCAATTACAAGTGAGTCTTACCTCACTTTTATTATACTTTAAATGGTGAGTGAGTCAAATTTCACCCATCATTGATAATGACCTTAATGATTGGAAGGTGAGACAGTAGTAAGAAGCATAAGGTTAGTTCTCGAATAATATGTAAAATGCTAATATTAAACTTTTGGACATTGCCGAGGTTAACATTAGAAGTTTCTTTTAACATATTTTATTTATTAGTTCGATAAGCTATTTTATCAAACACCTAAAATTTAATACGATAGCATCTTAGCTAATTGAAACACTACTTCAAATGCTACCACTGAACCGAGCCTTCTTTGTTCACTTAACTATATTTTTATTTACATTCTCAATGTAACTTTATTAATTTTACATTTATATTCTCTATCCCTCATAATTAATGTTTATCAATTTAAGTACTCTATCCACCCCTTTTTATTTGTTACTTTGTAAAAATGGATAGAAACTAAGATAACTCAACAATATTAGAGAGAAAATTATAAAGTTACTTACATTGGTAAGCATTAATCATGACAAGTGAAGAATATAGATGTAAAATGGAAAATTGGAACACAATGCCTTGTACTTTAGGCCTTGGGATTGTTGTAAGTCGAACTTCAATATTATATCACAGAAAATCAAATTGTGAAACTATGAGGTTATAGTACCATCATAGAGTTTATATCATAGGAAACCGAATTGATAATCAAGTGAAACTATGGGTAAGTCGACTATGAGATTATAGTTCAATGTATCACAATCTAATGGTTGAAATGTTTGGACTACTGCAATCAAATATGTCATACTATGATGTCCTAAATTCTTAGTCATGAAATTATGTTTTGGTTTTGCCCAACTTGTTGGTGCACTACAAGAGATTGTTCTAGTAGCTACATTTATTTTGAAGGAATTCTAAATTTAAAGGTGTAGCTATAAAACAATGGCTACACTAGCTTCAACTGTTTAAATTTTGGCCGTAACTAATTATAGCTACATGTGGGTTGATGTTAATTTACATACATTTGTCAAGTATAGATATTCTAAGCCTAATCCATATATGTTACAAGTGTAGCAATTTTAATATATAGGTGTAGCCTTCATAAATAACTCAATTGAAATCAATTTAAATAAAAACTTAGATACACTTATTAGGTATAGCTATTTGTATATTTTTTCATATATATATATATATATATATATATATATATATATATATGCTAAAATTTTTTTGCCCTAGTGCTTCTGCCGCCATGGCCAAGACGAGGACGACATCCTCTGGCAGCCGTCAATCAATGCTGACAAAGGGAACGAAAAATGGAAGTCGAGAAAGAGGAGGCTCGAACAAAAATCGACAGGGATCTACAGATGGAGCAAGCCAAGGATCAAAAGGCAAGGAATAAACTGGGAAGTCCAAAACAGAGGCTATGAAGAACCCAGAAGAAGTTCTTATGCATCTCTGTTCAAGGAAGATGAGGGGTTCTCCTTAACATACGTTGCACCAGTAATAATAGAAGGGAGACCATGTACAAAATTGGAGCGGGAAGATGTAATCGAATCCATAGAGTATTGGAAAAACGATGTGATATGCAGTATTTTGGGAGCAAACCCACCAGTGGAAGTCATGAATGGCTATATACGACGCATATGGAAATTCTTAGATATTGAAAAAGTTGCAGATGTAAAGAAAAGAGTTTTTATGGGGCAATTCAAATCCCAAAAAGGTAAAGAAACAGCCCTAAGCCATGGTTTTCATTTCTTTGACAATAAACCCTTGATTGTCCGAGATTGAAATGAGGATCTAGACATGGGAATAGACTCTATCACATCACTGCCGGTGTGGGTTACACTACATAATTTGCCATTCAAATATTGGAGTGTTGACGGATTAAGCAAAATAGCAAGCATGATCGGGGTCCCGATTAAAATTGACAAACAAACACGGGAACGCACAAAGCTGGGGTATGCCAAGATCCTGGTGGAGATTCCTATGGAGGGGCCTTTCCCCGATCATATTGACTTCCTAGACCATCATGAGAATTTAGTAAGGCAGACAATTCACTACGACTGGAAGCCTACTCGATGCACTCACTACCGAATGTATGGACATGAAGAAGTCAACTACAGGAAGAAATTAATATACAATTATTGCAAGAAAACAGGACATCTTGAGGCTGACTGCAAGAAAAGGAAGGGTGAGAACCAAAAACAACAGAAGCTAGACAATGCAACATCAAGGGAGGTGGATGAATTATGCTTTATAAAACTAAAGCCCAAACAAGTTTGGAGGAAAGCGATAAATCAAACCGGGAATAAGAGATTTGAAGTGTTGGCCAGTGAAGAACATGATGAAGTACAGTCAGGGGAGAAAAACAAAAATCCAGCTTCACAAGGAATAAATGACAAGCATCATCAGCTGGAACATTCGAGGGCTTAATAGCCCTGAAAAGCTAGAAGACTTGCTGGTCTTCTTGCATCAGAGGAGAGCAGGGCTTGTAGCCCAGTATGAAACGAAACTCCTCCCCCACGTTGTTAACAAAGTAATACAAAATGTCTTCCCTGGTTGGCATAAGGTCTCAAATAATGATCAAAACAGCATAACTCGAGTGCTCCTGGCCTGGAATCCAGATCATTATCAAGTCGATTATGTCAGCCACTCAAATCAGCACATCCATGCTAAGGTAACTATGGCACATACCCCCTCCTACTTCTATCTCACATGTGTCTATGGCAGTAATAACTCGCAGGAACGTGAGCAACTTTGGACTCAACTGAGGGATATTGCTAGCAACATGATAGAACGCTGGACAGTCATGGGCAATTTCAATGCTATCACTCAGCCTGATGAGAGAATTGGAGGGGCTGATGTTGAAGTATTCATGACACAACCCTTCAACCATTGCATCCATGATTGTCTGTTGCATGAACCGCCCAACTCATGCGGCTATCACACCTGGACAAACAATCACGTATGGTCCAGAATCGACATGCTCATGGTGAATGCGTACTGGTACATGGTAGCCGAATATATCCAAGTTCATTTAGAACAACTGGCTTGTCAGATCATGCAGCCATTGAGATATCCTTTCCCAATGGACCCCGGAAAAATGCTATTTTCAGATATTGCAACATGTGTGTTGTGCACCCCGATCACCGTGACATCGTCCAGCAAGGTATCCAACGGGTTCCGGTAGGACACCACCAGTATAGGTTCTATCATCCGCTCACGGATCTACAGCCTAATCTGAAAGCCCTGCATCGTAACAACTTTCAAGATATTCATGGCCAGGAGATATCGGCCAGAGACAAACTAACAGAAGTCCAAGCTAAGTTGCAATCAGACCCAGGGAACACGACCCTGCAACAGGAGGAAAAAAATGCCCGGATAACGTACATAAGCATTCTGAACTTAGCCCTACAAATGCGCCGACAACAGAGCAAAATAAACTGGTCTTACCTTGGTGACAGGTGCTCTAAACTTTTCTTTACCAAGCTAAGGCAAAGAAGGAGTACAAACTACGTCTACAGACTTGAGAATGCACAAGGTGTCACAGTAGAACGATATCATGAGGTAAACCATATCTTGTATAATTTCTACCGTGACCTCCTAGGAACACAACACACAAATAGGACAAGTGTTCGACGGGACATAATGGGGAATGGACCGAGCCTCACAATTGAGCAGCAAATGTCCCTCAGTCGTCTTATCACAGATAAGGAGATTAAGGATGCAATGTTTTCCATTCCTAGCGATAAAACCCGGGACCAGACGATTACACAAGCGGTTTTTATAAGAAGACTTAGGACATAATTGGGGACTTAGTCTGCAAAGCAGCAAAAGAATTCTTTAACACTGGCAAACTCTTGAAGAGTTTCAACTCCACAAACTTGGTGCTAATTCCAAAAGTTCCCAACCCTATAAGACCTACGGAATTCCGGCCGATCGCTTGTTGCAATACCTTCTACAAGTGCCTCACGAAAATCTTAGCAAACAAGAATCTGGGAAGTCCTGCCTTCGATTATCAATCTTGGCCAGAGTGCCTATATCCCTGGAAGGGAACTCCTTCACAATGTCCTACTATGCCAAGAAATTGCTCGAGGCTACACAAGGCAAACCATCTCCCCTAGATGCATGATGAAGATAGACCTTAAGAAGGCTTTTGATTCGGTTCATTGGGAGTATATCGGAGAAGCCCTCAACAGCCTAAAATTCCCTCAATGGATCATCAAGTGTGTTATGGCTTGTGTGAAAACCCCCACATTCTCCATTTATGCAAATGGCATGCAAACGGAGAGGTTCTAAGGAGGGCGAGGACTTCGCCAAGGGGATCCAATATCATCCCTTCTATTTGTACTAACTATGGAATACCTATCTAGATCCTTGGATCATTTCGTCCAAGCGCAACCAGACTTCAAATATCACCCAAATTGCACCCGTCTTAAACTAACTCACATGATGTTTGCGGACGATCTTATACTCTTTACAGCGGCAAACCGAACATCAATTCAGACGGTGATGAGGGCCTTCTCCCATTTCTCGGACGTCACGAGGCTAGTAGCAATTAGCAAACCAAGCAAAATTAGAAATGGTGCTTGGGGGGGGGGGGATGGACAATGATCTCGAGACATCGCTACTGCATAAAACGAGCTTTGCACGCAGGAGTTTGCTGTTCAAGTACTTGGGTATGCCAATCTCGGCTTGTAATCTTTCAAAAAGCGATTGCAATATTCTGGTTGAGAAAATCATTGCCAGGATTAGAACATAGTCCACTGGGACCATTTCTTATGCTGGCCGGGTAGATTTTGGGCTAGAATACTTATCATCCCCCAGCATACCATCGACGAATTGAATAGATACTGCCGAAATTTCTTGTGGGGTGCTAGGCACACCTACTTCAGACCACCATATGTAACTTGGAATGACACATGCAAACCAAAAGATCAGGGGGGGCTAGGGGCGTGTAACCTCAGTGCTTGGAATAAGGCATCCATCGCAAAGCTGGTGTGGGATATCCAAGAACACAAGGAGGTTCTGTGGGTGAAATGGGTGCACACGAAATACATTAAAACCAATTCATGGTGGTCCTACTCTCCCCCATATGACACCTGTCCATATTTCAAGAAATTATGTGAAGTAAAGGAAGAACTCAAGTGGGGGTGTACCCCAGGGGTCCGATGGAGATTGGGGGGGGGGGGGTCGGGGAGAAGATGTCAGGAAATACAAGGTCCCCCAAGGATACCACTGGCTGATTGACAATGGGGAAAAACTGAATTGGACACAAATTTCATGGAATAGGCTCATCCTACCGCGTCACGCCTTCATAACATGGGTGCTCCTTCTCGGGAAACTCCCGGTGCGTGCAAGAACTGCCAGATGGAATGGTGAGGGATCAACTTGCACCCTCTGCGGTAATGAGGAGGAAACACTAGACCATCTTTTCGTGACCTGCATATATGCGAGGGAGCTTCATAGTTACATTTGCAGCTAGCCTCAGTACGATGACTACAACAACTTGCATAACCTTCGAGACATTGTAGACAAGCTAGTAACCAGCACCGGCCCGGGGTGGGTGCGTCAGTTCAAATTCATGATTTTTGGCTCAATAACCTACCATGTTTGGGGGGAACGGAACCACAGGATGCATGGAGAAAGGTATAACACACCGATGGTATTAATCAAGCACAATAGCGACAGCGTAAGAACCCGGAGCCTTGTTATGGCAAAGCATTACTTTAGATATCACAAGCTCATAGATGTGGTATTGCCATTGTAATCCTGGGACTGGGCTATCTCCCCCCAGTTTGTAATCTTCTTTGCATTGATTTGTGAATATAGTCTAGTTTTCGGTGCAATATATATATATATATATATATATATATATATATATATTACTTTTTATATTATTTACTATATATAATAACTTTTTTCTTTGCATTTCACTAACTATTATATATATGTGTAGAGAGAGAGAGAGAGAGAGAGAGAGAGAGAGAGAGAGAGAGAGAGAGAGAGAGAGAGAGAGAGAGAGAGAGAGAGAGAGAGAGAGAGTCATAGTAATTATACTGATAACCATTATTTAAAATTAACGTTTTCATATTCACAAGGGTGCACGATTACATTGCATACTATTCCAAAAACGAAATCTTGTTTTATCATCGAAACGTAAGTCTAGCCACAAAAATTATTCGGAGGTACCTCAATATCCGGGTAAACTATTTTTCGGTACCCCAACTTTTCAAAACTCATTTTGAGGTACCCATAATTTTTGGGTTAGTAATGACCTGATGCTTTTCCGGCCATCAATTTTATTAAGTGATTAAAATACCCTTATTTTTCTTCTTTAAAGGTATTTCTTCAAAAATAGAAGAACAAGGGTATTTCGGTCACTTAACCAAATTGAAGACCGAAAAATCACCTAATAATTACTAACCCAAAAATTAAGGGTATCCCAAAATGAGTTTCGAAAAGGTGGGGTATCTGAAAAACATTTCACCAAAAGTTAGGGTACCTTCGAGTAATTTTTTTGATAAAATAACATACTACAATTATGATACTTTGATAACATCAAAAAAGTTCCTACAAAAAATACATTATTTTTAGAGGTGGGCAATGGGCCGGGGCCCCTTAGGGCCATCAGGGTCGGGCTCTAAAAAATAAGGGTCGGGCTCTAAAACGAGGTCTATTCAGAACTTAATACAGAGGACCCGGTTATCCCGAGGAACTCGGCCCTAGAGAAGAAGAATCAAGCGTCAATCCTGAGAATAGAGAAGAAACAAGGATGAAACTCTCTTCAGAGGAGTTACAACCGTGACCACCATTGTCACGGCCATGACCCTAGTTTTTCCTTAGGCGCAAAAAGCATACGGAAAGAGGCAGAAAAGAGAAGAGGGGTCACGGTCGTGACAACCATTCTCACGGCCGTGACACCCTAAGATTTGGGTTTCAGAAGACACCACCTCATGGTCGTGACCTTGAAGAGGAGATCTAGACAAGCAAGGCCCTCACGGCCGTGACCCTCACTTGTCACGCCCGCGAGGGTTGAAGGTGCTTGTAATAACCGTCTTTTTATTTTTCTTACCTAAGTACATGATCCCAACGTCACCTTAGGAAGAATTTTAATTTGTATTTACCAAGGGGGCACGTGCATGGAGACCGAAGAGAAGTTAGGGGAATTGAACCCCTAACCTTCACCACCCCTCCCTCCTATTAGACATTAAAATAACATTGGTAGGGACAAGGCAAAGACTCATAATGGACCTATCTTTCACTGAAAATTCTACCATAGTTGAATTTATTTTCAACTATGGTAGTTGAAAATTTTATACCATTCATTTATCAAAAATAAATCATATTTGTTACAAAGATTTATATCCTCCTAAACATGGTTAATTAGTGTATCAAGTTACTTTGATCAACCTACATTGATTTTGAATTTTTATGGTAAAATTAATGGTATTTTCACTTTTCAACTACGATAGTTGAAAAAAAGTCAATTATGGTAGAATTTCCTTAAAAATATTCAATTTTGTAAAAAAATTATAACTTAACATATAGATTTACTTATTATAACAAGTCCTATGGTGAATATATATATTAGTTTTAATTTTTAATGGTAAAATTAAGGGTAATTATATATTTCAACTACCATAATTGAAAATATTTTCAACTATCATAATTGAAAATATTTTCAACTATAGTAGAATCTCCCACCAACACTATTCCCATGCACGAGAGAAAGAATATTGGTCTTATTCCCCATCATGACAATGCTGAATTATTGCCTACAAAATGCATAATATCCATTGAAGGTGACTTGACTCACCCTTATAAGTACTCCCTCCGTCCCAAATTAATTGACATTGAGCTAAGTATTAATTACTAACAAATTACAATGAGTACCAATATGAAATTACCGTCATTAGAAAGATGTTTTATTAAAAATTATAATGGAGGTAGTTTCATATTGTAACTCATTGTAATTGATGAATAATTAATGGTCAAAGTTTAGTTAAAATGTCAATTAATTTGGGACGGAGGGAGTAATAAGAAACCCCACACTCCCCCGCTTCACCCCTCACTATCGCCCCCCTCTCTTTCTCTCTCTCACTGAATTCTCCTTCTCTCTCTAGTATTATTAGACCCCCTTTCTTCATACAATAACATGAGTTTATTAAGAGACACATGCAAGAAGAAGAAGAACTAGACACTTAACACTTTCAAGTTTAATTTAGAGATATCAAAGAGTAGTGGTCAATTTATACAAGCTCTAGCACGTGCCTAATTCACTTCTACCAAGTCAAGACATATTCTAGCATCACCACATCACCTCAATCAAGGTAAACATCCTTCATTAGAATGAAAACATCCATTAACATAAGATTTAGAAGATTAAAACCCTAAAACTCGGCTAGAGTATTGATGGCAGTCCACATTACTAATTTTCGTAAAAATGCTTGCATGGTATTAATTTTCTAATAACTTTTCCATAAACTAGATGAATTTTAGGAACGTTTCCATATGGAATCAGAACAAAAGTTTAAGAAATGAATTATGGTGCTATTTTCTTTCAAGAACTTCAAACCTGAAAATTTGGACATGAACAATGTTGATATCTGTCCACATTTGCTATTTTCATAAAAATGCATGCATGGTATTATTTTTCTAATACTTTTGCCATAAACTAGATGAATTTTAGGAATATTTCCAAGCGGAATCACATCAAAAAGTTAAGAAATAAACTTATGGTGCTATTTTCTTTCAAGAACTTCAAACTTGAAAATCTGGACATGAACAGTGTTGATATCAGTGCACATTTGCTATTTTTGTAAAAATGCATGCATGGTATTATTTTTCTAATAACGTTTCAATAAACTAGATGAATTCTAGGAACTTTTCCAAGTAGAATCATATCAAAAGGTTAAGAAATGAAATTTTGGTGCTATTTTCTTTCAAAAACTTCAAACCTGAAAATCTGGACATGAACAGTGTTGATATCAATCCACATTTGCTATTTTTCATAAAAATTCATACATGATATTATATTAAAAGGTGAGTTAATTAAATTAAAATTTGCCTTCGAGATGTACGCTACTAGAATGTTCAAGTTTAGCTCGTTAAACACAGTTGGAGTAGTGAAAAATCCATGGAGTTAACAAGCTGTGAAGCTATGATTTTTAACTCTTAAATTCCCCCATTCAAGTTGAGGGCCTCATTGCAGCAGGTATTGAAGCTTGACCTCTCATGATCAACTACATAAATGGTTTTTTTAGGTTGGATCTGCTATGTTCACTTGTGTAAAGTGGTTTTTATTGAGTTGTCACTGCAACTGATCGACTTCCAAGTCACCAAGTTGTATCCAAGATGGGCCGTATCATGTTCCCAACTAAGGAGAACACTCAAAGGTCACTGTCCGCGTTGTCGACAAATTTGTCTTCATGACGGGCCTAACATAAGTTAGCGTCTTTTGTTCAAGACGAGCCTAATATAGGTTAGCGTCCTCTTAGTTAGCAAATTTGCCTTCCTGACGGGCCTAACATAGGTTAGCTCTTATGTTCAAGACGAGCCTAATATAGGTCAGCGTTCTTCTGGTCAACAAATTTGTCTTCTTGGCAAGCCTAATATAGGTCAACGTCTTCTGTTCAAGACGAGACTAACAAAGGTCAGCGTCCTTCTGGTCAACAAATTTATCTTCGAGACGGGCCTAATATAGGTCAGCGTATTATGTTCAAGATGGGCCAAATATAGGTCAACATCCTTCTGGTCATCAAATTTGTCTTCGAGACGGGCTTAACATAGGTCAGGGTCTTGTGTTCAAGATGGGCCCAATATAGGTCAACGTCCTTCCAAGTCTCCAAATTATGCCTTCAAAATTGTTCATGACTTTGCTTGCCCGATTTCCAAATCTACACAAAGAGATTGATAGGTGCTCCGCAAATGTACGGAAGCAATGAAGTATCAAGGTCGTCTCTCAGGGACTTGTTCAACTAAAGGATGTTAGGTCGGCCAAATAGTCGTGCGAATAAGAGATAATAAAATAAACCAGGAAAGAAATAAACTTTAAAGGTTCTACCAGATGAATAAGGGAGTATATGGGAGCCCATTCTAGTCAGTCAACCAATTAAGCAATTCCAATGTGAAGTAGTCTTAGGATTATCGGGGTCTATAATCTTTCTAAGGCCTATCACAGAAATCTTTCGATCCAAGGTGAGTTATAGTGATTAAACTAAACACCTATTTTCATGGCTATTTAATTCAACCAAAGATAAGCACTGATTATAATGTGACCCTATGCAAGAACTCATTAATTCTAACTGTGTTCTACGCCTATTCAATATTCGTCTATCGAATTCAAAACAACAATCTTTCGATCCGATATTAAGAATTTAAACCAAGTAAAAGGTGATCAATCAATTACTATGACATACATAATATGAAGATTAAACGATTAAATTAAACTTCACACTGAAATCACATTCATACTTAGTCAAAAGACATTGAGTTTATCCTCTAAACAAAGGAATTTAGCTACTCATGATAATAGAAACTAACAACATAAATACTGAATTCAAATTACAGAACATAATGTAAATAGAAAATAACTGAGTATCCAAAGCGGCGAATTCGATCTCTTCATGTCACCCGATTCGATCTCCTTCTCCTCTTCAATCACTCTTAACAATCTCAAAGATAATACTAAAGTTCTTTGTAAATCCAAAAATTAAAACCTAAAAAACGCTACGAAAAAGCTGTGTAAAAATTCTGTCCTTCTTCAACGGCAAGGTCAAAGGCCTTTTTATAGGCCTGGATTAGGGAACCAGATGCTGGTAGCGGGTCTGGAGGTGTTGCCCATGTCTGGTGCCTCCGCCTTGTATTTTCGAGGAAAGACGCTGACACCTCTATTCTCTCCTTGGTAGTGCTGAGCAATTTGCAAAGTTGGGGAGCTACTGCCTTAGGCGCGGGTAGCGTCAAGATAAGCGCTAACTGTGTACCCGAAGTTTGTATCAACTGGTTTTATTGTTCTTCTCAGGGAGCGAGGGGCCTTGGTTATAGAATCCATGTCTAGGTTAGGTCAAGATCGCTAAGGTAAGGAAATGGGTTGAAAAGGGGATCACAACGCAACAAATAAAGCTAAGGTCGGGTCAAGATGAGACAATGGGCTTCGGAGGCTTTTCGGGATGCAACGGGAACAAGGAGATGGGTTTTAGCAATGAAAGAGTAAAAATTGAGGAAACCCAAATGAGAATTCTGTTGGAAAAAGGCCACAGGATTCCCTTTCTCAAGGGTAATCTAGATTAACTACCCCGAAATCCACCACCGATCCCGGGGGTTAATTGAATAGAATTCCCTAGTTAGTCTCTATCTCACTCTCGTGAGCGAGTACTAATTATTCCCTCTCCAACCTTCCACGTCAAGTGTTGGATGTATTCGGGAGCTTTCGGTCCCGAATACATCCCACTTGAGGGAAGGACTGGAGTGGGAAAGTGGTGTTCTCCTTAATCACTGTTTAAAAGATTAATTCATTCCTAATTACCCACTCACACCCTTAATTACCCCCTAACCCATGGGGTTTCTAGCCACTAAACATTACCACAACTAAGCTAACAACATTAAATCCAGGCCTAAGCATGAATTCTAACATCCAACAACCAAAACTCAAGCAAAATAATGTAATAGCAAGCAAAGAGGCAAGTAAAGCAATTAATCAAGCAAACAAAGTAATTAGCAAAGGAAAGTAGAGTTTAGGGAAGAGAATACTTATCAAATGTTGTAAATGAACAAAGGAAAGAAATGGAAATGATGATCCAAAAGAATCCCTCAATTGTTGAATCTTCAAATCTTGAGTACAACACCAAAATTCACAAAACCCTAGATTAATCCAAGATAAAACCTCTCTAATGGAAACCTAAACCTTTCTCAAGGCTCAAGGCCTTTAGCTCTAAAACTAGATAAGAACATCGATTCTATCAAAATCGTCACTTAGAGTATATATACAAGGGTAGTTTATTACATAAAACACTGCCATTTTGGCCGAGAATATACGCAGAAATAAGGCAGGTCGTGAGCGCGACCGCCAGCGTCGCGGGAGCGACTCTGAGAAAACAGGCGAGGCGATTCCAGTTCCGCACTAGGTCGCGGGCGCGACCTCCCAAGTCGCGGGTGCGAAGGCTCGCTAGCGCTGATGGAGTGATCAGTGATGGCGCTGGGGTAATGGGCGCCACAATGTAGGTGGCGGACGCGACAGACGTGTAGCAGGTGTCACAGCAAGCGTAGCAGGTGTCACAGCAAGCGTAGCATCCTTCCCTTGTCTTCCTTCCATGGCTGTAACGCCGCTACAAGGGTTTTAGCGGGTGTTACACCCCTGTTTTGCTTCAATCATGAGGGAAAGAGTTCCCGGGTCGACTCCGCTTTATTTCTCAGCTCTGCTTGGCTCGACTCGGGAAATCGCTCGGGATTCCCTAAAAAACCTCAATTTAGCTCATATTCCTTATTTTTGCTCCAAACGTGCGAAACCCTTCAAAACGTCTAAAAAGCTAATAAAAACAATGAAAAAGACTGGGAATCGTGCTAAAATAGCAAGTCGAAAGGCGTTATTTAGGCCTAAAACTGGGCCTAAACACCCCCCACACTTGAACTTTTGCTCGTCCCGAGCAAAACAAAACAAAAATTACCTAAAACTAAACACCTACTCCTCTGTCGTGGGAGGAAACGAGTGCATTTAGCATATGCACCAAGCCCTTTAAACCCCCTGGCAGCCCAGGTGGACGAGGTGGGTCTCATGAGGGTTTGTAGCGACTATACCCACAAAAGCCATGGAAAAAGGAGAGAGGAAAGGTGAGAAACAAAACAAAGGTTGAAAAAGAAAGAAAGAAAGAACTGCTTGTCAAAAGAAACACGCAATCAATCGTAAGGAAAACTATGCTAATCAACAAAAAGGAACGGATATGAGCACATCAAAAAAACCTAATCCAAAGCATTGCCAATCTTAAGGGTTTTCAACTTCCAAACACTTCCTACAAAACAATACCCTATGTGCACAAGTGCATGTTTATTCTAATTAATTCTGGTTGATCTGTAGCAAACTCACATCCCAAGCTCGTATCAAAGCAAGAAGGTTATTTTAAGCGTTGTCCTCCCTTGCTTGTGTCGCCCTTGGCTTGGTGAGGGCCACATGAAACGCAAGGAAAAACTCCACTCTTTATTTCTTTCTAAGTTATTTCTTTTTCTTTTCTTCTCTTTTTTTTCTTTTTTAGTTGGCATGGTTCGAGATCACAACGCGACCCATGAAGGGGTTTGCTCTCCCAGCGTGGTTTCACTCCGTACGTAACAAGGTAGTTAAGGGACGAGGGCGCCGCAATCACCCACGTCAAACCACGTTGGTGAACTAACTTTTCACACTTTTTGATTTTTAAGTCGGGTTTTTCGGGAATTGGACCGACCCTTCGAAAAGGGAACACCTTCCCAACTCGGGTTACTCCATACGTAACGAAGTACTTAAGGGGTGAGAGTGCCGCTCACTCACACCAACCCTTGTTGGTTTCGGCGATAATTATATTAATTACTTTTATTAACTCACTTTTTCAACGAGCTCGGGGGTGACTCACTAAAGTCTCACGATTTAAAAAAGAATGTGAAAGAAACAAGGATCTCATTTCGCAATCAACGAAGGAAATCTAAAACAAATGAGTCATGACAACACCTGGACTAGGGACGATAATGTTCATAATGGTATCTATAAAGAAGATTAACAAAGTTTTCAAAATGTTGACTACGCAAATCTAATGAACAAAGCAAAAACTAAAAGAAAACAAAAACTTTAGGGGTTTTTCACCGCTTTTTTTCTCCTTTTTCTGACAAAAATTTTCAAATTTTAGCAAAAAACTAAGAAAACAAAAATAAAAATGCTAGGTGATCTACCCTTAAACATAAATATATCCCCCCCCCCCACACACACTTAAAACGCTACAATGTCCTCATCGTGGGATGGTGTTGCATAAAAGGTAGAAAACCTATGAAAAACATATAAACAAAAACAGTGTAACGATGTTTGCATCAACCGGTATTTGTCATTCTCTCCCAGGGAGCAAGGGGCCTAAATCTAAGAAACTCGGTCTAGATAAGGTTAAGATCACTAGGGTAAGGCAACGAGTTGAAAAGGGGTCACAAAGCAACAAATAAAACTAAGGTCGGTTAAGGTAAGAAAATGGGTTTCGAAGGCTTTTCGGGATGCAAATGAGGATAGGGAAATAGGTTTTGCAACAAGAGAATATAAGGAGGGAGAATCAAGTGGCAATTTCGTTAGAAAATACCCACCGGACTTCCACTCTCGTGGATAGTTCGGATTAACTTCCTCAAAGTCCACCACGGACCCAGAGGGTTAATGAAACGAAATTCCCTAGTTAACCTCCTTCCACTTTCGTGGGTGAGCATTAACTATCCCGTCTCCAACCTTCCAACACAAGAGTTGGATGTATTCGGGAACTTTCGGACCCAAATACATCTCACTTGAGGAAGGATAGGAGTGGGAAATTGATTTCCCAACTAATTACTCACTAATATTGCTAACCCATGCCTAATCACCCATTCACACCCTTAATTACCCCCTAACCCATGGGGTTTCTAACCACTAATCATCATTAAAACTAAGCTAACAACATCAAATCCAAACCTAAGCATGATTTCTATCATCAACAATCACAAACCAAGCAAAACAATCACAATAGCAAGTGAGAACAATTAAACAAGCAAGTAATTAAGCAAAGCAATTAATAAAAGAGTTTAAGGGAAGAGAATACTTATCAAAAGCTGGAAATGAACAAGGAAACACAATGGAAATGATGATCTAACAATCTTTCAATTGATTGAATCTTCAAACCTTGAACCACACCAAAAATCCACCAAAAACCTAGATTAATCAAGCTAATCTCTCACTAATCAAACCCTAACCTTTCTCTAACTAAGATGGAAGCTGGATGTAAAAGTTCTAAAAACTAACTCCCCACAAAAATTGTCCATTGGAGCTTAAATACAAGGCCAAACAGTTGAGCAAAACGCAGCGTTCAAGCCCAGAATAATTGCTGAAAACCAGTAGGTCGCGGGTGTGACGTAAGAGGTGGCGGGGGCGACAGGTGAGAACTGTGCCAGGCGATTCCAGGCTACACAGGGTCGCGGGCGCGACCACACCAGTCGCGGGCGCGACCACACCGGTCGCGGGGGCGACCTCCTTCTGGCTAGCCTGGGTGATCAGCGATTGTTGCTGCGTAGCGGGCGGCACCGATACGTGGCGGGCGCTACAAGTGTGTAGCGGGTGGCACTACCCAGCTTCTTCCTTTTTGCTTCTAATAAAAGCTGTAACGCCCGCTACAAGGATTATAGCGGGTGTTACGTTGTTGAAAGGCACCAAAATCAAGGAAAAGCTTCCCGGGTCGGCTCCGCTCCGGTTCTCGACATGGCTTGGCTTGGGAAATCACTCGGGATTCCCTAAAAAGGCTCAAATTAGCCCGTTTTCCTTGCTTTTGCTCCAAAAGTGCGAAAACCTGCAAAACAACTAAAACGCTAGTAAAAACGACAAAAAGACTCGGAACCGAGCAAAAGTAACAAGTTAAAAGGCGATATTTAGGCCTAAAAACGGGCCTAAACACCCCACACTTGAACTTTTGCTCGTCCCGAGCAAAACAAAACAAAATAAACTAAAAACTAAACACCAACTCCTCTGTCGTGGGAGGAAACGAGTGCATTTAGCGTATGCACCAAGCCCTTTAAACCCCCTGGCAGCCCAGGTGGACGAGGTGGGTCTCGTGAGGGTTTGTAGCGACTACACCCACAAAAGCCATAAAAGAAAAAGGGGAAAGAAGAAAAGGTGAAAAACCAAAAACAAAAACAAGAGAGAAAAAAAGAAGATATTCCCATCCCCAATCATGCACTTAGTTCCCCAACCCGCCTCAACAATCAAATGGAAGAAGCAAATATGAACAAATAAGGACACAAAGGTTGGAAAACTGCCAATCCTTGAGGTTTCAACCCCGACACTTCATGTTGAGCAAGAATCCTCGTGCACAAGTGCAAGTGGGCCCTAATCGATCCTTCCTAACTTAAGCCAGACAATCAAAGTCATTTTTATGCTCAAGGTCGGGATTATTAGCTAACCTAACTTCACACTTTATTTTTCTTTCAACTTCTCTTTTCTTTTTTTTTATTTTGCTTTTTCTTTCCTTTTTATTCTGCTTTCTTTTTCTCTTTCTTCACTCTTTTCTTTCTTTATTAAGCCTTACTCTCAATCCGTTTTGTAAGATTATGGGGCGTCGGTGTCGGTTTGTTCGGGAATAGGACCGACCTTCACAAAGGGTTACCCTACTGTTTAGACGCAATTTTGTGTCTAAATAGCGCCTTAATTCTTAGGCTTTTCTTAGGCTTTTGACCCGTTTGGTGTTTTAATTTCATGACTTTTAATTCGTTTTTGGTTATTTTGTAGATTTTGGAGTTTTTACTCAAAACATAGCCAAAAGGACCATTTTGCAGCTATTTTGGGAATCCCGAGATTCCCCGGGTCTTGACCGGGTCAAAGGCGAAGCAAAGAAGAATTTTTCAGCCAGCCGAGGAAGACCACAGCTGCTGTCCTGAAGACAGCACCTGCGAGGGCTGCCTTGACTTGAGCAGGGAGCCAGGTCCCCGAGAAGGACCGCACCTGCGGTCCAGAAGACCGCACCTGCTATCATGCGAAGGAGAAAACTGAAATCGCCTTGTGCCTCGTACGACCGCACCTGCGGTTTCCTGCGGATTCAGCAAATCAGTTATTTGAAGTGCTGCGTTTTGAGTAACTACTTTAGCTTGTATATATTACCCTCTTAGACGATTAGAAAGAGGGAGGGAGTTATCTTTGTATTTTCAACACTTTAGTTATCAATTAGAGAGAGATTAGAGTGTTCTCTTAGTAATTAGTGGGTAATTAGAGTTGGTTTATTGTATTTGCACAGGATTTTATTGGAGTTCTATTGAAGTTCTGAAGATTTCTACTTATTTCGGAGCTTGGATTCTTACCTACTCTTGATCATCCTTCCATTGTCATCATCTAATAAGCTTTCTTAATCCTTACTCTCTTTAATTTGTTTATTTACATTTCAATCTATGTTTTTGTTATTGGATTGCTAGGTGTTTGTTGCTTTTTGATTGATGTTTTTGATTCTTAGATTCTCTGTTTTAATCATGAATGATGGAGTTGTTTATGTTGTTAGAATTTTAATTAAGATGATTAGAGGCTAGAACCCTTTTAGAGGCTAGAACCCTTTTGGGTTAGTGAGAAATTAAGGATGCGAGTGGTTGATTTGGATTGGGTTAGCAAGTTTAGGAGGTAATTTGTAGTGGAATCAATTTCCCATTCCTATTCTTCCTTCAAGTGGGATGTATTCGAGATCGAAAGCTCTTGAATACATCCAACACTTGCATTGGAAGATAGGAAATGGGATAGTTAATGCTCACCCACGAAAGTGGAAGGAGGTTAACTAGAGAATCCCGTTTCTTTAACCTTCCGGGTCCGTGGTGGGTTTGTAGGAAGTTAATCCGGATTGTCCTCGAAAAAGAAAATCTGGTGGGTTTATTCTAACGGGATTGTCACTTGATTCTACTATTTTGTTACTTCCTGATTGCGAAACCCTCGTCCTCATTACCGTTTGCATCCTGAAATCTCCCAACACCCATTTTTCCCCTATCGACCGAACCTTAGTTGTGTTTGTGTTTCGGTTGCGCTGTCTATCACCAAAAAACCCTCTTGTTATCTTGTGATCCTAAACCTCACCTAGAGTCAAGTTGTCCTAGCTAAGGCCCCTAGCTCCTCGAGAAGAACGATACAAAAACCGGGGTACCAAAACCACGTTACAAAAAATGGCGCCGTTGCCGGGGAGCAAGCGCACCTAGCTTAACTCTTGGTCTTTAGGTTGTTTAAGATCATTTCCTTTGCTAGAGATTTGGTATCCTTAGTTGTTAAGAATTTGATTCTTCTATTTGTTCTCTTTGTACATGCAGACTCGATCTCGACGAGGCCGAACGCCGAATACTCCACCGATTCGGAACCCGGAAAGTATTATTCGCAAGGCAACGCTAGCTCGAGACGAGAAAGGCAGCAAAAGGAGCAAGAGAGGGGTGAAATTCCAATGGCTGACGGAGATCAAAATCCACCTCGTACCTTGGCTCATATTCATTACCATCATCGGGTACGAGAGGCGACCCCATAGTATTACCTACATTACCACCAAACGCATCATTCGAGTTTAAACCATATTTGCTTGAGATATTCGAGAATACTCCATATCATGGAGTTGAACATGAGAATCCTATTGATCACATCAATAGATTCGAGCAACGTATCGGTTTCGTGCAAATGAACGGAGTTTCCGCTGAATATATGAAGTTGAAGTTTTTCCCTCTCACCTTGAAGGGGAAAACACTATTGTGGCTCAACACTTGTCCGCCGGGTACTTATTCTTCATGGGACGCCCTAAGTCGTGATTTTCTTCAAAGGTTTTTTCCCAATGCTGAGACATGTCGTTTAAGGCAAGCCATTATGAGTTTTCAACGAGAGTCCGTTGAGACTTTATTCGAAGCATGGGGAGGTTGAAAGGTCCCCAACGGAGATGCCCTCACCACAATCTGGAAGATTGGCTACTTTTACACAATTTTTACTTGGGATTATGTAGTTCTTTGCGAGAATCTGTCGATCATGCTTCCGGTGGCATGTTTCTCAAGAAGACGGCGGATGAGGCAAACGTGTTTCTTCATGCGTTATTTCAAAACTCTCCACATTGGGGAAGTGGCCGTGGTCCAAGAGATGGAGGCACTTCTTTAGAGAGTAACCCTACAATTAAATTTCTTATGAATGCCGTATTGGAGATGCAATAGAAGAAGGCCTTAGAAGAGACTACAAGGCAAGTAAAGGCAGCTCAAGAGGTACTGATGCTTATTCCGGATGTCAGAGTTGTTGTGTGTGATTTTTGTGGAGGACCACACCCTTTGCAACAATGTGGTGAATGCCAATCCGAGTAAGTTCAAGCAATTTATCCTAATAATAACCTTTCCTATTCCACTCAAAATCCAATTCGTCCTCGTGGAAATTATGCCTATAACCAACAAGTCCCACAAAACGAAAACCCACCCCCGGATTCCAAAATCAAAACTGTCGTCCGTATCAACAAAACCCTCACCATGGTCAATCTTCCTAAGTATCCAAACCACCACAACAAGAATTTTCCATTGAGCAAATATTACAAAAGATCTCATTGACTCAGGATAGAGACCAAGCACGCATTAAGAATCTTGAGTTACAACTTGCTCAAATGGCGCAACAAGCCAAGCCAAGCCTATCCAATCCCTTCATAGCCAACCTCAACCCAACCCTAAGGGGCAACTTAATGCAATCACATTGAGGAGTGGTAGGGAGATTGAAGGTCCTAAAATTGTGGAGGAGGGTGTTTTGGGAGAAAAAGTAGGTGATGTGGTAGATGTCACGGATGAGGAGGATTTGATAGAGAAAAGGGAAAGTGAGCTTGTTTTTGTGGAGGGAAATGGGGGAGTTCATGAGGAGGAGTTAGAAGAATCTAGTATTGAGAGAGAATTGATTGAGAAAGAAAGAGAAGAGATGGAGAAAGTAAGAAAAGGGAAAGGAGTGATGATAGAAGAAGATCCAATTCAAGTTATTGAGAAGCCGAAGTTACCGCCAGTTCCTTTTCTCGAGCGGTTAGCCAAGCCCAAGTCGGAGGCTAAATTTTCAAAGTTCATAGAGATGCTCAAGAATCTTCAAGTGAATGTCCCATTCCTAGATGCTATTTCCGAGGTTCCATCCTTTAAGAAGCACTTGAAGGAACTTCTCACTAGCAAGAGGAGAATTCAAGAGAAGACTATTATCCACTAGACGACCGATTGTAGTGCTATTATTGACAACAAAACCCCGGAGAAACTCGCTGACCCCGGGAGTTTTTCTATTCCTTGCACTATTGGTGACATGAGGATTAGTCGTGCTCTTTGTGATTTAGGGGCTAGCGTGAGCGTTATGCCTCATTCTATATGCAAGAAGTTGAACCTTGACGATTTAACTCCCACAACCATTAATCTTCAATTGGCCGATCGTTCCATGCGTAGACCCTTGGGTATATTGGAGGATATTCCGGTCCAAGTGGGCAGATTTTTGATACCATGTGATTTCGTGATTCTAGAGATGGATGAAGATTCCAACATTCCTATTATTTTGGGAAGGCCATTTCTTGCTACGGCCGGAGTAATAATAGATGTGAAGTATGGTAGTATGTCATTGAATGTCGGTAATGAGAGCATTATTTTCAACCTCGAGGGGTCCTTGAAAAATCCTTCGTATGGGGATTCATGTTATGCTATTGATATAATGGAGGTGCTAGTCGACGAATATATTGAAGAATCCTATTTACTTGAGTCTACTTGTGAAGATCGTTTGGGAGCATGTCTCCTAGAGTCTTTCCAATTTGAGTCCGACGACACCGACATCACATTTCTTACCAACCTTCTTGATTCGTTACCAATGCATGAGGAGATTACTATTGATGAGCATCATATTGTGTATGGAAATTCAAGAAGTTATCTACAAGGGTATGTCTTCTTCCCAAACTAAATCCTCTACTTCTTCTTTAGAGCTTAAACCTTTACCCCCTTCTTTACAATATTCTTTCTTGGATGATGAAAAGTCTTGTCCTGTTATTGTGAATGCTAAATTGAATGACTCTGATTTGTCTAAGTTGCTTGATTTGTTGGGAAAACATAGGGGTGCATTAGGTTATAAAATTGAGGATTTGAAAGGTTTATCCCCATCCATATGCATGCATTCCATTGATTTACAAGAAGATGCAAAACCAACTAGGCAACCACAACGTAGGTTGAACCCTAATATGTAAGAAGTGGTAAAGAAAGAAGTAGTCAAGCTTTTAGCCGCTGGGATCATCTTCCCCATCGCAAATAGCGAATGGGTAAGCCCGGTTCAATGTGTCCTTAAGAAGGGTTGGATGACAGTTATTGAGAATGAAAAGAATGAGCTAGTTAGTACCCGAACCGTCACGGGGTGGCGGATGTGCATTGACTATCGCCAATTGAACAAAGTGACCAGGAAAGACAATTTCCCTCTCCCCTTCATTGACCAAATGTTAGAGAGGTTGGAGGGTCACTCATATTTCTGTTTTTTAGATGGGTACCCAGGGTTTTTCCAAATTCCAATCCATCCCGCGCATTAAGAAAAGACTACTTTTACTTGTCCATACGGTACATTTTCTTATACACGTATGCCATTTGGTTTGTGCAATGCACCTGGAACATTTCAACGATGCATGATGACCATTTTTAGTGACTTCATTGAACAATGTATGGAAGTTTTCATGGATGACTTTTCCGTTTATGGTAATACCTTTGATGATTGTTTGGATAATTTAGAGAAAGTTCTTATTCGTTGTGAGGAAGTCTATTTAGTTTTAAATTGGGAAAAATGCCATTTCATGGTATAAGAAGGTATTGTTTTAGGGCATTTAATTTCTTCGAGGGGCATCGAGGTTGTTAAGGCAAAAGTTGAAGTGATTGAGCGCCTACCACCCCCTGTTTCTGTTAAAGGGATGCGTAGTTTTCTCGGCCATGCCGGCTTTTACCGCCGGTTCATTAAGGATTTTTCTAAAATCGCTCGTCCTTTAACTGATCTCTTGTGCAAGGATGCCCCATTCTCTTTTACTGATGAATGTCTCGAGTCCTTTACAGGTTAAAGCAAGCCTTGGTATCCGCGCCGGTTGTCCAACCTCCGGATTGGACCTTACCTTTCGAGATCATGGCCGATGCGAGCGATTTCGCAATTGGAGCATGTTTGGCTCAAACCAAAGAGGGGAAGTCGCGGGTCATTTACTATGCAAGTCATGCACTCGATAGTGCATAGAAAAATTATACGACCACGGAAAAGGAGCTCTTGGCCATCATCTTTGCTCTAAACAAATTTCGACAATACCTCTTGTTTTCTAAGGTTGTCGTATACACAGACCATGCTGCAATCAAGTTTTTAATGGGGAAGAAAGAAACGAAACCAAGACTCATTCGTTGGGTTTTGCTTATACAAGAGTTTGACTTGGAGATTCGCGACAAGGCCGGGACTAAGAATGTAGTAACCGACCACTTGTCGAGGATCCTTGTTGATTTAGATGATACCCAACCCATCATGGACTCTTTCCCGGATGAACGTCTTATGTCTGTCAAGCATTCTCACCCATGGTATGTCGGTATCATCAACTACTTGTCTAGTGAGGTGATTCCTCAAAATTTGACCCCTCATCAAAACAAAAAGTTCTTTGATGACGTAAAACATTTCTTTTAGGACGATCCATTCTTGTTCCATTTATGCAATGACGGAATGTATAGAAGATGCTTACCGAGAGTGAAGTGAAGTCCGTATTGACGCATTCCCATGAGTTTCCGGTTAGAGGACATGGTGGATCTCAAAAGACGGCCGCTAGGGTTCTACAAGCCGGTTATTGGTGGCCGACCCTCTTTCGAGATGCTTATCTTCATGTCAAGTCGTGCGATAAATGCCAAAGGTCCGGGAACATTTCCCGGAAAAATGAGACACCACTGAATTTCATTCTCGAGGTGGAGGTTTTCGATGTGTGGGGGTTGGATTTTATGGGTCCATTTCCGTCCTCAAGAGGTCATCAATATATTTTAGTGGCGGTTGACTACGTGTCGAAGTGGGTTGAAGCTATTCCATGTGTGAGATGAGATGGAAAATTAGTGTCAAGATTTTTGAAATAGGTCATTTTTCCAAGATTTGGTATTACGAGGGTCATTATTAGTGATAATGGATCTCATTTCATTGAGAAAAGGTTTGAGTCTCTTTTAGCCAAGTATGGTATCACTCACAAAAGAGGACTCCCTTATCACCCTCAAACACAAGGCCAAGTAGAGATTTTGAATCATGCAATTAAGGAGATTTTGGAGAAGACAGTCAGTTCCTCACGAAGAGATTGGGCGGATAAACTAGATGACGTCTTATGGGCTTATCGCACCGCTTTCAAAACGCTAATAGGAACTACTCCATACCGCCTTGTCTACAGGAACGCATGCCATTTTCCCGTAGAACTTGAACACAAGACGATGTGGGCGATCAAAAAGATGAATTATGATCTCAAGCCGGCCGGGGCGAGTCGTTTGCTCTAATTGGAGGAGCTTGAGGAATTGAGACGACACTCCTATGAAAACAATAGGATTTACAATGAGCGAACCAAAGCATCGCAGGACAAGAGATTGAACCATCGTGATTATATGGTCGGTGATAGAGTTCTCATGTTCAATTCGAGGCTTAAACTCTTTTCCGAAATGTTGAGATTGAGATGGTCGGGGCCCTTCGAAATTGTAAAGATTCTTCCCGGTGGGGTTGTTGAACTTAGGAACGCCAAGGGAGAGTGTTTCAAAGTTAATTCATCAAAGATCAAGCCGTACATTATGGGAGAGGAATATGCGGGGACAGTTGTGGTGTTCCTCGCTGATTTCGAGAGTTGAAAGAATGGATTAGGTCAAGCTAGGACCTAAAACAAGCAACCGGGAGGAGGTACGAGCTACTCTCCTCTTCCTTAGTGTTTTCTTTTATTTCTTGTATTCTTATTTCTTTAGTCCTAATGTTTTTGTTTAAGTTTGAGAAAAAGAAAAAAAAAAGAGTAAAAAATCTTAGAAAGAGAAAAAATTGAGAAATTAGAAAAAAAAATTCTAGAGTGAGAAGAAAATGTTGTGAAAAGAGTGATTCATTGTGGTTTTTGAGTGTTGAAAGATGTTCTTGGAAGATTATGAGTGTGAAGAAAAGAGGGTTTGATAATGAGAAGAGTAGAAATCTTAGGACTTAACTTTATTTTCAAAGAGTTTTGAGTTTTGTAGGTGTTGAGTATCACCAGAGGGAGACCGCACTTGCGGTGCACCAGACCGCAGCTACGGTCCTATCATGGTGTTTCACTCAATTTTTGCTCCAGGTGAAGACCGCACCTACGGTCCCCATCGCCGCACCTACGGTCTCTGGAAGACATTTTCCCTCCCAGGTTGGCTCCAGCAGGAGACCGTACCTGCAGTCTGTCGAAGAGGAGCGATTTCTGTCGGGATTCATAACCCGTCTCTCTCTCATTTTCACTCATTTCTTTTCCCTCTCACACACTCAAACACCTCTTTCTCCCTCTAAACCCTAAAACCCTTGCCCTAAATCACTCAAATCCCTCACAAACCTTCCTCCCCCGCTCTCCAAATTTACAAATTCTCGCCCTAACCGAGCCATTCCACCATTTTCTCACCATTTTCGGAGCTTTTCAAGTGCAATTTCTGGGTGGAGACCTTCTTGGTGTTTGAAAATGGTAAGCGAATGTCTCTAAGTGCTTCATTCAGGTACTTCTTGCTTCTTCGTGAGTCAAATTTCATTTTTTCTACTGATTTTGGGTGTTGTGTGCACATTTCTTTGATTAGACCTAGGGCTCTAGTTGTTGTATGCTAGAATGGGGAAGTCAAAAAGGGCTCCACCTAGTAAGTCTTCTTCATCAACACCTCTTGAATCGTCATCTCTTGAAAAGAGCAGAGCCCAACCAGCTACATTCATTAGGCGTTGTCCTCGTGCTAAAGTCATTTTTCGTGGCGGGTCACATAAGCCTCACTTCGATGAACTCCAAGAGCACAAAATCTACGCTCCATATGTTTGTAATAACGAGACAATCGATGCTCTCTATTGGCGGCCCAACTTTGCTGTTTTTACTCAAGCACTTGGTTGGGAAGCCCTTATCAACATCAAAGAGCCGATTGTAGATCAACCTATGCTCGAGTTTTTGAGTTCAATTCAAGTCTTCACTGATGGGTACCCCGAGGCCACTTTCAATTATAAAGTGGATTATAGGGAGATAGACTGTTCCGTTCAAGAATTTTGTCAAGCTCTAGAATTGCTAGCGGATGGGTTATATTTCTGGGAGTGTGAGGAATTCGATGAGCAAGAAGCGTGGAAAAGTTTGACATGCTGGAGAAGAGCATTCGTTGACTCGGAAGAAGGTTGTAAGAAGTTTTATTACCCTGAAGAATCTAAAGCTCGAGATTTCTGCAATCCCGCTGTTCGGTTATTCCACTTAGTGATTGTCAATTCAGTGTTTGGGTGAGATGAAGAATGGTCAACTGTCCGCAAGGAAGATCTTTTCATAATCTACGACACTTTGAAAGGGCGCTGGGTGAACTTAGGCTCGTGCACTTTGTATTGGTTGAATGAGATGAGTAGAATGGACAATTCCACCAATTTGGGAATGGGTTATATAATATGTCATTTTCTCCGAAAGCAAGGTTTTGGTGCCTACCTTCAGAAGTGGAAACCGCGATACATACCTATCCCTATTGATAAGCAACTGTTGATCAAGATGGAGGTAATTTTTGAGCGCCAATCACGCATCATTTATCATCACGGTTACGATGATAAGAGAACCGACATTCCTCTCGACCCCACTTATGCTGAAGAGTGGCGATGTTGCAAATCCAGATAATTGGTCATGCGGGCAATTTTATGGTTGGCCGAGAAAGATTGGTTGTACACCTATTCATGTTTCTAATTTGTTGGAAGAATTTGAGGAGAGCGGTCATGAAGAGATTCCCGGGAACTCAGCACAACATGCTAATTTCAACCAAGCTATTCTTTGATCAAAATCTTAAGAGCTGATATTCGTGAGCAAAACAAACTTCTTCGTTCCCAATTGAAGTTGCTCGAGGATCAACAAAAGGAAATCGTGAATATACGACAACATCTGCAGCGTCATGAAGAGTACTTTCGCCAACAGAATCATTTCATGCGAGATTGGGGTTTTCACCACTACACTGTTGAGGGTCATATCCCGGCACCTCCTGATTATGAAAATCCTTACTACCCATCCTTATTTCCGTACCAACCCCATCCTCCTCCGGGAGGATCCGTCTGATGATCAGTTTGTAAGCATCCCCGCCCCCACTCAATCTTTTTCATTATTTTTATATGTTTTACTATGTAAAATGTAAGTGTGGGGGGATGCTTCATCGGGGATTTGGTAGGGAAGTGTGACTTTGTGGGTCTTGGCATGTTTAGTATCTCGGGTTTTTGGCTTGTTTCAATGTTGGTTTTCCAAGGATGGTTTGGTTTGTCTTTGTGATGGTTGTCCTTTGGGAATGAATGGTTTGGTTTGGCATGTCTTTATGATGGCTGTCTTTTGTTTTGGAATGAAAGAATTAGTTTGGTTTGGTTTGTTTGGTAATGAGAGTGTTTGACCCTTATTTCCCGCCTCAATGAGTGAGATTCGGGGATAAGGTATATCATTGGCAATGTATATATTGTTCATAGTTTTCTTTTCTTCTTTTTACTTCTTTATTGTTTAGATAGTTAGCTAGTTAGTTTTACTTTGATTCCTTTCAATCTAACATGCGATTTTGTCCCATATAAGTCGTCCTTTTGCTCTAATATCGTGTTTCTATTAAATGACGACTTTAGATCACGACTTGAACATTTATGAAGAGCCCGAGGTAATATCTTTCTACCTTGCTCTTCCCTATGTGAATTATTTTGATCCGTCGCATGCTTGATTTTCTTTTGGGTGGCGAACCCATTTGAATGTCTGTGTTGTGTTTATCTTGTTGTTAGAGCCGTGTGGGCTCGGGTCGCCACCATTTGGATAGTTGTTTTGTTTGTTTGTTTTTGTAAGTTCTCTACCCTTTTTCATGTGACACCTTCCCACAATGAGGACATTGTGGCGTTTTAAGTGTGGGGGGAGGGGGGGAGTTTTTGCTTTGAGGGTAGATCACGTAGTCTTTGTTTTTGTTTCCGTAGTTTTTGCCTAAAATTTGAAAATTTTTGTGTGAAAATGGAGAAAAAAGGGAGTGACAGCCTTAAAAGTTTTCTTTCGTTTTTATTTTCGCGTTGTTTTGCTTTGTTTCTTAGATCTTGTTGTCGAAATTGAGAAGCCGTTCTTAAACTTCTTTAAAAGAAACCGGTCTGAGCGTTTTTGACCCTGTCTCGGGTAATTGTTATGACTTATCTCTTTAGATTTCCTTCATTGAGTGTCTAGTGAGACCCCCGATTCCTTTCACGTTCTGGTTGAAACCGGGAGATTCTAGGGGTTTGTGTCCGAGCTTGTTCTTTTTCATGTTTAGCAAAAGCAAAAGCAAAGTCAAAAGCAAAAGTAAAAAGAAAGAAAAAGAAAGCAAAGCTAAATAAACGGATTAAGTGGGTAGAATCGCCTGAACGATATCAAACCACCATAAAGTTAGTCGACCTACATGGGTAGAAATCGAAAATCTCAAATACTGACTTTTGCTTGGAATAGGTGCTTGTAAGATGCTCATAACGGTTCCTTTTGGACGTTTAATAACGTTTTCCTAATCGAAATTTCAAGATCTTTTGAAGCGAAGCTTTTGGTTTTCTTTTCCTTTATTTTCTTCAGTTTTGCTTTCACTTTCCCTCTCTCCTTTTTCTTTGGCTTTTGTGGGTATAGCCGCTACAAACCCTCACGAGTCCATCTCGTCAACCCGGGCTGTCGGGGGGTTCAAAGGGCTTGCTGCATACGCTAAATGCACCCGTTTCTCTCCCACGACAGAGGATTTTGTGTTAGTTAGGTAGTTTTTATTTTGTTTTGCTCGGGACAAGCAAAAGTTAAAGTGTGGGGGGGAGGGGGTGTTTAGACCCAATTTTGTGTCTAAATAGCGCCTTAATTCTTAGGCTTTTGACCCGTTTCATGTTTTAATTTCATGACTTTTAATTCGTTTTTGGTTATTTTGTAGATTTTGGAGTTTTTACTCAAAACGTATCAAAAAGGACCATTTTGCAGCTATTTTGGGAATCCCAAGATTCCCCGGGTCTTGACCGGGTCAAAGGCGAAGCAAAGAAGAATTTTTCAGCCAGCCGAGGAAGACCGCACCTGCGGTCCTGAAGACAGCACTTGCGGTGGTTGCCTTGACTTGAGCAGGGAGCTAGGTCCCCGAGAAGGTCCAGAAGACCGCACCTTCTGTCATGCGAAGGAGAAAACTGAAATCGCCTTGTGCCTCGAACGACCGCACCTGTGGTCCTGTAGACCGCACCTGCGGTCTCCTGCGGATTCAGCAAATCAGTTATTTGAAGTGCTGCATTTTGAGTAACTACTTTGGCTTGTATATATTACCCTCTTGGACGATTAGAAAGAGGGAGGAAGTTATCTTTGTATTTTCAACACTTTAGCTACCAATTAGAGAGAGATTAGAGTGTTTTCTTAGTAATTAGTGGGTAATTAGAGTTGGTTTATTGCATTTGCACTGGATTTTATTGGAGTTCTATTGAAGTTCTGAAGATTTCTACTTATTTTGGAGCTTGGATTCTTACCTACTCTTGATCATCCTTCCATTGTCATCATCTAATGAGCATTTATTAATCCCTATTCTCTTTAATTTGTTTATTTACATTTCAATCTATGTTTTTGTTATTGGATTGCTTGGTGTTTGTTGCTTTTTGATTGATGTTTTTGATTCTTAGATTCTCTGTTTTAATCATGAATGATGGAGTTGTTTATGTTGTTAGAATGTTAATTAAGATGATTAGAGGCTAGAACCCTTTTGGGTTAGGGAGAAATTAAGGATGTGAGTTGTTGATTTGGATTGGGTTAGCAATTTTAGGAGGTAATTTATAGTGGAATCAATTTCCCATTCCTATTCTTCCTTCAAGTGGGATGTATTCGAGATCGAAAGCTCTTGAATACATCCAACACTTGCATTGAAAGATAGGAAATGGGATTGTTAATGCTCACCCACGAAAGTGGAAAGTGGTTAATTAGAGAATCCCGTTTCTTTAACCCTCCGGGTCCGTGGTGGAATTGTAGGAAGTTAATCCGGATTGTCCTTGAAAAAGGAAATCCGGTGGGTTTATTCTAATGGATTGTCACTTGATTCTACTATTTTGTTACTTCCTAATTGCGAAACCCTCGTCCTCATTACCGTTTGCGTCCTGAAATCTCCTGACACCCATTTTTCCCCATATCGATCGAACCTTAGTTGTGTTTGCGTTTCGGTTGCGTTGTCTATCACCAAAAAACCCTCTTGTTATCTTGTGATCCTAAACCTAACTTAGATTCAAGTTGTCCTAGCCAAGGCCCCTAGCTCCTCGAGAAGTACGATACAAAAAGCGGGGTACAAAAACCACGTTACACATACCAAATCGGGTTGCTCCATTCGTAAACATTGTACTTAAGGGGCATGAGCGTCGTCCACCCATACCAAACCTCATCGGTGGGACCAACAACAATCAATTAATTCATTAATTATGACGAGCAAGAGCATTAGACAACTAATACTATCCAACTTTGGGTAAGAAAATCACAATCCGGGCGTGTAAGAGTGAGGATTCCACTTTCATATTCCATGTCAAGGTCTAATAGAGATAAATCATGGCAGAAATCTTTCCTAAGGCCTATCATTATTCATATCAGCCACTTCTAAATGATTGAATCGGCCAATTAGACAACTATCTACACAATTGTGAATGAAAGCATCTTCAAAAAGAAAAAGAAACACTTTTAGGGGTTTTTCACAACCTTTTTCGCTTTTTTTTATTTCATTTTCACGACATTTTTTCAAATTTTAGCAAAAAACTAAGGGGAAAAAAAAAACTAGGTGATCTACCCTCGAAACAGAAATATCTCCCCTCTCCACACTTAAAACGCCACAATGTCCTCATTATGGTAATGGTGTCACATGAAAAGGGTAGAGAACCTACAGAAAAACAAACAAACAAAACAACTAGCAAGCAAGTGGTGGCGACCTAAGCCCACACAGCTCCAACAACAGTATAATTCCAACATGAACACACTAAGGGCTCGCCAACCAAAAAAGAAAATCAAGCATGCAACAAGGATAATAATATAAACACATCAAAGAGAGAAGAACAAAGAGATATTACCTCAAGGTCTTCATTCAAAAACAACTCTCAATCCGCGATCCATGAGAACCAAGCATAAGGTTAGGACAGGCAAATAAGAACAACCTAAGCTTGTAAAACTCGCATGCAAGATTAGAAAAAGAAATAAACTAACTAAAACAAAGACTAAAATATATACACAATATAAACATTGATCGGGACACACCTCAAGCCCGAATCTCACTCATTGAGGCGGGAATTGGGGGTGGAACTTGGTGAAAGGAATAGTGGGATGGGGAGATAAGATGGGAAGAGAGAAGGGAAGAAAATGAGAAACAAGGATAGAGATTAAGGAGTTAGAACCTAAAGTCAGCAGCGTAGCGGGTGCTACGGACTTGGAATGTGCCGGCAGAACAGTGTAGCGGGTGCTACAATTGTCATAGCGGGTGCTATGCCCTGCTGCCTCCAATTCACAATTTTCTGCTTCAAAAATATTCTAAGTCCTAAAACTCTGCAATTCATTCTCTTTTGAACTCATTCTTCTTAAACTTCACTAATACTCCCAAAATCACTTCAAACTTCACTCTCACTCCCCCACACTTAAACTTTTCTTTCCTTCACCCAACTTCAATTCTTTTATTTTTCTGATTTTATTCAACTCCTTTTTTTTTTCACATCATTTTCCTCTTTCTTTTCTCCTTTACTCTTTTCTCTTCAAACTCCTAGAGCAAATACCTCAAAATAAAACAAAGAAAAACAAAGAAGAGAAAAGAAAAGAAAAAATAAACCTAAGGAAACTAAGAAGACCTAGGAAATAAGGAAAATACAACGAAAAATGAAAAACTTAGAAAAACAAGGAAGTAGAGTAAAAAGAAAGAATAATAAGCAAAAATATGGGTTGCCTCCCATAAAGCGCTTGTTTAAGTCCCGAGCTTGACCTAAATACTTACTTGATTCTCGAGAGACGTGGTGTGCATGAGAGAAGCATGGTTAGCTTTTTCGACCAACTCTTCTTCCTTCTCCTTCCCTGCACCTCAATGAAACTCATCAATGAACCGGGATGATTCTCCGGTGGTCTAATCCACCACGAAGGAATTAAAGGTGGTGGCTTCCTAATCTTGCTCCACCAATGTTTCTGCTTCCTTTTCCATCACTTCCTCTTCTTTCGCAAGTACGGAGCACACCTCCTTGGAGACTTAATAGGACGGATAAAATACGGAAATAACCCTGGCTTGATATTTGGAGGTTTGCAGGGTCTCGGGGCTTTTAAAACCATCCCTCTCACTTCCATATGCTTAATGTAAATTTCATTCAAAGCAATTTCCTTCCTCAAAGGCACGGTGTTGAGGGGGTCATCACAAGAATTGAATCCATCATCATCAAGCATGAAATAAAAAGACTTAGGATGATCTTCTCCACCCTAATCATCCGGTTCCACAACAAGTAAACATGGCTCCTCTTGATGCTCATCCATAATCCCAACCACTGCATTGACCCTAAAACTTGACTCCTTGTGAGGGTTCCTTCTCGAAGGATCGAGGTCAAAATCGATACGTTCTCTCCCCACACGAAGAAGACAAACGACCTCTTTTTACATCTACCATTGCTCCTGCGGTGGCTAAGAAAGGTCGACCAAGTATAATAGGATTTTTCCAATCTTCATCCATCTCCAAAATAACGAAGTCACAAGGGATAAGGAAGCTTCCCACTTGAACCGGGACATCTTCTAATATTCCCAAGGGCTTCCTAATAGTTCGGACTGCAAGTTGCAAGCTAACAGCTGTCGGGGTCAAGTCATCAAGATTCAACTTCTTACATATTGAGTGTGGCATAACACTCACACTTGCCCCCAAGTCACATAATGTTTTATCAATTCTCCTATCACCAATTAAGCACGGTATGGAGAAACTACCAGGATCGACAAGTTTCTCGGGAGTTTTGCTCCCCATAATAGCATTGCAACTGACTGTGAGATGAAAGGTCGACGACCCCTTTATCCTCCTTTTGTTGGTCAAGAGGTCCTTAAGATGTTTCTTGAAAGAAGGAACCTCTGACATGACATATAGAAAAGGAATATTGACTTGGAGCTTCTTCAACATATCAATAAATCGCAAAAACTTTGCCTCGTCTTTATGCTGAATCAAGCTCCCAAGAAAAGGTACTGGAGGTCTATATGGAATGGTTTTCTCCAATGGGGTTTCATGATCATCTACCTTCAAGATTTCCTTCCCTTTCTCTCGTCTTTCCTCAAATTCTACCCTCTCTTCCAACTTCTCCTTCTCTTCATCTTCGGCGTCATTAACCACGACTTCATTCTCTTCCTCCTCAACTCTAGCTTTCTTAACCTCTAAGTCCTCAACCTCATTGCTATCCGCCACAACTCCCTCATTCTCTCCCAAAAGTCTCTCCTCTTCCACATTCTCCTCCACTACCTTAGGTTCTTCAATTTTTCTTCCACTCCTTAGGGTAATAGCATCAACTTGCTCCCCTTGGATAGGTTGAGGTTGAATGGGTTGAGAAAGGTATATTTGTTGAGCAACTTGGGTCATTTGGGTTTCAAGGTCTCTAAGACGAGCCTCCTCGCTTTCTTGATTAGCCACAATTTGTTGCAACAACTTTTCCACCATAGAATCTTGGGATGGTTGAGAAAATTGAGGTTGTGGGATGGGTTGATGTGAGAACTCTTCTTGAAAATATGCATGATGGTCATAGGGTTGAGAAACAGGATCGAACACAGGACTGGCAAACGTGGTATAGCTAGGATCATGATCTTCATAAGAATAGGAGTAAAGTTGGTTGGAATAGATGGCATTCACGTGCTCTACTTGACGATACTCGATACATTGATGCTCAGGATGTGGACCCAAACACAACTTGCAAGTATGCATATTAGGTACAGGAGTGGATGCAAAGGTTTGCATACCTTGGGCTACTTTCGACTAGTTGGAAACTTCATCATTCACCATCTTCTTTTGCAAATCATTCACCATCTTCTTTTGCAAATCAAGGACAGTGGCCATTTCCTGAATTTTGACCGCTTCCCGTATTGGGCACATTTTGAGATAGCTCATGTAGAAAAATGTTGGCTTCCTCCACATTCTTCTTTAAGAACATCCCTCTGGATGCACGATCAATGGATTCTTTGTATGAGCCACAAAGTCCGTAATAAAAGTGTTGAAGTAACATCCAATCCGGTAAATTGTGATGTGGACATTGGCGTTGAAGATCTCCCGCAAGTCTCGAAAAGATCCTCTCTGGGTTTTTGCTTGAAAGACATAATAACTTGCCGGAGTCTATATGTTTCATCAGCTGGGAAGAATCTGTGCAGGAAATCTCTTTTAAATATTTCCCATGAAGAATAAGTGCTAGGAGGGCACGTTTGAAGCCATGTCTTTGCTTTCCCCGTAAGAGTTAGAGGAAGAACTTCAATTTCATGAATTCTGAAGATAAACCAGGAATTTGCACAAAACTAATCCGATCTTCAAATTTCTCGATATGCGTAATAGGACTTTCGGATTTATCTCCATGAAACTGATTGCTTAAGAAGACTTCAAGTAAGTACGGTTTAAACTCGAATACAACATCGGGTGGTAGTGGTGGTAAAGTGATCGGGTTGCCTCCCGTACCCAATGATGGAACGACATATGATAGAAAGGTACGAGGTGAACCAGCTTGGCCCTCAGCCATTAGAACTCGAAACCTCCTACAAGAAATGAAGAAGCATCAAATTCATCGGGATTGGGACAAACTAATTTCAAGCATGAAAGCAATCTTAAACAACCTAAAACCAAGAAACTAAGCTAGGGGCGCTTGCTCCCCGGCAACGACGCCATTTTGTCTAACGATGTTTGTATCAACCGGTATTTGTCATTCTCTCCTAGGGAGCAAGGGGCCTAAGTCTAAGAAACTCGGTCTAGGTAAGGTTAAGATCACTAGGGTAAGGCAACGGGTTGAAAAGGGGTCACAAAGCAATAAATAAAACTAAGGTCCGTTGTTTAGACCCAATTTTGTGTCTAAATAGCGCCTTAATTCTTAGGCTTTTAACTCGTTTCGTGTTTTAATTTCATAACTATTAGTAAGTTTTTGGTTTTTATGTAGATTTTGGAGTTTTTAATCAAAACGTGGTAAAAAGGGCTATTTTAGAGCTATTTTGGGAATCCCGAAGTTTCCTGGATCTTGACCGGGTCAAAGGCGAAGCGAAGAAGGAAATTCCGGCCAGCCGAGGAGGACCGCAGCTACGGTCCCATAGACAGCAGTTGCGGTGGTCGACTAAGGCTGGGGCAGGGAGCAAGTAACCCTAGAGGGACCGCACCTGCGGTCCCCTAGACCGCACCCGCGGTCTTGCGAAGCGAGAAGAGAAGAATCGCCTGAGCTTCGAAGGACCGCACCTGCGGTCCCCTGCGGATTCAGAAATTTTGTTATACGAAGTGCTGTGTTTTGAGTAACCACCTTGAGTTGTATATATTACCTCTTGAACAATTAAGAGGCATCTATCTATTGTAATATCAACATTTTTTAGCTTTCAATTAGAGGGAGATTAGTGTGATTTCTTAGTGATTAGTGAGTAATTACACTTAGTTTATTGCATTTGCTGTGGATTTTATTAGAATTCTATTGAAGTTCTGAATATTTATCTTATTTTGGAGCTTGGATTCTTATTATCCTGGATCATCCTTCCATTGGCATCAAACTAATGAGCATTTCTTATCCTTACACTCTTTAATTCATCTATTTACTTTATAATCTATGTTTTTGTTTTTTGGTGTTTGTTGTTACTTGATTGTTGCTTTGATTATCTAGATTTTCTGTTTTAAGCATGAATAGTGATGTTATTATTGTTGTTAGCATGTTAGTTAAGATGATTAGAGGCTAGAACCCTTATGGGTTAGGGAGAAACTAAGTATGTGAATGGTTGATTTGGATTGGGTTAACAATTTTAGGAGGTAATTCGCTGTGGAGTCAATTTCCAAATCCTATCCTTCCCTCAAGTGGGATGTATTCGAGATCGAAAGGTCTTGAATACATCCAACACCGTTGGAAGGTCGGAATTCAGATAGTTAACGCTCGCCCACGAGAGTGGAAAGAGGTTAACTAGAGAGTCTCGTTCCTCGAGCCCTCCGGGCCCGTGGAGGACTTGTAGGAAGTTAATCCGGATTGCCTTGGAAAAGGAAATCCGGTGGGTTGTTTTAACGAGACTGTCATTTGATTCTATTGATTTATCGCTTCCTGATTGCGAAACCCTCGTCCTAATTACTATTTGCATCCCGAAATCTCCCAACACCCATAGTTTCTTTCTTGACTGAACCTTAGCCGTGTTGCGTTTTGTTGTGCAATCCTTTACCTGAAAAGCTCTTATTGTCTTGTGATGCTTAAACCTCACCTAAAATCAGATTGACCTAGCCAAGGCCCCTAGCTCCCTGAGAGAGAACGACGAAACCGGGGTACAAAAAACCACGATACTTATTGTCTTATGATCCTTAAACCTCACCTAAAATCAGATTGACCTAGCCAAGGCCCCTAGCTCCCTAAGAGAGAACGACGAAACCGAGGTACAAAAAACCACGATACATAAAATGGCGTCGTTGCCGGGGAGCAAGCGCACCTAGCTTAGCTTTTTATCTTTAGGTTGTTTTAAGATCATTTCATTTGCTAGAGATTTGATATCCTTGGTTGTTGGGAATTTGATTCTTCTATTTGTTCTTTTTGTGCATGTAGACTCGATCTCGATGAGGCCGAACGCCCAAAACTCCACCGATTTCGAATTCGGAAAGTATTATTCGCAAGGCAAGCGCGAGCTTGAGACGGGAAAGGCGAGAAAGGGAGCAAGTGAGAGTTGAAATTCCAATGGCTGCGGGAGAAGAAAGTCCACCCCGTACCTTAGCATCATATTCGTTACCATCGTCGGGTACGGGAGGCGATCCCATAATATTACCTACATTACCACCAAACGCATCGTTCGAGTTTAAACCATATTTACTGGAGATATTCGAGAACTCTCCGTACCATGGAGGAGAACATGAAAATCTCGTCGATCACATCAATAGGTTCGAGCAACGTATCGGTTTTGTGCAAATGAACGGAGTTTGCGCCGAATACATGAAGCTAAAGTTTTTCCCTCTCACTTTGAAGGGGAAAGCACTATTGTGGCTCAACACGTGTCCACCGGGTACTTATTCTACATGGGATGCCCTCAGTCATGATTTTCTTCAAAGGTCTTTTTTCCCAATGATGAGACGTGTCGTTTGAGGCAAGCCATTATGAGTTTTCAACAAGAGTCCGGTGAGTCATTATTCGGAGCATGGGGGAGATTCAAAGGTTTCCAATGGAGGTGTCCTCACCACAATCTAGAGAAATGGCTACTTTTACACCATTTTTACTCGGGATTATGTAGTTCTTTGCGAGAATCTATCGATCATGCCTCCGGTGGCATGTTTCTCAAGAAGACGGCAGATGAAGCAAACGTATTTCTCCATGAGTTATCTCAAAACTCTCCACATTGGGGAGGCGGTCGTGGTCCAAAAGATGGAGGCCCTTCTTTAGAAAGCAACCCTACAATTAAATTTCTTATGAATTCCGTATTGGAGATGCAACAAAAGAAGGCCTTACAAAAGACTACGAGGCAAGTAAAGGCAGCTCAAGAGGTACCTATACTTATTTCGGATGTCAGAGTTCTTATGTGTGATTTTTGTGGAGGGCCACATTCTTTGCAACAGTGTGAAGAGTACCAAGCCGAGTAAGTTCAAGCAATTTATCCTAATAATAACCTTTCCTATTCCACTCAAAATCCAGTTCGTCCCCATGGAAATTATGCCTACAACCAACGAGCTCCACAAAACCAAAACCCACCCCCTGGTTTCCAAAATCAAAACCGTCGCCAATACCAACAAAACCCTCACCATGGGCAAACTTCCTAAGCACCCAAACCACCGCAACAAGAATTTTCCATCGAGCAAATATTACAAAAGATCTCATTAACTCAAGATAGAGACCAACCACACATCAAAAATCTTGAGTTACAACTTGCTCAAATGGCACAACAAGCTAAGCCTATCCAATCCCTTCCTAGCCAACCTCAACCAAACCCTAAGGGGCAACTTAATGCTATTACATTGAGGAGTGGTAGGGAGATTGAAGGCCCTAAATTGGTGGAGGAGGATGTTTTGGGAGAAAAAGAAGGTGATGTGGTGGATGTCACGGATGAGGAGGATTTGCTAGAGAAAAGGGAGTGTGAGTTTGTTTTTGTGAAGGAAAATGAGGGAGTTCATGAAGAGGAGTTAGAAGAATCTAGTATTGAGAGAGAATTGATTGAGAAAAAAAGAGAAGAGATGGAAAAAGTAAGAAAAGGGAAAGAAGTGATGATAGAAGAAGAACCAATTCAAGCTATTGAGAAGCCGAAGTTACCGCCGGTTCCTTTTCCCGAGAGGTTAGTCAAGCCCAAGTCGGAGTCTAAATTTTTGAAGTTCATAGAAATGCTCAAGAAACTTCAAGTGAATATTCCATTGCTAGATGCTATTTTTGAGGTTCCATCCTTTAAAAAGCACTTGAAGGAACTTCTCACTAGCAAGAGGAGAATCCAAAAGAAGACTATTATCCACTTGACGGCCGATTGTAGTGCTATTATTGACAACAAAACCCCGGAGAAGCTCGCTGACCCCGAGAGTTTTTCCATTCCTTGCACCATTGGTGACATGAGGATTAGTCGTGCTCGTTGTGATTTAGGGGCTAGCGTGAGCGTTATGCCTTATTCTATATGTAAGAGGTTGAATCTCGACGATTTAACTCCTACGACCATCAATCTTCAATTGGCCGATCGCCCCGTGTAAAGACCCATGGGTATATTGGAGGATATTTCAGTCCAAGTGGGAAGATTTTTGATACCGTGTGATTTCGTGATTTTAGAGATGGAGGAAGACCACAACATTCCTATCATTTTGGGAATGCCATTCTTTGCTACGGCTGGAGTAATAATAGATGTGAAACATGGTAGTATGTCATTGAATGTTGGTGATGAGAGCATTATTTTCAACCCCGAAGGGTCCTTGAAAAATCCTTCATATGGGGATTCATGTTATGCTATTGATATGATGGAGGTGCTAGTTGATGAATATCTTGAAGAATCTCATCTAATTGAGTCTACTTGTGACGATCCTTTGGGAGCTTGTCTCTTAGAATCTTTCCAATTTGAGACAGACGGCACCGGCATTACGTTTCTCACCAACCTCCTTGATTCATCACCAACGCATGAGGGAATTACTATTGACGAGCCTCATATTGAGTGTATGGAGATTCAAGAAGTGATCTGCAAGGGTATGTCCTCTTCCGAAGTTAAATCCTCTACTTCTTCTTTAGAACTTAAACCTTTACCCCCTTCCTTGCAATATGCTTTCTTGGATGATGAAAAATCTTTGCCTGTTATTGTGAATGCTAAGTTGCATAACTCTAATTTTTGTCTAAGTTGCTTGATTTGTTGAGAAAGCATAGGGGTGCATTAGGTTATAAAATTGAGGATTTGAAAGGTTTGTCCCCATCCATTTGTATGCATTCCATTCATATATTAGAAGATGCAAAGGCAACTAGGCAACCACAACGTAGATTGAACCCTAATATGCAAGATGTGGTTAAGAAAGAAGTAGTTAAACTGTTAGCTGCTGGGATCATCTTCCCCATCGCAAATAGCGAATGGGTAAGCCCGGTTCAGTGTGTGCTAAAGAAGGGCGGGATGATAGTCATTGAAAATGAAAAGAAAGAGCTAGTTAGTACCCGAATCGTCACAGAGTGGCGGATGTGCATTGACTATCGCCAGTTGAACAAAGTGACCAAGAAAGACCATTTCCCTCTCCCTTTCATTGACCAAATGTTAGAGAGGTTGGCAGGTCATTCATACTTTTGCTTTTTAGATGGGTACTCAGGTTTTTTCCAGATTCCAATCCATCCTGCGCATCAAGAAAATACTACTTTTACTTGTCCATACGGTACATTTGCTTATAGACGTATGCCATTTGGTTTGTGCAATGCACCTGGAACATTTCAACGATGCATGATGGCCATTTTTAGTGATTTCATTGAACAATGTATGGAAGTTTTCATGGATGATTTTTCTGTCTATGGTAATACCTTTGATGATTGTTTGACTATCTTAGAGAAAGTTCTTATTCGTTATGAGGAGGTCGGCTTAGTTTTGAACTGGGAAAAATACCATATCATGGTAGAAGAATGTATTGTTTTGGGGCACTTGATTTCTTCAAGGGGCATCGAAGTCGACAAGGCAAAAGTTGAAGTGATAGAGCGCCTACCACCCCCAGTTTCCGTTAAACGGGTGCGTAGTTTCCTTGACCATGCCGGCTTTTACCGCCGGTTCGTTAAGGATTTTTCTAAAATCGCTCGTCCTTTAACTGATCTCTTGTGCAAGGATGCCCCATTCTCTTTCACTGATGAATGTCTCGAGTCCTTTTTCAGGTTAAAGCAAGCTTTGATATTCGCGCCGGTTGTCCAACCTCCGGATTGGACATTGCCTTTCGAGATTATGGCCGATGCGAGCGATTTCGCAATTGGAGCATGTTTGACTCAAACCAAAGAGAAGAAGTCGCGGGTCATCTACTATGCAAGCCATGCGCTTGATAGTGCACAGAAAAATTATACGACCACGGAAAAGGAGCTCTTGGCTATTATCTTTGCTCTAAACAAATTTCGGCAATACCTCATGTTTTATAAGGTTGTTGTATACACGAACCATGCCGCGATTATGTTCTTGATGGGAAAGAAAGAAACAAAGCCAAGACTCATTCGTTGGGTTTTGCTTATGCAAGAGTTCGATTTGGAAATTCGTGACAAGGGCCAGGACTAAGAATGTTATAACCGATCACCTGTTGAGGATCCTTGTTGATTTGGATGATACTCAACCCATCATGGACTCTTTTCCGGATGAACGTCTTATGTCCGTCAAGCATTCTCATCCATGGTACGCCGATATCATCAACTACTTGTCTAGTGAGGTGATTCCTCAAAACTTGACCCCTCATCAAAAGAAAAAGTTCTTTCATGACGTGAAACATTTCTTTTGGGTCGATCCATTCTTGTTCCGTTTATGTAATGACGGGATGTATAGAAGATGCTTACCCGAGAGTGAAGTGAAGTCCGTATTGACACATTGCCATGAATTTCTGGTTGGAGGTCATGGTGGATCTCAAAAGACGGCTGCGAGAGTTCTACAAGCCGGTTATTGGTGGCCGACCCTCTTTCGAGATGCCTATCTTCATGTCAAGTTGTGCGATAAATGGCAAAGGTCCGGAAATATTTCCCGGAAAAATGAGTTACCGCTGAATTTCATTCTTGAGGTGGAGGTTTTCGATGTGTGGGGGTTGGATTTTATGGGTCCCTTTCCGTCATCAAGAGGTCATCAATATATTTTAGTGGCGGTAGACTATGTGTCGAAGTGGGTTGAAGCGATTCCATGCGTAAGATGCGATGGAAAATCCGTGTCAAGATTTTTGAAGAAGGTTATTTTCTCAAGATTTGGTATTCCAAGGGTTATTATAAGCGACAATGGATCTCATTTTATTGAGAAGAGGTTTGAGTCCCTCTTAGCAAAGTATGGTATCACTCACAAAAGGGGACTTCCCTATCACCCACAAACGCAAGGTCAAGTAGAGATTTCGAATCATGCTATTAAGGAGATTTTGGAGAAAACGGTTAGTTCTTCACGAAGAGATTGGGCGGAGAAACTAGATGATGTCTTGTGGGCATATCACACTGCTTTCAAAACGCCAATAGGGACTACTCCATACCGCCTTGTCTACGGGAAAGCATGTCATTTTCCCGTGGAACTTGAACACAAGACGATGTGGGCAATAAAAAAGATGAATTATGATCTCAAGGCGGCCGGGGCAAGTCGTTTGTTCCAATTGGAGGAGCTCGAGGAATTGAGACGTCACTCCTATGAAAATAATAGGATTTACAAGGAGCGAACCAAAGCATGACACAACAAGAGATCGAACCATTGCGATTTTGTGGTTGGTGATAGAGTCCTCATCTTCCGGAAAGCTAATATCGAGATGGTCAGGGCCTTTCAAAATCGTAAAGATTCTTCCCGCCGCAGTTGTTGAACTTAAGAATGCAAATGGGGATTGTTTCAAAGTCAATTCGTCAAAGATCAAGCTATACATTATGGGAGAAGAGTATGCGGGGACGGTTGTGGTGTTCCTCGCTGATTTTGATAGTTAAAGAGTGGATTAGGTCGAGCTAGGACCTAAAACAAGCAACCGGGAGGAGGTACGAGCTACTCTCCTCTTATTTAGTGTTTTCTTTTATTTCTTGCAACTTTTATTTGTTCTAATGTTCTTGTTTCGTTCATTTTGAAGTTTTTGAAAAGACAAAAAAGAGAGAGTGAAAAGTTTAGAAAAGAAGAAAAAATTGAGAAAATAGAAAAATTCGATTGTGAGAAGAAAATTTGTGAAGAAAGTAGTTTAGTGTGGTTTTTGAATGCTGAAAATTGTTCATGAAAGTTGTTGAGTGTGTAAGAAAAGAAGGTTGATAATGAAGAGAGTAGAATTTTAGGACTTAACATTAATTTCAAGTTTTTGAGTCTTGTAGGTGCAGGGCATAAACAGGAGAAGACCGCACCTGCGGTGCATAGGACCGCAAATACAGTCCTGATATGGCAACCCGAGCTTTTTATGGAGTCCAGGAGAAGACCGCACCTGCGGTGGCCCTGACCGCATCTACAGTCTCAAGAGGTGAATTTTCCTGCGAGAAGGGTTCTAGCAGGAGACCGCACTTGCAGTCCATCGAAAGGCTGCGAAATCTGTTGGGGCTAAAACCCCTTTCTCTCTCATTTTTCTTTCACTTCTCTTCTTTTCCTCTCACTTGAAAAACCCCTCTTCAACCCCTAAACCCTAAAACGTATCCTAAATACCTCAAATCCTTCACAAATTCAATCTCCCATCTCCATTTCCACGAATTTGTGCCCTAGCCGAGACACTTCACCATTTTCGCCCCTTTTGTGGAGCTTTAAGAGTGCGAATTTTGGGTAGAGTTCATCCTTGGGGTTCGAAAATGGCAGGGAGGAGTTCTCAAGTTCTCAATTCAGGTATCCCTTGTCCTTTTGTGCATCAAAGTTCATTTTCTTGCTAATTGTGTGTGATTTTAGTGCACAATTTCACCTTTTACTCCTTGGATATTGTTGAGTGCTCTTTGTTGAGGCGGGTGTCGAATTAGGTGTAATTATGTGTGAAGTTGGTGATTGGTGTTTGGTTGGTTACATTCTTGGTGGACATTAGGGGTTTATGTCACACCCCAGATATGTGGTTAAGTGTTGCTTAAATGGATTGAAATGACTATTAATATCACCAAGGTGCACCTTCTTTTATGGTAGCTCATTCGTTGGGAACTCCTCAGTTAAGCGTGCTTGGTTGGGAGTAGTCCAAGGATGGGTGACCTCCTGGGAAGTTTTCCCGGGCAGCGTGTGAGCGAGGACGAAGCACGCTGGAAAGACTCGTGGTGATTTGTGGGGCGATCGATCCCTTGAGCGATTATCGGTAATGTCCGTGACCCGGGAGGGGTCGGGGCGTTACAGATGGTATTAGAGCCGACCCGCGACCGTGAGCCGCGCTAGTGGACGGGAGATCCATGGGCAATCACCTAGCAGGGCAAAGATTCTGGAGTGGATTGTGGCACAACGAGGACGTTGCGCGCTTAAGTGGGGGTGATTGTAACACCCCGAGTATATGATTAAAGTGTGGCGTAAAAGGATTGAAATGACTACTTATATCACCAAGGTGCACCTTCTTTTATGGTAGCTCATCCGTTAGGGACTCCTCAGTTAAGCGTGCTTGGCTGAGAGTAGTCAAAGGATGGGTGACCTCCTGGGAAGTTTTCCTAGGGAGCGTGTGAGCGAGGACGAAGCACGCTGGAAAGACTCGGGGTGATTTGTGGGGCCAGTTAGCGATCCTTGAAGCAGTTATCGGTAATTTCCGTGACCCGGGAGGGAGTCGGGACGTTACAGATGATATCAGAGCCAGGTCTCCACCGTGAGTTGCGCTAGTGGACGAGAGATCCATGGGCAGTCACCTAGCGGGACAAAGATTCTGGAATGGATTGTGACACAACTAGGGCGTTGTGTGCTTAAGTGGGGGTGAATGTAACACCCCGGATATGTGGTTAAGTGTGGTTTAAAAGGATTGAAATGACTACTCATATCACCAAGGTGCACCTTCTTTTATGGTAGCTCATCCGTTGGTAACTCCTCAGTTAGGTGTGCTTGGCTAGGAGTAGTCCAAGGATGGGTGACCTCCTAGGACGTTTTCCCGGGCAGCATGTGAGCGAGGACGAAGAACGTTGGAAAGACTCGTGGTGATTTGTTGGGTCAGTCAGCGATCCTTGAAGCAGTTATCGGTAATGTCCGTGACCCGGGAGGGGTCGGGGCGTTACAGTTTAGATATTGTCTGTACATATTGTTGTTTTTTCTCCTTGTTCACTCTAATTGGTCGAGCTAAACGAGCCCTGATAAGTCATTTTTATATAGAGTTTTTAGGGCTAAAAACATATCAGTTTCATGCGTTTTGTATCCGATATCTCGTATTTTTATGTCAATTTCCGTGATTTATACACTTGTTCGTGAGTTTGGTATGTTTTACAGGAATTGGTGGAATTATATCAAAAAGCATGAAGAATTGGAGAAGAAATAGCAAAAATCATGGAAAATAAAAAAAGATGTTGAAGAGAAAGAAAGGAAGGATGGAGAACGACCCAAAATCACATGACCCAAATCCAATTAGGGCGAAAGAACAAGGCGCAGGCAGCGTTTTAGAAACGCAGCCCGGGCCTCGTCCAGAAGCATCAAAAAGCGAGCAGAACCATAAAGCAGGCCGCGTTTTTTCAAGCGCAGCCAGCGCCCTCTCACGGAGACTTTCACTTTTGGGCAAAACGCAGCCATTGTTTCCAAAACGCAGGTCGCGTTTTGTTCCCTAATCGCGCATTATAAAACGACTACTTCGCCGTTCAATTGTTGTTTTTTCTCCTTGTTCACTCTAATTGGTCGAGCTAAACGAGCCCTGATAAGTCATTTTTATATAGAGTTTTTAGGGCTAAAAACATATCAGTTTCATGCGTTTTGTATCCGATATCTCGTATTTTTATGTCAATTTCCGTGATTTATACACTTGTTCGTGAGTTTGGTATGTTTTACAGGAATTGGTGGAATTATATCAAAAAGCATGAAGAATTGGAGAAGAAATAGCAAAAATCATGGAAAATAAAAAAAGATGTTGAAGAGAAAGAAAGGAAGGATGGAGAACGACCCAAAATCACACGACCCAAATCCAATTAGGGCGAAAGAACAAGGCGCAGGCAGCGTTTTAGAAACGTAGCCCGCGCCTCGTCCAGAAGCATCAAAAAGCGAGCAGAACCATAAAGCAGGCCGCGTTTTTTCAAGCGCAGCCAGCGCCCTCTCACGGAGACTTTCACTTTTGGGCAAAACGCAGCCATTGTTTCCAAAACGCAGGTCGCGTTTTGTGCCCTAATCGCGCATTATAAAACGACTACTTCGCCGTTCAATTGAATCATGAACTATTGAGAGTTTTATTTCCGCCGTTTAGCCTTAGGGTTTTCTCTGTAATTCCTCCCTTCGGGGAGCCGTTCTAGTAGATTAGGAATGAAAGAGGAGGAGAAGGAGATCGAATCGAGTGACACGAAGAGATCGAATTCGACGACTCGAACGTTCGGTTTAATTTCTATTTACTTTATGTTTCGTTATTCAGATTTTATTATTGTTTTCCTAGTTTTTATTATTATGAGTGCTTAGATTCCTTGTTTAGGGGATAAACTCGATGTTCTTCAATTAATTTATAGTGTGTAATTTCAGTTTTAGGTTTTAATACAGTCGTTTAATCTGCGTGTATTGTATGTCATGGTAATTTGGCAACAGAACGACAGTTTGAGCCTGTACTTGGTTTTAGATTCTCGACAACAGAACGACAGTTTGAGTCTTGAATTGGATTGCGTAGATTGAATAGGTTTAGAAAATAGTTAGACATAATGATTCTTGCCTAGGGTCAATTTATAATCAGTTCTTATCTTTAATTAGATTAAATAGTTAGAAATAATGATAGTTTAATCACTGTAACTCACCTAGAATCGAAAGATCGAAGTGATAAGGCTTAGAAAGATTATAAACCCCGACACTACTAAAATTACCTAGAACTAAAATCACCGCTTAATTTGATTGATTGACTAGAGTGGACTACCCGAACGCTTTTAATTACTTGGTTAAATTCTTTAATTTCCCGCTTCCTTAGTTAATTATATGAACCGTTACCACAACCTTTTGATCAACCTAGCATCCTTTGTAGTGAACTAGTTTAGTGCGTAGTTGAACACAAGTCCCTGAGAGAGAACGATATTTTTATTACTACACAGACCCGTACACTTGCGGTACACAGACACCTATTAGTTTGAGGTCTGTCAAGCCCAGACCGAGAAAGAACCAACCCCTCCTCCATCTTTTCGGGATTAAATGTGACCCGAAGGTGAAGGTTACTTTTCGGGATGAGATGCATAAACAAAGGTATGCAAGGTTGAAACAGAGGAAGATTTGTGCTCCTGATATTTATGATGAGCAAACAGCGAAAGATATCTACTGCAAGCCGAGCATGGATTTCTTCATCAAAACTTTGGGTTGGGATGTTTTCACCACCATCAGTGAGCCTATCGTAGATCAACCGGTGCTCGAATTCTTGAGCTCTTTAGCGGCAAAGGAGGATGGCATATCGAATGCATCTTTTACTTTCCGGGTTGCTAAGGAGGAAATTGAGTGTTCAGTCCAGGATCTTTGTGATGCTTTGGGTCTCCCTGTGGATGGATTGTACTTCGGAGAGTGAGTTAGATTCAATGAACAAGAGGCAATGAAGGCTCTCACCTATTTGCGTAGGCGATATCCAAAGTCTCGGAATCGTCAATCGAGGATTCATTGCTCGAATAACTCCAAAGCCCGGGATTTCTGCAATTTAAGTGTTCGACTCTTCCATCGGATCATTTCAAGTTCTGTCTTCAGCTGCGACATTGAGCGATCAAACGTCCGCAAAGACGATCTTTTCGTCATCTTCAACGTAATTAATGGTCATCGTGTCAACACCGGTTCTTGCATTCTCCACTGTCTTCGGGAAATCAGCCTCAAACTCCGCAACATGACCATTGGCATGGGTCATATAATCTGTCACTTTCTCAATAGGAAAGGCTTCGAGTCTTACCTCGCCAAATGGACTCCACGGTATTTCCCCGACCTTATTGACGGTGTAAGATTGCGGAAGATGGAATTCTTGGAGAAACACAAGACGCAAACTTTATACCGTCACGGGTATGGCTTCCCACAATATCGCGATTCGATTGGATCATGGTCATGCTGAAGAATGGTTGAATGTCACCAACCAACAAAACTTGTCGTGTGGGCAAAGGGACGAAGGTCACCGAATAGTGGGTGGTCCTTTTGAACCCGTGGTGGGGGGTGAAGAGGAAGAAGAGGAAGAGGAAGAACAAGAGCAAGTAGAAGATGTAGGTGCAAGCCAAGCTGGAGATTCTACATTGGAGCGTATCAGTGATCAACTCGAGGAACTACACAATGAGTTCCAAGAGCAGCGAGAATTAATCCAAAACCAACAAAGTCTGATTGAGAATTTGCAAGAGCTTCTTGAGGCGCAACAAGAGATCCTTGTTGGCATTCAATCGCAGAACAACTCCATCCTCCTCCGGGAGGATCTGCTTGAGGGACAGGTTATAAGTGTCCCTGCCCCCACTTGATCCTTTTCATTATTTTTCATGTTTTACTTTGTAAAATATAAGTGTTGGGGGGGGGGGGGGGAGGGGTGCCTCATCGGAGGGTTTGGACGGAAAGACAAGGCTTTGTGGTTTTGGCGTGTTGGTGTCTCGGGTCCTTTTGGTTTGTTCTGATGTTGTTCTCAAGGTTGGTTGGGCATGGCTTGTGGTGGTCATCTCTTGGTTGTATTTTGGTTGTCTTTTAGTTATAGTTGGGATGTCTTGGTTGGTTGTTGGTTGTTCTTTTGGCCGGTGATGGTATGTTTTGTCTTGCATTAGGTGTATTTTGGTCATGTATGGTTAGGATGGCATGTAATGTTTGGTTGTTCTAATGAAATGAAATGAATCAGTTTCTTTGGTCAGTTTGAGATGAGTTTTACCCTTATTTCGCGCCTCAATGAGTGAGATTCGGGGATAAGGTATGTCATTGGTAATGTACATTTTGTGTATAGTTTTGTTTTCTTCTTTTTATTTCTTTATTGTTTAGAAGTTTAATTAGTTAGTTTTTCTTTGATTTTATTTTCAATCTAGCATGTGGATTTTGTCATGTATAGAGTCGTCTTTTGTTCTAACATAGTTGTGATTCCATTGAACGACGACTTCGGATTACAGTTTGAACATTTATGAAGAGTCCGACGTAATATCTTTCCACCTTGCTCTTTCTTATGTGAATTGTTATTTTGATCCTTCGTATGCTTGGTTTTCCTTTGGGTGGCGAACCCCTTTGAATGTCTGTGTTGGGTTTATCTTGTTGTTGGAGCCATGTGGGCTCGGGTAGCCACCATTTGTTGGATAATTGTTTTGTTTGTTTTTTTCTCTAGGTTCTCCACCCTTTTTCATGTGACACCTTCCCACAATGAGGACATTGTAGAGTTTTGAGTTGGGGGGGGGGGGGGAGATATTCTGTTTCAAGGGTAGATCACCTAGTTCTTTGTTTTTGTTTTCTTAGTTTTTACCTAAAATTTGAAAAAGTTTTGTGTGGAAAAAGGAGAAAAAAGAGAGTGAAAACCTTAAAAGTTTTCTTTCGGTTTTTGTTTTCGCTTTGTTTTTGCGTTGTTTCTTGGATCTTATTGTCGAAATTGAAAAGTCGTTCTTAAACTTCTTTAAAAGAAACCGGTCTGAGCGTTTTCGACCCTGTCTCGGGTACTAGTCATGACTTATCTCTTTAGATGTCCTGCATTGAGTGTCTAGTGAGACCCCCGATTCTTTTCACGTTCTAGTTGAAACCGGGAGGTTCTAGGGGTTGGTGTCCGAGCTTGTTTATTTTTCTTGTTTAGGAAAAGCAAAAGCAAAAAGAAAGAAAATGAAAGCAAAAGTTTAATAACCTGATTAAGTGGGGAAAGTCGGCTGGACGACATCAAACCATCATAAAGCTAGACGACCTACATGGAGTCGGTATTAGCGGTACGACGCTATTGCCCCTTAAGCTCCTCCTATACCGAATTATCGACGGAGGAGTGTATGGAAAAGTCGTGTTGGGAGGGTAAACCCCGCATTATGGGCCGTTGCAATTCTCGAAAAGCTAGCCTCGACCTTAAAAAAAATTTTCGTTGGGAAAACCCAACCCAAAAAAGAAAAGCTTTCAGCGTTAATAAAGTGTGGGCCTCTCCTTGCATCACCTACGGCCCTCACCAAGCCAAGGGCGACCAAATGCGAGGAAGGGCAACTCTTTTTCTTTCCTTGTTCGTTTTGTTTGGTTTTGAGCTCGGGCATGAGTCTTTGGAGTCTTTTGGAATTAGTTAGAACCCACTAGCACATTTGCACGTAGGGTTTTGCTTGGCATCAGGTGTAGGACATCGAAAATCTCAAAGACTGACTTTTGCTAAGGATAGGTGCTTGTGAGATGCTCATAACGGTTCCTTTTGGAGGTTTAATAACGTTTTCCTGATTTAGATTTCAAGATCTTTTGAAGCGAAGCTTTTGTTTTCCTTTTCCTTTGTTTTCTTTGGTTTTGTTTTCACTTTCCCTCTCTCCTTTTTCTATGGCTTTTGTGGGTATAGCCGCTATAAACCCTCACGAGTCCATCTCGTCCACCTGGGCTGTCGGGGGGTTCAAAGGGCTTGGTGCATACGCTAAATGCACTCGTTTCTCTCCCACGACAGAGGAGTTTGTGTTAGTCTAGGTAGTTTCGTGTTTTGTTTTGCTCAGGACGAGCAAAAGTTTAAGTGTGGGGGGGGGGGTGTTTAGACCCCATTTTGTGTCTAAATAGCGCCTTAATTCTTAAGCTTTTAACTCGTTTCGTGTTGTAATTTCATAACTATTAATACGTTTTTGGTTATTTTGTAGATTTTGGTGTTTTTACTCAAAACATGGTAAAAAGGGCTATTTTAGAGCTATTTTGGGAATCCCGATGTTTCCCGGGTCTTGACCGGGTCAAAGGCGAAGCGAAGAAGGAAATTTCGGCCAACCGAAAAGGACCGCAGCTGCGGTCCCATAGACAGCAGTTGCGGTGGTCGACCAAGGCTGGGGCAGGGAGCAAGTAACCCTAGAGGGACCGCACCTGCGGTCCCTTAGACCGCACCCGCGGTCTTGCGAAGGGAGAAGAGAAGAATCGCCTGAGCTTGCCGAGACCACACCTGCGGTCCCCTGCGGGTTCAGAAATTCTGTTATACGAAGTGCTGTGTTTTGAGTAACCACCTTGAGTTGTATATATTACCTCTTGAACGATTAGGTTAAAGAGGCAGCTATCTATTGTAATATCAACATTTTTTAGCTTTCAATTAGAGGGAGATTAGTGTGATTTCTTAGTGATTAGTGAGTAATTACACTTGGTTTATTGCATTTGCTGTGGATTTTATTGGAATTCTATTGAAGTTCTGAAGATTTATCTAGTTTTGGAGCTTGGATTCTTTATTCTGGATCATCCTTCCCTTGGCATCAAATTAAGGAGCATTTCTTATCCTTACTCTCTTTAATTCATCTATTTACTTTATAATCTCTGTTTTTGTTTTTTGGTATTTGTTGTTACTTGATTGTTGCTTCATTATCTAGATTTTCTGGTTTAAGCATGAATAGTGAAGTTATTATTGTTGTTAGCATTTAGTTAAGATGATTAGAGGCTAGAACCCTTATGGGTGAGGGAGAAACTAAGGATGTGAATGGTTGATTTGGATTGGGTTAACAATTTTAGGAGGTAATTCGCTGTGGAGTCAATTTCCAAATCCTATCCTTCCCTCAAGTGGGATGTATTCGAGATTGAAAGGTCTTGAATACATCCAACACCATTGGAAGGTGGGAATTCGGATAGTTAACGCTCGCCCACGAGAGTGGAAAGAGGTTAACTAGAGAGTCTCGTTCCTCTAGCCCTCCGAGTCCGTGGAGGAATTGTAGGAAGTTAATCCGGATTGCCTTGGAAAAGGAAATCCGGTGGGATGTTTTAACGAGATTGTCATTTGATTCTATTGATTTATTGCTTCCTGATTGCGAAACCCTCGTCCTAATTACTGTCTCCGTCCCCAAATCTCCCGACACCCATAGTTTCTTTCTTGACCGAACCTTAGCCGTGTTGCGTTCTGTTGTGCAATCCTTTACCTGAAAAGCTCTTATTGTCTTGTGATCCTTAAACCTCACCTAAAATCAGATTGACCTAGCCAAGGCCCCTAGCTCCCTGAGAGAGAACGAAGAAATCGGGGTACAAAAAACCACGATACATCGTTCAAGGTAAGAAAATGGACTTTGGAGGTTTTTCAGGATGCAAATGAGGATATGGAAATGGGTTTTGCAACAAGATAATGATAAGGAGGGAGAATCAAGTGGCGATTCCGTTAGAAAATACCCACTGGGCTTCCACTCTCGTGGATAGTCCGGATTAACTTCCTCAAACTCCACCACGGACCAGGAGGGTTAATGAAATGGAATTCCCTAGTTAACCTCCTTCCACTTTCGTGGGTGAGCATTAACTATCCTGTCTCCAACCTTAAAACACAAGTGTTGGATGTATTCGGGAGCTTTTGGACCCAAATACATCCAACTCGAGGGAAGGATATGAGTGGGAAATTGATTTCCCAACTAATTACTCACTAATATTGCTAACTCATGCCTAATCACCCATTTACACTCTTAATTACCCCCTAACCCATGGGGTTTCTAGCAACTAATCATCATTAAAACTAAGCTAACAACATCAAATCCAAACCTATGCATGATTTCTAACATCAACAATCTCAAACCAAGCAAAATAATCACAATAGCAAGTGAGATCAATTAAACAAGCAAGTAATTAAGCAAAGCAATTAATAAAAGAGTTTAAGGGAAGAGAATACTTATCAAAAGCTGGAAATGAACAAGGAAAAACAATGGAAATGATGATCTAACAATCTTTCAATTGAATGAATCTTCAAATCTTGAACCATACCGAAAATCCACGAAAACCCTAGATTAATCAAGCTAATCTCTCACTAATCAAACCCTAATCTCTCTCTAACTAAGATGGAAGCTGAATGTAAAAGTCCTTAAAACTAACTCCCCACAAAAATCGTCCATTGGAGCTTAAATACAAGGCCAAACAGTTGAGAAAAATGCAACGTTCAAGCTAGAATAATCGGTGAAAACGAGTACGCCGCGAGCGCGACCTAAGAGGTGGCGGGGGCGACGGGTGAGAACTATGCCACGCGATTCCAGGCTACGCAGGGTCGCGGGGGCAACCTCCTTCTTGCTAGCTGGGGTGATCAGCGATTGTTGCGGCGTAGCGGGCAACACCGGATATGTGGCAAGCACTACAAGTGTGTAGCGGGTGGCACCAATATTGTGGCAGGCGCGATGGACCCAGCTTCTTCTTTTTTGCTTCTGATCAAAGATGTAACCCCCGCTACAAGGATTATAGCGGGTGTTACGCTGCTGAAAGGCACTATAACCAGGAAAGAGCTTCCCGGGTCGGCTCCGCTCTGGTTCTCGGCATGGCTTGGCTCGGGAAATCATTCGGGATTCCCTAAAAAGCCTCAAATTAGCCCATTTTCCTTGCTTTTGCTCCAGAAGTGCGAAAACCTGCCAAACAACTAAAACACTAATAAAAACGACGAAAAAGACTCGGAATCGAGCAAAAATAACAAGCTAAAAGGCGATATTTAGGCCTAAAAGCGGGCCTAAACAAACTTTGCCGACCCGAGCCTTCACGGCTCCAACAACCAAATAATCCCAACACGAACACTCAAGGGGCTCGCCACCAAAAAGGAAAATCTAGGATGCGAATTGGATCAAGGATAAATACACATCAAAGAGAGAATATAAAGAGGTTACCTCGGAATCTTCAATGAGAAACAACTCGATCCACAATCTAGAGAATGTTACACTTTGGGTTAGAAATAATCAAGAAAATCATCCCAAGCATGAATGTTCATATGCAAGATTAAAAGAAAAAATAAAAATATTTACAAGACACTACTAACTAAAGAACTAAAGAAAAGCTAAAATATTTACAACATGTACATTGACAGGGACTAACCTCAACCCCGAATCTCACTCATTGAGGCGGTAATTGAGGGTGGTACACTCACCACACCCGATCCTACGAATGATAAAATCAGACGCAAACCATACCATCCCCACCAAATAACTCAGGGATCATGACTCAAACAACTAAGAAACATGCCACAGGAAGATGAAGCGATAAATGCAAAACAACCAAACCATGGGAACAACGAACCCAACAGAACCAAACCAAGCGACAGACTTCCCCAAACTTCCCTATAAAGCACCCCGTCACACTTATCTTTCATTATCAATGCATATCAAAACAATTAAGAGAGTAAAGTGGGGGCGGGGATGCTTACAATTCATTGCTCGGGTCCTCGAGGGGGAGGATATTGATAATAAGGAAAGTAGCTGGGGTAGTGAGGGTTTACATAATCATCCGGTGCCGGGGTGTGGCCTGCTACGGAGTAGTGGTAGTAACCTCAATCACGCTGGTATTGGTTTTGTTGCTGGAAGTACTCCTCGTGCCGTTGAAGATGTGCATGCACATTGTTAAGCATGGATTGCTGGGCACGAAACAAATCTTGCTAGGTCTCCAGCAGATTGTGTTGGGTTTAGAGTAGGGTTCGTTTCTCTCAAAGATCGACTCTCATCTGCTCAAATTGAGAGCTGAGTTGCCCAAGTGAAGCTTCCCACAATTGACTCCCGCTCGCTTCTTCCCTTTCCCCGAGTACATCCGGGCCACCAACCTTCCGGTAGACACCATAGTCTTGGCCAGACGACCAGTTGTTGGGGTTGGTGATGTCGAGCTACTCCTTGGCTCGCTCTGGAATAAGATAGACAAAAGTCTTGTTCTCACCGTGCCCGTGCAGGTAAATGATCTGGTCCGGGTGCTTTGCTAGGATGTCCATCTTTTGCAGCGACACTATGTCTGTAGGGTCTGGGAAGTACCTCGCCGTCCAACTGTTGAGGTAGACACCAAATCCTTGTTGTTGGAGAAAGTGACAGATGATGTGGCCCATACCTATCGTGGTGGGCCGACCTTCCGATCTGATTTCTCGGAGACAGTGAAGGATGTAGGACCCCGTGTTGACTCAGTGACCACTAACGGCGTTGTAAGTGACAAACAGGTCAGCATTCCGGACCTTTGGTCGCCCTTCATCTCGCCCAAACATCGAACTCGTCACTATCCTATGTAGAATACGGACGGACAAATTGCAAAAGCCCCTCGCCTTCGAATTGTGGGGGAAATGATACCGTATTTTCCAATCCCTTGATTCGACGTACGCCCGTCTCCAACACGTCAGCTTCTACATTCCTTCTTGCTCATCGAAGTTTTCACACTGCTCATAAAACTTCATACAAATCCTTTACCGTGCATTTCCTATCCTGATTCGCCACCCTGTACCCAAATGTGGCTTATTGGGAACTGTTTAGACCCGATTTCGTGTCTAAATACCGCATAAATCCTTAGGCTTTTAACTCGTTTCGTGGTTTAATTTCATAGCTCTTAATGTGTTTTTGATTATTTTGTAGATTTTGGAGTGTTCACCAAAAACGTAGCAAAACGAGCCTTTTTATAGCATTCTTGGCAATTTCCCGAGCCGAGCCGGACCGGAAACCGAGACGGAATCGACCCGGGACCACACTCCTGACCTTTAGTGCCAATTAGTGAAGTAACGCATGCTACGACCTTCGGATCGAGCGTTACATGCTTCGGAAAGAAAGAAGAACAAAGGGAAGGAAAGCCGAGCTAGACCGTGGCCACGGTGGGTTCATGACTTGTCTAAGGGAAGAAGTGGCCGAGCAATACCGTGGCCACGGTCTTGGGAAACCGTAGTCACGACGGTGCGAAGGAGCGACAACTCGTCTGCCCTAAATCGCCATACAGATTTCACTGGAAAGAACATGACCGTGGCCACGGTCTCCTTGACCGTGACCACGGTCTCCCTATGTTCTGCGCGTGTTTTCGGCTTAAAGTGTTGCGTTTTGGCCAATGATTTTCACTTGTATATATATATCTCTTTCACGATTTCTTAGAGAGCTATCTAGGGATAGACTTAGACATTTGAGAGCTTTGTAATTAAGGGTTTTAGAGAGAGATTAGTTAGAGATTAATCTAGGGTTTTGGAGATTTGTGTTTGTTATCGAAGATTTGGAGATTCAAACAATTGAAAGATCGTTGGGTAATCTTTTTATTGCTTTCCTTTGTTCATCTACAACATTTTGATAAGTATTCTCTTCCCTTAACTCTTTTATTAATTACCTTGCTAATTACTTTACTTGTTCTTAATTGCTTTGCTTGCTATTTCATTGTTCTTGCTTGTTTGTGGTTGTTTGATGTTAGAAATCATGTTTAGGTTTCGTTTGGATGTTGTTAGCTTAGTTTTTATCATGATTAGTGGCTAGAAACCCTATGGGTTAGGGGGTAATTAAGGTTGTGAATGGGTGATTAGGTTTGGGTTAGCAATATTAATGAGTAATTAGTTGAGAAATCAACTTCCTAATCCTATCCTTCCCTCAAGTGGGATGTATTTGGGTGCGAAAGCATCCCGAATACATCCAACGCTTGTTGGAAGGTAGGAATTAGGATAGTTAGTATTCTAGTTCGCGAAAGCGAATAGAAACTAACTCGGAAATTCCGTTCCTTGAACTCCCCCGGGTTTGTCGATGGACTTTGGGGAAGTTAATCCGGACTATCCTTGAAAGAGAAAGCGCGGTGGGTATTTTCTAACGGAGTTACCATTTGATTTCCCCTTCTCGTTACTCTCGTTTTGCAAAACCCATTTCCTCATCCCCGTTTGCATCCCGAAAAGCCTCCGAAGCCCATTTTCCATTCCTTGACCGACCTTAGCTTTGTTTCTTGCGTTGTGATCCATTCAAACCAATATCCTTACCTTAGCAATGTCATCCTGACCACTGACCTAGATTCTTTGACCAAGGCCACCAGCTCCCTGAGAGAGAACGACAATACCGAGGTCTAACAAACCGCTGTACACAAAATGGCGCCGTTGCCGGGGAGCCAGCGCCCCTAGTTTTAGTTTCTTGGTTTTTGGTTATTTGAGATTGCTTTCACGCTAGAAATTAGTTTGTGCTAATCCCGATGAATTTGATGCTTCTATTGGTTCTTGTTGGTTCATGTAGGTACGCCCTAATGTTCTATCGAGCATCGTAGGAGGCCTCGAGTCCAATGGGTGAAGTCCAAGCTGATTCACCCTGTACCCTTCTATAATATGTCGTTCCATCTTCGGGTACGGGAGGCAACCCGATCATCTTATCACCATTAGCGGTATTTGAGTTCAAGCCGTCTCTTCTTGAAGTTTTTGAAAGTAACCTGTTTCATGGGGATATTCCCGAGAGTCCTGTTGCTCATATGGAGAGATTCGAGAAGCGCATTAGTTTCATGCATATACCTGGGATATCTTCGGAGTATCTAAAGTTGAAGTTCTTTCCTCTGACTTTGAAAGGGAAAGCTGAGATGTGGCTTGATATATGCCCACCTGGATTTTATTCTTCATGGGAGGCTCTCAAGAGAGATTTTCTTCAAAGATTCTTTCCGGCTGATAAAACATGTAAACTCCGGCAAGATATTATGAGCTTCAAGCAAGAACCCGGAGAGACTCTTTTTGAGCGTGGGAAGATTCAAAAGTCTCAGCGTCGATGTCCGCACCTGATCTACCCAACTGGATGCTTCTTCAGCACTTTTATTGTGAACTCTTTGCTTCTCTCAAAGAATCAATCGATATAGCATCCGGAGGGACATTTTTGAAGAAGACTGCGGGGGAGGCCGAACAATTCCTTCATGAGCTTGTTCAATATGCTCCTGATTTTGGAGGTTGCAAATCTAGTGAAGGAGATTTGTCTTTGGAGTATCATCCTATTATTGCACTCCTTTTTGCTTCTATCTATGAACTGCAAAAAGAAAGAGTGAATGAGGAGACTTTCAAGCATTTGAGAATGGCTCATGAAGCGCAAGTGTTCAATTTTCAACAATTAGAGCAAGTGAGTGTTATTATTTCTTCGCATGTTGAACCAGATCCCATTTCTTATGATTTTACCACTAACTAACACCCTTCTACTTTTCAACCCATTGACCATCACCCATTCATTCAAGAAGAAACCTTCCATCCAACCCAACAAGATTTTCCACAACCTCAAATTTCTCAACCACTTCAAGGATCCTCATTTGAGTTGATGTTGGATCGAATCATGGAAGACCGAGAGGAGGATTACGCTTATAACCAAAGTCTTGAGCTCGAATTGGCTAAATCGAACCAATTTCGATTTGCACCTATCCGAACTACTCCTATCTAAGGGGTGGAGGTGAATGTTATTACCATGTGTGATGGAGGAGAAGTTGAGCAACCTGAGTTGGTGGAGGAGGGAGTTCTTGAAGAAAATGAGGGAGATATTGAGGATAAAATCGAAGGAAAGGGTATGGAGGTTGAGCAAGTGGTAGATGATGAGAAGGAGAAATTGATTGGCGAGGAAGTCAATTGTGTAGAAGAGAAGGTGGAGGAAGAACAAGTTATAGTTTTGAATGAAAGTGCTAGTGAATGCCCTGAATAGCAATTTGATTCCCACCAAATGCAAATTCCTCTCCCAAACTGGTTGATTCAACACTTGAATGATGAAGGACATATTGAATCAAAGTTTAATTTCCCTACTGAGACGCCCTTTTCCATGCCACCTTGTGTTGAAGTCAATTTAGTGACCACGACTGTTCATGAGCATAAAGAAGAAGTTTATATTCTTGAAGTGGAACATGACAATGAGCATGAAAACGATCATCCCGAAACCTTATGTTCTGGATCCGAGGTAATTGAGGATGCATCCCGTGATGGTTCCCTCAAGATTGTTCCATTGAGGAGGGAGATCTCATTGGATGAAGTTTATATTGAGGACATAGAGTTTGAGAAGATTGTTCCCAAGTGTCTGAAACTTGGAGAACCACTTGAGGATAGGCCTAAGTTACTTCTTCATCCCCATCACCCAATCAAACCGCTGGAGGAGATCCTTGTTCTATTTGCAGAGGTGATGAGAAGGTGTTGGAGAAGGTGGAGGAAGCGACATTGGAAGAAATCAAAGACATCATCACCTCTTCCCCGCTCAAACGACCGGAGGGACGACTCAACTTGAGGTTGTCCAAAAATGGTAGGAGTTGGAGAGGAAGGAAGAAGAAGCGATCATGGTGGAAGAAGCTGATTATGTACCTCTCATGTGTACCACGTCTCTCCAGAATTAAACGGGTAATTAGGTCAAGCTAGGGACCTAAAACAAGCACTACATGGGAGGTAACCCATACTTCCTTTTTGATTAATTTCTTTTCCTTTCTTTATTAATTTCTTTTTCTTGTTTCTAATCTTGCATGCAGATCTTACGAGCCTTGCTTGTTTTTATTTGAATATCCTAACCCTTTGCTCAATTATCACGGATCGCGGATTGAGTAATCATTTGTTTTGAAGAACTCGAGGTAATATCTCTCCGCTCTTCTCTTTTTAAGTTGAATATCCTATGCTCCATACTGCATGCTTGATTTTCTTTTGGGTGGCGAGCCCCTTTGAGTGTTTGTGTTGGGATTATATTGTTGTTGGAGCCGTGTGGGCTCGGGTCGCCACCATTTGCTTGCTAGTTGTTTTTGTTTGTTTGTCTTTGTAGGTTCTCTACCCTTTTCTTGTGACACCTTCCCACAATGAGGACATTGTGGCGTTTTAAGTGTAGGGGAGGGGGGGGGAGGGGGAGAGATATTCTGTTTCAAGGGTAGATCACCTACCCTAGCATTTTTGTTTTTGTTTTCTAGTTTTTGCATAAAATCTGAAAAAAAATTTCGTGTGAAAAAGGAGGAAAAAGGAGTGAAAACCTTAAAAGTTTTTCTTTCAGTTTTGTTTTCGCTTTGTTTTGCTTTGTTTCTTGGATCTTGTTGTCGAAATTGAGAAGTTGTTCTTAAACTTCTTTAAAAGAAACCGGTCTGAGCGTTTTCGACCCTGTCTCGGGTACTAGTCATGACTTATTACTTTAGATGTCCTTCATTGAGTGTCTAGCGAAACCCCCGATTCCTTTCACGTTCTGGTTGAAGTCGGGAGTTTCTAGGGGTTTGTGTCCGAGCTTGTTTTGTTTCCCTTTTTAGCAAATGCAAAGTCAAAAAGAAAGAAAAAGAAAGAAAAGCTACAATAACCGGATTAAGTGGAGCGTGTCGCTGAATGACATCAACCACAATACACTTAGCCAACCTAAACGAGCCCGGTATTAGCGGTATGGCGCTATTACCCCTTAAGCTCCTCCCATATTGAATTCTCGGCGGAGGTATGTATGGAAAAGACTGTGTTGGGAGGGTAAACCCCATATTTGGGCCGTCCAATTCCCGAAAGTAAGGCTAATACCGACCTATAAAAAGAAAAAAAAGAGAGAAAAAGAAAAAGCAATTTTGTTGGGCTTACCCAACCCCAAAAAGAAAAGTTTAAGCGTTAATAAAGTGTGGGGCCTCTCCTTGCATCACCTACGGCCCTCACCAAGCAAAGGGCGACCAAATGCGAGGAAGGGCGACTCGTTCCTTGTTCGTTTCGTTGTTTTTGAGCTCGGGCATGAGTCCTTGGAGTCTTTTGGATTCGGTTAGAACCCACTAGCACTTACGCACATGTGGTTTTGCTTGACACTAGATGTAGGAAATCGAAAATCTCAAAGACTGACTTTTTCTTAGGATAGGTGTTTGTGAGACACTCATAACTGTTCCTTTTGGAGGTTTAATAACGTTTTCCTGATTTAGATTTCGAGATCTTTTGAATCAAAGCCCTTGTTTTTCTTTCTTCTTGTTTTCTTCGGTTTTGTTTTCGCTTTCCCTCTCTCCTTTTTTTTTCTTTGGTTTTTGTGCGTATAGCCGCTACAAACCCTCACGAGTCCATCTCCTCCACCCAGGCTGCCGGGGGGTTCAAAGGGCTTGGTGCATACCCGAAATGTACTCGTTTCTCTCCTATGACAGAGGAGTTAGTGTTAGTTAGTTAGCTTTTGTTTTGTTTTGCTCGGAACGAGCAAAGGTTTAAGTGTGGGGGGGGTGTTTAGACCCGATTTCGTGTCTAAATACCGCCTAAATCCTTAGGCTTTTAACTCGTTTCGTGGTTTAATTTCATAGCTCTTAATGTGTTTTTGATTATTTTGTAGATTTTGAAGTCTTCACCAAAAACATAGCAAAACGAGCCTTTTTATAGCATTCTTGGCGATTTCCCGAGCCGAGCCGGACCGGAAACCAAGACGGAATCGACCCGGGACCACACTCTTGACCTTTAGTGCCAATTAGTGAAGTAACACATGCTACGACCTTCGGATCGAGCGTTACATGCTTCGGAAAGAAAGAAGAACAAAGGGAAGGAAAGCCGAGCTAGACCGTGGCCACGGTCAAGTTGACCGTAGCCACGGTGGGTTCATGACTTGTCTAAGGGAAGAAGTGGCCGAGCAATACCGTGGCCACGGTCTTGGGAGACCGTAGCCACGACGGTGCGAAGGAGCGAAAACTCGTCTGCCCTAAATCGCCATACAGATTTCACTGGACAGAACATGACCGTGGCCACGGTCTCCTTGACCGTGACCACGGTCTCCCTATGTTCTGCGCGTGTTTTCGGCTTGAAGTGCTGCGTTTTGGCCAATGATTTTCACTTGTATATATATATATATATCTCTTTCACGATTTCTTAGAGAGCTATCTAGGGATAGACTTAGACATTTGAGAGCTTTGTAATTAAGGGTTTTAGAGAGAGATTAATCAAGGGTTTTGGAGATTTGTGTTTGTTATCGAAGATTTGGAGATTCAAACAATTGAAAGATTGTTCGGTTATCTTTTTATTGCTTTTCTTTGTTCATCTACAACATTTTGATAAGTATTCTCTTCCCTTAACTCTTTTATTAATTACCTTGCTAATTATTTTGCTTGTTCTTAATTGCTTTGCTGGCTATTTCATTGTTCTTGCTTGTTTATGGTTGTTTGATGTTAGAAATCATGTTTAGGTTTGGTTTGGTTGTTGTTAGCTTAGTTTTTATCATGATTAGTGGCTAGAAACCCTATGGGTTAGGGGGTAATTAAGGGTGTGAATGGGTGATTATGTTTGGGTTAGCAATATTAGTGAGTAATTAGTTGAGAAATCAACTTCCTAATCCTATCCTTCCCTCATGTGGGATGTATTTGGGTGCGAAAGCATCCCGAATACATCCAACGCTTGTTGGAAGGTAGGAATTAGGATAGTTAGTATTCTAGTTCGCGAAAGCGAATAGAAACTAACTCGGAAATTCCGTTCCTTGAACTCCCCCGGGTTTGTCGATGGACTTTGGGGAAGTTAATCCGGACTATCCTTGAAAGAGAAAGCGCGGTGGGTATTTTCTAACGGAGTTACCATTTGATTTCCCCTTCTCGTTACTCTCGTTTTGCAAAACCCATTTCCTCATCCCCGTTTGCATCCCGAAAAGCCTCCGAAGCCCATTTTCCATTCCTTGACCGACCTTAGCTTTGTTTCTTGCGTTGTGATCCATTCAAACCAATATCCTTACCTTAGCAATCTCATCCCGACCACTGACCTAGATTCTTTGACCAAGACCGCCAGCTCCCTGAGAGAGAACGACAATACTGAGGTCTAACAAACCGCTGTACAGGAACCATCCTTGTCAACCCATAATGAGCTCAAGAACTCTAGTATGAGTTGATCGACGATTGACTCGTCGATCTTGAGAAAATCTCTCTATCCCAGAGTTCGTATGAAATACCGGAAATTGGGTTAGCAAAATACGGCTTTGATTGTCGCTGCATCATAAACATACGGTGCATCATAATCACAAATTTGTACCGTTGTTTATGAATGTCATCCCGAAGTGACCCTAACCCTTGGGTTACTCTGAATTAGAGTGGCCGGCTGAGCCCTAAATCGATCCCTTACGGAAGAAGATGGTCCCGATGGTGGTGGTGGAGGGGCTTCCTCCATGCGTGACCGTTTGCTTCTACTCATGATATTGAGCTGATATGAAATACAATGATGCTAAAGAACTCACTGTGGTGCCCTAATCTAAAAAAAAAAAAATGAAAAATCCAAGCATAAGAACACACCAAAGTGAGCTTGAAAAATCAGAATGCACTAGTAATGGAAAGAAGGTTACCTCAATTGTGGACTGTGGAGATTAAAATTCAGCATCACAATTGAATACTCGAAGGAACACAGAGGATAACAACCTCAGCAATTTCATGCACTGTGACTCAGTCGCAAGTGTGTATGGATTCTGACATTTGCAATGCAAAACACAGCAAACCAAACACAATATAAGTGAGTACGAACTGAAATTCACGCATAACACAAAGAATTATCTCACTTGTGACAGTAAAGATCGAGTTTCTTGCTGAAATCACACGCTTGGACCGAATCTGGGGAGCTCTCGGGTTTCCAGCAGCGAAATGGGGAAGAATGTTAGAGGATTCAGGTTTGGAATTCGAAAATGGAGGAAGGAGGGATGTTGAATTGAAGTTTGAGATGGAAGAATGGGTGTGAGAGGGAGTTTGTCGCGGGTGTTAGGGTTTAGAGTGAGAAAGGGAGTCGAGTTTGTGAGAAAGGCAATGAGAAAAATGAAAGAGGGGTCGGGATTTTTAGGGCATAATTGCGCTTAACAGTGACTGGTCGCGGGCGTGATAGACTCTATGCCGAACAAGACCAACTGAAAAAACTGGAGCTGCCGGATGCTTGTGGCGGTCGCTACTGAGCTTCGTCGCAGCTTTTACTTTGTTCTGGAGGAACTTGGAAGGCTACAGACAACGCTCGCGGCCGCGATGTCCTGCTGGAGAGGTGCCCTGCTGCTATCTTGCCTCCTGTAGTGGGTGTTATGCTTTGTGTAGCGCTTGCTACCAGCTTCTAGCCCCCTTTTAGTGATCTCCAATACCCAAAAATAATCTAACTCCTAAAACTTCCTCCCTTCTACACTCATTTTCTTTTCAAAAACTCACTCACTCAATCTTCTTTTCTTCACTCCCAACTTCAATTCTCTTATTTTTCAACACCTCTCTTTTTCTCTTTTTCACATCATTTTTTCCTCTCTTGTTTTTTTCAAACGTTTTCTTTTGATCCTAGAACTAATACCTCCAAAACACAAAAGAAAGAAATAAAGAAAAACAAAAAGACAAGAAAAAGAAAAACCTAAAGAAAAGTAACAAGAAAATTAAAAAGAAGAAAAAGGAACAAATTAGAAAAAAAAATGAAGGGAAAAAGAAAAACTTAAAACTAGAAAGAAAATCAACGAAAATATGGGGTGCCTCCCATATAGCGCTTGTTTTAGCTCCCTAGCTCGACCCAAATACCCGTTTGATCCTAGAAAGACGTGGTGCACATGAGAGGAACATTGTTAGTTTCTTCTACCAAATTCGCTTCTTTTTCCTCCCTTTCCAACACTTTCCATCTTTACACAACCTCAAATCAAGTCGTCCTACCGGTCGTTTAGTTGACCATGAGTGGGGAGAAGATGATGATATCTTCAATTTCTTTTAACGTCGCTTCCTCATCCTTTTCCAACATCTCTTCATCACCTCCGCAAATAGAATAAGATTTTCCTCTGGTGGTTTGATTGGGTGATGGGGATGAAGAAGCAACTTGGGCTCTTCTTCAAGCCGTTCTCCGAGTGTCGGGCCCTCGGGCATAATCTCCTCTATCTCTACTCCCTCAATGTAAACCTCATCTAACGAGATTTCCCTTCTCAATGGTACGATCTTGAGAGAGTTATCTTGAAAAGCATCTTCAAATACATCGGGTTCGGAACACAAGATCTCTAGATGATTGTTTTCATTCCGATCGTTGGGTTCCACTTCAAGAAAGTACGCCTCTCCTTGGTGCTCATGAACAACCTTTTGTACCATATTGACTTCAACGCAAGGTCCCTTGAAAGATGGTTTCTCACTTGGAGCATCAAGCTTTAAATCACTGTGCTCTTCATAATTCAAGTGTTGAATTAGTCATTTGGGGAGAGGGGTCGAGTTGCTCCTCGGGGTATTCAAGAACGTTTTCTTCCATGGTCTCTTCTTCTTGTTCTTCCTCCATCTCCTCATCCAACACCTTCTCTTCTACACCCTTGGCTTCCTCAACCATCACTTCCTCCTCCTCATTCATCTCCACCCCAATTTCTTCTTTTTCCTCCAAAAGACTCTCCTCCACCCAAGAGGGTTCATCCACCTCTTCCCCACTCTGTAGATCGACAGAATTTACTTGCACCATCGGGGTAGGTAAAGGTTGGATAGGGATGGGTTAGGGAGTGTACTCTTGCTGAGCAATTTGAGCATATTGGTTCTCAAGACTTGCTAGGCGAGCCTTTTCATTTTCTTGATTTGCTACAATATGTTTCAACAATCTCTCTATGGTAGATTCTTGAGATGGTTGGAATTCATGAGGTTGGGGGATGGGTTGGTGATAGGTAGGTTGCCAAACATGTTGGTCTTGGTAACTGGGAGAAAAGTGTTAGGTGTTTAGGTTGAAAGCATGAGTCTCATGGGAAATCTCCAAGTGATTGGTCATTCCTTCAAACGCCTTTCTCTGCTGCATCTCAAGGATGGTAGCCATGAGAAGTTTAATAGTGGGGTCAGTCTCTAAAGATGAACCTCCACATATTGATCGGCTACCTCCCAAATCTGGAGAATATTGAGTACGCTCATGACGGAATTTGTTAGCCTCCTCCGCGGCTTCTTCAAAAATGTCCCTCTGGATGTGATGTCAATTGATTCTTTGAGAGAATCAAAGAGTCCACAATAAAAGTGCTGAAGTAGCATCTAATTGGGTAAATTATGATGCGGACACTGTTGTTAGAGACCTTTGAATCTCCCCCAGGCTTCGAAAATAGTATCTCCGGGTTCTTGCTTGAAGCTCATAATAGCTTGCCGGAGTCTACAAGTTTCATTGGCCAGGAAGAATCTTTGAAGAAAATCTCTCTAGAGAGCCTCCCATGAAGAATAAGATCCAGGTGGATATATGTCAAGCCACATCTCAGCTTTCCCCGTCAGAGTTAGAGGAATGAACTTCAACTTTAAATATTTCGATGATATCCCAGGCGTATACATGAAACTGATGTGCTTTTCAAATTTCTCCACATGAGCAATAGGACTTTCGGAAGTGTCTCCATGAAATGGGTTACTTTCAAAAAGTTCAAGTAGACACGGCTTGAATTCGAACACCGTGTCTGGTGGTAATGGTGGTAATATGATCGGGTTGCGTCCCATACCCAAAGACGGAATGACATATGATAGAAGGGTACGGGGTGAATCAGCTTGTACTTCACCCATCAGGACTGGAAGCCTCCTACAATGCTCGATAGGGCATTAAGGCGAACCTACATGCACCAACAAGAAACAAATAAAGCTAAGGTCGGGTCAAGGTGAGACAATGGGCTTCGGAGGCTATTCGGGATGCAAACGGGAACAAGGAGATGAGTTTTAGCAATGAGAGAGTAAAAACTGAGGAAAACTAACTGAGAATTCTGTTGGAAAAAGGCCACGGGATTCCCTTTCTCAAGGGTAATCTAGATTAACTATCCCGAAATCCACCACGGATCCTAGGGTTTAATTGAACAGAATTCCCTAGTTAGTCTCTATCTCACTCTCGTGAGCGAGTACTAACTATCCCTTCTCCAACCTTCCACGTCAAGTGTTGGATGTATTCGGAAGCTTTCGGACCCGAATACATCCCACTTGAGGGAAGGATTGGATTGGGAAATTGGTGTTCCCCTTAATCACTCTCTAAAAGATTAACCCATTTCTAGTTACCCATTCACACCCTTAATTACCCCCTAACCCATGGGGTTTCTAGCCACTAAACATTACCACAACTAAGCTTAAACATCAAATCCAACCCTAAGCATGGATTCTAACATCCAACAACCAATACTCAAGCAAAGCAATGTAATAGCAAGCAAAGAGGCAAGTGATGTAATTAATCAAGCAAGCAAAGTAATTAGCAACGGAAAGTAGCGTAGAGGGAAGAGAATACTTATCAAATGCTGTAAATGAACAAAGAAAAGCAATGGAAATGATGATCCAAAACAATCTCTCAATTGTTGAATCTTTAAATCTTGAGTACAACACCAAAATCCACTAAACCCTAGATTAATCCAAGCTAAAACCACTTTAATGGAACCTTAAACCTTTCTCAAGGCTCAAGGCCTCTCTAAAACAAGATTAGAACATCGATTCTATCAAAATCGTCACTTAGAGTATATATATAAGGGTAGTTTGTTACATAAAACATTGTCGTTTTGGCCGAGAAAATACGCAAAAATCAGGCAGATCGCAGGCGCGACCGCCATCGTCGCGGGGGCGACACTGAGAAAACAGGCAAGGCGATTACAGTTTCGTGCTAGGTCACGGGCGCGACCTCCTCAGTCGTGGGTGCGAAGGCTCGCTGGCGCTGATGGAGTGATTAGTGTTGGCGCTGGGGTAGCGGGCGCCACAATACAGGTGGCGGACGTGACAAGCGTGTAGCGTATGTCACAACAAGCGTAGCAGGCGCGACGCCTTCCTACCTCCTTCCCTGGTCTTCCTTCCATGGCTGTAACGCTCGTTATAAGGGTTTTAGCGGGTGTTACACCCATGTTTTGCTTCAATCATGAGGGAAAAAGTTCCCGGGTCGACTCCGCTTTACTTCTCGGCTCGGCTTGGCTCGAGAAATCGCTCGGGATTCCCTAAAAAGCCTCGATTTAGCTCTTATTCCTTTGTTTTTGCTTCAAAAGTGTGAAAACCTTCAAAACATGTAAAAAGCTAATAAAAACGATGAAAAAGACTCGGAATCAAGCTAAAATAGAAAGCCGAAAGGCGTTATTTAGGCCTAAAACCAAGCCTAAATAGGCAGCGCCTTGCTTACCCGCCCATTTTTGGGCTGGGCTAGCACAGAAGGGTCGTCTCCTCTTTTTTCCTTCTATTCTCTTCTAAACTGTTTTTTTATTTCTTCTATTTTTCTCCTCTTTGTCTTAATTTCTCCATATTTTAAAATGGAATTTCCTTCAACCCTGCAAAACATACCAATCTCCAAAACCAAGTGAAGAAATCACAGAATTTGGTATAGAATTGCGGTATTTAAGTCATTATTAGTCAAAATATATAGGTTAAAGTCCTAATAAATACTCTAAAATACACACTTATCAAATCCCCCATGCTTAGTTCTTGCTTGCCCTCAAGTAAGTATAACTCAAGAACAGTAGGAAGAGAAGGACTCAAACTAAAAAGGAAAAGACTCAAGATAGAAAAATTAAAAAGAAGAAAAAGAAATAAAAAAAAGGTGAGTGTTAGGGTTACAAATACAATTAAACACCCCTCAGGCTAACCAATCAGACACATCAATCCATCAAGCAAACACCTAGAGCAATCTGGAAGAGAACAAAACCAGAGCAAAATAGATAAAATGAAGTTTTCGCAATCAAGGAAAGAGAACAATTACTTCAAATGCGAAAAGCCACCAACATCTTAAGATTATTGCAAATATGCGCGGTTGATTATGGACGTAGGCCAGTCATGAGCAAACCTCACTTTTGGGGTAGAATGGAACACTCTAACTCTCGATTTTTATTTTTTTTTTTATTTAAGTGGGTTTCACTCACTCGGACCAAAAGAAGCGACGTACCATATGCTTGGTAAGGATCTCGCTTTCTACTGCTAATATGCAAATGCACTAGTGACAATCAAGAAGACTTTTAGGGTTGGAACGAGGTTTAGGTTAGGAGAAAGGAGTTGTAAAATTTGGGTATGAGGAGCTTAAAGAGCCATGCTTGGAATAAATTTCACCAAAAACCCGCTCTTAACTCACACTATTGCCGAATGTAGGCAAGGAACTCACTTTACTCCCTCATTAAGATCAAACACCTAATCAAATTTCATAACCAGGTCGAAAGCTTTCACAAATTTCAAGTAAACCTCGTTAATCACCCTTTTTTGATTTCTTTTCTTTTCTTTTCTTCTTTTCTTTTGTTTTTCTACTTATCTTTTTGGAGGGTGATCAAGTGAGAAGAAATACAAATGTATAAACTTAGCTTCGACCTAGGTTCCTATCGGATAAACAACACCACCAAATATGCCAAAAATATATGGAAATTGGGGAATATAATCATCCCAACTCATCAAAAGCATAAACACCTTCCACCTTCTTTCTCCATTAATACCAACACCAGGCCAAACATTACCCTCAAAATAACGAACTCCCTAAAACATCCAAGTAAGGCAAAGGGTAGGAATTAAATAAGGCCAAGGCTTGTATTGTCAGGGTTCAATATCAAAATAAAGGAAATCAAAGGCTAGGCGGGGGTAATGAACGGTAGTAGTATTATTATTAGGAAGGCTATTTGGCTATGTAGTTCAACAATTATAGACATGAATGCCTCAATCACTTTGTCACAGCATGCAATACAAAAGTGCAGTCTCAAACAAGATGCAAAACAAGTTCTAGAGGTGCAACTAGTGGTGGAGTCACTCAAGGAGTACAAGGATCGATAAAGATGATTAATCCATACTTTTAGGTAATGTGGACTCACGGGATAGTGCTCAATCGACTAAACCTAGCCCAAAGATTTGCGGCACGCATATTTACACCCCTAAGTCATTCAAAGCAGTTAAACACACCTTTAATAACTTGTCTCAAAATCAGAATGATTTGCAAACTACGTTTTAAAGAATTTTTTAGTTCTCAACCAAACTTCTCAAGATAAAGTAAGACAAATTGAAAGTCTAATAGGTTTACAAATCATTACCGAAGGTGTTCTGGATTATTAATTCTAATCCTATCCTAAATTTTTCTGTTTTTCTTGTCTTTTCTAAATTTTTGGTCTTTTCTATTTTTTTGATTTTTTTTGTTGTTTTTCTAATTGTGGATGCAAAAGAAAGAAAAAGACAAATAAAAAAAACTAAGAAAAGGAAAGAAAAGGAAAATCTAGCATGCTCTAACTAATGCAACTAGGTGAATGCAAAGTTTTACTAAAAAAAGCTTACAAGAAAAACTATAAACAATAAAATGGCACACTAAAAACATGAAGACTCAAATAAAGAAAACACACTAAAGCAAAAAACAAGCTAAAAACATGGAAATTAAACTAAGGAATGAAAAAGAAAGACGAAAATAAAAGAAAAACAAAAGAAAATCATGAAAAAAATGACGAATGTACACAAAGAGGATATAGACCCCCCTCCCCCTGCTTAAACATAACATTGTTCTCAATGCTGAAGACAACGGTGGTAAGGGTAGGGGTAGAGCAAAGGATCAGTCATCCTTGCTCGGTGAAGATGGGGTGGTGGCGGACAAAATTGGCCGAACATGGCCTCGACGAGGCGGGAAAGGTTAGAGATGGACTCATCCAAATGTGTGTAGCTCACGTCGGTTTCTTGCCTCATCTCGACAAGGTAAGCTTGCATCTCATCAAGCTGACGTTTGTTCCTAGCGACCGAAAGTGGGAGGGCATTGTAACGCGCCTTATGGTCAACATGTGGTTGTTGGGTTGGGGCTGAGGTTCGGGCTTGGGCTCAGGCTTGGGCTCGGGCTCGGGCTCAGGCTCAGGCACAGTAGGGACAAGGGGGACTGGAGGTACCTAAAGAATGTTAACTTCATCATGGATGGAGAGGTGAGGGTGAGGTAAAGCAAATCAGACATTGTTGGGATAGATCTAAAGGCAACGGTTGTCACTGTCAAATGTACACATACCAAAAGAGCAGCACTGATCACCATCAATAAACATTTTTCCCGAGACTCTGTGCGGGGTGGTAGGCTTTGGCCTAAAGCCAAAATGGCGGGCAAGGTAGGTAATGTAGCCACCTATGGCTATCCCCAAGGTCGAGTTAGGGATATGAGAAATGTGGGTGACGAATAGGGTGGCAGGGTCAGCGGTGTTATCGTCGTGAAGCATGACGTACAACAAGTAACAATCACCCTTTGTGGCCTTGTTTGAACTGTTAGCTCTCCCAAAGATACCGCAAGAGAGAATGCGGTGGGCATATCTCAATGCGGAGTTTCAGATAAGGGCTGAGGTGGAATTGCTCGGTCCCACTAATCAAAGCTGGAAATCTCCCTAAAGAAGCCCACCCCGTCCCAGTTACATGGGATGGTCTGTTTTCCCTACAGGTCGTCTCGGGGAAACCAAAAACTCTCACAAATTCCGATATGGTCATTTGGCGTAACTCACCGAGGAGTTCAAATCGGATAAGCCCATCCCTCCCCTGGAGGTTCACCTCTACGCTACTAAATAAATTTTAAGGTAAGGCCTGTAAAAGTTGGTTTGTTTAGTTTAGCTACATGCACCATTTGTCCTCGGTTCAACAGCCCAAGCACGTCATCAAGCATCCCACAATCACGAAGAAAACCTTCATGCAAGTACTTTTAAGGAATGAGATACATTTTGAAAGATAGTCATACCGAGCTTTGATTTCACCTTCAAATTTGAAGGGATTGTTGAGCCGAGTGTCTCTTGATGGAGTATCTTTTTGCTTGCCTTTCTCGGAAGCCAGTGCCTTGCGCTTCCTACTGCTTCTCCCACCTTCATTGTCATCGGGAGGTCCAGAGAAACTAACGTTCTTGGTGCGGACCATCTAAAAAAAAATACAAGAATTAGTATTTCTCCACCATAATTAATCAAAACATCAAATAAGCATAAAAACAAGATAATGTGACACAATAAAGACTCCCCCATGATTGTTTGATGCTACAGGCAAGTCTATATAAATTCTACATCCATAAAAACACCGAAACAAAGCATGGTAACTCTATGTTAGCACCAACCAAGATTCATGCAAAAATCCCACCCAATTAGCATCACATTACTCTAATAACACTCACAATATTATAAAAATCCAATCTTTGGACAACAAAGTGATATTCTCATCCAAATTAATTATGCCCTAATCAAGAACTAGTATAAAAAATAAACCCAACCAAGAAAACTTGAAATCTTGATTAAGAACATGGTATATTAGACAAATTCAATAAATTAACCAAGTAATTCATGAATTTAAGCAAAAATACACGACAAATACTAATAATTGTTAAAGAACATGAAAAACTTGATGAAACATACCTTCTTGAAGTTGTGGGGAGAAAGGATTGAAATTGCAAGTAACTTCAAAGAGAAAGAGTGAAGGTGAAGGTGAATGAGATGGAAGGAAGAAAGAAAGGAAGAAGATGGTGGTGTGGTGTGGTTGTGCGTCGGTGAGCAAGCAAAGCAAGGGGTTTGGGTTGCTGGGTGTCGTCGCGATGAAGGAAGGGAGGAGTTGAGTTGTGAGTTGAAAAAGTTTTGAATGATTTGAAAATTGGGGGGAAGGGGGGAGACTAAAAACAAAAGGCGGGCAAGGGAATTGAGTGAGATTTCCACCCCGAGATGTTTTTTCTTCCCTTTTCCTAATTGTTTTTTCTTGTTATCTCTATTTTTCATCACCTTGAATTCCCATAAACCTGCTTCAAACTTGCTCTAAAATTATTAGGTTAGATAAAAATTTGCAAAAATACAAAATAGAGCAAAAATTTTTTTCTTCTTTTTTTTCTACAAAATAAAAAGAAAATGTTAGTATAGCGATATAAATATAAAAATAAAACATAATAATTACTAGAATAAACAATAAAAAGAAATTAAATTTGAATGGGGAGGGGTAAATAATTGAAGAGTGAGATTTCCACCCCGAGATGTTTTCTTTAACGTCGTTAGCTCGACGGCGTTGACCCGTAGTCCTTGGGGTGTTCAAGGCATTTCTGGGCCGATTGAAGGATTGGGTAACCAACGTTTCGAACTTTGTTTAGAACTTTGATAGGTACACACACATCTGCTTGCAACTTATACTCTATCATCGACTCTCCTAGCTCGATGATCATCGATCTCCCCTTCATGTCCATTATGCAATTCGCTGTCGTGAGGAAGGGTCTACCCAGTATAACTTGTGTAGAGGGATCCTCCCCTGTGTCTAAAACCATAAAATCAACAGGGACATAATATTCTCCTAACTTAAGAAGGAAGTTCACTAAGACTCCTAGGGGCTGCTATAGGACCCGAAAGATTCCCGTTCGGGGAATCGGCTTTGGATGCGCTACTTAATGATCGGGAGCCGACTAAGGTTGCATAATCCATAAATAAGGATATTTTACTTTATAACAATCATTTTCGGGGTGATGAAACTTTAATTATTTACGAACCTATTTATATTATAAAAATACTCAAAATTGTACAAAAGTAATTATTCAATGACTTGTTACTGACCCATTCCCAAATCCGGGCCAAAAAGAAGACATATGGGCCGCCAGAAATTATCATAGGCCGCATAGCCTATGATGATTTCGTGGTTGGGCCAGCGCTTCTTCGGCCCAGAGAAAAAATGGGTGAAAATTAGCAAAGGTCGCATAGCCTTTGCTGATTTTCATGCCTGTTTTCTCTTGGGTCGGCCTTGGGTTGGTGAATATGGAGGTATCAAATCATTTCTAAGTATTTTAATGGAAAAACGTGTATTTTTAGTAATAAAAAAGGTTATAAAAGAAAAAAGAGTCGCCAGCCAATTTAAGGAAATCGGCAAACCAAAACAAACAAAAGATGACTTCAGTCTATGAACCCGAATTCTAAGTTCGGGGGCAAGGTTACAAATTCGACAATTAAATAATTCTCGAATCCGCCTGTTAGAAAACAGACTCTACTAAAATCGAACTTGAAATGAAAAGAGCCGGAAGAAGTTTAATAGATTTCACAATGTTATATTCTTGATCATGCAATGTTAAAACATGAGGTTTTCTTTACACAATATGTACAACAACGTGATATAAAGAAAAGATTACATCATTAGCACATAAAAGAATAAACCTCACTTAAGATGTCGGTATGATGTGAAATTGAGTCTCCTCTTGATCACTTGAACAAAAAATGGAGATGGGATATGGTAGGGTAGGATTTGGATGTGATAACTTATGGATGAATGATGATAATGGATGAATGATTAGAGAATAAAGATTAAGAAAGTATTGATATAGGTGAGATTTTGAGAGAGTTTTGGTAGTATAGATGATGATAGTTGATGATGAATGAGTGAAAATGATGATGTATTTATAGGTGGAGAGGTGAGGGATTCGGAGGGAAAGATAAGGGAAACGTCCCAAAGATCACGCCTCCCATGCAAGATCAAAGGCTATGCGGCCTATGATCATATCATGGTCAATCCGAGGTCAAATGCAAGGGCAAAGATCAAGGGATGCACTTGGAAAATCTGGCGCCAAATCTGAATATAATCCAAAGGCTATGCGACCTTTGATTTTAATCACGTGGATTGCTGACTTGGCAGTCAGCAATGGGCCGGTGATTAAATATCAAAGGCTATGAAGCCTTCATTGTTAAAATGGGCCGGAGTTCGAGCTAGGCCAGCTTGTGATCTTGTGAAGGTTAAGCGGCCTTCATGCATTCAAAGTGGGCCGTTATGATCTGTTGGGCCTGTTTTGACTATACGGTGCGCCCAATGACCCATTTTGGTGTTTAGCCTGTTGACTTGCTGAATTTTGACGAGTCGGAATTTTATCGGTTTAAATCTCGGTGTCTACACAGAGCCCCCACTTTGATCGAGTCTGAATAGGACGAAGGTCAAAGTAACATGATGTGCAGATGACTTGATACCTGGTGACAGATGCTGGAGGTCTCTCAGCGATCACTGGAAGAGGGTAGCGCCTTTTAGCAGCGGCCTGGTGGCAGCGACCTCTTAGCGGCAGCCGAATGAAGGTGGTCCTGTAACGTGGTTTTAGTACCCCGGTTTTTGTATCGTTCTTTTTTGAGGAGCTAGGGGCCTTGGCTAGGACAACTTGACTTTAGGTAAGGTTTAGGATCACAAGATAATTAGAGGTTTTTCAGGTAAAGGACGATACAAACAGAACGCAAACACGGTTAAGGTTCGGTCAAGAAGGAAACAATGGGTGTCGGGAGATTTCGGGATGCAAACGGTTATTAGGACGAGGGTTTCGCAATTAGGAAGCAACAAATCAGTAGAATCAAGTCACAATCCCGTTAGAATAAACCCACCAGATTTCCTTTTTCAAGGATAATCCGGATTAACTTCCTACAAGCCCACCACGGACCCGGAGGGTTAAAGAAACGGGACTCTCTAGTTAACCTCTTTCCACTTTCGTGGGCGAGCGTTAACTATCCCAATTCCCACCTTCCAACACAAGTGTTGGATGTATTCAAGAGCTTTCGATCTTGATTACATCCCACTTGAGGGAAAGATAGGATTGGGAAATTGATTCCACTACGAATTACCTCCTAAAATTGCTAACCCAATCCAAATCAACCATTCACATCCTTAGTTTCTCCCTAACCCATAAGGGTTCTATCCTCTAATCATCTTAATTAACACGCTAACAACACTAATAGCTTCATCATTCATGCTTAAAACAAAGAATCTAGATAATCAAAGCAACAATCAAGTAACAACAAAACGAAGCATTCTATTAACAAAAACAGAGATTAAAATGTAAATAGATGAATTAAAGAGAGTAAGGGTTGAGAAATGCTCATTAGTTGATGCCAATGGAAGGATGATCAAGAGTAATAAGAATCCAAGCTCCAAAATAAGATAAATCTTCATAACTTCAATAGAATTCCAATAAAATCCAGTGCAACTGCAATAAACCAAGTGTAATCACTCACTAATCACTAAGAAATCACACTAATCTCACTCTAATTGAAAGCCAAAATGTTGATATTACAATATATAGATGCCTCCTCACTCTAATCGTTCAAGAGGTGATATATACAACTCCAAGTAGTTACTCAAAACGCAGCACTTCATATAATAGATTTTCTGAACCCGCAGGGGACCGCAGTTGCGGTCCTCCGAAGCACAGGCGATTTTCAGTCTTCTCCCTTCGCATGACCACAGGTGCGGTCTGTGGGACCGCATCTAGACCGCAGATGCGGTCCCTCTCGGGTGACGTTGGTCCCAGCCCAAGTCTTGGCAACCACCATAGCTGTTGTCTACTGGACTGCAGTTGCGGTCCTCTTCGGCTGGCTGGAAATTCCTTCTTTGCTTCAACTTAGACCCGGTCATGACCCGGGAAACCTCGGGATTCCCAAAATAGCTCTAAAATCGCCCTTTTTACCATGTTTTGAGTAAAAACTCCAAAATCTACAAAATAACCAAAAATGTATTAAAAGTTATGAAATTAAAACACGAAACGAGTTAAAAGCCTAAATTGGGTCTAGACACCCCCCCCACGCTTAAACTTTTGCTCGTCCCGAGCAAAAAATAACAAGAAACTACCTAGACTAACACAAACTCCTTTGTCGTAGGAGAGAAACGAGTGCATTTAGCGTATGCACCAAGCCCTTTGAACCTCCTGGCAGCCTGGGTGGACGAGATGGACTCGTGAGGGTTTGTAGCGGCTATACCCACAAAAGCCAAAGAAAAAGAAGAGAGGGAAAGTGAAAACAAAACCGAAGAAAACAAAAGGAAAGAAAAACAAAAGCTTTGTTTCGAAGGATCTCGAAAACTTAATTAAGAAAAACGTTATTAAACCTCCAAAAGGAACCGTTATGAGCGTCTCACAAACACCTATCCCAAGCAAAAGTCAGTCTTTGAGATTTTCGATGTCCTACACCTAATGCCAAGCAAAGCCCCATATGCATAATTGCTGGTGGGTTCTAACCGATTCCAAAAGACTCCAAAGACTCATGCCCGAGCTCAAATACAAACAAAACGAACAAGGAAAGAAAATGAGTTGCCCTTCCCCGCATTTGGTCGCCTTTGGCTTGGTGAGGGCCGTAGGTGATGCAAGGAAAGGCCCCACACTTTATTAACGCTTAAAATTTTGTTTTTGGGTTGGGTTTTCCTAACAAAATTTTCTAAAGGTCGAGGCTAGTTTTACGGGAATTGCACGGCCCATAATGCGGGGTTTACCCTCCCAACACAATATTTTGCATACACACCTCCGTCGAAAATTCGATATGGGAGGAGCTTAAGGGGTATCAACGCCGTACCATTAATACCGGTCCCGTGTACTTTATGGTGGTTTGATGTCGTTCAGCCGACTCTCCCCACTTAATCCGGTTATTAAGCTTTGCTTTCCTTTTTCTTTCTTTTTGCTTTTGCTTTTGACTTTTTTTTGCTTTTGCTAAACAAGAAAAAGAAACAAGCTCGGACACAAACCTCTAGAACCTCCCGGTTTCAACCAGAACGTGAAAGGAATCGGGGGTCTCACTAGACACTCAATGCAGGACATCTAAAGAGATAAGTCATGACTAGCACCCGAGACAGGGTCGAAAACGCTCAGACCGGTTTCTTTTAAAGAAGTTTAAGAACGGCTTCTCAATTTCGACAACAAGATCCAAGAAACAACGCAAAAACAAAGCGAAAATGAAAACCGAAAGAAAACTCTTAAGGTTTTCACTCCCTTTTTTCACCTTTTTCACACAAATTATTTTTCAAATTTTAGGCAAAAACTAAGAAAACAAAAACAAAGAGCTAGGTGATCTACCCTTGAAACAAAATATCTCCTCCCCCCATACTTAAAACTTCACAATGTCCTCATTGTGGGAAGGTGTCACATGAAAAAGGCTAGAGAACCTAGAGAAACAAACAAACAAAAACAACAATCCAACCAATGGTGGCGACCCGAGCCCACACGGTTCCAACAACAAGATTGACCCAACATAGACATTCAAAGGGGTTCGCCATCCAAAAGAAAACCAAGCATGCGACGGATCAAAATAATAATTCACATAGGAAAGAGCAAGGTAGAAAGATATTACCTCGGGCTCTTCATAAATGTTCAAGCCGTGATCTGAAGTCGTCGTGCAATTGAATCACAATGATATTAGAGCAAAAGGACGACTTATACATGACAAAATCCACATGCTAGATTGAAAACAAAATCAAAGAAAAACTGACTACTAGACTCCTAAACAATAAAGAACTAAAAAGAAGAAGAGAAAACTATGAACAATATATACATTGCCAATGACATACCTTATCCCCGAATCTCACTCAATGGGGCGGGAAATAAGGGTGAAACACATCTCAAAACCAAACTAACCAAACAAACTAACTCATTTCATTCCAACAGAACAACCATTTCATTACATGCCAACCTGAACCATGCATGACCAAAATACAACCATTGCAAGACAAACCAAACTACAACCAACCCAAAAGAACAACCAATATCAATACAAACCAAAACATCCCAACTAAAAACCAAAAGTTGATCACCATGCACAAACCATGCCCAACCATCCTTGATACCGACATCGAAAGAAGCCAAAAACCCGAGATACTAACATGCCAAAACCACAAAGCCTTGCCTTCCCATCCAAACCCTCCGATGAGGCACCCCCCCCCCCACACTTACATTTTACAAAGTAAAACATAAAAACAGTGAAAAGGATCAAGTCGGGGCGGGGATGCTTACAAACTGGTCATCAAGAGGATCCTCCCGGAGGACGATGGGGTTGGCGCTGCGATTGAATGCCAACAAAGATCTCTTGTTGCTCCTCAAGAAGCTCTTGCAAATTCTCAATCAGACTTTGTTGGTTTTGGATTAATTCTCGCTGCTCTTGGAACTCATTATGTAGTTCCTCGAGTTAATCACTGATACGCTCCAATGTAGAATCTCCAGCTTGGCTTGTACCCGCATCTTCTTCTTACTCTTGTTCTTCCTCTTCCTCCTCTTCCTCTTCACTCTTCTCCACGGGTTCAAAAGGACCACCCACTATTCGGTGACCTCCGTGCCTTTTCCTACACGACTATTTTCGTTGGTCGGTGACATTCAACCATTCTTCAGCATGATCGTGATCCAATCGAATCACGATACTGTGGGAGTCATACCCGTGGCGGTATAGAGTTTGCGTCTTTTGTTTCTCCAAGAATTCCATCTTCCGCAATCTCACACCGTCAATAGGGTCGGGGAAATACCGTGGAGTCCATTTGGCGAGGTAAGACTCGAAGCCTTTCCTCTTGAGAAAGTGACAGTTTATATGACCCATGCCGATGGTCATGTTGTGGAGTTCGAGGCTGATTTCCCGAAGACAGTGGAGAATGCAAGAGCCGGTGTTGACACAACGACCATTGATTGCGTTAAAGATGACGAAAAGATCGTTTTTGCGGGCGTTTGATCGCTCAATGTCGCAGCCGAAGACAGAACTTAAAATGATCCGATGGAAGAGTCGAACACTTAAATTGCATAAATCTCGGGCTTTGGTGTTATTCGGGCAATGAATCCTCGATTACGATTCCGAGACTTTGGATATCGCCTCCGCCAGTAAGTGAGAGCCTTCATTGCCTCTTGTTCATTGAATCTAACGCACTCTCTGTAGTACAATCCATCCACAGGGAGACCCAAAGCATCGCAAAGATCCTGGACTGAACACTCAACTTGCACCTTAGCAACCCGGAAAGTAAAAGATGCATTCGATGTGCCATCCTCCTTTACCACTAAAGAGCTCAAGAATTCGAGCACCGGTTGATCAACGATAGGCTCATTGATGGTGATGAAAACTTCCAACCCAAAGTTTTGATGAAGAAATCCATGCTCGGTTTGCAATAGATATCTTTTGCCGTTTGCTCATCATAAATATTGGGAGCACAAATTTTCCTCTTTTTCAACCGTGCATACCTCTATTTATGCATCTCATCCCGAAAAGTAGCCTTCACCTTTGGGTCACATTTAATCAAGGAGGCAGGGTGTGCTTTGTAGCGGTTCTTGTCGGGCTCCATCGACGAAGATGAAGGAAGGGTTGTTTCTTTCTCGGTCCGGGCTCGTTTAGCTCGACCCATTAGAGTAAACAAGGAGCAACAACAACAACAATATGCACACAATATCTAAACTCCTAGTTTCCACCAAGAACTTCACCAACCAACTCTAATCAACAGCAAAATTGCAAACAATACCGGCAACTCTAAGCCTCAACCAAGAGCATTCAACAATATCCAAGAAGCAAATGATGAAATTGTGCAGACAATTAGCAAGAAAAATGAACTTTGGCATACAAAGGAACAAGGAGTACCTGATTTGAGAACTTAAGAGACTCCCTTGACATTTTCGAACCCCAAGGATGAACTTTACCCAGAATTTCCACTTGAAAAGCTCCACAAAAGGTGCAAAAATGGTGAAGTGCCTCGGCCAGGGCACAAATTCGTGGAAATGGAGAGTGGGGAAGATGAATTTGTGAAGGATTTCAGCAATTGGGGCAAGGGTTTAGGGTTTAGAGGGAGAAAGGGGTTTTTCGAGTGAGTGAGAGGGAAAATAAGTAAAAGAAAATGAGAGAGAAAAGGGTATTAACCCCGACAAAAATCGTAGACCTTCGAGGGACCGCAGGTGTGGTCTCCTGCTGGAACCTTCCTGAGAGGGAAAAATGTTTCTTGAGACCATAGGTGCGGTATGGTACACCGCAGCTGCTGTCTTCTCCTAGAACCAAAATTAGTGAAAAATGAAACAGCCAGACCGCATATGCAGTCAGGCAGACCGCAGGTGCGGTCTCCTCCAGGAGCAAAGACTGGCCGACACGTGACAAGACCGTAGCTGCGGTCATGGGGACCGTAGGTGCGGTCTTCGTCTGTTGATGCCCTGCACCTACAAGACTCAAAACTCCTTGAAAATAATGTTAAGTCCTAAATTTTCTACTCTTCTCATTATCAAACCCTTTTGCTTCACACTCAACAACTTTGAACATTCAAAAACCACAATAAACCACTTTCTTCACAAATTTTCTTCTCGCACTCGAATTTTTCTATTTTCTCAATTTTTTTTTTTTGTTCTTTTCTAAAATTTTCCACTCCTCTTTTTTTTCTTTTCTCAAACTTCAATATGAACGAAACAAGAACATTAGAACAAAAGAAATAAAAGTGAAAGAAATAAAAGAAACACTAAGGAAGAGGAGAGTAGCTCGTACCTCTTCCCGGTTGCTTGTTTTAGGTCCTAGCTCGACCTAATCCGCTATTTCAACTATCGAAATCAGCGAGGAACACCACAATCGTCCCCGCATACTCCTCTCCTATAATGTATTGCTTGATCTTTGATGAATTGACTTTGAAACAATCACCATTTGCATTCTTAGGCTCAACAACTCCGGCGGGAAGAATCTTTACGATTTCGAAGGGTCCCGACCATCTCGATCGTAGCTTGCCAGAAAAGAGTTTGAGCCTCGAGTTAAAGATGAGAACTCTATCTCCAACCACATAATCACGATGGTTCAATCTCTTGTCGTGCCATGCTTTGGTTCGCTCCTTGTAAATCCTATTGTTTTCATAGGAGTGACGTCTCAATTCCACGAGCTCCTCCAATTGGAACAAACGACTTGCCCCGACCGCCTTGAGATCATAATTCATCTTTTTGATCGCCCACATCGTTTTGAGTTCAAGTTCCACGGGAAAATGGCATGCTTTCCCGTAGACAAGGCGGTATGGAGTAGTCCCTATCGGCGTTTTGAAGGCGGTGCGATATGCCCACAAGACATCATCTAGTTTCTCTGCCCAATCTCTTCGGGAAGAACTAACTGTCTTTTCCAAAATCTCCTTAATAGCAAGATTCGAAATCTCTACTTGACCTTGCGTTTAAGGATCATAGGGGAGTCTAATTTGTGAGTAATACCATACTTTGCTAAGAGGGACTCAAACCTCTTCTCAACAAAATGAGATCCATTGTCGCTAATAATGACCCTCGGAATACAAAATCTTGGGAAAATAACCTTTTTCAAAAATCTTGACACGGATTTTCCATCGCATCTCACGCATGGAATAGCTTCAACCCACTTCGACACATAGTCTACCGCCACTAAAATATATTGATGACCTCTTGATGACGGAAAGGGACCCATAAAATCCAACCCCCACACATCGAAAACCTCCACCTCGAGTTCAGCGGCGTCTCATTTTTCCGGGAAATGTTGCCGGACCTTTGGTATTTGTCGCATGACTTAACATGAAGATAGACAGACATCTCGAAAGAGGGTCGGCCACCAATAACTGGCTTGTAAAACTCTCGCAGCCGTCTTTTGAGATCCACCATAACCTCCAACCAGGAACTCATGGCAATGCGTCAATACGGAATTCACTTCACTCTCGGGTAAGCATATTCTACACATTCCGTCATTACATAAACGGAATAAGAATGGATCATCCCAAAAGAAATGTTTCACGTCATGAAAGAACTTTTTCTTTTGATGAGGGGTCAAATTTTGAGGAATCACCTCACTGGACAAGTAGTTGATGATATCGGCGTACCATGGGTGAGAATGCTTGACGGACATAAGACGTTCATCCGGGAAAGAGTCAATGACGGGTTGAGTATCATCTAAATCAACAAGGATCCTCGACAAGTGGTCGGCTATAACATTCTTAGTCCCGGCCTTGTCACAAATCTCCAAGTCAAACTCTTGCATAAGCAAAACCCAACGAATGAGTCTTGGGTTCATTTCTTTCTTCCCCATTAAGAACTTTATTGCGGCATGATCCGTGTACACAACAACCTTGGAAAACATGAGGTATTGCCGAAATTTGTTTAGAGCAAAGATGATAGCCAAGAGCTCCTTTTCCGTGGTCATATAATTTTTCCATGCACTATCGAGTGCATGACTTGCATAATAAATGACCCGCGACTTCCTCTCTTTAGTTTGAGCCAAACATGCTCTAATTGTGAAATCGCTCACATTAGCCATGATCTCGAAAGGTAATGTCCAATCCGGAGGTTGGACAACCGACGCGGATACCAAGGCTTGCTTTAACCTGTAAAAGGACTCGAGACATTCATCAGTAAAGGAGAATGGGGCATCCTTGCAATAGAGATCAGTTAAAGGACTAGCGATTTTAGAAAAATCCTTGACGAACAGGCGGTAAAAGCCGGCATGGCCAAGGAAACTACGCACCCCTTTAACAAAAACCGGGGGTGGTAGGCGCTCTATCACTTCAACTTTTGCCTTGTCAACCTCGATGCCCCTCGAAGAAATTAAATGCCCTAAAACAATACCTTCTTTTACCATGAAATGGCATTTTTCCCAGTTTAAAACTAAGTCGACTTCCTCACAACGAATTAGAACTTTCTCTAAGTTAGCCACAATCATCAAAGGTATTACCATAAATAGAAAAGTCATCCATGAAGACTTCCATACATTGTTCAATGAAATCACTAAAAATGGCCATCATGCATCGTTGAAATGTTCCAGGGGCATTGCACAAACCAAATGGCATACGTCTATAAGCAAATATACCGTATGGAAAAACCCTGAGTACCCATCTAAAAAATAGAAATATGAGTGACCCACCAACCTCTCTAACATTTGGTCAATGAAGGGAAGAAGGAAATGGTCTTTCTTGGTCACTTTGTTCAATTGGCGATAGTCAATGCACATCCGCCACCCTGTGACCGTTCAGGTACTAACTAGCTCATTCTTTTCATTCTCAATAACTGTCATCCCACCCTTCTTAGGTATACATTAAACCAGGCTTACCCATTTGCTATTTGCGATGGGAAGATGATCCCAGCGGCTAAAAGCTTGACTACTTCTTTCTTTACCACTTCTTGCATATTAGGGTTCAACCTACGTTGTGGTTGCCTAGTTGGCTTTAGATCTTCTAATAAATCAATGGAATGCATGCATATGGATGGGGACAAACCTTTCAAATCCTCAATTCTATAACCTAATGCACCCCTATATTTTCTTAACAAATCAAGCAACTTAGACAAATCAGAGTCATGCAATTTAGCATTCATAATAACAGGACAAGACTTTTCATCATCCAAGAAAGCATATTGTAAGGAAGGGGGTAAAGGTTTAAGCTCTAAAGAAGAAGTAGAGGATTTAGTTTGGGAAGAAGACATACCCTTGTAGATAACTTCTTGAATTTCCATACACTCAATATGAGGCTCATCAATAGTAATATCCTCATGCATTGCTGACGAATCAAGAAGGTTTGTGAGAAATGTGATGTCGGTGTTGTCGATCTCAAATTGGAAAGACTCCAAGAGACATGCTCCCAAAGGATCATCGTAAGTAGATTCAAGTAGATGAGATTCCTCAATATATTCTTCGACTAACACTTCCATCATATCGATAGCATAACATGAATCCCCATAAGAAGGATATTTCAAGGACCCCTTGACGTTGAAAATAATGCTCTCATTATCGACATTTAATGACATACTACCATGCTTCACATCTATTATTGCTCCAGCCGTAGCAAGAAATGTCCTTCCCAAAATAATAGGAATGTTGGAATCTTCATCCATCTCTAGAATCACGAAATCAGATGGTATCAAAAATCATCCCACTTGGACCGGAATATCCTCCAATATACCCAAGGGTCTATGCACGGAACGATCGGCCAATTGAAGATTAATGGTTGTGGGAGTTAATTCATCAAGCTTTAACTTCTTGTATATAGAATGAGGCATAACGCTCACGCTAGCCCCTAAATCACAAAGAGCACGACTAATCCTCATGTCACCAATAGTGCAAGGAATGGAAAAACTCCCGGGGTTAGCGAGCTTCTCCGGGGTTTTGTTGTCAGTAATAGCACTACAATCGGCCGTCAAGTGGATAATAGTCTTCTCTTGAATTCTCCTCTTGCTAGTAAGAAGTTCCTTCAAGTGCTTTTTAAAGGATGGAACCTTGGAAATAGCATCTAGGAATGGAATATTCACTTGAAGTTTCTTGAGTATTTTTATGAACTTTAAAAATTTAGACTCCGACTTGGGCTTGGCTAACCTCTCGGGAAAAGGAACTGATGGAAACTTCGGCTTCTTAATAGCTTGAATTGGTTCTTCTTCTATCATCACTCCTTTCCCTTTTCTTACTTTCTCCATATCTTCTCTTTCTTTATCAATCAATTCTCTCTCAATACTAGATTCTTCTAACTCCTCCTCATGAACTCCCTTATTTCCCTTCACAAAAACAAACTCACTCTCCCTTTTCTCTATCAAATCCTCCTCATCCGTGACATCCACCACATCACCTTCTTTTTCTCCTAAGACACCCTCCTCCACTATTTTAGGACCTTCTATCTCCCTACCACTCCTCAATGTGATTGCATTAAGTTGCCCCTTAGGGTGGGTTGAGGTTGGCTAGGAAGGGATTGGATAGGCTTGGCTTGTTGCGCCATTTGAGCAAGTTGTAACTCAAGATTCTTAATGCGTGCTTGGTCTCTATCTTGAGTCAATGAGATCTATTGTAATATTTGCTCAATGGAAAATTCTTGTTGTGGTGGTTTGGATACTTGGGAAGATTGACCATGGTGAGGGTTTTGTTGATACGAACGACGGTTTTGATTTTGAAATCCGGGGGGTGGGTTTTGGTTTTGTGAGACTTGTTAGTTATAGGCATAATTTCCACGAGGACGAATTGGATTTTGAGTGGAATAGGAAAGGTTATTATTAGGGTAAATTGCTTGAACTTGCTCGGATTGGCATTCACCACATTGTTGCAAAGGGTGTGGTCCTCCACAAAAATCACACACAACAACTCTGACTCCCGAATTAAGCATCGGTACTCTTGAGCGGCCTTTACATGCCTTGTAGTCTCTTCTAAGGCCTTCTTCTTTTGCATCTCCAATACGACGTTCATAAGAAATTTAATTGTAGGGTTTCTCTTTAAAGAAGCGCCTCCATCTCTTGGACCAGACCACCTCCCCAAAGAACTATATAATCCCGAGTTCTTTTAACCTCCGTGGGAGACCTTTTAACCTCCCCCATGCTTCGTATAAAGTCTCACCGAACTCTTGTTGAAAACTCATAATGGCTTGCCTCAAACGACACGTCTCATCATTGGGAAAAAACCTTTGAAGAAAATCATGACTGAGGGCGTCCCATGAAGAATAGGTACCCGGCGGACAAGTGTTGAGCCACAATAGTGCTTTCCCTTTCAAGGTGAGAGGGAAAAACTTCAACTTCATATATTCAGCGGAAACACTATTCATTTGCACGAAACCGATACATTGCTCGAACCTATTGATGTGATCAATGGGATTCTCATGTTCACCTCCATAGTATGGAGTATTCTCGAATATCTCAAGCAAATATGGTTTAAATTCGAATGATGCGTTTGGTGGTAATGTAGGTAATACTATGGGGTCGCCTGCCGTACCCGATGATGGTGATGAATATGAAACCAAGGTACGGGGTGGATTTTGATCTCCGTCAGCCATTGAAATTTCATTCCTCTCTTGCTCCCTTTGCTGCCTTTCTCGTCTCGAGCTAGCATTTGCCTTGCGAATAATACTTTCCGGATTCAAAATCGGTGGAGTTTTAGGCGTTCGGCCTCGTCGAGATCAAGTCTGCATGCACAGAAAGAACAAATAGAATAATCAAATTCTTAACAACTAAGGATACCAAATCTCTAGCAAAGGAAATGATCTTAAACAACATAAAGACAAAGATCTAAGCTATGTGAGCTTGCTCCCCGGCAGCAGCGCCATTTTGTGTAACATGGTTTTTGTACCCCGGTTTTTGTATCGTTCTTTCTCGAGGAGCTAGGGGCCTTGGCTAGGACAACTTGACTTTAGGTAAGGTTTAGGATCACGAGATAATAAGAGGTTTTCAAGGTAAAGGACGGCACAAACAGAGCGCAAACACGGCTAAGGTTCGGCCAAGAGGGAAACAATGGGTGTCGGGAGATTTCGGGATGCAAACGGTAATTAGGACGAGGGTTTCGCAATTAGGAAGCAACAAATCAGTAGAATTAAGTGACAATCCCGTTAGAATAAACCCACCGGATTTCCTTTTTCAAGGATAATCTGGATTAACTTCCTACAAGCCCACCACGGACCCGGAGGGTTAAAGAAACGGGACTCTCTAGTTAACCTCTTTCCACTTTCTTGGGCGAGCATTAACTATCCCAATTCCCACCTTCTAACACAAGTGTTGGATGTATTCAAGAGCTTTCGATCTCGAATACATCCAACTTGAGGGAAAGATAGGATTGGGAAATTGATTCCACTACGAATTACCTCCTAAAATTGCTAACCCAATCCAAGTCAACCATTCACATCTTAGTTTCTCCCTAACCCATAAGGGTTCTAGCCTCTAATCATCTTAATTAACATGCTAACAACACTAATAGCTTCATCATTCATGCTTAAAACAGAGAATCTAGATAATCAAAGCAACAATCAAGTAACAACAAACACCAAGCAATCTAATAACAAAAACATAGATTAAAATTTAAATAGAAGAATTAAAGAGAGTAAGGGTTGAGAAATGCTCATTAGTTAATGCCAATGGAAGGATGATCAAAAGTAATAAGAATCCAAGCCCCAAAACAAGATAAGTCTTCATAACTTCAATAGAATTCCAATAAAATCCAGTGCAAATGCAATAAACTAAGTGTAATCACTCACTAATCACTAAGAAATCACACTTATCTCACTCTAATTGAAAGCCAAAATATTGAGATTACAATAGATAGCTGCCTCCTCACTCTAATCGTTCAAGAGGTGATATATACAACTCCAAGTAGTTACTCAAAACACAACACTTTATATAACAGTTTTCGAACTCATGGCCGCAGCGGTCTTCCAAGCACAGCGATTTTAGTCTTCTCCTTCGCATGATGATCAGTGCAATGGGACTGCAGGTGCGGTCTCTCTCGGATGACTTTGTTCCCAGCCCAAGTCTTGGCAACCACCGCAGTTGTTGTCTACTAGACCGCAACTGCGGTCCTCCTTGGCTGGCTAGAAATTCCTCTTTGCTTCGCATCAAGACCTGGGAAACCTCGAGATTCCTAAAATAGCTCTAAAATTGCCCTTCTTATCATGTTTTGTGTAAAAACTCCAAAATCTACAAAATAACCAAAAAAATATTAAAAGTTATGAAATTAAAACACGAAATGAGTTAAAAGCCTAAGAATTAAGGCGCTAGTTAGACACAAACTGGGTCTAAACAGATCCCTTTTAGCGGGTCCAGGAAACAGCAACCATTTAGCGGCAGCTGGATAAAGGTTGTCCCTTTTAGCGGGTCCGGGCACCAACAACCTTTTAGCGGCAGGTTGGATGATGATGGTCCCTTTTAGCGGCGATCGGGCGACGGGAACCTTTTAGCGGAAACTAGATGATGTTGGTCCCTTATAGCGGCGATCGGGCGACAACAACGTTTTAGCGGTAGCTGGATGATGTTGGTCCCTTTTAGCGGTGACCGGGTGACAGCAACCTATTAGCGGCAGCTGGATGATGTTGGTCCATTTCAGTGGCGACCGGGCAACAGCAACTTTTTAGCGGCAATTGGATGAAGGTAGTCCTTTTTAGCGGGTCCGAGTAAGAACAACCTTTTAGCGGCAACTAGATAAGGTGGTCCCTTTTAGCAAGTCCGGGCAACAGCAACCTTTTAGCAGTTGGATGATGGTTGTCCCTTATAGCGGGTCCGGGCAACAACAACCTTTTAGCGGCAGTTAGATGAAGGTGGTCCCTTTTAACGGGTCCGGGCGACAACAACCTATTAACGGCAAGTGGATGATGGTGGTCCCTTTTAGCGGGTCCGGGCAACAGCAACCTTATAGCGGCTGCTGGATAAAGGTTGTCCCTTTTAGCGGGTCCCAGCAGTAGTAACCTTTTAGCGGCAGCTGGACAAAGATGGTCCCGTTTTCCCCGGTGTTGGTGATGGTTTCCTTCACGAAAACAAAAGTAGAATGTCAGATCATTTTGAATAATGGTTGGAGATATAGAGAATTATCTGTGCGAAAGATTGATCGTAGTTGATCCGAACTCCCCTTCTCCTTTGTTTATGTCGATGTCCCAGTCTTTCCCGGTGTCGATGAGGCCTTACAGATTTTCCCGAGGCGGATCGGATTGTCTCGATTTGATGGTGTCCAATGGTTTTTCCCGAGGCGGATTGGATTTTCCCGATACGGATGATGCCCAACGAATTTTCCCAAGGCGGATCAGGTTTTCTCGATGTTGATGGAGTGATGAGGGCTTTTCAGATTTACTTGGCGTTGATGACGATGTCGATGAAGTGAAGATGCTCTATGGATTTTCCCGAAGCTGATGACGCCCAATGGATTTTTCCGAGGCGGATCGGATTTTCCCGATGTTGATGGTGGTGCCCAACGGATTTTCCCGAGGTGGATGATTGTGTCGTTGGCATCTATGGCAACTTTTGTTGCTAGAAGATCGTCATGAGGATGATAGATAGAAGTCATCTAGAGTGTGATTAGAGATTTCTCTAATCTTGCTCTTAATGATTTGTGGCCAAGCTTGAGCCTATGTGTGAGATGAATTTCCTCTTTTCTCGATGAGCAAGCAAGCACTTGGTCTTCTAGACTTTAGCCTCTTATGTACTTATGCATGACTGTTGACTTTATGCATGAACACTAGATACAATGCAATGACTAGGATAATATGTACATGAATAGTATTTTAGATTGCATGTGACTCAATATGCAGACAACCCCAATACCAAGACTAGAATGATGATTCCCTAAGTGTTAGAGCAACTCGACACGCAATTTCAGGACAGGGTAGGATAGATGAGGTTTATGATGAGACCTGATGATGAAGGCGTTATCCTAGACGACTTGTCTTGTCCTCTTGTTTCCTCGAATCACTGTGGAAATAACTAAAGCCTCGCAGCAGGTTATGTGAGGGTTAGGGGAGCCCCCAATTCAAATGAACTCTTCTCATGAGTCAAATGTTGTTTGCAATTAGCCATTGATGTGGCTGATTTCTTTTCCTTGATGGATGGGTCTCGCTCAGATCTGCTGAGAACAGGCCTCGATATATCGAATCTCGCACGTGCACTAGTGACCGAGCCAAAAAACTCTGATTGGTATGGAAGGATGAAAAGGGTTGCCAAAATAAAGGGTAGGTCTGATGATGGCCAAATGGGTTAATAAGGCGGTTGGTGAAAGGAGATGAAGGCGGGCTGATGGTCGAATTTGGGTATGTCATGACTGACAGATGACCATGTTTAAACGAAAGCTAGACGGATGACAAGGGTTAAGTCACTTCATAGAAGAAGAGTTGAGGGAATGGCCGAGATAGATTCGGGTCTTAGGGAGAGAGGTGGTTGGTTATGTGAAGGTGATCCAAGTCTGACGGAAAGAAGGTTAGGAAATTATGATGGCGGGGACGTGAAAGAACTTCAAAATCTAGGGTTTACTCTCCTTTTGCCAAACCTGTCCTGACAGGTTTTCAGGCTAGCCTCTTTTATTCTCTCACTCTCCTTTTGCCTAGCTTGGGATTCCAAGCTAGCCTCTCTTGTTCTCTCTCTCTCTCTCCTTTTGCCTAGCTCAGGATTTCGAGCTAGCCTCTCTTGTTCTCTCACTCTCCTTTTGCCTAGCTCGGAGTTCTGAGCTAGCCTCTTGCGAACATATTTCCTCGTCGTTCGGGCTTTCGAACGTCCACGTGGATTGGGGTGTGATTTGATGATTCGTGCAAGGGTTTGAACCATTGAAAAGACTCTTTAAGGGATTTTAATTATACATTTCAGGAATAATATTTGTAAAATCACATTCCCTTTACTTATGCATTTTATGAGTCATTGAATTAAACCTTCAAGAGTGAACATCCACTTGTTCCACACTCTTTTAAATTTAACTCAAATTGCTCATTTAAATGTTAGGCTCGGAAGAAAGCAATTTATGCAAGTATTATTTAGAAATATATAAATAAAACCTTAAAGTTGCATCGGTTTGTTGCAAAACCATGTTTTCCCATAGTTTATTCAACCCGATGTGCTTTTAGTTCGTAATGGGAGTCGCCACCTGACTTTTTAAGGGAAAAATCCAAGACAAACCAAAGAGAAAACAAGAAAGACTCCGCCAGCGAAACCCAAGAATGGATTCGGGGGTAAGGCTACGAACTCGAAAAGTAGGAACTTTAGGAGTTCGCCTCTCACAAAAGGAAAGACTATACTAAAAGCTTTAAGTGTGCTTTTATAAAGTTTGGAAAGAGAATAAATAGGAACTTTATAGAATTATTTCATTGAACATGCAACATGAATTATAAGAAAAAAAGTACAACATATACACTTATTTACAAGAAACAAAAAAAAAAAAAAAACTTTAAAGCTTACATTGTGTTAATCTTGAAAAAGAGGCATTGCCTTGCTCTTTTGCTAGTGAATGCTCCTCTTAATACTCTTGAATAATCCTCCTCAAAAGTGCCAAAACAAACAAAAGGAATGACAAGAAAAAGTGGTGGAAAAGAAGGTAGAAAAGAGGGCTTTTTGTGGTTTTTAAATGTTTAGGATTAGGGTTTTTTGTGGTGTTTTGGGATAAGATGAACTTAGAAGATTGGAGGGATGGAAATGATAATAAGATTAGAAGAAAGATGAGTAGAATGACGATATGATAATAGTATAAGAATGAAGATTAGGATGATATTGTAGAGAGAATGGAAGAATAGAGAGGACAATGGATGTAGAGAGAAGAATGAGTAGAAGAGAGGAATAGAATGAATTGTGGGGTCTACGGATTTGAAGGGAGTAGCGTATTTATAGGAGAATGAGGTAGGAGAAGATACATGCACATACATGCCATCTCGTTCAAGGTAGTCAAGGCTCAAATTTCTAGGCAGTGAGGGGGGTGTACTTGGAGTGGACGAATTGACCCCGTGCGGTCGGTGGTCATGGCCGACCGGCCACCAGCACGTGGGGGGAAGAACCTATCTTCGTCTATGCATCCATGGATGGTGAGTGGGAGATATATTATGCCTTGGGAAATGGTGTTTCGCACTTGGACGACAGCTATTGTATTTGAGCTTTGTAATGTATTTTTATATGTTTTTGTGAGGAATCGATCTTGTGACCTCTTGGCATTGAATTTGCATGGCTTGCATGGCTCACTTGGCTTTCATGGCTTGCTCTTTACGTAGGAATTTTGCATGTGATATTGCATGCAACATTAAAGCAAATTAGTACGTGTAAAGTGCACGTATTTTAGCTTTTGTTTTCCGGCTTCTTCTTCTTTATTTAATCCTTCTTATATATAGATATGCTATATATTTTAGGCGATAAAATTCGGTGTCTACAGATAACCCCCATTTTGATTGAGTCCGAGATAGGACGAAGATAAAAGTAGAATGATGGACACCGATTGAAGATATGACTTTCGAATGCAAAGCCTGGGGATATGTCTTCGGATCGTGAAGAATGAGGTGATGCTTGGAAGCGGAATCCGACATCGCGGTGATGAGCAGTATGCGCCTCTATCGGGGTTGATCTCGAGCAAGAATGATGCTCTACTTGAAGTGATCTCGGGCGTCAGATGACGTCCTACTTGAAATGGTCTCGAGTGCTGAAGGCATCCTACTTAAAGGTGCGGGCTGACACTTGGAAGCTGCGTCCTGTGTCGTGGTTGGCGAACTTGCACGGATAGGTGATCTCAGGCGAGAATGATGCCTCACTTGTCGAGGAGACTTCATCGATCGCGATGTTGATGGCTCTTGGAGACTTGCTGTTGTTGGTTGCAATTTTGATGCCGAAGGAGTTCATTAGACACAATGCTGATGGCCTTGAGGGTCGACACTTAACCGGGCGCGATGCTAGTGGCTCAGATGTTGAGACTTCACCGGGTGCGATGCCGATGGCTCAGGGGATCGAGACTTCATCAATTGTGGGGTTAATGGCTCGGGATTTTTTGTGACTCTTAGGGCAATTTTGATGCCGAGTGCCAGTGGCTCTTATTCCTGATATTATATCGATCCTGATGCGAATGGCTCTTATTTTCCTACAACAAATGCAAATTGTTTTTGTCAGTTTTAATGAAATTCAATTCTTTTGGTTTAGACAAGTTACCTCGATTTTTGTCAGCATTATCATTAGAAAAATACTCTCATTTTTTGAAACTTGACGCTTCAATCTTGTGAAGACCAACATTTCTTATTGGGCACCCTTATCCGTGCCTCTTCCTTGGAAATATGCAAACTTGGTTCTCGAAGATGATCATGAAGAACAAGACAAAGTTCACTCTTTCCCTCGGCCAGTCGGACCATATGAAAATCAAGGAATCTTTTTCGTACGTCTCAGCTTTTGCAGGGCATGCAGGAGACCAACTTGCTTGCAATTATTGTAGACAACTTTATGGTCGATCGACCTTTAGCTCTGACAAATAGGAGAACGCCACGTGGCAGTATGGACCGAGCTATTTTGGCTATAAAAGAGAGTCCTTAGTCGCGACATTCCTCATATCCTCATTCAAGCTCTTCATTGCTTCTGTTACTTGCTCTTTCTCTAGAAATTCTCTTTAGCATCTTGGTTTTCATCATAAAAGATGAAATTTCTAAGAAGGGGACACAAACATGCTACTCAGCCAGCAGTCCAGGAGCGTCCTTACGCGAGGACGGTGCAAAGGGAATATCTAAATAGAGAGTTCACTCCAGCGCTTCTTGTGTTTTGCCAGGATGAACATGCATGATTCTTCCGTTCCCATGTTTCAGTACACACTTGTTCATAACATGTTTTTATCTTTCAAAGAAATTATGTATGTTGTTGTTTGCGTTTAATACTTTAAGTTGGATTTAAAGTAGATGAATACTATAAATTTTTCTTAAAGTACATCGTGTTTTAGAATGAACACTTAGATCCTTACTTTGATTATTTGTCACAGGACGACTTTTTCAAGTCATCCGGGAGCATGCAAAGTGTGGTATCTCTGACCAACCATACGAGAGTAGGAAGGTTCTATTTATCCACCCTCGAGGTTGTAGGTTTTGGCCCTTTCCTGCCTTGCCTGAAAGCTTGGAAATTATGTACCAGAAGAATCTTCGCGCGGGCCACTATGGAGTGCTTTTGGGATTCAACAAACTCGTTTCATCTCCCTGCCGGTGAAATGGTGCGCACTCCTGTTGATTTCGTGATGATCATAGGCCTCAACTGGGGCGGCCAGCTGTTGGAATTTCAGAGGGATCCTGATCCTCGTGTTTTCAAGCTTTTGCATCCTGCTCTTGCCTTGGTAGGGCGGAGTGGTGCTTTGCGGTACTCTCATTTGGTGGCTGTCTTAAAAAGTGAGGGCTTTGAGAGTCGGCCTCTCCCTTAATGTTAGTTTCTTGTGCTTGTGCATTTTATCAATGCAATTATCTTTGCCAACCGTGGAGACAACTTCACCTTTTCCTGGATGCACCAGCTCCTGGATTATAGCGAGGTGAGAAACTTTAACAGGGCAGTTGCCGCTTATGCTTACTTGGTGAGAGGAATGTAGGTCGCGTGTCGTCCCACTGGCAGTGACATGGTAGGGCGCCCGAGAACTACAGAAGCAAAGTTGCTTAACCTAGGTAGCAGCCTCTAGCGGGTCTTAGAGGTATGCTCCATGATATTGCTCTTAGAAATTTTGTGATGTGCAAAATTCCTTCTTTCACTCCACTAAGATATTTCCCGGTGTGCAGGTGTGGATCTTAGCTTATTTCCGCCCTGTAGTAGGAGGAACTAATAATGTGAACTTGAGAATTCCTGCTGTTGTTCGATGGGCAGAATCGTCACACTATCGTCGCCCAAACCACTTCAAAGATTTGAATGGTCTTTGAAGGATCATTGACAACCTCCGACCGATATGGCTCATAATTTCTTTGATTATCTTTCTATTCTTGAGCTCATAACGTTCTTTTTAGGAGGATATCGTCCGATCTCCATGGGATGGTTATCTCTTGGAAGGTCGTCACTATGATATTTGCTTGGCACATGAGGCAAGCGTGCGTTGTTTGCTGTTAGAAGGTCCTTCGGGCCTTGTCTTATATTTGAGAGAGCGCTTCTTCTTCCAGCATACTGGGGAATGGCCCTCAAGGGTGCCTATATACCCTCCCGAGCTTATCTATGACATACAGGCTTTGTCACAGGAAGAAATGACTCGATTATTGATCGGGGAGCCTGCCGTTAATTTCATAGTTCTCGTGGATAACCTAGAGGAAGCGGCTACTCAACATAGAGGGCACTTGGCTTTTGCTCAGGTACAGATTTTTCTCGGCTCATGTAATGATGCATTTCTGGTCTTTTACTAACATGTAGTCTTTCTGTTGCTGGGAGGATATTATGAACCTCTCCTGGACCAACATGTGGAAGAACCTGAACAGGCGGAAGACGAGGACATGATGTTTGGTTTCATTCCGCTCGTGTCGAATGATCATGAAGTGTTGCAACACTTTGATGCCAACCCAGTAAGTTGCTTACTTTGGCTGATTTTTCTCATGGTGTATTGATTTCTCACTGATTCCTTTCTGATGTTGCAAGCAAATGCCCTCTGTTGAGGGAAGGCATCATGGCTCGAGAATTAATTGATTGGAATTTCGTGGACGACCAACATCAAGGTCCTATGCCAGCTGTCGGTGAAGAGAATCATGAAGCTCATTCTCATGTGAGTTTGCCGCATTCTGAGAGCTCGTCAAGGCGTCCTCCTCGCCATTTTTTAGTAGGAGAAACCAGTAGGAGAGCCTATCGTGGAGATCCAGGTGCAGGACCATCCAGACGTAGGGATCAAGATCTGATGGGCGAACTTCGAGCTCCATATGCTAGTTCTTCGGGAGGAAGACAACGGCCTCCTGGTATTCCTGAATTTATGGTGGAAGATTGCTTAGAATCAATTGGATTCCATGGTTCGACGGAGAGTGTCCCTAGCCCGTGGGCACCTCAATACCATGCTCAGTCCATTGTTCCTTATTGCCAGCCCCCATGCTATAATCAAGGATATGACATGCCTTCCACAAGTTCTTGCGCCTTGCTTGGACCTTCTGGCACTTAGGATGATTCTCATCCTGGCTTTTTTGCAGATGCAGCTTTCAGAAGCTTGTTTGGCGACCCTCCTCAGTAGTGCTCTTTAGGCATCGTCGGCAAGGCCTCTTCTTTTCAGGTATGTTCTATGCTCTTTTTTTTATTTTTTTTTAAAAAATTTTTGTACGAGGAATAAACAAATGTACGAGAAAAATAAAAATGCATGCAGACTCTTTTTTATGCACGTGATTTTGACTCTAAAGATGCATCAAAGCCCCCAGTTTTTCTTATTTATTGGCCAATCTCAGACTATTTCAAAGGAATTGAATAAAAAAGAAAAAGAAAATAAATTTACTAGACTACTAATATAATTACAACAAAGATTGTAAAATACAAATAAAATCAATGAAAATAATACAATTGCTTGCACATACACGCCTAACGGATCCCGAAACCGTGTCTTCTTCCCATGCATGTTCCTACACGGTGCCAACCCTTCAAGAGGTTCCTCCCCCCTTTGTTGCAGGCCGACCGACCATAGCACGATGGAGGCAACCGTGCCTTCGCCGTTCACACGCCACTGGCTGCTGTTCCTTCCCTTTGGTTCAATCAGACTTGAGGCAGAAACGGTGCACTTGTAGCACTTCTTTCACATTGGAGCACTATTTAAACAAGTCTCGACGTCATTTCTTTTCATCCCATCTTGTCCTCTAACTCTCACTTTCCAATACTCCTTCAATCATGGCCTTTGAAAAGAAACTTAACCTTTGGATGAATTCCTTATCGAAACCCGTGTTCGGTCTCGTTCCGAGCCGAATTTTATCTCCTTTATAGGGTGTTTGTGTTTATTTTAGCCCTTTGTATATATTAGATATAGTGATTTGGTGTTTTGTAGGAAAATAAGGAGTTAGAAGAAATTTGGGCTTAATTGAAGGTTTTTAGGAAATCCCGAGCGATTCCTCGAGTCAAAGCAAGTCAACCCGAGCCGAGAACTAAGTCAACCCAAGCCAAGAGCCGAGGCGAAACTGAAGCCGGAAATTCCATGTCAAGATTGGCGCAAAACAGGGGAACGGTACGGACTCAAAGTTTTGAAATACGTGTGCCTTCACTCTTTGGGTCATAACTCCTTCGTTACAACTCCGATTAGTCTGAAATTTCGGGAGCTTAAAGTACACACCAAGAGCTTTCCATCGATATCTTACGAGTCCAAAATGAAGATCGGATGAAGAAGTTATGCGCATTTGAAGTCGGCAGGGAAAAGCTGCCCAAAACAGTGACTCGCCCGAGTCATCTGCTGACTCGCCCGAGTCAGGCTTCTGGGACAACAAAGACAGAGGCCAAGGGAGCGGGACAGAACACTGACTCGCCCGAGTCACTTATTGACTCGCCCAAGTCACTTATTGACTCGCCCGAGTCACCCGAATTTCTGCGGAAATCTGCGAAGCTGATGCGCGTTTTGCTGAGTTAGTTTTAGGGTTTTGGGTTTCGTTTTCCTTCTTCTATAAATACCCAATGTAATTCAGAACTATTTATCTTAGTTTTTATCTTTTAGCTTAGCTTTTATTTAAGTTTTAGGAATAGGAGTAGATTAGATTTAATTGCTTCCTTCAATTACTTTCTTTAATTGTTCTTCAAGTTTTCTCCATTGTTCTTCAAGCTTTCTTTAAGTCTTCTTGCAATTGTTATTAAACTCTTCTTTCAAGTAATCTCATTGAAGTTTTACAAGCTTTCTCTCTCTCTTCCTCTCTTTCTCTCTCTCTATTCTCCATTGATGTTGATTTCAAAAGCTTTCTAGTGTTAGTCAAATCAAATCCATCTTTTAGTGGGGAGGAGGGTCAAGGAATTCCAATTCTACTTCCTAGTGAGAATTTGGGGGATCCTTGATAATCCAATCCACAATTTCTTGTTTGTTCGGGTGAAATTGCAAAGGTAGATTGAAGATTTGAAGTTTAGATCATCAAAGGTATTATCTCTTGTGCCTAATTTCATTATTAGTTTTATTGCTTTCTATTACATTGCTTTTTATTTCTTTCTTATTTCTTGTTCTTAATTGCTTTCATCTTTTATTGCTTCCTTGATTATTATCATGTCTAGGTTAGTTTATTGCTTAATTTACATAATTTATAGCTTTCCGCACTGAGAAAAACCCCAACGCAAACCGACTACCTCAATCAAGCCTAACACCCATCCCTGTGGACCAACAACCCTTAACTCTTGAAACCACAAAAATTACAACCGAACAATGGCGTCGTTGCCGGGGATGGCGTTATTTGGTAGATTAGGTGATTGGTTTGTATGTAAATAGTTTAATTGCTTTCTTTATTAAGTTAGAAAAATATAGTCAAAAAAAATTGAATATCGAAAAAAAAGAGAAAAAAATATAAGAGAAAAAAATAGAAAAAGAAAAATAGAAAAAAAAGAGAAAATGGCATGTTTTAGCTTCCCTCAAAATGAGCAAGAATTATTTTGTGATTTCAATGATTATCTTGCTTATTGGGCCCCTCATGGTTATATTTATTCTGATAGGGAAGTGTTAGTTGTTACTAATGAGGGTTGAAAAAGAGTATCGGGCTTGGGAATTATTTGATTGGTTGTACACGGATACTCGCCAATTTGGGGAGACCTTTTATTCATCGGGTTCTTGTTTTGGTAATCCGTGTGCTCTTCATGCTCAATTGCACTATGAGAAACGTTATGTGAAAAACTCTTATGATCTTTCTCCATGTGTTTTTGTTGAGTCTCGCCATTTGTGCGTGTATTGTGAATCTCCATCTCATGATTCCCAATCTTGTATGGATATTAGACTAGATAAAATTGGTGTTGAAATAGATGGTTTACAAGATAGGATGAATGAATGCATGCAAGAATTTGAACACGTGCTTAAACCTAGGGTAGAAACTTATCTTGCACAATTGGTTAGTTTGAATATTGAAGTAGATCATTCGTCATCTTTGAGTCCTGAAATGCATGATGATTCTTCTCTTTATGATTATGATTATGATGATGACTACGGTAATGGACATAGTTTTGTCTGGAGGATTAGCGAGTCCTTAGCTCTAGCCCCACCTAGTGAGCATGAGGAACATGATGAATTTGTGTCTGATGATCTTGATGACTACATGCTTGAAGATGAACCATTATCCACACGATTGTCCATGCCTTTATGTGAAGAGAAAGTTGAGTCTATTGAATACCATGATGCTTGTGACGAAATTGAGCATGATCTTGTTGAGAGTGAAATTGAATCTGTTGTGATTGAATGTGTGTTTGAAGCCGATTTGTTCACTTTCATTGAGAATCATTGCATTAGTGAGGCATTAGCTACCCTTCCTTGCAAGTTCATTGAAAATAATGTGCATACTTGTGATGATGAACTTGAGTTTATGGGGATTGATCCTAAATGCTTGAACTCGGTTTGTGAAATTGATATTTTTGATGGTGATATACTTTATGAGTCGTTGTTTACATTCAAGTCTTTGCATGAGCATGTCCATGAATGTGTTGTATTGCCCCCTCCCGTTGATTTGTATACCCAATCTCCATTTACGAGTCAATGGGAGGATCCATTTGTCATGTCTCACTTAACCATGCCTACGAAAGTCTTGTACATTCTTGTAGTTCGTTCTTTCTACGAATTTTCTAAGGCATTCGATAAGTTGTTAACAGCACTAATGTTTGTTGATATAATTTTGCGAGTGTACTCTTACCACCACCATTGTGAGATGCATTCACGGATGCATGACTTGTTACTCCGGGCGCTGAATGATTCTGACATGGTGGCCGACGTCCTTAGGGGAGATGGAGTGGCTGAGGCTCCATAGATGGTTTCATTATTCTGAGATTTCATTGTTTGGGTATGCTCAATACCCAACCAGGTAATATCGTTCCCTTCTCTTGTAAATTAAGTTAGTAAGTTAGGTTTGTTTTCTTCTCTTATTTTCTTTTTGGTGAGTGTCTTTTTCTTTTATTTTGGGGTGCTTGCTTACCTACTTCTGTTTTCTTCGAGGATATGGAAACATCTTTGTGTAGGAGTGGGAGGGTAGTATGCATTCCGGTTTTCGAGTCTAATAAAAGAAAAAAAAAAGAGTGAGAATCGTTTTGTAAATATTTTAGTTTGTTTTTTTTTTTCTTTAGTTCATTAGTCCCTAGTGTCTTGTATAGTTTGTTTTTCCTTTTGATCTTGCATGTGAACCATCACACATAGTATGTTTTTCTTGTTTATTTCTAACTTTTGGTGTGATGTACCTTGGATCGTTGATAGAATATGCTTGTATTGAAGATGTTGAGGTAACCTCCTTCCACCCTCTCTTTGAGTGAATATATTTTGATCCATGTTGCATGCTTGCTTTTCTTTTTGGGTGGCGAACCTCTTGAGTGTGAATGTTGAATATATATGGTTTTTGGAGCCGTGTGGGCTCGGGTCGCCACCATTTTGTTTGCTATGTGTTTGTTGTGTGTTTTTAGGCCTTCTACCTTACTTGAGACACCCTTCTCATGATGGAGATATTGTGATGTCTTGTGTTGGAATGGGGGGTGGTATTTTCCACTTGTCATGGGTAACCACCTAGTTTTTGAGTCTTTTAGTTTTGTTTTGCTTAGTTTGTGTCTAAAAATTTGAAAATTTTTGTGTTTAAAAGGAGAAAAAAGGGAGTGAAAAACCTCCAAAGTTCTTGTTTTTCGTTTTGTTTTGTTTGAGCTTAGTTTCTTTGATTTCGTTGTCAAAATTGGGAAGCCGTTTTTAATCCTCTTTAAAAGAAACCAGTTTGAGCATTTTCGACCCTAACTCGAGCGATTGTCATGACTCACTTTAAGTAGATTCCGTTCATTGAGTGTCTAGTGAGATCCCATTTCATTCTTTTTTATGTTTTGGGTGAAACTGGGAGATTCTAGGGATTCGTACCCGAGCTTGTTTTACAAAAAGAAAAAGGAAAAAAAAAGAGAAAAAGCAAAAGCAAAAGAAAGAAAAAAGGAAGCAAAGTTAAATAAATTGATTAAGTGTGGCGTGTCGACTTTACGACATCAACCACCATACAATTAGCCAACCTACACGGGCCCGGTATTAGCGGTACGACGCTATTACCCCTTAAGCCTCCTTCTATATCGTTCGCGACGAAGAGGTGAATGGAAAAGACTGTGTTGGGAGGGTAAACCCCATTTTGGGCGGCCCATTCCCGAAAATACTGCTAATACTGACCATAAAAAACAAAAAACATAAAGAAAAAGAAAAAAAGAGAATTTTGTTGAGAATATCCATCTCAAAAAGAAAGTTTAAAGTGTTAATAAGTGAGGGGTCTTTCCTTGCATCACCTGCGGCCCTCACCAAGCCAAGGGCGGCAAATGCGGGGGAGGGCAACTCCTTGTTTATTTTCTGTTGTTCGCTTGTTTTAAGCTCGAGCGTGAGTCTTTGGGGACGATCGGAATCAGTTAGAACTTTCTGAACTTTTACGCAAGTGGGATCTAACTTTACATGATGTGTAAGGGATCGAAAACCCCTAAGATTGGCAGTTGTTTGGGTTAGGTGTATGTCAGGTGCTCATAATGGTTCCTTTTGGAGGATTAATATCGTTTTGTTGATTGAAACATCTTGATTGTTGAAACGATCAGTTTTTCCTTACTTTCTTTCCAAACTTGTTTTGTTTTTCACTTTCCCTCTCTCCTTTTTCTTGGGCCTTTGTCGGTATAGTTGCTATAAACCCTCACGAGACCTACGTTGTCCAGCCGGGCTACCGGGGGGTTTCAAAGGCTTGATGCATGTGCCAAATGCATCCGCGATTCCTGCGATAGTGAGTTAGGGTTTTAGTTTTCTTTTTCTAGTCTTTTTCTTTGTTTTTAGTTTGCTCGGGGCGAGCAAACCCTTGTGTTGGAGTTGTGTTCGGTCTCGTTCCGAGCCGAATTTTATCTCCTTTATAGGGTGTTTGTGTTTATTTTAGCCCATTTTATATATTAGATATACTGATTTGGTGTTTTGTAGGAAAATAAGGAGTTAGAAGAAGTTTGGGCTTAATTGAAGGTTTTTAGGAAATCCCGAGCGATTTCCCGAGTCAAACCAAGTCAACCCGAGCCGAGAGCTAAGTCAACCCAAGCCGAGAGCCGAGGCAAAACTGAAGCCGGAAATTCCATGTCAAGATTGGCGCAAAACAGGGGACCGACAACCCTTAACTCTTAAAAACACAAAAATTACAACCGAACAATGGCATCGTTGCCGGGGATGGCGTTATTTGGTAGATTCGGTGATTGGTTTGTATGTTAATAGTTTAATTAACTTCTTGTTTAAGTTAGAAAAATATTTTGTGATTATCGTGATAGATTAAATGATTATCTTGCTTATTGGGCCCCTCATGGTTATATTTATTATGATTGGGAAGTGTAGTTGTTACTAATGAGGGATTGAACTTCGATACCCGTTCTCTTCTGAATTATCTTGATTTCAATGTTGAAAAAGAGTATCGGGCTTGGGAATTATTCGATTGGTTGTACACGGATACTCGCCAATTTGGGGAGACTTTTTATTCATTGGGTTCTTGTTTTGGTAATCCGTGTGCTCTTCATGCTTAATTGCACTATGAGAAACGTTATGTGAAAAACTCTTATGATCTTTCTCCATGTGATGTTGTTGAGTCTCGTCATTTGTGTGTGTATTGTGAATCTCCATCTCATGATTCCCAATCTTGTATGGATATTAGACTAGATAAAATTGGTGTTAAAATAAATGGTTTACAAGATAGGATGAATGAATGCATGCAAGAATTTGAACACGTGCTTAAACCTAGGGTAGAAACTTATCTTGCACAATTGGTTAGTTTGAATGTTGAAGTAGATCATTCGTCATCTTTGAGTCCTGAAATGCATGATGATTCTTCTCTGTATGATTATGATTATGATGATGACTACGGTAATGCACATAGTTTTGTCTGGAGGATTAGCGAGTCCTTAGCTCTAGCCCCACATAGTAAGCATGAGGATCTTGATGAATTGTGTGTGATGATCTTGATGACTACATGATTGATGATGAACCATTATCCACACGATTGTCCATGCCTTTATGTGAAGAGAAAGTTGAGTCTATTGAATACCATGATGCTTGTGACGAAATTGAGCATGATCTTGTTGAGAATGAAATTGAATCTGTTGTGATTGAATGTGTGTTTGAAGCCGATTTGTTCACTTTCATTGAGAATCATTGCATTAGTGAGGCATTAGCTACCCTTCCTTGCAAGTTCATAGAAAATAATGTGCATACTTGTGATGATGAACTTGAGTTTATGGGGATTGATCCTAAATGCTTGAACTTGGTTTGTGACAATGATATTTTTTATGGTGATATACTTTATGAGTCGTTGTTTACATCCAAGTCTTTGCATGAGCATGTCCATGAATGTGTTGTATTGCCCCCTCCCGTTGATTTGTATACCCAATCTCCATTTACGAGTCAATAGGAGGATCCATTTGTCATGTCTCACTTCACCATGCCTAGGAAAGTCTTGTACATTCCTGTAGTTCGTTCTTTCTATGACTTTTCTAAGGCATTCGATAAGCTGTTAAGAGCACTAATGTCTGTTGATGTAATTTTGCGAGTGTGCTCTTACCACCACCATTCTGAGATGCATTCACGGATGCATGACTTGTTACTCCGGGCGCTGAATGATTCTAACATGGTGGCCGACGTCCAGAGGTGATATGGAGTGGTTGAGGCTCCATAGATAGTTTCATTATTCTGAGATTTCATTGTTTGGGTATGCTCACTACCCAACAAGGTAATATCGTTCCCTTCTCTTGGAAATTAACTTAGTAAGTTAGGTTTGTTTTCTTCTCTTATTTTCTTTTTGGTGAGTGTCTTTTTCTTTTATATTTGGGGTGCTTGCTTACTTACATCTGTTTCCTTCGAGGATATGGCAACATCTTTGTGTAGGAGTGGGAGGGTAGTATGCATTTCGGTTTTCGAGTCTAAGAAAAGAAAAAAAAAGAGTGAGAATCGTTTTGTAAATATTTTAGTTTGTTTTTTTTTTCTTTAGTTCATTAGTCCCTAGTGTCTTGTATAGTTTGTTTTTCCTTTTGATCTTGCATGTGAACCATCACACATTGTATGTTTTTCTTGTTTATTTCTAACTTTTGGTGTGATGTACCTTGGATCGTGGATTGAATATGCTTGTATTGAAGATGTTGAGGTAACCTCCTTCCACCCTCTCTTTGAGTGAATATATTTTGATCCATGTTGCTTGCTGGCTTTTCTTTTTGGGTGGCGAACCTCTTTAGTGTGAATGTTGAATATATATGGTTTTTGGAGCCGTGTGGTCTCGGGTCGCCACCATTTTGTTTGCTATGTGTTTGTTGTGTGTTTTTAGGTCTTCTACCTTACTTGAGACACCCTTCTCATGATGGAGACATTGTGATGTCTTGTGTTGGTGGGGGGGTCGTATTTTGCACTTGTCATAGGTAGACCACCTAGTTTTTGAGTATTTTAGTTTTGTTTTGCTTAGTTTGTGTCTAAAAATTTGAAAACTTTTGTATTTAAAAAGAGAAAAAAGGGAGTGAAAAACCTCCAAAGTTTTTGTTTTTCGTTTTGTTTTGTTAGAGCTTAGTTTCTTTGATTTCGTTGTCAAAATTGGGAAGCCGTTTTTAATCCTCTTTAAAAGAAATCGGTTTGAGCATTTTCGACCCTATCTCGAGCGATTGTCATGACTCACTTTAAGTAGATTCCGTTCATTGAGTGTCTAGTGAGATCCCATTTCATTCTTTTTTATGTTTTGGTTTAAACTGGGAGATTCTAGGGATTCGTACCCGAGCTTGTTTTCCAAAAAGAAAAAGAAAAAAAAAGAGAAAAAGCAAAAACAAAAGAAAGAAAAAAGGAAGCAAAGTTAAATAAATTGATTGAGTGGGGCGTGTCGGCTTTACGACATCAACCACCATACACTTAGCCAACCTACACGGGCCCGGTATTAGCGGTACGCCGCTATTACCCCTTAAGCCTCCTTCTATATCGTTCGCGACGAAGAGGTGAATGGAAAAGACTGTGTTGGGAGGGTAAACCCCATTTTGGGCCTTCCAATTCCCAAAAATAAGGCTAATACCGACCATAAAAAAAACATAAAGAAAAAGAAAAAAAGAGAATTTTGTTGAGAATATCCATCTCAAAAAGAAAGTTTAAAGTGGTAATAAGTGAGGGGTCTTTCCTTGCATCACGTGCGGCCCTCACCAAGCCAAGGGCGGCAAATGCAGGGGAGGGCAACTCCTTGTTTATTTTCTGTTGTTCGCTTGTTTTAAGCTCGGGCGTGAGTCTTTGGGGTCGATCGGAATTAGTTAGAACTTTCTGAACTATTACGCAAGTGGGATTTAACTTTACATGATGTGTAAGGGATCGAAAACCCCTAAGATTGGCAGTTGTTTGGGTTAGGTGTATGTGAGGTGCTCATAATGGTTCCTTTTGGAGGATTAATATCGTTTTCTTGATTGAAACATCTTGATTGTTGAAACGATCAGTTTTTCCTTTCTTTCTTTTCAAACTTGTTTTGTTTTTCACTTTCCCTCTCTCCTTTTTCTTGGGCTTTTGTCGGTATAGTTGCTATAAACCCTCAGAGACCTACCTCGTCCAGCCGGGCTACCGGGGGGTTTCAAAGGCTTGATGCATGTGCCAAATGCATCCGCGATTCCTGCGGAAGTGAGTTAGGGTTTTAGTTTTCTTTTTATAGTCTTTTTCTTTGTTTTTAGTTTGCTCAGGGCGAGCAAACCCTTGTGTTGGAGTGGTGTTCGGTCTCGTTCCGAGCCGAATTTTATCTCCTTTATAGGGTGTTAGTGTTTATTTTAACCCATTCTATATATTAGATATAGTGATTTGGTGTTTTGTAGGAAAATAAGGAGTTAGAAGAAGTTTGGGCTTAATTGAAGGTTTTTAGGAAATCCCGAGCGATTTCCCGAGTCAAACCAAGTCAACCCGAGCCGAGAGCTAAGTCAACCCAAGCCGAGAGCCGAGGCAAAACTGAAGCCGGAAATTCCATGTAAAGATTGGTGCAAAACAGGGGACCGACAACCCTTAACTCTTAAAACGACAAAAATTACAACCGAACAATGGCACCATTGCCGGGGATGGCGGTATATTCGGTGATTGTTTTGTATGTTAATAGTTTAATTAACTTCTTGATTAAGTTAGAAAAATATAGTCAAAAAAAATTGAATATCGAAAAACAAGAGAAAAAAAATATAAGAGAAAAAAAACAGAAAAAGAAAAGAGAAAAAAAAAGAGAAAATGGCATGTTTTAGGTTCCCTCAAAATGAGCAAGAATTATTTTGTGATTATCGTGATAGATTAAATGATTATCTTGCTTATTGGGCCCCTCATGGTTATATTTATTATGATTGGGAAGTGTAGTTGTTACTAATGAGGGATTGAACTTCGATACCCGTTCTCTTCTGAATTATCTTGATTTCAATGTTGAAAAAGAGTATCGGGCTTGGGAATTATTCGATTGGTTGTACACGGATACTCGTCAATTTGGGGAGACTTTTTATTCATTGGGTTCTTGTTTTGGTAATCCGTGTGCTTTTCATGCTCAATTGCACTATGAGAAACGTTATGTGAAAAACTCTTATGATCTTTCTCCATGTGATGTTGTTGAATCTCGTCATTTGTGTGTGTATTGTGAATCTCCATCCCATGATTCCGAATCTTGTATGGATATTAGACTAGATAAAATTGGTGTTGAAATAGATGGTTTACAAGATAGGATGAATGAATGCATGCAAGAATTTGAACACGTGCTAAAACCTAGGGTAGAAACTTATCTTGCACAATTGGTTAGTTTGAATGTTGAAGTAGATCATTCGTCATCTTTGAGTCCTGAAATGCATGATGATTCTTCTTTATATGTTTATGATTATGATGATGACTACGGTAATGGACATAGTTTTGTCTGGAGGATTAGCGTGTCCTTAGCTCTACCCCACCTAGTGAGCATGAGGAACATGATGAATTTGTGTATGATGATCTTCATGACTACATGCTTGATGATGAACCATTGTCCACACGATTGTCCATGCCTTTATGTGAAGAGAAAGTTGAGTCTATTGAATACCATGATGCTTGTGATGAAATTGTGCATGATCTTGTGTAGAGTGAAATTGAATCTGTTGTGATTGAATGTATGTTTAAAGAGGATTTGTTCACTTTCATTGAGAATAATTGTATTAGTGAGGCATTAGCTATCCTTCCTTGCAAGTTGATTGAAAATAATGTGCATACTTGTGATGATGAACTTGAGTTTATGGGGATTGATCCTAAATGCTTGAACTTGGTTTATGACAATGATATTTTTGATGGTGATATGCTTTATGAATCGTTGTTTACATCCAAGTCTTTGCATGAGCATGTCCATGAATGTGTTGTATTGCTCCTCCCGTTGATTTGAATACCCAATCTCCATTTACGAGTCAATGGGAGGATATATTTGTCATGTCTCACTTCACCATGCCTAGGAAAGTCTTGTACATTCCTGTAGTTCGATCTTTCTATGACTTTTGTAAGGCATTCGATAAGCTGTTAAGAGCACAAATGTTTGTTGATGTAATTTTGCGAGTGTGCTCTTACCACCACCATTCTGAGATGCATTCACGGATGCATGACTTGTTACTCCGGGCGCTGAATGATTCTGACATGGTGGCCGACGTCCTGAGGTGAGATGGAGTGGTTGAGGCTCCATAGATGGTTTCATTATTCTGAGATTTCGTTGTTTGCGTATGCTCAATACCCAACCAGGTAATATCTTTCCCTTCTCTTGTAAATTAAGTTAGTAAGTTAGGTTTGTTTTCTTCTCTTATTTTCTTTTTGGTGAGTGTCTTTTTCTTTTATTTTGGGGTGTTTGCTTACCTACTTCTGTTTCCTTCGAGGATATGGCAACATCTTTGTGTAGGAGTGGGAGGGTAGTTTGCATTCCGGTTTTCGAGTCTAAGAAAAGAAAAAAAAAAGAGTGAGAATCGCTTTGTAAATATTTTAGTTTGTTTTTTTTTTAGTTCATTAGTCCCTAGTGTCTTGTATAGTTTGTTTTTCCTTTTGATCTTGCATGTGAACCATCACACATAGTATGTTTTTTTTGTTTATATCTAACTTTTGGTGTGATGTACCTTGGATCTTGGATTGAATATGCTTGTATTGAAGATCTTGAGGTAACCTCCTTCCACCCTCTCTTTGAGTGAATATATTTTGATCCATGTTGCATGCTTGAATTTCTTTTTGGGTGGCGAACCTCTTGAGTGTGAATGTTGAATATATATGGTTGTTGGAGCCGTGTGGGCTCGGGTCGCCACCATTTTGTTTGCTATGTGTTTATTGTGTGTTTTTAGGTCTTCTACCTTACTTGAGACACCCTTCTCATGATGGAGACATTGTGATGTCTTGTGTTGGAGTGGGGGGTGGTATTTTCCACTTGTCATGGGTAGACCACCTAGTTTTTGAGTCTTTTAGTTTTGTTTTGCTTAGTTTGTGTCTAAAAATTTGAAAACTTTTGTGTTTAAAAGGAGAAAAAAGGGAGTGAAAAACCTCCAAAGTTTTTGTTTTTTGTTTTGTTTTATTTGAGCTTAGTTTCTTGAATTTCGTTGTCAAAATTGGGAAGCCGTTTTTAACCCTCTTTAAAAGAAACCGGTTTGAGCATTTTCGACCCTATCTCGAGCGATTGTCATGACACACTTTAAGTAGATTCCTTTCATTGAATGTCTAGTGAGATCCCATTTCATTCTTTTCTATGTTCTGGTTAAAACTGGGAGATTCTAGGGATTCGTACCCGAGCTTGTTTTCCAAAAAGAAAAAGAAAAAAAAAGAGTAAAAGCAAAAACAAAAGAAAGAAAAAAGGAAGCAAAGTTAAATAAATTGATTGAGTGGGGCGTGTCGGCTTTACGACATCAACCACCATACACTTAGCCAACCTACACGGGCCCGGTATTAGCGGTACGCCGCTATTACCCCTTAAGCCTCCTTCTATATCGTTCGCGACGAAGAGGTGAATGGAAAAGACTGTGTTGGGAGGGTAAACCCCATTTTGGGCCTTCCAATTCCCAAAAATAAGGCTAATACCGACCATAAAAAAAACATAAAGAAAAAGAAAAAAAGAGAATTTTGTTGAGAATATCCATCTCAAAAAGAAAGTTTAAAGTGGTAATAAGTGAGGGGTCTTTCCTTGCATCACGTGCGGCCCTCACCAAGCCAAGGGCGGCAAATGCAGGGGAGGGCAACTCCTTGTTTATTTTCTGTTGTTCGCTTGTTTTAAGCTCGGGCGTGAGTCTTTGGGGTCGATCGGAATTAGTTAGAACTTTCTGAACTATTACGCAAGTGGGATTTAACTTTACATGATGTGTAAGGGATCGAAAACCCCTAAGATTGGCAGTTGTTTGGGTTAGGTGTATGTGAGGTGCTCATCACGGTTCCTTTTGGAGGATTAATATTGTTTTCTTGATTGAAACTTGTTTTGTTTTTCACTTTCCCTCTCTCATTTTTGTTGGGCCTTTGTGGTTATAGTTGCTATAAACCCTCACGAGACCTACCTCGTCCACCCGGGCTACCGGGGGGTTTCAAAGGCTTGATGCATGTGCCAAATGCATCCGCGATTCCTGCGGAAGTGAGTTAGGGTTTTAGTTTTCTTTTTATAGTCTTTTTCTTTGTTTTTAGTTTGCTCGGGGCGAGCAAACCCTTGTGTTGGAGTGGTGTTCGGTCTCGTTCCAAGACGAATTTTATCTCCTTTCTAGGGTGTTTGTGTTTATTTTAGCCCTTTCTATATATTAGATATAGTGATTTGGTGTTTTGTAGGAAAATAAGGAGTTAGAAGAAGTTTGGGCTTAATTGAAGGTTTTTAGGAAATCCCGAGCGATTTCCCTAGTCAAACCAAGTCAACCCAAGCCGAGAGCCGAGGCGAAACTGAAGCCGGAAATTCCATGTCAAGATTGGCACAAAACAGGGGAACGGTACGGACTCAAAGTTATGAAATATGTGTGCCTTCACTCTTTGGGTCATAACTCCTTCGTTACATCTCCGATTGGTCTGCAATTTTGGGAGCTTAATGTAAACACCGAGAACTTTCCATTGATATCTTACGGGTCCAAAATGGAGGTCGGATGAAGAAGTTATGCGCGTTTGAAGTCGGCAGGGAAAAGCTGCCCAGAACAGTGACTCGCCCGAGTCATCTGCTGACTCGCCCGAGTCACGCTTCTGGGGCAACAAAGACAGAGGCCAAGGGAGCGGGACAGAACACTAACTCGCCCGAGTCACTTATTGACTCGCCCGAGTCACCCGAATTTCTGCGGAAATCTTCGAAGCTGATGCGCGTTTTGCTGAGTTAGTTTTAGGGTTTTGGGTTTCGTTTTCCTTCTTCTATAAATACCCAATGTAATTCAGAACTAATCATCTTAGTTTTTATCTTTTAGCTTAGCTTTTATTTAAGTTTTAGGAGTAGGATTAGATTAGATTTAATTGCTTTCTTCAATTGCTTTCTTTAATTGTTCTTCAAGTTTTCTCCATTGTTCTTCAAGCTTTCTTTAAGTCTTCTTGCAATTGTTATTAAACTCTTCTTTCAAGTAATCTCATTGAAGTTTTACAAGCTTTCTCTCTCTCTTCCTCTCTTTCTCTCCCTCTATTCTCCATTGATATTGATTTCAAAAGTTTTCTAGTGTTAGCCAAATCAAATCCATCTTTTAGTGGGGAGGAGGGTCAAGGAATTCCAATTCTACTTCCTAGTGAGAATTTGGGGGATCCTTGGTAATCTAATCCACAATTTCTTGTTTGTTCGGGGGAAATTGCAAAAGTAGATTGAAGATTTGAAGTTTAGATCATCAAAGATATTATCTCTTATGCCTAATTTCATTATTAGTTTTATTGCTTTCTATTACATTGCTTTTTATTGTTTTCTCATTTCTTGTTCTTAATTGCTTTCATCTTTTATTGCTTCCTTGATTATTATCATGTCTAGGTTAGTTTATTGCTTAATTTACATAATTTATAGTTTATTATCATGTCTAGGTCACCAAGCCAAGGGCGGCAAATGCGGCGGAGGGCAACTCCTTGTTTATTTTCTGTTGTTCGCTTGTTTTAAGCTCGGGCGTGAGTCTTTAGGGTCGATCGGAATCAGTTAGAACTTTCTAAACTTTTACGCAAGTGGGATTTAACTTTACATGAGGTGTAAGAGATCGAAAACCCCTAACATTGGCAGTTGTTTGGGTTATGTGTATGTGAGGTGCTCATAACGGTTCCTTTTAGAGGATTAATATCGTTTTCTTGATTGAAACATCTTGATTCTTAAAACGATCAATTTTTCCTTTCTTTCTTTTCAAACTTGTTTTGTTTTTCACTTTCCCTCTCTCCTTTTTCTTAGGTCTTTGTGGTTATAGTTGCTATAAACCCTCACGAGACCTACCTCGTCCACCAGGGCTACCGGGGGGTTTAAAGGGCTTAATGCATGTGCCAAATGCATCCACGATTCCTGCGAAAGTGAGTTAGGGTTTTAGTTTTCTTTTTCTAGTCTTTTTCTTTGTTTTTAGTTTGCTCGGGGCGAGCAAACCCTTGTGTTGGAGTTGTGTTCGGTCACGTTCCGAGCCGAATTTTATCTCCTTTATAGGGTGTTTGTGTTTATTTTAGCCCTTTCTATATATTAGATATAGTGATTTGGTGTTTTGTAGGAAAATAAGGAGTTAGAAGAAGTTTGGGCTTAATTGAATGTTTTTAGGAAATCCCAAGCGATTTCCCGAGTCAAACCAAGTCAACCCGAGCCGAGAACTAAGTCAACCCAAGCCGAGAGCCGAGGCGAAACTGAAGCCGGAAATTCCATGTCAAGATTGGCGCAAAAGAGGGGAACGGTACGGACTCAAAGTTTTAAAATTTGGGTGCCTTCACTCTTTGGGTCATAACTCTTTCGTTACAACTACGATTGGTCGGACATTTTGGGAGCTTAAAGTACACACCGAGAGCTTTCCATCGATATCTTACGGGTCCAAAACGGAGGTCGGATGAAGAAGTTATGCGCGTTTGAAGTCGGCATGGAAAAGTTGCCCAGAACAGTGACTCGCCCGAGTCATCTGCTGACTCGCCTGAGTCAGGCTTCTGGGGCAACAAAGACAGAGGCCAAGGGAGCGGGACAGAACAGTGACTCGCCCGAGTCACTTATTGACTCGCCCGAGTCACCTGAATTTCTGCGGAAATCTGCGAAGCTGATGCGCGTTTTGCTGAGTTAGTTTTAGGGTTTTGAGTTTCGTTTTCCTTCTTCTATAAATACCCAATGTAATTCAGAACTAATCATCTTAGTTTTTATCTTTTAGCTTAGCTTTTATTTAAGTTTTAGGAGTAGGATTAGATTAGATTTAATTGCTTTCTTCAATTGCTTTCTTTAATTGTTCTTCAAGTTTTCTCCATTGTTCTTCAAGCTTTCTTTAAGTCTTCTTGCAATTGTTATTAAACTCTTCTTTCAAGTAATCCCATTGAAGTTTTACAAGCTTTCTCTCTCTCTTCCTCTCTCTCTCTCTCTATTCTCCATTGATGTTGATTTCAAAAACTTTCTAGTGTTAGCCAAATCAAATCCATCTTTTAGTGGGGAGGAGGGTCAAGGAATTCCAATTCTACTTCCTAGTGAGAATTTGGGGGATCCTTGGTAATCTAATCCACAATTTCTTGTTTGTTCGGGGGAAATTGCAAGGGTAGATTGAAGATTTGAAGTTTAGATCATCAAAGGTATTATCTCTTGTGCCTAATTTCATTATTAGTTTTATTGCTTTCTATTACATTGCTTTTTATTGCTTTCTCATTTCTTGTTCTTAATTGCTTTCATCTTTTATTGCTTCCTTGATTATTATCATGTCTAGGTTAGTTTATTGCTTAATTTACATAATTTATAGCTTTCCGCACTGAGAAAAACCCCAACGCAAACCGACTACCTCAATCAAGCCTAACACGCATCCCTGTGGACCGACAACCCTTAACTCTTAAAACCACATAAATTACAACCGAACAATGGCGCCGTTGCCGGGGATGGCATTATTTGGTAGATTAGGTGATTTGTTTGTATGTAAATAGTTTAATTATTTTCTTGATAAAGTTAGAAAAATAGTCAAAAAAAATTGAATATCGAAAAAAAAGAGAAAAAAAAATGTAAGAGAAAAAAAATAGAAAAAGAAAAATAGAAAAAAAAAAAGAGAAAATGGCATGTTTTAGCTTCCCTCAAAATGAGCAAGAATTATTTTGTGATTATCGTGATAGATTAAATGATTATCTTGCTTATTGGGCCCCTCATGGTTATATTTATTCTGATTGGGAAGTGTAGTTGTTACTAATGAGGGATTGAACTTCGAGACCCGTTCTCTTCTGAATTATCTTGATTTCAATGTTGAAAAAGAGTATCGGGCTTGGGAATTATTCGATTGGTTGTACACGGATACTCGTCAATTTGGGGAGACTTTTTATTCATTGGGTTCTTGTTTTGGTAATCCGTGTGCTTTTCATGCTCAATTGCACTATGAGAAACGTTATGTGAAAAACTCTTATGATCTTTCTCCATGTGATGTTGAATCTCGTCATTTGTGTGTGTATTGTGAATCTCCATCCCATGATTCCGAATCTTGTATGGATATTAGACTAGATAAAATTGGTGTTGAAATAGATGGTTTACAAGATAGGATGAATGAATGCATGCAAGAATTTGAACACGTGCTAAAACCTAGGGTAGAAACTTATCTTGCACAATTGGTTAGTTTGAATGTTGAAGTAGATCATTCGTCATCTTTGAGTCCTGAAATGCATGATGATTCTTCTCTTTATGATTATGATTATGATGATGACTACGGTAATGGACATAGTTTTGTCTGGAGGATTAGCGTGTCCTTAGCTCTAGCCCCACCTAGTGAGCATGAGGAACATGATGAATTTGTGTCTGATGATCTTGATGACTACATGCTTGAAGATGAACCATTATCCACTCGATTGTCCATGCCTTTATGTGAAGAGAAAGTTGAGTCTATTGAATACCATGATGCTTGTGATGAAATTGTGCATGATCTTGTGTAGAGTGAAATTGAATCTGTTGTGATTGAATGTATGTTTGAAGACGATTTGTTCACTTTCATTGAGAATCATTGTATTAGTGAGGCATTAGCTACCCTTCCTTGCAAGTTGATTGAAAATAATGTGCATACTTGTGATGATGAACTTGAGTTTATGGGGATTGATCCTAAATGCTTGAACTTGGTTTGTGACAATGATATTTTTGATGGTGATATGCTTTATGAGTCGTTGTTTAAATCCAAGTCTTTCCATGAGCATGACCATGAATGTGTCGTATTGCCCCCTCCTGTTGATTTGTATACCCAATCTCTATTTACGAGCTAATGGGAGGATCCATTTGTCATGTCTCACTTCACCATGCCTAGGAAAGTCTTGTACATTCCTGTAGTTCGTTCTTTGTATGACTTTTCTAAGGCATTCGATAAGCTGTTAAGAGCACTAATGTTTATTGATGTAATATTGCGAGTGTGCTCTCACCACCACCATTCTGAGATGCATTCACGGATGCATGACTTGTTACTCCGGGCGCTGAATGATTCTGACATGGTGGCCGACGTCCTGAGGTGAGATGGAGTGGTTGAGGCTCCATAGATGGTTTCATTATTCTGAGATTTCGTTGTTTGCGTATGCTCAATACCCAACCAGGTAATATCTTTCCCTTCTCTTGTAAATTAAGTTAGTAAGTTAGGTTTGTTTTCTTCTCTTATTTTCTTTTTGGTGAGTGTCTTTTTCTTTTATTTTGGGGTGTTTGCTTACCTACTTCTGTTTCCTTCGAGGATATGGCAACATCTTTGTGTAGGAGTGGGAGGGTAGTTTGCATTCCGGTTTTCGAGTCTAAGAAAAAAAAAAGAGTGAGAATCGCTTTGTAAATATTTTAGTTTGTTTTTTTTTTAGTTCATTAGTCCCTAGTGTCTTGTATAGTTTGTTTTTCCTTTTGATCTTGCATGTGAACCATCACACATAGTATGTTTTTTTTGTTTATATCTAACTTTTGGTGTGATGTACCTTGGATCTTGGATTGAATATGCTTGTATTGAAGATCTTGAGGTAACCTCCTTCCACCCTCTCTTTGAGTGAATATATTTTGATCCATGTTGCATGCTTGCTTTTCTTTTTGGGTGGCGAACCTCTTGAGTGTGAATGTTGAATATATATGGTTGTTGGAGCCGTGTGGGCTCGGGTCGCCACCATTTTGTTTGCTATGTGTTTGCTATGTGTTTTAAGGTCTTCTACCTTACTTGAGACACCTTTCTCATGATGGAGACATTGTGATGTCTTGTGTTGGAGTGGGGGGTGGTATTTTCCACTTGTCATGGGTAGACCACCTAGTTTTTGAGTCTTTTAGTTTTGTTTTGCTTAGTTTGTGTCTAAAAATTTGAAAATTTTTGTGTTTAAAAGGAGAAAAAAGGGAGTGAAAAACCTCCAAAGTTTTTGTTTTTCGTTTTGTTTTGTTTGAGCTTAGTTTCTTGGATTTCGTTGTCAAAATTGGGAAGTCGTTTTTAATCCTCTTTAAAAGAAACCGGTTTGAGCATTTTCGACCCTATCTCGAGCGATTGCATGACTCACTTTAAGTAGATTCCGTTCATTGAGTGTCTAGTGAGATACCATTTCATTCTTTTTTATGTTCTAGTTGAAACTGGGAGATTCTAGGGATTCGTACCCGAGCTTGTTTTCCAAAAAGAAAAAGAAAAAAAAAGAGAAAAAGCAATAGCAAAAGAAAGAAAATAGGAAGCAAAGTTAAATAAATTGATTAAGTGGGGCGTGTCGGCTTTACGACATCTACCACTATACACTTAGCCAACCTACACGGGCCCGGTATTAGCGGTACGACGCTATTACCCCTTAAGCCTCCTTCTATATCGTTCGCGACGAAGAGGTGAATGGAAAAGACTGTGTTGGGAGGGTAAACCCCATTTTGGGCCGTCCAATTCCCGAAAATAAGGCTAATACCGACCATAAAAAAAAAACCTAAAGAAAAAGAAAAAAAGAGAATTTTGTTGAGAATATCCATCTCAAAAAGAAAGTTTAAAGTGTTAATAAGTGAGGGGTCTTTCCTTGCATCACCTGCGACCCTCACCAAGCCAAGGGCGGCAAATGCGGGGGAGGGCAACTCCTTGTTTATTTTCTGTTGTTCGCATGTTTTAAGCTCGGGCATAAGTCTTTGGGGTCGATTGGAATCAGTTAGAACTTTCTAAACTTTTACGCAAGTGGGATTTAACTTTACATGAGGTGTAAGGGATCGAAAACCCGTAAGATTGGCAGTTGTTTGGGTTAGATGTATGTGAGGTGCTCATAACGGTTCCTTTTGGAGGATTAATATCGTTTTCTTGATTGAAACATCTTGATTCTTGAAACGATCAGTTTATCCTTTCTTTCTTTTCAAACTTGTTTTGATTTTCACTTTCCCTCTCTCCTTTTTCTTGGACCTTTGTGGGTATAGTTGCTATAAACCCTCACGAGACCTACCTCGTCCACCCGGGCTACCGGGGGGTTTAAAGGGCTTGATGAATGTGCCAAATGCATCCGCGATTCTTTGGAAAGTGAGTTAGGGTTTTAGTTTTCTTTTTCTAGTCTTTTTCTTTGTTTTTAGTTTGCTCGGGGCAAGCAAACCCTTGTGTTGGAGTGGTGTTGGGTCTCGTTCCGAGCCGAATTTTATCTCCTTTATAGGGTGTTTGTGTTTATTTTAGCCCTTTCTATATATTAGATATAGTGATTTGGTGTTTTGTGGGAAAATAAGGAGTTAGAAGAAGTTTGGGCTTCATTGAAGGTTTTTATGACATCCCGAGCGATTTCCCGAGTCAAACCAAGTCAACCCGAGCCGAGAACTAAGTCAACCCAAGCCGAGAGCCGAGGCGAAACTAAAGCCGGAAATTCCATGTCAAGATTGGCGCAAAAGAGGGCAACTGTACGGACTCAAAGTTGTAAAATATGTGTGCCTTCACTCTTTGGGTCATAACTCTTTCGTTACAACTCCGATTGGTCTGAAATTTTGGGAGCTTAAAGTACACACCGAGAGCTTTCCATCGATATCTTACGGGTCCAAAATGAAGATCGGATGAAGAAGTTATGCGCATTTGAAGTCGGCATGGAAAAGTTGCCCAGAACAGTGACTCGCCTGAGTCATCTGCTGACTCGCCCGAGTCAGGCTTCTGGGGCAACAAAGACAGAGTCCAAGGGAGCGGGACAGAACAGTGTCTCGCCCGAGTCACTTATTGACTCGCCCGAGTCACCCGAATTTCTGCGGAAATCTGCGAAGCTGATGCGCGTTTTGCTGAGTTAGTTTTAGGGTTTTGGGTTTCGTTTTCCTTTTTCTATAAATACCCAATGTAATTCAGAACTAATTATCTTAGTTTTTATCTTTTAGCTTAGCTTTTATTTAAGTTTTAGGAGTAGGATTAGATTAGATTTAATTGCTTTCTTCAATTGCTTTCTTTAATTGTTCTTCAAGTTTTTTCTATTGTTCTTCAAGCTTTCTTTAAGTCTTCTTGCAATTGTTATTAAACTCTTCTTTCAAGTAATCTCATTGAATTTTTACAAGTTTTCTCTCTCTCTTCCTCTCTCTCTCTCTCTATTCTCCATTGATGTTGATTTCAAAAGCTTTCTAGTGTTAGCCAAATCAAATCCATCTTTTAGTGGGGTGGAGGGTCAAGGAATTCCAATTCTACTTCCTAGTGAGAATTTGGGGGATCCTTGGTTATCTAATCCATAATTTCTTGTTTGTTCGGGGGAAATTGCAAAGGTAGATTGAAGATTTGAAGTTTAGATCATCATAGGTATTATCTCTTGTGCCTAATTTCATTATTAGTTTTATTGCTTTCTATTACATTGCTTTTTATTGCTTTCTTATTTCTTGTTCTTAATTGCTTTCATCTTTTATTGCTTCCTTGATTATTATCATGTCTAGGTTAGTTTATTGCTTAATTTACATAATTTATAGCTTTCCGCACTAAGAAAAACCCCAAAGGAAACCAACTACCTCAGTCAAGCGTAACACCCATCCCTGTGGACCGACAACCCTTAACTCTTAAAACCACAAAAATTACAACCGAACAACCCGAGAAACGCCTCTTTACTTTTTACAATCTATCCCTCATTTTGAGCCTGAAACAAGTGTAGATTAATTGGGATTTTCTCAAGGCGGCCTTCACGTTCTGGGACTCGAAGTTTCATGTTTTTCGGTTCTCTTGGAACAAATTGTTCCCTCTTACCGAAGAATGGGCTTACATCTTCGGCTTTGATCTCTACGCTCCACCAACAACTCCCCCTCTTGCCTCGAATTATCGTGAAAGATTTGAGGAGATGACCAACTTGAACCATCAAGCTCTAGGGCATATTCTGGTGAACAACAATGTGAACCTTCAAGCTTTGGTGGAATTCTTCCAGTCACCAGAAGCACTTAAACTCAAGCCGGCATCACGAGTATGAGGTTTGGTCTTTTGCATTTTGGTTGCGTTTTTATTTTATCATGGAGGTTCGGGTTTCGCTCCTCTCTCTCTTATCCATATTGTTGATGAAATGGCCCGTGGCTACGACCCGACTCCCATGATGGTAGCAGAAACTCTATTAGGCCTTGATTCTTGGAGCGCTACACGGACCTTTCGAGGAAGCCTTCTCACCTTGCAAGTAAGTATCGATGCATTCATTTTTATTTTTTTTTTGCATTTTTTTTCATTCTTTTGATTTTGCATGAATTATTTAAAGGGTTTTTGGACATCAATAATACCAACTTTGGGGGTATTGGATATTAATAATACAAACTATTTTCTTGGACATTAGCAGTACGAACTATTGACCTATTTTCCTTGAACAGTACACCGTCAAATTGTTATGGTTTTAACTCATCGAAAAGATGATGTGACTTCATAATATGTGACATGGAAGCCATATTAGTGACTTCATAATATGTGACATGGAAGCCATATTAGTGTCCAAGAAAATAGTTTTCATTATTAGTATCCAATACCCCCAAAGTTGGTATTATTAGCGTCCAATAATCCTTATTTACATAATCTATGTGGAATCAATTGGTCGATTTCTCTTTAGTTGTATTTCTCTCTTTTTTTTTTTTTTTGTAACCAAGACTCTTACTACATTTTTTCTTTCCTCAGATATGGCTCATGGAACACCTCAACATGGTGTTTTCTCCTATAGCTCCCTCAGAGTTAGCCCACTTTTGCCAACGCAAAAGGAAATTCGATGCGCGTCGCATTTTTGATGAGTGGGTGATCTTTTTGAAGGATCACAAAGAGATTCAATGGTGGATCCAATGGTGGAAGGTTTCATGCTTCTCCAACCATTCTAGCAAGGCGGCTCATATCACTTTGTTGCGCCTCGGGGAACTCTCCTACTAGTTCCCCGACCGGGCCATGCACCAAATGGGTCGATTACAAGATATTCCTTTACTGCCATGTGAAATTCTCGACCTCACTCATCTCCAAGGTTTGGTGGTCGAATCATGGATTAAATATTGGAAGAAGCGCGCAGGAGTAGAGGTTCCACTGCCTCATCGCATTTCCTCTTCATCGACCGACGGATATCTTAGTTTATTGGCTACAACAATTAACTACAAGAAAATGTGTTTTTCCCTGCACTTATTTGTCCACACATAACTGAGTGTGGCACCAAAAACTGCTAAATTTTCATGTTTCCACACTTTATATGTGCCATAGTGTAGGACCCGGAAAATTCTCGTTCGGGGAAATTGTTTCGGATGCGCTACTTAAGTGATCATGTGCCGACTAAGGTTGCTTAAGCCTTAAATAAGGATATTTTTATTTTCGAAATTCATTTTCGGAGTGATTAAACTTTATTTATTTTATAAATCCATTTTTATTATTTAAATACTTGAAATTACACCGAAATATATTAATAATGGTTTAAACCGTCCCAAACACCAAATTCAGGCCCAATAGGAAGCAGGCAGGCCACCAAGAACTGCCAAAACCCGCGCGGGTTTTGACAATCCTTGGGTCGGGCCGCATGTTTCCCTGGGCCAGAAAATGAGAGCTGGAAACAACAAAACCCATGGGGGGTTTTATTGACTCCGAGCCCACTTTTTCTCGGCTTTAGCCTTGAATTGGGGTGAGAGGAAGATGTTAAACCATTTCTTAAGTATTTTAGTGTAAATTCCAACATTTAATAATTTAACGGATTATAAAAAGAATAAAAGAGTCGTCAGCCGATTTAAGGAAACCGACAAACCATAGAAATAACAAAAATAACGCCGGTCTACGAAACCCGATTCTAAGTACGGGGGTAAGGTTATGAATTTGAGAATTATAAGAATTCTCGAATTCGCCTGTTAGAAAACAGACTTTACTAAAAACCGACATTAAAATGAAATAGAGCGGGGAGAAGTTTAATTGATTTCACGAATAATGGTGTAAGTTGGTGATTTGAGTATAATGGAGGTGGTTTATGAGAGTTGTTGATGAAGAATGAAGGGAATGGAGGGGGGTATTTATAGGTGAAGAAGGGTAGTGTTTAGGATGGTAATGGAGGGACACATCCCTTGGATCATGCCCTCCATCCCATGCAAGCAGATAACCCGCGCAGGTTATCAGAAGTCAAAGGAAAACTCAATTCACGTGGGCTAAAATCAAGGGCTTTGCATCGGATTTTTGGCGCCAGCTTTGGAAGAGAAAACCCGCGCGGGTTATCTATCGTTCACACGGATCGCTGACGTGGACTGATCAAAACAACGCGTATTGATCAAGAGAAAACCCGTGCGGGTTTTGTAGCTTCTAGGCCGGGGCGCACCTTGGGCTGGTTGTGTTTCTGGGCCGCCTTTGATTAAACAAAACCCATGCTCGAGTACTGGGCCGGCTTGGGTTTGTTTTGCTTGTTACATAGCCCAAATGATTTTATTGACAAACCGGGATTATATCGACGCAAATCCCGGTGTCTACAGAGAGCCCTCACTTTGACCGAGTCCGAATAGGAGGAATGTCAAAGTAGACTTGATGTTTGTCTTGATGCTGGCGGTGCTCATTTATATGGTGACTAGGTGATGTTACTGATGAAGAGATCGTTGGTAACCTTTAGGTGGTAACCGTTAGACGACTCCAAATGCTGGTGATGGTGATGTCATCGGAAACCTTTAAATGGCAACCTTTGGATGACTGCTGGTTATGAAAAGATCGTCGGTAACCTTTAGGTGGCAACCGTTGAACGACTGATACTGACGGATGTCGTTCGGAGGCCTTTAAATGAACTCCATTTGAACGACTGCTATTGCTAACATCGTTTGAGTCCTTTATGTGGAACCCGTTGGACGAATGTTACGGACGACATCGTTTGGAGGCCTTTAGGTGGCGACCGTTGGACGACTGTCGTTGACGACATCGTTGGAGGCCTTTAGGTGGCAACCGTTTCACGATTGTCGCTGATGGTGCTCTTTTATGCGGCAACCGGATGACAGGTGGTCCCTTTTTTGTGGCGACCTAATGATAGTGCTCTTTTATGTGGCTACTTGTCGGTAGATGGTCCCTTTTAGCGGCGACTAGATGAAGGTGCTCTTTTATGTGGCAACCTGAAAATCATAAAAGTAAGAATTAGTTTTCGCAAAAATGCATATGGGTTCAGATTTTTACCTAAATTAATTAAACCCTTGGGCCGCAGTCTTTGGGCCGTTGAAAGATGCTGGGCCACATGACCTTATGCCGCTTGAAATCGATTTTTCTTGGCAGAAAACCCGTGCGGGTTTCATTATTTTCACTAGGCCGCTGCAAGGCGCTGGGCCGCAGAACCGGGCCCATAGGACACGCAAACCCGCGTGGGTTTTGGTGTTGTTTTTTTTCTTCTTTTTTTTTCTTTTTCTTCTCCTCGTGAAGAGCATCAACGTGGGCCATGCATTTTTGTAGACAAGGACGTGCCACGCAGCCTAATCTCCTCTTTGGGTGGCAAAGTGATGACCTTAGGATTTTCAACCAATGAAACGCATTTTGCATCTCGAGGCGGGTCCTAGAAACGAGTGGTTCATATTCACTCAACATTTCTATAAATACCAAGCTTCATTCACCTCATTCACTCACACCTTCAACTCTTCATCATCTCTCTAGCTTTTCTTTCTCTCTTTAGAAAATTTATTCCTTGAAGATAATTTGAGTTCTTTGGAAGATGCATCCCCGAGGTCATAGGAATCCTCCTCTTCCAAATGCGGCGGCATGGTCCCACGAGATGTCTTCACTTTGCAACTTTATTCTGGGTGCAAGTGCCGACCATTCGGACCTTACTATTCAACCCTAGAACCATGCTTGGTTCTACCGTTCTCATGGCAAGGTAATTTCCAAAACTTCTCTTTTTATGCTTATTTTAATAAAAAATGAGCAACCACGAATTTATTTTTTTCATGTCCTTGTCGATTTTTCATTATTTTAAGCATGCTCTTAAGTTGATGCACATGTATTTATTTATCACGAATATCCATTTTGAGAGATGGACCAAACCCGGGCCTAAAAGAAAAAAAAACTGAGTTTTATGCACGCTTGGCCCAAAGAACAAAAAAAAACGGCCCACTAAGACATAGAAAACCCGTGCGGGTTTTCTGGTCCGTAAGCCACCAAAGGACGTTGGGCCTGGATGTGCAGCCCATCAGCGCATAAAAACCCGTGCGGGTTTTCTGTTCTGGTGGGCCGGCTCATTTGGGCCGCAAAAAAAAAAATCTTCTTTTTTCGTTTTCTTGTTTTGCGTCTCAATTTTTTTTCAATTTATTTATCTTATGGGCCATGGCTGTGAGCCCAGTATCGGTGCTGGGTCCAGCTAGGGCCTGAAAGAATATGCCTGAAGTATTTAGCCGAGCCCCCAACTTTAACTGGCCCTTTTTATTTGTCTTTAGGAGGACAACTTGAAAACCCCTGGTGCCTTAAAGGATCGAATTAAGGTAGCCGCCTCGATTCCTAGACATTTTGTTGAACATACCCTGACTGCGGCGGGTCTTATGCCGTTCTAGCAATGTTTGGAGGCTTGGAAGGGTCGCATGCATCGCGTCATAGGCCACGCCATAGCTGAGAGGTTTTGGGACACCACCAATTCCTTTCATATGTCTGTGGGGGAGATGACGGTTACTCCCACAGATTTCGTTATGATTACTGGTCTTCCGTGGGGTAAGCGTAATGTAGTTTTTGACGCTGAGATTCCACCCATGGTCTTGGATCATTTGGGTCCAATGTTAGCGCGTTTAGGCCAAGGACAGGGCCTTTCCAATCTTTCTCATGTGCATTTCGAGGCGGCCATCTGCGATGCCAGCTTCTAGAACTTGCCTGTGGATCAACGCCGCTTTATCTTCCTGGCGTACATCATTTCTACCACCATTTTCGCCAACCGGGGAGATAATATCACCCTGACATGGTTTCGGAATCTTTTGGACTTCAACAATGCCCGGAACCTGAACTAGGGCAAGGCGACTTATGCAAACTTTGTCCTCTGGCTTCGCCGCGGCGTTCGCCTTTCACAGGATACTGACCCGGTTTACCTTCACGAGTCTCAGACTCGTTATCAGTATGGTCCTTCATTGTGGAAGGTGCTCGAGGTATGTCCCCGAGACTCTTCTCTTTGTAGTTTTGCTACTCTTTCAATTCTTCTTTGACTTTATGTTTATGCAGTCATGGGCATATGAGTACCTTCTGTCTCTGGGCATTCGCTCCAAAAAGAATAAGACAATTCCAGCTGTTGAACGCTGGTCTAACGAGGCTGTTCGTGGGAAGAAATTCCAGGCGGGTAGCATTGATCGCATTCGTCGCATGCTGGATAACCTCACTCCGGTATTTCCTTATACCTAGCGTCCTTATTTAATTTGCTTTTACCCTTCGAGTGACTCTCTTTCTCCTATAGGACCACGTGAATTTGCGTCCATGGGCAGAATTCGACTTGAGTGGATTGCCCACCCCTTTGCAACCGGTGGAGCACGATACTCGTCTCCGCGTCCTAATGGAGGGACCTTCGGGCTTCGTATGCTATTTGGGGGAGAGAGCCACGAGGCAAATCTTGAGTGGATACCCCGGTCTTATCCCTCTGGATCCTCCGGAACACATGTTTGAGCCATGGCGCGTCGTGCCAAGTGCCCTGGAAGAATGGATTCGCGGCCAAGACTTTGACAACTTTGTACATAACGTTCCCCAGGAGCAGTTTGATGAGGAATTCCAACGCTATCTGAGCCGTCTAGCCCCCAGGTGGTAGGTATCTTCTTCCTTCTGATTTCTCATTATGCTTCTGGCTGATTCCTAACCGTGAGGTTTGCAGCTGGGGCCTTATGCCAAGGTCACTGAGACGGAGGCTCAACCGATGAGAAGAAGGATCGGCGGTTTCTTACAGGTGGAGACTAGTAGTCAATGCTTTGCACTCCGAGAGTTTGACCGGAAACCAGTAAGTTCTCATTTTATTTTATTTTCTCCTTTATGTCATTCATACATGTCTAACCTTGGCCTCATCATTTTCCAGCCAAGATGGGATATTTTCCGTCAAGTGACCAAGGAGTGGAGCATGATGCTGAAGCACGTTGATCGAGTATTTATCCGCTCGGGTAGGTATCATGGGGACGCCGCCGAGAGGGCTGATGTAGAGGCCGACGAAGAGTCCGTTCCTCGAGATCCTCCTCAACGTTCGATGACAGGGATCCCTCCACTGAGCCCCCACGTCGCTCTTCGGCAGGGGAGTATACTTCTCGCGGCCGACCTCGGGAAGAGGTTGGTGGATCCTCTCGTTCTCCCCTAGCAATTGTGCCGGAGGATCGTGGCAAAGGCGTCATGATCGAGGGTCATCATTCAACTGGGTCATATCATAGCAAATCTGGCAGCAGAGGTCACCGTCCTATGGAAGAGGACATGGCTCAGATGTCCTTGGAGGAAGAACTCGGCTAAGGTGGGTCACATCACAGTGTTGGGTATGGTGGTTAAACCCAACCCCATTCCTACTGGGTGGAAGATGCTTCAGAGTCGAGTGCTACCAACTGGCCTTCTCATTCTCTCCGCACTCCGGCTTCAGTGCGTTCTGCTCGTCGTGGTCGGGAAATTGTGGTGAGGGACCATGATTCAGGTGCATCCGTAGGGTATCCTGGCGGTCAGGCCCTAGCGAATGATGCTACTTCATATCCTACACCATATGATGTCTCCTCTTTTGGCTCTGGTTCGTACTCTGCTGGATGGCCAGTTCCAACTCTTGGAATGGGTCCTTCATGGCGCACTGGTATGCAAGAGTGGTCTGTACCCCAACACTCTTGGCTAGGAGGATCCTCCTCTTCTGGTTGGCCATCCCCCGGTTATGGAGCTAGTCCTGTACTCCTTCTGTTGAGTGGCACGTCCTTGATTGTTCATGGCTAGCTGGTTCGCAAGGGCATTCTGTATCATCACCGTCGAGTGTACATCCTTCTGAAGTTCCCTTGTCTGGGCCACCGCAGACGGCTCCTGGCCCTGACTACTATTCTTGGGACACCTATTTCGGTACGGCTGGTGCCTCCAACGCTGGAACTTCTCATGCTAGTGCGGACCCAGTTGAAGATAGCGGCGATTCGGGCTCCTTGTGGTGATCAAACCGATGACAAGCAAGACTTCATGCACTTTTAAACTTATGTCATGCAGAACTGATTTGTACTTTTTTTTATTTAATGCAAGACTTTTATGAATTTTATTTCTGATTTTATATGCAAGACTCGGTGAATGCATGATTTTATTTTATTAATGCATAACTGAATGATTTTCTACATGACGGGATTAATCCCAACTTAATCCCGCTTTCCCAAAAAGAAAAGAAAATAAAAGAAAACAAAAATCTAATTGTTAGAGTAAACTCGAACAAAAATTTCGGAACCGAGCTTCATCGGGTCAATGTCCAAAGCATTAAAAATACGGAAACGGGCCAAATTAATTCCAAGGCCCAAAATACAATCATAAACAGGCAAGCTGAGTTGCGGAGAGGCGGCCCACATCGACAGAAAACCCGTGCGGGTTTTCTTCTTCAGTAGACCATGGGTCTGGGCTTGAGAAGGGGCGCGCGTAGGTCTAGGAGGATCAAAACCCGCGCGGGTTTTGTTACTGTTTTTCCCTTTTTTTACTAGCCATTACAAATGGGCTAAAATCATGGGATATGGAGGGCAACGGCTATGTGATCATTGCTGGTTGCTTTCTCCATTTTTATCATGCATGGAGGTGTATAAATACCTCATATTATGCATATAATCATCATCACCTCAAACTCTCCATCATATATTCTCTCAAATTTCAAAGAAATCCTCCTGGTTCTCATGGCATTCGAGAAGAAGCTTCCGACTTGGATGAGCAACTTGTCCAAAGAAGAGAAGAAGGAGCTCGGTAGATACAAGTTAACGAGCCTGATTAGTCTTCGTCAAGTGCGGATTAATCACGACTTTCTCCGTGCGGCGGAGACTTTCTGGGATCCGAAGATGCATGTCTTTCGCTTTGCGTGGAAGGAATTATGTCCGCTTCCGGAGGAATGGTCCTCAATCCTCGGAACAAACCACTTTGCTCGACCGACGTCGCCTCCTACGCCAACGAACATGCCGAAGCAGTACAAGGACTTATTATGGCTTCCGTCCCGGGTCATCGGAAGTGCAATATTCGGCGAAAAGTTACATTTCCAAACCATAGTCGAATATTTTCAATCTCCCGATACCTTGGAATATGGTCTTGTGATACGAGTGCGAGCGCTCGTATTATGTCTCCTTGGCGAGTTTTGCTTTTATCATGGCGGCAAAAGAACCGGACCGGCGAATTTAATCCAAATTGTCAATGACATGTCCCGAGGCTACAATCTCGTGCCTCTAATGCTAGCGGAAACCATGATGGGCTTGGATGATCCGAATTCAAAACACGACTTTCGAGGGAGCCTACTGCTTCTCCAGGTATTTTATTCCTCCTTTCTACAACTGTCTGATTTCTGCCTCTACTGTTTACAAAACCCGCGCGGGTTTTCTGCTCTTTTTGTTTTTTTAGTTTGGGATAATTGGTGTGCAATTTAACCCTGGCTAACTGTTGGACAGATCTAGTTAATGAAGCACTTGGGTCTCATCGAGGAGCCCCAAACTTCATCGGCGTTGGCGAACTATTGTCAAAGAAAGAGGAAATACACCGACCTTCGCTCGGTAACGGAATGGATTGCACTCTTGAAGGAGTCTCGAGAGATCGTATGGTGGACCGAATGGTGGCACATCTCCGAATATGTGACCCATGATTTCCGTAATGCCTATGTATGTCTCGCCTGCTTGACGCACATCACATTTTATTTTCCGGCGCGAGTGAAGCGCCAGATGGGTCGTAAGTAAGACATCCCTGAGCTCCTGTGTGAGACTCCTGATCAGTTGAAGCTGCGAGGCTCGGTGATTGAGTCGTGGTTGAAATACTGGGAAAGAAGCCCAACTCTTAAAGCCCCTCCAAAGATACGCGTGTCTCATATTGCTGATGCTGACTACCACGGATGGCTAATTGCTGCCATTGAGTCTCGCCGCGCTGGAGAAGCGAGAAGGAGACAAGTAAAGCAAAGGCTAGGTCCCCGTACATCAGCAATGGACCATCTGGGCGCGAGAGACTCGGTGAAAGATAGGCTCGGCCCGAGAGTGGAGGTACGAAAACCAAGCAGGCGGGCCTGTAAACCCAAAGACAAAGAGAAAGCGCTTATCAGACCTAAAGACATGGAGACTGACTATGAGACAACTGGCAAAGTAGAGAAAGTGAAGCAAGACTAGAAGATGGAATGGAAATGAAGGAACTGAACTGCTTTGCCATAATAGTCTTTCATTTAATTACGCCTTTTAAATTTTCTTATGTTACAAGAAGTGTACTTGCATTATTAATTAATGAAGAAGGAATATTATTCGCAATTATTGTGTTCTTGCAAACTTTATCTTTCTTATATACATGAGCATTTATTAAATATATCCCAAGTGTCTGAAAATTGATTATCCAGTTGCTTGGTTATATTAAGCGTAGTATCGCTTGAGTTGATCTAAATTCGTGGGCTGAACTACATCTTCTCCATCCATTGTAGCAAGCCGAGCTGCTCCTCCTAGCAAAATGTCCTTAATCATATAAGGACCTTTCCAATTGGGTTTAAACTTTCCCCTTGGATCTTGTATAGGTGCCCTCATCTCCTTAAGCACCAAATAACCTACTTGAAGTGAACGACCTTTCACCTTCTTATTAAAAGCACGAGTGATCCTATTTTGATATAATTGCACATTATGCAATGCCCTCAATCGCCTTTCGTCCATTAACATTAACTCCTCGAACCTTGCCCTAGCTCATTATGCTTCCGGCAACTGACTTTCGTCCACTATTCGCAACGAAGGGATTGCTACTTCAATCGGTAAGACTGCTTCCATCCCATACACCAAAGAATATCCTGTAGCAGTTCGTATAGAGGTTCGGTATCCCCACAGGGAAAATGCCAATTTATCCGGCCAATCTTTGTAAGTGACAACCATTTTCTTGATGATTCCCGCTATTGTCTTGTTAGCTGCTTCCACAGCTCCGTTAGCTTGAGGTCGGTATGGCGACGACCGGTGATGCTGAATTTTATAAGTGGCGAGCAAAGTTTCTACTTCCTTTCGAAAATGGCTTCCATTGTCACTAATGATTTCATGAGGCACTCCATACCGACATATGATGTTTTGAAGAATAAAATTTAGCCACCTGCTTGGATGTGAGCTTAGCAAAAGAGGCTGCTTCTACCAACTTAGTGAAGTAATCAACGGCGACCAATATGTACTCGTGTCCTCCTGTTCCAGTTGGGTGTATCTTGCTAATGATATCGATACCCCATATTGAGAACGCCCATGGAGATGTCAAAGTAATCAGGTATGATGGGGGTTGATGTTGTAGATTGGCATATCTTGGCATTTGTGACACCTTCGGACGAATTCTAAGCAATCTGCCTCCATAGTGGACCAATAATAACCATCCCTTTGAATTTTCTTGGCCAGCATACGTCCATTCATGTGGGGACCACACTCTCCTCCATGTATAGTAGCCATGAACTCCTTGGTGCTCTTAGTATCAATGCATAATAAATTAATGCCCGTAGGTGATTTCTTGTAAAGGCGATCTTGGATCAAGCAGTATTGCGCTACTAGAGACCTGATCGCTCGTTGTCCTCGAGCATCTAATTCAGCTGGGTATTCTCCTTTCCGAAGAAAATTGTAAATGTCATGGAACCATTCCTCAGTCTCTTCCTCTTGTGCCTCCATGTTGCACACATATGCAGGTTTAGACTGTCGCTCTACTACTATTGGTAATTGGAGCGTGCCTGATGGTATCGATATCATCGAAGACAACTTGGCTAGGGCATCAGCCAACTCATTGTGATCCCTTGAGAGGTACTGGAAGCTGATTTGCTCAAATTGGTCAGCAAGTCCCAAGAGCTTCTGCTGGTATGCCATAAGACATTCATTTCGGACCTTCCATGTATTTTTAGCCTGATTAATTATGAGGCTAGAATCTCCGAAGACTTGTATCTGACGTATATCTAAGGTCAATGCAACTTGTAAGCTCTAGATGCATGCTTCATATTCGGCAGCGTTGTTAGTAGCATCAAAGTCCAACTTCACAGACACAGGGACATGTGTCCCTTCTGGAGAGATCAGCAGGACTCCTACTCCGCAACCCATTTGGTTTGAAGCTCCGTCGAAGTACATTTCCCATGTTATCTCGTCAATGAAGAATACATCCTCATCTGGGAATTCCAAGTGTGTGCTTGGAGGTTCCTGTGATGGTGAAGCAGCAAGGAAATCTTAAACAACCCGTCCTTTGATGGATTTATGAGGTAGGTACTGAAGGTTGAACTCTGAAAGCATGACCACCCATCGAGCGATGCGGTTGTTGATGGTAGGTTTCTCCATGATGAATTTAATGGGATTTTTCTTAGCTATGACATACACTGTATGTGAAAGCATGTAATGTCTTAACTTCTTGGTGGCCCACACTAATGCGAGAGCCATTTTCTCTATGTCTGTATATCGACTTTCATAGTCCAAAAACTTCTTGCTCAAGTAGTAGATGGCGCTCTCCTGACCTTTAATCTTTTGAGCTAGCATAGCCCTCATTGTAGAGCTAGTCACGGTAAGGTAAAGGAGCAGAGGCTCATCTGGTACTGGCGACATGAGGTCCGGAGGATGTTGCAAATACTCCTTGATTTTGTCAAAGGCCGCTTGACATTGATCGTCTCATTCTATTTTGCTTCCTTTCTTTAGCTTCTTAAATAAAGGTTCACAAGTCATGGTGAGCTTTGAAATGAACCTACTGATGTATTCAACTTGCCCTAGGAAGCCTCTTATCTGTTTTTCTGTCATGGGAGGTTGCAACTCTTGGATAGCCTTTATCTTTGAAGGATCAACTTCAATACCTCGTTGGCTAACCACATAACCCAGCAGTTTCCCAGAGGTAACACCGAAGGTGCACTGTGTTGGATTAAGCCGCATCTTGTATATGCGAAGTCGCAGAAAGAACTTATGAAGGTTAGAAAGATGCTCCTCCCTCGTTTTGGACTTAACAATCATGTCATCCACGTAAACCTCTACCTCTATGTGCATCATTTCATGAAGTAAGGTGTTGGCAGTTCTTTAATATGTTGCTCCGGCATTTTTGAGACCGAAAGGCATAACCACATAACAGTACATTCCTGTAGGACCCCGGGAAAAGCGAATGCTTTTCTCCGTAATGCGCTACTTAATGATCGGGAGCCGACTAAAGTTGCTTAATCCTTAAATAGGGATATTTTTATTTTATGAAATTCATTTTCGGGGTGGTGAAATTTTATTTATTTTACAAATCCGTTTTTTATTATTTAAATATTTGAAATTACGCCAAAATATATTAATAATAACTCAAAATCAGCCCACACCCAATTCAGGCCCAAAAATAAGTAGGCGGGCCGGCAGAACTGTCAAAACCCGCGTGAGTTTTGACAATTCCTGGCCGGGCCGCCCATTTCCCTTGCGCCAGAGAACATGGGTTGGAAATAATAAAATCCGTGCGGGTTTTATTAAGTCCCACACATGATCTCTCGGTTTTTACTTTAAATTGGGCGAGGGGTGGATCTTAAATTATTTCTTAATTATTTTAGTGTAAATTCTAATTTTAAATAGTTAAATGGATTATGAAAAGAATAAAGAGTCGCCAGCCGATTTAAGGAAACCGACAAATCGTAAAAATAATAAAAATAACTCCGGCCCACGAAACCCGATTCTAAGTCCGGGGGTAAGGTTACGAATTCAAGAATTATAAAAATTCTTGAATTCGCCCGTTAGAAAACGGACTTTACTAAAATCGACATTAAAGTGAAATAAAGCAGGGAGAAGTTTAATAGATTTCGCAAGTTTAAGTTCTTAACATGCAAGATAAAATGGAATTTTTGGTTTATAAAATATGCACATATAATTGAAATTAAAGTACAAGTTACATGATTGAAATAACAATAATTAAGAAAACATAAAAGCGAACCTCTTTGATTTAGAAGCCCGAATGCGCTGTTCGAAGATCTTGACCTCGCCTTGACTTGGTGACTTGATGGATGAAGGATGATTGTAAGAGGATTAGGATGGTAGTGTGTGGATGATATTTCGATGGATTTATGGTAATGAGAGTAATGAGAATGATAGAAGTATGATGAGGGATTATGGGAGTAAGGGTAGAATTATGGTGATAGTTGGTGAGAATGGGAGTATAATGGTGGTAGTTTATGAGGGTTATTGATGAAATGGATGGAAGTATGGAATTTTGAGGGAGATATAAGTAGAGTATGAGTGTTGTGAAGGATAGTTGATGGTGTTTTGGGATAATTTAGATGATAAAGATGGTGGTAGTTGATGATATGAGTGGAAGAATAGAGGGGGTATTTATAGGTGAAGAGGTGAGGGATTTGGAGGGAAAATCATGGGGACACATCCCCATGATCATGCCATGCAATCACGTAGTCAAGGTTAGGGTCAAAAACACATGAGGCTAATATCAAGGGAGGGTGATCAAAGTGATTTTGACGCCGGATTTTTGAAAATAAAACCCGCGTGGGTTTTGTAATGCCTCGGCACAGATCACTGACGTCGGCATGGCAAAACGGCGCGTTCTGGGCGAAGATACACCGCGCGGGTTTTGAACCCTGGGCCAGGGCGCGCCTTGGGCCTGTCCTGGTTCTGGGCCGTCTTCTTTACTTTAAAACCCGTGCGGGTTTTGACATTGGTAGTGGGCCGCTCTATTGTAATGCCTGATTTGCTATTTACATGGCCCACTGATCCATCTCGGCATCTGGCCTAAACATTTTATTCAACTTCTAATAAGTCGGGATTATATCGGTGCAAATCCCGGTGTCTACAAAGAGCCCCCACTTTGATCGAGTCCGAATAGGACTAAGGTCAAAGTAGACTTGATATCTGTTTTGATGCTGGCGGTGCTCTTTTATATGGCGACCGGCTGATGACGTCGTCGGTAACCTTTAGGTGGCAACCGTTGGACGACTGCTGCTGAAGATGTCGTTGGAGACCTTTAGGTGGAATCCGTTTGGACTACTGCTGCTCTTGATGAGGTCGTAGGTAACCTTTAGATGGTAACCGTTGGACGACTAATGCTGAAGATGTCGTTGGAGACCTTTATGTGGAATCCGCTGCACGACTGTTGCTGAAGATGTCGTTGGAGACCTTTAAGTGGAATCCGCTGCACGACTGACGTTGATGAAGAGGTCGTCGGTAACCTTTAGACAGTAACCGTCGGACGACTTATGCTGACGACATTGTTGGAGGCCTTTAGATGGCGACCATTTGACGACTATCGTTGGCGACATCGGTGGAGGCCTTTAGGTGGCAACCGTTTGACGACTGTCGCTGTTGGTGCTCTTTTGTGCGGCAACCGGATGACAGATGGTCCCTTTTTAGCGGCAACCCGATGATGGTGCTCTTTTATACGACAATCTGACGATGGATGGTCTCTTTCAGCGGCGACCGGATGATGGTGCTCTTTTATGTGGCAACCTGAAAATCATCAGAAAAGTAAATATTAGTTTTCGCAAAAATGCAAATGGGTTCAGATTTTTATCTGAATGTTGGGGACCCTTGGGTCGCAGGAACTTGGGCTGCTGAATTTGGGTCGCTGAAAAAATTTTGTGTTGGTATAAAACCCGTGTGGGTTTTATGACTCCTGCTGGACCATTAAAAAAGCGCTGGGCCGCGAAAATGGGCTTGTAGGGTGCTCAAAACCCACGCGGGTTTTGGCCCCTTTTTTCCTTTTTTTTTCTCGTGAAGGGAATCAATGGTGGGCCATGCATTTGTGTGGACGAGACGGTGCCGCACAGCTCGGTCTCCTCTTTGGGTGGCAAAGGGATGACCTTTGGATTTTCGGACAATGAAACGCCTTTGGCATGTCCAGGCGAGTCCTGGAAATGAGTGGTTCATATTTACTCAACATTTCTATAAATACCAAGCCTCATTCACCTCTTTCATTCACATCTTCCATCTTCAACCCTTCATTAACTCTCTAGCTTCTCTTTCTCTCTCTGGAAATCTGCTTTTTTGGAGATAATTCGGGTTCTTGAGAAAATGCATCGCAGAGGTCGCAGAAATCCTCCTCTTCCTCATGCGGCGGCATGGCCTCACGAGATGTCTTCAAGGCGCAATTTTATTCCGGGTGCAAATGCTGACCCTTCGGATCTTACCATCCATTCTTGGAAGCATGCTTGGTTCTACCGTTCCCATGGCAAGGTAATTGTTGAAACCCCTCTTTTGATGCTTAGTTTAATAATGAAAAATGAGCAAGCACGAATTTTATTTTTCATGTCTTGTCGATTTTTATTATTTTAAGCATGCCTTGAATTGATGTATATGCATGTCCGCACGATGTCCCCTTATTTATTCGCAATGATGACCCATTTTGAGAGACGGACCAAACCCGACCCAAAGAAAACAGAGTGGGTTACATACATGCTCGGCCGAAAGAAAATAAAGAAAACGGCCCACTAAAATAGGGAAAACCCGCGCGGGTTTTCTGGGCCATAAACCCCAACCAAAAAAAACTGGGCCTAGATGTGCGGCCCATTAGCAGGACCAAAGCCCGTGCGGGTTTCGGCTCTGCTGGGCCGGCTTATTTGGGCCGGCAATTTTTTTTTTCTTTTCACTCTTTTTTTTCACTTTTTCCAATTCCTTTTTCTTGCGGGCCATGGCTATGGGCCCAGTGTTGGTGCTGGGTCCAGCTAGGGCCTGAAAGACTATGCCTTGGTCAATGCATTAGGTGAGCCCCTGATTTTAATTTTGCCTTTTCCCATTTTGCCACTAGGAGGATAACTTATAAACTCCCGGCGTCCTAAAGGATCTCCTTAAGGTAGCTGATTCGATTCCCGGGGATTTCATTAGCAACACCCTTACTGCGGCAGGACTCATGCCGTTCTGGAAATGCCTGGTGGCCTGGAAAGGCCGTACATTTCGCGTGATAGGTCGTGCTATAGCGGAAAGGTTTTGGGATACGACCAACTCCTTCCATCTACCTGTAGGTGAGATGACGATTACCCCCACAGATTTCGTTATGATCACTGGTCTTCCTTGGGGCGGGCGTGACATAGTCTTTAATGCCGAGATCCCGCCAATGGTTTTGGACTTGCTGGGTCCAGTGTCAGCGCGTTTAGGCCCAGGTCAGGGCCTATCCAACCTCGCCTATGCGCACTTCGAGGCGGCCATCCGTGACGCCAACTTTCAAAATTTGCCCAGAGATCAACGCCGCTTTATCTTCTTGGCTTACGTTATCTCCGCCACTCTTTTTGCCAACCGGGGAGATAACATTACATTGACCTGGTTCTGGAATCTCCTGGACTTGAACGAGGTTCGGAACTTGAATTGGGGCAAAGTTGCGTATGCGAATTTCCTCCTCTGGCTTTGTCGTGGTGTCAGACTGACGCTGGATGATGATCCAGTTTACCTCCACGAGTCTCACACTCACTTTCTGTATGGTCCTTCTTTATGGAAGAAGCTCGAGGTATATACCCAAGACTCTTCTGTTTGTAGTTTTGCTACTCTTTTGCTATTTCTTTGACTTTATATTCATGCAATCATGGGCATATAAGTATATCTTATCCTTGGGCATTCGCTCGAAGAGAAATAGGACGGTCCCAGCTGCTGAACGCTGGACTACTGAGGGTATTCGAGGGAAGAAATTCCAGCCGGGTAGCCTTGATTGTATCCGTCGCGCTCTGGATGATCTCACCCCGGTATTTCTGTATGCTTGACATCTTTACTTTTACCTCCATTCTTGAAATGACTCTCTTTCTTTCACAGGACCACGTGAACTGGCGTCCATGGGCTGATTTGACTTGATGGATTGCCCACCCCTTTGCAACAAGTGGAGCACGATACTCGCCTTCGCATTCTGATGGAGGAACCTTCGGGCTTCATATGGTACCTGGGGGAGAGAGCCACGAGGCAAACCCTGGGGGGATATCCTGGCCTCATACCCCAGGATCCTCTAGAGCATATGTTCGAGCCTTGGCGCGTCGCTCCGAATGTCTTGGGAAATTGGATTCGTGGTCGAGACTTCGACGACTTCGTGCATGACGTCCCACAGGAGCAGTTTAATGAGGAATTCCATCGCTACTTGAGTCGTTTAGCACCCCGAGTGGTATGTATCTTCCACTTTTCCTATGTTGTGCTTTTGACCGATCCTTAACCATAAAGTCTGCAGCTGGGGCCCTATGCTAAGGCTACTGAGGTGGAGGCCCAACCAGCGAGAAGAAAGATCGGCGGTTTCTTGGATGTTGAGACTAGCAGTTAGTGCTCTGCAGTCCAAGAGTTTGATCGAAAACCAGTAATTCCTCATTTCTTGTTGCTTCCTTATCTCATATGCCACTTATACATGTGTAACCTTTGTTCTCATTACCTTTCACCCACGATGGTTTGTCTTCAGGCAAATGACTAAAGAGTGGAGTACTATGTTGAAGCATGTCAACCGGTCATTCACTGGCTCAGGCAGATATCGCGGGAATACCGCCGGAAGAGCTGACATGGAGGCCGATGCGGAGTCTGTTCCTCGAGAACCACCTCGATGCTCTACTGCGGGAGTTCCTCGTACTGAGCTCCCACGTCGTTCTTCGGCAGGGGAATATTCTTCCCAGGGACGATCACGGGAGGAGGTTGGTGGGTCCTCTCGTCCTCCCCTAGCAGTTGTGCCAGAGGGTCGTGGTAAAGACATCATGGTTGAGGGTCATCATTCAACTGGGTCCCATCGTAGCGGATCTGGTAGTAGAGGCCTTCGCTCTATGGATGAAGACACTATGTTGAAGCATGTCCTTAGAGGAGCATCTTGGCCAAGAGGGGTCACATCACAGCGTTGGGTATGGCGACGATACCCAGCCTCATTCCTATTGGGTGGAGGATGCTTCAGAGTCGAGTGCTACCAACCGGCCTTCTCATTCTCGCCGCACTCCAGCTTCAGTGCGTTCTGCTCGTCGTGGTCAAGAGATTGTGGTGAGGGACCATGACTCAGGTGCATCCGTAAGGTACCCTGGCAGTCAGGCCCTAGCAGATGACCCTTCCTCACGTCCTACACCATACGACGCCTCCTCCTTTGGTTCTGGCTCTTACTCTACTGAATAGCCAACCCCGGCTCCTGGAATGGGTCCTTCATGGCCTGCGGGTACGCAAGAGTGGTCTGCACCCCAACACTCTTGGCTAGGAGGATCTACCTCTTTTGGTTGGCCAGCCCCCGGTTACGGAACTTGTCCCGTATGGCCTACCCCTTCTGGTGAGTGGCGTGTTCCTAATCATTCATGGCTAGCTGGTTCATAGGATCATTCCACATCATCACCGTCGAGCGTGCATCCTTCCGAAGTTCCCTTGTCTGGGCCATCGCAGACGGCTCCTGATTCTGACTACTATTCCTGGGACACCTATTTCGGTACAGTTGGTGCCTCTAATGCTGGGACTTCTCATGCTGGTGTCGACCTGGTTGAAGACAGCAGCGATTCGGGCTCCCTGTGGTGACCGAACCGATGACAAACAAGACTATGCATTTTTAGACTTTTGTTATGCAAGGCTAATTTTCTACTACTTTTCTTTTATTTTAATGCAAGACTTTTATGCGTTTTATTTCTTGTTTTATATGCAAGACTTGGTGAATGCACGACTTTATTTTGTTAATGCATTGAACGATTCTCTACATGACGGGATTAATCCCAACTTAATCCCGCTTCCCCAAAAAGAAAAGAAAACAAAAACTTAAATGTCAGAGTAAACATCGACCAAAAGTTTCAGAATCGAGCATCATTGGGTTATGATCCGAAACATTAAAAATACACAAACAGGCCAGTTTAATTCCATGGCCCAAATACAATTAGAAGCGGGTGGGCCGAGTGTCGGAGAGGCGGCCCATGGCGATAGAAAGCCCGCGCGGGCTTTCTCTTCAGCAGCCACGGGCACAGGATTGGGCAAACACGCGTGACGTAGACGGATCAAAACCATCGGGTTTTGATTTATTTTTCCCCTTTTTTTATTTTTTTTGCTAGCCGTTGCAAAATGGCTAAAATCATGGGATATGAATGCAACGGCTCCATGATCACTTGCTGACTGCATTTCTCCATTTTTAAGCTTGAATGGAGGTGTATAAATACCCCATGTTATGCATGTAATCATCACTCCTCATCTCTACTTCTAAGCCTTCACCGCATATTCTCCTAAAACATAAAGAAAATCCTCCCTATTCTCATGGCTTTCGAGAAGAAACTTGCAACTTGGATGAGCACCTTGTCCAAGGAAGAAAAGAAAGAGCTCAGAAGATACAAACTGACGAGCTTGTTGAGTCTTCGACAAGTGAGGATCAACAATTTTCTCCGTGCGGCAAAAACTTTTTGGGATCCGAAGATGTATGTCTTTCACTTCGCGTGGAAGGAATTGTGTCCGCTTCCAGAGGAATGGTCCTCAATCTTAGGGACAAATCACTTTGCTCGGCCGACGTCGCCTCCAAAACCAATGGACATCCCTAAGCAATATAGGGAGCTCTTATGTCTTCCGACTCGGGTCATCGGGAGTGCAATATTCGGCGAAAAGGTACACTTCCAAACCATAGTCGAATATTTTCAATCGCCTGATACCTTAGAGTATGGCCCCGTGATACGAGTGCGAGCGCTCGTTTTATGTCTTCTCGGCGAGTTTTTCTTCTACCATGGCGGCAAGAGAACTGGACCGGCGAACTTGATCCAAATCGTCGAAGACATGTCCCGAGGCTACAACCCCGTGCCTTTAATGTTAGCGGAGACCATGATGGGTTTGGATGATCCGAATCCAGATCATGATTTCCAAGGAAGCCCCCTGCTACTTCGGGTATTTTTCCCCTTCTCTCTTCTTCTGCCCAGTTTCTGCCTCTACTGTCTGTAAAGCCCGCGCGAGTTTTACACCTTTTTTTTCGTTAGTTAGAGATAATTTTCATGCAATCTGACTCTAGCTAACTTGTAGACAAATCTGGTTAATGGAACACTTGGGTCTCATCGAAGAACCCTGAACTGCTTCGGCAACGGCGAACTATTGTTAGAGAAAGAGAAAGTACACCGACCTCCGCTCGGTAACGGAATGAATTGCTTTCTTAAAGAAGCCTCGGGAGATCTCATGGTGGATCGAAAGGTGGCACATTTCTGAATATGTGACCTATGACTTCCGCAATGCTTACGTGTGTCTTGTCGGCTTGTTGCACATGACTTTTTATTTTCGTGGCAGTGAAGCGCGGATGGGTCATGGCAAGATATTCCTGAACTTCTGTGTGACACTCCTGATCAATTGAAGCTTTAATGTTCGATGATTGAGTCATGGCTGAAGTATTGGGAAAGAAGACCAACTCTCAAATCCCCGCCAAAGGCACGTGTGTCTCACATTGTCGATGCTGGTTATCATGGATGGCTGATTGCTGCTATTGAATCTCGTCGTGCTGGGGAAGCGAGACGAAGGCAAGCATCTGCGAAGGAAAGGTTGGGTCCTCGTATATCGGTAAAGGACCGCCTTGGCGCGAGAGACTCAGTGAAAGATCGACTTGGTCCGAGAGTGAAGGCACGAAAACCAGGCAGGCGGGCCTGTAAGCCCAAGGACAAAGAGAAAGCTCCTAATGGACCTTGAGATATGGAAAGGAGCTTTAGGAATTAGCTATGGTCTTGATTGTCAAGAATTCATTTCCGGAGTCTGTTAGTGTTAAGAGTCAGTTCTTAATTCATTCCTTGGATTCAGTTGCTCTTGTTGCTATTTGTTCGAATAGAATTTCGTGCTTGTGCTTCTGATTTGAGTTGAAAAGTTCTCTCATCTATCCATCATCCTTACAAACCAAGTCTGATAAATTCATCTTATCTTATCCTTCCATTTTTTTCGTACACTTCATTCCCATCCTTTAGTTTCTTGAATCCAGGGTTAGAGAGATAAAGAGAAAAATTCGAAAAAAGAGTGGTTAAAAAAAAATGTGATTAAAAAAAAGAGTGAAAAACTATAGAGTGGCCGGTTTGAAAACCTCATCGAGGCAAATCGGGCAAAAGGAGAGAATAAAATCAATGTGAGAAGTCACTAAGCCAGTCTGTACCCTCATCCAGCAGGCTGAGTAGAAGGAGAGAACGTTATTAGGAAAGACCAAGTCTCACAACCTCTCTAAAGTGAACACTCATTAGAAATGCCGCAGCTTAACCAAATATGCTGAGGACAGGGGGATGCCGCCCAACCTTCATTTCATCACCCCCATTACCTTCATCTCTTCAGCCAATCTTGGCTGGCCACCTACCATTTACATTTTTGACCTTGCAGTCAATTCTTAGCCTTTTCAAAACCTTTTCATTCATTAAACCAATTCTAAAAGGTGTGCAATGATCAAGGAGAATCGGAGGCAATCCATGAAGAAGAAACGCGAGAAAAAAAGTGAAAGCAAAAAAAAAAAGGGTGAAAGCAAGAAAAAAAAAAGTAAAGAGAAGAAAACAATAGAGAGAAAAAAAGAGGAAAAGGAAGAACAGAAAAAAAACGGGGAAAGAAACAAAAAAAGAGAAGAAGAAGAAAAGAGGAGAGAATAAGAAATTAGAAGGCAGAAATAAGAGTCATGCACACCAGAAAAGTCCCATGAATCTTTCTCATCTCAAACCTTTCCTATCTCAAATCTTCACCTCATCATCCATACATCTCATCAAACCGTTCAACCTTCAATAACATTCTCCATCTTTTAATGACCATATCCACATATGAACCCTCAAGCCTTTACAACCATCTTTCCGAACCATTAAGCCTTCCTCGAGGCACTACCCATCAAAGCTGCGCTTAAAGAACTACGAATGGCGTATTCCACCTTGGATATGTAAGAAAACGTCTTCGAGCCCCGGCCCGATCCTTTTCACTTTAGAAAACCTTCTTCGCTAAATAAGCTGGTCTTTGAGAGAATAAAAAAAGAGAGAATAAAAAGCTAGTCTGAAAACCCACTTGGGCGGGCTAGGCAAAAGGAGAGAAAACCCTGGATTTCTATCACCATCATTAACACTCCATTTTTCATTTTCCTTTCTATCAGACTTGAACATCATTCTATCCCCATGTTCAAACATTTTCCCGAGAGATGATGTCTAGCCCATTTGGCTATCTCTTCAACCTTTCAAGACACCATCATCCTTAAGTGTCTCTTTATCCCCATGTTCCAATCTTTTCCTAAGAGATCATGTTTATCCCATTTGACCATCTCTCCTTCCCTTTTAAGACACGATCATTCTTAAGTGTCTCCATCCATTAACTTACCACTGTCCAACTATCCCTTTCACCAAACATCATTTTCCAACCTTTTCAAGCCTTTCCATCATATCTCACGCTTTGAGGACATTTCATCTCGGTCATTGTTAGAAGTATGAGGTTTTGTTTTTAATGCCCACTCTCAGCACACTTGAGTGTGGCTCACTTCTCAGCAAGAGTAAAAGCCGTCCACATCAGATCAGCGGCTAACTGGCAACTACATGAACATGAATAGACTCAGAGACAAGATACTCTAAACTGGGGGCTCGCACTACCTTTGTAACATCGTTCAAGACATTTTTCGGATATATCTTCTAAGAAGGACACCTACTCCTTACCCTTCAAGGTCTTGGATCTTCATTCTCATTGATATCCTAGTAGTCTCCAAAAAAAAGAAGGATAAAAAAAAAGGAAAAAAAAAGAAGAAAAAAAAGAAAAGAAATAAAAGAATTAAAAAAGAAAAGAAATAAAAGAAAAAAAAGAAAAGAAAAAAAAAAGAAAATAGAGAGGCTAACTTGAAAACTCATTGGGCAAGATAGGCAAAAGAGGAGATCGAGACTCAAACCTAAGGACATACCTCCATTGGTACAACATAGGAAGCAATGCCTCCTTCTATTCCATGGTCTCTATACATCGCATCGTAAGTCCATACAAAACTGGGGGCTTGCAAATCTCGAAGGTGCCCTTCAAAGGAAGACAATGTCATCAAGAGCCTACGCCAAACCGGGGGCTTGTCGTACATCAACATAGATTTGCAAGCAATCAGTCTAAGGTCATCTCCATGAGCATCCAAGAAGCACTTCCTTCAAGCTTGATCGGGGAACGACTAGGGAAGCAAGATTAATCACCCAATGATCACAATTACTCTAGAGTTTAAGAAAACCCCAATTTAGATACATAAAACTACCACTAATTTTTAGGGTTTTTTTGGAGATTAATGATAAAAAAACAACACAACAACAATAATAATAAAGAGATATGACTAATAAAAGAGTAAAACTCACCAATTAGCCTAAGAACCTTAAGAAGGTTGCAACAATTCACCACTAGCACCCACACTTGAAACTCCAAGAATTTCCACTCAAGATTGGAAGAAAACACACCAACTCACTTGAATAAAAGGAAATTAACTAATTAATCCACCAAGGATTAATCTTAATTACAAGGGTTTCAAATACCCTAAAACTCACAAAGTGTTCTTCAAGAGGCTAAACCTAAAACTCAATGTTCAAAAACTAGGTCTAAAATAGAGGAGAATACAAATATATAGGAAAAGGGATAGTGTCATGGAGATGCGCGGGAAAAAGGCTGAGACGCTGCCAGCATCTCAGAGGTGCCACCAGCGCCTAAAACATACAGTTTGGGCTGGAAAACAGCATTGGGCGCTGCCAGCGCCTGGCTGGGCACATCGGTTTCTGCGGACTTCGAGCGTGCATAACCTCTTCGTTTAAACTCCGATTTGGGCTTATAATATATCAATGGAAAGCTCTCGCTGTGTACTATAAGCTCACCACGTTTCAAGTTAATCAGAGTTATATTAATGGAATTATAATCAAAAGAGTGAAGGTGTGTATTTTTCTCATACATAATTTTGCCCAATTTCTTCCGCTTTCCTTTTTTTCTTCTCCGATTTTTCTTAGTTCCGTTTGAACCCCTTCGGTCCCGATTTCTCCCATGCTCCTCCTTGATATTTCATAAGTCCGAGTTCGACCCTTGTGAAATTACCAAAACGCCCCTTGGCTAGAACTCGACCCTCTTGACTTCTTATTCCTCCGTGTGTGGACTTTCTGGGCTTGTGAGATTGAAAATTGGCCTGATCCATCACTTTTCTTCTTAACTTCTGGGACCAATAATGCTTGAGGTCCATGAAAATTCCAGGTTGGTCCATAGTAGGAAAAGGTCCGATATTAGCGCGATCCTCCCGGATCATACACCCAGGTTGGAGAGGATTCGCCCTCAAATCCTGGGGTTTTGATGTACCCAAAAGAAGAATCGGCCCTCCACAATGAATTTTATCGAAGAGCCATATCAAGCACTTGCTCACCACTCCGCTCCACTAAGTATAATAATTTTTGAAGGGGCAAAGGCGGAGATTCCTGATTTGGCTCTCCCGGTTGGCTCTTTCCACGTGATTTTGTTGGATTCTACTATGTAATTAACATAAGAGAGATCAAGGTCAAGGACGGTAGAAGCGACCTTTCCTTGGTCAATCTCGGTGTGGGAGGAGGCAAGCTAGGGAGTGACATGATGGACTTGTTGCCATGCAACTCGTCTCCAATAGGTGGCTCGGGAATGAGCGAACACAACTCAAGGCTCTCAGTCATGGTATAGAGATCGATAGGAGTTGTAGGCAACAGTGAGGGACGAGGGAGGAAGGTTGGAAAATTTTGTTGAGATAAGGTTCTCTCAACCTCATTAGGGTTACTTTTCCGCAAAAGAAAAGGCAAACGTGGCTTCCCTTCACTCTAAGTTCTTTCATCCCGTGTTTCACTCTTATGGAGGGGGGGTCTCTCTTCTCACTTCCCATCCCGGTTTGGTGTGTGAAGAGTTGGGTAGGTGAGACGGGGCTAAGTGTGATCCTTTTTTCTCACATCAAGATTGAGTAAGTGTTCTTAAATCCATCATGGATGGCACGCTTATCATATTACCAGGGTCTACCAAGTAGCAAATGACAAACATCCGTAGGAACAATACCGCACAAAACACTATCCTTGTGAGGACTAATGGAGAAAAATACCACGGTTTGTTGAGTTACTTGAAGATCACCACCATTTTTAAGCCCTTTCAAGCTATATGGTTGGGGATGAGCCACGATCGGTAATTGGAGCTTCTCAACCATGTAGGTAGAAGCCAAGTTGGAGCAACTCCCACCATCGATTATGACCTTGCACACCCTTTTGCCGACGGTGAACCTAGTTTGGAAGATTGACTCCCGTTGAGAGTCATCCCGGGAATCCTTAATCACGATAAAGGATCGCCTAGGAGTGGAGCTCTACTCTTGTCGCACGCGAACCTCCCCTTTAGCCCTTGGAGTCTCCGGTGTAGTCGCTTCATCTGTTTTGGGCTTTTCAACCATCTTCAAAGGGCATTGAGTTTGGTAATGACCATACTCTCTACATTTGAAGCACTTTCTACCTTTGAGCTTCCTAAGATATTCTGCATCATCCGCTTGAGCTCCAAAAGATGGTTTGGATCGACTTCCTTGGAGGAAGGGCTAACCCAAGACTGAGTGTCCTCCTAGCTAGAAGACCATGAGTAAGCCTTCACCTTTCTCCAATCATGTAGATCATCAACTCTAGGCTCATGAGTAAAGGTACTAGGTCGATGTCCAACGTAAAATCTCCGATAATCACCATGAACCTTTCTCGTGAAACGGGGGTCGCAATTTGGCTATGGCATAGCTCAAATCACTCATTTGACGTGGCATCACTTCTTGGCTATCTATTATGTGTTGAAGAGCAATCGAGAGGGTGGTTTTGGAATGGGAATCCGGTTGAGGAGGGAAATCATGTTTGTCTTGGAGATGTGGTGAAAGTGATTTGTGGAGTTTAAGGGTTTATTGGGGTAAGTAAAGATGATCAGATGAGACTCTGGGGTTGTTTTGTGGCTAAAGGAAATTTTGTGGAGTTTTCGCGAGGCCAATTTTGTGGGGGGAGATGGGGTGAAACCGGCAAAGGGAATGAACCACAATCGACCAAACCAATGATAATCACCAATGCAAATAGCAAGCACGAAGTGACCACATCATACACAAATAGCCAACAGCAAATTATCCAACAAAACACCCAAATCTACCATTTTCATCCATGGAAGATGCATGAACAAACACCAAACCCCAAAATATTCAATCTCCAACTCACTCCAAGAACTCTTCCCAAATGCAACCCAAATTGATCTCCAAACAATGAAATTTCTCAACAAATCACTTCCAACAACAAGAGGGAATGTATAACATTCACTTGGGTACCAAAATTCATAACAAAATGAACCCAAACATGCCAACAACCAACAAAATCCCAAAACAGAGAATTAATTATGGGCATATACAACTCAATAAATATTTTTACACTATTTCGGAAACCCAAGGACTCAATCGTATGGATATGGAAAATACAGGATTTCCAATCCTAGCTGGAAAAGGAAGGAAAGGATACTCAACTTAAAGTAAGTAAACAGAATTCCATACTCGATCTCATAGATACATATCGAATTCTGTGGAAAGCCGTATTCGATGAAAGTTGTATTACGGCTTGGAGGGAGATCTTTCGAGATCCACCCTACAATATGGGGTCAAAAAGCCAAAATAAATGATTTTAGCCCTTATAAAAAGAAAACAGATTCTTGTACCCCTTTCACGCGCATGTCACGTCGAGGTACTCAATACTCAACAAATACTTGGACCCAAATCAACAAGAACAAATCCAACAAAAATCTTGAAATTTTTAACCCAAATAAGAGTTCTAATCCTAAGCTCTAATACCAAATGATCCGGGAAACGGCTAGGGAAGCAAGATTAATCACCCAAGGATCACAATTACTCTAGAGTTTAAGAAAACCCCAATATAGAACTCATAAAACTACCACTAATTTGTAGGGATTTTGGGAGATTACTGATGAAAATCAACACAACAACAACAATAATAGAGAGATGTGACTAATTAAAGAGTAAAACTCACCAATCAGCCTAAGAAGGTTGCAAGGATTCACCACTAGCACTCACACTTGAAACTCCAAGAATTTCCACTCAAGAATTGGAAGAAAACACACTAACTCACTTGAATAAAAGGAAAATAACTAATTAACCCACCAAGGATTAATCTTAATTACAAGGGTTTCAAATACCCTAAAACCCACGAAGTGTTCTCCAAGAGGCTAAACCTAAAACCCAATGTTCAAAAACTAGTTCTAAAATAGAGGAGAATACAAATATATAGGAAAAGGGGGAGAGTCGCGGAGATGCGCAGGAAAAAGGTTGAGACGCTGCCAGTATCTCAGAGGCGCCACCAGCGCCTCGTTTGGGCTGGAAAATGGGATTGGGCGCTGCTAGCGCCTGACTGGGCACACTGGTTTCAACAGACTTCCAATGTGCATAACTTCTTCGTTTGAACTCTGATTTGGGCTTATAATATATTAATGGAAAGTTCTCGGTGTGTACTATAAGCTCCCCAAGTTTCAAGTCAATCAGAGTTATATTAACGGAGTTATAATCAAAAGAGTGAAGGTGTGTATTTTTCTCATACATAATTTTGCCCAATTTCTTCCGCTTTCCTTTTTTTCTTCTCCGATTTTTCTTAGTTCTGTTTGAACCCCTTCTGTCCCGATTTCTCCCATGCTTCTCCTTGATATTTCATATATCCGAGTTCGACCCTTATGAAATTACAAAAATGCCCCTTGGCTAGAACTCGACCCTCTTGAGTTCTTATTCCTCCGTGTGGGGACTTTCCGGGCTTGTGAGATTGAAAATCGACCGGATCCATCATTTTTCTTCTTAACTTCCGGGACCAATAATTCTTGAGGCCCTTGAAAACCTTGGAGATGATTGTCTGAAAGGTCTATGGATGTCACAAGCCCCACAGTGTCTCTAAAGATCTGGTCTTCTCCTTTCCACATAACCATTGTAGTATCCGAGGAACCTGTGATATTCTGTGATGGGAGAAACATGGACTCAAGTTGTTTAGGATTGAGCAAGGCTGTAAGATTGTCAATACATTTTGGAATGGTGCCAAAAATGTGGTTGGATGAGAGATCCAAGATTTGGAGATAAGACAATTGACAAATGCTTGATGTTAGAACCCCATCAAAATTGTTGCTTCGCAAATTAAGAATGGCCAAGTTGTCTACTTGTGAAACGACTGAAGATTGGTGGGTGTGGTTCCTTATTGTTGGGACATTCATAATTGTTCTTCTTTCTCACATCAGTTCCCTCATATCCCTCTCAAGTCAGTCCAAGTTACAATCTTGCATTTCAATTTTTTTCATTATTAGTGAATATCTATTGTAGTAGTTTAGTTATTAATAAATTCTATCTTTTTTTTTATTTGGTGTTTCAATTGCTTTGCTAATTGATTTCTTATGGGCATTGTTTGATTCTCTCATAATGTTTACATTTTGTCTGAGTCATCTTCTAGGATTGCTTGGTATTTTGTTATTGTTATTCCACTTATTCTAATGAACTACAAGCAATTGGGTTATGGTCACTTACTGCAAATTAGGTTGTGCTTGCTGAGCAATACGGGTCTCGACAATCCCCCCCCCCCCCCAAAAAAAAAAAATCTAACATCAAGGGCTCAGTTAATCAATCAGACAATATTACCTTCAAGGGTTCTATTACTTATGTTTCTCTTTAGTATCTCAATCTTCTTTTTATTTGCTACTCATTGGTCGCTTTCTAAGAACTAATTTTTAAATGATGTATAATTCTATCCATGGTCTTTATAAATAAGTCTTTGCTAGAATTGCCCATGTTTTTCTATAAGATTTAGGAGATAGGCTATGTTCCACATTCACATATGTGATTGGTTATTTGATGCTTGACATAGTGTAAGATTTGTATAGTTGAATGGGTAAAAAGTGATATTTTTGTTTCTTTGGAAATATGATTAGTTGGTAGCCATCTTCTAAGAGCTTGAGACAAGATTAAACACTTGGTTTAACGTTCATGTTTAAAAGTCCTGAAGTCGCCATTGTCGCCGCGTTCGGCTTTCCTGTTAGGGAACGGCCTCGGGATGGGGAAAGACTAGGGTCCTCTGTCGGTCCAGTAGTCCACAGGACCCACACTAAGGGTTTCAAGACACTCAGATCACGGTGAGTATTGGCTGAGGGTTTTTTGTTGTCTATACTGATGTTATCAGCGGCTGTGGTGAGACATTGAGAGTTTATGATCAGGAGAAGGAAACAATAGCATCAATATAAGCTCTAATGTTCAACAATAAATTTGGATGGTATTCCCATTGTAAATGACTTTTTCACAATGTAGAACTGAACAAGGCTTTGGTTTCTATAATTGCAGGTGTTTATATACTTATAGCTAGGTAGCATATATAATTCATTAAATTTAGGGATGAGAAATGGTAAGCTTGCTTTGCTTGAACACTTATAGTTAATTAGTAAAAAGGTCCGTAGTCAACCTGCATTCCTTTTTCTTTCATGTCATCCATTGGATGTTTTTTTGTTCCTCAATTTTTTTTTTTTCGTTTGATGATATAGATGACTTCAAATGGTATTGGATTCATAAGAACAAATGGTATTATGTTTTTTTTTTCTAATAATATATCAATTTAAAGCTAGGCAGCATATATACTATCCTCTATTGAAATATTGGATCACACAGTGATTTAGGGAGATGCGAATGATGTTTAACTTTAGCGCTCCTGCTGAGAATGAAAGAAGTTACATATCATTTTAGAGTTGTTATAGATCATTCTTATGGAAAATGATGTACATTTCTACACTATAGATCATTCTTATGGAAGGGGAATTGAGTTTTATAATGTGGATAGTTACAACCAAGTTTATCTTCTCGACATCTCCGTCCTTTCATGGGTCAAGTTCCAAGTCCTGATAGACATTACTAAAGGTATGGTGACTATCTTGCCTTGTATGGATTTATTTTTATGGATTTATCTACACTATAGATCATTTTTATGTATATATATTTGGTTGGGCTCCGAGCGTGTAGCTCGTGATGTACTCCGGCGTGTGGCCGTTGAGGTTATTATTTATATGTGAATTTGATATATAAGGCACTTTTCCTAGGATATTACAAATTTTTTGGGGAAATGTTGTTAGCTTTTTTGTAGTATATTTTTAAGAATACTTTCAATGAAATTGTTTTCTCTTTGCAGTTACACATTCAATTAGGGACTTCTTGCACGATATGTATTGCAAACAAAGATGATGTTGCAGATACAAAGTTCGTTGAGGCTCCCAAGCATGAAGATATTAGTTTAGGCATTTTTATTTTCTTAATTAGTTTAGAACAATAGTGGTGCTTATACCTGTCACTCCAAGAAACGAAACTAGAACAAATTTGATGTTTAGACAGGTAGAAATTATTATTTATTGAACAAAGTCTTCTTTCCATGTTTAGTATACATTTTCTACGATATATATTTATGTAGATATATATAATAAATATTTATATATTATTTAATCTGGTACTTTTGCCTTTATATATAGGGATATTAGATCACAATATACCGACTATTGTGGGTATTGGATTGTAATATACCGACCTTTATTATTGGACAACAATATCACTGACCTTTATACTTAGGTGAGATTATTATACCAACTGTGCCTAAGGAGGTGGTGACTGGTTAACTGGTCTCTGTTCTGACGTGACAGGTGGAGGGAAATTAACCGACCCTTGCCCAGTAACCCCATTAATCCCTCCGCTTTTCTCACTAACCCATATTAAAAGAAATCGTCTCTAACATAGTGACTAACGCGGTGGTGAACCAGTTTTCATACTGACGTAACACACAACCAACCAATGTCTTTTAATGTGGGTTTGTGAGAAAAACTAAGGGATTAATGTGGTTATTGGCCTGTGACAGTTTTTTTCCATTCACCAGCGACGTTAGCGCTTATGGAGACCGGTTCACCATTCCCTTAGTTATTATTGGTATAATAATGTCACCTAGGTATAAAGGACAGGGATATTGCTATCCAATAATAAAGGTTGGTATATTACAATCCAATACCCCCAATTCGGTATATTATCCTCCAAAAACCCTTTAATATATATATATATATATATATATATATATATATATATATATATATATATATATATATATATATATATATATATATATATATATATATATATATATATATATATATATATATACCTATATATATATATATACCTATATATATATATACCTATATATATATATCTATATATATATATATATATATATATATAACTATATATATATATATACCTATATATATATATATACATATATATATATATATATACATATATATATATATATATAGATATATATATATATATAGATATATATATATATATATATATATATATATATATATATATACCTATACCATGATTATTTCCTACATGCATCATTACAAGCAATATTGTAAATTATATTACAATTATTTAATGATTAAAGATACCTATTGTGGCAAATATAAGCTGCCACAAATGCTCCTTTAGAATTAAAATGTTATTTGTAGCAAATCATATATGCCACAAATAATGTACATTTGTGGCAAAGTTAGTTTTGTGGCAAAGTGAAATTGCTACAAATTGTATAATATTGTAGCATTTTAACATTTATAGCAATTCAAAATAAGCCACAAAAATCTTATAATTTGTGGCAATTTTAAAATTGCCACAAAAGCCTTTTGGAACAAGGCATTTGTGGCATCCTTGTGGCATTTCCAAAAAATGCTACAAAGTCCTATTGTAGAATATTTGTATATTTTGTGGCAAAATTTAATGTCACAAATAACCATATTTCTTGTAGTGGCAACTTGCTCACAAATTATTCCATCTCTTCAAATATTCTAGATCCTTAATAGAAAGAGTCAAGCATCTCACGAAACATGTCAATCATCTGAACGAAACCATAGAGGGCTTGAACACCAGAAATGACCTCTTAGCAACTGAAAATGTTAGACTATCCATAGAGGTCAAAAACAGCTATAAGGACATCACTCAATTATCAAATGAGACAGTCACAATATTCTCATCCCTACCAGAAGGACCTCATCCTTCCCACACCTAATACACCACCTCTCAAAAACTATCGGTCCAAAAGTCCTCCCTTCCATACCATCAAAGGACCTCTACTTCCCACCCCAAATATTCCGCCTCTCAGAGAAAACTATGAGAGGACCTCCAATAGCAAATAAAATAAGGACCTTACCAACTCACCTGTCTAAAGGAACTAGTCCTCCGTGCATTACTAAAATTTGGGTCCCAAAGACCTCACTGCAACGATCTCATCCTTGGTCAGAGACCAAGAAAGGTATAGTGTCCTCTATTGCAAGTATGCCTCAAGCGCATTACCAGAAAACCAACCAAGAAAATCAACAAGATTGGAAGAGTGACCTTTGGAGACAAAATCCAAGACAAGATCCTAGACATTGGGAAGGTCGTGAGACAACACCACCCGCACCATTCGAGGGGGAGCCTTCTACCATGAGGACCTCAACCTTTGCACAAGCTGTCAAATTGAGGGGGAGTCCTATCATCCCTTCTTCCTACATGTGGTCCCTCTCCTCCTCCCAAGTACATCAACTCTCTGCATGTCTGGACCTCTGATGCCTCCATCAGCATGTCCTCTCAAGCACCTCACAATTTAAAATGGGTCCGGTCAAAGCCGTCTAACTACCTCTCCCACAGGTAACTCGGATTCTTGCATTTTACCTTCCTCGTCTCCTCCCTCTCTCTTTCTCTCTTCTTTTTGGCCACAGAATTTAGTGCTTGTACTCCCCTGTTTCCTTCTTGTCTAAAAGACAAAAAGGGGGAGAATTTTTCCATGGCCTATGATACTCTATCAATGTTGATAAGCTATAGTTGATGTACTATTATCAATATTTTATGCGTGCTATACTTGCAAGTCTTGTCTTTCAAACAAAAAGGGGGAGATTGAAGAAACTCCTACTCCATTCTAAGGACCTCCACTGCTTTGAGGCCTCCACAGCTGTTGACGTGATTTTGATTAAAAAACAAACCTTGAAGATATAAAATCAGGGAAGTTTCCATAATATGAATATTCCATGTCATCTCTAGTATTTACATATATCCTACATGATCCCTAACTGATTTTATCTAATTGCAAGATCCAAATCAAAGGAAAGAGGTAGCAGCCTAAATAAAGAAGATTAAGATCTGCCTCCAAGAAAGAAACTATCCACGCATAAGGCAAGGAGCCATTGAAGGAAACTATATAAATAGAGAAGTTATCCTCCTCATCATTTAACGATTTCCAAGCAAGCAAATCGTGTGTAGGAATTCTCTCTAAAGTTTTCTGAGTTGTAAGAATCTTTGAGTGAAAGGTTTCTGAGTGTAACCACTAAGGTTTTTAGTGGTGAGTAGTGTAACCAGTTGGGTGATAACTGGTGAGGACATCCTGGTCATGTAGCTAAAGTGAGGGAGTGTTCTCATTTTAGTGAGTTGATCCATTTCTTTCTGCCTCAGTTGTGAGGCCTCTACTACAGAAGTTTTCTCTGAATCTTCTGCCTTTGTAAGCTCTGTTAAGGACTTCATAATCCTTAACAGTGCCGAGTTGTAACCTCCTCTACTTTCCAGCACTTTAATTTCATCAATAAAAAAGTATTATTCAGTTTATAAAAGTGCTATTCACCTCTTGCATTGATTAAGTTGCAGAAATTTTATACAACCCTATTCACCGCCCCTCTATGGTTATTTTAATAGCTATAATAAATTAACTAGCGTTATATATCTCGTGCGATGCGATGCACGGGATGATTGCTAATTATTAAACTATCAAGAATTATATGTGTCAAATTTTTTATGGTAAAATGTGTGTTAACTTTATTAAAATTGAAATAATTATTTTTTCATATATATATTAATATTTATTAAATAATTATTTATCAATTTAGTGAATGAAGTATTGTTATTATCTATTAATTATAATATATTTTCTAAATAAAAATATGCAAAAATTTTATCATTTGTTTATTTTTCATAATCATTGTATAATATATATTAATCTCATAATAACTACACTTTCAAAATGATTGATATAATATTATTTTCCTATGATGTAAAAGTTTTATCATATATTTATGGGTTTTTGGACATCAATAATACCAACTTTGGGAGTATTGGATATTAATAATACAAACTATTTTCTTGGACACTAGCACTACGAACTATTGACCTATTTTCCTCTAACAGTACACCGTTGAATTTTTATGGTTTTAACTCATCGAAAAGATGATGTGGCTCCATAATATGTGACATGGAAGGCATGTTAGTGTCCACGTCAACATTTTCTACCCAACCTTCGACTTCCACGTCACACATCATGGAGTCACGTCATCTTTCCGATGAGTTAAAACTATAACAAATCGATCGTGTACTGTTGGAGGAAAATAGATCGATAATTGGTACTACTAGTGTCCAAGAAAATAGTTTGTATTATTAGTCTCCAATACCCCCAAAGTTGGTATTATTCGCGTCCAATAAGCCTATATTTATTTTTCTCGAGTCAGTTCTTATCTCTCATCTCATCTATTCCTAATTAATAATTGGTTCACTTTTTTGGTGTTTTCTATGTTTTTTAAGTAAATTCATTTGACTGTTGATAATCATTTTTTTTATTTCCTTATATTTTTCAGATTTGTTGTTTGGTTGAATGCATGTAGATTTCTAATTTTCAAAGTATGCTAGTCGAATTTGTCAAATGTGATTCTAGTTTGAAGTATGTTAGCGGAGTTTCCAAATAATAATTTCTTGTGAAGTTGTTATATTTGAAAGCTTTGGAATTGGAAGCTTGTAATCAATTTGGAGTGGGACTATGGTGGGTTATTTTGAGTTGGAATTCTGATATGTTTTCATTTGCTCGTTAGATTTCAATTTCAATTGGATGCATGTTTAAATTTCGGGTTTCTAGTGGAATTTCAAATTTTTTGCATCTAAATCTCGTCATTTAGTCAAGATTCAAGAACCATAAGCTTTCTCTCTCTTATTCAACTCCCTCATTTGTCATCATCTTTCATTGCTTTCTTTATCTATCTTAGTTTTTTGCCATCATTTTTTCACATGTAAAAGTTCGTTTAATCGATTTTTTCTATCTTTTTAATTCTTGGTAGGTTTAAACTTTTAGTTTTTCCCTCTCATGTCTAAAGAGTTTCTGAAATTATAATCATTTTTTTTGTTGTAAATTTCTAAAGTTTAATTAATTTTTTTATTAAAAACTTTTTATAATAAATTATTATACATTTTGATAAAAATATGTAATTTTTTTGTAACCAAGGAAATGTGTCATCATTTGTCGAAATCCTCAACTTTTATTTTTCTTCCTTATAGTTTAACAAATCATCCTCGTTTCATCAAATATTTAAATTATTTAAGTTGTTATTAAATCAAATACAATAGTAAAATAATTAAAATAAGACCTTCAAAATGCTATGATAGAATTTTCTATTTTGCAGTTAGTTACTGAGTGTTTTTTTTTAATTATCCTGATAAAAAGAATAACGCGGTTATGAAACTATAATATGAAAGATAAGACTTGAATATATTACCTTAGAACTTCACGGGGGGAAAGTAGTAGGGAAGGTGATGTAGCTTCAATCCTGTAAATTATATGGTTGGCTACGTGGCTGTCATAAATTAATACTAATATTAGATATGAATATGTTGGACATATATATAAACTTTGAAATGAAAATTATAAGAATTAGATTAAGAAATTGAAGAAAATTAGAATATCATTACCTTTGAAATGACATTTGTGAATTGTGGGAAATTATGAGAGTTGAAGTGATATATATATATAAGATATGTTTTCAATATGTTGATTATGATTGTAATTAATAATTAATTACTAATTAATTACTATTTAATTAATAATATTAATAAATACTAATTAATTAATATTATAATAATTACAGACTTTAATAGGGTGGTCATCGGTTTTTTTTATAATTGGAGTGGCTATTTTTCTTTCTTCTTTTTTGGTATTTAAAATTTTACTTGTAACTGATATTTTTTGATGGAGGGTTTTAATGAATTTTTTTAATTTCTCTTTTTTATGGGTATTTTTGTGTGCTTCTACCATTTGACACGTTGCATTTGTTTGTTAAAGGTGGTTTTGTTTTAATATTACTAGTTTTTTTCCTGTTCTTCCGAACATGTGTTAAATACAAATATAAATAATATAGAAAAATATTAAAAAATATTTCAAAAATATGACTAATGCGAACGTGGAAATTTTTTTTTATGAAAGGTTAGACGAATGCAAACATGGGTGTATTAAGTCATGGAGACGAATACAAATATAAATCATTATAGGAAAATAAATGATAAAAATGTCAAAAAATAAGACGAATGCGAACGTAGAAGAATTTTATTTTATTTTATTTTTTATGAAAAGTTAGAATTAAACTTAGGTAACTCTTCAAAGGTTAAATGTAATGAAAATATGACATAGAAGTATAGAACTAATTGGGTTGTTGAGGGAGAAAATATTATATTTGAACTAAACTAATTAAGATGGAAGACTGAATACCAAATCTATTAACGCAAGTTAATGTTAAATATGATTTCAAACAATATAAGAATTAGTAATAACAAATAGCGAACAACCCTAAAAGATAGATGACAAATAATATAGAACGAATGTAGTAATAAAGATAAATATCTGACTTTAGGGGGTGTTTGGCAACCAGTTGTTGGCTGTTGGTTTTTTTTGGCGGTTGACTGATATGTTAGTTGTTTGACTTTTGCCTGTTTGTGTTGGGCGTTTATGTAAAAAGTGGGAGGAAGGTATTGATAATTAGTTTTTTTTTTATAAAAAAAACTAAAGGTTGACATCTTAGATTTTCTATAATTGCTTGGTAGTTAATTTTAGAAAAATTAAAGGTTGAGATAAGTACATTATATAAAATATTTTTTTGAAAAAAATTAAAGGTTGATATGTTAGATTTTCTATAACTGCTTGACAGTTAATTTTAGAAAATTAAAGGTTGAGATACTTATATTAAATAAAATATATTTTAGATTAACGGTTTAGATTTAGAATCAAAAGAAATTAATGGTTGATAATTTTTATTTCATGTGATTCAAGAATTGGGGGAGGAAAGGAGAGCGGGGTACACATCGCTTTTTATTATATAAATATATAAATTATATTACGGAGATATTTATCGATCGAGGGATAGGGGAGGGAAAGCATTTGAGGCACCCCATTCCTATTTATAATATTTATAATATATAGATTTATCTGAAGATAAATTGGCAGCAGTTTTAATTGAAATAGGAGTATGTATAGAATATGCATTAATGTTAATGGGCCTTTGGTTATTTAAATAATTTATGTGGAGATAAACTAACAGCAATTTTAATTGAAATAAGATTCTTTTTATTTGGATTTTTAAAACGATAAAAAATAATAAATGGGTAGTTATTTTTTTGAATGAATGGTGTAGATTTTATGTTAGATAAAATCAATGATCGATATTGTCTTATTAATGAGATTTAAGAGATGGAGGAGGGAAGAGATTTGAGGGGGTCCCATTGCAATTTAATATATATAGATTAATAGATAATACATATGAAAGGTATAAAATCACATTTTTATCTATATTTTTTAAAATTTACAAAAAAGATCTAAACTATATCTAATAAATGAGGTTCATTTGATAGGGTCATCCTATGTTTATCATTTTTACTTTTGTTCGAATAATGCATGTGGAGAATTAATTATGAATGTCATTGAATAAAGTTTCACGAGAATTCAGCTGGAAGAATGCAGGGGAAAAGCCTTAAATAAAAGGGAATATTTTGCCATATATAAAAATATGTTTGCAGTCTCGTCTAATTGATCTCACACTTTTTTTATTGGGCGGGTCAAACTCTAACCCGCACGGCTAATGGGTCGGCCCTAACCTGCCGGTTGTGCAACTCTAAATACTTTTTTTTTCCGATAATTTCCTAGCCTATAGTGGCTAAATACTATGCATGGAATTCATTATTCATGTTGGGATGTTTATGAATGAGCACCATTTTATTACTGATAGTAACACCCGGAACAGGTTACACATGATATGCAGGAAACAATATCAGGAATTTGGAAGAGACACGTACATGATCAAGTTTCAACTTGCACATACAGAAACTAACAGGCGGCCGGACATACACTTAATCCTACAGATCATAATAAAGCAGCTAATAATAGTAACCACTAACGAAGTAGGATTCAACAGTCAACGGTGACTTTACAGGCGGCAGCAATGCGCCTTGCATTAGGAGAGTTGACATAGCTTTGGTACTGGGGATCCTTCTTGTACTGGCAGAGACAGGGTTTCTGATCCTTGAGCTTGGCGCAGCAATCTGATGATGGTGGTTTGCTTGACATGAAAGCATCTGCACATGGCAGCAGTCCCATGGGATTGCATGCTGCTGCTTCTGCCTCTGCCATTAGAACTGCCGCCACAACCACCACCACCACGGCCAGGAGCACTGCCTTCTTCGCCATGGAAACAAATAGATCGACAAGAGAGAATTAAATGTGTGCGTGACTGGTAGAGGCTGGAAGAGGCCAGAGGGAAAAGGCAACACTCGAGGGATGATGACTGCCCACGGTTATGGTCACTGCTATTTATAAACGCTTTCATTTGTTAATTTATATTACTATATTATATAAATATTAAAACAAAAAAGAGAAATGAAAATAAGTGGATCATGACGATCGAGGAGCACTAGGAGTGTTGGTAGCCCGTGACTTAAAGTAAAGAGATAATTTTTTTTTTTTTAAACAGTGATGCTATATGTCTTTTGTGCAAATTAGATGGTACACCGTGTAGGTCCATCACATCTATTAAAATACGTTTAACTCTTCCCTTGATGAATTTTTGTAGAAGATTGATAAATTTAAAAAATATAGATGAATTTTGCAATAATGTTCAGTATGATAAATTTTATATATAATAAATATTAATAAATTTCATTTTAATATTTAACACCTTGGTGGATATCTAATTAGGTACTCTAGGATGTACTATATAACAATTGATGAATTTTGTGTCTTTTTTTTTAAAAAAAATAAAGTTGACATTTATCGTAGAATTTGACTCTAATTTGTTTAATAGGTATTATTAATAATTAATTATAAGAAGTATAGAATGCGTAAGCTATGTCAACAAGAATAAATAATACCCTAATCGAATGATTCTCATCCGTTCCGCATATTTAAGGTATTTTTTATAAATTTGAAATATTATGAGTAAAAATAATATTCTACACAGGTTAAGGTATTATAGTTATAGAAGTCAATCATATCATTATTTTCAATTTAATGAGTAAATATATATATGATTTTCATACTAAGAAAACAACTTAAAATGTGTCTTACACTCTTATCTCAAGACTCACGTCATTTTACTTTTTCTAATATACAACCTCTTCCCCACAAGATTTTCACCATAGCCACCTTTAGAATTAGACCAAATAAGTATTGAAAATGGGATGAAATGTTTGTAGCTTACCATACTATTGTTGTATTGATTAGAAATTACGTGAGAGTTCTTGGAATTATAAAGTGTGACAAACGAATTTATTAATTAGGGATAAATAAGAAATGATAGTTAATAAAATCGTAAAAATGACAAACGAATTGTTATAAAGAAGTTACACAAATATTTCAGAACAAAGTGAGTAATTGATATGTTTTACTAATGGGCTCCGTTATGGATGCATACAACATAAACATCTATTAGGTTTTTCATGGCGTTGTTAGCAAACAAACAATAATAAGAGAGAAAATAAATAAAGATCTCACACACGGAATTAACGTGGAAAAACCCAAACCGACAAAAATCACAAACCTATTAGAGAATTACAACATTATTTTAAAGATTCACTGACATCCGATACGCAATCTTTCATAACCTCCATAATTAGATTTATAACATAAAAATTCAACATTCACAAATGAGTCTCACACAATTCCCTCATCAGCACAAAGATTATAGGTCTATCTCTCTTGGGGTTAGATGAAATACTCTCAATTGCGATATAAATAAGCCTAACACCTAGGCTTTATTAATAGTACAACGCTTACATAATTAATTAGGATTAATAGAGTCTTTAATTGACAGCTAGGGAATTACAAAAGATGCGACTAACTGATTCCACTCAAACTTTTCTACCTTACTCCCCAAGCCACCGAGACTAACCCAAAATTGTTTTCCACACTCATCAACCCAACAATAGATCATCATCATCACCACTACAATACTTCCTCCAATCCTCTAGTGCAATGACATCGATCTTGTTCACCAAAGATCAACATATGTTCCAGTTGATCTCCCATAAACTCATCTTCTACAAAAGGCTCCCATTTGAACTTATGATCACGCCCCTACAACTTGCCACATGCATTCATCAACACATTAGGAGAATTTTGGATTGGACTTTTACCTTGTGTTGACAATGTCGAACTCTCGCGCAAGTTAGATACAATCTTGGGCTGATCATCTATTCTCGTAGCCTCGACCGAAAACTTCCTCGTTTCTAGTATCCTTCTCTCATAAAAGAAGCTAATAAGCCTTTGACGAGCATGAGTAGGCCTGTTAGAATTATCAATTGTAGTATACAACTTCCCCTTCTTCCTACCATTTGCAATTACCATCCAATGACTATCCCTAAATCTCATCATGAACCCTTCCTCATCCAATTTACCCCTAGATACAAGGTTCTTGGACAAACCCGTGATATACTAAACATCCTCAACCTCTAAGTCCCACCCTTAGAAGTTTTAATGCTCAAATCACCTCTTCCTAGCACCTTTAGGTTGTGACCATTTGCAAGCCTAACACTGCTACACCTCCAACTTAAAAAATTACTAAATGTCTCCCTGCTAGACAAAGAGTGAAAAGACACACACGAATCTATCACCCAATTCCTTTCTAACACGTCAACACTAACAATTATGGCATCACCCAAATCCTCAGCAGAATTTACTAAGACATGGTCATTATAATTGTTCTTCCTAGGTTTAGGACAATCCTGACAAAAATGACCTCTATCAGTACCACAGTTCCAACTTAACACGTGCTTCATGTTTCGACCACTAGTTTTAGATCAACCCCAACCCGAGCTCCAACTATTCCTCCAACTCTTGACAGCCAAAGCATTTTCCGAAGACTCAGACCCATCAAAATTTTTCCGATAAATACTTTCATTCAAGATAGAGTCTCTAATTTCCCCAAACTTTAGTTTCTCATCCCGCTTAATCGAAGGTGTTGTTACAAAAGTTACAAAATTATCCCAAGACTCAAGTAGGGTAGCCAACAATATATTAGCATTTGTCTCATCACCAAAACTAAATCCCACAGAGGTTAACTTCGATAGTACCATATTCAACTCATTCATACTATCATTAATATCTTCAGACTCATGAATCTTAAACCTAAAACAAACGACGCAACACATGTACCTTATTCGCGGCTGAAGGTTTCTCATACGATTATGCAAGGCCTCAAGTAGACCTTTCTCATTTTCTGATCTTTGATGTCGAAAGCCATGTTCCGAGCTCACATCAACCTCACCGTACTGAAGTCATGACCATCAAACTCTTTCCAATTCTTCGTTTCCATCTATTTTGACTTTTCACCCATCGTAAGATGCAACTTTTGCGGGCAGAGCACATCCTCAATGCGCATCATCCACCACGTGTAGTCTTTCCTATGGAACTTTGGAATCTTCACGTACAATGGCGCCCACCATTGCTTCTCAGTCTGTATATCAACAATGCTCCAATCAAAGCTCAGATACTAGTTGTTAGGATTCTCAAGGGGTTGTTAGCAGACAAATAATAATAAGGGTGAAAAACAATTAAAGATCCGACGTAAGGAATTAACGTGAAAAAATAAAACTCAATTTGGAAAAGAACCATGAACGATGCACTATCAGAGGATTATAATGGTATTTAAGAGATTCTCATACCTCCACAATCTATCACAACCTCCCTAGAATTACAACTTGAGAACTGAACACTCATAGATGAGCCTGACACATATAATTCCCTTAGAGAGACAGATATTACAGTTTAATCTCTTATGGTCAGATGAAATACTCTCAATTACGATTCAAAAAAGCTGAACACCTAGGTTCTATTTATAGTACAAGGCTATTTATAGCACTAAGTCATCGATACCAACCGAAAATTAGTCTCCACACTCGTCAACCCAACAAGATCAACTTAGACTTAAGCGAGGTTTAATAATTTTTTTAAATAGGTATATAAAGAGCCCAAAATTACCAACAATGTTCACCATTTATAACTTATTACGAATAATGTTAGAAGACCAGTAAATTTCAATGGTGGTATTGTTAAACTTTACCAAGGTTTAGTAGGACTTATCAAACTTTACCAAACCTTATACGCTTATTAATATTTACTTTCTCTAAGAAAGAGTTACTTTATTCAATATAACACATTCCACATACTTATTTTTGAGATTCAACCATGAATTTAATTTGAAGTCTCACATCATAAAATTAAAGTGAATGGTACGGTATAATATAAGTCAAATGACCTATTCTTTATAACACCAATTAATTAATTTTTTTTTTTGAAACTAACACCAATTAGTTTTAAGTTGAATCCTCACTTAGCTTGTCATCTTAAACTTTAATTAAAATGGACTCTTGTCTTAAATCTCCAAACACTTAGACAACTGTTTACATTAAATAAAAGTTCCCTAGCTTAACTTTTATTTAATTATCTATTATTTATTAATAAAATTTACAGGTCCAGTCTATTCAGTACCATCACTTTTTACTTAAAAAAAATACTATAAAGCAATAAGCATTGAATAATGCATTCAATTAAGCATTGATTGGTGGCCAGCTTGGATCAACTTTAAATTCTAGGATGTGATATAATCGGCTATACAGTGAAGTTTGTCCGATAGTACGACAGTTGGGCCGGGTGTTGGGTAGAATTTGCTTAAACCCTCTTTTTTGGATAAATTAAACTAGACTGTCCAATCCAATTTAAACTTATTCAAACCTTATCTAATTTCCTATAAAAATATCCTTTCTAAAAGCATAATTTCCAAAAAAAGAATCATAATTTATCCAATCCAATCCAATCCAATCCAATTCAATCCATTCAAACCTAATTTTAACCAATTCAACCAACATGACATCAGATAAATCATATATGCATGGGTGCGGTACTTTCGGTGTGGTGGATTTATTGTATGCAGAGATAGTGTTTCTCATCTTGGTGCTCACACCATTAATCGATATTGGTAGATGGAGAGATCCACATTTGGCTTTTCATGTCTTTTCAGTAAGATTAATTTATAATATAATAAGGCACTATTCTTTTGTTAATTGCGACAGGACGCGATACCACAATGGTATCTTAAACCTTGTTCTTTAGTTGGGTTAAACCGAACTAACCTAATCTAACTTAATTTAATTTAGTTTATTCTTACCTAACCTAACCTAACTCAACTCTTTAAAAACACTCAGACCAAAAATAAATTTTTAAATCAAAAAAAAATTAAATAATATTATTTTAATCTCAAATCAATCCACTTTTTCCAACATCTATAACTTTTTCATTTATTTCCCCAAAATATTCAAATTTTATTAATAAAATATTTTCACACAACAACTAATTTAACTCAAACATATATTACCCTTTCCTATCTTAACTTATCCTAATTTAACTAACTTAAATTGAACCTAACCTGACAAACGAACAAGGCCTTACCATATTATTCAATATTTTCCCACACTTTACCACACCATACCACACTTACCACAATCTTTACCAATATATCTGCTTACTTTTCTACTTCATTTTTCACATTCTCCCTCGTCCCCTACCATATCAATGACACATTCCACAAATTTAATTTATCATACCATTCCACACAAGTGTTTCATATACCATTCCACACAAGTGTTTCATTAAAAATGCCACTGACTTTTAAAAACTGTCATTGTTGTCAATTAATTTTTCAAAATAGTCAAAAATGTCATTGAAACCTGCTATAATAGATTGTGGACATGTTAAAAGATTGTTTAGATAAAAATATTAAAGTAAAAAATCCCACTCAACTTTCCAA